>CM050520.1:62180289-63541123 GCA_027563665.1 Antrozous pallidus
CAGCAAGTCAAGAAAAGAATCAAAATGAGTATGGATAAGGCCTAAAAAGAGACCTGTACAAAAATTATAAAAGCATTAGAGGAAGCAGAGGCTGACCTTGCCCAGGGAAGTAGGGCAGAAAAGCCAGTGATTTAAAGCATACCATAAAGGCTAAGTCACATTGAACATTTGCTTTAGCAGTTAAATGAGATAATGTCAGCTGGCACCAATATTGACCAACCAGTCTGTGCCAGGCACTGAGGATGTAGCAGAGAGGAGGCAGTCACAGTGCCCGTCTTCATACAGCCTATATTAAAGTGGAATTAGGTGGACAACAAACATGTTTAGAAGTAGCCCTAGCTGGTTTGGCTCAGTGGGTAGAGTGTCAGCTCCATCCCCAGTAGGTAGTATGCTGGAGACAGCCGATTGATGATTCTCTCTCAACATTGATGTTTCTATCTCTCTCTCCCTCTCCCTTCCTCTCTGAAATCAATAAAATATATTTTAAAAAAGAAGTAGAATAATAAAGTGGAGTGACTAAGGAAGTTGCTTCAGTAAATGGTCTCTATGAGGCGGTCCTATTTGATTGAAAACCTCAATGAAAAGAAGAGGAAGGAAGGGGATAAGATTTACAAGCTAAAGCAACACCAAGTACAAAGGCCCCAAACAGGAATGAATTTGGTATATTTCAGGGGCAAAAAATAAGGCCATTGTGAGTGGCTGGAACCTAGTAAATGGGTAAAAGCAGTAAGTGATAGTTGGGAACATAGTTTGAGGACTAATAGTTATGTAGGTGTCTTGCAAGACATGGTTAAGAAAAACTCTATATTAAAAAACACACACACTTTATTTTACTCCAGATGTAAGGGAAAGGCTTTAAAGGATTTACACTGGGAATTGGAGCTCTAAGGAAAGATCCCAGATTGGAGATCTAAAGCTGAGGGCTATTATCATATGGACAGTTTTTGAGACCATGAGACAGAAAATATAGATAGAAGAGAGGAATGGGCTAAGGGCTTTGGGCCCCAATATCTTGCTAAGACTGGAAAGGTGAAGGTACTAAAGGCAGAAGGAAAGCAGAGAAGACAGGTTATCAAAAAAACTATGGTTGGAGGTATCCAAAGTAGTGAGAAGCCAATTAAGATGAAGACAGGATGGAACATTGGTTTTGGCTAGCAGACAGCTTTGACAATGTTGGTAAGATATGTTTCAGTGGAATAGTGGAGGCAAAAGCTCAGCTGAATGGGAGTGGGAAGTTGAGATGTAGAGTTAGCCAGTAGCGCCAACTCTTTGAGGTTTTTGGCTACAAAGGATAGTAAAGAAAAGAGGCGATAACAGCAACTGATTCAAGTTAAAGAAGGTTTTTCTTTTGTTGTTTGGTTTTAAAATGACTACTATTGAAGGAGTGAAAATGGTGATCCCAGAGAAAGAAATGAAATTGCATGAGCAAAGCCCTTGAGTAGACTAGAGGGGAATCCAAACTGAGTAAAGAGGGAGATGAATAAGGGGCATAGTGGATAGTGAACATGTGGAAAATCCAGTAGATATGAGATCATGTAACTGTGCTGTTTGAGCAGGAATACTGAAGGAGGTAGGCTGGAAGAGTAGGGGAGGATGATCACATAAGGTAACGTTTGAAACTAAGATTCAGGGCTGCTGCTTTTATTAGTGATGTCAAATCTAAGGTATATCTATTACAAGTGATATTGAGGTCATATTAAGTTTATGTCGTAAACTAGTTTAACTTAGTTGACAATTATGATTAAAAAATATTCATAAATCATATAATGGTAGTTGCATTGCATGTAGATTTCTGAAAATCATAGTAATCATACAGGTCCTGTAGTTCAAGAACATCAACACTTGGTATAAGAGTTCTGAAGTTATTACAAAGGGAAAACACCTGAATTTGAAAAATGAGGAGGTAACACAAAGTTAACAAGATGATACACAATACACACTGATCATAACAACAAAAATCCAAAACACAAATATGTGTTTGCAGGTTAGGATTTGGAGCAATTGGAACTCTCATCATTGCTCATGGGAATTCAAAAACGGTACAGACTCTTTGGAAGACAGCTTACAAAATCAAACATCAGACTTAGCAGTCATGCTTCTTAGTATTTACCCAAATGTTTTAAAAATGTATGTCCACACAAAAACTGCACACAGATGTTTATAGCTGCTTTATTCATAATTGCCAAATTTTTGAAGCAATTACTGTGCTCTTCATTAGGTGGTAAATGAACTGGGGTATATTCAGAGAGTGGAATATTACTCAATAATAAAAAGAAAGAACTATAAACCCACAAAAAGACATGCAAGAATGGTTAAAGTACACTGGTTAATGAAAGAAGCCAATCTAAAAAGGCTGCATACTGTATGATTTCATCAATATGATATTTTAGAAAAGGCAAAACTTTGGAGGCAATAATAAACTTAGTGGTTGCCCAGCCAGCATGACTCATTGGTTGAGCATCTACCTATGTGCTGGGAGGTCACAGTTTTATTCCCAGTTGGGGCATATGCCTGATTGCAAGCTTGATCCACAGTGTGTGGAATGCAGGAGGTAGCAAATCAGTGATTCTCTCTCATCACTGATTTTTCCATCTCTCTCTCCCTCTTTCTTACTCTCTGAAATCTAGATAGATAGATAGATAGATAGATAGATAGATAGATAGATAAAACCACTATTGAGTGGTTTTCAGGATTTTGCAGGGAAGAGAGGAGTATGAATAGGTAGAGCACAGGGGACTTTTAAGGCAGTAGGACTGTACAATAAATACTGTAATGGTAGACACATTTATCATTCGTTTATCAACTCATAGCATGTACAACACAAAGATTGAGCTGTGATGTAAACTAGGTACTTTCATTAATGATGATATACCATTATCAGTTCATCAGTTATAACATATGCACCACACTAATACAAGATATAAATAGTTGGGAAAACTGGGAAGTCTATTACTTGGTTTAAAAAGCAACATCCTTGTTTCCTTGGAACAGGAAAAGAATTAAAAACTGAAGAAAAATCTTTGTCACATAGATAAGGAGATAAAAGAATAAGGTGTGTTTATTCCAGAAGGAAGGAATAAGGCATGTGTCCAAAAACACAAAGAATGGAAGAGTGGGCATGGCATGCAGGTTTGTTGGGAGGTCATGCTAAAAATGTTAGTGAGTCAACAATCACATTTGCTTTACAAAACAATACCTGAGCCTGCAGTGGGAAGCCTGCATTACAGTTGGAGCAAAACCAGATCCAAAGAGACAAGCCAGGAGGTCTAGAGGAGAATAAAAGGGATCTGAACTAAGGTAGGAAGGGAAACAAGGTGGATTTTAGGTAGGTTTGGATGGTAGAATGGGCAGAACTTGGTGACTGATCAAATGTGTGAATAAACAGGCAAGGATGCTGGAAGGCCACCATTTAGGGACTTCCAGTGGAGTCTGAGCAAGTCATATCTGCCTGGAAGCATGCCTATCTGACCCACTTGTGCCCACAGATGAGCCTGATCTTTCCAGCACCTATGCTTTTTTGCTTGGTTGTGTGCTTGACATTTGGGAAGTGGCACTGACACTTTCAGGGTACTAGGGGGCTAATCTTAGCCATTTCCAGGTTTGTACTCTAAATTGCAGTTCTGAGAGCATAATCACTACAGGTCACACAGGAAGAAGATTTTGCTATCTTAGGACAAAATCATTTGCATAAGACCATCCCATGAGACCAGCATCATGAAAACCACTATTTAGTTAGCTTTTGCTCTCAAAATCCTAGCTACCAAAGCAGCACACTCAGTATTACTCTGACTATTAAACCAGGTGTTGTGTATGGGTGTGTGTGTGTGTGTGTGTGTGTGTGTGTGTGTGTGTTAAACTGGTGAATGCAGACTGTACATGAATGAATGATTAGGAAGATGGATGGATAGACATAGATAAATAAACCAATTAATAGAAATTAATATTATAGGATGCTCTGTTTCCATGAACATGTTAATAATTTTGAAATAATAAATTTTTGAAAGAAATTTTAAATTATTTTTTTAATCTTAAAGAAAAAATGACAGTAACAAGAGAACTTATATTTATTAAAACAGCTACATTCAAGGCACTGTTTAGATCACTTATATACACTAATAGACTCAAAGCTCTTGGCTGCATCAATTTACATTCCTACCAACAGTTCACAAGCATTTCCTCCACATCCTCACCCACATTTACCTCTTGTCTTTTTGAAAGGAGCCATTTCATCAGGTGGAAGATGATAGCTCATGCAGTTTTGATTTGCATTTCCCTGCTGATCATTGAGCACCTTTTCTCTTACCTGTTGGCCATGTGTATGTCTTTTTGGGAAGAGAGTACATCTTAAATGTTCTCACCACAAAAAAGAAGTGGGAATTATGTGGCATGGTGGTGGTATTGAGCTGGGGGGTGGAGAGGAAATTCCTTTGCAATGGGAAAAAAACTGCTCTTGGATGACAGAGTTGGAGGGTCCTGTCCATTTGCACCCTCAGTGCCTACCTGACAGGTAGTTTGGGTTCTAGAAATGTTTGCTGAATAATGAACATAACATTGTATTTAATTCTAGTAATATATCTGTGAGAGAGATATCACTATTTTCATATAGCAGACATGGACAATGAGGCATAATTTAAATAACTTGCCCCAAAGATGATACAGATCGGAAGCAGGGAGAACTGGAAATGGAACACAAGCTTCTATGACCCAGGAGCATTGTTTTTCTCTCCCTCCCCACTGCCATGGAGGTGGGTCTTTGAAGGGACTGTGTGATGTGATCCTACCTGAGCTTCTATGCAGTTCCCTAGTTATGCTTTCAGGTCATGGAGAATTGTCTTCATTATTAACGGCCCACTTGTTAGTGCTGATGCAGACATTTCATATCTGCACTCAAGAAGCCCCCGCCAAGAGCCCTAGCCAAAGCAGCCCCAGCCCCCCAGCTTCATGAAATGAACCAGATAATGACTTTCAGGATCCCAGTCGTGCGAGATGCTCCCCAAGCCCAGATGTGCACCCTCCACAGAGCACACTGTGATTTCTCACCCACAGGCCACCAGGCTGAGTTCAGAGAACCATGAAGATGATTACCATTGATTCAGTGGAACCGATAACACTGCAAACGAGTGAAATGGAGTAAAAGAATGGCATTTGGAGGCAGAATTGTTAAGTAATAAAAAGTAAATAATTCCAATTGACTCCTTGGCTGCTCGGTCAGACCCACATAAGACTGTTGCTATAAGAACACAACATTTTAAGAGTCCTGCTCCCTGAATGCCTGCCACCAGAGGCCATTAGCATTGTCCTACCAAATTCTCTAGCAAGTCCCCAAGCCCCTTTCAGCTACTGATATTACAGAAATTTCATCTTTATGAAGAAATTCGTAAATACAGCAGCACCTATACCCTTTCGGAAATGAAAGATTCTTAGTAGTTGAGCTATAAATTCAGACTCTGATCTGTTCATTTAAAAGATTTGTTGCTCAGATGCAATTTCAGTCACTTCTGGGGTGGTCTTTTATTTTTCCCCCTTTCATGTATGTAAAATGGAGGTAGGATCCTCTTGCCTGTCCCATCTTGCTGATGTCTTTAGAAAACTGGAACCAGACTCCAATTACAGACATTTGTTGCCGTAAAGAGACAACAGATTGTGGTTAAGGAAGAAGAAAGAGCCCTAACTATGAATTCTTTTCCTCTGATAGCTAATTTTTTTTCTAATCACACCTTTCCAAAAAGGTGGCAAGGTGACAGCTACTTAGAGTGTATTTAATTGCAACTTTCAAAAGACTAAAGCTGTAATGCCTTCTAGAATGCTCAGTCACAATTCAAAATGTTTGGAAAAGCAGAAGAGAAAGCATACTGTCAGCAGAGGGGGGACACTGGAATTTCGAGTAATCTGCCTAGCCTACTGATTACACTCTGTAACAAAGAGGATGAACCAGCCCTTAATTTTAGTCTCTGATTTCCATTCATCTGGGGTCCTTTCATTACAACAGAGCTTCTCTCTGGGTAGCCAGGTACTTATGATCTAAAGAACAGCAAAGAGCATTTTGTTCTATTATAATATGATGATGTCAGATACAAGTAATTGGACCCTAATCCCCTACCTACAGCAATCCAAAGACACAATAAAGACCTTACCCAGAGCATCTCCCTAAATTACAGTTAAATGGTGTGTGTGTGTGTGTGTGTGTGAAAGTTTATTCATAAAGAAACACATGATAAAGTCAGGTGAATTATTAAAACAGAATACCAGACATTAGATAAAAAAATTGACCTGGTAAATGTATTTTTACATATGATTATTAAAAATGAACAATCAGAATTCTCATTATATTTTTACCAGCATTTTTTTAATTTAAAATTGATTTTTAGGGAGACAAGAAGGGAGACAAGAGAGGGAAGGGGATTGGGGGGGGGGTGTAGAGAGAGAGAGAGAAACATCGATCCATTTGCCTTGATCAGGGATCCAACCCACAACCTGGGTATATGCCCTGACTGGGAATCAAATCAGCCACCATCTGGTGTACAGGTGAGGCATCAACCAATTGAGCCATACCAGCCAGAGCTAGCCAGCTTTTTAAAATTTAGTAGAATTTGTTTCTGAAATTTGGGAAGAATAAACTGAATCAGAAAATGCATTACAGTACCTTAACAGGAGCCCATCAGCCATGCATGGTAGGAATTACTCCACTGTGTGACAATGTAAGAAACCTAGTTCTTCTGTCCTGCTGTCCTGTCAGGTCATCCAAATGCTGGCATCTCTTGTGGTTCTGTTTGGCCCTAGAAACAATGAGAACTATGTATTTTTTTTGTTTACATTGGCATAGGGAGGGGGTAGGAAAGGGTTGCCAAGAGTCAGTGGCAAATAAACTTGATGCCCTATGAATCCATAAATAAGATGTGTAAAACCTGTCACCTTTTATTCTGTAGCATTTTCTGAGAAGTACTGGTCTAAGGATAAGCAGGACTTTGAGAAACTCTCTGAGCAGCCCTCCAAAACAGCACAATGTATCACTCCCAATAGATTTCAAAACACCCCATCTCATGAGGAAGAATTCTATAATCGCCTTATAAAAAGAGAAATAAATAATACAGATTTCTTTTCCAGGACATTGATTTTCCAAAAGTAAAGAGAATTTCCTAAAAACACCAGTCTCCCCAGGACACTAGGGTGGCATTTAAAAGAGCACCATAACATTAACAATGCCACTAGGAATTTTTAGAGTGACAGCTTTCCCACACAGCCACTTGCAGAGCTTTATCCCCCTTCCATCATCTCTTCCTTATTCATCAATATGCCCGTTTCCTCTTCTGGATGCAAGCTCCTACAGGAGCAGAGACCATGTTTTCATTCATCTTGCTATGTCACTCCCCCACAGTACCTTCCATTGCAGGTCCCCAAGAAGGGATTGCTGAACCTGCAGTACATATTTCAGATGGAGTAGTGAATTCATCGCATTCATAAACAATACAATACTAGAATATGTGAAGACATGCTACCCCTTCCCCACATTTAGTTGGTTTTCCTAGGAGTGAATGTGAACTTGAGCTGGTGCCCTATGCGTCTGTGAGGGTGTCATACCATCAGTCTGGATTTCACAAAGTGCTGTGTCGCAGGATTATGCTCTCACCCAGGAGTGGAATGACTTTACACAAAGCTTTCGACCTTGCAGGCTCTTTCATCTGCTATCTAATGGGATTAATATTCCTGAACCAATTTTCCTAGTTAATTTGTTGGGAGGAATTGAATGAGGTCACAGGTAAGAAAGAGTGGCATGAGTGAGATGGCCTCATAATTATTACTGGAATGCATTAAGGACCCAGAAAATGAAGGGTCCCTGTTACCCTGTGACTTTCAGTAATAAAGCACCATGGCAGCAGACCCACCATCTCAAAAGCACCAAGGAAAAGCCCTAAGACTTGAGCTGCTTGAGGATGTAACGTGTGTCCGGGGAGCAGCTATGAAAGTTCAGGCCATCTCACACTCAGCCGGCCCTGGACCGCACAGATGTGTCCTGGCCCATGACCACCAAAACTGAGAGAACAGCATCTGGATAACAGCCAGTTAGCTTTCAACAACCACTGACACATTGTCCTGATGCCTCTTGTGATCTTTTCGTTTGTATAATTTCTGGTGTTTTCCAGGAAAGGCTGTGAGCCGATATGTTATGGTATTGGGCCTATTCATTGGAGCCCGGAAACTGATCATTCTTTAAGATCAATAGATATCCCCCTTACCATTGAAGTCTGTCCAAGAATTATTTTTCTCGTAAGCTTTCTGAGTTTTTTATTCTAGTAAAATCTAATCAGTTTGGGAACTTCAGAAGCCTATTCCTCATCCAGTCATAGTGCCAAGCTTCCTAGGACATTTTCCATACGTGTTAGTGAATTATTTTTTTCTTGCATTGGTTGAATATTGGAATCCCTGACATATTCCTTTGACAAAGTCAGAAGGAAAAGAAAGATGTTCACTCATTCACAAAGACACATGTTCAAATCTAGCATGAGATTTTTCATGACCACTGGAGCAAATAACTGAACCTTCCGTGAGCCTGCTCTCTGGTGTTAAATCTCTCCAAATGCTTGGCAGTCTCCGCTGCCTCTCACGCATTCGGAAATGTGATTTGGGAATATTTCTCCCACAGTACTTTTGCCATAAAGTAAAAATGGTTTCCGCTGCCTGCTAAGTATAGTTCTTACAAAGAGACATTCATTATTCATTACTCACTTTTCTTTAGTGCTGCCTACCAGGGATCTCAGAAGTTTTCACACATAACTAATTGTGGGCAAGATCTTCTGAGAGAAAAAAAATGAGATAAAGTAAAGTATGAAACTGTGCTGGTAATGTTATGCCCTGGTTCACAAAATGAATGGAGGGAGGTTGTCTTTTACACACAGGGATGTGTGAAGATAGCACGTAGTAGGAAGTCATATATAATTGTCATAATAACACTCCAAGGAAAAAATTCAGGAATGTGAAGTATCGTCTGTGAAAGCTACTGAATCATATTTCCACCCAGCAGAGAAATTGAGTATATATTGGAAGTTTTTTGTTTCAGGTGGCTTTTCAATATTTTCTGCTGGGCAAAAAATTATTTCTAGAGTTTACAGGTGCACGACTGAGTTATACATTTTTTTATTGACTCGTTGGAGCAGCATGTCTCTCATTTATCTTCCACAATTTAACACAGTTAATCTGTTTTGGTTTTGACCGGGCAGAAAGTTCACAGCCTCTGTTTTGACATTACTTAGGTCTGATGATAAGATGAGATAATGATGAGTATGTTCATACTTAGCCCTCTGTCTCCACTGTTGAAAAAGTGAAAAGCAAAGAATCATTTGAGGTTTTCAATGGGACTTAAACAGTTACTGGCAGCAGAGTGGAAGTTTTAAGCTTTTTTAAATATATATATATATTCTTTCAGATAATTATGCACTCTCTTAAATTATTGGATTCCTGAATCTATTTGATTTCATGACCAAAGTTAATTAAGCTTTTTCCCTCTCCTTATCTATGGGAGAAAGAATTTTAAAAACCACTGTTTATACTTAAAAAGAAAATTGTTGCATTTTTTATTTTGCAACAGATGTTCAAATTTTCAAAAATTTATAACAGAAGAGGTGCTCTTAGAGCACATATGTGTTTTCTTATTTTACATTATTTACTAAAATATTAAAATTTCCAGGGTTTTTTGTCTGATGGATGAGTTTTACATTTTACTAGAGGCCCAGTACATGAAATTCATGCATGGAGGGGGGTTCCCTCAACTCAGCCCGCACTCTCTTCAATCCTTGCAGGATTTCCAAGTGCCATTTTAGGCCTGATTCCTGTCAGACATCCCTCTCATAATCTGCCTCCTAACTGCTCACCTGCCTGTCTGCCTGATTGCCCCTAACTGCCTCTGCCTGCCAGCCTAATCACCCCTAACTGCCCTCTCCTGCAGGCCTGATGTCACCACCCACTGCCCTCCTCTGCTGGCCAATTTGGTTCTGATTGGGTGGTTCCTATGCCAGTGACAAAAACTTTGCCTCCTAGGCAGCCATTGGCTCCCCACAACACCCGGATTTGGTTCTCATTGTTTGGTTGCTATGCCAGTCAGCATCAAAAGCTTCACCTTCTAGACAGCCATTGGCTCCTCACAGCACCCACCTTTGGTTCTGATTGGTTGGTTCCTATTCCAGTCAGCATCTCCAGGCCTATCTCTGGGCCTGATCAAAGAGGTGGGGCTTAACAGCTGCCCCAGGAGAGAAAGAAAAGCCTTGCTACTGGTGAAAAACAGAAAGAAAGAGGGAGCGAAAGAGAGAGGTAAGTACACTGATCAACAGCTGCCACTGAGGCTGCAGATCAGACCCTGACACTTTCTGAGTCTCAGCCACCTGGGCAGTCAGTGCTGGGTCACCAGGCTGCAGCTGGGCAACCCAGCGCAACCTTCAGGATGGTCTGCAGTTGGTGGAAGGCTTGGCCCCTTCCCAAGCCTCCAATCCAATGGCTGGCTGGGAGTGACCTGGGTACCCAGGTATGTATGCAAATTAACCACCATCTTTGTTGGATTAATTTGCATACTCACTCTGATCGGCTGTGGACATAGCAGAGGTATGTATGGTCAATTACATGTTTCTCTATTACTAGGTAAGATATTTGTGACTTGTTTTATTTTTTGGATATAGTAGAATTATTTTATCATCAACAATTTTCATGTCTGAGGTTTCATATCTTTAGCAGTTTATTTTTTTATGGATTGCTTTCATTCATCCTATTCTAAGTACTGAGAATGAGAAGATGAAAGACACACTTTCTTCCTTCAAGGCACTCAGAGACAAACAGTTTCAATGCAGGCTTATAGGTGGATTGATAGAAATGAACATAAATTCTGAAGGAAGCCAGAAAAAGAACAAAGTTTAGACCTGGGCCTCGTTTTGTGTGACTTACATTCTTAGGTAAGGCAAGAACTGGAATAATATAAATATACCTCTAATAAATTTGCTGACTATAGATGCATGATAAATACTTCATAAATATTGCATATTGATTATAACGTTCACCCTGGAATGTATCTTTCTGAATCTATTAAGTCTACTGATGATCTTTATTTAAAACTTACATCTATTCCCTTTTATCTTGTGGTAGTAATTAAGATGCTTTAAATATCTATGATGAACCATTTTTCTCTTTTAGTAGCTTTATCCAGAGATATGTTTCCTCAGGGTTTTTAATTTAATTATGTGTAGAGAACAAATCCTACCTGTTAGATGATGAATACACGTGAACACAGGATTTTTAATAGCCCTGTTAATGGGATAATGAATGATGTTTGTTTCTAACCAACAGGACATCTACCTAATTTATCCTAAATTATTAGCAATCTAAAATGTTTGCTATGATTCAAAATTAAAAGTAGGAAAACAATGCAAGATAAATAATTCCTTTAGCAATGCCAAGCCTTATTCATGATTCCTTTTATAGAAACCAAAGGGAATTGATATTAGTGTATCAGAACATTGTGCTGGATGTTGCCAATATAGTAATTGATGTGGCATTGTCTTCACCGCCCAGGAGCTTACAAGCTAGTTCAATATAAAGGTATTAAAAAGGACAGACATAATGATTTGATATGTGGTAAATAGTGTGTTAGTATATGAATAAAGTCAAGTGAGGCATAAAAAGGAGTAATCTACCTGAATGTGGTCTCTGAGGAGGCGTTGAAGGAACAGACATTTGGATTGAGCCTTGGAAGATTTTTTAAGAACTACAAGAATAAAGTGTCTAAAACTCTGCACATTGTAAGTTGAAGTAAGTGATGTGATTGTGTGTGATTAAAACTTTAAAGTTTTAGAGTGGATAGAAACTCAAGGCTGAGAATAGCCCCATGGACAGGCTCTCTCACTATTAAAGAATCTTGTAAGCAAGTACTAAGTCTGTGGACTTTATCCAAATCTTGATAAAGATATGTCAAATCTTAAGGACATTAATATGCATCACTCAAATAAGTTTGGAAAATACTGGCTTAATTATTTGGACTTTCTTTGAGCCTTTACTCTGAATACGTGCATTGTAAAGCTAAAGGAAAGTTTGTTCTTCAAAATTCTAGGGTCTTGGACCATCTCTTTTAAGCCAGGCACCTTGCAAGATGGCTGTTCTCTATGACATTTTATGAAATCTGCTCAAAGAAATGGGGAGGACTTAAAGACGTTCCAGCAGGGAATTGTGTCATCTGAATTTAATTTAGAAGATTCTCTGCTCTTCTGAAGAATGAACTGAGATGAGGCAAGACCAGAGGCAAGGAGAGTGGGTTAAAGACAGGTGCAACAGCATAGGCAGGAGATAATGAGAGCTTGACCCCAAGAATCCAGAACAAAGAACCAAGAATTACAACTGACATTTCAGAGATAGAACTTGTCAGGGCTGTCATTAGAGGTATACAAGTTGTGCTCTGCTCAGGGACACCCAGCCAAGTAGGTCACAGGGAACCGAATCTGGTCCCCACTCTTTGTGACTAAATGTCACATCCAGAGGCATGGCTGCATTCATCCTCGGGAAGGCCACCTAGTTCTAATCCGCAGCTAGCATTGTCTTTGGTTAACGACTGGACAGATGTGGAAGGAAAGCAAAAGAAGCTTTCATCATTACTCTTATTTCATATTTAAATGATCATAGGGCTAAAGAGGCCTTAATTTTTTTCAAAAAAATGCTTCTAAAATAATATCTAAAGGGATAATGAATGTGCAATTCTACTGTTCTGAACAGTTCCTTTCAAAAGTTATGGATGTCTGGCTGGTGTGGCTCAGTGGTTGAGCATCAACCTATGAACCAGTAGGTTACAATTCAATTCCCGGTCAGGGCATGGGCCCAGGATGCACGCTCGATTTCCAGTAGATGGCATGATCTCCAACATGCATTTATCTCCATTCTGCCATCACACAGAAATTTTACAAAGACCTTGAACCAAGGGTTACAAACTCAAATGTGTACACAGCTCACTCAGGCATCATATAAGAGTGAAGTGTATAGCAGGCTGAGTGTTCATACATTAAATTTACAGAAAAGTACTTCACTTACAAAAAGAAATATGATCTCTTCCATTTGTCTTTGAATATGCGATTTTCTCTATCCAATATAATAAAAGCCTAAAATGCTAAGTATCTAGTGGTCCAGTCAGCCATTCAACCAATCAAAGCATAATATGCTAATGATATGCTAAGGCTGCTCAACCACTCACTATGATATGCACAGACTTCAAGGGGGCAGACAGTTGACTAATTGCTATCATGTGCACTGACCACCAGGGACAGATGCTCCAACCAGTAGGTTAGCTTACTGCTGGGGTCCAACCGATCAGAACTGAGCCAGACAGGCCCTGGAGCTCTTCCACGTTCCCTCCCCAACTGGCCACCCTCCTTTGCTCTTCTCTGGCCCCGATCATGCACTGGTGGGGTCCCTCAGCCTGGCCTGTACCCTCTTGCAATCCGGGCTGAGGGACTCCCCCCCGAGGGGATGAATTTTGTGCACCAGGCCTCTAGTTTTTCATAACCAGTTTAGATAGGAATATGGATCATGAGAAATAGTTCTCAGTTCCAAGAAAAATTTCTTGACAGTATTGGTGATGAATGACAACTCATAAGGCTGCAGTATTAGGAACATGCTAGAGTGTTGGCCAGAAAGTGGTGGCCCAGGTATTCTGATTTTTTCATGAGAGGCTGGTGATTTGAATTTTGCATGTGAAATTTCTGTAGTTTGAAATGTTTGCAGAAATTTCACAATATACTGTGTAAGCCAAAGCAAAATAAAAGCACATCTGGGCCACCGGTTGATGATTTCTACCTACCTCAGTCCATATGGGCCTAATTTTTTTAAGTTGATAGGTTTGAAATTCGTATTTTTTAGGAAGACAAGGTGTTAAATGACCTGCTAAATTGCTTTGCAAACTCATGTTGAATTGTTGAGTAAGAGGAGAAAAGCTGTGTTTCCTGAGCTAATAATTAGAATGTGTTTTTATTTTTGCATGAAGTCTTTACTATGGGAAGAAAGACCAAAAATCTGATGCCTAGGGGAAGGGAAGTGTTTAACTTAAATAGCACCATCAGCAGAGGTAAGGCCTGAGGATCTTCCAGGATAAAAGTTCTATAAAGTGTGAGGTCCAATGCTATAAAATAAGGGAGGCTAAGAATCTACACTTTGCATTGTAATTCATACCTGGTGGATTCTGTTTCATGGGGAGGGGATTGTGGAGTAGCATACTGACTAAGGCCTTGATGTTAGGGAAACTGGGAAATAGTGAGGGGGATTTAGTCCTGGGGCTACTATGATGTCACATCTTGGTTCATGGCAGAACTTTTCTAATGGTTCACATGTGAGCCCAGAGATTGGACCCATGTGTTTGGAAAGGGGAGTTAGCACATGTGTGGTAATCACCATCATTCTAAAGAAACTTTGAGGAGGTGTTTAGTTCCTGCTGATAGCAGAGATTATCAAGCACATTTTATGAATAGAAAATGATGAGCAGATGAGCCTGCAAGGAAATAGAAATGTGATGAGATTAGTAGCTGATGTATACCTCTCTGCAGGGAAAAAAAGCTTTAAGAGACGTCAGGCTGGGAAATACTTTATTTCCTGAAGTGCAAAGAGATTTGCACAAAACTGTAATCCTAGCAGCCTCTGCCAAAGTGAATTGGTCAAGGATCTTTTTGAAAAGCTGACATTTAGCAGTTGCTGGCTCTAACCATGGCAAGGAAAAGATACCTTCATTGTCCTGAGATGCAATGTTCACATATGTGTTCAACCAACAAATATTTATTAAGGACCAACTACATGCCCAGGCTGTGCTAACCCCTGGAGTAGCTGGCAGACCTATGGGAATCAACGCTCTGCATGAAACAGACCACAGAAAGGGTCTCTGGTTTGATTGTGATTAGATTTTGTCCTAGAGCTCCACAGTATTATAGCATCTTTGGGCAAAGAGAAAGATACAAAAATGAATGGTGTGGCACCCAACATCTAGGTTCCATGATTCCACAGATCATAGAATGCCTCTAGTTTGTGCCTTTCAAAAAATGATTTAGGAAAAGTGGACTTTCTGAAAGACACTTCAGAATAAACTCTCCTCTGATTGATCTATCTTATTCCAATGGATTCTCTTGATTCCTCTTTAAAGGGCCTTCCCTGTAAGAGAATGTACCCCTTTCTCTTGAGAAAGTTTCTCTGTGCCTCCTAGATTCACCTCTTCCCAAAAGGTTACCTGCCCTCCTTCCTTGTTACCTTCCTCCCTTTCTTTTCTTCTCTTTACTCCATACTTCCTATTTTCTTCCTCGTTTACTTTTTCCTTCCTCTCATCTCTTTCTTCTTTTATCCTTTTATTTCCTTTTAAATCCCACTTCTCTTATTCCTATTATTTCAGATGAAGACTTTTCCCTTAAAAAATAAACGATTCCATAAATTTATTCAACCTAGTAAGTAGACATCTCCTGAAATATCTGACTTACTGAAACTAGAAATAGCAGGGACACGAGTATTTCATATGCCAGAGAATATGTCCCTCAACCTTACCTGATAGATAACAACACAGGGCAGAGAAGACAGGACGGTAAGTGACTAGAACATGTACCCATCTCTGTAGAATTAATTCTTAATGCCAAATTAGAGGTCACATGACTCACATGTAATAAAACCTGAGCAGATGGTTGAAGGCTGGCTTGTTTCTCTTCCTCCATGGAAAAATGTGGGTCACAGTACAGGTTAATTTTAGCTCATTGCTTTCAGAAAGTTTATCTTCAAGAGCCATTCCTCCTTAGATACCTACCCTTTAATTTACTGTTTGCACATAGATTTTTTTCCAGAAAAAGGCTGAAAGCACTTGTCTTCCCAACTATGCAGTGGTCTGAGCCCATAGGCAGACAGGTCTGAACTCCAGCCTCCACCTTGCTATCAGATCCTGAGTCACGGAGGTCATTTCTTTTTCCCCACTTTTGAAGAGGAGATAGTTTTCAACCTCTCAGCTCTTTTGGGAGGATTAATGTTATGTAATGTTTGTGAAACATTTTAAAGATTACAAATAAACATAACATCTAGTCAACACATTTTTTTGAAGAGTTTAACATTCTGAAAAAAATTCTTAGTCAAAACCTCTGCAATATTGAGATCCCCCAGATGAGAATTGGTTAATTCATAATGATGAGACTTATGAATGCAGTGCAGAAAGGGGCAGTCTGGAAGTATGAAAGCCATGTCTTGGAAGACCGAGGTTATTGCTAGTAGTATGGTGCTAGACTCTGAAGCTCATCTGTATAAACCTGTTTTCTCATCTGTAAAACTAGTGGATTGAACCATAATGATGTCAAAACTCTCACTTACTCTTGAGTTCTCTTAATGCGTAGTGATTCTGTGCTTTCCTGTGTATAAAAGAGGTAAAGAAAGGTAGTTTCCCTTTGCTCTGAAGTTCTTTAGTACCTGTGAACATATGACAGTGGGTCCTATCATCTGTTGGCCTACATGTGCGGTGACCAAGGATGGAGACACCCAAGCAAGCACACACAATTGGTGGAAACTGTGCTCTCCACAACTGGTCTTGTAAGAAACTAGTGAAAATAGATACGTTTCCTCACCAGAATTAATAGTCACAGCATCTAACATCCTACCCTTAAAAAGTGTGTGTGTCCTTGGGATCCAGTGATCTCTCCAGACATATTATTTTAAAATGCAATAAAATCTAAGAGAAGGGTAACATATTAGTAATGTATTACAGAGCTTTCTAATCTTTTTCCCATTATTATGCACATAAACTATGATAATATTTGTACAGTATCTTTAGGCAAAGAGAAAGGCTAACCCAGCTAGAGGTGACGAGCCACAGGGTCCAGCTATGGGATGTTATACTCATCTACCCAAGAGGTAGGAGGATCACCTACTTGGCACTTGTAGTTGGAAGCTATGCCTCAGTTGAAATAGTTTTATTTTTAGATTTCTTCCTTGCATAAAATCTATTAGCAGAACCCTGAGATTTTTGATAGTGAGAGAGAAAAGGGGGAAATAAATTTCTTTTGACCTTTATCTTCTACTTTAAAAGAATATCATGTGCTAAAGTAGCTTAGAGCAACCAGGAGTCTCAGGATAAGGGCACAAAGTACTAGAGAAGAAGAAGCAGAATTGCCAGGATAGGGAGAAGGGAGGCAGCAGCCAAGTATGCATGCAGAGACTCATGGTATCTGGGGGTGTTCAGCCTGGACAGAGGCAGTTGCATTAGCAGTAAAAGTGCTCTGGGAGCTCTATCAGGGGTGCTGAGAACATCTCCCACCTACAGTGTGAAGAGTAAGCTACCTATGTGGCCTCAGAGTGCAGCTGGCAGAATGGAGCAGGCACAGCGCACATGCCACCCTCACAAAAACCATGGTACTGATGCCAATGGAATTGTGTTCCAAGGGTGGAAATTGTGGCCACACTATTTGGGGCAAGCATTTAGGTGAGAAGGTAGTAGTTAGGGGCACAGACCCTGGACCAGGTTGAATCCACTTCATCTGTTAGTGCTGGTTTATAATCTATAGTATAGGGGCAATCATTCCCACTTCTCCCGGGACTGACTAGAGGACCCAGGAGTTGATATTTGTGAAGCACTTAGAAGAAGGTCTGCACAGAGTAAACAAACACCAGGTGCCTGATAAATAAAAGAGAATGAAAACTGGGGACCACCCATCCCTTCCTCCCTCCGACATCCTTCATTGGGAAGAAGGGTAGAGCAGATTTTGAGAGAGGGATCTGAGGATGTGGAAGTGTAACAAGATAGAAGATGTAAACAAATTTGGACTTCAAGACTTGGAGAACTAGAAGTTTCCATTGTGCACCATGCCTGGGCAGTGTGTAAGCAATTGAGGAGAACAGGAAAGGTGTGCAAAGACTGGAGACAGCCAAGGATGGTCCCGATTATCAAAGGAGGGAAAATCTTGATTCTAGAAGCACAGCTATGAGCTTGATTTTGATCCAGAGCCACACTAGGGAGGGGATTTTCAACAGATGTTTACCAGATGCTTCTATATAAGCTGTACAGGGGAGGAGAAAGAGCATGAGCTCTGACGTCAAACTAACTTGGGTGTAGCCCCATGTCTTGTCACTTACTGGCTGAGTGGCCCTGGAAGAGTTCCTTAACTCCGGAGTCTCATTGTCTGCAGCAGAAGAACAGAAATGGCAGTGCCTACAGGGTTCCTGTGAAAAAATAGTGACAATGTAAGTGATCATGCCATGCACTGAGCAAAGCAGGTATGAAATAAGTGATACCAGTATAACAAAAGAGGCAGCAGACACAGGGTTTAGGACAGAGATCAGCAAATTCTTCTATAAAAGGCCAAATATTTTGGGCTTTGTGGCCCATACAGTCTCTGCTTCAACTACTCATTTATGCCTTTTCAGCATAGCAAAGCAGCCATAGATAATATGTACATAGACCATCTGAATGGGCATGGCTATATCCCAATAAGACTTTATTTACAAAAACAAGTGGCCAGATTTGGTTTTAGTTTGCGGACCCTGGTTCAGAGCCAAATTGCCAGCATTTAAAACAAGGCTTTGCCATGTATGAGCAGTGTGACCTCAGACAAGTTTGTAAATTCAATTACTTTATCTATAAAATGTGTGTAATAATAGTGACTATCTCATGAGATAGTTTTAACAAATATAAGAATTAAAGGGACAATTGAAGAAGCATAAGTTGGCCTCTCACAGTGAGCCCTTGATAGAGAGTAGGTTTTTGACACCTGGTACCTGTCAACATTATGGTTATCCCAACAATCTAGAATAGAGAGTCAAAATATCCAGTAGGATGAAATTTGGTAAGGACAAATGGAAAACCCTGCAATTTGGCTCCCGAAAGAAAACCACAAACTTATAATTTATTGCTTTTCACAGCAAAAAGACCCAAGTGGTTTAATTCATTCATATCATAGAGCTTTATGACAAGGCTGACATCCCAAATAAGTAGTCATGGACTGAATACATACATATGAGATTGTCTCTAAGACGTGAGAGGTATTGAGCATAGATATGAGTAAGTTTAACATGGTATTTTTTGTCCTGGCCATTGTATTCTAAGAAGAAAGCTGTTATATAAGAAAATACTTGAAAGAAGTAACCAGTATAATGAATAACCAATTCGTTATAAATAATGAATGACCTGAGTGATGATTATATGAATTAGAGTTTTCCAGCCTTGAGTTAGGATCTCAAGTATACTTTAGGATTTTATGAGTATGACAATTTTAAAATATGACCCCCTAAATTACTTAACTCTCCTCTCGTAGAGGTGGGGTTTATGATCCCCTCTCCTTGAATCTGAACTCTGAGACTGTTACTGAGTACCATACAGATCAAGTGATGCTGTGCCAGTTTCTGAGCTCAGCCTTGTGAAATTGGCAACTGCTGCTTTCTGGACTCTCAGCCTTTTGCCCTTAGCACCCAGCCACTATGCTGTGAGCAAGCACAGGCCACACAAAGAGGCCACTTGTAAGTAGTGGGGCTGTTGATCTCAGTTCCACCTGAGGTCCCAGCCAGTGGCCACCATCAACCAATAGGCACATTCAGTGATTGCATGCCCAGTTACTTATGACTGCAACTGCGTGAGAGACTCCAAGAACTGCCTCTAGGACCATGAAAGACAAGAAAAGGGTCATGATTATTTTAAGCCACCTAATTTTGGGTTACACTGCATTAAATAACTGAGACAACATGGAAGAGGAATTTGACTTTTTGTAAAGTTACAAAGAGTAAAATTTGTCTAAATATAGGCAGGTAGACTCAGGCTCAATATTAAGAAGAGCTTTCTAAAATTTAAACCTATCAATTAATAACTGGGCTGTTTCCTAAGGCATTGGGCTCTTATTGAAAATATCTAGACTGTAGCCAGTTTGGAATATTATAGAGGATTTGAGACATGAGGGAGGAATGAAGTTGATAAGAATCCATGTATACTTGTTTGTTTATTTATTTCCCAATTTGCCTCAAAAAGAATTTTGTAACTAGATGGCAATGGATGAAAATTTCATTAATTCATTTAACAAATATTTATTGAATGCTTACTATATCCACTGTTATAGGTACTAGCAATACATCTGTGAACAAAGCAGATGAAAATCTATGCCTTATGGAACTAATATTCTAATGGAGGCAGACATGTAATAAGCATAAAAGTAATTGTGTGTGTGTGTGTGTGTGTGTGTGTGTGTGTGTGTGTGTGTGTGAGATCACGTAAATATAAAGGGTCAAGGACAAATAAAAAGCAATAGAGGAGATATGTAAACCTGAAGAAAGGTTTACAACTTTAAATACAGTGTCTGGCAAATAGCCACTTTTGATAAACTAATGGTTGATGAGAATAGAAGAATTGAACTCTCTATATTAAAAATAATTGAATATATTCTCAGACACTCTTGTAATCACTGAGGACAAGGCAGTGGGCAAGACACAAGTTCTCAGTTCTAAGATTGTTTACACAATATATTCAACTGCAGAGGGAGAGACAACAAAATAAATGTGTCAGGCAGTTTCAATGAATGAGAAGTATGGCCTTCCATCAGATGCTATAACTTCAGAATTCTCAATGTCCATACATTGTTGGTCCTACACAGCTTTTGCATCTTTCAGGAAGAGACTTGAAATCATGTTCCCCTTTGTAATTTTGTCATAATCCATTGGGGCATGTGGATTACTTTCTTACTCTGCCTGATATTCACAGACCACAAGGATATGATAGACAATTGAAAGGGGTTGTGATATTCTCTCAGTGGCACTGAACTATTTGTGGTTCCTTTTATTAAACATAGAAAGATATTAATTTTCCAGGCTTTTGATTAATTCCCAAACCACTGATTATTTATCAATGATGAGAATAAAAAATCTAAATTAGAATAGTTTAGTATTTTCTTGTCAGGTTGTGGCAGAGCAAGAAGACAATGGATATTTTCTAAGCAATGGCTGATTTCTTGCATCATTGATGAGAAATGATACAGAGGAAGAGATAATGGGGATTTATCTCAGCTAGTTTTGCTTCAATCCCCAGTGTTACTTCTCCCATATAAGCTAATTCCTCCTGGTGGGCTGAAGCCAATGGCAGTATTAAACATAAAGTCTAAGAATCTGATGTAAACATCAATGATTAATATTACAGGTATAAACATGGCTAGACACATGCATGATTCTGGAAAAATGTTGACCTAAAATAAATAGGCTGCCAGATAGTTCTCCAGCAAAATGGGTTTATTTGGGGCAGGTGATCTAAAGGTGAACCACACACAAGACCAGAGAAATGAAGAGGAGAGAGGAGATGGGATGCTCTTTTATGGACTTAGAGGTTGTGAGGTAAATGAAGACTCCATTGGAGGAAAGTGTGTATGTATATATATTTCTTTGGCTGGGTTATGGCAATTTCCCTCTGGCTGAGCTGTCACTGGGCAAAGAGGAATCCTTTCTTTCTCCTGCTGAGGTAATAATGTGATATCACTTCCTGTTGGTGATACAGGGTATATATCTCTTTCTATTGGGATCAGTAATATGCATGGAGTGACATGTGTGTGAGAGTTATCTTTTTCTAGCCCCTCAACTCCATTTTAAATGAGCTTTGTGTTTATTAATTTTCACGGAAATAATAATGAAAATTAAGGCTTTCAGGTTAGCAATGATGTAGTTTAATTCAGCCAACATTATTAAGAGTACACCAGGTTCCAGGAAAAAGATGCAAAAGACAAGGTCCCTGCCTTTGAGTAGCTCAAAGTGAACTGAAGGAGCCAAACATGAATAAATCATTTCAGTAGATTGTAGATAAGTAGCCAGCTCAGTTTTGGAATTGGCTATAAATCATTATGAGTAATCATAAGATTAGTAGTGTTCTCAGTGACTATAAACCCTAGAGTGCATGGCTGAAATTTTGTCTATCTCTACCTGACCCCCATTCATAGAATCATAGAGTGAGAAGCATTTGGAAGATAATATATTATTAACCTCTTTATTTGTTACAGATGAAGAAACAGAGATAGACCTTTTAGTATCTGAATGTGGTCTCCATTTATTATCATAGGGAAGAGTTTTGGATAAATTATTTCTTAATTTTATTCAACAACACTTATTTGTCACTTAGAGCTCTGCCAGCTGCTGGAACATAAAGATCAGTAAGAGACAGGTCCTAATCTCAAGTTGCTCAAGGTCTGAAATTATTGAGTGAAGACCAACCAGTAAATCTATAATAATAAAAGCATAATATGTTAATTAGACTGGACGTCCTTCCAGATGACCTTCCAGGCAAAGCCAGGCCTGTGAGGGAAGCCCAGGTCCCAGGTGCCAGAGGGAAGCTAGTGCTGGATTGGAGAGGGAAGGCCTACTCTTGCACAAATTTCATGCATTGGGCCTCTAGTCCTATCTAATAAGAGAGTAACATGCAAATTGACCATACCTCTGCTATGCTACCAGCCAATTGGGGCAGGGAGTGGGGCAGGGGTGGGGCAAAACAGGGGCGGGGTCAGCACAAGGTACTTAAGGGCCAGCCCTCCATCACTTATGGTGACTGAATCACATGCAAATGAGCGCCCGGAGACCCTGCATGCCCCCCAGCCCAGCACCCATGATGGGAGTGGGGGAGTTGCTGCCAGTCTCTGGAGAGTGCGGAGACCCCGGTGGCCACCACCAGGTGGAGAAAATTCACAGTGCCCTTGGTTCATGCAGGGTATCGGAAGCACCAGGAATTCTGGGAAATGTAGTTCTGTTGACAGACCCACTGTAGGAGTGAGTTTGAAGTACTGGGGGGACAGGGGGGGCATGGGAGCGGCAGGGCGGGGTGGGCCAGGCGGGGACATCAGCATGGAAGCGCCAGGGGCCCCGCCCAGGCGCTGTGAGCAGAAATGGTGGTGAGTGCCCAGTCCCTGGGGCCGGGTGGTCACAGGCAGCTGGGCTGAGCTGAGCAGGGAGATGGCTGGGTGCCCAAGGCCTAAAGCCCTTGGGCTGGTGGGGGGCTCGGCTAGCGGGGCACGGCGAGCATGGGGCGCAAACCTGCTGGGAGGCTGGCACCCAAGATTCCCTGGATCAGGGACACAAACCCGCAGGGGTCCAATACCCAGCACCCACAAGCTCTGCCACCCAGGTGCTGGAGCTGCAAAGGCCAAATCAGAGACATAAATCTCCAGGGAGGACAGCACCCAGCAGCCCCCAGATTGGAGATACAAACTAGCAGGGAGGCTGGCACCCAGCAGCTGCAAGCCCCGCTATGGGGGCCCTGAGGCTGTGAGGGGCTGGATCTGAGACACAAACCAGCAGGGAGGCCAGCACTCAGCAGCCCCAAGCCCCGCCACCCAGCAGCCCTGAGGCCCAATGTGTAGGCTCGGGGGGCAGGGGGGCGCGAGTGGCGGGCGGGGGCAGCTGAGACACAAACCCACAAGAAACCTTTGGAAAGGGAGATAAACTATCATAACTCTATCTCCCTTTCCTCAAGATGAGAAAACTGTCCCTGGATTATTTAGTGATGTGGCCCACACCTTTCTACATACACAGAGTATGTTATGACCACTCCCAGAATGCTGTCTCCAGGGATAACCTACTGTGGCAAATCATGTAAGAGAGGAAACAAGCTTTTGTTGGGTTTATTCTGAAGGTCAGAGAACATGCCACCCCCAACATATGCCTTATTGTTATATCGATGATCTTGAGCTGCAGATTCTTGAAAAACTGCAAGTGGGATTTCACTGAAGTCTCCTGATCTGTCTAAAATTGGATCCCCCTAAAGGAGCTTAAATGTCATAGGTCCCCTTGATGGGAGAAGTGTCATCAGGCAGAGAAGACTGACTCCTGTCACAGGACATAACACCCAAACTTTGTTACAAACTATTTCTCTCCGCCCCCATTCATCTTTCCTAAAAATCATTTACTCTCCTCTAGAAGGCCTACATCTCCCGTTTCCCTTTCCCTAGAAAGAAGGTATTTAAATCTGCATTCTAAGCCAGCTTGGGGAGTTATTCATTTTTCCCTGAGATTTCCCACATATACACAAGGTACACATGTTAATGAACTTTTGTTTTTCTCTTGGCGATCTGTCTTTCATTACAAGGGCCTCCATTAAGAACTCAGAATGGTTGAGGAAAACTATTTTTCTTCCTCCATAATTCTATCTTGGGAAATCAAGTCCTCAGTTGAACAATGAGGTTGGCACAAGTATCAATTGTGGCTGACAGGAGGGAAGCTTCTAGGGAGAAATCAATGATATTGACATCAAAGTGGGATGGAAGGCACACGCATGGTTGACGGTGGGAGTTTAAAGTGGTTTGACATTTTTGGAGGATAATTTGGTAAATCTGATAGAATTGTTCAAGGTATATCCAAGAGTCTTCTTCTAGGAATCACATGTGCTGAGCTAAAGCACAAGCACTTAAGCCCTGGTCAGAACCCAGGATGCTACTTCGGGCTCCCCTTCCATGATAGGAAAACCTGGGAACAACCTGCATTTTTAGGACAAGGTAGCATCTATGCTAATAAAAGGGTAATATGCTAATTAGACTGAACATCTTCCTGGCGACCTTCCAGTTGTCCTTCCAGACACCCTTCCTGACAAAGCCATGTTGGCGGGGCCAAGGCAGAGGAGGTTAGAGGCAATCAGGCAAGCAGGGGAGAACAATTAAGGGGACCAGGCCAGCAGAGGAAAGCAGTTAGGGCAAACAGGCTGTCAGGGGAGAGTAGTTAGGGGGATCAGGCTGGCAGGCAGGTGAGCGGTTAAGAGCCAGAAGCCTGAGGGGTCCCAGATTGGAGAAGGTGCAGGGTGGGCTGAGGGAATCCCCCGCCCCTCTCCCCCGTGCATGAGTTCCGTGTACCAGGCCACTAGTAGATACATAAAAATGCAAGATGATACAGTGGAGAGGGAATGCATACAATGGAGAGGGAATATGGTGATGGTACAGGATGCAGGAATGGTTTTGCAGAAGAAGGGGTGTTTGAATAGATGCTTCTAGATTGAGTCATGTGTATTCTCAACAGAAGGCATTCCAGGGAGACAGACAGCTGTGCAATGGAATGGAGATGCAAGATCATGGCATGCTGAGGACCTCCCAGGCTCACAGTATAACTGAGCATAGAGAGAGGGAAAGGAGCAGATAGTGATAATCTGGTGACAGTCAAGGCCAGTTCCTTGTTCTCAAGGAGCCCTTGAAGAATAACTTACGAATCAGATTTTTGAGGAAGAAATAACACATTTATAAAAAAGTTGAAGGCCAGAAGCAGGAAGACCAGGAGACTAATGTGGTAGTCCAAGCAAGATGCAAATGAGGCTTGTCCATTGGGCAGTGAGGCAGATGAGATTGGCATAAGAGCTGCACATGAGAGATTCCTGAAGGCTTCCAAGTTTGGTTGGATGTGGATGGTTAGACAGAGCAGAGATTCTAGATGGATGCTGAGAATTCTCTAGATGGATGGATCAGTAGGTGAATAGATGGAGGTATCATTCATCGAAACAATGAAAAGAGGAGAAGGAAGAGGTTTGAGAATAATGATTTCAGTCTGTTATTTGGGGGGTTTTGGGGTATATGTGAAAGAGGCAAAGAGTACATCCCTAGTAAATAGTTGAACATGTTGGTTTGGAGAGGGGGAACAAGGCTTAAGCACAAGTGTACACACTGGAGAATTATCAGCATATAGGTGATGATTGGAGCCGTGGATAAGAAGATGGAAGGGTTAAAGGCTAAAGGCAGGAAAGGCAGCTTATAGTGATGTTATAAAGAGCCTTGAATAAACTATGAAGTTTTTACAAGGTGAGACTGTCTTAGCTAAAGAGAGTGTCCAAGTAGCAGTTGAATTAAAATCTAATTCATTAAGTAAGCATGTGTGGAGCATGGTCTGTGTAGCTTGACATGGGTGAGGGCAGTGAACAAAAAAGGCAAAGTCTGTTTTTCCCTTATGCAGCTTATCAGCTTAGCTTGGAGAATCATGTATTAGTTAATTTCCACAATGATAAGTACTACAAAAGAAAAGTACTTGGGCACTTAACAGTACATAATTCAGGATGGAAATAGAGGAGGGGGCTGGTACTTGGTCTGTGGGGTCAGAGGGGAAATCCTTGAGGAAGTGACATTTCAGCTGGTCCTAAAGAATAGATAAGACCTAGGTGAAGGGATAGGAAAACACTCCAGAGAGAGAAGACGGCATGTGCAAAAGCCCTGAGATGGTAGAGTATGTTCAAGGGCCTGAAAGATGCCTGTGTAGCCTGAGGGAATAAGAGGTGGGTACTTGAGGTGAGGTGGTGATGTAGGTAACCCAACTCTCCAACAACACCCCTGGGAGCTGCTTCATGAGCCCATGCAACTGCCACTCTTCCCTGCTTGCACACACCTTGAGAACCTGGGTTTGTCAGTCCAAGTTTACTCCAAAGGAAAACATTTTTACAATAGCAGGATCCTTAAATGAGCAGAGAGCTACAGCCAGGAGAGTCACTCTTTCCCGTGGCTATCACCTGGATCTGAATCGGCACCAGAGTTCCATCTTGGAGCTGACTGTGGAGCATTATTAACAAGCAATGAGGAGGTGAAGATTGTGAGAGTGAGAGTTGTCTGGATTTGGAAAGAGGGTGTTCAAGCGAAACAGAAAGGCAGAGGAATTGAAAAGCCAAGAAATCAGTGTGTTTTGGTCAACACAGCTCACCTGGGAGTATAACATTTTAGTTTGGCAGCAGCAGAACATGCCTTTTTTGGAACTCAGCATGTCCAGAAATTAGCTCAAAAGTCAAAATCCACCCTTGGAACATATTGGTCTTGATGTGTTTCTTTTGTGAATCCTAACAAACCAATGGGGAAAATAACTTTG
Organism: Antrozous pallidus; assembly: GCA_027563665.1. Taxonomy (NCBI): domain Eukaryota; kingdom Metazoa; phylum Chordata; class Mammalia; order Chiroptera; family Vespertilionidae; genus Antrozous; species Antrozous pallidus. The sequence goes on from CM050520.1 coordinate 62,207,086, forward strand.
GAAGGAAACTTGATTGATTTTTCAAAGAAAGCAAGAACTCTGAAAATTTACCTTAAATTTATTAAAGCCGTCCTCCTAGGCAGTGTGTGAGAGAAACTAAGTTAGATTACAGTTCTGTTTTACAAAAAGTCTTTAATTTGTTTAACCAAATATGGGTGTTTTTTCCCGTTATTCCTGTCAGTTTGGATTATTAGGTAAAAAACTGGATGGCCATGTTCTATAATTTACTGGGGTTTTTTTCCCCTCCTATTGATAACATCTTCATGTTCCCTCCAGTCTCCAAATACATATTTTGAAGTAATAAGCTGTTGTATTCAAGGTAGGTATTTAAAGCTATATAAGGCCTTTGCTGGTTTTGCTCAGTGGATAGAGTGTCAGCCTGCAGACCAAAGGGTTTGATTCCAGTCAAAGGCATGTTCTTGGTTGCAGTCTCCTCCCCTGACCAGGCCCTGGAAGGGGCTCGTGCAGGAGGCAACCAATTGATGTGTTTCTCTCACATCGATGTTTCTCTCTATATTTCCCTCTCTTTTCCACTCGCCCTAAAAATCAATGGGAGAATATCCTCAAGTGAAGATTTTTTTTAAAAAAAAGATTAAATATAGGTTTTTCCAGATTTTGTGGTAAAGCAGAATTGCCAAAAATTCAATACGTGGGCTTTAGCACTTAGTAACAATGGGACCTCTGTGCCTCTATTTTCTCATCTGTAAAATGGAAATAAATAAACCTGTTCACTTACTAAAGAGGGCATTTTAGAAAGTGAATGAAATAATGCAAGGAAGAGTGCTTTATATACTGTGCCATCATCCACATGTTAAGTATTAATCTGTTAATAGTTCTCATCACTATGACTAAGAAGATCATTCACAGTAAAACTCAAAGACATTTTATATCTGCCGTGCAAATTTTTATATGTATGCTCTTCATTTATCTCCTCTCTCTCAATGTTTACAAATATACATAAGAATCACATCTCAGAAATATGGAAAGGGGTGTCCATTCCCCTCCTATTTTCCAGAGAGAGAGAGAGAAAAGTTATTTTGTGACTGTCCAAAACATAAATTTTAACTGTCAAATGTACCAACAGAATTGTAAAGTATATATCACAGTTTCCCTTTTATCCATTAACAATGTAAAATTTTCAAATTTTACATGAAGATAGAAGAGAAAGAAAAGAAAATGAAGAGTGAAAAAATTTGAATGGTGATAGCATTGTCCAAGGATTAGAAGGAACACTCATGGGTTAACATATACTAATTGTCATGTTGTTTATTGTGACTGTTGTGGGGAGCATAGGATAGGTCCACTAAGTCTGCATAAGCTGACACATTTTGTAAAGCAGTTCTGTTTCTTCTCCCTCTTCACTCCATACTATGAGAGCCTTGCCTTTCTTCCAGTCTTTCCTCAGTAGTTTCCACTACTGGATTTAAGGCTTCCCCTCCCTCTGTGGATGAACTATGAAGAGCCATGACTTGGGTGTGGACTACAGGAATAGGAAAAGTTGAGATGTTCTTGGGTACAGAATAGGCCTTTTGTGGGGTGGCAGGAGGGCGAGTGGCAAAAAAGAGATTATCTCCTTTCTGATTGTAAAATGCTTTCTCTTTCATATTTCAGGTGACAGTGACAGATGGCGGTTCTTCTCCGAAACAGTCAACCATTTGGGTGGTAGTTCAGGTTTTGGATGAAAATGACAATAAGCCCCAGTTCCCCGAGAAGGTCTACCAGATCAAGCTTCCGGAACGTGACCGGAAGAAGAGGGGAGAACCCATTTACCGAGCTTTTGCATTTGATAGAGATGAGGGCCCCAACGCTGAAATCTCCTACAGTATAGTAGATGGGAACGATGATGGAAAGTTCTTTATTGACCCTAAAACTGGCATGGTTTCTTCCAGAAAGCAATTTACAGCCGGGAGTTATGACATCCTAACGGTAAGATTTTTCTGAACCTCAATAACATTGATAGGGGGAGGGAGTCACTTTCTCACTCTTGTATATTTATTTTAACAATAAATCTTTAGAGTAAAAAGTAGTGGAAGGTTACCTCTGTTTCAGTGATATTCTTAAATAATGATACCATTTTCTTTGGTTGCGTCCTTTCAGCAAATCTCCTTCATTCCCAATCTATATCCTGCTCCACCACACACTTAGCTCATTCCCTTTGACCCTAAATTATTTCAAGGTACTTTTAGGGTACATTATTTCAATGGTACAAAAGGCACCATTTCAAGGTGCATAGATGTAAACTAGAGGGAAGGGAATAGCAGAGTGACACATCCCACCTGCTACTCAACATCACTCAATGTGTCTGCAAGAATTCCCAAAGAAAACAACTCTTATAATTGTTGACAGTGTGACATAACATGCACTGTGAATTGTGAGACACAAATCATAGTTATGCTTATTCTCTAAAAAGTGGGTGGGGGGGAACCTTAAGTAAAAAGTGACTAAATTTTTCAGGGTTAGAAAATTAAACACAGACATGAGCACCATCTCAAATAGAGACATATGATACTTATGCCAGAGAGGGGACTGGTCATCCTACAAATGATGGGCACTTTCTAGAGCCCCAACAAATGGCATGAGTTAGCATCATCTGCCATCTTTCTATTAGTCCTCAACTTTCTCTGTGTATACAGTCTGTTCTTTATAGTTTTTAAATGATGCCCTTTGTCCCTTAATTTATCTTTTCACTCCTATGCTTTGGACTTGAATTCTTTCCCTGCTCAGAAATGCATCCAGAACAGTGGGCAGAGAAAAGAAGATAATAAAAAACTATCCCTGTTTGTATCATGAGAAGCTCTGATGCAGTAAGTGCTGTTCTAGGTGTGTGAGACTTGCCAATGGGAATCTTTCAGGATGGCATAAACTGCAGTGGATGCCATTGGTGCCTGCCCAGATTCCCTCTACTAGGCTGGTGCAGCTCTCCCCAAATTGATGTGACTGGATGCTGGCTGCTAAGGGCTCAGAGCTACCCTCTTCTCCAGAGAGTCATCCTTGACTGAACTTCTTGGTTCCACATTACCACCCCAGCCCAGCAGCCCAGAACCAATGACTGACTGACACCTGATACAAAACTCCAACCCCCTGGCCTCCAGGTAGATCCAGTTCAGTGGTGCAGTTAATGATCCCAATGTCCCTAAGAGATAAGGCTGAGATTAGACTTTAACTGAGACCACATCCTTGCTTAACTTCTTCCCCCTGTCCATCCTGCTTTCTTCATTTCCTTTCTCCTGAGAAGACTTCTCCTCCACCCAAAAATCATTTGTACTCAAAACCCTGTCTCGGGCTCTGCTCCTAGGAAATCTGACCTAAGACATCTATCTTCAAGGATCCTCCCTCTCACAGGAATTTTCAAGGGCAAAGTGATCATCCGTGAACAAAGAGCACTAGGGAGCTGGGAGTTGCCACTGTGTTTAAAGCCTATCACTATCACCCACGCAGCTATAAATGTTCATTTTAATCTGATATTTTTTAAATCCTTTGTTTTTCTTTTCTCTCAGTGGTGACTTACCTGCCCTCTCTCCCCACCCTCCACCCCCCCACACAAAATTTAAGTCTAGGATACCATAGCAGTTAACCCTGCACATTTGGGTGAGAAGACATGCTTTCCTTGGCTTTTACATCAGACCATACAGAAGAATCATTAACACCCTCTCTTCCACTCCACTGCCCATGCTCCCATCAAGAAAGTTCTTCGCCATCATTCAGTTGGCATAATTGAAGGGCCTCTGAGGCAGTTAGAGCAAGGATGCTGCCTTTCCCATACCTACTCCACTCGTCCAGGACTGTGGGAGTGGAATCCTTATCCAGAATAAGGCAGAAGGAGGGAGCTGAAAAACATAATCATTCACACACACACACACACACACACACACACACACACACACACACTTCTGTGAACACACTTCATTCACACTTAAGCATAGATTCACAATGTACTTTATTCCCTTTCAAGCATCACCCTCAGAGGTATAAAGACTCAAATGAGCTATCTCTACTCATATAGTTATGACTCATGACCACAAAAAGCTAAGAATTGTAAGTGCAGCATTTGTTTTTCAAGTTTTCCACATCTATAAGGTTGGCTGTGGTCCAACTCACCTTCTGGTGAATGTGGCATGGGACCCCCATGTGACCAAGTTGAAGCTGTTTCCCTTCCAGTTCCTGAGCTCATTCTTCCCAAATCTCCACTTTCTTCTCCCCTTTGCTGCCACTGTGATGAGTATGTACATTCAGCTCAACAATGTATGAGTGACAGATCCAAATTCTGCTAGGATCCAAACTTTAAGAGATCTTTCTGTTTTCTCTCCATGTGTGAGTAGATAAAGGCGGTGGACAATGGGCGCCCACAGAAATCCTCCACGGCCCGTCTCCACATTGAATGGATTAAAAAACCATCCCCTTCGCCTATACCACTAACCTTCGATGAGCCATTTTATAACTTCACAGTCATGGAAAGCGATAGAGTCACCGAGATTGTGGGGGTTGTGTCTGTGCAACCAGCTAACACCCCTCTGTGGTTTGACATAGTTGGTAAGTTTGAGTCCTCCAGAGCTGTCTGAGGCAATGTGATCATTGACTGTTTGGAGCAACTAGCAAAAGAAAAAAAAAAAAACTAATGACCAGTGCTAAGATTGAAACATGTAGTGCTGGAATGCAAAAGAGCCAGTAAAATGAGTAATCGACATGTGCTTTCGTTCCGACTCTGTAGCTAAGCTGAACAGAAAGTGCTCTCTGGCTGGATTTTCCATAGTCTGTTATTTACTGCAATCTTAATGTCTCTCTGTGTGTCATTTAAATTCTATTGTCACACTTAGCTAATCTCATTTCTAAATGTATTGATGGTACTAGACTTGCTGTCTTTCATTTCTCTCTTTTTCTTCACCTTTTTTCTGCATTCTGTTCTTTTTTTTTCTGCTCCCGACTGCCCTGCTTCAAGGTGGCAAGCATGCTCGAGAGATGTTCTATATTCTACAGACAGCTTGTGGGCAGAACTGTTCAACAGAAGGTACCCTTAGTGCAAACACATTTGCTAAAATACAACTATCCAATCTGCCTTTTACAATTTTTTAAGCGAATTAAATGACATCTTTCATAACCGCCTGTGACAGGCTGAAGTGCAGCCCACAGACCTCATTCCTGCCTCTAACAGCGATTGCTTTACTTGTATCCAGTGACTCTTTTGTTTGAGGTTGGATTGGGTTTGGGTTTCCAGTGGGGGTTGTTTTGATTTATTTTTCATTGTTTTTGAGGTATCCTGAGCTTTTTGTTGTTTTGTTTTCATCTTTTTTTGTAGGTTGGTTTATTTAACTGGGCCTCTTCCAATTGAGAAGCAAAGTAAAATATATTCCAACTCCTCTGTTTTGCAGCAGTAATGCCATTCCTAGCCCCCAAAACCCCACCAGGAGGAGTTTCTTGGCTGCTCTCCACAAAAGGAAGGGCAGGAAATGGAACCAGGATATATAACCAGTGAGAGCTTCCCTCAAGAGCTGAATAGAGAAAGCAGATGGAAGCGTGCAGGATAGACCTTGGGAGCCAACCTTTGAATTCCTTGAAAGCAAGCAAGCACGCAGGCTGCAAAAGGAGAGGGTGAAACAACACTGCTGCCCTCAACAAACCCGCAGGGAGAGCGGTGGAGAGGAAATAAGTGCTGAGGACCAGGAAACCTAGGCTATTGCTCAGGAGAGAGGGGAGAGTGTCTGCCAGCCCTGGATCCCACTCGGCTGAGATAGAGCTAACTTCCCACGGTTCACTGTGGGAGGCGGGGAATCCAGATTGCTGGTCTGGGGGAGTCATTTTCTTCCACATGTCACTGCCTGGAAAGGATGGGCAGGAACCTGCCTCTCTTTCCCAGGAATGACTGGATCTGGGAAAGCATTTGGAACATTTCACATCCATTTTAATGAGGCACAGAAAAAGAATGCCTCATGACCCCCAACCAGACCTTAGTAGAGGGTCCTCCGAACTCCAAGCAAGAAAGAGCTTGTTTTCTACATATTTCATCTTCTGAAATAATGGTAGAATGTCTCTGTTTTACTTAATTGGCATTAATCACAGCATCCCTGTACATGGCCATCTTCATTCCAAGCTTTCAACTCCTTCTTCATCTCTGCTTAATGCACTTGAAATGGAACCTCCTCTGATCCATGAAAGATGTCTCTACTTTATCTTCTCAGTAATTTTCAGCTCATTGAGTTATTATCTGATGCAACTTTCTCTTTCTTGGTGAAACAAAGGGTTGCCTCTCTGCATCGCCTGGTTGTCTGTACTCTCTTCTTTGGCGATTCCTTTGCTACTACTCCCAGGTGGATTCTCAGAAAGTGCATTTCAATGTCAACATGTGTCCTTGGTGCCAGGCTTCCAGGGGCATGTGTGATAGTGACTTCTTTTAAGGAACCCAAAGGAGTATAATCCAAACCCAGCAGGCAACAGGCCTCCTGGGGTGCTCCCCAAGTTATGGGAGGAGCTGCCCTCTCTCATCAGCCACCAGTTTATTTTCCTCCTTTCCTGACAGTCCAGTTTGCAAGCACCTGGACAGCCTGACAACATTGCTTCCGTCTCTTGTGTGATATGTCTGTGCAACTTCCTAACCCTCAGCATGTCCCACCACCTTCCCTGCCCACCCTCTTCAAAAGCGCTGCAAGCACACCTTTCTTTGATGCTCATTTTGACCAGCCATCTGATCCCAGTTAGCCAAGTCAAGTTTGCAATTCCTGCATGTGTGTGTAGGGTTACATATAGGTAAGCATGCCTAGTAGTACTGCATGTTCCCTTACTTACATGATTTATATCAGCATTATTAGTGCTGTTGTATATTTTCATTCATGTTTCTTCTATCTCTATCATAAACCTTAAGGTCAAGACCTTTATATCCTCATTCCTTCCTTCTGCCAATGCTTCTGTTGTGGTCCACTGAGGGTGAGTGGGATAAACAATGGTGATCGACAGAGATGGCCCAGGTAGATAATGCATTAACCCTCTTATGCCACCTGAGTCCAGCTGAGTGAATGTGACCTTCCATTGCATTCCCAGCCATATCTGCCACCTCACTGAGAGGCAGTTTGCAAATGAGAGCCCTCCCTAGGAAGAAGAGTCCCTTTAGGCTGCACCAAATGTGTGTCTAGGAATCATTGTCAAAATCATGGCATCAGTTTTCTGCTTCTCCCTCTTTGTATCTCTAAGTGCTGTACTCTTCCTATAGAATCCTCTCAGAGTTGGTGTCCTGAGTAGCTTTTTTAATGAAGACCACAAGGTTGTTCCTCTGGTTTGTGTTGCTTCCATCACAGAGATTTCACCTGTAACCTATAGCCAAGATTCTCCTACAAACAGAACTTACTTAGCTGGAGACTCAAACAGAACATGATTTTATTTCCACTCCCATGTCTACCTAACTTCTTGAAACACCAACTCTCTATTTCACTGCAAAAATAAAATACTTTCCCCAGGCATTGGTTGCTTCTAATATAGATATGGTCCCTCTTCCACAAAATCCCCCTTTGAAAATCTTTTCTAATCTAACAATCTTTTTCTTTCAATCTGCAGACAACAGCCTGTTGTTTTCTTTATCATATTCAAACATTTCATACTCACTTTTTAAGATTTCTTGCTTATTTATCCTTAGCCATTGAAACTTTCCTCTCTCTTACCTTTCTTCTTACTAAGCATCTTTCCTGGCCAAGCTAACAATAGAGGCAAGAGGGAACAGTACTTCCAATGGTTAAGAAACTTAGCAGTGCACCATAATTGAATGCTAAGAATAGACATGAGGCATACAGTGTCAGCATGGATCTGAAACAGGGTCTCAGGTTATAGTAGGTCTTGCCCAGGTAAATACTATATGACGCTTCCAAGGGGAATCAAGGCAGGCTTTCATTATAAACCTAGTGCATTCAGACACCTATACTGACACTCAGGGTAACAGAGAATATAACATCCTGGTCTAGCACTTACAGCTTACGACTGCTGTAACGGATGAATTCTCATTAAGTGAGCAGTGTTTCAGCATGCTTTTCCCCCTGAGAGTAGTCTCCTCATTTCCATAGTTATACATCTACTCAATTCTTATTTAATTGCATTTCTTTCCGCCCACCAAAATATGATTTCAGAAAAACTGTCTGGCCAGCACGATTTTGTTCCTGAGCATAGACTCTCCACCCCAAGGATCTGCCAGTCACTTTCCTGTGTCTCCAAAGAGACCACTGCTCACAAGATGTTATACAGCTAGACTCTGCTTAGCTTCCAGAAACAGAAGCCCAACTTGCAACCTAGTTAAGAAAGCTGTTATTAAAAGGAAACATAGTAAAGTTCAGCTGTTCTGTGTTTAAACAGCCCAATGCACAGCATGTTCCTTCTGTGTGTTAAAAAGGGGAGGGAGGGTGAAGGGAAAAAAATTAACCCATAGTCCTTTGTGGTTTTATCACATATCGTCACACTTCTCAGGAGATTCTAATTTCAACTCAGTAGCTCTGTGATTTACATACTTGCTAATGTGCACACACTGAGGGTTGCCATTCAGTCCCCATATCTTTATCCCAATGGCAAATATTTGTATTGTAAAGTCCACCATCCACCGTCATTGCCCACCTCAAGTAATTCCTCTTCACCCACAGATTGATGGGGCTGTTGCCACCCACTTTTGTAGCTTCCGACCTGACTTAGGCTAGAAAACGTTTTCCTTGTAGATAGTGAACAATGACAACATCTTTGGGCATTTGCTTCACCCACTGTGTAGAGAGGAGACAGGCTAGTCCTTGAAATACTTCTCTGATGGTGTGAGCTAGCACACAGGACCAACACGGGCAGAAATACCTTTCTGTGTTGCAGGTGGATAGGGACTGCTTGGCCCCTTATTCTCATCAGTTCTTGGATGCTTCTGGGTTCTTGGATGCTTTTGTCTCATAAGCTTAACACCTGTCCCTCTTGAACCTTGTCCCCAATGGAGCCCTCCCATTTTAGGGTTGGATCACGTGGACAAGTTAAAGGCTTTGGTAGCACTAGCAGCAGCCTTGTTCTCTGACTAGAGCTTGGACATTCCTGGGTCTTCTCTGACCAAATGGTCACATGTCTTCATCACAACACTCTTACTCACCCCTCCTGAAAGAAAGCATGTCTGTGCACCACGTCTAACATAGCTGTCTCTCCGTCCGGGTGACAGTGCTCAATTGATGTTCAGTTGACATCAAACACTTCATTTCTCCTTTTCTGCACTCTGCCTCTAATTTGATCTCAAATAGGCACCTCTTTTTTCCATAGCAACAACACAGGCCACGGGAGCACACCCAGAGAGATGTTAGGAAAATAGTAAAAAGCCTAAGCAGTACTTTCTGTGTTCATTGTTTTAAGAAAGCGAATTTTAAATCAGATTCTTGAAGTCATTTTCCTTCCTACCACTGTTTCCTGACCTCCGCCCTGCTTCTCCTGCCCTCCGTGTAAATGCCCTTTTCAGCCTCGTGCTGTGCTTGCTTCGCTCCAAGGCAGAAAATTATCACGATTAAATGTTTAGCATTTTCCCCTCAAGTTCCGTGTACACTCAGAACTTGAATGAACAGCTTCTGAACGACTCCCTTAATTCATTGAGATTCAGCAGCTCAGTGTTTTGGAAGCTTCTCAAGTAATACATCCCCCTTAGTGACTACTAGGTTTGGGCTGATATTTTTACAATTGCACAGAGAGTGGAATGGAATCATATGCTAGGGGAGGGGCCCGGAAGCTTCTCTGCAAGGGAAGCGGTGTGATACTCACCACTGGGTCTCACCATGGGGAAATGGTGATGCTTTGCACCTTTCCTAGAGAAAAATGACCAAATTGTGGCCCAACACTCTGCTGCCCAGCCATTCAAGCAGTAGCAGCTGGTTCATAGGATTTTAATTCTTGTCCCATTTTTTAAAAAGTTTTTTATGACATTCCATCTTGCTGTATTTAATTTTAGAATCCAGTAGATATCTAAGATGCCTCGTCTGCTCTTTGTTGACCCTATTACACCTGTCTTGGAAAACGGAGGAATGTCCCCAACGTGACTTATCTGTTATGTGGGCTGTTCACAACCTCGCTTTAACCATCTCTGCCGCACACCCCTGCAGCAACGCCCGGGCTGTGACTTTTCCAATTCCCCACTTTGTTGAAACTCGGACCCGCTGGGGTGCCCTTTCTTCTCCCCCGTTTTGTTGAGCTAAGGCTGCTGCAGCAGCACACCCTGGCTTTGCATGTGTGTTACTGGCTCTGAGGAAGCACAGCTTGGTTAAAGGGAATGCTGCTAGTGGAAATGGACTCCTTCCATCTGAGAGTCTCACCCCAGATGAATTGCTATGAAATGAAATCGCCTTTCAGGCTAAAAGGGAGCCTGGAAAATGAACCCTGGGGTGGGGGAAGGGGAGGAGGAATGGAGTCATTTAAGAGTTGGGATGCTTAAGTGGTAGATTATTGTATTGTGTGAGGCTTGATGGTGAACTGCTGGTCTAGGTTCTGTGTCCCCTGCCAGAAATTCATTGTAAAACACAAGGCAAGATTTTAGGAGCCTTGTTTTATATGAAATCTTGGTCTAACTGGTAGCAAACACCCTGGTGGCGATAATAAGCGGCTGTTAGCCATGCTGATGGACTGGGAGAGACATCACAGACTTTCTCAGGTGCTCCTTGGTCTGCTGTTTTGTTTGTCTCCTCAGCCCCCTTTGAAGGTTTCTATTCTAGAATATTTGAAACAGTAAAGGTGAATGAAGGAGACACACACAGAGAGAAGAAGAGAGAGAACTACAAAAATTCATAGCCCTAAAAGTAGCCAGAAATATCATTTGATAGGAAAAATTAACGAATAATAAAGCTCACAATCTACTAGGTGTATACCACATATAAAATAAGTCAGTTTTATGACACTAAGCACATGAAATGACCATGTATGTCTGCATAGAATCCCAAGTCTTGAGCAGGTAAGAAAGAACATATAGGATTGCCCCATTTAGATAGCAACTGAAACCAGACATCTTTGCTTACATGTTCTCTAACCCAAAATTCTATAATTTGCATAAATTCTATTTTTTCTTAATCTATAAATTTTCATCTTCTAAAATAATTGATGTTGAAAGGTGACCTCACCCCCAACAATCAGTGTCCTCAGATTTAAGAAAATATAGTATAGTTTCCCCTTATCCTTAGGAGATATGTCTAAGACCCCCAATAGATGCCTGGAATAGTGGATAGTACCCTACCCTATATATACTGGGCTTTTTTTCCAGTACATATATACCTATGACAAAATTTAATTTATAAACTAGGCACATTATGGGATTCACAATAAAAATTAATAATAAAATAGAACAATTGTAACAATGTATTGTAATAAAAGTTATGTGAATGTGGTCTTTCTCCAATAGTTTTGTTTTGTTTTTCAGTCTAAACCTTGTCCTGAGTCTGTGTTACCTGCCCTTACTTGCAATAGATGGCTTGGTGTCACTTGTCTCAGGGGTCCTTTACTGACATCCTTCCTGGCACAAAATGAAGCCATCAGTTGGAAACCATTTTCTGTTCATGTTTTTTACCCGCAGTTTAATGCCTTTTCCATCCTAACAAAGCAATTACTATGTATTGTGACGGTGACTTTTGCAGTTTGAGGTGCAACAGCAAAACTAGCACACATGTCTGTTTCCTTCTTCACAATTTCACAAATAGAAAATTTACTCTTAGTGAATTCACAGATCTTAGCAGGCTCAGCATAAGATTTGTTCTCTTAAGTCGAGAATTTTACCTTTTCATTTAAATGAAGCACCTTCCGCCTTCTTTGGGGCATATCTGACTTGCCAGCATCAACAGTCTTGTGCGTTGGGGCCATTATTAAGTCAAATAAGGGTTAATTGAATGCAAGTTAGAGATAACCAAGGGAGGCGTAAACAGCATAGATACTCCAAATAAAGATATGACTCATGCCCGAAGCAAGATAGAGCTGGACAGTTCAGGATTTAATCACACTAAGAACAAGCAATTTACAAATTGTTTATTTCTGAAATTTTCCAATTAATGTTTTTGGACCGCAGTTGAAAGTTAAACCAGAGCTACTACAATTCTTAGTTGAGAAAACATTCTAAAACTGATTTGAAATGTGATTTAAGAAATGTTTTAAGAAGTTGCATTCTTATCTTTTTTTTTTCTACACAGGTCTGAGGAGATTAAAAGTTTCCTTGGCAATGTTTTTTCAGAAGATACCACTTGATAGCAAATGATTTTCCTTTGCTCATTAGGATCTTTACTCCAGACCCTTGAATCAGCCTTACATTTTATTTCAAGTGGTAGTCCACATGAGACATCCCCCTTGGAGAAGATGTGGTAACCCCGGGCTTGCTTCCCTCATCAGCCTAGATTTCCTCCCCTTTCTCTATCCTGTTCTTCAAAATACGTTTTTAAATTTACAATTAACATTTAGTTCTCAGTAAACCAGTTAAAGATATTAATTAGAAGATGAGTCTCTTTTTAGATGAAATTTTTGGGGAAAAAATGTAACTTCTCCAAGCAATTCAGTGGTACCACTCTATCTCTATAACTTTAATGAAATGTCAAGGGCAATTATGCTCTCTCTGGCAATTAAATAACCTTAAGTGTATATGACAGCTGCACACAATAAGCATTGGAGATATGTGTGACCAGGTTTTTTTTAATGAAGCGTGGTACAGCAGTGCCCCCCTTATCCATGATTTCTCTTTCTCCGATCTCAGTTACCTGCAGTCAACCTCTTTCTGAAAATATCTGTCATTCTCCTCACTTAGGCAGTGTTCTGTCTCACATCATCACAAGAAGAAGGGTGAGTGCAGTAGGTGGTATTTTGAGAGACCACATTCACATAACCTGCATTACAAAATATGTATTGTTAAATTTTTTCTCTTTTATTATTAGTTAATGTTGTTAATCTCTTACTGGGCCTAATTTACAAATTAAACTTTACTATAGGTATGTGTGTGTCAGAAAAATCATAGTGTATTCAGAGGTCATTACTATCCCGGGTTTCTGGCATCTAGATAAGGAGTCTCCCTTTTCTCCCCGTGGATAAGGGAGGCAGCTACGATATTTATTTTGTGTCACTGTATATCAAATTCTAGTAATTCAAGTAAAATTCTCCTTTCCCTGAACACACCTGCTCATTTGTAATATCATAAAAAATTTATATAGTATTGTTCATTGATCAGCAAAATGAAAGGAAAAGAATGCTGACTGTAAAAGAACTCAAGATTTCTTTTCTAAAATAGAAAATTCAGTAAATGCATTGCCCTGTGAGTTGTAGCTAAATAAAATTACTATCTAGGCACAAAATTCACATCATGGAATTTCTGACAAAAATAAATAGAGCTTGCACACATACTGATATTTAATTAAAATTGTTCTAGCCTATAAATGGTATAAACCATTATCTTCTCTTTCCCCTAAAAATAAATCTTTCATTTTGGAACAATCAGAAACCACACTTCGGTTCACAGGAATGGAAAACATCTACAATAATTTTGCAAGGCCTATATTGTCTTCAGTGCATCATTCACAGATTGTAGATTATACCTGGTCCAGGAGGGACAAGTAAAGTTTTCTAAATTTTTTTAGGTAATTGTTTAATAACTTGATATACATAAGTTAATCTTTTTCTCAGCTTCTTTCCAGATTTCATTTTGTAAGTCTCCCGTAAACTTTCTACTTTGGAGGGAGAAAAAATAATTCACATTGTCAAAATAGTTTTAAAACATTTCTATAAATATCCCAACTTGCAGATATAAAATTTTTATATGAAATTCTTCTCTCTTTTTTTTGCTGTTTCTTTTTTCCCAGTATTTATAATTTTATTTTTGACATGTAATGGGGGGACTCTGAACTCTAGCAACCAAATGTTTACCATCAATCCTGGAATAGATTTAGGAATGTCTACTCATTTTTGTTCATCATAACTGGACTGTTTGTTTATTTAGAATTTAATCTACTTTGGAAAAGACAAAGGTTATACAAATTCCTAGCCCAGAAGCCATGAGGAGGTTGATGGGTCTTTAGTTTTCTTAATATTTTATGGAGTCAGTTTATGCTTCACTACTCTTAAGATTAGTGCTGAGATTTTCTTTACAATACATTATTTTGGGGTGACATTTGTTATGTATTGTAGCAGCTGTGTTTTACAATATGAATTAAGTTAGATATAAAGAGGTCCCATTTATTATGTACAAAATGGAAACATAAGGATGCCTGTCAAAAATACTGTTATATAAGAGCTCACTTTAAAGCAATGTACTTCAACCCATGTAATAACTTCTCAGATATGCTAATTTGATGTTGTTTTTGCGAAATCATCAGGGGGGAATTTTGACAGCTCTTTTGACGCAGAGAAGGGTGTCGGGACCATTGTCATTGCCAAACCTCTGGATGCAGAGCAGAGATCCATTTATAATATGACCGTGGAAGTCACAGACGGGACAAACACCGCTGTCACTCAGGTAAGACATCAAGTTGCTAAATAGTGGACTTGCTGAAAGGTCTGCTAAAGTCCGAGTTGTAAACAATTGGAAAATGCACTGGACATAGTAAATTAGATCCATGGATCTCTAGTGTTTAAAAAAAATCATTTGAGAGCACAACCAAAAAATAGATCCTATTACAGGTATTGTATAATTGAGCCACTTCTTTCCAGAAATCGTGATTGTCCATGCATGGGAGAGTGAGATGTATTTGTTCCCTGATCATTTGCTGTATATTTATCTCTGACAACATCAGCTTTCCTTGAATTCACAAAGAGGAGAACATCTACATTGTCTGAGTTAACACACTGTGATATTATTCACTTCATTTGTTAGTCACAGTAAGTTAGAGCTAGAGAATACCTAAGGGTCCAACTTCATTTTACAAACTGCCATCTGATGAGTGATACAGCTAAGGTCGCACGCATTACTAAAGACAAGGACTGGGATCTAGGTGCCCGGACTCCCACCTCGCCTTTTAGCCTGGATTGGTGGAGAGACCTAGGAGTTGCAAAAACCACTGAAGCCTGGGCTCCACCCCCAGAGATCCTACAAGATTCTAACAGGCTGCCTAAGTAGAGAACCACTCCTTCTACTCTGCTACTTCAGTGCTTATGAAAAGGCATGGAATCAAGGAGGAGAAAATATGTGAGAAAATATGTAATGTTAACTATCAATATGAGGCATATTTACCCTAAATACATGAAAAGTTTTTTGTTTTTTTTTATTTTAGTATTAGAGGCTCTTTGCTGGAAGATTCCTGCAATAAGTCTTCCTGTGGTGGTCTCTGCCACCCCGCCTGCTTCCCTCCCTTCTCCCCCACCCCCACCTACTTCCCTCCTTTTCTGCCTGTTTCCCTCCCTTCTCTGCCTGTCCCCTCCCTTCTTTGCCACCCTGCTTGCTTGCTTCTCTACAGCTTAGCTCCCTTCTGCAGCAATTGGCTTTCTTCTACACTGTCTTCAGTCTTCTGCATCTGGGTATGCAAATTAACTGCCATCTTGGTTGCTTTAATTTGCCTACTCTCTCTTAATTGGCTGGTGGGTATGCCTTGTGGGCATAGCAGAGGTATGGTCAATTTGTATGTTTCCCTTTTATTAGATAGGATCAGATACCTTAGGCCAGTTATGACAGAGGATTGGCACACACACACATGTTCTATATCCTTTCCCACTTCCTTCTCCAGTTCCCATGACCCCAGAAGCCATCACTATTGATCAAGATCCTTTCCCCACTGAGCCCAGGTGTCCACAGAATCCTCCTCAACACACTCCTTCAGGTAGTGAAGATGAAATGTTTGCCAGCCTGAAGTAAGAAAGTGTTGATGTGTTTAAAATATGATGTAAGCCTTTGTAACTATGTAGTTTTGAAAAGGGATAAGAGGAGGAATGTTTCTGTGCTTGTCTGTGCAGCTGCCTCTTAATTTGAAGAGGTTCCAAAAAATATGCTGAGACCCCTTTGACGCTATTCATAATCACAGAATGCTGGGATTCCTAGGAAACAATAAGGATTATTATAGTACAACCCTTTTACTTTCATCCAAATAAACAGAAACCTAGAAAGGGAGGAGCATGCACAGGTTAAGGCAGCCCACATGTGATCGCTCCTGGTCCCTTCCTGGGATGACTGTAGGATACTATTTGCCTGAAAGTGTCCCATTCATTCCTGTGGCATTGATATAATTAATAGTATTTCATTAACTCCTAAAGTGTCTCCAGTTGGGACAACAAATCACATGGCCACCCTATCTAAATCTGTACAGTTTCAGGCTATTTTCAGGACACCAGGAAAGGACACGGTGGATCACCCCAGCCTAATATAAAATAATCCATTTGCAGTACTGCTAAGTCTTCAGTGCTGATTCACTTTAAGTGGGAATTTAAGTCAGGCTTTTTTAAATAGCCATGTCTTAGCATATCCAACCTCAGCTTTTTAACACCACTGAAAAACATAAGATATATTTGAGTAAAATACAAATAAAGCATGGAACCCTATTCATTTCCATACTTTTCTCCAGGGTTTTAGAATAATTGAATTAAATGGTGATTCAGTATGCCCAGGATGTTCTAGAGATATATTAAGTATTTTTAGAATAAGCAAATGAATAGCAGATACAACATATTTAACAGAACTTATATGGCAGGAATGCTGGATCCAAAGCACAAAACTAATTCATGTAAACCAAAAAAAATTATCAATGAAACTTGTATTTTAGGATGTCATTAGGACCCAATGAGAAAGCAGTTAATAGCATCTATTTCGCAACTGTTTCTTTATGCATACCATGTGCTACAAGCTGCACTAGATGCCTGAGGTCACCGTGTTTCATATTTTAAAAACAGATCACTAATGTGTACCTAGTTTTATTTTTTTATTTCTTTATTGATTAAGGTATTACATATGTGTCCTCATCACCCATTACCCCTTCCAATTCCCTTCTCCCCCCATCACCACTTATGCTCTGACCCCCTTGGTGTCTGTGTCCATTGATTAGGTTTATATGCATGCGTAAATGTCCTTTGGTTGATCTCTTCCCCTTACTCCCGCCCTCCCGTACCATCCCTCTGAGGTTTGACAGTCAATAATTTTCTGTCTCTGGATCTGTTTTTGTTCATCAGTTTATGTTGTTCATTGTATTCCATAAATGAGTAAGTTCATGTGATACTTATCTTTCTTTGACTGGCTTATTTCACTTAGCATAATGTTCTCCAGTTCCATCCATGCTCTAGTTTGAAGCAGACACCTTTTTCTCCTTTTTTCTTCTTCTTAAAGAATACCTTTCAGCATTTCACATAATACTGGTTTAGTGTTGATGAACTCCTTTAGCTTCTTCTTATCTGTGAAGCTCTTTATCTGACCTTCAATTCTGAATGATAGCTTTGCTGGGTAGAGTAATCTTGGTTGTAGGTTCTTGCTATTCATCACTTTGAAAATTTCTTGCCACTCCTGCCTGGCCAGCATAGTTTCTGTTAAGAAGTCAGCTGACAACCTTATGGGTGCTCTCTTGTAGGTAAGTAAGTGTTTTTCTCTTGCTGCTTTTAATATTCTCTCTTTGTCCTTTGATCTTGGCATTTTAATTATGATGTGTCTTGGTGTGGTCTTCTTTGGATTCCTTTTGCTTGGGGTTCTATGTGCTTCCTGGACTTGTAAGTCTATTTCTTTCACCAGGTGGGGGAAGTTTTCAGTCATTATTTCTTCAAATATGTTTTTTATATCTTTTTCTCTCTCTTCTTCTGGCACCCCCATAATTCCAATGTTGTACATTTGAAGTTGTCCCAGAGGCTTCTTATACTATCCTCAAATTTTTTTGATTCTTTTTTCTTTTTTGGTTGAGTGTTTTTGGCCTCTTGGTATTTCAAATCTTTGACTTGATTCTTGCATTCCTCTAGTCTGCTGTTGGGTTTCTGTAAAATATATTTTATTTCAGTCAGTGTATGTTTAGTTTCTAGTTGGTCCTTTTTCATATTCACGAGGGTCTCGCTCATCTCCTCGAGTGTCTTGTTTATGTCCTCGAGGTTCTTGCTGAGCTTATCGGCTTTTTCTAGGAGCCTCTTGAAATACCTTATCACTATGGTTTTGAACTCTATATCCAGTCATTTGTTTTCCTCCATTTCTTTTGTTTGCAATCTTTTTCTTTCTCTCCCCATTTTCACTGCTTCCCTGAGTTGGTTGGGTAGCTTTGTGTGCTAGGTGTCTCAGCCTTTGCTGTTACCTGAGGTGTACACTCTTGGTGCACCCCTTTGTGAACTGTGTATACAGCCTCATTGCAGATAAGTCTTGTTTGTTGTTGGCATCACTGCGGGGAATTGACCTCCAGGCCAACTGACTGTGAGGATCAGCTGTGTCTACTCTAGGAGACAAGACAGCCTTCTGTGCCTGGACTTGCAAACTTCCCAAAGTCTCTGTGCTCAGTTTGGATGGGGCAGAGTTTCTGGGTGGGGCAGAGTTTCAGGGTGGAGCTGACAGCCTTGGGTTCCAGTCAGTCCTGCCCCACCAGGTCACTGAGACCTAGCATCTGCAGGCAATCGCCACAGGCACCTCTGTGAGAAAGGTGCCCTCGCGTTTTGCCTGCCACCAGAACATCCAGACACCAATAGGTCTGGAATCTCAGATTTTCACCTGGCACCTGGGTTTAGTGCAATCGGAACTCCTTTTCCCTTCTGCCAGACACCAGCCCCACAGTCAACAGAACTCCCTCACCAGTAAGCACTTGTGTGTACCCCTGGAGTTCCACCTCTGGCAGGAGCTCCTTTCTCCTAACAGACACAGCCAGCGACCCGTTTGTTCCCTCTGTGTGCGCACATCTCCGGAGGTCTACCTCTGGCTCTTCCCCTGGGATTCTGCCCGCAATCCAGGTTCTCTTTGTAAGGGCCTGGTTCCCCTGGGTTTTGAGTGCAAACTGAACTGGGTTCAGCGCAGCCTGGAGTTTTGGTCTCCTTTCCGCCAGAGCACCCCTGCCAGGTCCAGACACCCCGTCCTCTCGAGTGCGCGAGTCTCCACCTTACGTGGGCTTTGCAGAAGCTCTGATCATCCGTGTGCACTTCTATGACCCTCCAATTTCAGATCTTCCAGTCAGCTAGCCTTCCCATGGTTCTGGACAGTGTCCGTTCTGTCCTTCAGTTCTATTCTCATAATTGCTGTGTGGGGCAAAAGCCTAGGTGTTTACCTATGCCGCCATCTTGTGTTTTTGTGTGTGTGTTTTTTCTGTGTACCTAGTTTTAAAAAATTAATATGGAATTTATTTTAGACTAATGATTGCCAGGGCATTTGGGAAGGAGTTAGAGAATTGGGGTGAGCTTGGAGCCTCCCCTTGGTAAGGCCAAGCTCAGCTAAGTATCAAAAGATTTTCTTGTCAAAAGCTTCCAAGTTACTCTGTGTCCCCAGGGCCATGACCCTCTCAAGAAATGAGAACTAACAGTTTCCAAAGTATAAACTTGTATGTCATCATTATTACCATCAAAAAGCCATCACTCTGTCTACTGGGCTGTGTTGGGCCTGGATACCCCACCAGGCTCTGCCAATCAATCTCTGCTTACACGAGCCACAGCCCCTCTGGCTGTGGTGACAGCAGTTGTTCTCCAAGTCAGTCAAAGCCCTCCACGTCAAGGACACTTTTACAAGAGGATGCATGGGGAAAGAAAAGCATCCTAGTTTTCTTTTAGAAACCACTAACACGTGCTCCAATCCTGACTCTAATGATTCCACCATCAAACAGATACCCTTCACCGTATAACTGAATAAATGCCCCGGAGCCCCCAAGCACCTGTTCAGTTTCCCTTTGGGAACTTTTCTCTACTTTGTTCATCTGGAATCATAAAACACGGTATGACACAAGTTCCAATCTGCCCTAAACAACATATGGAAGTCTACTCGGCGAATGTCAAATAAATCTGAGCCTCAGGGCTCTCTGTCTGCATGAAAACGCTTCCTTCATCTTCGGTTTGGCCTGTTCTCCCAACTCACAGGATTCTCGTGCCTCAGAGCTACACTATCTGGTGATGAATAAACATCCTTTTCCTTACTAAGATTCCCCAATGTGAGTGCAGACTGTAAAATGGTTCTGTGGAGGTCAAGTTGCAAAGATACAGATGTACTAAATGGAAGAACAAAGCCTCCCAATAATATGCAGAAACCTCCTGGCAAGATGGACAAGGGCCTCTCCATAAAATAGTTGTTGATTTTATGAAGGATGTTATTGTACTTTATGTAATACCGCAGAGTACTTGACAGCACGGGCTCTGTAGCAATAAATCCATGTTCTAATCCCAGCTCTTCCATGTAGTAGCTGAATTCCCTCCAGTAGGTGTAGGTCGATAAATTTCTCTGCAATCTAGTCCTTGCATCTATAAAATGGGCAAACTCACACCTGCATCGTTAGAATTGCTGTGAGTTGCATGCATTTATAGATACAGAGTATTAGCATGAGTCTAAACATAGTACATTCTTAATAAATATTAGCTACCGCTGCTAGTATTACTGTCATCACTTAGCCTAGGTGACCATCTGTATCATGGAGACTGCCACCCAGGTGGTTGTGAGACATGAATAAGAGCCTGAGCCAGTGCTCTGGGGAAGGGGATGACTCAGCGCTGCATCCCAGGCTTTTCATGGATGACTATTATGGACACTTGCTAACTTGTCCTGGGATGGAAGTGCAAGATGATCCCTGAAGGTAACTTCAATGCAGATCAAACCAGACAGAACTTGTCAAGGACTCAGAGTGCACCAGAGATGCATTCCTGGCTTTCCCTAGCTCCTGAGGCTCCCTCCCAGGGTGGCCACTTTTGATGGCTCTTTGACACAGTCTTCTCTTTGCCTAAAATCACCCAACATTGTTGAGTGCTTTCTGTGTCCCAAGAATTACCCCCAAGGTTTTAAAAACTTACTCCCAGTTTCTGCATGTATAATGTTATGTAATGGGAACAAACAGTTCATGACTGGCATCAGACATAGCATTACTCTAGGGTCTAGACCAAGAAATGAATAATGTGGAGTGGAGAGATTTAAAACCTGCACTCTGGTTCTAGCTGTGTTCCTTCCTGTCAAGACCTCTGCCCAACCTCTAACCCCCACTGTCTCCAGCAAACCAATGCAAATCAGCACCCAGTTGTGCAAACAAATTAAACTCTCCAAGATAGGCTGAGGTACTTCAAGCCCATGAGCTTGTTTATAAAAGCTGGTGTGTATGTACCTTTTTAAAGAGAGTAGATCCTTAGTATTAATCAAATGTCCAAATGCATATGTGGCCCAAAAATGTTAGGATGAATTAATTCATCACCACTTTTTTCATCACTCAGAAACTCTAGTTAAAAGTTTCAACATGCAACCCCCATGCTCCCTAGGAAACATACACACCTGAGACGGTAGTTCGTTTTCAAAGCCTCCCTATTCTGGTGACCAAGCTGGCTGTTTCCACAGTGTTCCAAAGCACTGTTGGTCTCGGATGTGAAAGAGACTACGTTTGTCTGCTAAAACCCTGGATAGCAAACAAGAGGTTAACTCCCTTCGAGAAATAAAAACTAGAAATAGCCATACTATTCTTTTATATTAAAAAAGTGGGGTTGTAGAAGCCCAGAGATGAGCATGAGTGTCTGGATGATAAGGGAGGGACATAAGGGTTGAGAGAGGTGGTGCAGTCCATTAGAGTAACGGTGAGGAATCAAGGAGCACCAGCTGCTGTGAGAG
Source organism: Antrozous pallidus (assembly GCA_027563665.1). Classification (NCBI taxonomy): domain Eukaryota; kingdom Metazoa; phylum Chordata; class Mammalia; order Chiroptera; family Vespertilionidae; genus Antrozous; species Antrozous pallidus. The sequence continues at coordinate 62,228,732 of CM050520.1, forward strand.
GGGAAGGGGGATATCTAGGTGGGCCAGTCTCATCACCTGGGCCCTTCAGCAGATGACTTTCTCCAGCCGAAGCAAGAAAAGATGCAGCAAAGATTCCGACTGTGAGAGGATCTGAAACACCACCACTGGTTTGAGTGTGGAGGTGGCAACATGACAAGGAACACGAACAGCCTTGAGGAGCTAAGAGCGGCTTCTGCTGACAGCCAGCAAGGACAAAGGGGCCTTAGGCCTGTAACCTCAAGGAACCGGATTCAGCTAAATTGGAGCTGATTCATCCCCAGAGCTCCCAGAAATAAACACATCCCTGCTTTTAGCTTTGTGAGATGCTAGCAGAGAACCCAGTTGAGCCTTACCACATACTCAAACTTCTCATCTGCAGAACTAGGAGATGATATATGAGTGTCGATTTAAACTGCTACGCCTGTTCATTTGAAATAGGAAACTGTCCACCTAAGAGACATCCAAACCTGCAGAGAATTTTCATAAGTTTATTTGAAACACACTGTTGACACAGGCTAGGGAGCAAGACCTCAAATGCTCTGGAGAATGGCATCTATTTCATACATTAAAATCAAAGAAGATGGAAGGAAGGTGCATGAAATCCATTGGTGACTTAAAGAGGCAGGAGAAAGCAAAGCAGGGAGCCAAAACCGGTTTGGCTCAGTGGATAGAGCGTCAGCCTGTGGACTGAAAGGTCCCAGGTTCGATTCCGGTCAAGGGCATGTACCATGGTTGCGGGCATATCCCCAGTAGGGAATGTGCAGGAGGCGGCTGGTTGATGTTTCTCTCTCATAACGTTTCTGACTTTCTATCCCTCTCCCTTCCTCTCTGTAAAAAATCAATAAAATATATTAAATTTTAAAAAAAGAAAGCAAAGCAGGGAATTCTCTAGTATTGGGGTAAAAAGCAGAATGGAAAAACATACATGATTGTTAATAATTAACAATTACAACACAGAGATGGAATGCAGGGAACAGTATAGTTCTGGTCTTATGTTCTGGTGCCTGCCTTTGTGCCTTCAAAGGGTCTAAAAAAGAACATTACTCTGTCATGTTAAAGGTATGTTATCCTACATGCATGAGAACAATGGACAGAGCTCACTTTAAAGATTGATCTTTGCTAGGGAAACCTCAGACCTGAGACATGACTACCTGCTGTGACCTGCCCAGTTAGGAATTTGTGATCAGACTAAGTGTGGTTCCTTTTGGTTACTGAGCTTGTCAGACCTGCCATCAGGCTCCCATAAACTTGTCAAGCCCCTTTGAATTCACAAACTAACCCCCTATTGTCGTGCCCATTTTACAGATATGGAAATTAAGGCAAAGCAAGCTTCAGTAACTCGAGTAGATCAGGGCTCAGACACAGGCAGTTGGACTCCAGAGCCTTATCTCTGAGCCACGCTCTGTGCTGCCTCTCAAAGGCACAACTTAATTCTAAGGCAGGAAGAGCAACTTACCTAGCCCTGCTAGTTACCAGGGGGACACTTTTTAAGGAGGCTGCCTTGGGGACATGGCACCCCCTGTGGCCATTAGAATAGAATGTCTCATAGCCAGCCATACATAATATCTTATCCTCCTCACTGCCCTCTCTTCAACCCACAGAGCTTACAGGCGACAAAGACACACATTTCCAAGGTTGAGAAATTATGAATTTTAACAACTTTCCTCAAACATCTGCCAGGCCAGTCTGAGCTACTGCATTTCACAGCAAATTTAATCAAATCTAGAGCATGACTCTTTCAAAGGGTGAATGGATGGGAATACATCATAATATAAAACTTCATATTTGCATAATACGATTTAGCACATCTCATTCTTAGGTTTCATTTCCCTGTCACCCTATTGCCTTTACACTCATTTTTCTGGAGAGAAACTGAGGCATAGACTGGTTAGGTGGTCACCCTAGGTCAGTGGTCAGCAAACTAGTTAGTCAACAGAGCCAAATATCAACAGTACGATTGAAATTTCTTTTGAGAGCCGAAAACCGATTTCTGCACATGGGCCATGAAGTTTTAGTTGCACAGTACGTTCGCACCCGCACATGGTATTTTGTGGAAGAGCCACACTCAAGAGTCCAAAGAGCTGCATGTGGCTTGTGAGCCACAATTTGCCGACCACTCCCCTAGGTATACACAGATAAAAAAAGATACAAACCCACTTCTTCCTTCTCAAACTCAGAAACACCTGAGGAACTTTTCCCTGCACACCTATACATGCAAAGTATACACTTTCATGCATTAAGGGAAGCATTTGGCATCGTAGAAGGAGCACTGACCCTGAATCAGATGATTCAAGTTCAAGTCAGCACTTAACCAATGCCTGTCTGTGTTACCACAGAAAGTAGCTCCATCTCGATGAGACTCAGTTCCTTCTGTATGATGGGGCTAAGGCTTACATGCCTTATGGGTTGTTGTAAGAATAAAATATTATGAGAAGGTCCTTGAAATTTCATGATGTGTTGGATACATGCAGGTTTTATTATCACAGCTCCCCTTTCAACTTAAAATTGGAATAATACACCTGATAACTAAGACAGTATTATGTGTGTGTGGCTTTTATTGTTACTTATGAAAGACAGCAGAGATAGTCATGCCCAAATAACAATCTAAAAGTTACACTAGTTTGATTCGGGGACTTATGATGTGTGTTTTTTGTGATTTTAATATACTTTTCTTACTCAAGTCCTGGTTTGATTTATAAAGATATGAAAAATCAGCCGGTAGTTGTATGCTCCACAGCCAAACTTGAGGTTAAAAACTTCTTTCGCATAATCTTCAAAATTCTTAATGCCCCAAAGCCAGTTCACTAAGATGGGCCACCAGGCTTTCGACCAAAGAAAGGGTCTGTGTTTACTGGGGCTGGCAGGTGTGGAACCTGCATCCCTAAAGTTAGCCTTTGTCCCCCACAGCCATGGGGATTCCATTCCTCTCTGTCTCTAAGTGACATGCTGAGAGTTCCTTACTAACTTCCTTTCTTTAAAAGCAATCTTTACCTTGAACATTTGGACTTGGAATTATTCTTTCTCTCCACCCTGTACCTGCTTAAAAGGTGGGTGCTGGGGGAGGTGGGGAGGGATAGAAAAAACCACTTTTGCCAAAGCTGCTCCATGATTCCCCAGATCAAGGGACTCCCAAGGGACACTGCCTCCTCAAAGGTTTTCTTTAATCTCTTGTAGTGTCCTGGCACACATAGCAGGTAAAAAGGGCAATGGCCCCAAACCTCCTTGTATACTTAAGTTAGGGAAATGCTGAACAAGTGCAGTTACATAGAAGAAAAAATAAGACAGCAAGCCAACTCTAATGTGAGACACTCTGTTAAAAAAATAATAATGGCAAAATGTCACTGCCTCTAATAGGTCTGTGCCTGACAATTGATGCGTAAATCAGTTTTTGAAAATGAATTCCAATTTTAAGGGCAGCAGGAAACTTTCTGTTTAGAATAATCCTATGATTGATGTTCCTAAAGAGAAAGCTATCATGTCTGTTGTCTATTTTGTAAGTTTAGAACTCTGTATAGCAAGGTCCATAATATTTGCACCCATATTTGTTCACATGTGGTTTTTTTAAATATATTTTATTGCTTTTTTACAGAGAGGAAGGGAGAGGGATGGAAAGTCCGAAACATCGATGAGAGAGAAACATTGATCAGCTGCCTCTTGCACACCTCCACTGGGGATGTGCCCGCAACCAAGGTACATGCCCTCAACCGGAATCAAACCTGGGACCTTTCAGTCCGCAGGCTGACACTCTACCACTGAGCCAAACCAGTTTCGGCTGTTCACATGTATTTTACAATTAATGTGTATGGAGCGCAAGTGCACATGGAATGGCATGTTGGAATGAATGGTATGAATTCACAATGTGGCTCCATAAGACTCAGGTTCAAGTCTGTCCCTGCCATTGTCACATTGGACACATTCCTCAAATTCTCTGATTCTCACAACACTGGTAAACCAGAGAGAACAAATATTAAGAAACAAAGATGATACAGGTTTGTACATTGTAAAACAAACTCAAAACTGACATGATTTTTATGTCTAAAACAAAATTTGTTAGCCTGGGAAAAATACAAGGGGCGTGACCCTTGAAATCACAATGGTAGAATGTCTTAAATATGGTTTTAAAATACCAACAGAGGCAGAATAGAATTTCGTAATTTAGCACTTAATTGGTTCTAGTAAAAGGCAGGCTTTTCCCTGCAACTCACCCCATGGGCTTCCCACCATGAGCCTTTGTAAAGCTGGGCTTGGCATTCACCCAAACTTAGTTGAGAGGAGCCTGAAAAACCCAGACTGTTTGTGGTGGGCACATTGAAACCAGCCCTTGAAGAGACTTCCTACATTCAGGTCTCCTCCTGCTTTGAGTCCATTGGTACTTCCTTGGGCCTTTCAATGAGCATTTTGAACACAGCATCTTTGAGAGTTACTTTGCTTTGTTTGTTAGTCCAGGAGCTCACAAATGGCCCCAACTGTGGGAAATAAAAAGCAAATGAGGAAAAGGAAGTATTTTACAGAGAAACACTTGTTCTGACTGTAGATTAGGCTCAGGACAAAGCAAGCAGAAAGAGGCCAGCTTTTCAAGAGCACAGGGACTTTGGAACTTCCTAAAGGTCGGGGCAGGCTTGCTGCTGCAAAGTCTTCTGTACCCTCATTGCTGTAACTGCTTTTGTGAACACAAATATTTTAGCATCTTGACTAAGCTAACTTGAAATTTTTAAAGGAAAGAATTGACATTCAGAGAATGTAATAGACTTTCCAAGTACAGTGGAGATAAAAACAATGCCCAAGACTCTATAGGCACACTTCTCACTCCTTTTTCTGCCTTAAACCACAGGGAAAGCTTGTGCCCACGTCAGGGTCATGCCCATGGGCAAGTGGTCCTGGCACAGAGGTGAGAGCCAGGACCTACTTCTCTCACTCAAAAAAGCACATTTGGCCCTAACCAGTTTGGCTCATTGAATAAATCGTCAGCTTCCTGACTGAAAGGTCCCAGATTCGATTTCGGTCAAGGGCATGTACCTTGGTTGTGGGCACATCCCCAGTAGGAGGCAGCTGATCAATGTTTCTCTCTCATCGATGTTTCTTTCCTCTCTGTAAAAAAAATCAATTAAAAAAATATATATATATTTTAAAAGGAATGTCTGGGCCAACATGCAGTTATGAAGATAACTGTGCTAAGTTTATGTTTAAAAATACACAATTTTGTGGAATGCATCCAAATGCCTGCCTTTCATTTAATGGTGATCACAAAAGGCATGCCCATCAGTAAGGAATAAGACAAGAATGTCACTATTTCCACTGCTGTCTAAGTAATGCCGTAAGTAGTAGTCAATGCAATTTGCATCATAGGAATTATGAAGGAAAAGGTAAAACGATACCTATTGCATGTAGCATAATTACATGTCAGAAAGGCTCAAAAGAGTGAATGGAAAAACTACTAGAAGTGATAAGAAAATTTAATAAAGTGACAAGTTACAAATTTAACTTACAAAACTCAGTAGCCTACATTTATAGCCAAAAAAAAGTAAAAAGATAGTGCAATGGAAAAGAAGACTATTTAAAATAGCACATGAATAAATTATAAAAATATGTTCAAAACCCATTTGAAAAAAATTTAAAAACTCTGAAAAAAAACCAGTATATTTCAGCAAATGAAAAAAGACAAACTATGTTTTTGGGTAGGAAGACTCCATCCTAAAGAAACCATTTCTCCCTTAGCATAACCTCAATTAAAAATGCTTCATATTCTATCAAGTACTATACAGGTGAATTATCAAGATAATTGGGAAGAACAATCAAGAATAGCCAGGAAAACCCTGAAAAAGAACAAAGAGAGGACCTAGCTTTTCCAAATAATTAAAATGTACTGAAAAGCCTCTGTAATTACGACACTTGATAGCAATGCTTACAAAGACTGGTAAACCAATGGAACAAAATAGAAAAGCCCGATGTGCAATATTTGCATGTATAAATTTAATATACAGTAAAGTGGCTTTTTAAGTTTCTGTGAAAGTGTTTATCTAAAAGGGGCACTGAAATAAATGGAGAGCCATGTGAGGAGAAAAATAAAATTGGATCCATTCCTTACATATTATACCAGGAAAAATTCCAAATGGATTAGAGATGGAAATGTAAGTAAAGGGAACATGTAAATGTTATTTATAAAAAATGAGTGTGTTCACTATAGCCTAGAAATGTAGAAAATATTCTAAACTATGGCTTAAGGTCCAGAAACAACAAGGGGAAAGCCTGATGTATTCAATTACATGACCATGAAAATTAAAAAAATAAATAAATAAAACTTTGCATAGCAAAACATCTCCATGAGCAAAATAAAGATAAATGACAAAATCGAAAACATTTGCCATTTATATCATCATATTTTCCAAAAATAAAGGAAAAGGCCATTTCACTGATAGAAGAATAATCTGATGTAGTTTTAACAGAAAAAGAAATGGAGCAGTAAAAAAGAAGGAAGTCTTACCATTTGCAACAGCATGGATGGACCTGGAGAGTATTATGCTAAGTGAAATAAGCTAGTCAGAGAAAGACAAGTATCCATGAATCTCGTTCATGTATGGAATCTTATGAACAAAATAAGATTACACTATCTTTTTTCATTATAGGAATTATAAAGAAAAAAGTAAAATGATACCTATTACCCTTGGTGGCCAGTGCACATCATAGTGAGTAGTTGAGTGGCTTTATCGTATCATGATTAAAATAGATCCAGAGACATAGGACCATGGAACAGATAGGAATTTCAAAAGGAAGGTAGGGGTGGGGGGATGGTTGAGAGATTAACAGGGGAATTTAGATGCATACCAGAGGCCTGGTGCATGAATTTGTGCACCAGTAGTGTCCCTCAGCCTGTCCTGAGGGATCAGGCCGAAACCGGCTCTCCAACATCCCCCTAGGGGTCCCAGATTGCAAGAGGGTGCAGGCCAGGCCAAGGGACCCCACAAGTGCATAATCAGGGGCCGGGGATGGGCTGCAAGAGAGCTCCAGGGCATGTCTAGTCTGTTTTGCTCAGCCCCCATCTGCCAGATCCCAGCAGCAAGCTAACCTACTGGTTGGAGCATCTGCCCCCTGGTGGTCAGTGCACATCATAACGAGCAGTTGAGTGGCTTTAGCATATCATTAGCATATTACGGTTTGATTGGTTTGAATTTATGACTGGACAACTGGACACTTAGCATATTAGGCTTTTATTATATAGAACTAGAGGCCAAGTGCATGAAAATTCATGCACGGTATGGGGAGTCCCTCAGGCTGGCCTGCCCCCTCTCACAGTCTGGGAGTCCCCAGGGGCAGAAGGTGACCTGGCAATAATGGGAAGGTGATGACTCATCACACCTCTTCTGCTGCCATGGCTGGGGTTACCTGAACATCCAGCAGCTCTGGGCAGCTGGGGAGGCTGAGGGGACTGGGGGACTCAGGAGGTAGGTGCACAGAGTGGCTGGGCCTGCCCCTAGGCCTGCCAACCCAGCAGGGTTGATAGGACTGGATGCCACCATCTTGGGGCTTGGACACCGCCATCTTTGAGGGTATGGCAGTCAGTTAACATATTCCCTCCTTATTGGCTGGGGGCACCCCCATTTTTGCGATGGCATATTCCCTCTTTATTAGATAGAATATGCATAGCCCATGGACACAGACAATAGTGTGGAAAAGGCTTGGTAGGAGCAGGTGTGGGGTGCAGGGGGTTCAGTGGAAAATAAAACAAAGGGGATTTCTATAATACTTTCAAAAATAAAGACAAATTTAAATAAATAAATAGAAAAAAAGAAAACACAATGTAAATGACTCTTAAACATATGAAAAGGAAAAGATGCTCAACCCCACTCATAGGAAGAAAAAAAGCAATGAAAACCATATTGAAATGACATTTCTCAACTATCAGATTAGCAAAACATCCAACTTTTACTGCATAGATACTATGTTGGCAAGGCTGTGTGAAGACAGTCACTCTCATACACAGGGTAGGGGCAAAGGAAGTATATAGTTGTTTGTTTGGAAAATTATACAATAATCTTATATAATGATAGAGTGATATGCAAATTGACCATCACTTCAACACACAAGATGGCCGCCCCCATGTGGTCAACAATGGCTGCCCCCATGTAGACACAAAAAGGCCTGTAGGGGAGGGCAGTTGGGGGGAACAGGCCTGGAGGGGAGGGCAGTTGGGGGGACCAGGCCTGCAGGGGAGGGCAGTTAGGGGTAATCGGGCCAGCTGGGGAGGGCAATTAGGGGTAATTGGGCCAGCAGGGGAGCAGGCAGGCATTGATCAGGCTGGCAGGGGAATGATTAGGGGTAATCAGACTGGCAGGCAGAAGCAATAAGGGAAATCGGGTAGGCAGGCAGGAGAGTGGTTGGGAGCCAACAGGCCTGGATTGTTAGAGGAATGTCCCAGATTAGAGCGGGTGCAGCTGGGCTGAGGGACACCCCTCTCCCTGCCCCCCATGCATAAATTTCATGCACTGGGCCTCTAGTTGATAAATAATAATAGAATAAACTGTATTTTGTGTACTCACATCTGTAAACCTAATTTTGTCCCACCCTGTGTTGCACTGGGAATGACTAATGATAAAACTTTTGGGTAAGAGAATATGGAATTATCACCCCAAATTGAATGAGCCAGTAATCCTAAAACTAGGGTTCCAAATACTAGTATATACTAGCAAAAGTATAAAGAGACATAGGCACAAGGCTCTTCATTATATACCCTAAGACAAAAGCAGGAACATTTTAAATGAACTTCAGTAGAGGACTGATTGAATTAACTGTAATTTATCTACCACTGGAAGAATATTTCTAAACTGCTATGGACTGACCTTCAGGATATCATGAAGTGGCATGTTGACATTTTGAGTCAGGTAGTTCTTTATTGTGGGGGACTGACCTCTACATTGTAGAATGCTTAGCAAATAGAGAAGAACTAATCTAAGTGATTTTAAAGCTATTAATTTGACTGTATATCCCAACAGAATAAATCCTGAGGACAAAAATAACTGCAAAATAATACTAAATTGTTTTGAATGGCCATAATTATAATTGTAATGACAATGTTGGCATTGATATGCTTAGGTTTTGTTCTTGTGTTTCAAATAAAACAATGAGTAATTATGATGATGTCATTGAGCATGAGAAATTTCAGCATGGGAAAATGGAGATACAAATATTTAAAAAATAAATAAATAAAAACCTTAATGCCCTAATTTTAAATTGGAGGTATCAATATCAACTCATGAAATAATTATTAGAAACAAAGAACTTTTACTCTGACCAGTGCATTCAGTGGTTAGAGTGCCAGCGTCACACCAAAAAGTTGTGGGTTCATTCCAGTGAAGGGCACCTATCTGGGCTGCAGGTTCCATCCTTGGGCCCTGTAGGACCACATGCTGGTGGCCACCAATCAATATGTATCTCTCATATCCATGTTTTTCTCTCCCCTTCCTTCCTTTGCCCCCTTCCATTCTCTCTGAAAATCAATGGAAAAAATATCCTCAGGTGAGGATTAACAAAGAAATAAAAAACTTTGCTAATTATGTCCACTGAATAAAAGCTAGACACAATTGCAGATCTAGCAGCAATGAGCATCCCTAGTACCACATTGTCATCTCTAAATGCCACTTCTAACTAAAAAGTAACCAAAACTTTTTGAAGAAATGGATAATTCAGGACTGGGCTTAGAAAATGTACAAGATGACCTTGGAAAAAAATACTGGTGGAAATTATTGAAAAGCAAGACCTAAGCTATCAAAGACTATAGTAGTTGTGTCAAAATATCATCAGAGCCAATTTGAAGAGGCTCTCTCTGACCAAAGAAGGGCCATTTATGCATCAGTACCTTTAATGGACAGAACATATCAGATGTGATTAAATTCAGGAGTTCATAATGATGCTTGAAAACAATACTTCACAGATTACTTTGGGAGGAACCGAAAAACCAGATCATTATTTTTGAAATGAAAAATAGAGAAAAAGAAGTATTTATGCTGCTGTTCCTACAGGAAGTGTACATCAGAGTAACCAAAGAGTTCTAAAAAGAGCTCCTCCAGCTAATAAGTGAGAAAGAAATCATAGAATTAAAACATTACCATTTTGAATTTTAATGAGTTAATGTTATGTATGCAATGATCATCCATGGCTGTTAATAGTACATAACCAGAGGGAGAACCAGATATTATGTGTCTCCGTATGGAAGTACACTGTATCACTCATGAAGTATTTTTGTCAAATAAAAAGGAGGAGGAGGAAATTAAACTGGAAACTTATCAAGCCTCCTATATTAAACTACCAATGTGTAGGTAATATAGAGATCAGTGGGACCTGTAGAAAAAAACCACAGGGATGGAATGAGTGAGATCCAGACTGTGGAAACCATAAAGATAAAATAGCTCAGTTTGTTCAATGCCACTGATAACAACATAAAAATTGCAAGGAAATAAAGAGAAAATTTATAAATTAAAAGACATCAAGCAAATTCAATGTTTGGATCTTACTTGCATATCCTGATTAAAAGAAACTATGATATATGTATAATACAAACACATAGCATTTTAAAAAGCAATTATAAAGAGATGAACACCAACTGAATATTTAATGACAATAAGGAATTAGTTCTTTCGTGTAGATGCAATAATGGCATTGTGTGTATTTAAGAGTCCCTGTCATTTAGAGACACAAACTGAAATTACATTATGGCTGGGATTTGCTTCAAAATAATAGGGGGGAGCAGGTGGAGATGAAACAAGGTTAAGCTATGAATTCCTTATTGTCAAAGCTGAGCAATGAATACATGAAGGTTCATTAAGGGTGACTTTTATATCTGCCTGAACATTTTTATAACAAAATGACTTATAAGGGAACACAAGTTAGGAACTTTGTATTTCACTGTAATATTCTTTACTCAACATGTCTCTTCTGAAAGAGAGCCCCATGTGTGGACACTGCAGTTGAGAAGCTCTGCTTGCTCTGAGAAGGCTACCCCTGTGTCCACTCCTCCATCCTCAGCCTCTTCTGTTCCTGTCCCTGTTCTGGCCCTGCCTCCACATTAAGTCTGCTATGAGGAGCACGTAACAGGAACTTAAGACAATAGGAACAGCCTGGCTGGTTTGACTCAATTGATAGAGCGTCGGCCTGCAGAACGAACGGTCCCAGGTTTGATGCCAGTTAAGGGCACATGCCTGGGTTGCAGGCTCAATCTCCCATAGGGGGCGAGCAGGAAGCAATCAATCAATGATTCTCTCTCATCATTGATGTTTCTATCTCTTTCTCTCCCTTCCTCTCTGAAATAAACAAATATATGTATATGATGAGTGGCCAGATTACTATGATCTCTGAAAACATAATCTGGCTACTCAGTGTATATTCTATCCTATATAATAAAATGCTAATATGCAAATTGTCCTCTCAACCAGGAGTTGGCCAGACAACCCCTGGCCAGGCTGGCCAGACCCCATCCATTCACAAATTCATGCACTGGGCCTCGAACGAACACACACACACACACTCACACACACACACACACACACACACACGCTAGAGGCCCGGTGCACAAAATTTGTGCACGGGGTGGGGAGGAGTGTCCTTTAGCCCAGCCTGCACCTTATCTAATCTGAGATCCCTCTCATAATCCAGGACTTCTGGCTCTTAACCGCTCACTTGCCTGCCTTCCTGATTGCCCTTAACTGTTTCTGCCTGCCAGCCTGATCACCCCCTAACCACTACCCTGACAGCCTGATTGATGCCTAACTGCTCTCCTGCCAGCCTGTTTGCCTCTAACTGCCCTCCCCTGCAGGCCTGTTCACCCCTAACTGCCCTCCCTTTCAGGCCTGGTCCCTGCCAACTGCTCTCCCCTGCAGGTCCAGTCACCCCCAACTTCTCTCCTCTGCCAGCCTGGTCACCCCTAATTGCCCTCCCCTGCAGGCTTGATTGCCCCCAACTGCTATCCCCTGCAGGCCTGGGTCTCCCCCAACTGCCCCTCCCTGCAGGCCTGGTCACCCCAATTTCCCTCCTCTGCTGGCCTGGTCACCCCTAACTGCCCTCCCCTGCAGGCCTGATCATCTCCAAATACCCTCCCCTGCAGGTTTAACCACCCCCAACTGCCCTATCTTGTAGGCCTGGTCCCTCCCAACTGCCCTCCCCTGCTGGCCATCTTGTGGTGGCCATCTTATGTCCACATGGGGTCGAATCTTTGACCACATGGAGGCAGCCATCTTGTGTGTTGGTCAATCTGCATATTATTCTTTTATTAGATAGGATAAAGGCCTGGTGCATGGGTGGGGGCCAGCTAGTTTGCTCTGAAGGGTGTCCCAGTTCAAGGTGGGGGTTCGCTTGAGGTGTGGGGTGGCCTGGAAAGGGCCTGTGGTGGTTTGCAGGACAACCATGCTTCCAGAGAGCCAAACGAAAGCCCTAGTATCTGGGATTTACTTATCTTCTATAATTGAAACTTTGCAGCCTGGAGCAGAGCTAAGCCTTCTGCTCGCTCCATGGTGGCAGCCATTTCTGTTGGGATTTATTTATCTTCTATAAGTCAAACTTTGTGGTCTGGAGTGGAGGTTTGGGTTGGCCAAGGTTTTCGGAAAGCTTGGCTTTCTCCATTGCCAGGGAAAACTAAGCCTCCCTCCTGTTCTCTGTGGCTGCAGCCATCTTGGTTGGCTTGATTTCCATACTGGCTCCTGATTGGCTGGTAAGCATGGCTGGTGGTGTAGCTGAGTGATGGTTAATTTGCATATTACTATTTTATTAGATAGGATGTACTGAATGGCCAGATCATTATGCATTCAGAGGTAATAATAATCTGGCCACTCGGTGTGTATGTGTGTGTGTATGTATGTGCGTGTGTATGTGTGTATATCCTATCTAATAAAAGAGTAATATGTAAACCCACAAGCCATGCCCAGCAGCCAATCAGGAGCAAATTATGCAAATAAACCCCAAACAAGATGGCTGACACCACTGAGAGCAGGAGGGAGGTTTGGATTTCCCCAGCAATGGAGGAAGCCAAGCTTTTTGCCTGCCTTTGCCTCAATGGTACAAAGTTTTAATTATAAAAGATACATAATCCAAAGGCAGCCATGGAGCTGGAGAGAGAAGAGGCTAGGGTTGCTGGGGCGATGGAAGAAGCTAAACTTCTGCAGCCCTAGCGCTTAGCCCTCCACTCTAGGCTACAAAGTTTCAAACAGAAATGGCTGTCGCCATAGAGTGAGAAGAAGGTTTGGCTGCGCTCTAGGCTACAAAGTTTCAATTGCAGAACATAAATTAATTTCAGATCCCAAGGCCTCCGTTTGGGTCGTTGGGGGCGTGGATGGCCTGCAAACCACCATAAGCCCCTTGTCCAGGCTGCCCCACACCCTAAGGGACCCCCCACAGTGATCCAGGACACCCTTCAGGGCAAACCAGCCGGCCCCCACCCATGCACCAGGCCTCTGTCCTATCTAATAAAAGAGTAATACACAGATTGACCATCAGCTCAACACACAAGAGGGCTGCCCCCATATGGTCAAACATCCTGCCCCCATGTGGACACAAGATGGCCACCACAAGATGGCCAGCAGGGGAGGGCAGTTGGGAGGGACCAGACCCGCAAGCGAGGGCAGTTGTGGGCCATGAGGCCATCAGAAGAGAGCAGTTGGGAGGGACCAGGCCTGCAAGGGAGGGCAGTTGGGGGCTATCAATCCTACAGGGGAGGGCAGTTAGGGGTGACAAGGCCATCAGAGAAGGGAAGTTAGGGGCAAACAGGCTGGCAGGGGAGCAGTTAGACATCAATCAGGCTGGCAGGGTAGTGGTTAGGGGGTGAGCAGGCTGACAGGCAGAAGCGGTTAGGGACAATCATGGAGGCAGGCAAGCAAGCAGTTTGGAGCCAGCAGTCCTGCATTTTGAGAAGGATGTCTGACTGCCTGTTTAGGCCCAATCCCAATCGGGCCTAAACAGGCAGTTGGACATCCCTCAAGGGGTCCCAGATTGGAGAGGGTACAAGCTGGGCTGAGGGACACCTCCCCTACCTCCCACCCCCTGTTCACGAATTAAGTGCACCAGGCCTCTAGTATGTGTGTGTACTCAAGATGGCTTAAAAAAAGAAAAGAAAATAGGAAGGAAGCACACTGAGATCACCTTGTCATCTCCCACATGGTACCTCACATGACCCTGTGGAGTTGTCCCCCTGGATGTTAGCTTAGCTGTTCAGTTAATAGAGTATTGATCAGCTGTAGTGTTCTTTCCTGCCACTGTGAACTCCTGGTTTACTGTCAGCCTCTGATTACAGAGTATTTTCATACAAGAACTTCCTATACATTGAGATAGCTGCTCCAAGCTGGGATCCAAGGATCTGGAGTTAAAATAGAGGGTGTTGGCATTAGTCCTCACTCTTGTCTTCTTTTAACTATAGGTGTTTATCAAAGTGCTGGATAATAATGATAACGGCCCAGAATTCTCTCAGCCAAGTTATGATGTGACAGTTTCCGAGGACGTGCTCCCTGACACAGAGATACTGCAGATCGAGGCCACAGACCGAGATGAGAAGCACAAGCTGAGCTACACGGTGCACAGCAGCATCGACGCCACCAGCATGAGAAAATTTCGGATGGACCCCAGCACCGGTGTGCTCTACACTGCCGAGCGGCTGGACCACGAGGCCCAGGACAAGCACATCCTCAACATCATGGTAGGCCCAAAAGTTTAATTGCTCTCCTGGCAGGATCACTGCCCCCTTGAGGCACACATCTTAGTCTCCAGACGTACAAGGCCTTTCAGTTTTGTAAGCAGTGGGAAATCTAGTCGCTTGACAGCAGGGCTGCCTTCATGTTCGCCTTTTTCTTTCCGTGAGGAATTACTATTGTTAGGCAGCGACTCCATATTTTTTACCAAACTGAAACTTGAGATGAATTCTACAAACAGTGGCTGCTCAGTAAATGCTGCCGACAGACTAACTTGAGAGGGAGGAACAGACCATGTTTCTATAAATCTCCCAGTATGCATAGCATTGGTTCACATCCAGAAGATTTTGTAGAAAAGTTTAAAAGAAGTTCCTTGAGAAGTTAATCACAATGGTAATCCTTTGCTGAACCTATGCCGTGTTCTGGCCTGGAAGCATTTAGAGAATTCCTTTATTACCATTGCTCCGGCATTGACCTTGTCGTAATACCAGTGTACAAAAAGAGGACTCAACACACTGAAGCCTACAGAGAGTCTTAAACATGCATGTGGGTTCACAAGGCCTCCAAATTATGTAGACGTTGCTTTCATTTTAAAGTAAAGTTTGCCTAGTTCCCATAATTCAGAGGTAAAGACTAATAAAAAGCCTCCTTGGTTCATTTATGGCCTAAAATCTGTCCGTATAACCACCCAAAAACCCTAGGGGCAATTGCACAGCCTCTATCTACAGAGCCCTCCTGAGTTCCTTAAGACCAGGAGGGATAACAGAGGCTTAATCTCATGTACTTCTGGGCTTTAAAACACTCCAAGACACTACCAATTCCCGAGCCACTGGAATTCGTGTTCTTCTAAGTGCTACTCCTCCTTCCCAAGTTGAGAAACATCTCCGGACCAGAGGAGACTGGAGTGCCATGCCCTCGGCTGTGGTTTCCAGCTGAAACCCCAGGGAACAGAAGAGAGACTCAGGAATCGTCAAACCCATCGCTCTGACCACCATTCATCCATTAATTAGATATTGCTCCAGCAGCTAGTGTGTACCAAACACTGTCCTAGGAACCAAAGATATAAGTAGACAAAGTCCCAGCACCCTTGGGTATTCATGTGGAATAGACCTCGATTTCAGTAAGCCCCAAATACAGAGTCCAGCCTGGTCTTTGGTGGGAGAGCCAGCCTGCAGGCAGGGATCCCGTGCACTCACCAGGTTGCTTTCACAGGTGTTTCTTCAGGGGCAGGAACTTTTTGCTAGTGACTAACTCCACTCTCATGATTCTTCAAGTCATTTCTGTTCATTCTTTCCTTAACAAACTCAAAATTCAGTTTGGTTACCCTGTGCTCTTCTCGGTACATTTTCTAATTTTTCGCATCTTTCAAATTATGGTGCCTAAAATTGAACAAATGGAAAGGACACATTTGATCATTGCTACATGAAATTGCTTCAGAATCATGTGGTTAGAGTTAAAGAGTTATTTACTTGCAAGCTTTTGCCATATGCAAAAGAGGAAACTTGAAAGCAGTCAGGCAAGCTCCTTGATGAAGTGAAAATGGGGTTTCGAATTTTAGAAGTCAAGATTCAATTCATCTTCCCAGTGAACAGTGTTCTCGCCCAGTACTGGACCTCTGTCTATGTTTGTGTTGGGTTTTTTTTGCCTGAAATACATGCCCACAACCATCAACATTTATACTGATTTCTCTTACCTCTTCCAAAAAGCTGAATAGAAAGTGAAGAGCCTCTTACTAGTCCCATCCTGGCACTTACCACTGGGCAGTAGATCTGTCTGTTTAATAGTTTGTGTTCCCCGGTCAACTATAAAGTTCTTGAAGTCAGGGTCTGCATGTAATTCACCATTGAACCAGCAGAGTCAATTCTGGAGCTTAACAGATAATAGGTGGCAATAAGTGTTTGATGAATGAATGCATGAGTGAGTGAATGAGTGAATGAATGAATGGCAGTGCCTACATTGCATTCATTAATTCCATTTTTTAGTTTCCTCTTTAGAAGAGGCTCCATCCAATATTCGATTAGCTGCTATTTGCACAAATGAGTGGTAGTGGCTGTGTGAGGGGGGCCAGAAGAAACTGCTGTATTTGTGTTATCTAGGCATCAGTTCCATAAACACAGATCAAACATCAGGCATAATACTGAGTAATAAGGAGGATGTGGTCCCTGCTCTCAGTTTATTATTTGACTTGATAATACTACCATTTATTGAATACCTACTATGTGCCTGGGACTGGGTCAAACACTTTGTGTACATTATGTCATTTTGTTTTCACTACAGACATCACCATGTGAGTTCTTTGCAACTTTAAGATTTTAGTCCTACTGCTTCTTGTTATTTTTACCTAAAGGTCAGAGATCAGGAGTTTCCTTATCGAAGAAACTTGGCCCGAGTCATTGTGAATGTGGAAGATGCTAATGATCACAGTCCTTATTTTACCAACCCACTGTATGAAGCATCTGTGTTTGAATCGGCTGCTCTGGGATCAGCTGTTCTGCAAGTGACGGCTCTGGACAAAGACAAAGGGGAAAATGCAGAACTCATATATACCATAGAAGCAGGTGAGAGCTGTTGCACTGGTTGCAGCATAATGCATGGCACTGGACCCTCTAGTATTTATCACCTTGTCAAATTCACGTGGTTACGGCTAGAACATCTCCAACTGACTTTTTTTCCCAAGCAACTGCCCCATTTTCATAATGATGGTGTATAAAGTTCTTGGCATTTCAGTCATATGTTTTCCATCATTGACAGCAAGGAAAGAGTTGCCTTTGATTGGGTTCAATCTCAGATTTTTCTGGAATGGAAAAGAGAGAAAAAATGTGTAGTAAGCTCGGTGTCTTTTACTTATGGGTCAACAAGTCATGGTCACAGACTGAAAAAAACCAAAGCCTCTCATCATCTGTGGGCTGCCAGGCAGCTCTGTGAATGAACCTCACAGATTGTTTACTTGTGAGTGGGTGAGCTGTGGGCTTCAGAGACTCCTATGCCCCCACTTTTGACACAAATTCACTTCATTGGAAGTGATCTGAGTGGCAGAGTAGTTAATAGGTGCTAAACTGCCTGATTAACCCAACAGATAAATAAACACAGACTCACCAGCTGGCATGGCTCAGTGCTGGAGCATCAACCTCTGAACTAGGCAATCGCAGTTCAATTCCCATTCAGGGCACACGCCCCGGTTGCAGGCTCTATCCCTAATGGGGGGTATGCAGGAGGCAGCTGGTCAATGATTCTCATCTCTGATGTTTCTATCTTTCTCTCCCTCTCCCTTATATATATTTCATATATCTGTGTGTGTGTGTGTGTGTGTATTTAAAAATAAATAAATACACTTGTTTTGTTAAATTTGAGATTTTTAAAGAATTATTTTAACATCTATAAGCTGGATCATAGTTTATTAATGGTTTGAGGATGGACCACTAAAATAATTGATGACAGAAGACATAAATTCCTATCAAAAGAGAGGAAAGGATAGAATTGTGAACCTAAAAATTACAAATATCCTTTGCTCTATTTTCCCTTTTCCTCTCTTTCTTCTTTGGAATATTCAAGCCACATATTTCCAAAATGTTCTGCAACATTATGTCTGTCACGCATCGCGCCAGACGCTGTCTCCTCTCCTGCCAGCACTGCAAAGCTTCTTTCCCTTGATGTAAATGGGGAGCATTTTTGTGATTGGTGGAACAAAAATATGAATGCTAGAATGACAGTTTTCGACTAAAAAATAGTGGAAAATGAAAAGACAACAACCTTCTTTAAAAATCTCTGCAATCTAAAATTATTGTCTGCACTAGGCATCCATTTATGAAAACTCTATACAAAAAAATAAAATGTTGATTTATAACAACCAAGTGCCCCCAGTGATTTTACACATTTCTTTTTTAGATTAATAATTTTAAGATAATATTTTATGTATCTTAGTTTATTCATTCTTGTTCTTTTGTTCTACAAATAATATAAAGAGAAACTTCTTTTTAGAAAAGCAATTTTTCAGTAACATCCTAGAAAGTGTCACCTATTCCAATAACTCTTTATATTCTTTCTACAGTTTTCCCCTAACATATATTTCTCCATATTCATTCATACATATACATTGCTTCATGTCACTGTAATCATTTAGGTATTGGGTTTTATGTCTACTTTCCTTACTTGACTTTGTCTAAGCATTTGTCTGAGTGTCTACTTGCTGTTTATATTTGTCAGGAAGGCTACTATTATACTCCTCTCAGATAGCCAGGTCATTTGTAATCCAAATTGGAGGTTCTTGAAGAGCAATTTAAAAGGAAATTATCATCTAGTTGAAAGGACTGTCTCCCTTATCTTTTAACCTCCACAGAGGACAGCCTGGTCCTGTGCATAAAGAAATTGGTCATTTCTCTCACAGTTCACTAAAACTAGAGAGAAAAGTTATTTCCTTAAAACACCTTTTATAGAGAACACTTGAATTTCCAGAAACCCACAGGGATGATTGGTAACTCAAAAAACAGCCATTGATTGTATGTGTACAAAGCTAATGAGAATTACAGTGGATACAATAAATCTCAGGTGGTTGTTTGGCCCCTTCATGGACAGACAGATAGATAGACCCACACTGACCTGGACTGGTCCTACCTGGCCAGTTTCTTCCCAGATCAGAGTGAGAGAGAGGTGGATCCTGGAGGCTTCAGCATTTTGAAGTAAAGGTCAAGTGACTGTGTGAAGAGTGTATTTTAAGTTCTCTCACAGCCCTCCGATGAGCGAGATTTTTATTCTGTTGTCTGGCAGGCCAAGCATTCACTCCCCTGCCTAATTTGTAAGCAACTACTGGAGCTTTTTAGTTTGGCCTGAAGGACTGAGGCCTAATTCCAGTGCAGAGCTTTGATCCTCCATTTCAGCAGTTGCCAGCCGGTAGTCCGCGGGCTACCAGTGGTCCGTGAGGTCTGAAAAGTTGGTGACCGCTGCTCTATTTAACTCGGGTTTTAAGTCTGGTGTCAACAGTGGCTTGTGTGTGGCTCTGAAACCAGGCAGTACCGGGGAGACCAGAACTAAGATTTGAGTTAGGGTGGGGATGTATTGTATCCTAAGATCTCTACAGACAGAGAATTAAAAATATCTTCTCCCAATCAATCTGAGCAAATATTTATCAAGCACCTTCTTTGTGCCAGGTACTGTGCTGTTTATTAGATAAGTAATGGTAAGATAAGCACAGCTCTTGCCCAGTTACCGAAAGGCTACAAGAAGCTGTAGACTCCAAAGAAACAAGCAGAGGTTGGTTTCCAAGGATTTAAGTATAGTAGGAGAGAATAAGCAGGAGTGGAATCTAAGAATATAGGACAGTACATTGAAGAGGAAAAGAGCAGAGACCCCACTTTGGACCTGACATACAAGCAGGAGTATAATGAGCAGCCAGCAACCATGTAATAGCATGGGTACGAAGGTCTTCTCAAGGTCAGAGGCTGACTCCTCTTTGCCCCTGCCATGATATCTTGCTGGAGATATAGAAATCTGCTGTGCCTAGAGTGAGGAAGGACTTACCCGGAAACTCCACCATGGGACATCATCATTCAGGGTTGCATGCCGGTGCCATAGCTGGAAGATAACCAATGCTCAGGTACCTCTATATTTTTCTCCTCTGAGGTGCCGAAGTGAAATGATTGCTGCCTCCTTGTGAGGATCTATGAATGAAAGGTTGGACTCCCACTCGATTGCACAGTTCTACTTATTGAAAATCTGCAAGCTTGCTTATGAGATCATTGAACTTGTCATTACAGGATGGTCATGTTTAGGTGGCAAAGTAAGAGTCATTCCAACATTTGGGGGCAAGAATCAAATTCTTTACCTTGTTAGATTTACTTCTTTAAAAATAAGCAAACATCCTACAGAAACGGATTTATAGGGACATGACTTTTTCATTTCCAGACATGGAAAAGTTTATTCAGTAAGTATGAAGCAAGAAGTATATAGACAGCTGTGCTTGCCATATATTTCAATGGACACATTGTATAACTGCCTTCTTTAATGATGACATTTCAACTCTCCATGTGTCTGCCATACTGCAGTACTTCAAAAAGAAAGAATAACCCCAATATAATTGAATAACCAAGACTATTAACTTTGGATATAAACGAATCTCGACACACAAGCAGCTGTGTTCCTTGAGAAGCATTAGGGGCGCTGATGAGAGAAGCAAAAGCAACTTAAGTGAAGAATGCTGCTCCACACCATCCACCACTTTTGAGCTACATTCTTTACATTCTTCAAGTTATACATTCCCCATTATCTTCTCTTTAATTTTCCTCAACAGTCCCAACCCCACATCCCTGCATACTTCAGAGACAGAGCTCTAAACTGGCAGTTTCCAGATTCCCAACCCTTCCCCTTTCAGAGGTGGCCAAGAGGGCACCAGTTTTTCAGTCTCATAAAGGTCGCATGTCCAGTCTTTGGTTTGGATGCCGGTTCTGATGATCAACAGTTTCCTACTTCGCCAGAAACTTCTGAAATATTTGGCGACTAGAATGGTTACAGATTGGAGCAACTGCCTTATCATTATTTGTCTAGTTATATGTCTGTGTGTGCATGTGTGTGTTTGGGGGTGTGGGAAAATAAGAATCGATTAGTCAGAAAAAATCCTCATGACTTACAAAGCCAACAGTGACTTAGGAAGAATTCTCCCTGCCTGAGCAAAACCCCCTCACCAAAGTAGTGTTTCAGATGAATGCGGTTTTGATAGCATGGAATGATACCAATTCTACGCAGTAAAGCTTACCTTTAGGATAGTCTGAAACCAAATGACTGTGTGGTAGTGTTCTAAAACAATTTATACAGCCCTCCTCCTGGGAACATGGAACATAGAATATGGTTTAGGTGAAAATACCTTTTTACTAGTGGCATTAGCCTGTGCCAGCCCAATCTGGTTTTCTTCTCACAAGGCTGAGAATAATAAGAAAGCTTAAACAGAAAAGTCTTTCCCGTAAGCTTTTATTCACCAGGTTTAATGTACATAGAGCTATGTTGTTGTTGTTAACCTGGATTAAGAAGATAGTGATCTGAAATTCACAATTTTGTCAGAAAATTCATTTCAATTGCTTTTGAATACTAAAAGCGAAGTCTCTTGTTTTTGGTTGTTTTTTTTTCAGAACGAGATGGAATGAGTATGAAAAATTGCTTTTTGCTTGCCATGTTGCAGTCAAGTAGCCTTTTAGATGAAAAGTTAATGTTCAACATGATCCAATTGTAACTCATTTCCCCATTGATTTTCATATTGTAGGGAACACTGGGAACACATTTAAGATTGAACCAGTCCTGGGCATCATCACCATTTCCAAAGAACCAGACATGACCACTATGGGTCAGTTTGTCTTGTCAGTCAAAGTCACAGACCAGGGTTCCCCGCCCATGTCTGCCACCGCAATTGTGCGCATTTCTGTCACCATGTCTGATAATTCTCACCCCAAGTTCGTTCACAATGACTACCAAGCAGAAGTAAATGAAAATGTTGATATTGGAACATCCGTCATTCTGATCTCTGCAATTAGTCAATCTACCCTCATTTATGATGTCAAAGATGGAAATATAGATGGGATCTTTACCATAAATCCATACTCTGGAGTCATCACTACCCGGAAGGCACTGGATTATGAGCGAACTTCCTCTTACCAACTCACCGTACAGGCCACGAACATGGCAGGAATGGCTTCCAATGTCTCTGTCAATATTCAGGTTGTTGATGAAAATGATAATGCCCCCATTTTTCTCTTTTCTCAATATTCAGGCAGCCTGAGTGAGGCTGCCCCAGTTAATAGCATTGTCAGGAGCCCTGATAACAGCCCCCTAGTAATTCGGGCCACCGATGCCGATAGCAACCGGAATGCTCTGCTTGTGTATCAGATCGTTGAGTCCACAGCCAAGAAGTTCTTCACGGTGGACTCCAGTACAGGGGCCATCCGAACGATTGCCACCCTGGACCACGAAACCATCTCCCGTTTCCATTTCCACGTGCACGTGAGAGACAGTGGCAGCCCCCAGCTGACTGCAGAGAGTCCCGTTGAAGTCAGCATAGAGGTGACAGATGTGAATGATAACCCACCTGTTTTCACCCAGGCTGTGTTTGAGACTGTCTTGCTCCTACCTACCTATGTTGGAGTGGAGGTTCTAAAAGTTAGTGCCACAGATCCTGACTCTGAGGTGCCCCCTGAACTGACATACAGCCTACTGGAAGGCAGTGTGGATCACTTTTTAATGGACTCAAATACTGGAGTGCTCTCCATAAAAAACAACAACCTCTCCAAAGACCACTATGCGCTGATAGTTAAAGTTTCAGACGGGAAGTTCTACAGCACGTCCATGGTCACCATCTTGGTTAAAGAAGCCATGGACAGTGGCCTCCACTTCACACAAAGCTTTTACTCCACCTCAATCTCAGAGAACAACACTAATATAACCAAAGTTGCTATTGTCAATGCCATTGGAAATCGCCTTAATGAGCCCTTAAAATATAGCATCTTAAACCCAGGAAATAAGTTCAAGATAAAATCTACCTCAGGAGTCATCCAGACCACAGGAGTCCCCTTCGACCGGGAGGAACAGGAGTTATATGAACTGGTAGTAGAAGCCAGTCGGGAGATGGACCATTTGCGCGTGGCCAGGGTAGTGGTCAGAGTTAGCATTGAAGACATAAATGACAATTCTCCAGTCTTTGTGGGCCTCCCTTACTATGCTGCTGTGCAAGTTGATGCTGAGCCTGGGACTCCAATTTACCAGGTGATGGCCATCGACAAAGATAAAGGTGCAAATGGAGAAGTGACCTACATCCTACAGGATGACTATGGCCACTTTGAAATTACCCCTAATTCAGGGAATGTTATTTTAAAAGAAGCATTCAACTCTGACTTGTCCAATATCGAGTATGGTGTCACCATCCTAGCCAAAGATGGTGGAAAACCTTCTTTGTCCACATCCGTAGAACTTCCCATCACTATTGTCAACAAAGCAATGCCTGTGTTTGATAAGCCCTTTTATACTGCATCCATCAACGAAGACATCGGAATGAATATACCTATTCTAAGCATCAATGCCACCAGTCCAGAAGGCCAAGGTATCATATATATCATTATTGATGGGGATTTTTATAAACAATTTAACATAGACTTTGACACTGGGGTCCTGAAAGTCGTTAGCCCTTTGGATTATGAAGTTACATCTGCTTACAAGTTGACAGTAAGAGCCAGTGATGCCCTTACCGGTGCCAGGGCTGAAGTAACCGTTGACTTGCTAGTTAATGATGTAAATGACAACCCCCCTGTTTTTGACCAGCTTACATACAATACAACATTGACAGAAGCATCTCTCATTGGGACATCTGTTTTGCAAGTTGTTTCCACTGATGTGGACTCAGAAAACAATAAAATGGTTCATTATCAGATTGTCCAGGACACTTACAACAGCACTGATTATTTTCACATAGACAGCGCCAGTGGCTTAATCCTGACGGCAAGGATGCTGGACCACGAGTCAGTGCAACACTGCACTTTGAAAGTCAGAGCAACTGATAGTGGTTTTCCATCGCTCAGCAGTGAGGTCCTGGTTCATATCTACATCTCAGACATTAATGACAATCCTCCAATTTTTAATCAGCTCATTTACGAGTCCTATGTGAGTGAATTAGCCCCCCGGGGCCATTTTGTAACCTGTGTGCAAGCCTCCGATGCAGACAGCTCTGACTTTGACCGGTTGGAATATAATATTTTATCTGGGAATGACCGGACAAGCTTTCTGATGGACAGCAAGAGTGGGGTCATCACACTCTCCAACCACCGCAAGCAGCGGATGGAGCCTCTGTACAGTCTCAATGTGTCCGTCTCCGACGGGTTGTTCACTAGCACTGCACAGGTGCATATTAGGGTACTGGGGGCTAACCTGTACAGCCCCACCTTTTCACAAAGCACCTATGTGGCTGAGGTTAGAGAGAACGCAGCTGCCGGGACAAAGGTGATTCACATTCGAGCCACAGATGGGGACCCAGGGACATACGGGCAAATCAGCTACGCCATCATCAATGACTTTGCTAAAGACCGATTCCTCGTAGACAGCAACGGACAAGTCATTACAACAGAGAGGCTCGACCGGGAAAACCCTCTGGAAGGCGACATTAGTATTTTTTTAAGGGCTCTTGATGGTGGGGGAAGAACAACTTTCTGCACCGTAAGGGTGATTGTTGTGGATGAAAATGACAATGCTCCCCAGTTCATGACAGTGGAATACAGGGCCAGTGTCAGGGCAGACGTGGGGCGGGGCCACTTGGTCACGCAGGTGCAGGCCATGGATCCAGATGATGGAGCCAACTCAAGGATTACTTATTCCCTGTACAGTGAGGCCTCGGTCTCTGTGGCCGACCTGCTGGAAATCGACCCTGACAATGGTTGGATGGTCACAAAGGGCAATTTTAACCAGTTGCGAAACACAGTGCTGTCCTTCTTTGTCAAAGCAGTCGATGGGGGCATTCCAATAAAACACTCCCTCATCCCTGTCTATATTCACGTTTTGCCCCCTGAAACGTTCTTGCCTTCATTTACCCAGTCTCAGTATTCTTTTACCATTGCAGAAGATACAGCCATTGGGAGCACGGTGGACACCCTAAGGATTTTGCCCAGTCAGAATGTCCAGTTTAGCACAGTGAATGGGGAACGTCCAGAAAATAACAAAGGGGGTGTCTTCGTCATAGAACAGGACACAGGCACCATCAAGCTCGACAAACGCCTGGATCATGAAGTCATCCCAGCATTCCACTTTAAAGTAGCAGCCACTATACCCCTAGACAAGGTACACATTGTATTTACTGCGGATGTGGACATCAAGGTGCTGGATTTGAATGACAACAAGCCAGTCTTTGAGACATCAAGCTATGAGACCATGATCATGGAAGGGATGCCTATCGGCACCAAACTCACCCAGGTGAGAGCCATCGATATGGATTGGGGAGCTAATGGTCAGGTCACATACTCCCTGCACTCAGATTCCCAGCCTGAAAAGGTAATGGAAGCATTCAATATTGACAGCAACACCGGCTGGATCAGTACCTTGAAGGACCTGGATCACGAGACAGACCCCTCATTCACCTTCTCTGTGGTGGCGTCCGACCTTGGGGAGGCCTTCTCTCTTTCTGCCACGGCTTTGGTCTCTGTCAGGGTGACAGATATAAATGACAACGCACCTGTCTTTGCCCATGAGGTGTACCAAGGGAATGTGAAGGAGAGCGACCCTCCAGGCGAGGTGGTAGCCGTCCTCAGCACGTGGGACAGAGACACTTCCGACTTCAATCGCCAAGTGAGCTACCACATCACAGGTCAGTCTACCATCCTTGGTTTTCACTGTGGGCTCTGCCTTCTAGAGATGGAAGATGGCAGGCAGTAAGAGTAGGAGGGAAGAAGGAAAGCGAGATGAGGGGTTGAGTATTGATGCTCTGGGGCTGAGGAAGAGATCTGAGTAGATATGGTTGTTGATAGTTCCTTAATTTGGCGTTGATTGGTTTGTCTGTGACTGATTACCCAGATCAGTACCCAGGCCTTGAGTCACTTTTTATCATTGCAAATGGAGTCCAGCAAAACTTCTCTGCTGAAGAAATGAAAATAACAGCTCTTTTTATGCTGTTACTTTAAAAATATATAAGAAATGTATTTTTAACTATATTCTTTTCTCTACATTTTTAAGGGGAAAAAATCAAGTAGCTTGACCCTTGTAAGCTTCACTTACAAGTTTCCTCTGATAATGAAAACGCATATATTCACATTTACAAATTAGAGAGCCAGGTTTGACCTTCCGTTAAAAAAATAATAATAATGTTATAACCCTAAGCCAAAGATATTTCTCCTGACAGCTCGTTTTTCTTGGATCCCTTTCCTGTCTTTCCAAATAGTAAGTAGCAGTTCAATGGGAAAGCCAAGATAGACAAATGAGGTCACCCAGAGGGCACAAACTATGTCACCATTGCTTTGAGAGGCTGAGGATTTCATGTCAGAGTGAAGAAGGGGTGTCTTGATTAGGGGCAGCTTTCCGGGGGGCAATTGGCCTTAAACTGCTGGAAGCAGTATTCCTAAAACTATTTTGGGGTTTTAAAATGAACATTTTGATGTTGTAACATTCAAAGGCAGAACATAAGCAAAGTGCCAAAAGATTTTAAAGAATCCATCAATACTTGTAGTCAGGTGGTTTTCCCTTTAGAAAAACTACATTATTCACCATGAAAAATGAATTAATTAGAATGCCCCCAGGACTCAGAATCTGCTTAAGTACGTTGGTGGGAAAGTTAATTAATCACTGCAGAATAAGATCCACGGGAGGGCATATGGGTCCGTGCGAGCGACTGCCACATTTCTCCATGTTACTCTGCTTCTTCATGGAACTGTTTGCTTGCTGTTTTCTGTTTAAAACTATTTATGCATTTCATTCTTTAGCTGATAGTTTCCTTTTTATTAAAAGACATGAGCAATAGTGGTAAAGAGAAATAGGTGAGTAAAGCATCACTTTGATTTTATTTGCATTCAGTTGCAGATAAAAAGCTTCTTAAGCATTCTAAGGGATAATCTTCTATTTGGAAGAACTGTTACTCAGCTTTAATTATTTATACATTGTCTCTGAATGGAAGATTTAAAGGGGCCATCCTATCAACTTTACCAAGGTAATGAGAACAGAGTAGCTTAAAGCTACTGTTACTGTTAGCAATGCCAACCACCAACTGATTTTAATGAGATTTAACTTTTGCTCTTGATGTAGCAGAACTTGGCTGTGCTTCCATAGATTAACGAAGGACCATTAATCATTTTATTTAACAAAAGAACAGTGTGGGCCTGCACCAAAAGCATCTGGTAGGTTAAATTTGTGCATGCTGAATATTCAACCACAGTCTAACTGAAACCTAACCAGTGATGGAGGAAAGTGATCTCCCAGGGACAACCCCGAGCCTCATGGGAGCAGATTTCTCACTCTGGACCCTTGATATTCTGGGCAGATACATCTTTGTCATAAGTGGCAGTTCTGTGCCTTGTAAGATGATTAGCAGTGTCTCTGGCCTCTACTCAATAGATTCCAGTAGCTCCACCTCACAACCCTTGATGTGACATTCAAAAATGTCTTCAGACATTGACACGTGTCCCCTGAGGGGTGGAGGAGGGAGGCACAGTCACTCCCAGCAAAAGCCCAGGAATGTGTACCCCCTTGCTTTCTGTACTGTTTGCCTAATGTAGTCCATTCATCCTGTGTTAGCCCCACACCCTGAGACCCCTGGACTGATCCCACACCCCACCATGCCTCATAATCCAGTGCGCAGGCTGGCTCTCAAAATGCCACTCTTCCCACTCCATCCCCTCTGCAGGACCAGGAGCCTGGGCTCTTTCAAGGATTCACTGTAAGAAGGCAAGTTGGCTCCACCTTTTCAGTGAAGTAGCAGCCAGGATGCAATATGTTCCTTATTTATTTCTTTACTATTAGTCTTCCCCACTAGAATGTGACTTCTACCAGGAGAGATTTGGGTCAGTTTTGTCCACTACTGTGGTGCCACTGCCTGGAGCTGAGTCTGGCCCAAAGCAGGTGATAAATACATGTTAAATGGCTAACCCAGGGAAACAGTGATGATTTAACTGAATTCTAAGCTCCTTTCTGGTTGTCTAATTCAGTCTTCCTCCATGTTTGAAGTGACATTATTTTCCTCTTTGGGTTTGGAAGGTCAAGTAGTTTGCTTCCCTCCCGTTCCCATATTCTGCAAGCCACTGTTGTCATCATGCAATTCAGTATTGCTGGGACCACGATCAATGTTTCAGCGTCATCAAAAGCCGTTCCATTTCACCTCTTCTCCTTTTCTTCTGTTTTCCCCAGCTTTGCTCTGATAAATTTGATCTAATTGTAGTGCTTATCTTTGAACTGCACTTTCAATGACCCCTCATTAGGACCTTTTAATACTAATGGGTCTTCCTCTCTGTCATCCAAACTTCTCTCTCCCAAACCCTAGTCCTTATATGGAGAGTACAGCTGTATGATAAACCTTTCATGAGAAGATTCCCTAATAGCAGAAACCCAAAATACTAATTCAAATGAATATATGCATCCCCATGTCCATTGCAGTGTTATTTACAACTAGGGGCCCAGCCTGAATCCTCTCCAATCCAGGACCCCTCAGGGAATGTCTGACTGCCAATTTAGGCCCGATCCTCTAAACCAGCAGTTGGACATCCCTCTCACAATTCAGGACTACTGGCTCCTAACTACTTACCTGCCTGCCTGCCTGATCGCCCCTAATTGCCTCCCACCTGCTAGTCTGGTCAGCCTCAACTATCCCCCTGCCAGCCTAGTTCCCCCCAACTGCTCCCTGCCACTGGCCTGGTCACTCCTTACTTCCCCCCACCATCCTGGTAACCCCCAACTGTCTCCCCCACCAGCTTTGTTGCCCCTCACTGCCCCCCATTGTTGGCCTGGTCACCCATGCAGCCTACTGTTCGGTCATTTGGTTGCCCCTCACTAACCCCACTGCCAGCCTGATCACCCCAGGGAGCCTACTGATCAGTTGCTTGGTTGCTCTTCACTAACCCCCCTGATGGCCTAGTCACCCCATGCAGCCTATTTGGTAGTGTGTTTGCTTGAAATGGTCACTTAGGCATATATATATACTAGAAGCCCGGTGCAAGAAATTCATGCATTAGGGCAGGAGGGGAGTGTCCCTCAGCCCAGCTTGCACCCTCTCCAATCTGGGACCCCTCAAAGGATGCCTGACTGCCCGTTTAGGCCTGATGGGATCGGGCCTAAACGGGCAGTCAGACGTCCTTCTCACAATGCAGGACTGCTGGCTCCAAACTACTTGCTTGCCTGCCTCCCTGATTGCCACTAACCGCTTCTGCCTGTCAGCCTGCTCACCCCCTAACCACTACCCTGCCAGCCTGATTGATGTCCAACTGCTCCCCTGCCAGCCTGTTTGTCCCCAACTTCCCTCCTCTGCTGGCTTTGTCACCCCTAACTGCCCTCCCCTGCAGGATTGATAGCCCCCAACTGCCCTCCCTTGCAGGCCTTGATCCCCCCCAACTGCCCTTCCCTGGAGGCCCTGTTGCCCCCAACTTTCCTCCTCTGTTGGCCTGGTCACCCTAACTGCCCTCCCCTATAGGCTTTATCACCCCCAACTGCCCTCCCTTGTAGGCCTGGTCCCTCCTAACTGCCCTCCCCTGCTGGCCATCTTGTGGTGGCCATCTTGCATCCACATGGGGCTGGATCTTTGACCACATGGGGGCAGCCATCTTGTGTGTTGGAGTGATAGTCAATCTGCATATTACTTTTTTATTAGATAAGATAGAGTCCTGGTGCATGGGTGAAGGGCAGATGGTTTGCTTTGAAGGGTGTCCTGGATCAGGTTGGCGGTTCCCTTGGGGTGTGAGGCATCCTGGGTGAGGGCACTGTGGTGGTTTGCAGGCTGGCCATGATCCACAGTGACCCAAGTGGAAGCCTTGGCATCTGGGATTTATTTATCTTCTATAATTGAACCTTTGTAGCCTGGAGTGGAGCCAATCCTCCTGCTCGCTCCATGGCAGCAGCTATTTCTATTGGGATTTATGTATCTTCTATAATTGAAACTTTGTAGCCTTAAGCAGAGGCCAAGGCAGCCCATGACAAGTGGAAAGCTTGGCTTTCTCCATTGCTGGGGAAACCCAAGCCTCCCTCCTGCTCTCTCTGTGGCCCAAGCCATCTTGTTTGAGGTTAATTTGCATTCTTGCTCTTGATTGGCTGGTGGGTGTGGTTGGTGGGTATGGCTGGTGGGTGTGGCAGAGATATGGTCAACTTTTATATTACTCTTTTATTAGATAGGATAGATAGCCAAGATTTTGAAGCAGCCCAAGTGCCCATCAGGAGATGATTGGATAAAAAAGCTGTGGTACATTCACACAGTGGAGTACTACCCAGCTGTAAAACAAAGAAGAAGAAGCTTATCTTTTGTGACAACCTGGATGGACCTGGAGAGTATTGTGCTAAGTGAAATAAGCCAGTCAGAGAAAGACAAGTACCATACGATTTCACTTATATGTGGAATCTAATGAACAAAATTAGCAAACAAAGTAGAAACAGACTCATAGATATGGAGAACAGACTGAAAACTGTCAGAGGAGAGGAGAGGGAGGTTAGGGAGCTGTGTCAAAAAGGTGAAGGGCTTAAGAAAAATTTAAACGCATAGACATAGGCTATTGTATGGTGATTACTAGAGGGAAAGAGGGGTTGAGGAGGTAGGTAGAAAAGTGGGGAGGTAGGTAGAAGAATGGGTAGGAGGATAAATGGTGATGGAAGGAGACTTGACTTGGGGTGTGAACACACAATACAACATGCAGATGATATATTATAGAATTGTGCACCTGGAACATACATAATTTTATTAACCAATGTCACCCCCATAAATTACAAAAGGTTTTTCAATAGAATTGACTGCCTTTCCTTGATATCAACAGCTAATGAAATTGTCTTGGTAACAAGAGCTACGGTGTATTACATCCTCTCTTGAGACAAAGTGGAAAGATGGTTGTATCATCCTGAGAAGAGGATTGATTGTTCACAGTTTGAATTTGATTGTCCTTAAGGGGAACTAAACGAGAGCTCACCTTCCAGCTTCTCTAAGTGCATTTTATTCTCTTGAAACTTATTGTTTTACTTTCCACACAAGCCAAGCATATAAATATCAGGCTTTCCTGCACAAGAATCAAAAGGAAGTGGGAATCAATTGTTGTACAGTATCGTAAATGATATAATTTGCAGGGCACCTGGATGACCCTCAACTGGCCTCTCGCTATCACTGCATAGCTTCAGAAACTCTTTTTTTTTTAACTGCAGGAGGGAATCCCCGAGGAAGGTTTGCCCTGGGGCTGGTGCAGAGTGAGTGGAAGGTCTATGTGAAAAGACCTCTAGACAGGGAAGAACAAGATGCTTACTTCCTCAATATCACAGCCACCGATGGGCTCTTTGTCACACAGGCCATGGTGGAAGTGACTGTCAGTGATGTGAATGACAATAGCCCAGTGTGTGATCAGGTAAGATTTGTGGCTATAGCAGATATATTGCTCCCTTTTACTCTGCTTCTCTAAAATTAAATCAAGACCCATTGCCCTTCTCTGCCTAAGGCCAAGTTAATTTCTGCTCTGACCTGCTTAGTTAGTGAGCTCCAATTGGATATAAGAGGCTAGGAGCTAGAGTCTGGGATGAAATATTATAAACATGGAAAGAGTAGAGGAGGTAGCACGAATCAGGTACATAATTTTGCCCTCAAAAACAAAACCATGAGTCTTAAAATTAAATAATTTTAAAGGAATCATGAAGGACCTTAGTCATTGATTTCATAAGAGAGAAATGGACCCCTCAAAAGCATAAATTACTTTTTTTGTAAGTTTACACAGCTGGTTCATGGCCATGTTAGCAATGAACCCAAATCTCCAAGCTCGTCATGAGGTAGCTTTTCTATCATGTACTAAACATGACAGTCAGTGCAAGATGCCAGTACTAGGTTTTGTTTTCTTTTTACTGAAATTAAATCCCTATTCATTTACTTTTCATCTTTTAATCACCATCTGGACCCAGAGACAATATTGGTGTTCTGTAGCTTAGAAAAAATGCAGATAGACTTAATCTTTCATACTAATGCCAAATGCTAGTAGTGGCTTTTTAAAAAGTTGAAAGGTCCCAGGGATTCACTGGTGCTTAACAGAAAGAGGACGGTGATCAATATGAGACCTGCATCATGGTTGCACTGGGGCAGGGATTTTCATCTGTTTTACTCAACACTGTACTCCTAGAACCCAAGTAGTACTTAGTCCATTGTGATGCTCAATCAGTATTTGTTGAGTGAGTGAGCATGGCAGGGGCAGGGCAAGAGACATACCATGTTTCATCATCTATTATAAGATGGTTCTATGATACAGAAAAAAAAACAAGCTGAAGCTAAATTATGTGAATGCATCTAAATTATTTGAATGCATGATAACTATGACAGTTGCCCCACAAATACTAATGATTTGATTATGTTTCTTTACTTTTGACTAGGTTGCATACACAGCTTTATTTCCCGAAGACATTCCCTCAAATAAAATCATCCTGAAGGTCAGTGCCCAAGATGCTGATATTGGATCCAATGGAGATATACGATATTCACTCTATGGATCTGGACACAGTGAATTTTTTCTAGATCCAGAAAGTGGTAAGGTGACATTTATTCTTTGGATAAATATCATTGTTAATCCAGGAGAGAAGTTAAGTTCTCATATGGTCTCATCAATAGTGCCTCACTAATATACAAGAGCCTTTAGATGATGCCTGGCTATCTTGGGCTCTAGGAAATACTAATTGTACATGTTCTGGTTGGTGTGGCTCAGTATATTGGGCATCACCCTGTGCATTGGGAGGTTGTAGGTTCCACTCCTGGTCACGGGCACATGCTTGGGTTTTTGTAGGGGACATGCAGGAACCAGCCTAGCAACGGTGTGCTCTCACATCAATGTTTCTCTGTCCATCCCTCTCCCTTACTTTCTAAAAATTAATAAACTATTCTTAAAAAAAAACACCTAATTGTACATGGTATCTGAAGATGGGTGCTCTGGAGCACACAAACTTTATTTGGCTTATAAACTTGCTCTGATTTACTTACATTTATTAGCATCAAGTAAATCAGACAGGTCTACTTGCTTCTCCTATTTCTCATAGTCGTTGAGTTAAAGCATCTGCCCTATAAAGAGTTTAAACAGAATTACATCAGAAACACAAGTTGCCATGCAAACCAGACAGCAATGCACAGTAAGGAGAGCTTTCCCTGTTGAACTCTCTTTTGGGTCCCTTCCCAATGCTTATTAATAGACTTGTCTGGTTTTTATTAAACATTCCTGTCTCCAAAGTTATGAGCCCTCAGATTTGCTTGCGCATTCAGGTAAAATGTATAAAGTGAAAGGTTATGTACATCACAGCAGATGCCTGCACTGAAGGCCAGGGCTAATGGTAAAAATATTTTCTATGGAGGTAAATTATTTCAGTGTTATGCACTGGATGGTTCACCTACCGGAAATTTGTAAATGAAGTATACAGATGGAACAACTTGCCTGTTTCCAGTGTTGTCTTGGTCCTATTGAACCACAAAATATTGAGACTCCAAGAGGTAGCGTTTCCTCCTTGCTCACTCCCACAGCACCTTTATTCTACTTGGAAGCACTGAGCAACTTAGGAATATACTGCTTGTCCATATGTGCCTGGTGTTTATGTATCCAATAGCTAACACTTATTTGGGTAGCTAGTCGACATAAAAGGCCTTATGGCACATTGTGGTGGACTCCAAGATGAACAAAACAAACCATGTCAAGTGCAGAAGACAGACCGGTAAGCTAATAATAATAATAGACAGAATGAGATGAGTGATCCAGGAGAGATATCAGGGGAGATATATCTGGGCTCAGAGGAAGAATTAGGTAATATTATATTGAGAGGAAAGAGGAAATTGTTTTAAAGAGCTGACATTTGAACAGAGCCAGGATTCTAATAAGTAAGATAGGACCCTGCAAGGGGCAGCAGGAGCAGAGGGCAAGGCCCATCCAGGGACTGCCACGGACAGCACTGCCACTGGTGAGAGGAGCTGTGGAATGGTTTGTGAACAAAGTACTGGCAAAAATAACTTTCAGCCACATCACGGAGGTTCTTGACTTCCCAACCAAAAATCTGCCAGTTTTGGAATAGGAGAGGGAATTGATCTAAACCCATGGTCGGCAAACTGCGGTTCACGAACCACATGCGGCTCTTTGGCCCCTTGAGTGTGGCTCTTCCACAAAATACCATGGCCTGGGCAAATCTATTTTGAAGAAGTGGCATTAAAAGAAGTTTAAGTTTAAAAAATTTGGCTCTCAAAAGAAATTTCAATCGTTGCACTGTTGATATTTGGTTCTATTGACTAATGAGTTTGCAGACCACTGAATTCTAACCCGTGTTTGAGAACTGGCTGGCACAAGGAAGCCATGGGAAGAACTGCTTTATGAGTCAGGCTGGCATGGTCCACGAAACGCCCGCTAATTTTATTTAAGTACAATAATACTTCATGAGTCATACTTGACATCCAATAGCATTTATTCAGGTCCCGCTGCTTAACTATTAAATTCTAAATAACAACCACAAAATCTCTAGAGGGTGCTGAACCTCCATGTTGGTTCCTAATAGCTGCTTCTCTGAGCTCCTCAAATATTTCTCTACCGGAACCCTCCCTACCAGCCACGGGCCCTTGCCACAGTCCAGCTAGCATGGTTCACCTGGCCGAGTAGGGCTCCTTAAAATCCTCTTTGTGCTTTGAGATTGTCTGTTTTCCTCTAAAAGATGGGGCAAAAAGATGTTAAATAACAGGGAGCAGAGAGACTGCCTGACCTTTCTGGATCTACAGGTTATTGACATGATTGACTATCAGAGAACTCAGACCCTGGCCCATTCTCTGTGCTTTCTCTGGAGATAGCAGAAACCCAGAGACATAGCTGGGGAGGTGAAAGGAGCTGTGGAGCTTCTCCATGTAGCCAAAAGGAAGAACCCTTGATGCCAGAGGTTTCACGGTGGCATTAATTAATTTGAAGGTCCTACCATTGGTTTATTGTTGCGTCCAAAAATCAGAATTGTTTCCCTGATGCTTTAAGTCATATTTGTTCTATTTTTCAAAATTATGAGACACTTGAGCCCAATATCATTGGTCCTTCCTGTATTGGGATTCTTTATAGAATTGATCCTCTGCTTTTCAGAGAATTTAGACAGTTTTTGAAAAGGCAGGCTATTTCTTTTCACAGGCCAGTTGAAAACATTGTCACCGCTGGATCGGGAGAGGGTCCCTACATACAACCTGATCGCCAGGGCCACTGATGGGGGTGGCAGGTTCTGCCAATCTGACATCCACTTGATCCTAGAAGACGTGAACGATAACCCCCCTGTGTTTTCTTCCGACCACTACCACGCCTGTGTCTATGAGAACACGGCCACGAAGGCTCTATTGACCAGAGTTCAAGCCGTGGATCCCGACATTGGTAAGTCAGTTGCACTGATGGGATGTCTCCCTGACCAGGAATTCAACACATTTTCAGGTGCTTTCTTTCCAATAGTCTCATCAGCCCACTCTGGTTCCTTACCAAGAACGTGTACACTGAACCACATTTCAGCTCTTCCAATACTGTGAGTTCCTATACCTTTTAACAAAGAATTTTGAAAAAAAATTTTTTGCCTTTTAATCTTTAGAATAAAAGAAACAGCTTCCTTACTTTCTCGTTCCTCCTCCTGAACATATTTAAAATGCTGAATTGTGTGGCAGGGAGAATTCATTTCCATCTCTGTAAAAAATTGCATCACATGCTTCAGCTGAGACATGACAATCTCAATTTATGCTAGTGCCCCATAGTGCAAAGACCAATTATGAAATGTGCCGCCTGTCCAGTGCAGACAGTTTTAAACTGCCATTTTCCAGAATATTTTGGTCACATATAAACTGACATTTCCAGGCAGGCTGAGGGTGGGTAAAATAAGAAGAAATTAGAATGAAAGTTGCTAATAAAGTTTATGTTCAAAACCACTTTACATAATGAGATGGTGAGTTAGAAAAGACTGGAGTTAATTACCAGGTAGTCCTTCTGAGAATGAATAGGTTACTGAGGTGACTGCATGATGGAATATAAATACTAAAGGGCATATAGACAGCCTCTTGGCTAGCATTTTAATAGCTGTAAATCAGAGGACTAGGGAATGATGGGGTGTGTCTGCTATGCTAAACAGGCCTTTATGTAATTCACTGTCTTATTGCTTAATTCTGAATTGAAAGAAAAATTACTGGACTAATGGAAAAGTAAATACAGAATAATTAGTTGAAAACAGATGTAAAGTCCAGGGTCTTTGCATATGTCCCCTTAGAGAAATTAGTGGCTACTCTAAATTATTGCTCTTACCTCATCAGCATAATTTTCTAGGCTGAGAACCAATCCTTAAAAAATTTGCATATTATAAAGCTTGGTAAAAATAGTAAATAGGAAAAGATTCTTATTGACATAATTATTCAATACTTGCAAATGCTCTTTTTTAAAGGAAAATTAGAAAGCATTCTCTGTACTCTCATTAGCAGACTTTTGGGGGAAAGAGGACAGATATCATTCAAATGAAACTTTTAATTATTTCAATTTGACTTTGACAATGTGTAATTGGGCCATAGGTGAAATTTTAAGGTTTAACACATTTTAATTAAAATGAAATTGAATTAAAATTCCAGTTGTAGGAAATTGGAATTTTTCTACTCAGTTTCTTCATGAAGGAATTAGTGGTGCTACACTCTATCTACTAGACACTGAGACAGAATGAGTCTGATCAGTGCATGTGATGTTTCAGATGGAAGGGTGGGGTGATGTTACTGACTTACCATGTGGTGTAGTGAGGAATAAGTGATTAATTAGCCCCGTCCCTTCTTACTTTCGCTGAGTTGGCTGTCCTTGTTGGGAATGGGAGAAGAAAGGATGGCTAGACTCTAGGCTTTAAGCAGGGCAGAGATGATAAACCAAAACCAAAATAATGACCTTATCAACACCTCCCTCTGCTCATTTGCACTAAATGTCAAATAGACACCGAAGTTGAGAGTGCTGCTTACACTTATATATAAATTGCATTCACAGGGCCATGGTATCAACCTCGGGGAAAGTCTAGCTTAGTATACCAGACCATAGCTTCTTTTTTAGTTTTTATAGAACTTGTTAAGCTTTTAAAAATAAAAGAACTAAGCTATCTGGAGAAGAACAAATTAACCCTTTCATAACCACACCCACCTCCTCGACAAGGAAATATCTGGTTTTTAAAAAACTTTTCATTTTGAAATAACTATAGATTTATAGGAAATTGCAAAAAAAATGTACAGCACTTTCCCCCAATGACAAGATCCTGCATAACTGCAATAAATAATCAGATTTGGGCGTGTGTGTGTGTGTATGTGTGTGTGTGTGTGTGTGTGTGTGTGTGTTTCTGTGTAACTTTATCATCTATGCAGCTTTGTGTAACCAGCACCACATTCGTCTACCACAGGGCCCTAGCTTAAGATGCCAAATCGTGGCTCATTTTTTCTAGTTTTTTTATAACTTAAGCTTTTAAAAATAAAAGAATTAAGCTATCTGGAAAAGAACAAATTAACCCCTTCATAGTCACATTCACCTCCTCCCTGCACTTCCTTTCTAGACTCTAATCCCTGGCAATCACTAGTCTCCATATCCATGATTTTGTTATTTCAAAAATTGTATTTAAATGGAATCATAGAGTTTGCAACCTTTGGAGATTGGCTTTTTTTTTCCATTCAGCATTATGCTTGAGATCCATCCAGGCTGTTCAGTTGGTTTTGATTCTCATAAAGAACATTGGCTACACTTGTGTAAATGATAGGGCTGTTGGGTTCATGAATCTTTTTTTGTTAAGCATATTCTGTTACCTGGAAGTAACTGCCTTGGTCAGGAATAAAATAAAACCAGAGGCAGACAAGATCATTTCAATACTCATTTTAGGAGTTCTAAGCAATAGCATGGCAATTGTCTAGATTTTAGCATTAAGTTCTTAGTTTTCCTATAAAATGGAAATATGTTCAATCCCATGAACTGATGATACAACCTAGAATTTATAAAACTCAATCTTCGCAGTAAAGATTAGGAGACGTCTGTTCTTTGGGTTAATATCTTACAATTTAGTCTACCAAGTTCCAATTTTTGAGGATTTTTTTACTCAAGTAAATCCTATATAATAAAAGCCTAATATGCCAAGTGTCTGGGCGTCCAGTAATGGGTCAACTGTTCAACCAATCAAAGCATAATATGCTAATGATATACTAAGACCACTCAACCGTTCACTATGACGTGCACTGACCATGGTGGGGCGGGGGGCAGACAGTCAACTGGTCAACCAGTCACTAGGATGTGCACTGACCGCCAGAGGGCAGATGCTCTGACTGGTAGGTGAGCTTGCTGCTGGGGTCTGGCTTATTGGGACCGAAAAAGATGGGCCAGACACACCCTGGAGTCATCATGCTGTCCCTCCCCAGCCTGATAGTGCATCAGTGAGGTCCCTCAACCTGGCCTGTACTCTCTCACAATCTGGGACCCCTTGGGGGATGCCAGAGAGCTGGTTTCAGCCTGATCCCACAGCCACTCATCTTGAGAGGGAGCCAGATGCAGGGCTCTTGGCTGACGAGCGCTGCTGTGGCAGCATGAGCCTCTCCCAATTAGGACTGATTGGGCACAAGCCTGCAGTAGGCACAGTGGGACCGAGATGAGGGGGAGTGGCATGTAAGAGGTGCAGGCGGCATTGGACTGCAGATTTCCGCCAGATCCCCACAGGCCACCCAGAGAGACCCCACCTGTGCACAAATTTGTGCACCAGGCCGTTGGTGGAATATAAAGTGATAAAGTTCAGAGCTAAAATCTGTGACCATTTTAGGCAAAATGACATAAAAATAAAATGTAAACTTGCACTGGAATATGTGCTATAGACCATGTTTTATTGAGAGTCCAATTTTCAGATATTTGAAATTCAATAAGACATGATTCTCCTCTTATGGATGTGAGACATAAAGCGAAGAAATGTTCCAATGAGCAACTCACTCCTTTCCTGTAAAATGTTTCCTTCAAGGCACAAAACTACTTTCAGGGGCTTCAGAGGAACTTGGAGGCTCATAACACACATTACAGCTATTTTCCATTCAATTTAACAGATATTTAATGAGTAACTAGGTAGTAGGTTGCCACAGAAGAAGCTGCAAGTTTTGCACAGATGAGGAACAAGCAGTGACAGGCCTCGAGTAATATGCAGTAGAGAAGGGCATGAGTCAGGAACACACATACATTACTAAAAGGCAGAACTCCCAGGATTTCAATAGGAAGGCATTCAGGAAGACTAAGTCATAAATCTGGGAATGGTGGACCCAAATAAATGGAGAGTATTATGTTGTGCAGGATGAGAGAGGTAAATGAGGTGAGAAAAAAGTCTGGGGACTGAGGATGGGGGTTCATGAAGAGAATCGTGTACTTAAACCAAGGTTGAAAAGAAATTGCTCTGGCCCATGTGGCTTAGTTGGTTTGGCATCATCCTGTGAATTGAAAGGTTGCTGGTTCAGTTTCCAGTCAGGGCGCGATCCCCATTAGGAATGCATGCAGGAGGCAGCCAATTGATGTTTCATTATTATATTGATGTTTCTCTCTCCCTTTCCCTTCTTCTCTTTCTAAAAATCAATTAAGATATTTAATGAAAGAAAAGAAAAGACATCATCAACCCTAGGTTTTAGAAATGTGAATCTGATAGAAGCCTCTAAAATGCGGGTAAGAAAAGCTTGTAGGAGGGGGTTGAGAAAGACCACAATGGCCAAAATTAGAGTAGTGGCTTTGGGATTTACAAGGAAGGAGCAGAATGTTCTCTGTGTCTGCATCATGGGGAGGTAAAGTACAGCATAGGAAAAGCATAGGGAATATAGTCAATAATCTATACTAATAAAAGGTTAATATAAAAATTGGTTGGGACGCCCTCACACAACTGAACAGCAGGCTGCATAGGGTGACCAGGCTAGCTGGGGAGGTAGGGAGCACAGTTGGGTCAACCAGGCCAGCAGAGGGGGGTAGTTGGGGGCAACCAGGTCAGCAGAGGGGGACAGTTGGGAGTGACCAGGCCAGCAGGGGGGGCAGTTAGGGGTGACCAGACTGGCAGAGGGGGGCAGCTGGGAATAACCAGGTAGGTGGAGGGGGGAGTTGGGGGTGACTAGGTGAGCAGGGGAGGCAGTGAGGGTTGACCAGGCTGGAAGTGGGGGGGCAGTGAGGGGCAATCAGGCAGACAGGCAGGTGAGCAGTTAGGAGCCAGAAGTCCTGGATTGTGAGAGGGGTGTCTGACTGGCAGTCGGACATCCCCCAAGGGTCCTGGATTGGAGAGAGTGTAGGCTGGGCTGAGGGGAGTTCCCCGCCCAATACCCCACGTCCATGCACAATTTTGTGTACCAGGCCTCTAGTATTCTAATAACTATGTATCATGTCAGATGGGTATGAAATTTATCAGGATAATCACTTAGTAAAATATATAATGTCTAATCATTGGGGTATACATCTGAAACTAATATAATACTGATGTCAACTGTAATTGAAAATAAAAATCATTAAAAAAAAAAAGACCCAATGAGATATTGTAGATGTAAACTCTCTAAGTTTTGGGAAGATGGGCTCGGCAAGATATCAAGCATGGGCACAAGCTGAAGGTGCTGTATGAACAGAAACAGAATAGGTGGCCTGAAGTAGGACTTGGTATAGAGAGAAAGAGGAAAAATTGGAGGTAATAGGAAATTAAAGAATACAATCCTTCAGAAAAATGTTAGGATAAGTTTGCAACTTATGACAAAGTGGGGAGGTCTTGCCCCCAAGAGGTTTAGAGTGATAGCACAAATGAACATTCAAAGAATAAGGTAATAAATGTTATAATAATAGACTTGCATTGGCAAAAGTAGGAATTTTCTAAGGATTAATCAGCACATATAAAATGTTAGTACAGGTTCCTTTGGAAACATTGATATGTGAGCAATGAATTTGCAACTGAGGCAACTTAGAAAGGGTCTACAAAATGTCATTAACACATAAGTTGGGTATTAAAGAATGGGGCTTGAATTTGGATGGGCAAGAACAAGGGGAAAATCCAGTAGTGAGAGAGAGAAAAAGAAGGTGGGAGAAGAGAGAGAGAGAATGAGGACTGTATCAGCCAAGTTGGCTTGGCCACACTGGGGTAATTTATTTAAGTATCGGGGACTTAGCACTGCAAAAGTTCAATTCTTTTCCATGTGAAGTACAGGTGAAATGGAGATCTAGTCTCCATCTTGTGGACACCATATTCTTGACCTTTGGTTCCCAAGTTAACTACTGTAGGAGAAGAGAGGGAAGAAGGAGACATCCCAGCTCTTAGCAGCTTCAGCCAGGGGAGAGGCCCACGTCACCCTGTCATTGTCCATTGCCCAGAGCAACTCTGAGTGAGGTAGGAAAAGTAGGGGCAGCCATGGGCTATCTGATGAGCACTCGTTCCAGCCAGGAAGCAGGAAGGGACACTGCCTCAGCAGGTCCCAAAGACACAGGAGAGGGTGACATTGCAACTATGTTAGCCTCAGCAACACAGAGAGAACACTTGATCTTACAAATGAAAAAGAGAGAAGCAGAAATAAAAACCTGATACTCAGAAGATGAAAAGGCGGGGAGGGGCGGGGGGGGGGGGGCTGAGGATAACCCAGTGGGAGGCACACATCTGCCCTCAGACATCTGGGTATGGTAAGAGGTTCTGTCATCTCAGGAGACTGATGTGGCAGCAACTGGGCTGGGCCCTCTGAAGAGAATGCAGGGAGTTTGTTTCCAGGGAAAGTGAGAAGGAGTCACCAAAAAATGAGAGACTGAAATGCCAACCACAAGGCAAGATTGTTCTTAGTAAAATTTTAAGTGATAATAATGATGTAGCTAAAAAGGTTAACGTTTTCAGCTTCTAGGACATACCACACATGTGCCACGTACTGCAGATATGTTATTTTCACTTCTCATAACAACCCTGCAAGCTGCCGTACATTTTTATTGTTCTATTTAATATATAAATAAACTCTGAGGGGTTACCATGCCCTGAGCTACCAGCTAATTAGTGACAGGGCCAAGGGAGGTTTGATTAACAGATATACAGCTACTACTTATGTTTCAGTCAAGGGTAGCAATCCTCAAAAAGTATTCCCTGGACCAACAGTATGAGTATTACCTGGAAGCTTGTTGGAAAGGTGGACTCTGAATAAGGGACTCTAAACAAGTGGTTCTCAATGGATCACTGGTGCCCTGTGCTATGTGCAAGCCGTGTGGAATCACCTAGAGCAGTGGTCGGCAAACTCATTATTCAACAGAGTAAACTATCAACAGTACAATTGAAATTTCTTTTGAGACCCAAATTTTTTAAACTTCTTCTAACGCCATTTCTTCAAAATAGACTCGCTCAGGCCATGAAATTTTGTGGAAGAGCCACACTCAAGAGGTCAAAGAGCTGCATGTAGCTCACGAGCTGTAGTTTGCTGGCCACTGACCTAGAGGATTTGTTAAAGTGGAGATTGCTAGAACTCACCCCAGATTCTGATTCAATGGATCTTGGGGGGTACATAACTATTTACATTTAAGAGTAATTTCCAGGGGATATTAATGCTGCATTCCCAGGTCCAGGCTTTGAAGGGTCCTTGCTTAATCATTTTGTGCCAGGAATACTTTGACAATTTGGGGACAACTGCTTCTCAGAATGATATTTTACAATGCATTAAGTAAAATACAAAAGGTTAAAAATGAAATAGGTATATTCAAATATTTTTTTAAGTTGTTGTGTAGTAATATGAGTTTCTGCTTTACTATATTAAATATGAGACCTATCACAGTAGGTCTAGTAAATTCCATAGTTTGGAGTAGTGGTAAGTAGAGATATGTATAACAACTGTAAAATAATATGAAAATAGATATCATTTCTATCGGTTACAAAATCACAGGAACTGCTCATACTACAGTGATCTGTTGTCTACATTTATCATTTAATTCGATCCTAAATCAAGTCAGAGGTTAATGAAAATAAAGATGTAAATTGTCCTCTGTGATAGGCAACCACTAAAGATGCCCCCAATGACCCTCACCTCTTGGTAATCACAAATCTCTGCTTGAGACTTACTGACTAAATTCTGATTAATAAAATAGGGCAAATGATATCACTGCTCACAAAAAGACTGTGGCTTCCATCTTGGACTCTCTGTATTCATCAGCTCAGGCTGTCATAAAAAAATACTATAAACTGAGTGGCTTAAACAATAGAAATTAATTTCCTCACAGTTCTAGAAGCTGGATGTCCAAGTTCGGGGTGCCAGCATGGTCAGGTTCTGGTGAGATCAAGTTTCTGGCTTGCCGGTGACCACCTTCTCTCTGTGTGTTCAGTCTTTCCTAGTCTGTGCACATGGAGAGAGGAGGAGTCCTCTCTGTTTTTGTCTTATTATAAGGCCACCAATCATACTGGATTAGGACCCCACCCATATGACCTTATTTAACATCATTTATCTACTAAAAACCCTTTCTCCAAATATAGTCACATTGGGGGTTAGGGTTTTAACATATGAATTGGAGGAAGGGATACATTTTGATGCATAGCTCTCTCTCTCTCTCTCTCTCTCTCTCTCTCTCTCTCTCTCTTTCTTCTTCTTCTTCTTCCTCTTCTTCTTCTTCTTCTTCTTTTTCTTCTTCTTCTTCTTCTTCTTCTTCTCCTTCTTCTTCTTCTTCTTCTTCTTCTTCTTCTTCTTCTTCTTCTTCTTCTTCTTCTTCTTCTTCTTCTTCTTCTCTCTTTCTCTTGGGTCACCCACCTGGGGGACAAGAGCTGAGCTTTTGTGAGCCAGCTCTGTAAATGGCCCCAAATGATGAGGG
Source organism: Antrozous pallidus (assembly GCA_027563665.1). Classification (NCBI taxonomy): domain Eukaryota; kingdom Metazoa; phylum Chordata; class Mammalia; order Chiroptera; family Vespertilionidae; genus Antrozous; species Antrozous pallidus. The sequence goes on from CM050520.1 coordinate 62,272,830, forward strand.
ACCAAGGCCTGTGAACAACTACATGAGTGGGCATGAAAGTAGACCTACATCCACCTCCATTTAAGCCTTCAGGGGAAACTGCAGCCCTGCCCAATAGTTGACTGAAACTTCATAAGAAACTTTGAGCCACAGACAGCCATCTAAACCATGCCTGGATTCCTGCCTCACAGAAACCATAAGATAATAAATATTTGTTGTTTTATGCTGTGATGTTCTGGGATAATTTGGCATGGAGCAAAGGACAATGAATACACTGATACAAGGCACAGGCTGTGACTGATCTTGGCCTACACCTCCTAGAGCCAGTCCACCTAACATACAGCTTCACACCATACCTAACCAACACCCAACTATCTCCACGAGTAACACATTTAAGGGGCAGACTCATCAGGGTACCAGAAGTCCCTGAAACAAGTCCTGATTTATTGCATCTCCCTCTGAACAGCAACTCCTCCACAGTGGTCTCAGCCAGTCCTTGAAGTTGATCCACCTAGGGATAACTCTCTCCCATTGATTAGCAATCAAGAAGAGTGCACATAGTCCACAAGGGGGGCATACCTAGAGAGCCCAGCTTGGGTAAATGGTGGTGGCTGTGCCACTGGCCCTATAGGGCACCTACTACATAAGGCCACTCTACCAAAACTGGGAGACATAGAAGCTCCACCTAACAATAGAAACAAACACAGAGAGTCGGCCAAAATCAGGAGATGAGGAAACATGGTCCACATGAAAGAGCAGAACAAAACTCCAGAAGAACCTAACAGCCCTCGCTGGTTTTGCTCAGTGGATAGAGCATCAGCCTATAGTCTGAAGGGTTCCAGGTTGGATTCTGGTGAAGAGCACATGCTTGAGTTGCAAGCTCAATCCCCAGTAGGGGGCATTCAGGAGGCAGCCAATCAATGATTCTCATCATTGATGTTTCTATCTTTTCTTTTCCCTTCCTCTCTGAAATCAATAAAAATATTTGTTTTTATTTTAAAAACTAAACAAAATGAAGACAAACAATCTACCAGATGTAGAATTCAAAGCACTGATCATAAGGATCCTCAACAGACTTAGGGAAAGAGTAGATAAACTTATTGAGAACTTCAACAAAAAGATAGAAAACATAAAAATGGAAATAGTAAACAAAAAAGAGTCAGTAAGAAATGAAGAACTTAGAAACAGAAGTGAAAAGTACATTACAGGGAATCAACAGTAGAGTAGGTAAAGCAGAGGATCGAATCAGCAATTTGGGAGATAAAGAAGCATACTACTCCAAATCAGAATAGCAAAAAGGAAAAACAGTCCAAAAATGTGAATAGTGTAAGGAGCCTCTAGGACAACTTCAAGCATCACTCACATTATGGGGTTGCTGGAAGAAGAAGAGAGAGAGCAATGAATTAAAAACCTATTTGAAAAAATATTGATGGAAAACTTCCCAGGTGAAAGAAATAGATATACAAGTCTAAGAAGCATAGAAAGTTCTACACAAGATGAACTAACACTTCGTGGGTTTCCAGAGGTGTGAGGAATTGGGCGACTTGGTGAAAAGGGTGAGGGGATTAGGAAGTACAAATTGGTAGTTTCAGAATAGTCACAGAGATGTAAAGTAAAGCATAGAGAATATAGTCAATAATATTGTAATAAATATATATGTTGTCAGATGGGTACTTAATTTAACAGGATGATCACTTCCTAAGTTATATACATGTCTAATCACTATGCAGTGCACATGAAACTAATATAACACTGTTCATCAACTGTAATAAAAAATAAAAAATTATTTTAAAAATACTTCTTTTTCTTTGTTTTAAATTTTATTTTTCAATTACAGTTGACATTGGATATTATTATATACTAGGGGCCCAGTGCATGAAACTCATGCACTGGGGGTGAGTGGTCCCTCAGCCCAATCTTCCCCCTCTCACATACTGGGAGCCCTCAGGGGATGTCCTACTGACCATTCACCCCCAGCCTTCCCAAGGCCGAAAGCCTCTGGCCAAGGCATTAGGCCTTGGGCACCCAGTGATCACCCTGAGATGGAGCCGATCACTGGCTCTGCCCCAGCCCTGGCCTGCCCAAGGCCGGAAAAAGCCTCTGGCTGAGACTATTTCCGGCCTTGGGTAGCAGCCATCTTGGTTGGGTGTTAATTTGCATATCACTCCTGATTGGCTGGTGGGCATGGTTGGTGGGTGTAGCGAAGGTACAGTCAATTTTCATATTACTCTTTTATTACATAGGATTAGTTTCAGGTGTACAGCATAGTGGTTAGGAAATTATATAATTTACAGTGATTCCCAGAAAGTACCCATCTGGCACCATACATAGTTATTACATTACTGTTGCCTGTATTCTCTATGCTGAACTTTACATCCCTATGACTGTTTTGTAACTGCCAATTTGTACTTCTTAACACCCTAATCTTTTTCACCCATTCCCCCCACACCCTTTCACCTCTGCCAACCATCAGTTTGTTTTTTTTCTGAAGAGGAAACTGAGACACAGGTACAGAGATTTACCAAAGATGACTGGGCCTGAAAGAAGGCTATCCACACACTCAGTCCAGTGCTCTCTCCTATGTTCTAGTAATTTTACCAGAAGATGTTTCACGAAGGACTCAATTCTGAATTCAGCCCATGTGCTCTTAAATATCATATATTCTGTATCTTTCTTAACACCTTAGAAAATGTTACCTCTAAGCTGCATAGGTCAGTGATTTTCTTTCTTCCCAAAGCTCTGTTATTCTCTGAAGTATTAAATCTTTGAAGACAGTTGAGGGACTATTAAAATGTCCATAAAAATTAAATCATCCCCCTAAAGACGGAGAGATGTGGGCCACTTTCTCAAGCATGTTGAGTCAAAGCCCTTTGCCTGTTGTAGATATCAAAACAATATCATCTTACATTTGAAACCTTTCTCTAGAGAGCCCTAAACACTTACCACATGTAATCTTAATGTGGCAAGAATAGATATTGATACTCCCACCTGCAGATGGAAAAACAGAGGTTCAAAAAGTTTAAGTTGTTCTTCGAAGACATGTTAAATGGAGAGTGGTCCTCAGCAAAGGGCTCTGGGGTCCTCTAAGCCCCTCCTGGAATGCTTTACATCAGAACACCTTCTGCAGTGCATGCAGCTAGAAGGGAGCCATGACACTTCATCACCTCTGTGTCACATTGCCTGTCATTTTGGGAAGCTACCTCATACAGATGAGACCTGGTCAAATATCCCAGTTCCATACCTTACTATCTGTCTGACCTTAAATAAGTTCCCCAACCCTTCTGAAGTCTACTCCTTTTCTCTGGGAAAAATGGAGATACTCATTTTTCTTGTTTTGTTTTCCCACCAGACAGTGGTCGGCAAACTCATTAGTCAACAGAGCCAAATATCAGCAGTACAACAGTGACATTTCTTTTGAGAGCCAATTTTTTTAAACTTGAACTTATAACACCACTTCTTCAAAATAGACTCGCCCAGGCTGTGGTATTTTGTGGAAGAGCCACACTCAAGGGGCCAAAGAGCTGCATTTGGCTCGCGAGCTGCCATTTTCTGACCATGGCACCAGACCATGAGCTCCTGGGAAGCTGGAACACCAGCCAGATAAGCTGTGTTGCCAGCACTGGCACCAGACATTCAGTACATGTCTGTTGAACTGCCAAGTTGTTGGGGGAACTGAGTTAGACAGTCCACCTAAATTCCCTAAGGTCCTATCTAGCGTATATGTTCCAGGGGCTTTCACACACATGGCCTGGGTCCTTTCTGCAGGAATCCTCAGACACAGAGTTTCCCTCTCCAATTCCACTGGAAATAATGTGAATGTCTTCTGTCACTCACTGCTTAATTTGGGAATACAAAGTGACACCCTCTCCATGTATAAGAAAATAAGATTCCTTCAGTTGATTAGGGTCCTACCACCTTATCCCAAATTTCAGAATCCAGTAGCAGATAAAATAATGCACCCAAACTAGGCAAAGTGATTTTCAGCCCTGGCTTTGCATCAGCAGCCCCTTGGAAGCTTTTAAAGTAAACAGTCAAAAATAAACCAACAGGCAAGGCCATCCATCTCCCAAAATCTGATTCAGAAAGTCTATGTTAGGGACTCTACATACATATTTTTTCTACTTCACTGTGATGCCTTGCCTGGGTTAGGAATCTTTGCATTTGATACATATATGTTACTATTTCTCTTAAAAATCCAGTGTCTTCCAAGCAGGGAGTAAAAAAAAAAAAGAAGAAGAAACAAAACACTAGTTGTCAAATGAAATAGCTAATTTAGTAGTCAACAATATTGGGCAGGAATTCTCATGGGAATGGAACAGTTGGTCCATTCCCATGAGCTCACCCATTCACACTGGCCTCATCCATAGATGCCACTGGTTGGTAGTGCCTCCTAGCTGCTCAACTGGATCAATCCTGATACAACATGCAGCAATGCAAACAGTGGATTTAAGAGAGCGCTAGGTTGTCTGGGGAAATTTTCACTTCCCCCTGGGCATTTTGTGCAGAATCCAAGGATCCCCCACCTTTGGCTCCCTGCCTTTCCAGTATGTGAGGAGGTTCAGTGGAGTTTGCTTATCAGCTTTGCTGCAGGATATACGCTCACTTCACCCTATGAAGCCTCCTTGACCAGCACTATTACATTCTCCATCATCTGCTGGGAGCTCTTTGAATAACTTCCCACATATTAAAAACCACTTCCCATCCACATACTCTCTCCAACTTGCTCCTTCCAATTGTCCTTCTCTTTCTGCAAATGTACCCATTGTTGTATTCCCAGATTTTAGAATGCTAGTAGCTATAATTGTTTGTAACAGTGCTGATCATTTGCTGGTGGCTCTGAAAATAGACAGCCTCAGCTCCTGCCATTGCAAACTTCTAATTTAGCAATACTGGCTGAACCCTTGACCCTTCTCTGAGTACACCTTGCAGTTACATCATTCTCACCCTCACATGTGTTCCTATCACCTGAAATGCTCATTCTGTTTGTCTTTTTTCCACTCTGGTACTCCTGACAGCTCCTATCTTTCTTTCATGATTCAATTCAATTCTTCTCTTCTCTGGGAAACTTCCCTTGGCCACCCCTCTCCAAAAATCAACTATATACATAATTGTCGCCTGAGAAATGAGAGCTATTTGAGGATCAAAGAGTGACCCATCCTTCTTTGCATCCCCAATATCTGCCATGCAACAAAGACCCAGGAATCTTTATTGAATGGATGAATCAATGAATCATTGAATCAATGCAATGATTATACTAAGTTAAAACCACACAGGAAACATTTTGAATATTATTGTTAGGTAGCAGTGCAGCATAGAAGTTCTGTGCATCAATAAAGATGGAGTTTTGAGCACTTAGTTGATGAATTAATTTACTTACACTTAACTATCCTGGGCCTAGCAAAGTTGAAAGAATTTATACCCAGATGCATTGTCTTTGAGAAGTCATAGGAGGTGGTCTCGCTCAGCAATGAGGCCAGCTTTGTGGGTATAGAGAGCGTCTTGCATAAAAGGGCCCCTGCTTGGTTCATTGCTTGGTGGACTCCTTAACATCTTTCACACATTTTTCTGTTGCATGGGACCTCAAAGTGTGTCGACGATGCTACCCAGCAGAGCTGGTGCCAGCCCATGTGGCAAGCCGCCAGGAGGTTTATGGTATAGTCAGACTCTCTCCACTGACTCTGTGACTGGTGCTGCCTTCTATCTTTTTTTTTCTTTTGACCATTTAAAGACGCAAGGGACTGCAGAACCCAGAGTTGGTATTTTGCCCAGGGTTAGTCATCATCCAGTGATAAACTTTTAAAAGGCACTCAAAACAGAAATAGAGAGTCTATTTAAAAGTCATTTCTAACTTGAGAAGTAACATGGACCTCCTCATGGCAACTTTCTGTTTTATTTCCTGGCATCTGCAGGCATATTTTAAAGATAGAAATGAGCAGCCACTTTGACTTCTTCCACCGTAATAGGATTTTACTTGCCTCCCACAGACAATGAAAGGAGAATTTTAGGCCAGCCTTAAAATTCTATGACTCAATTTAGTGTTTAAAAAGTGTATCCCTTAAGATAACTTTATAATGGGACTTTTAACAAAAATGATTTTGTAAGTAAAGCTACTGTCTTTCTGAGCACCAACTAAAATATGGAATGTAAATATCCAGAAAAAGAATACTTACACAATATATAAGTATCTTTTTCTACAACCATTCCAGTTGGTATTTGTGGTGAGCATTAAATTAGCCTAGAAATACCTTGAAATTTAGGCTTCTCTCCAAAAGTGATATTAGCCATGTATGTGATGTTTGTAATAATTATTTTACTTGTTACAAACATGATTTGTGTCCACTGTATAGAATCTGAAAGGACAAGCAAGAAGGAAAAGCAAGTTCGTTCTAACCACTGTTGCCATTTTCATAAGAAGTACCTTCTGCCTTTTTTACTTTACAAAAAGTGGTTCAGAAACTAAATATTATGTTGGAACCTGCCTTTTTCACTGACTTGCAACATACAGGAGTGGACAAAAGTAGTTTTATACTTGTTTGTAATAAATAACACAATACTAAATAAATAATAATAGAAGAGTAAACTCATGTACTCACAACTGTAAACCTCCTTTTGCCCTCCCTTTATATCAGTATCATTATATGTTCTTTTATACATTTATATGATGAGGACAGGTATTCTGTGATATGTATGTATTAGGTTTTATTGAACCAGTCCTCATTCTTGGAAAATTGGGTAGTTTCCAGATGTGTGTGTGTGTTTTTCATAAATGAAGACATCTATTTAACCATAGATTATGATACAGCTGTGAAGATTTTATGTACATTTTAATATCAAATATTCCTGATTTCTCTGTTGCACGCTTTTGAGTTTCTTCAGTTCTTTAACCATGCATTTGCAGTGGTCATGCATGCACATGCATATCACCTCCATTCATTACATTGCCATGCTAGCACACCTGCTTTGGTCCCTGATTGTTTATTCTGCATTTCAGCATGCTTGCTTTATTCCTGTGTGCAAGGCTCTGATCTCAGTACTGGGTACAAAGACAATAAGAAACTGTCCCTCTGCCCCAAAGGTACCTTAATTGAGTAGGAAAGAAGACATAAATATAACTAATGATCATGCAAAAATAATGGTAAGGGACCAAAGAAAATGCAGTAACTGGAGAATTAAGGAAATTGTGCCAGAGGAGACCATGCATATACGTAGGGTTTTGACAAAGGAAGGAGGGGACGTGATCCTTCTGAGCACAGGCCAAGGCCTGAGGAGTAAGTGTGGGTCTTCAGGAGTGCATGGAGTAGACAGTACATGATGAAAGTGGAACAGAAAGTGACCCTGAAAGAGTGGGCTGGGACCAGGCTCAAAAACCTGAAAACCATTTTCAGAAGTTTTTACTTGTGACTGTAAGAAGTAAGAAGTCAGGAACCATTTGAGCAGCTGAGCAAGACTGGATCCAGTTTTAGGACTTAACTCTGGTTAAGACTGGCCAGGAGAAGGTAGAGTCTGAAGTAGCTTGTAGTCAGGACTCTTGCAGCAGTCTAGGTGAGAGGGGATGGGAGCCTTACCTGACCGTGGAACCTGCCACAAGACAGGTGGTAGATTCTGATTCAGATGGGAGAAGGGAGCTGGGAAGACATGCAGGAAGCTATTAATGTAAGTAATCGCTTGTCACATTGCTGAGCTACTAGAGTTAGGGATGATGTCTGTGGGCTCCACTTCCCCTCAGTGCAGTGCCTCATCTTTATTAAATGCAAGGGTCAGAGCCAGTGTTTCCTGTGAGGAAGATAGAATCTTTGCACTTCTCGAAAGTACCTACTGTCTTTTAAGGATAAGGCTGTAACAAAGGAATACAATGACATATTCAAGAGCCAAATCTTTGTTTATCATTTTCTTCTAAAGATAATCCTGTAGTTTAAATAAGAGCATGCCTTAATCACCATGCCTAGGTCATAAAAGCTATGAAATCTAAATAGACTTGTGATATTTTAAGTGCTTATGAATAGGTATTCATGAAGGCTGGAGAAAAAGTTGGTTCAAAAATAAGTTATTAGGTTGCCTAGGGCATAGAATCAGGGGACTGGCTGCACTGGGATATGAAGAACTTAAGGACTAAAATTTTCTATATCTCAAGGAGGGATGTGGGTTCTTGGGAGTATGGGTGTCAGAATTTATGAGCTGCACACTTAAAACATGTTCATGCTGTTGTATGTAGATTATGACCTCTCAATGAAGTTCATAAAAAAATGATTGGAACCAAAATTTAAAGTGTTACTGGAGTCAGTTAATTGCTATTGTTTCAAATTACTTCTTTCCCAGATATATACAGGGTGTCCTCAAAAAATAATACACACTTTGTCTGCAGATTCTATTACATATTGAGAATGAGATGTATTTTAGTAAACACTGCCTTTATCATTAGTCAAAGTGTGCATACACCCTGTATTTCATATATATTTAAACCCTTTTCTAAAATCCAGTTTATAGCAATGTTGTATGACCCACATTTTGTGTGTGCTGCATACAGGCCAGATCCTGTGCAGTCACAGGCAGGTGTCACAGACAGGGCCCTGCCCTGACAGAGTCAAAGCAGCTGCCAACATAAGACCTCAAAGTAAGCTCTTGTTAGGTTTCTTAATTTAGGGAGCTTGATCTTTGCAGGAGGGGAGAAAACATTTTTTAAAGATCAAGTGGAAAAAAATCTCAGTGCACTTACTGTGTTGCCCACTCTTGCCATTTGATTTTGGTCTGACTTTAACACCTTTAAAATCTCAAACATAAAGCATATTTTGACACTGGATTAGATCCTTGGGGATGATCCTTGCAGTGGGTGTTATTTCTTCCTGGGGTGTAAGAGCCTTGCTATGAGCTGTAAGTGTGAACTCTGAACATTTAACTGAGTGGTATGAATCTGCTTTGTTGATTTTCAATCCAACAGTTCATCATGATCAAAGGGTCTATGGACTTTTTCTTTGTCAATATGGCCCACCTTTGCCCAGGTCTAGCAACTTAATGGGCAGCTGGGGGAGAAAGTTAGTCCTTTTCTAAATAAAAACCAATGTCATTAATTTAACTTGGAAATGAATCATAGTGCTGGAAGATCCTCTTAGACATCATCTGACCTTGGTTCTGTCGTTTTAAAAATGAAGAGAACTGAGACCCAGTGAAGTGAAGTGACTTGTCCAGGTTTACTTGCGTAGTTTTGGCAGATCATAGGCTAGCAGCAAGGTCTCCTGTCTTCCAGGACTGGACCATATTGATAGTCCCATGTCCAAAACACCCATCTTCCCATTTGGCCAAGTTGAAAGGAACTTCACCTCCATTTAGAAATCTTTCAAGGGAAGGAATATACATGCCCTTGGCAATCCACCCCAGGATTTCACAGCCTTCCCTACTGGGAATTTTTATGTGCTATTTTTGTCCTCCAGCCTCACTCTACAGAATGCCACTACCTATTACTTCCTTTGAGCAAATAGGGATTTTAATAATTCTTCTTTTACTTGATGTTAATCCTCTGAAGGCCTGCTCCATTTGCCACAGCTAACGTGCAGAAACTTCACTTGCAATGAAAGTCATCCTTCCCTAGGTAGCCTGGCATTTCAGCATTTTAAGAAGCTAAGTACCTCCGTCCTCATTAAATTAGGCCCAAATTGGAGAACAGAATTACATACTTAAAAACACAGACTCAAAATGATGGATTAATGTTATACCTCAATGTAACACATTGTGACATGTGGTAAGAGCATTGGACCAATTAGCGAGGGAGTCTTCTGCTCGGGTTCATCTTTTCTGCTGGGTATGTAGCAAAGGGATGGTGCTTTGAAGGATGGCATTTATCAAACGCCCTTGGATAGGAAGTTTCTGCTTTAGTGACATGACCTGTGTTCATTTAACAATGACAGCACCCCATTGCCTGGAAACACAGCCCAGAAAGTGCTACACCAAAAGGACAGCCTCCAAATAGGCATTTTGCATGTCTGACGTTATTTCTAGAAATCATTAAAAGCCATCACAATTGTGTCTCAATTGGAGTTAATATGTTTCAAAATATATATATCCTGATCTTTCCTTGTGAGCCACCAAATCATAAGTGATGCCATTTAGCAGTTTCGTTGGTTTGGGATTCCTCCACTCCCCCCACCTTTTGTGGTCTTGCTTCCATATCCGTCTGATTGGTAACAGAAAAGAGAGGTAACCAATAAATCTCCCAGTTCCTCCTGGTGTGAATGCCCAAGATACTGTCAAAACCAAAACGTATGAGGAGGTGGTGGGAGTTTGGGTCAGCAACTTGGGGGAAGGGGATGATTTTTCTGCGTGGTAAAGCAGAAAAATCCTGTCATCAAGTTTAAATGAACAGGATCTACCTGGAGGGGAGCCATGGTCTTTGTGTGGCTGATTAATGTCAGCCTTGTAAGCACTGTGCCCCAGCAACAGGGCTGGCCCACTGAGCAGACACGGGAGAACACAGCATCTCCCGCTTGGGGATCTGAGCAGAGTCCGGTGCCTCTGAATGGGGCTGGACGAGAAAGCTGAAGACCGGGAACATGGGAGATATTTTTGAGATTTCAGCTATCTGTCCCAATGAAGGGGACACAGGCAGCCATTTAAAAGAGCACCTTCCCTTCAGGCCTTGCTGCCACAGAAAGCAGCATTGTGCAAATCCAGACCCTGTCTCTCCCAGCTCAGCTACTCCTAGGACAGGTCATCCAAAAGGACCTGCTTCCTAAATGATCTTCAGGCCTGAAGAGGAAGTGTGTCCAAGAGCAGAATTTACATCATTAAAGGGATTGAGCAGGGAGCATTGGGAAAATGGGACTTTGGCCCGGGTGCTTACCTAAAAATGCTAGTGGCACAGGACAAATGCATCTGCCTTGGTTTATGCATCAGTGGAGTGCGCTTTATAGTTGTCAGCAAATGCTCAGAGGAAAGCCCCTGCATGAATCTTCTGCCCCATCTTATTGTTGGGAAAACCGGTCTTCCATGAGTTGTGGGTACAAGTCAAATCTACAGGGAATGTGTGATTTAAAAACCTGAAAGCTATGTGATGCATTTATGTCCATTGCTCATATGTTTTCATAAATTCATTCTTGAAACTTTGAGGGGTGTCTTGTGACCATCCAACTAGTCAAGGCAGCTTCTGGGCCAGGCGATCTGCTCTGATACCCAGGCAGTGTTCCTATTTTTCAGGTGCAAACTTGCTCACCTCCACATCCCTAGGAATTTATGCTGAAAAAGTAAATCTTCCAGACACTCTAAAAATAGCCCCAAACCATCCTGAAAGCCTCTGCTCTGGGGCCTGATTTCTAGAGGCAACAAGAGAAGAGGAAAGCCTTTTTTTTTAATCTCACCACCAACAAAATCAGAGGTTGGTGTTTATATATTATACGGTGGTGGTTATGAGAAATAAAGTAAATGACGAAACTTTAGAAAAAATGGACTCTCTGGAATGGAACCAAGAACAAGCTCTTAGTGTTGAACTTTTGGTTAAAGCCACATAATGCAATTTATGTCATCCCCTTTAGATATATTATTTTATTGGTTTGCTGGGAATTTTGGCTTAAGGGAAATTGTACAGCGGAGGAGTTACTGCCAAATGTCTGTCCCCGTGGTGAGGTGTTACCATAGAAAACAACACAGGCTTAGGCCCTCTAAGTGCTTCTATTCTGCAAGTCCCTGATTCACAAAAGACACTTTCAGATGTTCTCATAACGGAAGTCATGACTGCTGACTGTCCTCATTAGGAGCACTTAGGAACAAAGTGGAGCTTTTCCAGCCTACACAGCTTTTAAAAAATTTTATTCTTATAAACTTCACAACTGGTGAATGTAGGTTTATAAACCTTTTTTGCAGTGCTGAGATCCTCAGATGAAAACAGTTAAACCAGTTTTCAGAACCAGAAGTCAACCTAGTCATCAGTCAGAACTTGCTGGTTGTTGATGGATATGTCCTGGTTGATATGTTTCAGCTTTCATATATCTATAATAATAAAAGGGTAATATGCTAATTAGATTGGACGTCATTCAGGGTGTAATTTTGGACATCCTTCCAGACGAAGCCAGGCTGGAGGGAAGCCTGGGTCCTGGGTGCCAGAGGGAAGCCAGTGCCTGCAGCCAGGACAAGGAAGGCCTCCTCTTGCACGAATTTCGTGCATCAGGCCTGTAGTATTAAAATAAAATTGTATTTTGGCAGCTAAGTGCATTTCTTTAAATCTTAGAGCTGGAGGACACCCTCTGACTATATGTCCCCCTTTCTTCGATGGGGTGTCCTGGGCTCACTGGCCATTAGGTTTCTTTTACATCCCCTTTTAACCTCATCCATTCCCCTGGCTCAGTGCGCCATCTGAATGCTGAGGACCCTCCAGCTTATAGCGCCAGCTTGAACCTATCTATCTCCAGCCCCCTGGACTACCTTCCTACTTGAATCTCTACTTAAATATGAAATGCCCATCCCAAATTTAATTTATCCAAAATGCGATTCCGAATCCATCCAAATCCTCGTCCTCTTTCATCCCCTCCATCCTGGCTGATGGTAACTCCCTCATTATACTTGCTCGGGCCAAAACCTAAGAGTCATTCTGGAGTCTTCTTTTTCTCCCGTATCCCATAGCTTGCCAGTGCCACAATCAGAAAACAGTCATATCTCACTGTTAAGGGAGAGGAGGGTGCCTTGTCTTCCCCTGTTGCTTATGGGTGTGAGTTTCTTGAGGTACCGCTGGAATAAGCATTTCCAGGGGCCCCACAGGAGAATGCTATGTAGCAGAAAGCTTTATTTCTGTGGAATTACACCCCTCAGTTTCCAAAGTCCCATTTCCCTTAGTGTATACATAGAAGAAATGTAGCTGGGGTTTCAGCAGAACTAAAATAAGAGCCAGCGTCCTGAGTTTCCTTTCCATTTCTGTATAGTCCAATTATTGCATTGGGCTACCTTAGCTTGTGTTTCTTGTGGCAGCCCATTAGTCCATTATATGGGGGTCCTCATTGCTGAGGGCTACAGGGGCCATTGCAAGAGAGTGGGAGCAAAAGAGTCCCACAAGCCAAGAGTCCAGCGCAACAGTTAAATGAATTCTTTTGTATTCCCAAATGTTCACATCCTTACAGTGGCCACCCCCATTTTGACCAGTCATCTTGGTCCCCAGGTGTGATTGACAGTCAAGTACCTTTTCTATGTCACCTCTCCTTTACTGAGCATATGTCTATCTTTCCTTTGTTGGATACTTCCCCCAGTGTCTTTTTGTGTGTGTATGTATGTGTATGTTGTTGTTTTTTGTTTCTCTCTTTTTTAAATTTTTTTATTGTTTCAGGTATTATAAACAGTAGTATATATGTCTACCTTTTTTCCCCCATTGACCTCCCCCCCCCCGGCCTCCCCTACTCCTGGGCACTTGCTCCCACCCCCAACCCCCGCCCCTGTGTCTTGCATCTGTTGGTTGTGCTTCTATGCATGCATACAAGTCCTTCAGTTGATCTCTCACCCGCCTCCAACCTTCCTCTACCTTCCTGCTGTATTTTGATAGTCTGTTCAGTGCTTCTTTGCCTCTATTTTTGTTCAACAGTTTACAATGCTGGGAGCATGCTTAGAGTGTCTGGCCTTTACTTTCTTCCTTTCCTGTTATGAATAACTAGTTAATTACAACAGTATCTTCACCATCTACATGTTCAGAGTACATCTGGAACCAGACTCCTTCTCACTTCTCATCCCTTTCACCACCACCTTGTTCAAGCTGCCATAGCACACACCTGTGTTCCTGTGGGAGCCTCCAGCTGGTCTCCCTGCTTCCTCTCTTCACTGCTCTTCAATCATGAGTGAACCTGTTAAAATCTAAGTCACATCACATGACTCCCCCAGCCCTCCAATGGCTTCCCACCTGACCACCCCACCCACAGTATCTGCTCCCTGATCTCATCTTCATTCCTCTCTTCTTGGCTCCAGTCACACTGTATTCTCCCCAATGCTCCACAAACACCCAGATGGGCTTCTGCCTCAGGGCCTCCACACTGCTAGATCCTCTGCCTGGAGTGTTCTTCTGCAGACAGCTGCAGTGCTCACTCTCTCCTCTCCTAGCAGGTTTTACCCAAATGTCAAGGCCTTCCCTGACCACCGTATTTAAAATTACCACCCTTCCCTCCATCTCTCAAATACTCTCTCCCCCCAATACTCCCATGTCCCCTTGTGGCTTTACTTTTCTCCCTTTTTACTCCCAAACATGCCATTTGTTTTTATTCTTTCTTGTCAATCTCTTATTTACTCCCACTGGGATGTAAAAATTTTCACAGCAAATGTTTGGCTTTTGCCCATTTCTAGAATTGCTGACATCTAGAATAAATAGTGCCTGGTAGATTCTAGGTAAACATTTATTAAAGTGATTAATTCATTAATTTTGTATTTCTCTTTCTGTGGCACTAGAATAAACAGTGCCTGATAGGCTCTAGGGAAACATTTGTTGAAGTGATTAATTAATTGATTAGTACTTCTCTTTCTGTGGCACATCTTTTCACACATGTATTTATTGGCATCTTAGATATTTTCCTTCAATATATGAGAAATACCCAACTATTTCTGATATTTGTTGCCAATATTTATTTCTTTACTATTTAATTTACTTACATATGTATTTACAAACTGAAGTTGACATCTTTGTAGGAGCAAATCTGTAGGTTTCTATTCTATAGCTGCTGTTTTTCTTTGTGTGGTCCTTCAGAGTCAACACAGCCACAGTAATCTCAAGCCCAGCATCAGGCTGCATTTCCTTGCACTTACACTCTTGCGTCTCCCACAGGCATCAATAGGAAGGTCGTGTACTCCTTGGCCGACTCAGCCGGTGGGTTCTTCTCCATTGACGAGTCGTCTGGCATCATCATCCTGGAACAGCCACTGGACCGAGAGCAGCAGCCCTCCTACAACATCAGCGTGCAGGCCACCGACCAGAGCCCTGGGCGGGCCCTGTCCTCTCTCACCACCGTCACCATCACCGTCCTGGACATCAACGACAACCCCCCTGTGTTTGAAAGGAGGGACTACCTGGTGACAGTGCCTGAAGACACCTCCCCTGGCACCCAAGTCCTTACCGTTTTCGCCACCAGCAAAGATATCGGCACAAATGCTGAAATTACGTATCTCATTCGGGCTGGGAATGAACAAGGGAAATTTAGGATCAACCCAAGGACAGGTGGGTAAACAGCAGCCTATTTAGAATTTAAGGCTTCATTCTGTCCTGCGTCCTCTCCGACCCCCTAATCACTTTTTTTGGTGGGCTCTTTCTCCTGCCACTTCCCTGGCAGCAGAAATAAGACTTATAGCAGGTCCTGCTGGCCAATCCCGAGTGCCCTCTGGCATCCTGCTTCTAAGGATGCCCTCCTCAGTTGGAAGCCCCTGCTGTGGGCTCTCTTGGTAGATACTTGACCTCCAGGCTGTCTCCAGGATTTCCCACAGGAAGGTTGGGAGCAGTGATGTGCTTGCTTCCTAGTTGGTGAGAGGAAGTATTCTTTGCACAGCAAGCACAGGTTTGATTTATTTCTCTCTCTTTGCTGTTTGTTTCTTGGTTCTCTAACTTGGATCATGAGTTTTAGAAGTGCCTGGAAATTAGCATCGACTCACCACCATCCACACTCGGGCTGCCACTCTCTGGTTGCCTGCCAAGGCAGACATTGATAAGTGACCTGCAGTTCCTCCACTCCCACCCCAGGCAGCTGGAACTGGGACCATATATGAATCCTGTTCACAACATTGTCATTTCTCACCACACGCTTTGCCAACCTTTCAGACCTCATGAACCACCAGTGGTCCACGGACCACCGGTTGGTGACTGCTGATCTAGGGAAAAGCTGTCTTGGAAGAAACAAGAGAAACCCCTGGGGCTTTTGCATCAGAGAGTTAAAACTATTAGGAGTAATTTGGGCAAATAAAGGTGGTAATTTACTATAAGTTTAGATGTTTTTTGAAGAGTAAACATATTCATCCTTGTATTTTCATACTGTGTTTGTATTAATATTTTCAAAGTAGTCCCATTTTGCAAATAAGAAAGGTGAGTCTTACACTTCCTGGCCACTGGACATAATTTATTACTCAAGGACTCTGCACTTGTTGAGCAAGTTAGCAAAGGAAGTCCATTTGGATAGTCCAGTAAATATAAATTAGAAGCTAGCATAACTAGCAACACTCACTAACAAAGCAGATGCACCAGATTCCTAGTACATCATTAGTTATTTCTCACGTTTTCCATATAAGGAAAAACAGAGCTTCAGAGAGATTAAATAATTTTTTCAGGGTCCACCATAAGTAGAGGATCCAGGATTTGAACTTAGATCTTCCTGACTTTGGAATACCTGCTTAGCATCTCAATTACACTGCTATGCTATGGAGGGTGCAAAAAATGTAGGAGATAGAGTTCCTGGCCTTAAGTATAGAGAGGTGGAAATATTGACGGTAGAATTACATTAGCACCTTCTCCCAGCAGTAACTCTGTTTATTAAGGTCATTACTTCAAATTAAAAGGTATGGGGCTTTTCCTCATTTAAATATGTGTTAGTCTTAGCGGGTCTAATTATGATATTGTATATGGACACCATGGGGAAATGGTTAAGTACTGTTTACATTTGGCACTGGATAACGAGACATGAGGTGCTAAGGGGGATAACTGCTAAGAAAACTTAATTATGGAGAGAAAAAGGCTCCTGTAATTGGTATGACTTCTGTCTCTCACCTTAAGTGAAGGGCAGCCTTCGCTCCTAGAGAAGTTGGATGTGACATACTCACCTTGGTCCTGCTGGTGGCTTTTCAGGTGGGGAAAGGGGTCAATGCTCTTGAAAGCTGCTCTGCAGGTAGTACAATGACCAGGAACCAATGGCAGAATGAAGGCAGGATTGGGTTGCCTCACCAGAAAGGGCTAGGATCGGATGGAAAGAGCTCTCATGGAACTTTTCCCATGAGAGGCACCCAATAAGCTGCCTTCACCTGTTCTATTTGCTTAATTTAAATGTATCTGTGACACGGGCATGATCTCTCTGTCCTGTAGTTGTGGACCTTGAGCTCACACTTACTATTTGGCCACTGATTCCCAGGTGTTTCCCTTTCCACTATGTCACAATCCCTTGATATGTCTGAGCTTCTTGCCCTCTTGGTGCCATCCTAGTTTTAGATAAGCACAGAAAGCTGAAGGCCGGGAACATTGGAACTTTTTTTAAAAATATATATATATTATTGATTTTTTACAGACAGGAAGGGAGAGGGATAGAAAGTCAGAAACATCGATGAGAGAGAAATATCCATCAGCTGCATCCTGCACACTCCCTACTGGAGATGTGCCCACAACCAAGGTACATGATCTTGACCGGAATCAAACCGGGACCCTTTGGACCGCAGGCCGACATTCTATCCACTGAGCCAAACTGGTTTTGGCTAGAACTTTTTTTAATGAAATTTCAGCTTTCTGGAAGTATTTACTTGCTGACGAGAGACAGAGTCATACACACATCTCGGCTTATTCTCGGTCAGCCTGGGTCCACTTGAGAAATCATTAGAAGACACTTATCAGGGTGTGGTTCTTGTCCCTCCTGCCTAGTTGCATGAGGACGACTAATGCCAGAGGCTCTCCAGCTGCTTGAGAAAAGAACTATTGCAGAAACATGCAGAGACATGACGCCTTCAGCATCGTGTCTGATGGGTCACTCTGTTTTAACTGACAGCATTAATCAGACTCTGGGTACTTTCAGAAGGGCACTCAATAAACAAATTTGTGAATAGCTAATATTCTTGGCTAGAGATGATGTTATAAATATTTCCATCACTGTGGAACTGCTTATACTGTTTGTTTTTTTTCAATCAAGTCTAAAGTTCCCCATTTCTCTTCAAAGGGGGTATTTTAGTCTCTGAAGTCCTGGACTATGAATTATGCAAAAAGTTTTACCTAGTGGTGGAAGCTAAAGATGGGGGCACCCCAGCTCTCAGCGCCGTGGCCACCGTCAGCATCAATCTCACCGATGTGAATGACAATCCTCCCAGGTTCAGCCAAGATGTCTACAGCGCTGTCATAAGTGAAGATGCCTTGGTTGGGGACTCTGTCATTTTGGTAGGTGCCAGTGGGATGTCCAGATGTCCGGGGCTAATAATCCTCAAAGAGTGAAAAAGTGAACCAAGTATGTCTTGGATTCTCTTCACACTTTTCTTTCAGTGTCCTTTTAAACCCAAGACCCCTACTGAGGCACCAGTCTTTCAACTGTTCCTTCTCCAGTGTGTCTATTAGAAAGGGTTTGAATAATGCATTTATATGAAGGTGCAAGTGACTGATAATCACTGTCCTCCCAGGATTGTGTATTTTTTGAGAAAATAAGACACACCATGGAATGAAGTTGTAATAATAATAATGGCTCCTGCAAGCTTGTAACCTTAGATGATAAGTTATTAGGTAGCTAATGAGAGAATAAAATCCCTCCCAGCCATGAATAGGCTACTCTTAGAGGAGTTCTTTCCAGGAGGGTTTTTTTCTAATACCAATAAGAACAAATCATGTGTTGTGAGAACACAGGCTCTCTTGGACTTACACATTACATTTTTGGAAACAATGAATCCCATCCTTACTATGCTCATCATCCCTAGGTTGGGCAGGTCCCTCCCACTCACCCTTATCTCTGGCTCTCCCAGCACCAGGCTGTGGGTGTGCATTCTTTACATGTCAGAGGCGGGTTTCCCAGACCCTCTCTCCTTCCTCGACATTATGTAACTGTTTCCACACATATAAATCCCAGCAACACCAACATGAGCAGCAGACAGTGGGAAGTATGTCAGCCAGGTGGGAGAGGGAATTTTCTTGGGCTTCCATAGCATGAAAATGCATAGGTTGAGAATTGGGAAAAAAATCACAAGAGCATCCCTAACAGTTAGCTCTGGCTCTATCCTTACTAGCTCAGGGCCTGAGGAAAATTAGGCCTAACTAACAGCAGGCTGTAGGCAAGTAATAGCTAACAAAAATAAAATGGCAGCTCCAGCAATAGTGGCTTTCTTCTTCTTCTTCTTTTTTTTAAATATATTTTATTGATTTTTTTTTTTTTTACAGAGCAGAAGGGAGAGGGATAGAAAGTCAGAAACATCGATGAGAGAGAGACATCAATCAGCTGCCTCTTGCATGCCCCCTACTGGGGATGTGTCCGCACCCAGGCTCATGCCCTTGCCAGAATCAAACCCGGGACCCTTCAGTCTACAGTCCAACGCTCTATCCACTGAGCCAAACCGGTCACGGCAGTGGCTTTCTTCTTGAACCAAACCTATTATCTCTTATTTTTTTAACTAAATCTTGATTATTCAGATTATTACATTTGTTCCTCTTTTTCCCCCTCATAACTCCCCTCCACCCGACCCCCCTCCCCATCCTGTGCCCTTACCCCCCACCACTGTCTTCATCCATTTTTGTCCAATCTCTTCCCACACCACCCCTCTTCCCCCTGAGAATTGTCAGTCCACTTCCTTTCTATGTTCCTGATTCTATTATATTCATCCATCCATTCTGCTCATCAGATTTTTCATTCACTTGATTTTTAGATTCACTTGTTGGTAGGTATATATTTGTTGTCATTTTGTTGTTCATAGTTTTTATCTTTACCTTTTTTTCCCCCTCTTCTTAAAGAATACCCTTCAGCATTCCATATAATCTTGGTTTGGTGGTGATGAACTCCTTTAGTTTTTTTTCCTTGTCTGTGAAGCTTTTTGTCTGACCTTCAATTCTAAATAATAGCCTTGCTGGGTAGAGTAATCTTGGTTGTAGGTTCTTGCTATTCATCACTTTGAATATTTCTTGCCACTCCCATCTGCCTGCATAGTTTCTGTTGAGAAATCAGCTGACAGTCGTATGGGTACTTCCTTTTAGGTAAACCAACTGTTTTTGTCTTGCTGCTTTTAAGATTCTCTCTTTGTCTTTTACCCTTGGCATTTTTATTATGATATGTCTTAGTATAGTCCTCTTTGGATTCCTCTTATTTGGGGTTCTCTGACCTTCCAGGACTTGTAAGTCTATTTCTTTCACCAAGTAGGGAAAGTTTTCTGTCATTATTTCTTCTAATAGGTTTTCAATATTTTGCTCTTTCTCTTCTTCTGGGACCCCCATAATTCAGAAGTTATCCCAGGGCTCCTTACACTCTCTTCATATTTTTGAATTCTTTTTTCTTTCTGTTTTTCTGGTTGGGTATTTTTTTTCTCCTTGCATTTCAAATCTTTGGTTTGATTCTTGGAGTCCTTTGATCTACTGTTGAATTTATGTATATTCTTTATTTCAGCCAGTGTATGCTTAATTTCTGTCTGGTCCTTTTCCATTTTCTTGGCATTCTCATTAAGGTCCTTAAAGGTCTCATCAAGTTTCCAGGCGGTTTTTAGAAAATTCTTGAGTAACCTTATAAATGCGGTCTTGAACTATATATCCGCTAGTCTGCTTTCCTCCATTTCTTTCATTCGTGCCTGTCTCCCCGTTTTGGTGCTTCCCTGTGTTGATGGAGTGGAAGAGCTGCTGTGCGGAGACATTCCCATGAGGGCGGACTTGCTTCAGTGGGGCTTTGGTGCTCACTGAGTCTCCCTCTTGAATGTGTCACTTATGGATGTGAGTAGTTGAATTCTGGTATTGTCTCATACTGATCTCTAGATACGCTAGTTTCTGGATCTCCCCTGGGGTGCAGTTCAGCTGTTGTCTGAGGAGGAGATCCAGCAGGAGCTACAGAGAGGTCTCCTGATTTCTCCTGTTCTGCCCAGAGCTGCCTTTTAGGTTAAGCTGGGAATGCACAGGCCATTTATATGCAAATGTCGCTGTTCACAGCTGGGCGGGTTTGCAGATTGGGTGGGGTTTTCAGGGCTTCACTAGGTTAGGGCCTGGCAAACAGCTATGGCCTCTACTTTGTGTCTCTAGGTCTCCATCCAAGGCACATCCTTCCCCCCCTCCCCCATGCAGTGAACACTGATTGCTATGGGTGCCTCTGCAAGGGAGCCTCTGCACCCAATGGCAGACCATCCAGCTTCTCCCCGTATGAGTCTGGGTCGCCAGCGTCGCCCCAGAAACTTGGGTTCTGAGTAATCCCGCTTCCCTTGGGTTGAAAAAAAAAAAGCAGCCCCAAAGTCTCCCGCCGCCTGGCTCCCACACCTCCGCACCTCAGGTTTTCAGCACTTGTGCATGTCCCAGTGCTCCCCTCTTTCCTTCTGGCTGATGAACCCCTGTTTGGCCAGCTTCCCCATGGATCTGGATGATAGATGTCTTGTCCTTTAGTTGCAGTTTTGAAATTGTTGTGAGAGGCAGCAGTTCAGGTGTTTACCTATGCCGCCATCTTGTCTCCCCTCTCATCCCCAAGCCCATTATCTCTTCCTGGGTTTATGCTCTGTTGCTGCTGATCGTAGTGCCTACGAAAACTGCCAGAGCTGGGCCCATTTATGCAGACCTGGAACCCTAAGAATAAACCTTTTGTGTTATGCCTTTTGCTTGTGTCCATCAAGCTAATAGCAGAAGACGCAGATAGCCAGCCCAACGGACAGATTGGTTTTTCCATTGTGAGTGGCGATCGGGACAATGAATTTGCTGTGGATCCTGTCTTGGGACTTGTGAAGGTTAAGAAGAAATTGGACCGGGAACGGGTAAGCTCATTTAAGTCAGCTCCCCCCTTCCTCCACCCACTCCCATCCACACCCATTCCTTCACTGGAATCAGGCACTGGCTCAATGAGTATCAGGAGGAAGACTCTGTTCTAAGTGCTGAAAGTGAAAAGGGAAGGGCTGAAATGCAGCACTGTATATTTGCGTTAGAACTTTGAAAGACTTTTCTGCCAATAGCTGTTGGCGGTTTCCTACTTACGAATGTTTTAAGGAAAAGCAAATATGTATCTTCCTAGGTGGATTGAAGTTGGTCCTTCTTTCAGCAAGAGACAGAAAAGCATCTTGAGCACTGGGACCCTGTTGTGCAGAAGGATCCCCTGAAGGAATCTAGGTCAAAAAGAATGATTCAGAAAATTCCTCGTCCAAGGTTGAACTAGGTTTCTAAATAATATCTATTTTAGCCAAAAAAAAAAAAAAATACTATCCACAAGGAGAAATTGAATATGGGGAAAATGTGCTCTAGTAGTGATGCTAACAAGCAGAACGACCTCACTAGGTCATATAGGCCCCTAACTCCCGAAGTATCAAAACGGATAAGATAGATCAGTGTTGACAATGGTCCTGTCTGAACAAAGGCCAAGAGCTGCGATGCTAATCAGGGATGGTTTGCCCTCCACCCCGGGAACATATGGTCCTCCCCACCCCCACCATTTGTTTGTAGGCTGTCAATTTTCAGTTGTCACAAATTGGCAGGAAGTGATACTGCCTTCTAGTAGGTTGAGACCAGAAATGTTGCTTAGACATTGTACAAACTCAGGTCAGCCCCCAACAGCTAAAAATTACCTGGCCTCAATGGTGCCAAGGTTGAGAACCCCTGGTTTAGGATCAAAGAGAAGATGGCTGAACTTCAACAAAGCAGAGCAAAGCCTGCAGCGCCTCTGAGTTTGTGCAGAAGGAAGGAGACACTGTGCTTCTTCACTGTTGGGTCTGTGCTCCGACAGGTGTCCGGATACTCCCTGCTTGTCCAGGCAGCAGACAGTGGCATTCCTGTGATGTCGTCAACTGCCACCGTCAACATTGACATCTCTGATGTGAATGACAACAGCCCAGTCTTCACTCCTGCTAATTATACTGCTGTGATTCAGGTGGGTGAATCGGGCCTGTTGGGCACCTGTCTTGACACTCAGTGTCCTTTCTCTGCTTTTACTCAGCATGGTTTATTACTGTTTTTTACCTAATATCAACTGACCCAGTCACAGGGCTGGTATCAAAAGAATCTGAATTTTCTTCTGCAACTGTTTTACAAATGTTGGTAAGTGCAATCACCAGTGGGGTTCTTTCAAGTGTCAGGTACTTTCCATACATCACCTGTCCCCACCCCAACCCTGTGAAGTGCTATGGTGCCTCAGCCCCCACTCTACAGTGAAGGAGCTAAGGATCTGAGGAGTTAAGTAGCTCACTCAAGATCACGCAGCAAAGTGGTAGAGTCAGGATTAGAACTCAGATCTGTCTTCGGCAAAAACTGTTTTCTTTCCACGGAGGCTGCCTTTAAACCACTTTGCACTATCCTGGCAGGGGAGGGAGATTGATACTCACTGGACCATCAGTCAAAGGGAGACTGGACATCAGGATAGAGCTGCTACTCACTAAAACCACTTTTTCATAAGCAATTTGTTTAGCATTTCAAATCCACTAGCTCTTTAAAATTAGATGGAGTATCTTCTGGCATTCTACAATCAGAATGACTCTCTTTCCCATCTGTTTTTCTCTTATTCAAAATATATTTAATTAGTGCAGTACTGGGCCCTGAGCTACCTCCACTTTCCTGTGTTTCTAGAAGCTGGAAACTAACCTCGGGAGGTTCAGGAAATCCAGTCTGGGAGTACAGTCATTGTGGAGGACTTAGTAGAGACCAGATGGGTATACATGTCTTGGGGGGACCCCAGATAGTCTAAAGAATCAGCTTCTGCTTGATTCAGTTTGGCCTCAGAACCACCCCCACAGGGCCCAGGGCTTTGTGGGTAGAAGGTGAGATGTCAGTGAGCCAGATCTTGAGGGGCACTTTTGAGATAACATTCAAGACTTTGTGTCTGGCCATCCATAGCCTGCTCCCCTGTACCGATGAGCTAGAAATCAGGCGAGAGGCAGGCATACAGCCAGCAGCTTGCTGCTTCATCCCCCACCGCTTTGTCAGAGAAACCGGATCCCTTCACCTGCTGGTCTTTGGGTTTTTCTCTCCTCTTTGATGCTTTTTCCAGCAGCTGTGCATTCTTGTCTCTCTCCTGCTCCCACGGAGCTTCACACAGGGTCTGCACCTCGCTCCAGTCCTCCTCCTCTCAGACTGCTCTTCTCTGAGACTGTTTCCACTGGGCTCTCTCTGCCTCTCCCACCGCTGTGTGCTCACCCCTAAACAAAATGGGCTTTTCCGACTCACCCTTCAGTTTTATGACACACATCCATCAGCTTGACAGACTGTTTTCACATGCACAACAGGAAGTTGGCAGTGAAAGAACTGAGAACCGCCGCCGTGAGCAGTGACCCTGTCTCATAGCTGCAGTGAGGGGCCTGTGTTGTATTTCACCCTTCTTTCTCCGGTGGTGACCCAGGGGGTCTCTCTCTCCCTCTCTCTCCCTGTCTCTCTTATGGAGGAAATGGCCTTGATAGACTGAGCAAACAAATCGATAAGTCTTCTGTTTTGGGTGGTGCTGTGTGTGCTGTCAGTGTGGAACACGAAATCCACGCTGGGCAGAGGCGGTTCCACAACTGGTTCCAGACGGAGACCATGACCAAAAGGCCACTTGAGGCAAGGGGCAAAGTAAGAGATCTCTGAAGACCTTCTCTCCTTCTCCTACAAAAGGTGTCTCTCCCTTTTTTACAACCCAAGGTAGTTTTCTTATTCCAACACCTGGTTTTTATAAGACTAATTCAGCACATAAAACGAGTGAACCAGCTCCGTGCATGACTCCCCTCCAAACTGCTGGGTATCATTGTCTTCATCTCTGTGACCCAAGCTCATGTAACCCCAAATTGATATCATCCGAGGCCTGAACTAATGAGCCTGACTTCAGGCCCTAACCATGGTAATGCTGAAGTCTAAACAGAGTGTGGGGGGTGGGAGGGAACCAGTGCCTGAGCTACAGAGGAACTGAACTTGGCCTTTTCAAATCGAGGCTAGCCTTTGAGCCAAGAAAGGATGACAGAGATCCTTTGTGTTTCTATTTTTGGGGAAAAGGCAGAGAGGCTCCGCAAAGTAATACTCGCATTGTAACTCCTGGGCTTCCAAATATTCTGATGAAGTTGAGAAATATTCCACCCACCCACCCCACTTCTCTTTCCTCAAGAAACATGGCAAAACTTGAATTCTTAGGTGTCAGGTGTGAAGCTTATTTTTCATCTGGCATAAGCTTTTTTATATTTACTGGGACGTTGCCAGGATGTCCTTCCCAGCCCCGTCCCAAAGTCCAATGTTGTGACATTGTGTCATGGTGTTGGGCCTCAGCATAATCATGTTGTGACATAATTATGTCACATTCCAAAAGGTTGATGTTTTCTTGGTCTGAGAGGAGTTTCGATGTGATCACAAAGACTAGTGACCACCGTGTGTTTCCAGAGCTGTGCATGAACTCAGCACATCCCCAGCCTAGCCAAGGGCAAGGTGAGGCAATAGCATTTTTGGAACCTATAGACCCATTCAAGGTGAAGTCCTGTGTTCTCACCTGCAGCCCATTGTCTCATGAGGTGGTTGTAGGAGACAGTGAGGACTGAAGCACAAAGCTTTCAGACACCAGCGTATTTTCAGAAGACAAGGTATTATCCCAGGGAATCCCTTCCTCTAAAACCCTATCTCTTAGCACAGCACTGTCAGCCAGTAATAACGGGGCTTCTGAAAATGTGAAGAGAGGTGTAATTTTATCTCTTTTTTTTATGTACTCTCTTATTCAGGAAAATAAGCCAGTAGGCACCAGCATTTTGCAGCTGGTGGTGACAGACAGAGACTCCTTTCACAACGGGCCTCCTTTCTCATTCTCTATTTTGTCGGGAAACGAAGAGGAGGAGTTCATGTTGGACCCGCATGGGACGCTGCGGTCAGCCGTGGTCTTCCAGCACACGGAGTCTCCGGAATACCTGCTGCGGGTCCAGGTGCGCCTCCCCCTCTGCCCACACCCGGCCCGGCTGCCTCTCTCCCAGGCCCATCGGGTGGTTTTCCCTTGTGGAGTGCATCAACATAATTCATTACCATGCAGGCATGTTCCCCTTTTAATCTCAAATTCAATTTCACACCAATAAAAGCGGCCTGTGTGTGTGAAATTGAACAGGAAGGAAGGGAAGCGTCGTAGTTCAGCAGGGACATGCCCATAGAGTGTGCCAGGCAGCAGGCACGGGGCCTAAATCTGCATTCTGAAAACTCCTGGGGTTCTAATTGACCTCCAAAGTCAAGGTTTGCTGCTTTGTATGGCTCACTGTGCTCCAGTGTTTGCCATGTCACCCCACTTGGGGGAGCTGCCAGTCTTGATCCTAACAGGATGGAGCCAAATCATGGCCGTTGGTTTTGAAGAGACCTCTTCTGGGTAAGTTTCTCAGAGAGACAGGTGGGGATCAAGCACGCAGATGGCAGTGGTCCCCCTACATTCCTACTCCCTCAATGTGTACAGTGAAATGGGACAAAGAGGAAAAACAGCCAGGATGGGCAGCATGTGGATATGAGCAGGAAATGAGAGAGCACCCAAAAGTCCCTATGTGTGAATTTTGACAGAACAAGATTTGGGCCCCATGAGTGAAACTGGGTAACTATTTTTTTTAATATGTTTTTGTTGATTTTTAGAGAGAGAAGAAGGGTAATGGAATAGAGAGATAGAAACATCCATGAGAGAGAAACATGGACTAGTTCCCTCCTACATGCTCCCTACTGTGGATCAAACCCACAACCCGGGTATGTGCCCTGACTGGAATTGAACCAGAGACCACTTGCTTCATGGGTAGACACTCAACCACTGAGCTACACCAGCTGGGATGAGTACTATTTTTATACACAATTAGGCAACCTAAAGGCATTGTTAATGGACGCAATCATAAGCATAGTAATTTTTTGTATTTGTACAGCATTTAATTGTGTACATCATTTTGTTTGATAAGTTATGGCTCACGGTGCTCCACGAAACCTTCCAAATGAATAACTTTGGACTCTGAGCACATGAATGAACTCTGCCGTTGCCATGCATTCCTCCAGCTATATTATATGGTTTTATATCACAATACAGGTGCTGAAGGGCAAGGAGAGAGTTGTGCCTTCTCACAGAAGTGAATATGGTTCTTTGCCTACCTTCTCTGATTTTTGGAGAGCAGATTCACATCTCAGACTTTGAAAATACTACAGAAAGCATTCTCCTCCCAGTTCCTAACATTAGAACACCGCCCACCAAGTTCTGTGTTTTTGCCTTCCCGAGGTCCCGGTGTGCATCAGTTACATTCCCGTTGCCACCACCCACTTTATTCTAGATGGCCTCATCCTCATACCATGGCAGAAGCCTCATGGGTGATTCCTCCCGGTTTAGGCATGTTCTTTTCAGATCCATATATACTCATTCTAAATTAATCATTCCACTTTGATTATGTCATTCCTCTACCCAAGGTGTCAGCACACTGTAGCCCCTAACCCACATCATGCTCCCCACCTGTTTGTATGAATAAAGTTTTATTGAACGCAGCCTGCCCCCTTTGTTTACATATGCTGTGTGGCTGCCTCCATGCTGGAATCATAGCTGTGCAGTTGACAGAGATCATATAACCCGCAAAGCCTAAACTACTGTTTCTTATCTTGCCCTTTACAAAAAAGATGTGTCAACCCCCGCCTTAAACTAAGCCATCTGGGCTTCCCAGCCCCTGAAAATTTGTGGCCTGCAGGTTCTATTCTGGCCCCGACTCTTTCAGATTCTGAATTTCAGGGTCTTTAGGAGGGCATGACTCTATAGTCCTCGGGCCACCACAGTCCACTAGTCTGTCACTTTACACCTAGCGGCTTTATGACTTTCTGTTATCTTTCTGGCCTCTGACATTTGAGTGGGCAACCTCTGGCTTATAAAGTCCAAACTCATCAGTGTCCTTTAAGACCTTCCACAGTTTGACTTCAAATTCAACCTACTTCACTAAACATATTCTTTTCTCCATGAATGCCATGTCAGCATCTCTGGTTCACAAATTCCATTCCATAAAGCATGTGATGAGGGTAATAAAAGTAACTCTCGTATACAAAGCACTTCTGTGGGTCAGGCCGTGGCTAAGCACTTAGCAATTGCAGTGTCTTTTAATCCTTACAATGCAAGACTCCTGTGATGTAAATACTATACTATTTTACTCATATTAAAGATACAAGATTTGAAGCTCAGAGAGTTTAAGTAACTGAAAGCTAGACTTGAGTGGCAGGACCAAGATTTCCACTTAAGTCTGTGGGATGCCCAAACCTCTGCTTTTACGCTGCCTTCCCCTTACAAGGATACACTTCCCCAGGTTCCATCTGGCTTACAAGTTCCACATCAGCCCTGAATCCTCAGACACCTGCCCTGAGGGCCCCGCTGTGGGAACCTGCCCTTCATTGAAGCCCCACAGCTCTGACTACCTCCACATTGTATGTGGCAGGTGCTCAGTAAAGATCTGTTGTCAGAGTGGTTGTTCAACTGACATAAAGAAAGAAGACAAAAAAGCTTTAATTAGGCTCCCTATTTTTCCCATCCATACACCACTCTTTGTTCTAAACCTTAATATTGTGCAAGTCCCACTTAACTAATGTTGCTTCTTAAGTGTGCAAAGGGGTGCTATCTGGTCCAATCAAAAGGAAAGAATCCAAAGAGAACAGAAAGTTTTTCTCGGCCCTGGCTGGGTGCTCAGGTGGTTAGAGCATCATCCCAATGTGCCAAGGTTGTGGACTCGATCCCCAGTCAGGGCACATACAAGAATAAACCAGTGAATGCATACATAAGTGGGTCAACAAATCTCCCTCTCCCCTTCTCTCTCTCCCTTCCTTTCCCTATCTCAAATCAATCAATAGAAAATTTTTTTAAATATATTTTTCTTCCAAGAGGGAGCACCAGTTGATGAAGTAAAAGAAGGCCAGCCTATTGTGGGTATGTTGGATCTCACAGCGCCCTCTAGCCTCCTTCCCTGCTCACCCCATGTATTGTATTGATACATATTAGTGTCCATAACAAAGCGGACATGTGGGAACTAAAGGTGATAGATCGCTCCTCTTAGTTAAGTGCACATCTTCAGCGTTTTGCAGACCAGTGACAGGGGATGGAGAAAGAAGTGAGTGTGGTTAAAGGAGCAGAGGTCTTCTGAGTTTGTGTTTGTTTTTTAATGACTCTGACTTTTTTTTCTTTTTTCCTTGCCTCACTGCCTCCGGGTTGCTTTAGGCGAAAGACTCAGGCAAACCCCAGCAGGTTTCTCACTCCTTCGTCCGCGTGCGGGTCATTGAGGAAAGTATCCACAAGCCCACGGCCATCCCTCTGGAGATTTTCATTGTCACCATGGAGGACGACTTTCCAGGTGGAGTCATTGGGAAGATCCACGCCACAGACCAAGACATGTATGACGTGCTCACGTTTGCCCTGAAATCAGAGCAGAAAAGCTTGTTCAAAGTAAACAGTCATGATGGGAAAATCATCGCGCTGGGAGGCCTGGACAGTGGCAAGTACGTCCTGAACGTGTCGGTGAGTGACGGCCGCTTCCAGGTGCCCATCGATGTGGTCGTGCACGTGGAGCAGCTGGTGCACGAGATGCTGCAGAACACCGTCACCATCCGCTTCGAGAACGTGTCCCCCGAGGACTTCGTGGGGCTGCACATGCACGGGTTCCGGCGCACCCTGCGGAACGCGGTCCTCACCCAGAAGCAGGACAGCCTGCACATCATCAGCATCCAGCCCGTGGTGGGCACCAGCCAGCTGGACATGCTGTTTGCCGTGGAGATGCACAGCAGTGAGTTCTACAAGCCAGCCTACCTCATCCAGAAGCTGTCCAATGCCAGGAGGCATCTGGAGAACGTCATGCGCATCTCGGCCATCCTGGAGAAGAACTGCTCAGGGCTGGACTGCCAGGAGCAGCACTGTGAGCAGGGCCTGTCGCTCGATTCCCACGCACTCATGACCTACAGCACGGCTCGCATCAGCTTTGTGTGTCCGCGTTTCTACCGGAACGTGCGCTGCACCTGTAATGGTGAGTGCGGCTTAGAGTCCCTCCCACCTCACCTCCTGAGATTTAATTAGACTAGGCTGCCATTGCCGGTACGCATGCATTTGTTCATTCACTCACTTAACAGTATATTTGCTGACCATCTACTATGTGTCTAACAACCATGAGGGTAACAAGACAAGCTCTACTCCCATATGGCTTATGAGCAGCCCAGACATACAAACAGGCCAGCTTGAGCACCTGCAGTAAGAATTGTTAGGGGAAGTACAATCCTTCGGGGGGACCCAATCCAGAGGTCAGGTTTCCTAAAGGGAGTATGTCTAGGCTAAGATAAAAAGTGAGCAGGAATTAGGCATGTGAAAACAGGTAGGCGAAGGAGAGCATTCCAGGTGGAGTGTGCTTTGCATGAGGAAGGCTTAAGGGCAAGAGAGAAACCTATACCGAGGGTATTGAAAGAGATTTCCTGTCGCTGGAAGGAGCAGGGAGTGATGATGGATGCGACTTGTGAGCAAGCCCGAGGACCACACAGAGCTAGCCAGGATGAAGATTTTAGAAATAATCCCGAGGCAGCGGGAACTGTTGGCTGATTTGAAGTGAAGAAGTGACAGGATCAGCTCCGCAAAGAGCATGCTGGCTACAAAGGGGATGGATTAGGCTGGGCCAGGCCAGAGGCAGGGAAACAAGTTAGGAAGCCATTGCAGAGGGCACATCAGCTAGATTTGCTTTAGTGAAAAACAGAGGCCAGATGTCTGGGAGCTCAGTCAAGGAATGGATTCAGCCCTCGGGGTAGCAGAGATGGACTGCTTCATGTTTGTTGATGTAACTAGAATCACTGAACCTTGACCTTTCCTGGTCAGAGGCCGTAACTTCATGGAGTCACATGCCCAGAGCGGTCAGGAGGAAGCATTGCTCCCTCCCTCTTTCCTCTCTCTGACATGTGGAGCCATAAATTCACTGCCCTCTTCTAGAAAAATTGTACTCAGTCTTTCTAGCCAGTGTGAACTTGACCCAAAGGGACCATGGCCAGAAGGAAGGCCATTTATGAAACATCCCCTTAGGTAATGGGGGACAGGCAGAGCCTTGGCCTCTTCCTGTGTAGGAAGATTTTAGTTGCAGTTTGGAAAATAAGTTCATCAGAGGAAGACTGAAAAGATCATAGCTCCCTTTGGGAGACAGTTCCACAGCCTCCAGCAGCCCAGACGAGTTCAGCCTCTTACTCTTCGGTACCCAGTGAATTCTGTTTCTGTTTTCATGGGATCAATGCAGTGATGTCTGACATGTTGAACATGCAAATTAGTTTCAGAAGAACTCAAATCATGCATGCTAGGTGCTGGGTCTTTCTGGCTGATGCCACCAACATGCAGGATTTATGAATGCCAGCTGTCCGGGTCTCACCTAGGTTCCTCTGTAGGCAAACTGATTGATGCCCCAGAGCTCTGCCTGGGCCTTGGTGAGACAATTCACAGCAGAGTTAAAAAGGCATTCACCGAATGATAGGGCAGACCCTTTGGAAGAAACTAAACCAGCTAATTAAATTAAGCCTTGTGCTCTGAGAACTGGTTTCATTCAGCAAAAATCAGTGGAGACAGCAGAGTCCTACACACGGAAGATTCGGGAGCAAAAAAGGAGCAGTCCCTGCACTCAGGAGCAGGCTGTTGTGAAGTCAGCTTGCAAGTACCTGTTTGCAAGTAAATGCTAGGGAGTAGAAAGGGCAGATTCCCTGTTGTGGCCACAGGAAAGCTTTCTGTGACATTTGTAAATGAGAGATCACCTAGGTACTGGCCCTTGAGGGAGGAGTATGAGTTCATCAAGAAGAGACAGGGCAGACTTAGCAGAATTTCTTTAAAGGAGGGATTTAGTGGGTTGACTTTTATTAGGAGGGGCTTGCTCTGCATTTTGCATGAGACAATGAGAGACAATGCAGTAATTGTAGGGGCGTGTCCTTGCCCAGGACTTCTGTTCTCTGGTCCCCATTAACCTTTCTACTCCCTATAAATGCAGAATGTTGGAATGTTTAGTGATTAAGCCCCCAGATATCTCTTGATCAGCCTTGGTTGGAAAGCAAACATTTCCTCAATGGAAGCTCTGTACAGATTCAGATCCACCCAGAGCCTCTTCTCACCTTCAAGTCACTCTTATAATTAAGCTATAAAATAAAATACCAGATTTTAATGGTAAAAGGGCCCCAAAAGGTCATCTTGTCTAAGCAGGTGACACATGAGCAGTTCTGTTTTGTAAATACGATGCCTCTATGCCTTGCCTAGGGCCATACAGCTGTTGCCAGGGGTATGCTGAGTCAGTGAAGATTCATTTGGGCCCCCTATTTTATTATCTGCATCTTAAGAACAGAGACTCTTCTATTTTTCATGTGAGTCATAACCCCAGTGCTGTGTACTCTGTAGGAATACTCAAATAACTCTGTTTTTCCCAGCAGACTAATGCCCAGACTCACAATACCATCTCAGGATGCCAGTGGGTTTCTCAGCCTGCGGTATGCACAGGGCTTACCAGAAATGCTGGTGGCTGAGCCCCACACTCAGCTATATCAGGAGGTTCTGGGTGGAGCGTAGGATCTATATATGCAGCCTGGGTGATCCTAATGCTAGTCGTCAGAAAATCAAACTTTTCGAGATCTCACAGCAAGATAAAGCAAAAAGAATTTCCTCCAGGTTCAGGGGGCAAGCTTTTAGTTATAATAGCAATAGCTCTCTTACTTCTTATAAAGCATCCTCTTGAATAAAAATACAGTGAAGAACCATTAAAGAAAACATTAGGCATTTTAGGCATCTCATTTATTGGAAAGGAGACGTAATTAAATTCCATAAATGCCCCCCTCGACAGACACACACACACACACACACACACACACACACTAGTATTGGCTTGCTTACCCTGGAAAATTGGCAGATTTACTCAATGGACTTTCTAACCACGTGGTGAAATAATCAGGATGATGAGGGCTGCAAAGTAATATTTATACAGATTTGGCCTCAATATTTATCCCTCGCCTAACTTCTTTTTCTCATGCAAATGTTTTGTGTCTAACATCATTAGCATCTTGAACCAAAATGCCAAGTTGCTTTGAAAAATGAGAGCAAACTTGAATTTTGGTGCCAAATAGGTTCATTGAGTTCCAGCCACCATCTAGCATCATGTTTAAATGGAAGTTCAAGAGATATAAAGTTCTGATGTCTGAGATTGCCCCTGGTAAACTTCAGAAGTCCAATGAACATTGGTGCTTCACCGAGAAAACCTGACACCAACTTAAGTGATGAGGGCATTGATAGATGCCCTTGAGCCCCCTCAGGGAAAGCAAGCAGACAGAACATCAGGGGCAGTCTATGGAGCTGGACTGATTGTCTATTTTGGAAAATTTTCACTGACTTTTCAAAAATCTGACATAGAAATATATCTAAAGAAGATATCCCTTAGCTCTGTCTCTGCAGATCCCTCATCTGCAGCACCCCAGTCCCCAAATGCCAGGAGCGGTTTGGAGGTGTCCAGTTTCTCAGTACTTGGGTATTCCCTCAGATATTCAGCTCACACATAAAGTTGTCTTTAATTAAACTTCACTTAGCCCTTAGCAAAATCTCCCAGAAAATGTGGCTGAGCCAAGAAAACACCCTCACACATGATTCTGTGCTGCTGGGAGAACCCCCAAGAGACTGTTTCAAAGCCAGGAGACCTTGGGAGAAGGTGTTTTAAAATGTCACGTCGTCCAGGAATTAAGATGGAAGCTAATTGACTCCTGTGGCATTCGCCAAGACGTGACATCTTGGCAGAGCCCATGAATGCAAGGTGTTTACCATTTAGTTACTGGATTCTCAGGATATTGTTTACCGTTAGTTATTGGATTCTCCGTGTAATGAGGCAGAAACATGAATCAAGAGGTTGAATCAGCTCGAAGTGGCAGCGATAATAATCACAGCTAGACACTGATGTGCTAGCTGAAGGCATTAACTTCATCCGGGAGAGGGGGTTGTGAGAATGCTGGGGAGGTGAAGAGAGGAGAGTCATTAACTATGGTAGCAAGAACCTTCTGAAACCTCAAGAGGATTACCTTTCTCCTCCCTGCAGTTTCCAAAGCTCGGAAGCTGCTGTTTGAGAGAGTTGCATGTCGTTAACTCTGTTGAGAGTGACCTAAATTTCTGTCTGAGCCGAACTTCAGAAGGTGGAAAACCTTCTTTGGGAGAATGGCTACATTGTGTTCATGTTTCTCCTTAGTGGGAGACTAGGAAAAGCACACCTCCAAGGTGATGAAGGTGCTCCCGCAATGCATATGGCCTGTGACACTGATTCATAAAAAGCTCCAGGTCTTATTAGTTTGTGTCTTCCATGTACATAGTATTTCACTTTATCTGTAAATTTACAAATGCTGAATTGGACCCAGAAAGGATAGTAAGGAAAAGATTACACTTGAGTTCAGGTCTCCGCCATGTTGCTGAGGCAAGCTCCTGTCCCTAGTTTGGGGATCTTGTGGTAATTTGTTTCTATTATAGGTGTTTTTTTTTCTTTGCAAATTGCTTTCACATACTAGTACATTAGCCCATTTAATTCTTACAACTCTATGAAGAATCATTATCCTCATTTTTCTGAGAAATAATTGAGACCCAGAGACATCACGGGGCTTGTTCAGAGCCATGCATTCAATAAATTGATCAAGTCAGGGCCAAAATTCAGGTCTGCGGCTTGTCAGCGCAGCACCACTGTTGATTACACCACGCCACCTTCCGGAGGGGACCTGGGACCGGAACAGAGCTTTCACTGCCTGCTTTTTGTTCTGGCAATTGCTAAAAATGTCTGCTCCTCCTGTCCTGCTCTGACATATAGCAAATGGCATCAGCTGGTTTGATAAAGTAGGACCCTCCTTCCTTCATGCTCATTCTGGCACCAAATGGATGGGTGCCTGGAGATGCCGAGCATGGAGGTCTAGAGCTCCCAACCCCCAGGCTGTCACTGATCACAGCACAAGTTCATTAAACCAGGATTACTTAATGATAGTTAAAAAGATAACTTCCTCCCAGAAGCCAACGGGAGCTGACACTGTTGTTTCTTCACTAGTCCTGGAAAGCTGATCAGGCACTTTCTGCCGCCAGAGAGAGGGTCTGTGAAGCTCTTTATGAGGGTAGGTAAAGGGGATGACATAAACATGGCTTCTAAGAACAAGTTAACCCCTCAGTGTCATTAAAAGTATCCTGGATTTTATGTTGCTATAGACGTTAAGCCTTTGGTCAGAAAGATGCTCATAATCCCCAGGAATCTGTCCCCAGTACTCAGACCTGAGCACATCTGAGGTTAAGGGACACAGAACATTGTTCAGGGTTCAAAGATAAGGTCCCTCTGACAATATATATTTCTTATCATTGTCCATAGATAGAGAACTACAACACTGCATATGGGAACTATTTAGTTCTGGGAAACCTGTTTTTCAGTAACTAGAAGTATTTATCTACTCAGAATAGATTGCATTTTTAAAATTGATTTCAGAAAGACAGAGAAAGGTTGATTTGTTGTTCTTCTCATTAATGTATTCATTAGTTGATTCTGGTATGTGTCCTGACTGGAATTGAACCTGAAACCTTGGCGTATCCAGGTAACACTTTAACCAACTGAGTTAGCTACCCAGCCAGGGACTGACTGTATTTTATGCACATGCTCACAACTGCCCCCATCCAAGAAGCCATTGTATTTACACAAACCTCCAGATGCTAACCTGTCTTCATACTTTCTTGAACCACAAGAGAGTGGACAGTGAGCAGAGTGAACAGACAGCTACAGCTGGGGCCCGGCAGTTTATGGCTCCTCCCATCTCAACCAGGACTGGGATTGAGGCCTCAGAGGATTTTAAAGCATCAGGAATTGAGTCAGAGTGCTTGCCAAGAACAATCCCCATTACCTTAGAAAACCTACTGGAAAAAGTAAAAGGAAGAAAAATAGGCTATCCGAATCAATTGCTAGAATAGAAATGTATATTATTATATACTTAATATATCATTGATTTTAGAATACACATATTATATTTGTATTAATATATTTTTACATATTCTCCACCTAGAATTTTCATAATGGGGACTGTCTCTAACGTAATTCATTAATTTACTGGATTTAATTATATGGGTTCTATGGTTATGACAAAAGGAAAAAGGAATTTGAACTTCAGTCGTAGGTCTAAATGGCCTTGTGATTTAATTAGCATAAGAGATATGAGTGAGCCCAGCCAGCTTGGCTCAGTGCTTGAGCATCCGCCTATTAACCAGGAGGTCGTTGTTCGGTTCCTGTTTGAGGCAAGTGCCCAGGCTGCAGGCCCGATCCCCAGTGTGGGCGTGCAGGAGGCAGCTGATCAATTATGGTATTCTCTCTCATCACTGATGTTTCTGCCTCTCTCTCCATTTCCCTTTCTCTCTAAAATCAATAAGTATATATTTTTAAAAAGAGAGAGAGAGAGATGAGTGATAAAATGAAAAGCCCTGTACTGATTACCAGGTCAGGAGTGACAGTCAAAGAAAAGATCAAAACATGTGAATAAAAGAGAGAAATACTCAAATGTTATATTTATTCTGAAATACAATGTTTAGTTTTTATTATATGCACTTATAACTCTTTTATTTTTAAGTTACCATAATTCCTATAGGAGAAAACAGCTTTTCTATCATGGGTCTGAAATTATCAAGCCCTCTTGTCCCTTTTGAAATGGTGGCTTTTAAACTGGATTTTTGATAATGCAAAGTTTCTTAGCAATGTAGCCATTGCATCAGAGCAAAAAAGGCTATGAAGATGTGTCTCAGAAATGCAGAAGTATAGCTGAAACCGGTTTGGCTCAGTGGATAGAGCTTCGAACTGCAGACTGAAAGGTCCCAGATTCGATTTTAGTCAAGGGCATGTACCTTGGTTGCGGACACATCCCCAGTGGGGGGTATGCAGGAAGCAGCTGCTTGATGTTTCTCTCTCATCGGTGTTAATAACTTTCTATCCCTTACCATTTCCTCTCTCTAAAAAAAAAAATCAATAAAATATTTTTTAAAAAGAAATGCAGAAGTATATGGAAAGGACATCCTTAGGCTGGTTAAAATAGGACAAGGAAAGAGGTGTGTTCATGGAATGAGACATAACAGATTTCTTCAATTCTAAATTACTCTTTCTGTGTCTAATTGGAAGGAACTATCCAGGTAATCTAGAATTACAATTATATCACGTGACACTTTTTTATTTTATTTGTGCATATTGCCGTCTCCATATGCTAGAGGTTAGTATTGGGCTCCGTGTGCATTTTTTGACCATATATTTACCCCTCAACCTCTAGGAGCAGCATGGAAGTTGCAGGCGATCAGAAACTGAAAGGTCAGCTGGTAGAGTTGTGAACTTACCATGAATAAACTTAAACACATGAATGCAGTTAAGGACTAACTATGATTCATTCATTCCCACAAAACACAGTTCCTTCATCCCTCAAGCCCGAGTATAAAATGCTCCCTTTCCATAGGAGACTGACATTCTCCTGAGAATCACACTTTTCTTTCTCTGGTACTTCCATTGCACTCACATGTCTCTATGAAAGCAGTTTCCTCATTGTGTTGTAATCATTTGTTTGTGAGTTGTTACGTAGGAGAGGAAGAGACACAATCATTTCTTTTCATCTTTATTATGTCCAGGCCTATCATCTCATTAGCCCTGAAAAGTTATTTGTTGAGTGAATGCACCGAACATTTTGCAAAAACTGGTTATCAAAAGCTTAGGACAGATCATAAGGTGGTTGAACAGCTTTATTCAAATTCCATAAATATTGATACATATGTGGCAGGAATAAAGATGTTTTTTAATGAAAACAGAAAGATGTACTTTATGTTTTTTTAGAACCATTTGTAGGGATCATTCTAAATTTTCAGTTAAAAATCCCTTCATCATCTAACACTCTGTAAGCTGGACTGTTGCCAAGGAGTATTATTTTAGGCTTGCTCTAAACTAGTGGAAAATAGGATTTATGAATTCTAAGTTTGCTGGTGCTACTTATATTGCTCCTCTCATGGATTACAGTGTTTAAAATGTTTGTAAGTAGTTAGCATTAACTTTTTGCTTTCACCACCCTAGCCAGTTTGCTCAATGGATAGAACATCAGCCGGGAGACTGAATGATCCCGGGTTCAATTCTGGTCAAGGTCACATACCTGGGTTGCAGGCCAGGTCTTCAGCCCTGGTCAGGGCAGGTTCGGGAGGCAACTAATCAATGTGCCCCTCTTTCATTGTTGTTTCACTCTCTCTGTCTCTCCCTCTCCCTTCGACTCTCTAAAAATCAAAGGGAGCCCTAACTGGTTTGACTTGGTGAATAGAGTGTTGGCCTGCGGACTGGGGGGTCCCAGGTTCAATTCTGGTCAAGGGCATGTACCTTGGTTTCCGGCACTCCCCCAGTGGGAGGTGTGCAGGAGGCAGCTGATCGATATTTCTCTCTTATCTATGTTTCTAACTCTCTATCCTTCTCCCTTCCTCTCTATAAAAAAATCAATAAAATATATTTAAAAAAAAATTAAAATCAAAGGGTAAGTATTCGGGGTGAAGACAAACAAAACAAAACAACTTTTACTTTCTTTCAAAAAAATGACTATAAAATAGAAAAATGTGCTTAACGATAAGGAAAGAGTTTGGATGGAGAGGACTATGATAAAGGCCGAGATCCTGCTGATGCCCAGCCTGTTCTAGGTTCACAGAGGCGCTGTTTTAGGCGTCGGCTAACCTAGTTGTGGCTAATTTTAAACGTCCCCTTTTGTGTAGCCCTGGGTACCACTGAAACTCTCACCAGCTGAAAAGTGGCCTAATTGCATGTGAAGTAGCCAAGGCCTTTGAAAAGAGGGCTTCCTTCAGTGGACCGGCGTTTGCCATCGCTGCAGTTCTGAAAGGACTCACCTGGGCCCTGAAGTCTGCCTCAGTCACTTAATCTGCCTTCCAGGATTTCCTCCGTGAGGGATTAACCTTTCATCTCACTGAGCTGTGAACATCAAACAAGCAGGAGAGAAGCCTGCCTTTGCCAGAGAGAATTCTGCTAGCTGTGAGAGCCGGGAGGGCACGTTTACAGCTAACCAATCCAATGGCATGCAGCAGGAAGGATTAGGAAATAACATTAGTTGTGCTTTCACAATTTAGCATTAGCCATGTAGTCATATTTTTTTTTAGAAAAGGCTTTCCTCCATCCTCCCAGGAACAACAGCTGACATCTTCCCATGTCTACCCCTAGTTTTCCAGGATAGGAGAGGAGTGTAGAAGAAATCTAAACTCAAGGGATGCATAGAAATAGCCACAGGTAAGCAGGATCCCCATTGCAAGAAATACTATCAGAGCCCAAGCAGTGAGATTTCTTTTCAGCTGAAGTTGGTCTAGTCACAACCTTAGCATATTTTAGCCTCGGAGGAGGAGTCCCATTTACTCTTTGTGCCCAACCTACTTGAGTCTGACAGTGTGAGCTTTTGGCAGATACGGGGACGTTTGATTGGCGCCCACACCAGGTGAAGCCCATCCAGGTGCTCCTGCTTTGGGCAGCCTGTGGAGGCCAGCTCTTGAATATGCCTATACTTCTTTGTGCTGATCATGCATGTTCCCCCTTTGTCGCAGGAGGACTGTGCCCAGGGTCCAATGATCCTTGCGTGGAGAAGCCGTGTCCAGGGGACATGCAGTGTGTCGGTTACGAAGCCAGCAGGAGACCGTTCCTCTGCCAGTGTCCACCGGGGAAGCTCGGAGAGTGCTCAGGTGCAGACTGGGTTGCAATGACGAGGGTCTAAATTCCCAGTCCTGAAGCCCTTTGCCCTTGAGTAAATTATACTGCCCTGGTCCTTTCAGAAGACATTTCTGCCTGCCGGCAATATTGTCCTTCAGAATGGACCAGAACTGACATCCGCTAATCATACTCCGAGTTTATGGCAGCTGCAGCCTGCGTGATGAACACATGCAGGGACCGTGGACTCCTGACACAACGGGGAGACCAAAGCATGTGTTTTCCATCATGTTGCCTGGATGGTATGGGTGTGAAATTGTGGAACATACATGCTATTGGTTGGCAGGAGAGTTGGAGTGTCTGTGGCATGACCTTTGATGTTAAGAGGGCTGCATAGACCCCTAGTCCCAAAACAGAGATCACCAGAAGGTAGAGCTGAGCCTGTCCAGTTGGCCTTCCCTGGGGTAAACTCAGCCTAGAGCACCAAGTTAGCATCGCTACTGGAGATGTCTAACTAACTGCATGTTCCCCAAACTATATATAGATGCTCACCTCTGTTTCTTAAAGAAAGAAAGAAAAAAACAGTATTTATATTATTTCAATCCAGATGGCCCTCTGTTTCTGATCTTCACTCAATGCATTTTGAACCATGTATGCTCTACCTCTTTTTTCTTCTAAAAAGAGTGTTGTTCATTTTAGGCATCAATAAAACACTCTCTTTGGTAGAGGATATACTTACAATACAGGTACACTGATGCCAATTTTGGAATGCAAGAATTAGATCGAGTAATGACTGAATAGTAATTATAGTGATAATAGAAAATGATTATGACTATTGTGTGCAAGGCACTTTGTTAAGCAGAGGGTTCCAGAAATAAACTTAGCCTTTGCAAAGGGAAGCTCTGTTCTTAGAAATGGAAGCCAAAGCTCTTTCATAGTTGATTTCAAGAACAGAGCTGCCTGTTAAGTGAAAGAATCACCAGTGTATTTGCTTTTGAAGTCATATAAGGCTTGGACTTGAAAGATATTTATGCTGTCCCCACCCCAGCACACAAGCCATGAACATAGCAGGTGGGGATGTAGGGTGACAATAAGGCCAAGCCACTTTCTTCCCATCTCCTTTCTCCTCTCTGTATAGAAAACTTTTGATAGTTCGCAATTATCATCCATTTGGTGTATTTCCACACTTACCACCTTTCCTCCCAGCAAGACAGCTTTTCAACCATTACTTTGCTTGATAAAAGATAAAGTTGGAGGCAATTAAAAAAAATAGGGTAAACTTAGAATTGGGCTAAAATTTCTGAGAAGGGGAGCCTTGAAATTAATAATCAAGGTAAAATTGTCACTGCATATGATATGAACTCCCTTTCTAACCATTACTTTTCTCTAACGCTAGTGCAAATGTCATGATTTGGCTATTTGACATTAGGATATGTGGGGTATTCTTTGAAAATGGTTGTGTCTCCCCATAGTTCCATGGAATTGGAAGTTCTTAAGTGTCTAAGTGATGGGGATGGACATGATAGATTATCCTTTAATAGGGCTAATTTTAAAAAGTGGGAATTGAAAATTTAGTGACATTAATAAAATTCCAGTTATAGAATTTATCAAGTTGCTTTTGTCATTAGACAACTAAGATTTTATTTTTTGCATCTGGACTAATTAATATTTGTTTTCACTTTGAAATTAGAGTGTGACCTGAAATGGAGAACCAGTTTTTAATCAAAAATGGTTTCTCTTCAATGCCTTCACTAACTTCCCATGGTCTTTCACCCTTGCTTAGTAGTTATTGGGTGATTTCAGTTGTCCCTGCTCATTTCTAAAAGTTAAAAACCTGTGTGTGTTCTCATTATGATCTTTCCAGGGCACACTTCTCTCAGCTTTGCTGGAAACAGTTACATTAAATACCGGCTTTCTGAGAATAGCAAAGAAGAGGACTTTAAGCTGGGTCTGCGTCTACGCACACTGCAAAGCAACGGGATTATCATGTACACCAGAGCAAATCCCTGCATAATTCTGAAGGTAATTAAAATGGGTTATCTTTTCCTGCAGTCAGTTCTCATGTTAGTCTTTTGGCTCGTGGGTTGGGGGCTGCTGAAATCGTTTTGTCTTTGGAATTCAGAAGACCAAAAACAGACTTTAGGACAGAGGGAGCAGCAGCAAAACTGGGAAGTGTGCCAACACCCTGTTTCCTTTTATATATTCGGCTTCGAAACTGGCTCTTGGCAGACAGGATCTCTCTCTAGAGTGGGTTCAAGGGCTGGCCTCCTTGGAGCTGTAATCACTCAACAGCTCATTAGAATGTATCTCCTAATCAATTCCATGGCAGGGTTAGTCCTTTAAAAAGGTTGGCTGTGTACTCTTCTATCCCTACTGACCTCGGAGAGTGACTTCTGTCCTTGCTCAGAAAGAAGTTGGACATCTGGGGCATGGAAGATTTCATATGTCCCATCGGACACAAGTAGCCCAATTTATTAAAGTAATTTCCAGCCTCAGAAACCCTCCAAAGGCAGCCAGATTTCTTTTAGAACAGGTCTGGCATTTGTGTTCAGCTCAGAGTTTCTGCTATCTTTATGACAACAACAGCAATAGTACTAAAAGCGTTACACATATCATTTGACTTTTATTATAAAATTAATATGAATTAATAAATTCATTATATCTGATAATCCCCATTTGATGGAGAAGATAGAGGTTCAGGAAGGTTAAGTAAGGTACCTAAGTACCTAGTTGTACAGCTAATAAGTGGTAAAGCCTGGACCCACACTCCATGCTCCCCTAGTTCTCAGTGTTGACACTACAACTTATTTTAACAAAAAATAATATTCTAGCCCTGGCCAATAGCTCACTTGGTTAGAGGATCATCACAATAGGTCAAGGTTTTGGCTTTAATGTCCAGTCAGGACACATACAAGAATAAACCAATGAATGCATAAATAAGTGGAACAAGTCTCTCTCTCTCTCTTCCTCTTTCTCTCTACAATCAATCAGTAAATAAAATTTTAAAAACACATTCTGTGTGTCTGTAGGACAGATTAAGCTCTCCAGTATTGTGAGGAGAAGAAATAAGAATGAGGAAGACATGCTTAATCTAATTCTCTTCTTACCAGGTTGCTACACCAGCCCATTGTAAGAGCATTCAGAAATATATAGTCTGTCCAGCAAGAAGTGCCCGCCCAGGTGGAAGTGGCTGACAGTGTTTCCTTCCTAGGATTCTATCACTAGATTTAACTGGAGTCCTGATAGAGCTTCCTAGCTTCTATCCTTCGATTGTTTATAGGTCACATCCAAGTTGATTAGGTGGCCCAGACTTTAATCTTAGAGGGAGAGAATTGAATGCCAGTGTCTTTCCCTGTCACATAGACTTTTCCCAGGTCTTATTGCCAGGTATTACTTGGTGGCCAAGAGTGAGTGATCAGGGAGTTGGAATTCAAAAGCTGGTTACTTTTGTGGGGAATTTCCCACTGTCCTTGCTCATTCAACTCAGAGAATAATCTTAGCTCTATAAAGGAAAGCAGTGTTTTTAAATTTTTTATTTATTGATTTTAGAGAGGAAAGGAGATAGAGAACTCAATTTGTTGTTTCACTTATTATGCATTCATTGGTTGGTTCCTTTATTTTTTTTAAATCCTCACCCAAGGGGATGGAGGGGGAGAGAGACAGAGAGAGAGAGAAACACTGATATGAGAGAGATTTATGGATTGGTTGCCTTTGACATACACCCTCACTGTGGCAGGGGATCAGCCCTGCTACACAGGTATGTGCCCTTGACTGGGTATCAAACCCATGACCCTTTGTTATGCATATTGATGCTCTAACCACATAAGCAGGGGTCATGGGTTCAATTCCCAGCTCTGGTCAGAGCTCATGCAGGGGGCAACCAATCCATGTGTCTCTCTCACATTGATGTTTCTTTCTCTCTCTCTCTCTCTCTCTCTCTCTCTCTCTCTCTCTCTCTCTCTCTTCTCCCCCAACTCCACTCTCTCTAAAAAAAAAAATCAATAGAAAAATATATTCTTGGGTGAGGATTAACAAAACAACAATAAAAAAACTAATTCAGGAAGTGCAATTTTAGAAAACAGTGACTTCAAATAAGATATTCATGGTGGAAGAAGAAAAATTCAAAGACTTAACTCCTGTATATTTCCTCCTGGCCCCAAAGCATACTGCCTTCAACCCATAGATCACATTCTAAACAGCCCTGAGTGTGGAGGCTGGCATAATAGCTTTGGAAATGCTCTACACCAGCCCATTTTAAGAGCATTCAGAGGTACCAGCTCCTGGTGGTACCTTCAAAAGGGCTGGTGGGTGCAGAGCATCCTTATGAGCCAAACATTTTCTGTTAGCAAATCTCTTAAATTGCATTAAACTTGAGAAGACAAAAAATCTTGGACCTGGATGGCTTGACCCTAAAATGCAGCTTGTCATTTGACACGTCACTAGAAAATGTCTAAAATGTGCAGCTCTCTTGGGATGGCAAAGAAGAATTAAACCTTTTAGGCAGCGCTAGCTCCTAAGGTAGATTGTATTTCATGGAACAAGCATGTTTCTGGAAGTTGGGTAAATTGAATCTCTATAAATGGAATTCTAATAAACTCGGGATGGTTGCCGATTGAGGAGACTCTCCCATTAATCCCTTTGTGATGTGAATAATCACCCCCCCCCCCCATCTGTCTGTTCTCTACATTTGCTTTTAATATGTTAGGTTAGTTAGCCCAAAGCAGGACACAGCTGTACTGAACTATTGCAGACATTCTCCTACAGTCGCCAGTAATATCCACTTAAGGGATTTGGATCTGTTTGCTTAACATTTCCAACCTCGTGTAAGATTTAATTTTATTGGCCTTAGGTACGGTGTGTGGCTTGTACTTGGGTTCAATGACTATGCTGAAATGCTTTGTTTAAATTGCACTTTTGACTGTTTATATTTTCCCAGTTAGAGCACG
Source organism: Antrozous pallidus (assembly GCA_027563665.1). NCBI lineage: Eukaryota > Metazoa > Chordata > Mammalia > Chiroptera > Vespertilionidae > Antrozous > Antrozous pallidus. The sequence goes on from CM050520.1 coordinate 62,317,184, forward strand.
TTCTCTTAAAAAGTACTTAAGAGGGGTGGAGAACACCCCTTGCAAACAGCAAAGGAAATGCAAGGAGACCTCAAGAAGTGAAAATGCTCACGGACAGGGAGCGCTACTCTCTCCAGGCAGCAGGAAAGGGGCACATTTATCTGTTTATCATGGACACCCTTGTTTGCTTCCGAAAGGTTTTACAGGCTTAACATAAACACCCAAGTGCAATAAAATTGAAACACCATTACGAAAAGCACACACAAAAGAACAAGAGCCCGCCAATGAAGTGGGAAAGGGCAGAACATCACCCCTAAAATATCTACATCTAGGGTTGCTACTTCAGTTGAACGGAAACCATAACTCTGAGTTTCCTGGCACCCAAAGCAAGAATGAAAACAGTAGGGTAGGTCTGTGGCTGTCCTTTAACCTGTAATAAAAACATGCCATGTCACCAGGAGAGATTTGCCAGATCCAAGTAACGTTCTCCCTATGCCAGTCTTTTAGGTCCAATGTTAGAGCACAAGTCGTTGGTTTTTAATTTAGAGCTGTCACATTTTTTCTTTTTTGGAGAAGTTCTAGGTGATGCATTGCTTTATGCTGATGGTTCTCAGACATGGCTAGCTTAACACCCAGGGTTGAAAGGAAGGTGGTCAGGGAAAGCTCCTTTGGTTTTTCAAGCTTATTCATCTACTTGGGGAATCCAGATCTTTCTAACACAGTTAGAAGAGTAAAAAGGAAGCCCCCCACCCAAGATCCCAGTGTTCCAAGGGTCTGCATCAGAGTATCACTAAGCAGGGAATTAACTTATTAAAATAATAACATACCTAAAAACATACCATAGTGACTACTCTTCTGCCAATGAAGAAACCAAGGCTCAAAGAGATGCAGCAACATACCCAACGTAGAAGCTAGGGAGTGGTAAGTCTTGGCTTCTGACAGAGGCAAACAGGTTGCGGGCACTGTAATGTTTATAGAAAGGAAATATTTGGAGGGCCAGGGTGATAAGTTGTTTATTCAAAATGTATTTTTGAGCACTTACTGTGTGGCAGGTAGCTGTTAATGGCAGCCATGAAAATGGGTTTGCTAAAAGTCGCCTTTTCAAAGAACATGTACTCTCCCCCTTATGGTAATGGCTGCTTCCTAGAAGCACACCCCGAAGATCCAGAGCAGTAAGACTCTGTGCCATAATTTAAACATTTTTGCTCAAAATTCTACACTCCTCCAGGAAGACCTCTTACAGACAACTTGATATGTTGTCTCCCAAGCCTCAGCCACAGAAGACCTGAGTTAAAACACATCACTGATTCGAAACAACCCCAAGAGCCTAAATGTTATGTAACATTAGGGCCACACTCTCGGAATTATGCATTTCACTGAAGAAATTGCCTCCTTCCCCCCACCTGGAACATCTTTTCAGATCATTCCTATAAACTTTCCTTACGGTTTGATGCACACCCCAAATTCTATTACAATAGCTTGCCCTCTGGTTGGTGAAAGCCTTGTTCTGTCAACAGAAAGATCCTTTAAACCTGCGTTAACTTTATTCTGAAGACAGAGAAAAATAAATAGGATCAGAGTATAATTTTCCAGTATGAGAGCATGTGAAAGCATTTTTTTTCTCCCCTGGAAGAATATACTTGTGAAATAGCAAAGATGATCTCTTTTCAAGGCAGCTTTTGACATCAGCATTCTAGTTTGTCATCTAAACAAGGCTTATAATTCCAAACTCCTAGAATTGTGAAGATACAGATGAGTTTTCTTTTCAAAAAGCGGAGGATCATGTAGGCCTCTGGCTTCCTATTCATTCAGTAGTGCTGCTACTGTTATTTTTTTTTCCAATAGGAAAAGAAAGGTAATCTTAGCATACTCAGTGTTAGTCTGGGATAATGTTGATTCTTAGTTACAGAGCTTCTATGTATGAATACATAAGAGCCACATCAGTTCTCCTGGGTGAATTTGTAACTTGGTTGCAATCCCAAGAGATAGAGGGTCAGGTTGGGGAGGGGAACGGACAATGTAATATATTAATTGACTACTTCCTTTTTCAGAACCTTACATGAATTGTACCCTCACCACCAGATTTTCCTTGATAGACTAGGGACACCACTTTGTAGCCACAGAGCATAACAGCAGATGGACTGTGCAGAAGGTAGTCCCCAAAGTCACATTTGATCATTTTATGACTCACATCGAAATAAAAATATGGATATTTATCCAGGAGTTGTCACTGAGCAAGTATTCTGCTGTGATTTACAATATCCACTCAGTCCATTTTGTTGAACTGAAAAAGTAACAAAGACAACAGCGTAGATTACTCACGTAGTCTCTCTGAAAAAAAAAAAAGAAATATTTGTCTGCAGTCTTTTTACATCCATACATTTGCATTACAGCGCAGAGTATACATGCCCTCAACTGTGTGTGATGTGGCTAAACATTCTGCAAGGGACCTAGTCTTCTTGTAAAATAAGCCACCTCAGCTACCTCTGCTCCACAGATAAGGGGTCCACCAGGTGGCTCTCTCCAGGTGACCTGGGTGATACAGGCAAAGCCCTAGTTAGATCCTTATTCCTAACTTCCCAGGGCTCTGCCAGTTCACAAAGCCTCCCACCTTCTATAGTATTGTACATGCTTGTGTGGCATGAACCTATGAAATTTATGCCAAAAAAAAAAGGTGCCAGGGAATCCATGGAGTCACAGAGGTGGATATGAGAGTCCTCGGGAGCGAGTGAACATACCGAAGCACAGAGATGTAATCTATTTGTGGGAATGAGTGACTCTGTGATAATCCCTCATGGGTCTATCATGAGTCAAACATTTTAGAAAGACTGGCTCCATCTATTTTTATGAATTCATGTGCCATTTATGTCTCCTTAGTGACCTGGAAGGTCTATGTTCCTTCCCTTTCCCCTTTCCTGTTGGAGCACAGGGTGTACAAGAACGTATATTGCCTGATGCATATTAAAAAGTGCTTTGGTGTCCTTCCCGTGCAGATCATGGACGGTAAGCTGTGGTTCCAGCTGGACTGTGGCAGTGGCCCCGGACTCTTGGGTATCTCAGGCCGCGCGGTCAACGATGGGAGCTGGCACTCAGTCTTCCTGGAGCTCAACCGCAATTTCACCAGCCTGTCCCTGGACGACAGCTACGTAGAGCGGCGCAGGGCACCCCTCTACTTCCAGACGCTGAACGCTGAGAGTAGCATCTACTTTGGGGCCCTGGTGCAGGCGGAGAACGTCCGCAGCCTGACCGACTCGCGGGTCACGCAGGTGCTGAGTGGCTTCCAGGGCTGCCTGGACTCTGTGGTGCTGAACAACAACGAACTGCCCCTGCAGAACAAGCGCAGCAGCTTCGCCGAGGTGGTGGGCCTGACCGAGCTGAAGCTGGGTTGCGTGCTCTACCCTGACGCCTGTGAGCGCAGCCCCTGCCAGCATGGGGGCAGCTGTGCCGGCCTGCCCTCCGGGGGTGAGTGTGCTGGGTGTGCCCTGTGGGGACAGCAGTGGATAGAGGGGTGGGGGCGATCCTATGCATAACCGTCCTAAGTGCTTCCCTGGAGACGGTATTCATCCAAGATGCTAGCAAAGCTTCCAAACCCTCTTGGGGGCACTGAGTGGTTGGCCATTACAGGAGTGTCCAGTTTAGCCAGTCCATTTGCAATATCCCATAGGTGGTGCAGTACCCTGACCATAGGAACCTGGAGATACTATCACAGATGCCCCCTCCCTGGCCCACCCCACACTCCCCCAGGCCCCAGTAGCTTGGAGGAATCAGACCCCGTTTTTAAGTTGTTGCCCTCTTGAGTGTCCTGCATGTTGCTGCAGAATAACTGGTAGCAGTCTGAGTGATGAAGACCATATGGCAGCAGGTACACAATCCTTTCACACATAGACATACACTGAGTGGCCAGATTATTATGATCTCTGAACGCATAACAATCTGGCCACTTAGTATATATCCTATATAAGGATAATATGCAAATTGTCCCCTCGACCAGGAGTTTGACCAGCAGGCAGGCTAACCACCAATGTCCCTTTCCTTGGCCAGGCTGGCCAGACCCCACCCATGCACGAATTCATGCACTGGGCCTCTAATGTGTGTGTGTGCGTGTGTGTGTGTGTGTGTGTGTGAGAATATAAATATAAATGTGAATGTAAACATAAACATAAACATAAATATAAATCTATATTAAAGGCCCAGTGGCCAGATTATTATGAATTCAGAGATCATAATAATAATAATCTGGCCACTCCATGTATAACTTTACTAGAAGCTAGAGGGGTGGGGTGGGCGGTGAACCCACCACTGAGGAGTAGAAATACAGTAGAGATGTTTTGGAGCATGCTTTTAGAATGTGTGTATTAAAGATGAGTCTAGTAACAACTCTATAAAGAAGTAAAAAGTCAAGAATAAGGAGAAGGCAACTGACATGAAATCTTCAGACAGATAAACAGTGAATGAGGGTTTCCTGCTTTACCTCAATAATTTTCCTCCCAAAGATACATCATGAAGATGAAAGAAAGAGCAAATAGGGTGCTCCCCTCTCCAAAAGGGCGGCAGGACTTACAGAGGGTTTCTGCTGTTTGAAGGAAATGCCAAGGTTATTGCAGTCCTAGGAGCCTGAAGATACAAGAACCCCTGACATTACCCAGATGCAGTGCACGTTCAAGCAAACTGGGCCAGGCTTTCTCTGGTTGGAGCCTTTGCCATCTCCCCGTGGCTCAGCCATTGACTCTACTGCAGCCCCTTTTCGGACACTCCCAGTGGCATTATGATTAGCAAATTTAAACCTTCCTCACAAATTACTTAGAGATTCTGCTGTGTACATTACCATCTAATGTTTGTGAAGCCCAACTCCAAATTTAGAGTCCATTTTATTATTAGAAGGGTATAAACTGTCCTCAGGATGATGCACTGCCGAAATACAGACACCAGCGTTGTTTAGACTTGCATATGTTACTGCCACAATGAGGGCCGAGTGCCCTGGGGGGAATTTCTGCAGGCTCGATTTAAGAAATCTATTTGCTGTTTTTACTATCTCAGCAGTATATGTAAATAAAGGGTTGTTATGGTGCCATAATTCCCCAATGATGGGCAGTAACTATACTTCAGTGGTTCTATAAACCAGCCCATTATGACAAGTCATGGCCAGTTTTTCACCAGGCAAAACAATCTTGTGAGTGTGAGCCATCTAGGATATATAAAAGGAGCATATAATTAAATTGCGTTGAAATAGAACACCACTCCATGTCAAATGCTAGGTACACAGCCACAAATTGTAACATACTTTTTAATGATGGCAGGACATGGTTTCTTCTGGCAGAGCTATGGGTTTCCACGATGGGTTAGCTTTAAAAATAATAATAATAATCACTGTATTAGGGAAAAGCCTATGGAATCTTGCTCTTCGGGATGCGTTTTAATTTTTTTTTAATTGCCATGAAGTCCTTGAGCTAAGTATTCAGTGCAGGTATGTTCATGAAATGACTGTAACTCACATCGGAAACAGTGATTTTCCTGTATTTTTTAATCCCCTTTTGGTTTAACCAGATTGCAGCACTGAGGACATGCCTGTCATATACTTTATACATGGCCGAAAGAACTTGCTTTTGAGGGACCCAGCCTTGCCCCCAGTGGTCAAGGTCAACCTTGCCTGCTTGCTCTCTCATACTCCTCTTTGTCTCCCTGCTCTCCACTCCCACCAATGATTGGGTCTGGGATTCCACAGCAGGTACTCTTCTTTCCAAGTGAGAGAGCCTCTTACCTGTTCAAGTCTCTCCTTTGGACCTGGGGGCTTATGTTTCCCTAAAGCAAAGAAAGTATCTTCACAACTTTTTTCTCTCATTTCTACTCCTCTGTTTAATAGAGAGGGCCCAGTGGTTCTTATCTCAGCAGCCCCCAGGGCATGGCCTAGGTGGGGCAACCTGGAGCTCTTAGGCACAGCAGTACTAAGCCCAGAGAGAGCAAACTCCTGACATTCACCAGGAAATCCAAGAAGAGGGTTTCTGTTGCTTCCTGTGGAATCAAAGGCACAAGATTTCTCTTCTGATGTGTGAGGGGGCACCTACCAGCTTCCTGGCTTTAGAGATAAGGCCTCAGGTTCTAAAGAAAGAGGAGAGAGACTCCATTTCTTTGCCCGAATTATCTGTTCATATTAGAGTAATTTTTGCCAGGTCCCTGTATCCTATCTGCACATTCCCTCCATTGGTGCCAAATAGAAGGGGGTGGGGACAAGAACAGAAAGAACCAACAATCTGGCTTTTAACTCAGATCTGTGAAACTATGCAGCTAATTATAAGGTTATTTAAAATAAAAAGCATCTTAGTTATGAGTGATAGTTTTAAAAGGACAATAAGATTGAGTCATTCATGAAAGAAGATTCGTGCCTTGAAGGATTCCTTCTGGCTGCCAGGACTATTTAATGGCTGAGAGAGAATCTTGCTTCCCCAGATCAAAGACTAGAATGCATGTGGTATTCAAAGAGGAAATTGGGGCTAGAGAAAGTAGAGAAAAGTCATTAACATGTGACTTCATGCACAGAGGAATGTTGATAGCACAGGTTAACTGTCTGAACATCTCACTGTTGTGGGAACCCTGTGTGACCATGTGTTACTCTTAACATTGCAGGACACGTATTTAGCATAATCATTCTCTCGACCACTGGAGAATGCTGAAATATTGTTGCTTATTGGCTTCCTGGTGGCCCACTCGCACACTGTGGCCATCATAGCACATTATTTCAGAACACTCAGAATTCTTACACCAGGCAATCCACAGCAAGAAGCATTTCCTGTCAGATAAAAGGGATTCTGCTCTAACCACCTCCAAGCACAATCAGCCTCTGGCATGAAGGGCATGGAAGCCATGCCTGCTAGCTCGGAATGACGTGGTCAGCTGTTTTGACCCGTGTTGTGACTCTGGCTGTCCCAGGAACAAGCCATAAAGTCCCCAGGGACTCGGAGGCCAGAACACTGACTTGTAATAAGAGTGTAAATATGAGGCTGTAAAGCAACCACAGAAAGAAGGCTGTCTTTTGGTAAAGCCTTCAAATTATATCTATTTCATAACATGAACTGGAAATAGCAACCATTGTGGAAAAGAAATGGTCTGGTCCCATTCTGACCCCTGCATTTCCAGACCCAGTGGGTAGGGAGCAGCCCAGCAAGCATCCACAGTTTGAATAGCGAGTCCCCAGTCCTCCTGATCAGTTTAAGCTCATTACTGGAAAATCTAGTTGAGGCTACACTAGGCCAAACAAACTAGTTATTTAGACAGTTTTGCATGAGACTGGAAGTCTAAATCTTAAAATGAAAAGTTGGTAAATTGTTAAATGCTAAGAGGTACCATTTGTTAAACTTGCACTATGAGCTTGGTACTGTGCTAGGCACTTACTTACCTTGCAAGTGCTCATATACTGGCAGATGTTGGGTGCCATTTAATGCTGGGGATATTGATCTGGCATCTAGAAGCATTCTGGAATCTAGAAAAGGGGCTGTGCGTAGATTAAATAAGAGTCCAGAAACGAAACATAATTTTGAAAGACATATTGAGGGAGGCAGAGAAGCTTGGCTGAAGAAACCAAGTTTTAGTCTCAGGACCCCTTGCTTTTTATTAACACAATTTGTCCTAAGGCAAGGTGGAGATATATACTTCAAAGGGTAGGGTTTCATACAGAAACATTGTCAGGTTGGAGAACTGCCTTTGGCTGTTCATGTGTTTGGCCAACAGGAGACAATAACATGTAGATTAAGATGCCCTGAGCTGTCTGGAAGCAAACAATCGATTTAATGCATCCTTTTCAGCTTTGGGAAAATGCCTTCAGCCATCTCCAACAGGTGGTAATGTATGTGACTCCCAGTCCTTGTTGAGTCCCCAAGTTCCATCAATCTTTTGATGAAACTCTTGTAGTTGTGACATGCTGGAATTGGCTTCCAGCAATACACAATGACATAATTCTTGCAACAATATTCTGGGATCCATGCTATTTTTCTTCCCCTACACGCATTTTACACATAAAGAAGCCAGAGAAGTTAAGTAACTATCCCAGCATCACACAGCTAATAAAGTTTGTGGAACCACCCAGCCTATGCTCTTATCCCATCGCTCAAAGTGTGTTCGAGGACCAGCAGTGTTGACATCACTGGGGATAGAGGTGCAGCATCAGGTCCCAACCCAAATCTACTGAACCAAAATCTGAATTTTAACAAGATCCCTAGGTAATATATTGATTTCTCTCTCTCTCTTAACTGCCCCAAACCTAGGAGAACGAATTCTTTTTTGTTTGTACATATTACACATAGTATTTCTCAGACTCTGACGTGCAACTGCATCACCAGAGGACCTTATTAAGATAAGATTGTGTTATAGAAGAGTCTCTTGATTGTTAAGGGAAAAGGAACATCTGTTTACTCGCCTCCATCATTTGCTGCTTGGGTCAAAGGAACCTTCTGCTAGGTCACTAAATTGTACTTGATTATTTCTGAACTTCCCACCAAGACCAATTTCTCAGAGCAAAGTCTGTGGGATAAGCGGGACTCAAACATATAAGTCAGAATCTCGGAATATGCACAGTAGGGATTCCGGAATCTCTGTTTTTAACAAGGCTCCAGGGTACCATGCACATCTAAGTTTGAGGATCCCTGATACTTGGAAATCTTGGTAAACTCTGTGTTTGCAGGAATGTGGCTCAGTAAATTCCAGAAGAGTTAAGTAGTCACAGGACACTTAGGAATTGGGTGTCAGATGCTCATCTGCATTTTTAAAATTGCTTTCACATTAAGGTTGGGCTTCATTCCCCACACAGTCTGGAGTCACCCGGAGCTTCCCTTCAAAGATAAAGGTAACAGTGTCTCCCTAGTCCCTCTAAGCAAGTTGCACAAAACAACAAGTTCTTAGATGTTACAAACAGTTGGGCATAGAAATGTTGTCAGCAGCAAAGCTCCCCGTGCTACTTTGGGTGATGTTTTACTGAGTATTTTGTGTTCCTGATTTGTAAGGGTCTAGATAAATGCAGTTATTCAAACTTTAATTAAGTGCCTGGTTTGTGCTGAGCTTTATGTTAAGTTCTGGGGTCCCATTGCTGTTTCTGTGACCAATGGACTCAACTGTGTGGCCTCCGTCCCCTCGTAGCTGGCTTAAGGAGACTGAACACGCTGGTCCACTGAGCACAAAGGGCAGAGAATGGAAAAGCCAGGTCCCAGTGAATATACTGTGGACATAATTTGACTGAACTTTGCAGCTTATGGGGGAAATTATTTTTTCTGAGTGGATTTAAATAGAGTTAAACTTTTTATTCATAATTTTATTTTATTTTTTTGCGTTTTTTTATTTTTTATGGTTTTTGTTTTTCTAGCCATTCTTTTCTTTATTGTTTAAAGTATTACAAATAGTAGTACATATGTCTCCTGTTTTTCCCTCCATTGTCCTCCCCCTGGCTTCCCCTGCCCCCCAGCACATGCCCTCACCTGCTCCTCCCCTCTCATTGTCTTATATCCATTGGTCATGCTTATATGCATGCATACAAGTCCTTTGGTTGATCCCTTACAGCCCCCACCCCCCAAAACCTTCCCTGCCTTCTCGCTATAGTTTGATAGTCTGTTCAATACTTCTTTGCCTCTGTCTAATTTTGAAAAACCTCATTGTAATGGCATACATAACATCATATCGATACTAATCGAGAAACTCAAAACCCTAAAGCAGTCTGACTACTGCATCACCAGAGGAGCTTATTCAGATAAGACTGTGTTGTAGAAGAGTCTTGGCCCCACTATAGTTATATGTGGACAAAGAAAACATGCTAGCAGGTGAGGATTTACTGTGTGCTTAGTGTTGTTCACAAACTAAAGTTTCCATGTCCTCAAAGAGGCTCAACACAGTATACAAGATATGAAACATGAGCCAGTTTTCCTAGGGGAAGTTACAGGCCAGCCTTCAAAGGTTTTTGTTTTACAAGCATTAGGTATTGTGTGTAACTTGGTTGGTGAGAGAGAAACGTCCATATGCCTATACATTGAAATGGTGAAGTAATGACAGAGGCTGTGATCTGTAGCTGCACTGGCCCCACTCTAGTTTTCTCATACCGAGATTCACACAGGCTAGAAATTTCAATATTTTCCAATGTCCAGCCTAAAGAGGAAAAAACTCCCATTGCTTTCAATTGTTTGGTTGATGAGCAACATAGAAACTTCAGAATCCATTCTATATAATAAAAGAGAAACATGCAAATTTGACCATACCTTCGCTACACTATCAGCCAATCAGGAGCCGGGGGCGGTGGCCGAGGAGCACGAGGCAGGGGGCAGGGTAAAAGGGGCGGGACCAAGGTGCATGCAGGTGGGGGCGGGGCCTAGGCATGGGCAGCGGCAGTACCAGGGCATGGGCAGTAGCGTCACCACAGCACCAGGTTCCCTGGTGTCGGGACGGGGGACCTAAGGCCAGGCCAGGGGACCTAAGGCTGTGCCCTTTGCTCCTGCACCGGGCCAGGGGAACTGAGGCTGCACCCCCCCACCCAGAGGGGCTTGATGGGACACCTGAGGCCACATCCTCACCTCAGCACTGGGGGACGTGAGGCCAAGCTGGAGGTCCTAAAGTTGCACCCCCTACCCTGGTGCCAGGGCCGAGAGACATGAGGCTGAGCCAGGGGACCTGAGGCTGCACCCTCTGACCTGGCACCTGGCCAGGGGACCTAAGGCTATGCTGGGGGACCTGAGGCCATGCTCCCTGCCAATAGGACTTGATGGGGGACCTGAGGCTGTGCCCCCCACCCAGTGCTAGGCCAGGGGACCTGAGGCTGTGCTCCCTGCCCTGTGAGGCTTTATGGGATTGGGGCTGGCTGAGTCTGGGTCTTGTGCAATTTCAAGGTGAACACGGGTGGGCGGAAACTTGACTCTGGGTCCCACAGCATGCCCCAGACTCTGACAGGAATGGAGATTTTCATATACATTTTATTAATTTTCTTTCATCTCTGATAATTCTATTATAGAGAAAGGGAAAATAGCAGTATTAAAATATTTCCTCTAATTAATTCCCTTTTAATGTACATGAATTTCATGCACCAGGCCACTAGTAGTTATTATAATAGTAATAACAATAAAGCATCTCATGTGTGGGTGTTCTATTGTGGTTGATGAATCCAGAAACCTTATTTTCCTCTATGAAATGGGTATTGGTGAGGCTCAGTTATGAGATAAAAAATAGAGGGGTTCCTAGATAGATGTCAGGCAGCTCAGCCATGATCATGCCCAGCTGCTGGGTAACAGTCAGAACATATACATACATCCAGGGCCTCACCCCCAAATCACAGCTGCCTCCCCAAACCATGTAAGTTCTCAGAATTTCTAAATGAAACCCTTAATTCAGTGAGCATAGTGGTAGATGCTGGATCCAGATCCCAAGTGCTCATTGCATATTTGTCATTATCTCTCCCTTTGTACGGCAGGCAGATGTTTCCTTAGCAAGGCAGCCAACCCCGATCAGAATGATGTTCACCTAATCTAGCAAGCAGGGCTGAGGGGTGAGGCCATTACCTGAATGAATCAGGTTGGAAAACGACTAAGAAGTCACAGAAGTAAGATAGGAATTATCTTGATTATTTGCCTACACAGCCCAAATACACTCTATAATTGCTCAAACCACTTCTATTTTTTGCACTTAATAGGTTTTGCCATGTTCTTTGAGTGAGGGAAGGAAGGAGCATTTTACATTCGTCTGGATGCAGATTTCAAAACCATCTGCCTCCACTAGAAGGATTATAAACAAGAGCACAGCTTTGAGGAAAAACGATGAAATGCACTTCTCATCCTGTCATATTTGAGAGGAGAGAAGCTCTGACATTGTTTTCAGGGTTTTTTTGTTTGTTTGTTATGTTTTGTCTTTAAACATGTATCTCAATACTTGGCGGATGATTGTCTTTTTTTAAATCTGAGAACTGGTATAAAGTGGCACCTGCCACTGAATTGACTGTGTAACTTTGGGCAAGCCAACTTATTTAAGCCACAGTCCCTTCATTTGTAAAATAACTATTATAATAGTATTTATACCATAAGGTTGTTATTAAGAATTAAATGAGAATAATGCATAGCAAGTTCTTAGCATTTTTCCTAGCACCTAATAAGCCATTGTTCTTACTAATGGTTTCCTTATTTGACATTCTCTCCCAACCCAGAAGGGGAAAAAATCTGCTCTTTTTAATAAGATTTTGAGGTCATCCATTGAATTTTATTTTCCTTTTATATTTACAAAAATGAAAATAATGTATGATCAAATAATGCCCGGGTATCTCTTGAAATTCTGTTCCTTTTATTTGTGTTTTATAATAACATATGGTAACGTTTGGGAAGAGGAGAAACTTTATTATGCCATTATCTTTATTATTTAATGATTATTTGGCTCCCAGAAAGGGTGCCTGATACTGTTCATCTCAGTGTGGCTCATCAGCTCCCTGGAGAGTTGTGGGGAGTAACTCCAAGTTTCTCCTTCTTATTTCTAGCAAGTAATGAGCTCTGGCTCACTGACAATCCCAATGCCGATGCAGTCTGGTAGAAAGATTTGAAAATCTGAAAGCCTGGGTTCAAGTTCAATCACTTACTAGCTGTATATCCTTAAACAAGCCACTAACCTATCTAACACCCCATGGAGTTGGGATATTAATGGGCTTCTTATTTTTCCTTCTTCGGGTTATTATTATCCTTCATAGAATGATTGAAAGTTACTTAAAAGCACTAAAACATTAGATCATGTAGGATCATTATAGCAAACTTACGGATATTATAAAAATTATTAATAATAATGCCTAGGCTGATATAACGAGATCATAAATAAGACTTTGTAAGAACAAGTTAATTTTGATCAACAAACCTCTCTCATACAGTGAAACAATAGATCACTCTTCTTTCATTAAAAAAAAAATATGACCACTTTTTAAAAATCTAATTGCTTTTCCCTCTCATTGTCTTAACATAAGAACTCCCCCAAATTTAAAGTTCTAAAAATCAAAATTTCTTCCAAAGGGTCTCTCCTTTGTCCCAGGGGTTTGAGATCATGAGAGCAGACCCAACACAGTTTCCTGTTAGCTAAACAGAGAAATCCAGGTAGAGGGTGTAATGAAGTGTGATTTATGGAAATACAGTTCAAGATCATACTGAACAGTTCAGGCCTCTAATGGCAGACTGCTTCCTTTCAAATCCACTCTGGGTCCATGCCTGTGAATAAGTAATTAACTTCTTGTACCCTAGTTTCCTCCTCTATAAAATGGGAATGATAACAGTCCCTTTGTCATAGGCGTTTTTAGAGAATTAAATGAATTAATCTTTGTAAAGTGCTTAGAATTGTTTAGCACATAATAAATGTCGTGTGAGTATTAGCTACCCTCGTCATCATCATCTTCAAAATGGACAGGAAGTTCTCTCAGATGTACAACAGAGCTCCCCAGTCACGCATGTGTTTCTCCAGCGCAGGCTCAAGGTCCCCACTCTGTGCTCCCATTTTGCCCTGTGCCTGCTCTCAGGGCAGTTTTGAAGCTATCTTTGTGCTCATGCTGTCTGTGGTTTTCCTGTCTTTGTCTTCCCAGGGCCTGCCATAGTCCCTATTCCAGGGGTGTGCTGGTAAGCCAGCTCTCTAAAAAATAAAAGCCCTGATTTGTAGCACTTACTGATTTCTGTGGTGTACATTCTCCCACCTTGGCTGATGCCAGGCTACCCGTTGTTTAGTAACTGGCCTGCCAAATTCCCGAATGTTAACAGTCAGCTCTCGCGCCCTGCCTGAGCTGGCCCCAACACACCAAGGCCTATTGCTTAGCACTCAGGCAGTGAATGAGTTAATCGCCCAGGCTGGCTGCTGCATCAGGTAGCACTAGAAAGCCCACAAAAGATAATGAAACTGACAAAAAGCAGAAAGAAATGTGTGGGCGTAAAATAGTGCACTAGAGGTAGGGCCTTGTTTTAAAGTCTGATTTTCCAGGGCTCAGAGACATCAAATCAAAGGAATCAAACCCACGACCCTTGTTAGAATCCAGTTTCCATGATAGGGATTCAAATGTCCCCGTTTTCCAGACAGCCCCTCCTTGTCTTTCTCTTACCACCTACTATTTCTGCTATATTTTATTTGAGCAATTGCCTGAATTGTGCCAAAAAGGAGCTGGAGAGGGAGGAGTGGTACCTGACCTGACTCCCTTGCCTTAGATTGCTCCTTTCTGACTTCCCTTTTTCGTCACCACCAATGTGCTTTCCAGAATCCTATACTGCAGCTGTCCCACCCCTCTTGCTAGTCTAAAAAGGAATCTAGTTCATCCTCACAAGTTACTCTACCTCTAAATGGCATGCTATCCTGGCTAAGGAGTGCTGGTAAGATAGCTCTCTAAAAATAAAAGCCCTGATTTGTATCAGTTAGTGATTTCTGCGATGTAAAGGTGACACAAAGAAGCATTTTCCCAATCCCAACAGCTTTCAGCAATCCTCAGTTCCATTTAGGGGAACAACTTTCCAAATTGGGAAAGAATAATCCCACAGCATTATTTGAAGCAAGCATATCTCAGACCATGTGACCTGCCCTCAGACTTCACGGTGGCCATCTGCAGACACAGTTTGCATCAGGAATGGTCCTTCCTTATAAGTTAATTCCCTGGAATTTCATCGGTGTTGCATTTAGGATTGTGACCCTCTGAGCCTCCGTCTCTGTGTTTCTTGGTGCCAGCGAGGCTGGGGAGTCCCTCCTCATTAGAATGTAAAGTGCTCTCTTGCCTCCTGAAGATGAGTCTTTTCTCTGAACTGTGAACACTCACACACAATCATAATGTCCTCCTGTTCTGAAATATTCTCTGTAGTGTGGATTCAGGAAAATGTTTATGAGATCATGTACTGCTTCTATCTAAAGATTATTAACTATCTTATATCTTTAAACATCAAGCTACACAATCACAACAGCAGTCACTGACCACTGGGGGAGCAGAGATTAGCCCACAAGCCCTTCAAATTAGAGTTAGATGGTTATTTGCAGGGTTCACAGAGTAAGAATGATGGGCTCAGTGAATGCTGAGACCACCCTTCCTCTACCACCACCCAACCTCTCCCCCCATGTTAAAAACAGACCTTTTCCTTCCCTCTGTGAAGATGATAAATGTAATTTGTAGAGAAATTGACTACTTCAAAGATACTGACACAGTATCATCATTAACAATCCTCACCCAAGTGCTTAGACTTCCCTTCAGATTTCTAGTTTTTACCTCCTCACTCTTCGGTGTGAGCTGATAAGCCAGACAAGGAAGGAACTCCTCTAATTTGGAAGACAGAGAACTTTTATTATGGTTCTCCAGAGAAACAGAACCAATTGGATGGATGGATGGATGGATGGATGGATGGATGGATGGACGGACAGACAGACAGAAGGACAGGTGAATTTTAAGAAAGTGGCTCACAGGATTGGGGGGGGGGGGGCTGGCAAGTTTGAAGTTTATAGGGCAGGCCAGTAGGCTGGAAATTGATGTAAGGGTTGATTTTGAGTCTTGAATTTGAAATCTTCAAAGCTGAAAACCCAGGAAAGATTTCTGTATTGTACTCTGAGGCAGAATACCTTCTTCTGAAGGCCTTCAGCTGAAAAGACAAGACTCACCCACATTATGGAGGGCAATCTGCTTGCCTTAAAGTCACCTGATTGTAAATGTTAATCACATCCACAGATACCCTCACAGCAACATCTGGAATAGTGTTTGACCAACAACTTGGCTCCATAGCCAAGTCAGTCTGACACATAAAATTTATCATCACAGAGACCAAAACACAGAAGCAGAGAAAAGCATTTTGGAGGAAACTATGCTGGGAGAAAACTTCATAAAAATGTTAGTAATATCTTTAGAGATATAAGAGAAAATATTGCAAGCACAAAATAGGAGCAAGATGCAATGTGGTTTAAAAAAAAAGAAAGAAAGAAAACCTCAGCAAACAAATAAAGAGCCCTTGGAAAATGACAACAAAAGTTTCCCAAGTTGAGAAACAATTAGAAAGTAAAGCAAAGACCCACAGGGATATAATATAAGAGAGACAGACCAAATTCAAGAAAGATCCAAAAGATCTGAGCTGAAAACCATAAAAGTTCTATAAAGACAGAACAGAGAGAACAAAGGAAAGGAAATTGTCAGTGTGATAAATAAAATTTTCCAAAGTTAAAGGACAAGGGCCCACTGAGTACCCAGTACTGATTGAAAGAAACCACACTGAAGTACATCATTGTGAACGCTCAGAAAACTGGGGACGAGAGAACACACTCCAAGCTGTTGGGAAGAGAAACCAGTTCACACATAAACTTGAAGAAACAAAACAACTTCGGATTTCTGAAAAGTAACATGGAGGTAATTGCTTAGAATTCCATATACAATTTAACTATCAAAGAGGCATAAGAGTTAAGTAAAGATACGTTCAGCTATGCAAGGTCTCATAACATTAACCTTTTATACACAAACCTTCTTCTCGGGAAACTGATGATGTGGGCATGGTACCTGTGATAAAATCCTGTCTGGAAGCATCCTGTTCTTTACAATAGCAGTGTGGTAAGAGTAGCATCTCCCTCCCCATCCTGGTTTCTGCTCTTAGAATCTTAGGTGTTCCTTGGGTGTCTCTTACCATTCTCATGAGCATTCATGCATGTGATTAATGAATTTTTGAGGACTAGTGGGATACCCAGACCATTACGTGGCTTTTTTGTGAAAAGCTGTGTTTCAAGTTCAAAATAACCAATTTACTAATCATCTTTGGAATTTGGGATCTGCCTTTGACTTGGTTCGAAAGGAATTAGAAGGACATGTGATAACCGAGTCCGTGCACTCTGTGTTACCAGCAGCATCCGTGGCTCATGAGGTCCTCTGTTTCCCCAGGCTATCAGTGTTCCTGTCTCTCACAGTTCACCGGGAGAAACTGTGAATCAGAGATCACAGCCTGCTTCCCAAACCCTTGTCGGAATGGAGGCTCCTGTGACCCCATAGGAAATACTTTCATCTGCAGTTGCAAAGCTGGGCTCACTGGAGTCACGTAAGTGAGAATGTTCAAGTCTTTTATGCTGTTTCTTGTTACTAAGAAGACAAAACAGTAAACAACTAACTGGAATGAAATATTTACTAGTGATATTTACTAGTGACAGACAAAGGGCTAATATATAAAAGGGTAATATGCTAATTAGATGGGATATCTTCCAGACATCTTCCGGATATTCTTCCAGACAAAGCCACGATGGCAGGAGCCAAGGCAGAGGCAGTTAGAGATTACAAGGCCAGCAGGGAGGAGCAGTTAGGGGCAATCAGGCCAGTAGGGGAGGACAGTTAGGGGTGATCAGGCTGGCAAGCAGGTGAGCAGTTAAGAGCCAGTGGTCCCAGATTGTGAGAGGGATCCTGGATTGGAGAGGGTGTAGGCTGGGCTGAGGTATCCTCCCTCCCTGCACAAATTTCATGCACTGGGCCTCTAGACTATATTTATAAAAGTATAATATGCTATTAGACTGGACAGCAGAACAATTTTCCAGATGAAGCCACAATGGTGAAGGGCCAAGACAGAAGTAGTTAGGGGCAATCAGGCAGGCAGGCTAGTGGTTAGAGGAGATCAAGTAGGCAGGCAAGTGGTTAGGAGTGATCAGGCAGGCAAGCAGAGGGGTTAGGGGTAATCAGGCAGGCAGGTGAGTGGTTAGGGGTGATCAGGCAGGCAGAGTGGTTATGGACAATCAGGCAGGCAGGCAGGCAGGCAAGCGGTTAAGAGCCAGCAATCCCAGATTGCAAAAGGGATCCCGGATTGCAAGAGGGTGCAGGCCAGGTTGAGCTCCCCTCCAACACATGTACACAAATTTTGTGCACTGGGCCTCTAGTCTTTATATAAAGAGTGCTTACAAGTGACTAATGTTAACAGGGATTATCTCTGGGTAATGTGGTTATGGGTAATTTATATAATTTACTTTATACTTCTCTATATTTTTAACATTTTTGTATAATTACTATGTGTCTTATAACAAAAAAAAAACAACACATTTATTTTAAAGAAAGTAATCTCTGCGCCCTAATGCTTCCAATACAATTCTGAGACTGACATATTATCCATTTCCCCAGAAATTATTATCAGGACTCTACTGCTTAGCATTTTATGATCATTCTGAGAAACTAAAGCCTACCTTTCCTTTGCAAATCTTTTCTCTCCCACCCCCAAGAAATAGGGAAATTGAAGTGTTAGTTGAATGAAAAGGAAATATTTTAATTTTTTACTAAAATGCCACCTTCATCCATCCTTGATGTCTTTAAAAGTCTATACATGTAATCTCAAGCAAGTGATAGACTAATTACAGATCAGTCTTATGTATTCACTAAAGCAAATCTCCCAAAGACTTTACCAGGAAATACTTAATCGACTTTGAGTCTTTGGATGCAATTTAAAGTAATAAAGCTGCATTTATTTTTTAAATACTCAGTGATTCTGACTAATTTCCAACTGACCTGCCTTCAATCTGTTCAAATTAGGGACATTTGACTACATTTTAAGAAGTGGATTACCTAAAATACGGGTGATGGGGCCTTTTAAATGAAAGGCAGAAAAATTGCAAAAGTTAGAAAACAGGGAAGGAAAAATTGCTCCGTGTTCTCAAATAACTTTAAACTAAGAAATAGTAAGAGTTTAATGTTTGCCTTATAATTATACTCAAAGCAAATTTTAGTTTGTTTTAAAGGAAATAAAAGTATTTTAATTATATTTCACTAGAATGTTTTAGTCATTTTTTTCCTAGTCCATCTGCATTAGCATTAGCTTTTCTTTTTTTAATCCTCACCCAAGGATATGTTTTGTTTGTTTGTTTTTAAGGATTTGAGAGAGAGAGAAACATGAATCGGTTGCCCCAACTCTGTATGGGACCAACAACCCAGGCATGTGCCCTGAGGAGGAATCAAACCTGCAGACTTTTTGGTGTGAGGGATGATGCTCCAACCAACTGAGCCACTCATCTGTGGCTGCGATTAGCATTAGCTTTTACCATAGGCATGAAATCTGGAAGATAAGTAGACAGGTAGCCCCTCCATGCACCTACCCACCTATTACTTCTCACACCCATTACCCCAGTTGCACAGAGGCCAAAAATTACTGTAACCATTACAGGAAATTGTCAGAACTAAAGACTTTCTCCTCTTAGGAAGCTCCATATAGGGTATGTATAGTTTCACAGGTCTTTACCTGTAATTCTATAAAATCCAAAGCTCATAGAACTGACAGAATTGTGGATAAATTAGTGGCAAACTTGGTGCTCCAGATAGCCAAAGCTACTATAAGACTATTTCTAGTCTTTATTTCTTTTATTTAGTATAAATATCTATATGTTTTACTGTGAAAACACTGGTGTACCAGTATTTGATTTTTGGTCCTACATCTATTTCTTGGGTGAGTGGGTATTTTACATAATATGAAAAGATGTGTACTATATGTCATTTCTAAAATTGCAAAATTTTAAATTCTGAAATGGGTCTGGCCCCAAGAATTTGGAAACCAGTACCTCGTCAACAGCATCCATCCCTTCTCGTTTGCTCCTTCTCTTCTCTCCCAAAACAGCCTTTACCTTAACCCCCACCAGGGTGGGGGGTCAGACTACCTGGGAGAGACTGGGGAGAGAAATGCCTTCATGCATGCTGATGAGGCAGGCCGCCTCCCGCGCACACACCATCACACCCTTTTCGTGGTGCTTTCTTTCTTTTCTTTTTTTTTTTCAAAGACATCCGTTTTAATTTGAGCTCCAGGGTAGGAGCCTGCGTGGTCAGGTCCGAGGCTGGAGAGGGGGCTTATGTGTGTTCGGCCCCGCAGGTGTGAAGAGGACATCAACGAGTGCGAGCGGGAGGAGTGCGAGAATGGCGGCTCCTGCGTCAACGTGTTCGGCGCCTTCCTGTGCAACTGCACGCCGGGCTTCGTGGGCCCGCGCTGCGGGCTGCGCCCCGTGGTGGTGCCCAACATCCAGGCCGGCCACGCCTACGTGGGCAAGGAGGAGCTCATCGGCATCGCCGTGGTCCTCTTCATCATCTTCATCCTGGTGGTCCTGTTCATCGTGTTCCGCAAGAAGGTCTTCCGCAAGCACTACTCCCGCAACAACATCACGCTGGTGCAGGACCCCGCCACGGCCGCGCTGCTCCACAAGAGCAACGGCATTCCCTTCCGGAACCTGCGGGGCGGCGGGGAGGGCCGCAACCTCTACCAGGAGGTGGGGCCCCCGCAGGTGCCCGTGCGACCCATGGCCTACACCCCCTGCTTCCAGAGCGACTCCAGGAGCAACCTGGACAAGATCGTGGACGGGCTGGGGGGCGAGCACCAGGAGATGACCACCTTCCACCCCGAGTCGCCGCGCATCCTGACAGCCAGGCGGGGCGTGGTGGTGTGCAGCGTGGCCCCCAACCTGCCCGCTGTGTCACCCTGCCGCTCAGACTGCGATTCCATCCGGAAGAATGGCTGGGATGCGGGCACTGAGAGTGAGTAGGAAGTTAGGCATCATTATCCATTACCTATTCCACTGGCGGTCATGGGAAGCCGCAGGTGTGTGGGCACTTGAGAAGGGGGCTCAGGGAGGGGGAGAGAACCTGCAGAGACAGGCACTCCGTATGACATGTTCTGATATTGTGTTCGCAGATCAGCCATGTGAAAAACTGCTCTCATTCCTATCCCCATTTACAGATGGGGGAAATGAGGCTCAGAGAGCATCGTAAGATGCCCATGGTCACAAGGCTAGAGAGAGTCTAAAAGCTAGAAAGAGATACTGCAGAGCAGGGCTGCCAAACCCTACAGCCCATGCTCATCTAGAAGCACCGCACCCTTGGCGGTAAAGCAGGCAGTGTAGCTACAGGAGCGATGCCCAGAGAGTGCGCTCTGGAGGGTCAGAGGAAGAGAGTGTTTCCGGTCTTACAGAGTGCCGACTTGAGAAGAGCAGAGGCATTTGAGTTGGATCCTGGTGGATTATAGGTCTGGAGAAAGAAGGACAGTCCACATGCCCAGAAGGAAAGCAAGTTGTTCTATTTGACTGAAATGCAGGGTCCAGAAACAAGAGAGAAAACCACAGGTGGGAAGAGAGGTCTGGGCCAGATGGTGGTGTTTCCCAGCCCTGCAGCCTCATGCAGCAGTATTCTAGGCAAAGGGAAGAACCACAGGTTCAAAGGCCTGGGGGTGGGAAAGCCTGGGCATGTTGAAGACCGTGGAGGAGAACAATGTAGTTGAAACTTGGTGAGCACCGGGGGGGTGTGGGTGCATTTGAAAAGCAAGCCTAGTGTAAGTTTTGAAGCAACTGAGTGCCATAATCTGATTTATATGTTTAAAAGATGGCTCTGTTCCTAGGAGAAGAGACTAAATAGGACCAATGAAAGAAGAAAGTAGAGAGATTAATTAGATGGTGTTTGTGAACATCTGAGTGAGGGATGATGATTGTTTCCCCTGCCCTAACATCAGTCAGGATGAAACTAAAACAAGCTCTATTGTAACTCTGTCTTTTTATTAGGCCAAATAGCTTTCTATTTGAGTAGCAGGGACACCCTGGGTGTACGATGAAATATGTTGGGGTAGAAGGTAGGAAGAGAAGAAGGTTTCAAATGAAGCTAGCAAGCATGTGCATCAGAGGAGACACTGGGTGTCTTCCAGGAGGAAAGGGGCATGCTACTGGTGTTGTGAAGCATGAGTAAGGTTTTGGTAGGAAACTATTGGAGAGGGCCTTCCAGAAGGAGTGAGCATCTGGACCAGTGGAAAGAACACTCAAGGGGTGTCTGGCTGTATTGTTCAGGAGATAGGTGAGGCTAGAGGTGGACACCTGCATGCAGAATGGTTGAACCTCTCGGAGGGTGAGCTCCCTGGGAGAGCAGGAGCAGAGAGGATGGTTAAACTGGGCCTGCAAAAGAACCATGGAGGTGCCTACATGTAGGAGATGCCTACGTGTCTCAACAAAGAGCACAGAAAAAAGGAAGGGGCAGCCATGCAGAAGCCAACACTATCAATAAGGTCTGCAGGGCTGAGTATTGTCCAGGAGGACACAGGCTAAAATCTGAATTGCACTCAGCATCTAGAAGATTCTTACTGATCTCAAGAGTGTTTCAGTGAGTTACCAAGACAGAATCCAGAAGGCAAAGATTCAAGACAAAGAGATTTGGTGAGAAAACAGAGGCATCCGATAAGCATAAAAAGCCATCACTGCAATCCTGACCAGGTAGCTCAACTGGTTAGAGCATGCTCCCATACACCAAAAGGTTGTGGGTTTGATTCCTGGTCAGGTCACATATCTAGGTTATAGGTTTGATCCCCAGTTGGGACACGTAGCTGATTGATGTTTCTTTCTCTTCCCTTCTCTTCTCTTCTCTTCTCTTCTCTTCTCTTCTCTTCTCTTCTCTTCTCTTCTCTTCTCTTCTCTCTCTCTCTCTCTCTCTCTCTCTCTCTCTCTCTCTCTCTCCCTCCCTCCCTCCCTCCCTCCCTCCCTTAAATCAATAAAAAACACACACACATAACCTTGGTGAGGACTAAAAATAAAAAGCATCACTGTGGTGTGGGGCTCATCTTAAATCCAAATAACTTGCCTAATGGAAAGTAGCTAGTAAGAGGGGGAGGTGACAGTTCAAACCTGGTACCTCATCATTCAGAGCCTTACCAACACTGCCTTTGGAAGCTACAGCAGGAAGAAGGGATATGATGTAAGAGAGAAAGCATCCCTTGATAGAGGCAGGCTTCTATTCTATTCTAGTGCTGCCCCAACTGTTCTACATCTGCTGACTCTGGTTTTCTGGAGACACATTTATACTTTAAGTTGATGTCTTTGAACTTTTTACCATCAATATATTCTATCCCAAATCATCTGTAAAGTTAAACTTGCCAGTCAACTAGATCAAGCACGTCAAACTCAAAGGCTAACATGGGCCAAATACTAGTAAATGTGGCCTGCAGGCCACAAGTTTGACATGCTTGCACTAGATAAAGGAAAGGCTCATTTTTACTTAACAGTGAAAAAACGGGGTATGAATAAATAGACACGTGGAAAGAGCAGTTCTATGCACAGTACTATATTCACCAGGGTAGATCATTTGTCATTCTTTCCCTTGTGTTCGGGGCTAAGCCTGGTGCCCACTTTGTGCTCTTCATAGGCACATCTTCATATTGTCTGTGGTGTGGCTGTTGGGAGGTAAATTTCTCCCTGGCGAGCATCTCTCTCCATTCAGATGAGTTATTTATCTAGCTCATCATTTTGTTGTATCTTCAGCATCTGATAGCAGGTACAGAAGGTACAGAGCCACGGTGCCCGCTACTGCCATCACCCTTTGTGGGAGAACCAGGGATTTCCCCAGCCACGAGCAGGAGCAGCTTTTCCTTGAGTCACGAGTCTCCAACTCTTCATACCATCATACCATCATATCATGTTACAGGGTGATTTGAAGCTTTCCTAGTGATCATTTCCCTCCACCCACTTCATGTGACAGCTTTATTTCTAGACTCCACCTCAGGTCAAAACTCACGTTTCCCCCAAAAGCATTATTGGTTTTTTATTGAATACATTTCTTTCTTTGTTAAGTAAGGCGGTTAGCTGGCGAGACAATCTCTAGGTGGCTAATTCATTTTTCACTTAACAGTTTCAAAATATGAGTTGTTTTTATTGTTTTCCTTAGTCCATCAAATAAGAAGGTAGCCCTGAACAGGAGAGGAGAGGAGAGGAGAGGAGAGGAGAGGAGAGGAGAGGAGAGGAGAGGAGAGGAGAGGAGAGGAGAGGAGAGGGGAGGGGAGAAGGGAGGGGAGAAGGGAGGGGAGAAGGGAGAGGAGAAGGGAAAGGAGAAGGGAGGGAGGAGAAGGGATGGAAGGGAAGAGGAGAGGGGAGGAGAGGAGAAGGGAGAGGAGGGGAGGGGAGGAGAAGGGAGGGGAGAGGAGGGGAGGGGAGAGGATCGGAGGGAGGGAGGGAGGGAGGGAGAGAGAGAGAGAGAGAGAGAGAGAGAGAGAGAGAGAGAGAGAGAGAGAGGTATCAGTCTGTTTTGTATAGCAAAGGAGGAAGTGTGTGGATAAGGGCACCTCTACACTGCCCTGCTACCTGAGTGCAGAACACTGTCAATCCCAAAGCTGATGTGACACTGCCCTCTAGAAGGCAGTGCTGAGAACTCCACTCACTCCCCAGAGATGGAAGTCAGGATAATGCAAAGGCATTCTTGCCTATAAAATGTGTATACCCCTATTTTAAAAGGAATCTCCTTTAACCCAGTGTTGACACCACATGCGTTCGTGTAAATGATTTAAATTAACTCTGAATGGCAGAGAGCAGCCCCAGCACTTCATCCCGGTTCACTCTTCAGTTAGGCTTCCCTTTGAGGAGGGAGCAGCTACTTTGGGCTGTCAGCTATTTGGAAGCTCATTTACCAAGGGTTAAGGGTTTGAATCCATAATGTAAATCACTTGATTGACAGACGGACCTTTGCCCCCAGTGGCACAATCAATTCTCTGCTGTGGAGCTAAATTATTTTCTCTGAGCAAATGAAAGAGCTCCGAGAAGTGAACTCTGGGGGTGGCTGGGCTGAAAGTATGCACGAGGTAACCAGTGTCATTTCTGCTTGTTCTCTGCTGTCCACCAAGACAAAGGAGTTGATGACCCGGGAGAAGTGACCTGCTTTGCAGGCAGTAATAAAGGCAGCAACTCTGAAGTGCAGTCCCTGAGCTCCTTCCAGTCGGATTCTGGTGATGACAATGGTAAGAAGTCATGGATCTGTCTCCCTGGGGTGGCTTCTGCTTCCTGTGCTGGCATCAGTGGTTAAGAGGAAGGGGACATGACCAGTTTGGGTTCTTGACCTGATCCTGGGAATTGCACATGTTCACCAGCTTTCTGTTTGGCTCTGTTGTTGGGCTTCATTGCTGAAGGAGCATCTATTGAGCTGTAACTGGGAGCAGGCCCAGGGATTTGCATCAGATGTTGTCGGGGTTACCCTGGGCCTCCAGTAATGTGTCCCCTTGGGTTTGGTTCATGATGGAACTGCCTCATCCCAAATGATACCCACTAGCAAACAGTGTAATTTATTTGTGTGTGTTTTTAAAATTTTACTAATGATTATCTCTTCACTATATATCCAACCTCCATATTGTTAGAAATTAGTTAAGAGGCAAGACCTCCCCATAAAAAACTCCTTCCCATAGAAGTGACATCTTCATTCAGTTGAACCCCCTTATGATCACTTGGGGTTAAGGGCCTTCACAGAATCTATTGAATTTGATGCATCAGCTCCTTAGAAAAATGCCTAGAAGTACAAAATGAAAACAGCATTGTCTTTGCCCTCCAGGTAAACACAGGAGCAGGTGAGCTCGAAGGCCATAGCAGTCATGAAAATAAAATAGTCCACTTTCGTCACCACCACCCCAAAATCACTTCCACCCCAATATCTGGCACCCCTGAGATCCTCCATTTATCTGGCTGCTGGGATTACACACTATGTAGCAGTGCATCTCTTCTGACCATTTTCACGAAGTCAGGTGCCTGCTTCTAGATCTGTTTGCCTCAGTGCCCACTCCTTTTTCCATCCCCAGCCAGAGGAACAGCTGTCACCAGTTTGTATTTTGTAGAGAAGCAACCAGGAACAGATAGTTTTCAGACTCCTCGCAGCAGCTCTCGCAATGATGCTAAGTTGACTATTCTCATGGGCTCTGCTCTGTGTGCTCTAAAGTCACATGCTCAGACTTACATGTGAGCATGGATGGGTCCTGGATGGGTCCTGACTAAAGCAGGCAGTAATAGGAATTCTCATTAGTTTTAACAAGTTACTGGTACCCAGTGTCATTGCAACTCCTATAGCGTACAGAAATCTCCTTCCCTGATCCTATTTCAGAGGTCAGATGCTGACGTCTGTCTACACTGTACTGGTGAGAACTGGGCCTTGGGTCATTCTAGGCCATGGTGACATTGTGTGAGAGTGAAGCCATCAGTCCTGCAAAGGTTATCCTCCATCGTGGCATTTGGTTGTGGCGGCATGGCTGATCAACAAAGAATTCTCTTTGGGAATAGTGAGGTCTCCTCTAGAGCTTCTGGGAATTTCTAATGAGAAATTAGCCTGAGTTTGATGAGCCATTGCCTTCCTAGATTGATTTCACTGGGCCATGAAGTGTGAATTTATGACCCAGCAATCCCTGCCTTTCAGGAGGAATGGCCCCGGATGTGTGCCATTTCCCTTCCGTTCCCAGAATCCTGGGACCCTGGAAAAAAGTCACCACTGGATCACTGCCTACTGGATGGACTGTGGGAAGGCTCTGGGTGTTTGCATGCTGCACCTTTGTTGTTGCTATTACTGTTGTTAAGAAAAATTAACATATGTTTAAAATACATAACTAACCTGAAGCTGTCCTTCCCCTCCCTCCTGTCTTCTTTTCCTGGCCACAAGCATCCATAGTGACTGTCATTCAGCTTGTCAACAATGTAGTTGACACTATAGAAAATGAAGGTATTTACTTTTTTTCTTCCATAGCATTTCTTTGTCTAAAGAGTTATACTTTTGGAAATATTGCATCCTTGTTGCTTTGAACTAGGGGTGATTTTTGATCAGCTAGCAATAGAGGAGGCAATACACAGGTACTTTCAAGGGAGACACTGGATATTTCTCTAGGAATTGGGGTACATTTTAAAATTTGGAAGAAAAATCGAGTTTATAATTTTTTCAAATATAATGGGATGGTCTTTTTATAAAATTTCTTCCAAGAGAAGAGTAATCAAATACTTAGAATCCAGATTAATGCTAAATTCATTCTGATGTGCAACATGTATTCATTGAGCACCTAGTATGAGTGGGAATACATAAGAAATCATTCAAAGCTATGATATAATGGGAATCAATTTCAATTAGTGTCATGATACAATTAGGGCCTGGTGTAGATGGGATTTATCTTTTTTATTTCCTAGATAACAGGGGGGAGAAATAGAGGCATGTTTTTAAGCCATCTAAATTGTTCTCCTTTGCCCCCTGCACATACATAGCTTGGATGACCAGTTTTACCTCTCACTTTGTATTTAAACAGTGTCTGTCATGGATCAAGGACAGAACTACAACCGAGGTGACTCTGCTGTGACCCCAGCATAATGTTTTACTTCTGTGTTCTGAATTGCTAAGTTTGTTCTTACCCTGTTCCTCTCTCTCCATTTTCCTTTGCTGAGTTTTGCATGTTCTAGGTGTCTTGTGAGCTTGGTATTGGAGGTGAAAGCCCTACCCACATAACCTCCTTGCCCAGCTACTCCTCTGCATTCGGTTCTTCCATTTGCGTGCACACCTCCCTGACTTTTGTGGTCCACAGGACAGCTGACGCATATCTCTCTGGGAGCATGTTGCCAGCCTGCCTCTGCACTTGGCGTAGGGATAGGAATATAGGAATAGAGGATGGGGTGGGGGTTCTGTGATCCTCAGCAGGCCCTCGCTGGCCATCTCTATGGCATGACTCGGTCTCAGGTGCTGCAACCCCAGCTCTCAGAGCTGCCATTGCCTTGCTCCCCCAGGGCCAGAGCATGGGCTGGCCCCTGACTGAGCCTGAAAGGAGCATGCACATGACTTGGCTTCTTAGGGTCCCTTGGATGTTAATTGCATGCCAGGTCCCTTATCTGCTCCTTTTGAAACCCTGCCTCAACTCCAGCCTGGAGGAAATTAACTATCAGGGCTTCTTTGCTCACAGCCTATCACTGGGACACCTCTGACTGGATGCCGGCCGCCCGCCTGTCGGACATAGAGGAGGTGCCCAACTATGAGAACCAGGAGGGAGGCTCTGCACATCAGGGCAGCACACGGGAGCTGGAGAGTGACTACTACCTGGGCGGCTATGACATTGACAGCGAATACCCACCCCCACATGAAGAGGAATTCTTGAGTCAGGACCAGCTGCCCCCTCCCCTGCCAGAGGACTTCCCGGACCAGTACGAGGCCCTGCCACCCTCCCAGCCTGTCTCACTAGCCAGTACCCTGAGCCCAGACTGCAGGAGGAGGCCCCAGTTCCATCCCAGCCAATACCTCCCACCTCACCCATTCCCCAACGAAGCAGAGCTGGTAGGCCCCCCTGCCAGCTGTGAATTTAGTACTTTTGCCGTCAACATGAACCCGGGCACTGAGACTGCGGGCCCAGCAGACACTGTGTCTCTATCTTTGCACAACTCCAGAGGCACCTCATCCTCTGATGTGTCGGCCAGCTGCGGCTTCGAGGATGCCGAAGTAGCCATGAGTGACTACGAGAGCGTAGGCGAGCTCAGCCTCGCCAGCCTTCACATCCCCTTTATGGAGACTCAACACCAGACCCAAGTGTAGGGGACACACCAGGGTGCTTTGCACTGGTCGGTACAGAAGGAACTGGCTGGGCTTGTGTCTCCGTGCAGAGCAGTGTGTTAAGCATGGAGGAAATGCAGGTATTTTCCACTGGGACCTTCTTCACAAGTCAAGCTATTTCAAGGAGGTTGGGTGAAAAGGAAAAGGCTCAGAAAACCTGCATTCATGACCAAGAAAGCTCGCCAAGGTTTTAAAGGGGAAATACATTGTACCCCCTAAGTTACACAGTCGGTCTTGTATGGCTTTGTGCAGTATTGTGCCCTGGAAAGTATTCCAGCATCAGCCCTTGCAGTATTAATAACTGGCAACAGTGAGCAAAGAGGCATGTAATTTTCAGCCGATGGTGGGGGAGAGGGGATGAAAATACTAGCTATCATTGTTGGAAAAGTTCGTCGCTTAGGCAAAAGAAAAGAAAAACAGGTATTATTAAACAAACAAGAAAATGGGCTAGAGCCTTTAAAAATCAACTTTTTTTATAAGCTGCCCAGTTTTCAGCTATAAAATTAGATTTAGGTAACATGTTTAGTATGCTTAGTTATTTTTGTTTGTGTTAAGCATCCAATATTATATAGTTGGGTTGTGTGATCTTTGAGAAAGGTATAATGAAGAGGAACAAGAGGATATTTGGGTCCCACTTTGTGGGCTGGGGACGTTAACATTGTCAAGCATTAGAAAGAATGTGATTATCTGTTTTCCATGAAACATTCCTGGCTGTAACTACAATTTTAACACTCCTGCAGAAATTGGCATTTCTTCTGAGAATAAGGAAATAAAAGGGGGGGAGTAATATTTTGATACTTTATTCTCTAGAATGAGAGATATTTAGAGGTTTAAGCAGAATTCACCAATTTAGGGAGAAAATCAAATATAACACTTTCAAAGTGTTCAGCCAGATAGTCACAATTCTTGATAATGTAAATACAATTTGAGTGTTGTTCTAAATTGGTTAGCATCATCACTATAAGTCCCATTGTGTTTGTAGAAAAGTAGATTAGTTTTTGTGTATAAATTATAAGTGTGTGAGTCTGGGCCTATGTACAAGCACGTGCTTGCACTCAGTAAGGCTGCTCTTGAGGACCACAATCGTGGCCGTCTTAGGCTACGGACTGCGTTCAGAATTCTGCCTGCGAGGCGCACCTTCCTGTTTCTCTCATTTCTGTGATGTCAGAGAAACACCAAATGCCATATTTTACTCCAGTTCAGTTAACCTTATTTTGGTACTGCCATTTATATTAACTTAAAGCAAACCTGTGCTTTTTTAAAAAAAGAAAGAAAGAAAACACAACAGTATTTTGTTATTATTTTCCAGAACTAAACTCTTGTTTGAAAAATGTATAATGTTTCCTTACACCCTGGGGTTCTCCTCTATCTGACATGTGGGCTTTGGCCGTGAGTTTCCAAAATTGACAGGGGAATCATCCCACTGGAAGTACAATAACTCAGCACTCAAAACTGAACATGGACATGTTGAGTGACTTTCCTCTTTCGCTTCAATCAGATGATGGCTGCGTGTGTGGTGGCCATGGTAAGTAAATGCATATTTGCACTATCTGCTTCATGAGCAAATCTGTGTCCACAGTTTCTGATGACACATGGCATTGGTGTGTAATTGTGCCGTCCCGAGTCTATGTATCACCCACTCAGACATATTTTTAGTTGTTTCAATTATGTCGAATCCACTTCTTTGTAGGAGTCAGTGTTTCTGAAGTCTGTTGTAAAAAAAAAAATAATAATTGTCAAGCTTCCTGAGTCCACGGATACATTTCACAAACGTTTCGGATTTTCTCCTCTTCCTGTCTCTTGCTTAGACCTACTCACGGAAGCATTATCTTCACCGTGGGCTTGAAATGTATACATTTCAACTAGGCTGCTTTGCAGGATAAAAATCTTTAGTATTTTTCTTACGTAAGAAGCACATTTGCCACAATCATGGAGAAAATGATGAGCTAATGGTCTAGAATGGAATCACTGCTACACTTTTAATGATGCAATGTCATAAAAACCATCAAAGTAAAACCAACAATTCATTTCTCGCCCCCAGGAAATATTAGAAGGAGATTAATGCCAGTGAGTCACTATTGCTTACACAGCATCCCCTCTGGGGAGAATGCCTGACTGACACGGTAATGAAGGAATAAATAGAACCTAATGCAGTTGTAAAGTCACCCAAGAAAACCATGCCCTCTCTTGGCTCTGACCTATATAAAATACCTCTTTCATCAGGAGAGCTTCCCTCATTTTCTGCAGAGTAGCTCTGCAGCTAATTATACCAGACAAGCTAGTATATTTTTATTCATTACCCTATGAACACATAGCTTTTCACTTTTTGGAAAATTGGACTTCCCGGTAGATTATGAAATGGTGTTCCATCCGATGGAACCAGGGGGGTGTGTGCTGATTGGAAGATCTGGAAGGGTCCTTAAGATTTGTCCAAACCTCTTATTTTTATAAGAGAGGGAACATGCCCAAAGAGGGGAAGGCACTGGCCTAACCTCACACAAGGAGGTTAAGTAGCTGAACATCCATTTGGTCAAGATTCTTTCCATCTAACATTGGTCACTGCTACACTGCGTGGGGCATGGCATCTGCTGGACCTTCTGACTTCCCACCATTCTTGCTTAGAAATCATGGAGATTATTTTGGGGGGGAGCCTCATGACCTCATGTTTCCTAGCAGCTCCACTAGGGATCGGACAGTTATAGAATTCACACATTTCTTTGGGCATGTATCAAAATGCTGCTTTTACCAAATGAATGTTTTCTAAAATGAGGATGGAATGATAATTACAGAATGGAACCCAGAGTAGTCATCAGTTATGGTGACACTCAGTTTATAAGGTGATCGGGTGCATTGTGGTTCTTCCTTCTTCCCCATACCAGGCCTGGTGTCTGCTCTACTCCTGCCACTGGGCTGAACCCACGTGGAAACTATTGAAGCCAATTAGTGTTTTCCCGTTTTGCTCACAGGTATGTGCCTCTTCCTGGACGCCAATGCCATGGCCGGCCTGTTGTAGGCACTTTATTTGTATGGTGCACATTCTGCTTAGACTAAATGTTTGTCGCATGGGAAGCAGAGCTTTGAGGCTGTAAAGAGTGAATAAAGTAGATGTTTATTCAATTTCTTGTACGCGCCTTGTGGCTGCTAAGTTCCATTCCATGCCAGCTTTCCATTTACTCACATCCTGCCCATTCACAAAGTGCTACTGGAGAAGACTTAGCAATATGAGTAGGTCAAGTCCATGCAATTGTTTTCCCTATCAGAGAACCAGTGTGAAGGCCTGGAGAGGGAATTTATGCTCCATTCTTGGAACTTCTCTGGGATTTCCCTTAGGAATCACTAACTCACCCTCGAAAAAAGCAATTAAAATATACAGGGGTGAGTTAAAGTAGGTTGACAGTTGTTTGTATGGAAAAATATATAATTCAAGAATAAATAATAGTACAAGGAGAAACTCTGTTCCACATACTCACAACTATAAACCTACATTTGGCATATATATATATATATATATATATATATATATATTATCAACTATCTCCTATTTACCTCCACTGCCACCCCACCTTCACTATCCCCATTAATGCTGTGTCTACATAATCAAAGTCAGGAAATTGAGGAAAGATATAGCAAAATAAATCATTTAAGTTCCAGAAAATGCTTTCATATGAGAAAATTCAGGAAGATTTAGTGTTCATTTTGCAAGGGTCGCCCAGATAATTATCTCTTCTCTTTCCTCTGCTGCCCTTCCAAGACACAGATATTGATAAAGTAATTAGACTTTTATGTCTTATGTTTTTTAGCTTCAAACCATGGGGCATGGGAATTGGGAAAGGCATTTCTTCAGCGTCATCATTTTGTGTTGTCTGTGAGCAGGTGGTTCTGTGTTTTCCCTGGGTTTTGTCCTGCAATGTTCAACTGCACATTATTCTGGTGAAAATCCACAGTGTCTTTAAGCTTCTGGTTGTATAATTCTAGGGTTTAAAGTTGCCATTGGTGGCTTTGGCATCAGTTACTATTTAGCCAATTGGCTAAGAGATAAGAAAAGAATTAAGATTTTCTTTCCTTATGTAATAATGAAAGCAATAATTACAAGTATGTAATATTACACAAAGGCCATAATAAGTCTCTTCCAATGTTTAGGATGCACTAGAGAATCATATAGTCACCTGGAGCGTGTTTGGACCCATTAGTATGTACTGTAGTACCCTTCCAGCAAACCAATACCTGAATTGCTACTATTGAACAATTTTATGAGCCCATACTACTGCATTTCGGGAAGTGAGAAATGTGTGGGGAATGGAAGCAGTTCTTTCTAAGCACTGTACTGGAGAGATTGTCTTGTAAATTTACCTGTTGCAAACAGGCTGGTTTGTAAAAGATGTATGTTTTGGTGTTTAAAATGTTTATAAAATTGTATATAATGGTTTCAATTTTCCAAGCTTTTGTAGATAACTGTATTTGATGCCTATCAGGATGCTTTAATTTGGGGGGTCAAATACAATTCTAAGTCATCCATGCTGTTGGTCTGCAACCTTCTGAGGTAAGACACACAATCACATAAAGGATTTGGGGTTTGAAAATGGTGTTCTTTAATCATTTCAAAATGTACTAGAAACATTCTTTGGTTCTACTGTTTTCATTCAACTTTCTCTGTTTTCAAGCAAATGTTCTTATTGGCATTTTTTTTAAATGAGTGTGTTTTGCCCAGTTACTCAGTCTTTAATATCTATGCCATTTCAGATTCAGACTAAAACATATCATTTCTTCACACACATGTGCACTCACCTAAACTTTCACACACATCACATACCAAACCTTATGCAAAGGGGAAAGCTAACACTTGCAGTAAATCTTGCCCCTGATGGAAATGGAGTGTTTCTGCATATATTGCTGTTGGCAGGATTAGTCTGGTGTTCTTTTCTAAAAAAAAAAAAGAAAAAAGAAAACAAAAACAAAAACAACAAAAAAGACAGCCTAAAAAAAAACAAAAACCCAACAGTGTACAGGTTTATAACTTACAAAATTTGATGGTTAAAACAAGTTTTCAAGTAAAAAGTAAAAAAATGAAACTAGCCATTGTGTTGCCTCTTCTTAAGTGTCTCCTTCTATTTGACTTCAGTCATGGTGCACATGACCAGTGGGCAGTCAGTCTCTGCAGGATGGATAGGTTTTTTTCAGAGACTTCTCACCCCCTGGGAAGACTTCTGCTGGTTCTGGTGCACATGTGCTGGAATCGCATGCAGCTTCTTCGTGGACACATACGCTGTGGGGATTTTCCCCTGCTGAAAATGAAAACAGTGCTGGAGTCTAGGACAAAGGAGGATCATGGAGTCCTGCCCCTGCAGAAATCTCTGCTAGACAAAACTCCACACCTCCAAAGCAGCCTCCCTTACTTGAAATGCTTGTGCTGGCAGCGTTCGGTGTGCTGCACCCCTCTGATCACCTGGCCACCCCCACTATGGTATGCAGGTAAATGCTTAACACCAGATGAAAAAGGGCGAGCACTGATTTGTTGCATTTGCCAATTTCTATGATATTAGTACTCCTATCGTGGCTGATTTCAAGTTACCAAGGTAATGTGAACCTACTCTCAGTATTTCTAACAGTGGCCCAGTATGATCCACTTGCCGCGTACCACTGCCTGCCCACCAAGACCATAAACTACTTGAGTTGTGTCTTCACTATCTTTATTTCCCATGTTCCCAGTACAGTACTGACCCTCATTAAATGCTTTTGATTGAAAAATAAATCATTGATGTCTCCAACTAAATCCCCTTGACCTCATAAATCCTTCCTCACTTTGGTGAATTTAGAAACTGCAATGAGAAGGATTTCAAAAGAGGTGAGAGATAGAAGTCCAGCCTTTCCAGCCAACACTACAGTGATGTAGTCAGGAATTGAACATCAGGAACATATTTGTCCATGTTTTACATGGCCATCCTTGGCAGAAAGAGAGCTGGTTTACAGTTCCATTCATACCTCAGAAATGGTAGAGCAACCCAGAGATGTCAGTTAAGAAATTGCATTGGGCACTAGCTGGTTTGGTTCTGTGGATAGAGCATCAGCCTGCAGACTGAAGGGTCCCAGGTTCGATTCCAGTCAAGGACACATGCCTGGGTTATGGGCTTGATCCCCAGTGTGAGGTGTGCAGGAGGTAGCTGATCAATGATTCTCATCATTGTTTTTATCTCTCTCTCTCCCTTCCTCTCTGAAATCAATGAAAATATAGATTTAAATTTATTTTTAATGCATTGATACATTGGGCAAGGGGAAAAGAAAAGACTTTTCATGTCAATCTTCATTCTCTGCTGGTTCCTGAGAAAGATGGCTGGTTCCAAGCTTGGAAATAGGTCTCTGTGGAAAGGTCCCTTTTGTGTGTGTACCTGGGTCAGGGGTCCCCAAGAGCACTCCCAGGTTTGATTCCCTAGGACAGTGGTCAGCAAACATGTGGCTCTCCAGCAGCAGTTTGCCCCTCTGTTGACTAATGAGTTTGCTGACCACTGCCCTACGAGAACTCAGGACCCAGCATATAGTTGTGCTCATGACTATTGCTAATTTGGGAAACTTATTGCACTCTCAGCACAGAGTTTTATTAGAGTCAGATCTTGTCAGCAGCCTCTGCCCAGGGTGTTAGCAACATTCCAGACTCCCAGGAAGAATGCAAGGGTTCGCTATAAATGATACCAAGGTCAAATTCGAGTTCTCAGATACCAGCCAAGGACCAACCCTGTAAGCAGGCCTTACAGAGGATAGCAGTGGGCCTTTCAGTCTGTCCAATCCCTCTGGAATTTCTACCTGAAATTTCTACCTGGAGTGGACACTCTTGTTTGCCCAAACTCTCAATAATTAACAACTTCCGTATTTCGTGGACCCTTCCTTGTGGCCTGCACAGAATTGCTTCTCAAATCATCACCTGTCGTCTGTGTGCCAGCAGAGGAGCCAACCAATACAATTCTGTCAGAACATCCAGAGTGAATGCAAACTGGTCAATCAAAGGTTATTCAATACTGATTAGAGCAAAAAGTATCACTTTCAGTAACTAGTTCTGGATAACTGCTAGTTTGGAAGGCAGTTTCTAACCAAGATATTTGTCTTGTAGCATTTTGGCCCATTTCTCAAAATTCTTACATTTTTGTCTCCATTCTTTTGCTTTTAAATTCTAATTAATTTCCAGCCAATTATGTTTGCTCTGTTCTGTTTTTAATAAAGAAGATTTGGAACAACCTAAGTATCGAACAATAAATTTTAACTTGAAACAACTGGCACAAAAACAAAACAGTCTAACAAGCAGAGCAGGAACAAGTAGGTTAAAGGTAGGAAATTCAAGCCCTGGCCAGTGTTGCTCAGTGTTTGGTTCATTGGCCTGTGCACACCCAAGGGTCCCAGATTCAATTCCCAGTCAAGGGCATGTACCTAGGTTGCAGGTTGGATCTCTCTCCCTCCTTCCTCCTCCTCCTCCTCCTCCTCCTCCTCCTCCTCCTCCTCCTCCTCCTCCTCCTCCTCCTCTTCCTCCTCTTACTCCTCCTTCTCCTCCTCCTCTTTCTTTTTCTCCTTCCTCACTTCTTTCCACTTATTCTCTCTAAAATATCAATGGACTAAATATACTCAGGTGGGATTTTTTTAAAGTAGAAAATTCAAAAACATTTTTAAAAATTGTTCCCTTAATTTTTCTGCTGCTATTTCTCCCCTCCTCCTTTTTTTCTTCCTTCTTTCCTTCCTCCTTTTCTTTCCCTTTCTTTATACTTTCCTTTTCTCCCCTTCCTTCTTTCCTTTCTTCCTTCCTTCCTTTCTTTTCTTTCTTTCCAAAGCAGCACAAGTTTATTACAAAACTGAGCAAATAAGGACAGGCAAAAGAAGGTCATAAAGAACCTTCTTATGGTCAGATAATGAAGACTCCCCGT
Source organism: Antrozous pallidus (assembly GCA_027563665.1). Classification (NCBI taxonomy): domain Eukaryota; kingdom Metazoa; phylum Chordata; class Mammalia; order Chiroptera; family Vespertilionidae; genus Antrozous; species Antrozous pallidus. Next base: position 62,353,334 of record CM050520.1, read on the forward strand.
GTATGTACATAGACACATATGTAGATGGGAGGGAGTTACATAATCGGTTCCTAATTTACATATTATCCTGAAACTTGCTGTGCCCCTTTAACAATCTACCTTAGACACCTTCACAAGTCAGTGCTGCAATCTTCTCAATGGCTGCATTGTTTTCCACATTATGGTCAATCCATAATTTATTTAACCGTGCCCTTATTGATGGACTGTTTTTAATTTTGCACATTACAGATAATGCTCCCAGGAATAGGTGGGCACGTGTGCTAGGGTTTCTGAAGAATAAGTTTCTGGAAACAGAATGTTTAGGTTAAAGAATATGTCCATTTTTTAAGTCAGAGCATTTTTCCCATTTTAATTGCCTTCAAAATGGCTTCATCCAAGATTAACTCCACCATCATCTCCACATAGTATGTAGCAACTAGATAGCTCAGTCCACCAAGTGCATGGAACTGGCCCATGTTCCAGAAGCCACACTCCATAGATTCTCAGAGACCTTCAGTTGGGGACTGCTCTGGCAGCTTACCTTCACCCTGAGGACTGACCCCTTAGGTCTCCAGTTCTATAAACACTGTCACCTGTGATACTCTCTCTGCCTGTCCAGGGCAGGGCTCACCGAGGAGGGCTGATGGCCGGCTGGCGAACCACCAAGATCGGATTCTCTCTGACACATTAAATGCCTGGCTCTCAAGTCAGATGTTTGGACAAGAGGATCCAGACAAGACAAATTTTGCCAAGAAAAATCTGAGCACATTCTACAGAGCTTGAATGCTGAGGTTCTTATAACATCAGGTGTGTCTGAATGCTTGTTATTTCACAACCTTGAACCTGGAGAATGTTCATTTCTGCAAAATAAAAAAAAGGGGGGCGGGATCCTTAAAACATGTCTTTCCATATGAGCTTTTGTCAGTTGAAAAGAAAAAGGGAACATTAAAAGGAACCATAGTGTATTACTTTAGAGGCTGTACACAGTCCAGCAGCACTGACCTCACCAGGTGCTTGCTGGAAATACAGAATTGCAGGCCCACTGAGCCCGAATCAGCATGTTAACGAGCCCCCCAGGTGATTTGTATGCCCATGGATATCTGGGAAGCACGCTGGGTTTTTGACGTGGACTCTGATACCTACCGGCCATGTGGACTTGGGTGAGTTACTCAGACACTATGTACTTTGGTTGCTTCATTTACAAAATACATCAGATCCAAGAAGACAATGATGCTATGCATGCACAGAAATTAGTACAGTGCCTGACAATAATGAGTACTCAAATGGTAGCCATATGTCGTTCCTAATTTTCATCCAAGTCCCACTGCGTAAAGGAGCTTTCTCCCTGCCCTCTTTCTTTTCATCATTTCCAGGGGTACCATCCAGTGTGGCTGCTGGAGAAACAGTTCAGTCATAATGATTCAAAGTATTAAGAAAAGTTCTTTGAATTAAAGCTCAGGTGTTCTGTGGAGTCATGCTGGCTGAGAAAACCCTTTGGGGCCTTATACAGTGTCATTTAAATAAACGTGTTTTGCACAGATTGGAGGTTGGGGCTTTGATGCCATTGAATATCATATGGAGGCTCATCATCTCTCTCATCCAATCATTCTCTAATGAAGCTGAGCCTCTGATCAATTTCAGGAGCTACTTCCTGCGGCAGAGCCTTTAATGCTGCATCATTGCTATGACCCAGAAAGATATGGCATTTAACACAGTCACTGAGGAATTTGGTGAAAGGTGACCTGATCTTGGTGTGTGGGAAGGCTACCCATCCGGATGCTTGTTCCAAATGGTAGGAAATTGACTCTGAGAGGAATGAGATTCAAATGACCAAAAGGGCAGCAACTTCAGGGACAAAACTGAAATGTGGTAATGAGATGCACTGTGTAAATAACTCACCTTGCTCAGAACAAGGCTTAGGATGGGCTCTGAGCACAAAGGGACTTTTTCACATCTCAGAATATAATTAATTAAGAACTCAGGATACAAGGTAATTAGAGAAACCATAACCTGGAGGCATGCCACTGAATTCTTACAGTCATTTAAACAATGAGAAAATGTAATTTTCCCATCTCCTGGCATAGATTTTAAATTTAGATAATGTAAAGAGCAAGGTTCACACAGTGCAGTCAGCAAATTAAATTATTTCTTTTGATTTTGACTTTCCAGTAAAAATAGGTATCAAATAATTCAATTTAAATTGTAGAAATGATCATCAGAGTTGAAAAATACTTGAGAGAAAAATATACAAATTGCAATGGAATCTCATGTCGTCCTTAACACTAAACTGCCACAGTTGCTCCCTTTATAAGTGTGTATGTGTGTGTGGGTGTGAGTGTGTGTGTGTGTGTGTGTGTGTGTGTGTGTGTGTGTGCGCGCGCGTGCGTAGATCTATTTCATTATCTGTCATTATCTGATGTTATGTGCTGGAGTGAGGGGAATGAATAAATTCCTATATATAATGGAGGCAACCTCAAGTTACCAAGAATTTACACTCACTTTCCTTGACTGTCAATTTTTGGTCTCCAATTAGTACTGATAGGGTTAAAAATTAAAAACTAAATTCACTCTTGATGAGCCCAGTGCTCACAGAAGATGTGCTGTAATCGACTGTGCTTGAAGTACCCACTTTTCACATTATTTCAAAAGTGATTATTTAAATATTTTCAGGTCATTTGTAATGCTTTAATTAAGGCATCAGTTATCCAGCCTGCATTTTCAAGACTGTGGGAATGATTTTACGGTCTCTGTTGCCTCATTTTGTACCTATACAATCCCTACTTTAATTGTGCGGAGATCTCTCGGAGCCCCACCCAACAGCATAGATTTGGAGTCAGAGAGGCCTGGGTTTGACCCCCCCTGCTGTGGGTTGAATTATGCTCCCTGAGAAGGAATGTTGGCCCTAGCTGGTTTGGCTCAGTGGATAGAACATTCACAGACTGAAGGGTTCCAGTTTGATTTTGGTCCAGGGTACATACTTGGGTTGCAAGCTCAATCCCTGGCCCTGGTCAGGGCATATGTGGAAGGCAATCAATATATGTGTCTCTCTCATATTGATGTTTCTCGCTCTCTCTAAAAATCAATGAGGATTTTTTAAAAAGTAAGTAAGTTGAAATATTAGCCCCACCTCCCCTATGCCTGTGAAAGTGACCTTATCTGGAAATGGGGTCATTGTAGTTGTAAGCAAGTTAAAATGAGGTCACACTGGATTGGGATGATCCCTAATGCAATATGACTATTGTCCTTATAAAAAGAGGAAAAGGGACACAGATGCATACACAAGGGAGAATGCCATATGAAGATGGAGACAGATTGAAGTGACTTGTCTACAAGCCAAGAAACACCAAGCAACCAGTAGAAAGTAGGAGAGAGTCAGGGAATAACTTCTCCCTCAGAAACTCCATAAGGAACCAAGCCTGCTGACTCCTGTATTTCAAGAACTGCTTAACAAACCATTTATCAACCTTACAGAATCCAGGGTAGTGGTTAAATGAGATCCCGCTGATAGTTGCAAATACCATAGGTGCTTGGCACATGCTAAAGTTCTAGTTTCTAGCTCAAAGATGCCTAGAGATAAGAAACAAGCCCAACAGAAGTAGACAGCCCTGTGCTTCTCAGGCAAAAAGATGTCATCCAGTTTTCCATTTTGACTGACACATGCTCAGTAACAAACAACAACTATAGTGCTAAATAAGCTTTTTCTCCGCCCCCCCTTTCTGTTTAAAAAGATCCCCCCTCTAAGGTTCTTTATGTTATGTTTCAGAATTCTATTGCTCTTGGCCCCACTAAAAGAAAGAGAAAAGCACTCCATAAGGACTCCACAATTAACCCCTAAATTCTAAAGGAGGCCCCGCCCCAAGAGAATGTGGCCTGGTACCCAGGCGAGCTGCCACTCAGAACTAAATAAGCTTTTATTGGTAGAGAGGAGAGCTCAACACACTTCTATCACCCTAACAATTTTTTTCTATTATTACCTCATAGTCTTTTATTCATTTGTATAATTGTTCACAGTTGTAATCACAGTATTGACATTATTTTATATCCTACTTATTCACTCTGTAAATAATATTTTTCTTGCTTTTACAAAATCATCATACTTAAGTTTTGATAATTTGTCTTCAAATGTAAAAGATAGTCTGCTGACAGAATTCCCTCTTGCTCTGGGGAGGCAGTCATTTTTTTATTAAAGGCTTTCAATTGATTAGATGAGACTCATTCATATTATAGAAGACTAGAAGCCTGGTACACGAAATCCATGCACAGGTAGGGACCCTAGGCCTGGCCAGCAATCAGGGCAGATCGGAGCCTTACTGTTGCTGGTCAGGGGCTTCTTCATTCCATGCTGCCCCCTCATGGTCAGCGCCCATCATAGTGAGCAATCACACTCCTGGTCTCCTGGTCAAACTCCCAGGTGGACACTTCACATATTAGCTTTTTATATAGAGAGATAATCTGTTTTATTCACAGTCCACTAATGTAAATGTTTTTTTAATCCAAAATGTGTTTATTGGGATGGTTTCCCACTCATCTTGATTTGAGGTGCTTTTAGTGCTGCTTCCTTCTGAAGGAGCATCCTTCTGTAAGCCTTGCTTTTCCTCCTGTTGGCTGACAGAGAACACTGGAGCAACCAACACAAAAAACTACTGTTTGTGCGTGGCTAAAAACGGTGGTGATTTTATAGCATCCTGGGCATTTCACATCCATGAAGTAGGAATTGGGGCTCTGCACCAGGTACTTCTTCTTGTGTTTCCTCTTCTCCTCTTCCGGAAAGGGATGGAGGAGATCCTTGGCGAGAGGCATATTGTTGTGGGGAGGTTGTCACTGCCGGAAAGGCTGTAAATGTTGATTGCACCAAAAAAAATCTTCACAAAATAATTTTTGATCAAAATAATGTTTGATTACATACCCGGACATTATGGCCCAACCAAGTTGGCTCCTAATGCTAACCATCACACGCCTCCAGAGCAGAAAGTCATGCCTTCTTAGTCATCTCTGAATGTTCAGTGCCCTGGGCTAGGGAGATGATCCATGTTCTTCATACATTTTTAACTACAAAAGGAACCTGTACACATTTTAAATCAGAAGATAAGTAAAGAAAATTAAAGTCTTCTTTATCCCCAACTTAACTCTCAGAGGCTCCCCAAGATCATATTTTGATGCATATCCTTTCCAGTCTTTCTTCAATATATCTGTAAAATTTATAAATATGGGATTCAACTATACACACTGTTCTGGAACTTGCCTTTTTCATTGCATGGGAGTCTCTGGACATTCCCCTCAATCAGCATATTCTTTTAGCAGCTGCATAATATTCTGTTGTGTGGATGCACCCTAATTTATTTAATAGTCCCCTTTTTGATAGACATTTTTCACTGTTTCCAGTTTGGGTCTCTCATATACAGCATTGCAATCTATGTCATTTAACACATCTTAGCAATGCTGTGCAAGCACATTACATAATAAAAACCTAATACTGAAATTGTTTAATCAAAGGATATGCCTACTTTTAAATACTGCTAGGTATTGTCAAATAATACATGCGTAAGTAATATTTGTTGAATTTCTCTGAGAAATAATCAGAATTCTAAAGCAAGGACAGTAAAAAAGGAAAGGAGAGAGATTAGAAAAGAGGTGGAGAATGTTTTGATACCAATTTGCATTTGGCTCTGCCAGTGTTATAGTTAGTCCATAGTACCCATGAGGATTATGCAAAATGACTCCTGTGAGATGAACTCCAAGAAGACAGGACTCTGTCTTATTTTGTTACTGATACAAAGAAAGCTCTTAGAACAGATCCTGATACAAAGAATATATTGGATAAATATTTGTTGAATAAATAAATGCACGAAAATCAAGACTCATTGGATATTAAATAAATTATGAAAGGTATTTTGCATATCATATTCACTCGGTATCTGGTAGCTGCCTTTATAATAGCAGGCACAAAATTATGCTATCAGTAGTACAACAGTTGATAAAACCAAGTTTGCTACCTCCAAAGTAAGTGACTCCCCATGGCCCATATGGGGTATCCTTGGCTAAGAGACATCATCTAGAAAATGGGGGATTCAGGTTCTATGCTTGGATTGAAACCCACATAGAGGCAGGGTGGAATAACTGAGAGCAGCACATTTTAGAGCAATCAAGGCAAGGAGGGAAGGAGGGTCCTGAAGGATCTAGGCATGACCTCCGGCTGCATTTTTCACTTAAGCTATACGGGGAATGGGGGAGAGAATACAAATGTTTTCTTCTGTAAAATTTTCTCTGACAGTGTGCAGACCTCGTGGCATGAAGAGAAAGTGGCACAAACACTGCGTAGGTAGGTGCTGCCACATACACTGAAGCAGTGGCAATTACACCATTTTGGATAATTGTCTTGTAATTGCCACCGTGATTTAAAATCTAATGTTATCCTCCAATTGTTCTGATGTCTTTCCACGAATAATGCAATCGTCCCATGAGCCCTCTGCCAGTTTCTCATTTAGATTGGCCCTGTATTTGAGTTATGCACCATTGTCTCACACACCATTATCTCACAAAACTAATGTGGCAGAGACAATACAGGGAGTCATTAGGACTTGCCTAATTATGGGGAATGGGAATGGAAGCGAGTAAGGTATAAAGTTCTTCTCTGGATACTTCCAACCTCCAGTGGGCCTATAAGTAAACAGGATGGGGGCAGATTTTTCTTTGAGGGTATTAGGTCTGCTGTGCTATATGCGCATGCTAGATATGCTTGCTCTGTCTGATGTCATGTGAGTTTTCTTTTTGGAACAGAAGGAAAACAGATTTTCCCATAGGGCGACTTTTCTCAGTTGTATTATGTTGTCATCAGCAAATGCAAACAGCTCTGAAACATGAGCTGGTGTGTCTCCATCCAAGGCCAAAAAACTAATTGTGTATATGAACAGGCAATGGCATCTTGGATTTCTGTTTCTAGTATCTGGGACTTGGTTTAATGAAACAAGACAAAATCAACTGCATTCGGACAAATGATAGCAGAGTCATTACAGAATTTCAATTTCGGCCAAGACCGGTTTGGCTCAGTGGATAGAGTGTCGGACTGTGGACTGAAGGGTCCCGGGTTCGATTCCAGCAAGGGCATGTACCTTGGCTCCGGGCACATCCCCAGTAGGGGGAGTGCAAGAGGCAGCTAATCGATGTCTCTCTCATCGATGCTTCTGACTTTCTATCCCTTTCCCTTCCGCTCTGTAAAAAATCAATAAAATATATTTTTAAAAAAAAAGAATTTCAATTTCGCTTCTACCCCAGGAAGGGATTATCTTAGTCTGGTAAAGTTTGCATATTTGTTTCCATGCCAGCGACATGGATGCCCTCCTTACTAGGCCCTCTGAGTCTAATGAAAGTGGGAGGAGGTACCCTGACCACAGAGCAGTGAATGGAAGTGTCAGGTTCAGTCTATCATCATGTTCTCTTTACATTTGGGCCCCAGTTTCTGAGACAGCTCAAAGACTGCACCGCTCATTGAGAGGAAAGGTATTCACCTGAGCACTCCATGGCTCCTCACTTCCATCACCACCACATCCAGACTCCCAGCTCAACACCAAGGCCTCCAAGTACCTGCCCATTCTTGACCGTCCCCATCTGCAGGCCAGCTATACTGCCCTCTTAGGCTGGCTCCCCTTTGGGCCTTTGGACATGCTCTTTGTAGAGGTCAGTATTTCTAAGACATTTTCTCTGATTCCTCAAGCTTTGTGGTTCCAGTCTCCTGCAGCTATTACAGAGTTTCTCAATTCATGTTATAAGGCCCTAGTCACTTGTCCATCTCCGTTAGAGACGGATATCTGGGTGGGCAGGACTAAGTATTCCACCCAGCTCAACCACAGTTGCCATCTGTGAATACCTGATAAAAGAGGGAAGGAATGTCTGAATGATAAGTGGCTCCCCCGCTTCCTGGCCTCAGGCAGGTGTGGGAAGCAGGGTGTCCACAGTGGGTGTGCAGGACCAAGGGCCACCGCCCCAGCCTGGAGTGCTGAGGGGCTGGGCCCTGTGAGCAATGTGTGTCAGCCCCCTTCACACAGGTGCAGACCGTCCAGGGAGGAGGTTGGGAGCTACAGAGCCTCCTGAATCGGCCGGAGATGGCCTTACAGCTGACTGGATAGGAAGCTGCTTTTTTTTATTGTTGTAGTTCTCACCCAAGGATATTTCCTTCCCATTGTTTTTTCAGAGAGGGTGGAAAGGAGAAAGGGAGCGGAGAAAGAAAGAAAAAGAGAAAGAAACATTGATGTGAGAGAGACACTTTGATTGGTTGCTTTCCTCATGGCCTGTGCTCTAACCACTGAGAACCACTGTCCAGTGCAGACAGGATGCTTTTTAAGGTGCTAGAATAGGACAGATAGAGGAGAGTGCCCAGAAATCTGGGAGCCAAGGTGCTTCCTTTTGGGACTGAGACAGTCGAGCCAGCTCTGCCTCCAGGGACTGCCAGAGAGACCTATGGGTACGGTAGGCTTTCACCTGAGGGGGTGGCTCAGTGGCAGCCTAAAAACTTCCCCAGCACTGACCCATGACTGGAGGGAAGACTGCCACCAGGGTATCCAGTTAAGGTTTCTGGAAAGTGGAAGGGAGACTGGGTTGGGGTTGTGTAATCTCTCAGAAAGGAGTGGGCACAAGGACTTCATATGGAGTTTGAATGTGGCACGTGGTCTGTAAGGTAGTTTTATATACAGTAGGGGTGGTTGTTTAACACCTGAAGACCCCACATTGGGCCTACACATTCTATAGGTGGTTATTTAGCATCTGGCTGAGTAATCAGTAGCTCCCACAAGCTTGGACAAGCCTTAACCTTAAATAGCTCCAGTCAGCACTAATATTCATTTGTCACAATGAATATTAGTAAAGGGTTTTCCCAGGCAAAATGAGTACGTTGACATATGAGTTGATTAGAAGTATTGTACAGGCACCTTCCTGGATGAACAGGTGAGCTCAGCGGCTAGCCTCCACCCTTTGAAGAGGCAGCCGGGGCCTAAGAGATCCACCCTGTGCTGAGTCACTTCCAGGGGATTATCTGCCAATGGAAGGCTCGCTTAAGCCTTCTGCCAGGCGCTGTCCTTACCTGCACTCGAGATACTCATCAGAGACTGAAAGGGAAAATTGCTGAGACTTAATCAAACCCTACAATAGACATAGGACTATTTTATGCTAATAGAAATGTGTGTGAGTGAGTGTGTGTGTGTGTGTGTGTGTGTGTGTGTGTGTGTGTGATGGTGGTGGAGAATTCAGCCTGAGACTTGATTCATTGTACCAAATGGTCTCAGAGAACAGGCATGGGGAGAGCCAACAGGGAACGTCAACAAAGAAAATTGTGACTGCCCAGCATGCCTTAGATCCATTTGCAACATGATGATAAGGACTAAATGAGGGGGCTCTAGGCCAGTAGGCATTACTTCTCAAGTAAAATGCCAAAGCTCTTACATGTCAGTATGAACTGCTATAGTCCAAAACGCTAGTCAATTCTTATAGCTCTTTGCAGAGCTGCAAAGACATGGTATTGGAATTTCTAATGAGAGGAGCTTACCCCTTACCAGCGATGTTTGCACTGGACCTCCATCTTACACTGAACGCTAAAATTAACTCAAAATGGATTAAAGCTTGAACATAAGACTTGAAATCATAAAAGTCCTAGAAGAAAACATAGGCAAGTAAACTTTTTGACACCGGTCTTAGTGATGATTTTTAGGTTTGAAACCCAAAGCAAAGGCAACAAAAGCATTAAGAAGCACATGGGATTACATCAAACTGAAAAGCTTCTGCACAGCAAAAGAAACCATTGACAAAATGAAAAGGTAACCCACCTAGTGGGAGAAAATATTTGCAAGGCATATATCTGATAAAAAGTTAATAGGCAAAACATACGAAGAAATTATACGACTTAATAGGAAAAATTCTCCAGGCAATCCAATTTAAAAATAGGCAGAAGATATAAATAGACTTTTTTCCTGAAAAAAAAAAAAAAAACAGCCACAACACATAGATGGCCCTCTCCACTCTCTCTAAAAGACAATGGGAAAAATAAGGATTAACAACAACAACACACACACAAAAAAAAAAACCCAATGGAAAACCAGAGCTCTTGTTAAGAATTACCATTCCCTACCTTAAGGCCAAAGTCTCAGAGATCTCCCTGAGCTGACTGGAGGTTTAGAAGAAAGGTGGGTGGGTGAGGCCCAGTATTAGTTGTTTAATTAAATTGCTGGGAGGTCAGAGTGGTGATTGGGCAAAAACTTGAAATTTAAAGGTGAGATGGGGAGAAAATACAGAATAAATTCTTCACAGTGCCAGACTTTGTGCATGTGACTCTCCAAGACTGAGGTGCAGAGTGATAGCTAATCATTCACTCATTCACTCCTTTATTCAGCATTTATTGAGAAAAGCAATGCCCAATGCAGTGAGAGGTTGAACACCCCAAATTAGGGAGCAGGCCATCCTCAGCTGCTGGAGAGACAGCAGGCTCTGCTGAGGCTTGTTCAGTTTGTAATCTGATTACTGTACTTAGAGGAAGATTTGTTTGGGCTGCATTGAGTCTGGCTGTGGCTCTGGGGAGTTTTCACTGAGGCCAAGTGTCTTATCGTTCCCTAGGAAGTCTTTCGCACAGATCAATCACACATACAATAGAAGCTCCAATTTTTCTTCCATTCTTCTCCCTAACTCATGTCAGTCGTCTGGACTTTCAGGGTTCCTGGTTTCCCTGAGGCCCATCTCCTAGGGCATACTTCTCATTCTTAAGTAGTCATTTTCCACCTTCATCCCTAAGTGTCTGTATCTTTTCCTTATGTCACCTTCTAGAAGACACAATTTATTTAGCCACTTTATTCCACCTTCATCTGAGAGTGACCACGGCTTGGCTATGCTCTGGGAACTGTAGAGGGAAACATGAGGGGTACAGCACTTGTTTTTGAGGGATTCACACTCTAGTAGGGGAGACAGAATACAAATAAACTAAAATTGACCTTTCAATGATGTAGGTTTGAACTTGGTGGGTTCACTTATACCTGGATTTTTTTCAATACATAATATCAATATATTTTCTCTTCTTCATGATTTTCTTCATAACATTTTTGTTTCTCTAAGCTTCCATATTGGTAAGAATATAGTATATAATACAGATATCATACTGAACCTGTTTTTACTGACTTTTTATGTTATCGATATGACTTTTGGTTAACAGCTATTAGTAGTTAAGTTTTGGGGGAATCACAATTAATATGGGGATTTCAACTGTGAGTTGAAGGGAAGGGTTGATGCCCCTTACCCTGGCATTGTTCAAGGTTCAACTGTATTTCAATGTATTGAGTGGGTCAGCAGTGTTTTGAGTGAGATTATTTCAGGTGTGTGGGGAGGTGAGGATAACTTTATAGGAAAATTGCATTGGGTCTTTAAGACAGTGAGCCTGCCAGGGCCCACACGAGCAGGAAGGGCTCCTGACAGAAGAGTCAGCTAAGCATTGTCCTGCACTCAATTTGCCTGGAGGGCAGCGAATGGGAGGAAGAAAATGGTAGCTAAAGAGATTAGGAAGAGTGGGAGGAAGATCATGCTTTAACTCCTCAGAATTTAATTTTTCTAAACTGTAAATTTAATTATCTAATCACCCTACTTAAATCTCTAATCTCTTAATTAGTCTTTATTGCCCTCATGGGAAAAATTACTCTATTCATTAAGAGGTGAGAAGCTTGAAGAGACGGAGAGTGGAGGCAGGGTGCTACTCAGGAGGCCGCTGCAGAATTCCTGGTGGAGGTGATGGGACCTCAGTCAGGTAGGACAGATGATTCATATTTGACACAAGGAGAAAAGAGGGTCAGAGAGAGGAAAGTAGCAAGGGTTTTAATGGGGGTACCTGCTATCAGAATGGGGGGCACATACATTTTTCAATTATTTTCTCCTTCATCCCAAAGTCAGTGTCAAGCCCTCGATGCAGCAACCTACAGACTGTACCATTAACTCTAAAGGGTCAGAGTTTAGACCCTTTCCTAACACTATAGCCCACCCAACTGGTACATTTGAGCTGGCCTGGCCACTTTTTTTTTTTAATTGATTTTTAGAGAGGGAGAGATAGAGAAACATCGATATGACAGCTCCTGCATGCTCCCTACTGGGGATCAAGCTCACAACCCCCGGGCATGTGCCTTAACTGGGAATGGAACCAGCAACCTTTCAGTGTGCCCAACCAACTGAGCAACACCGGCCAGGGCCAGCTGGTCACTTCTTGCTCTGGGTCTGAAATTGCCAATCTGAGCCTAAGATTATATTACCATCTTCAGTATTTCGGCCTCTGAAATAGCAGCAAGGCAAATTAAAGATATAAGACAATTTCACCTCAGTCTAAATCCTGAGTCTAAATCCTGCCTCTACTATTGAGTGGCTATGTGAACTTAATAATATTTGAGCTTCAGTTTTCTTACCTATGAAATGGAAATAATACTGATTTTTTTTTGCTTACCATGAGGATTAAGTGAGCTCCTCCTGCACAGGGCCTGGCACAGAGCAAGTGATCAATAACTGCTTTCTGCTACTGAAGAAACAGGACAATACCTCTCTGTCCAGTGGGTTTCCAGGCTGCTTCTGAGCCAGATGGTCTCCCCATTAGGAATATTATTACACTTCTTCCATGTGATCCATTTACATAATATCTCTATGCTGACTCAGAATTGAAGGGATGATCAGAATTAAGAGCTTTTCTGACATTGAAATAGGCTGAAGGATAAGTGTTCCTGATAGAATGACTTTCCCTGCCTGCTGTAATTGGCTGTTGCTAGGGAAATATTCCCAATATTTACCAATTTGAAGGGACTTGGCAGCTCACTCTCATTTTATTAGAATGATATTTACAATTCATAGATGTAAAGTTATCAGAGCTTCTGGGATGAGATGGTTAAGAATTAGAAATGAATCTATAGTGGCTGTAATGCAGACTGCAGGCAGTTAGGATGAAATAAAATCATTGAGAACAGCAAGCACAATGCAATGAGAAGTCACATAGATAAATGAAGTTACATTAGCAAGGTGTGCTTGCTGGGCAACAAGGAGAAGTGACTTTCTAGAGAAAACTCAACATGGAAGGTCAATACCTAAAGGACTAAATGATGTCACCGATATTGGCATATGAATTCAATACATCTGTCTATTAATTTATCTCTCTAGATGACTATGAACCAAGGTCCCTTGATCTCTATAGTTAATGAGCAGAGGTGTAGCCATGAGATTCCCATACTCTGTCCAACTTTCAGGACACAAAACTCATAGACTGAGTCTGCACAATAATACCAGTTTATTTGAGAAGAAACACAAAATGAAGCAAACTGGAGTTAGTAATGGGGAACTTTGATGATGAACATGCAACACCCAATGCCAAGAAATTAGAAGAGCTCAGCAGTATGTTTTTGTTGAGCCATGCAAATAGCCCTAATTTAAACAATGATGAAGTTACTGCACTGTAACTTTTGTGTCTCTGGTGGGATTGAAACTATTCTATTTGGGGCCAGTTTAGGTTAGAATAGGGATGTATTCCAGAAGCAGTTAGGTTGAGGTAGACTTGGGGAAGATTCCTCTTTCTAATTCTTCCTAGTAACCAAGCTTCTCTTATCCTAACATAAAATGGATATTTTTCCAGCTAAATAATTGCTCTGAAATAGTTCAGCCCAGTTTCAAGTGTGTGCATGAGTAGAGAAAGCCAACTCTCCCAGGGCCTGATCTGTTGCCTGGATAAGGAGATAACCAGTTTGCAGACCTGCAGAAACAGAAAACCAAATTCTGAGTAGAAAGAGTCATTTCTTTACCACAAACACTTAGAGAGCATCTTTCAGGGTGCAGTCGTGGAGCATGTACAGACCATGATCCGTGCTCCCACTCAGTGAACAGTGGAAGGTGGAAAACAGGGATGAGTCATCTACACTGCACCAGGGAGCTGGAGTGGCAGCACTGGAGGAGACAAATGACTTAATACTTTAGTGACTTTAAATTAGTGATTTTCTGCACAAGCCACCCTTGCTGTGGTGGGGAATGTTCCAAAGTTTGACAACTTTAGGAAAAAACTGTAGTATCGCTAGTTTTGGTCAAAGCCCATAAAAATGGAAAGCAGGCTTGGACAGTGTGGCTCAGTGGCTGAGCATCGACCCATGCACCAAGAGGTCAGGGTTCTATTCCCTGTCAGGACACATGCACAGTTTGTGGGCTTGATCCTTGCCAGAAACCGATTCCAACATGTCATAATTACAAGTTTAATCAAAACGTTGGTGAAGCTTGGTGGGGGGGGTGGGGCGCCTCAACAAAGGCTGAGCCACGTATGTAGTTTACCTGTTGAAACAGCTGAACGGTACTACCCCCAAATCTGAATAGGATTGCCTGCTGCCAGACAGCTCAGCTCAGGGCATCTTAAATCTGCATGTTATTGCCTCCTGTTGACCAAACACCTAAACAGGTATAGGCTATTCCTCCACTCTGACAATGCTTCTGTAAACCCTACCCTTTGAAGTGTATCTCTCCACCTTGCCTTAGGACAAATTATGTTAATAAAAGCAGGGTCCTGAGTCAAGGGAAGTCTTTAGCTCCTTTAGCTAAAGCTCTTATGACCCCCAATGCCTTTCAAAATTATCTTTCGTCCTTGGACTCCTTGAATCCACGCTCCTTTCTCCAGATTGCTGAACCCTTTGTAATGCTGGGACAAGAACCCCATCAGATCCCCAGCACAGGGTATGCAGGAGGAGTGTTTCTCTCTCATCAATAGATCTTTTATGTCTCTCTTCCTCTCCCTTCCTTTCTCTAAAAATCAGTAAAAACATATTTTAAAAAATGAAATGGAAAGTAATTCCTCTGAACTATTTGAACATCATTCACTCAACAAATATTTCCTGAGGTCTTTTATTAATGTCTCTCCCTCACCCCACCCCCACCCCTGGCCCCCACCCTAATGCTGTGGACGGACATTCTTTGCCTTCATTCACAGATGGCTCAGAGAAATGAAATGATCAGTCTAAACCACACAACTAGTACATAGGCAGTGGACCTGGAATTTTAATCAGGACATGTTCTTTTCTAAAAATGACATTCTTTTCCCAGCCAGAACATATTTCACTTTTAGAAGTCCCCCAGGCATCATTCTAGTACAGAACCTTCATCTTAGATGTGGAACCTGAGGATCAGGCAAGTCTGATTCAATCTGATTTGAGTCCATAAACATTTATGTGCTAGGCACTGTGCAAGAAGGATCCATATCTCCAGGAAATCTCCGGCTAACTAGGGTTACACCCTTATCCGCACACACAGCAGGCTACTCCAATACACAGGCAGTGGGATCACACACCCTCCATGGGTCTTGCTGATTGATTTGACTGACTACAGGTGCCTCTACTGAGCATCTATCCAACAAAAGAAGCCACTGGTAATATTTGTATAATTAACTTTCTTCTCCAGTGCTCTAAAGGCAGCATCTCTTTCTGCCAGGCTGCAGTTCATTGTGAAACTCCCAACCTCTACTCATTTTGGATCACAGACCAGATAGGAATAAAAATCCAAAAGTAAGTAGATTCTGAACTTCAGAGGCAGGGCAGGGCACAGATGGGAGACTGAAATTGTCAAAGCTTCCCCACCTCTAGCCCCAGGATCTCCTCAAAGGAGTATCTCAGGAGAAGAATTGGTGGAAAGGGGGGGCTCCATTCCTCTGTGGTTCAATGGTGATAGAGAAGCAGGCAGGATGAGGTGGTGATAAAATGGGTGGTGACAAGAGAAATGTTAAGGACACAGTTAAAATTAAATGTCCCAGGGGCCTTTCTTTAAAGACAGTAAGTATTTGAGAAGTCAATAGAGGATATCAGAGTAGAACTTTCTATTCGTTTATTCAATCGTTCATGTAGCAATGGAAAAGTATATGTTTTCAATTCTAACATTTTTCATTGTGAAGCATGTGATGCAGGGAACATGAGATTGTGAATGTCTCATATTTGTGATCTCCTTCCCCTCCCTGGATTCTAGATGTCTTATATTCAGGTTCCGCCTCTCATTTTTCACTGAAATAAGCTACTGATACTCTGCATTGTGAGGTCTTCCCCCCATAGAACAGGTCTGAAACCATCCCTGCCCTGTCCCTCTACTAGTCCTTAAAAGAATGAAATAATGGATTGGAAATGAAACTATAGGTTCACAGAGCAACTATACTCAAAGTGAGCAAAGACTGAGAACTTTTAAATTTAACTCTGCAGTGCTGGCGAAAATAGATGTGAAAATAGATGTGCTCCTATCCCCAGAGCACTATAGGAGAAAAGGGATTATGTCAATGTTACCAGCACTTCCTTTGTTGGGTGTTCAGGGATCATGACAGACTCATTCAGTGCTGTTTCACAGTGATTTGCACAGAGTCCATTAATGAAGGACCAAATGAAGTGCTCAGATATCTATTAAGTGTCCATTTATTAGTTAATACTTAAAGCACCTTATGCAGTTGAATGCAAGCTATCAGTCCATGAGTTCATACATGTTTTATGAATACCTTGGTTTTCTTTGGAAATAATTCCATTTGATAGTAAGTCACAGACAAATTTTAGACAGCAAACCAAAGATCTCCTTCTTCAGGGATGCCCTCCCCCAGACCCCAACCCCCATTTAGTTACCCAGACACACATCTGCCCTTTTTCAGATGCTAATGCTCCAGAGTTCACAGTACATCAGGTGAATCACCAAAATATTATCCCGAGAAGTGTCAGATTCCACTGCATAGTACTTATAATTTAACTGTTATTTAGCATTTATGGATAACACACACACACAAATTGTTTTACAATCATTTTATAGTTGCTGTGTGAGAGATAATTAAAACAAAACCATTTTAAATGAAGCTACTCAAAGGGACAAAGCTGTTGTGCCAATAATGTGCTATATAAATGCAAATTACCAAGATCCGTATTCTAGTGAAAACTGCTTATATCATTTTTCATGAGACCAACATGTAAATATTATAATAGTTTCCTGATTTATAGAGCACTTGTCTCTCTAAAAGATAACCATACCTAGCCATGCATTATTAAACGGATCTTCCCAATCCCCAGGGATAAATACATCTGTTAATTTATTGAACCTTTCAATCAGGTCCTACAACAATGTCTAGCTCATGAAGGTTCTCAGTGTTTAACAACTGACCGACTGACTGGCGGACTGACTGAATAAGGTAGCATTTAACAAGGCTCATAGCCCTGACTGGATAACACAGTTGATTAGTTGGTTAGAGCATTGTCCCGATATGCCAAGGTTGCAGATTCTAACCGAGTCAGGGCACATACAAGAAGCAACGCTCTAACCCACTGAGCTACCTGGCCCGAGTGAGGAAATATATATTTCTAAAGCACTAAAAATGAAACTGAAAAAAAAGAAGAAAGAATGAAATAATTTACTAGTAATTGGTGAGGTTAATGTTCTGGAGAAGTACCCCAACTGAGCAACAATCTGTATCTTTTACATGCCCAAGAAGCCACTAAAAATGTAATCTCAGAGGAATTGTGTCTTCATTGGTATGGATAAAGCAGCAACCTCATTAGTGGTGTGAACAGAGCAATCTACAGTTTACATTCTAGAATCCCTGTTTCATAGTAAAAACAAAGATCATCTTAGAATCATATTTAGGGAACCCTGTATTAGAGGCACACTATTAACCACTCGTGGAACTAACGTACTGAGAAATACAGTTTGGAAAATACTGGTTTATAGCACAGAAAAATAGAACAGAAAAAGCAGTCCCCATGGTTCTTGCATTTCTCATAAGGAAACAAATCATACTCCTATTTATCTTTGGCACTTAACAATCACAAGAGATTTAGAAACCTTGAATCCCCAGATTTCTGAATACCACTTATAGCACACCATTTTTTTTCTGTCAATGTAGTGTAACTGTATCTGGGGCAATTAAATGATCCCTTTGGCCTTCATTGATTCTGTAGACATGAGAACAAAGTCTTTTTAGTAAAGCCATTGCTGTCATTTTTTTTCCACATCATTAGAAAGCAGAACAGTGCCCTATCTCTGACCATTGGATCCATCTGAGCTATGCCTTGGTAGATCTGTGAGTCCCACACTCCATACATCCCCGTGGCCCTGGATTGGGACAATAATTGGTACATGCCTCTGACTGATTTTGATGATAGCTGAACCAAGCAAGAGCCTGACTGTGTAAGCTGCAAAGATCATCACTTCAGTTTCCACACCAACTTGCTTCACTTTAAAATAACAAAAAGAAAAAAAATAGCCTTGACCTTTGACACATATTTGAGCACTTTTCATGCATTGCTTCATTTCATCCTCACTACAGCCCTATGAGCTGGGTGCCATTGCAATCCTTTCTCCATCGAGGCTACTGAGATATAGAATCTCTTTGGAATATTGCTTTCCTAGTATAATGCAAATGCCTTCTGCTATTCCCAGATTTTTTTAGCTCATTTTTTAAAACCTTACCTGAAGATTCCATTGAATTTTAGAGAGAGTGGAAGAGAGAGGAAAAGACAGAGAGAAACATTGATCTGAGAGAACCACATTGATTGGTTGCCTCCTTCATGCGCCCAACCAGAGCCAGGGCCCAGGAGGAGCCTGCAACTGAGGTACATGCCCTGGACCAGAATAGAACCAAACAGTTTGCAGGCTGACACTCTATCCACTGAGCCAAATCAGGTAGGGCTGCTATTCCCAGATCTTTATGGTAAAAATGTCATTTTACTTGGCCTTTGAAAGAACATTAGATATTTTCAATCATAACAAATAGGCTGGAACTCTAAGCAAAAGAAGGTTTAAAAGATCCCTTGAGCTTGAAATGAAGGTCACAAGTTCAACTTTCAATACATCAATAGTACTCTCCCCTCCAATAACTTAATCAACTTATAGCACAGAATTGATCAAATGATTGTAGCTTTCTTTCAAATCTGGCCTGAATGAAAAGAATGATTTTTACATTTTGAAATGACTGGGGAAAAAATCAAAGGAAGAATGACAGCTTATGTGTATGAAAATCAAATAAAACTCAAATTTCAGTGTCCATATGTAAGGTTTAATTGGAATATAGCCACATCCATTCATTGACATGTGTCAGTGGCTGCTTGGGGGCTATCCCAGCAGACACCATGTCCATAAAGCATGAAATATCTGGACTCATATAGCTAAGTTTGCTTGGTTTAGATCATTGTGCTTTTTAGTACTCATTAGTCAAACATTTTTTAGTACCACTCTCTCCAGGCACTAAGGAGACTGAGATCTAGGGAGGTAAGGGAAAAAAAGGTGACACCAAACATACAACAACCAAAGAGCTTTAGTAGAGAGATGAACACACAACTCAGGGAATGTTGGAAGGAAGCGGTAATTGGGATAAGGCAGTGGGAGAGTTCAGCAAAAGCTTCAGGAAAGAGCGAACAGTCCATCAGGTTCTCCAACATAACAGTCACACGATGAGTGATAGGGCAGACCATATGGAGTCACTATTTTGCAGAAGCTCAGAGAGGCCAATGGCTTGCTGAAGAACAACGGGTAAAGCAGGGTCAGGACAAAGCTAGAACCTACTTCCAGACTTCCCGAGTCCAGGCCCATGTGACCTACAGAAGGGAAGAACCATCTGGGCAACAGGGTGGAAGGCCACCCAGAGGGGAAATGTCAGGTGACTGCCTCAAGGAGTAGATCAGATTCAGTCCTGGAGACTAGGCTGACACTCTATCCACAGTTGGTCCCAGACTGAAAGTGCTTGCTAGTCTGGGACAAATGTGACTTCTGAATGACTATTCCAAAATGAAGGCAGTTTATTTGAACTGGAAGTTACTGTTCTGAGAAGTTTGTGCTTGTTTGTATGTTAGGAAAGCTGGTGCCAAAGTCTGGATTTTGTAACCTGCTTTGAAATCATTGGGAATAGCCCAAATGTTCTGTCTGGCTTATTTCCATCACTCCGTTTGGGACACATCCATGGAAACCTGGAATGGGAGAGTTGTCCTTCTAAGTTTAGCCATTTTCCAAGCATTTTTTGTTTGTTTTGTTTTGTTTTAGCAAATGTGTTAAATGTTTGCTCCGTGTCAGAAACTTTTACATTACATCATTTCAATAAATCGTCATTAGGGGTAAAAGGCAATTGTGCTGAGCATATACATATTTTATCTCATCTCATTCCTAAAACAAGCCTGTGAAATGCAGGTTTGTAAGTATGGAAGTGGAAGATCAGGACAAGAGTGGGAGAGGAAAAAAGAATTGACCTTAATTGAGTGCCAATTACAGAATTCAGAAGGTGTTTCCCATTTTTTTGCTATTATGAATAATCGGACAGAGAATAACATCCTAAAATAACACTGAAATAAAAACATTTTATCAGGCAAAAATATTTACCTAAATTGTTGCTTAGCATTGATACTATGTGAGACTACCCTATATTCCTCTAGTGGCTCTGAATGTCCCCGGGGGGGAGGGTCATAGATCAAGCTGATACTGAGCCTGACCTTGGTAATGGCACCCATCCCTCCACCTCCTGCTCCCCATGGGAGAACGTGAGCACTTATTGAAAATCTGGGGACATAGTATTCTGATGACTCCTTAATCTTGAGTCCATGTCCTCCTTTCTCCTTCTCCCATCCTAGTCCCCACAATCTCCAACGCTGACCTGGCTTAGACTGCACCTGGGTGTTCTTGGAGCTTGATGCTGGCGATCCCATAGCCTGAGAGAAGGAAAGGAATTCTCTACTTTCACTTTGGGATTTGGGCTTTTCCTTCCTAACAATGGAAACTAGAGCATTTACAGAAAATCAATATTCTTCCTAATTAAACTTTACAGCATGTGAAAAATTCACCGTTAGGAGCTATGATTTATTTTCTCATCCAGGCCCCTTGATGTTGTAATTAATAAATGAAAATCCAATAACTTTCTTTACCATGAGATGCTCTTTGTCTTATCTCTGCATTCCTAAGTCTGCAAGAGGAGACTGAATGTAGAATTTACACATGGGAATATTAGTCAATTCCAAGATCTGATTGATAACTAGGGGGCGCTCAGGAGGACGTTGGCTTCTGCATACACCACAACACAAGGTACAGAGCTCAAGCTGCCTGGGGATGTAACTCTAGTTTGCCACTTACTAGCTGTGTGATGTTGGGCAAGTCATTTAATTTTTCTGAGTCTCGGCTTCTTCATCTGTGCAATGAAGATTATACAAGCACTTATATTTAGATACCAGTACCTAGGGTCATGAATATTGAATTAATCCATATAAAGAGTTTAAAGTAGTGCCTGAACATAAGCACCCAACATATATAAGCTGTTATGGTTACTTACACTTGTCAGTGAATTACAGAAAGGAAGCATCAAGTAGAGCTTCCCTGAGAAGAAACATATCATCCTTCACAGATTACTCACTGGGCAAGCGGATCTCCACATCAAATAAGATGTATCCGCCATTGAGGAGATTGGTGTGCATGAACCATTCATCTGTGTTTTCATCCAGACACTCCATCTGGCGAATGCTGAGGGCCAGGAATAAGATCTATTCATTCATTTATCAGACTCTAGGCTAGAGCACAAAGGTCCACATAGCATGTGTCTAAATATTTACATCAATTGTATCAAAGTAGCAAATCATTACATAAAAAATTTTATCCTACTTTGAGAAATTCACTTTCGAGATGACCTGGAAAGCCAGTCCCCCCACTACCATAGATCAGTGGTCAGCAAACTGTGGCTCGCGAGCCACATGCAGCTCTTTGGCCCCTTGACGGTGGCTCTTTCACAAAATACCACGGCCTAGGCGAGTCTATTTTGAAGAAGTAGTGTTAGAAGAAGTTTAAGTTTAAAAAATTTGGCTCTCACAAGAAATTTTGATCATTGTACTGTTGATATTTGGCTCTGTTGACTGATGAGTTTGCTGACCACTGCCATAGATTATGCAGTGGAGTTCCCACATCTAGGGAAATCCAATATCCAGAGTGTAATGGATAAGCCTCGCCCTGGGAAAAACCACCTTCATGATCATGGTGTCTCTTCTGCCAGATAAGTATTGGAATTCCTAGAACTCTTAGCATTCTGTGCTCAAATGTGGCAGACAGTGCAAGGATTGCCAGCCCTGACACCACCCCCTTCCCCACCCCACCCCACCCACCAATGGCCTGGCATCTTCTTTTCCCATCCCAGTTCAGTTCTGCACCTGTGTCCTTGCACACTGGCATGTGGATAATCTAGCTTTCATGTTCCAGCTCTGTGTACAGTTCACCCACCTCAGGGATTTGAGGTTTCCAGGGAAGAGCCCTATACAGCCAGCCCCTACTCCCAGGAGGCCCTGTATGGGTATAGGGAAAAGACTACTGGATCTTTTTCTTTTTTTAACCACTATTTAAAACAAAATTTTTGTTGACTGATTTGAGAAAGAGAGAGAATGTGTGTGTGTGTGTGTGTGTGTGTGTGTGTGTGTGTGTGTGAGAGAGAGAGAGAGAGAGAGAGAGAGAGAGAGAGGAGAGAGAGAAACATCCATCTGTTGTTCCAGTTATTTATGGATTCATTGGTTGCTTCTTGTACGTGCCCTGACCAGAGTTAGAACCCATAACCTTGGTGTATCAGGACAATGCTCTGATCAACTGAGCTACCAGGCCAGGGCTTAGAGACTACTGCATCTAGAATCCTAATCTGGGTTCTAATGTTCCATCATCCACTTGAGAAAAAGCAGTCATGCTAAAGGAGGGGAACTGCTCTGAGCCTCTGCTGTGCTTCCTGAAGAGGACAATACTATGGCTAGCTGAGTACACAGAAATACCTCCTGGAATTTATAAATATTCTGCGGGTCAGCCACTATTGTGAGCATGTCTTATATTAACGCAGGTTAGCCTCAGACCCTCTCAGAGGGCACAATTTTTATCCTGTTTTGACAGATGAGGGAGCTGAGGCACAAAGATGTTAAGTAACATCTAGTTAGAGCTGAACCACTCTGTGCAGAGCCTATGTGCTCTCCACATCAGGCACCAGGAGACTTCCCACTTAGGGAGAACCGCCCACCCTCAATGCTAGGGACAAGACGCAGGTAGGACAGGGGCATTTGTATTTTCTGGCTGTTTTTGTCCTGGCGAAGGTGCCTGTTGAGAGGTGAGAAGCGCCGGTGCTTTATCTTGTTTGGTGCCTTTGCCCCTGGAGACACTGTTTTGCTCAGTGTAAGTGGAGGCTCTATTCTGGGACTTGTGTGAGAGATGCTTCCTTCCTGACTTCACTGCATGTATTTCTCTTCTCTACCACCGGGGGTCACAAGTGCCCACTATAAGTTACCATCTCTTATTAAGAAAGCTGAGTTCGTTTTCCTGAATGAGAGCTATGCCTGGCTGAAACAAGCTAGTTTTGCTCCTTTGTTCATGAGAGATAAAGGGAATAAGGGTGGGGGTGGGAGGCATGGGTAAAGGAATGGGGTGGGGAGAATAAGGATGCAGAACTTGGAGTCATAAGTCAGGGAATGTGTCTCCTCTCAGGGAAGCTGCGTACTCCCTGTGGGGTGGGCCTAAGTGGGTGTAAGGTAAGTGTGGGAGTGAGAATAACTGCCCTGTATTAACCACACCTCCACCCCCAGGCTGAGTAGCCTTCCTATGTGCTGCTACTTGGGCAGCCAGGGTGAAGAACTAGCTTAGGGTGAGGTTGTATTTTAGAGGAGAATCAACTTAAAGGAAAATATTGAATAAGAAAAGGTTTGGGATGTTCTTATATATGGCCAATGGGTGAATGATGTAAGCTTGGGGAACAGTTAATTTTATTGGCCTTTTCTCTTCCACTAGGTTGGAAGACTTTGTATTCTGTCAGCTGATGGTTTTTGGCACCAATTCAGCACCAACAGGAATCCTTAATTTGGGATGCGGTGAAGAGGGAAATTTCATTCTGTGCAAACAACTCAATTGTGATACGCCATGGCTGTGAGAACAGCATGGCTTGGAATAGGTTGACAGTATTACAGCTCAATTATGGAGCAGTGTGGCTGTGAGATAGCAGGGCTGCTAGGAAGTGCTGGGCAAGGTGGTCCTGGGGGAGGCGGCCTGCAGGCAGGCCCCTCTCCAGCTAGGCAGCTCTGCTCCCTGCCTGCCTGTCTTCTCTACCATGCACTGGTCTGCTCTCATGAGATATCTGGTGTTTCAGCTCCAGCAAGAAAATAGTCATCAGTTTTCCATCAAAAGAGATGGAAGGGAGCTGAGCCAGCAGGGAGCTGAGTTATATGGATAACAAGGGGCTTCATGCATGAATTTGTGCACTCTGAAAGGAACTGTGGGCTGTGAAGCTGCAGTAGGCATAGGAGTGGGTCTCAGCCTATCCTCTGCACCCCCACCTGGCCCCTCCACCATGGCCCCTGGTCCCCTCTCTGCTGGCAGCCCTGCTCCTGCCACTGCCACCACTCCCACGAGCTGACAGTATAGTCCTGTTCACACCCACTGATGGCGTGGAGCAATTGGGGCCAGTGTCAGCCTTGATATGAGTGGGGCTGGTGCCATCAGTGGATGCAAATGGCAGCTGCTGCCCTGATTGCCCCTCAGGATCAGAGGGAGGTGGAGAAGCCCTCAGGGATGATTGGGGCCAGCAACCACCGCTTGCACCTGCTGAAGGCACCAAGTGATCAATACAATTGCCAGGCGCCGGCAGTGGGTGTAAGCAGTAGCTCTGGTGCCAGCAGTGGATGTGAGCAGGGCCAGCACCAGCAGCAGGTGGGAGCGCCAGGCCAGACTGCAGTGTGTGAGAGCAAAGACTTTTCAGTAACGACCAGAGGCTTACCCTGATGACAGTGACTAGCATCCTGCCTTGGTCTGGTGCCCCCACTCACCTGCTCCACCATCCCACCACAGCCTTCCTGCCATGTTCTGCACTCTGCCACCTGCTGCCATGGTCCACGTGTACCCCCTGATGGTCAGCACATGTCATGGTAACTGGTTATTCTGTTGTTTGGTCTATTTGCATATTAGGGTTTTATATAGAGAGATAGTTCCTGCCCTTGGTCCCTGATTGGTTCATCCTTATGCAAATGAGGACTCCAGATCCTCATTAATCCAAAAGGGACTGTCTTGGTTGGTCAGAATTGAGCCTCTTTGATTTGTTGGGGGGGTGAGGAGGTGG
This sequence comes from Antrozous pallidus, assembly GCA_027563665.1. NCBI lineage: Eukaryota > Metazoa > Chordata > Mammalia > Chiroptera > Vespertilionidae > Antrozous > Antrozous pallidus. Next base: position 62,378,388 of record CM050520.1, read on the forward strand.
GTAGAGTTATGCAGCTCCGATTGAATGGGGAAAGTTTCAATCCTATTGGTTGAAATGGGATTCCAGAAACTCCTTTGTAAGGACTGGTTCAGATGGTAGGAACATAGTGCAGCCAGAAGGTGGCAGGCAGCCTACTGCTCCCTGAAGTGTGGTTTGCATGAGAGCCCTACATTGAAATGGCTACTAGGCTCTGTTTTTTTGGTTTTTGTTTGTTTGTTTTTTCTACTTTGAGCCCAGTTAGCCACCAGGAGCCCTTCTTTAGTAGGCATCTTCTTTCTTAGGGTCTACAATTCTCAGTGCCTGATGAAGCTCCTGGGCCACGGTGGACACACAGTAAGTACTAGAAGGAAACGGTGAGAGAATGAGAAAGGACAGAGAAAGGAAGGAAGGATGAATGGCAGGTATGTGTAGTAGATGGCCACCCATATTTAGGCGTCCATGACCCTGAGTAACCTCTTCCCTTCACTTCTAATAAATACAATATTGCAAAAGTGATGCCTTGTGCTGCCTCCAAGATTAGGTTTAAAAAGGCTGTAACTTCTGTCCTGAGCATACTTTCTTGCTCTCTAACTCTTTGAGGGAAGCTGCCAAGTATAAGCTGCTCACTGGGAACATGAGCTCAGAGGCAGGGGCACAAGGGCATGGGTGGGCATAGTCAGTGAGACGGGAGTCACAGGGAAGTGTGCTGGGACACAGGCACAAGTGAGGGTCAGGCAGGTGTGGGCTGGTGGAAAGAGCACTGAATGCTCTTTTCCTCTTTATACACATGGATTTTATATTCAGATGTAGACTGTCATTGAAAGGATTTAATAACCCAAAGAGCTCTGCAACCTCATGGCATTTGCTCCAAAGATAGCATTTGCTCCAAATGTCTTATGAAGCCTTGGGGTCCCAATCAGATGCTTTCAGGAGCCAGGCAGGCACGATGGGTAAGTAAACCAGCTTAGGTCTGGACTGAGGCATAGCCCTTCCTCAGAGGGCAGCTGCCATGCAGGCTGTGCTGGGAGTCAGGCTGTGGGTGTCAGAGCTTCCAATTTTTAAAGAGCAGCCACACAGACCCTGTAAATGTTGGCTCAGAATTTTTTTTACACTCCCCAAAAGATCATAGCTGCCAGCAGCAGATTGGGGAAATCTTTGGTAAATTCCTTTTTAAAGCATTCAGGATAAATCGCCAGCAACTAGTTTGAGGTATGGTGGGAGGATATTTGAGGGCGCCCGTCAATAGCTGGGTTGGTCCTGAATGGTGGGCAAAGGGCTGCATTCAGGGACCTGGTTTCCAGCTGGCTGCCCCTCCCAGGGAGCCTACACCCCCAGGCAATGATGACGCTCATCTACACCCCTTCCTTCCCTGAGGGAAGAGCCCTGCCCTCTGAGAAACATCTGCCTCAGCACCTGTCTTGGGGAAGGGCTTCCTTCTCAATTTGAAGGCAACAAAACCTTTCTGTGAATCTCCCAGACTCAGATGTGCAGGAACTGAAGTGGGAAAAACTGGAGGCAGGGCTGGCCTCCCCATTCCAGTGTCCGCAGGCCACTCAGTCTCCCTCCTCATGGAAGGGGAGTTGTGAGTTAGAGCTGTGGGAGAGGACAGAGGAATGGGGGGTTTTTCAGCCAGTTTCCACTCCAGAAAAAGAGTTTCATTCAGTCAGGGAGCATTTTAAACACGCGTGTTTGATACTATGTCAGGCACTAATGGAGCTAAAAGAGGAAACAGAAGGCACAGTCCATCCTCAAAGTGTTCTGGTCTAATGAGGGAGAGAGTGTACATTTGTTAGAACCTCATAGGGAGCCAAACGGGGTCGAAAATAAAGGTAAGGTAGATTGAAGAGAGATGTCGGCATAAATGAGAATGAAATCAATATTCCTCTGAGGATAGTCCTTCCCCCCAGCCCTAGCATCATCCTTCCACCTCAGCCTCAGGATTTTCTGTCTTTCCCAGGGAGCATCAACTGTATTGGAAAAGGAGCTAAACAGTTTTAACTATCATATTTTCTAAAGACAAAAATAGAAAACCTAGAGAGATCATAAAACAATCACATTTTTCTCCCTAATTCTTAAAATTATTTATATGAGAAGACTTACAAAGGCATGCCAATTAGATCACATCTGATTACTCAACTCACAAACTGTCTGCATTGGAAAAGGTATGGTTAGGTGAGCTGGAACATCTAAAACGGATGTCCTGGCCTGCCATTTGCAGCTCCGTCAATGCCTTTCCTGTTCCGCCTTGGCATGACTGCCACAATTTGGCCAATTCTCTTTCCGAAAGGGGGTCTAAGCTGAGTACTTTAAAAGATCCTAAATCAATCTCTAGACTAAGTTGACTGATCAAAATCAGCCAATTTAGTCCAGACACTAGACTGTGTGTTTTTTTCTACTTATACTTGGCTTTTAATAAACCAGTAATTGGGAACTGCCATGGTTTATGGAGAGAGTGCTGCTAAGACATTTCCAAAATATCTTAGTCATTGGCTTTCATAGTCATTGATATGGCAGAAGATTTGGGACTCGCTGGCCTACAAGGGCGGTCCAAGTCTTGTAGAGGGACTGAAGAGGGGCTACTTCTCCTGGGCCCCAGGAGAGAAGAGGGAAGGAAAGTGCAGTAGGTTGGGCATTAAGCTTCTTTGAGGCTTCCTGTGGGATTTATTCCATTCATTCCAGTTTCTCCAAATCCCAGGTTACCTGCCACACATCAGCACTAGCACCAAGAAGCTAGGAGAGGAGTGCTTGGTAAAATGGCCTCACAACTGCAAAGGCTTACAGGGAGCGCCAGGTAAGATCCGTGAACTAGTGGGTGTGTGCAAGGAGCACTTAGCACCCCATGTCTTTTATTTACCAGTGTTGTAAATATTTGTTTGCTAAAAGGAAACAGTACAAGCATGATGATAGATGACAATTGATTATACTTAGGTATGAAGAAGGCAGTAGTAGTAGTAGTGGGAAAGGGGCTATGGTACCATGCAGAGTGCAGACCCATCTGGAATGGCAGCTTCTATTACCCTTGTCAGGCCAGGCATACTAAATCTCCAATTTTTCAAGAGAAGCCAGATGTCAATTTTTTTTAATGTAAGATCTTCATATATCCCAATCGTTGACATCTAATCAAAATATTTATAAAGTGCCTTATGAGCCATAATTTTGTGGTCAAGCAAAACTGATTTCATTCCCCGAAGAAATGGACCCTGTTCTTCATTAAGTTGCCTTCTTCCTGGATGCCTAATACATATTAACTTGAGCATGTAATGAGAATATCTCTGGTATATAATGGGTACTTAACATATAAGTATTCAAACACTGTCCTTTCTTTCCCATTATAAGACAATTAGAGGCCTGCTGCATGAATTTGTGCATGGGTGGGGTCTGGCCAGCTGCCCCAATCTGGGGAGGGGAGTTAAGTCAGGGGTGGGACTGGCCAGGGGGAGGGGCCTCAGGTTGTTGGCCAGCCAACCCCACCCTCTGGTTGAACTCCCAAACTCCCAGTGGAGGGAACTATTTGCATATTAGCCTTTTATTATATAGGATATTTATGGGGTAGAAAAAAATCAATCATAGGTTTTCCATATTTTGGTATTAATTTCTAAGAAGGGTGAACTTTCTTCCCCCAAGTGAAGAAAGAGAGTGGGCAATAGAAGATTCACTGGAGTGTTCTGCTGGTGAGGATGATGGGTAAGGGAGCTGGCTAGCAGAGGGCTACATTTCTCTATCAAGAATGGATGTGGCAGTGGGGGGGGGGCACCTATAATCTAATAGATGGAGCACTTGAATTAAACTGAAAAGTTATCATATTATTTTAAATTTTAGAACACATATACTTATGTGAATAGGGGGTTAAGATTATTATATTTGAATAGGGGGTTACGTTTTCCTTAAAGTTTCCTTTTCAAGGCCTGTATGAAGCAATTGAGGAGACTCAACCGTGAATCCAGCCAGCAGAACCAATAAGCATGGAGGCCAACCCACCAGGAGTCAAAACATCATCTTAGCAACATTATCTCATCGCCTGATAACTACAATAGCTGACGTCTATGGACTCCCAGGCCTGTATGTAGTTACATTTCTCACTCCAGCACCTTGCCCTTTATAATCCTGTCCCTTGCACCTTGCTTGAAGGCAGGATTTTATGTTGATAAGTACCCTGTCTTCTTGGTTGGCTAGCTTTCTCAATAAGTGCCTAATATGATTCAACCCTACTTTCTTTATTGGACACAGCGGGGGTTTCCGGTAACATATTTAGTAAGTGCTTATCAGAATAATGACTTCACTAAATTTGAAAAGATTCTGAAAACAAATCACAGCAGCATCATGGATGACCCTTTTATAAGGGCACACATTGAAGAGCTTTTGTGAAACATCAGAACACAAGTGCTCATTAAATTAATTAAGCCTTGAACAAGAATACATACTCCTTTTATTCCTAAAGAGATAAGCATAGATGTAGCTGATGGGGAGAGTTTGCTGGTGCACTACAAATTGGATGACACTTCCTGGCTGACTTCAAGTCAACCTACTCCTTGAACTGGATCATTGGAAGAAGGATAGGGCCCAGTATATTGCACTCGATAAATGGATCAACTAACTAAATTCTCTCAACCAGGCTGTAGTCAATAAACTGGCTTAACAGAAAACAAGCTTTTACAGACATACTCCAGATGTTACAGTACAGAGATGTCATTCTTACAAGAACTGGGAATAGCAAAACTACTCTCTGTGGAAGTGTCTTGAAAAGTATTGGAGTTATGATGGCAAAGGTGCTTTTTAAGATCAACTGGTGTGTGTTTTGCTGCTGCTTTTATCCCAAGAAAACAGCCTTACTCTCCAGAATAAAAGCAAAATGCCACAGACTGACGCTCTATCTGCTGAGCCAATCTGGCGAGAGCTCCTGCCCAGTCTCTAGTTTCTCTGCCCTGAGCTTATTCCTTCTGAGATGTCTTTTCAGTTCCTTGAAGGTAATATCCTCTCTTTTAAATCTGAGCACTCCTCTCCATCACCTCAGATGACCTCATTCCAATCTAAATTTGCTTGAATTTGTCTGCTTGGTAGCTGGGTAGATGCCGTTTTGACTGAGGATATATTGCTCCCTGGCAATAACCTTCCTTCTTACTCTGCTACCCTCCCCTCTCCCCCCGCCCCTTAAATAGACTATTTTTTAGAGAAGATTTAGGTTCAAAGCAAAATTGAGTACAAATTATAAAGATTACAACCCCTGCCCCTACACATGTATAGCCGCCCATACTATCAACATCCCCCACTAGAGTCGTATATTTATTATAATCAATCACCTACATTGACATACTAGGGTTCACATCAGGTGTTGTAAATTCTATGGGTTTGGACAAATTTCTAATGACATGTATCAATCATTGTATTTAAGGACAGGGTAGTTTGACTATCCTTAAATATACCCTGTGCTCCAATATTCATTTGTTTCCTCTTCCGAATCCCTGGAAAACACTGATCTTTCTATTGTCTCATAGTTTTGTCTTTTCCACAAGGTCACTTACTTGGAATCATACAGTATAGAGCCACTTATTTAATACTGGAGGCCCAATGCAAGAAATTTGTGCAAGAGCAGTCTTCCTTCCCCCAGCTGCTGGCACCAGCTTCCCTCTTGCACCTGGGACCATAGCTTCTCTCAAAGCCCAGGCTTCATCTGGAAGGTCATACAGAAGGACATCTGGTCTAATTAGCTTATTACACTTTTATTATTATAGATTTTATTTATTTTTTAGAGAGCAAAGAAGGAACAGTGAGAAAGAAACATCAATCAGCTGCCTCCTGCATGCCCCCCACAGGGGACTGAACCCACAACCCGAGCATGTGCCCTGACCAGGAATCGAACCTCCAAGCTTATGGTATACAAGATGATACTCAGTCAACTAAGCCACACTAGTCAGGGTAGTATGGTGTCTTTCACTGAGTAATATGCACTTAAATTTTTTCCAAGTCTTTCATGGCTTATAGCTCATTTCTTTTTAGCATTGAACAATATTGCATTGTATTGATGTGCCACAATTTACTTACTCATTCACTTACTGATGGGCATCTTGGTTAATTCAAAGTTTTAGAAATTATGACTAAAGTGACTATAATCTCCTTCTGCAGATTTCTATGTGTACATAAGTTTTCAACTCTTATGGTAAATTCTGTGGACCTCAACGAGTATTATATCTATCAAAAAGGACTCTTCATAGTCAACTGGGCACAAATTCATAACTACCGTCTAGAAGCTTATTAACAGAGACCTCTCACTCATGCTGATATCAGGGAAAAGCTATAGACTGAACTTCTAAGCCTTGTGCAATGTGTTCCTATTGTCTGAGCCAAACCCCATGAAGGAGTTCCTTGAATCATATTTCAACCAATGGGCTGAGACCTGCCCTGTCCAATTCAATATTACTGACCAATCAGAGCAGCTCCATAATGACCAATCAGGATGCAAGATTTTCATTGATCAGGACAGTGCAATTTGGACCAATCAAACTGTTCAAATTTAGATTCCTGGTCTGTATAAAAATGGACCAATCAGGGATCAGGACAGACACTTCTCTATGTAAGCTGGCCTCCTGTTTGTCCTGGGGGATGCAATTTCAGTTTCCTCAGTGATTGCTATCCCCAGTTTGAACTTTACCTGAACAAAGTGTAAGGTTCTACGCCACCGTGAGAGAAACTGCAAGCAGGGAGTCCGAATAAGTGAACGAATTAATCAGGCTTTATTGGGGGTCTCCGGGCGGGTTCACAGGCTCGGGGGGAATGGAACCGGGGAAGCCGCACCCTGTGGCTAGGGCCAGGGGAAGGGGAAAAGAGGGGATTCAGCCGGACCTCCTCCCGGACTGCCTGGGAGAACAGTCCGGGAGAAAAGGTGCCATGTGGCGCACCGAGACACATTTTAAGCCGGAACAGGCAGGGGTTGGGCCCAGGGCAGAATGGGAAGAGGTGGGACACAGGGCACTCTGGTATGCGATTGATTGGTGGCTCAATGTCTCTGTCAATTACATCATATCTCCGCCCACCAGTTGGGGGGGGATACCTATCACAAAGTTTCTCCTTTTTCTGCACCCTGGGTTGGGGATTCTTATTAGTATTAGATTGGCGGCAGCAACCTTTTGTTGACAATACCAAAAAGTGCAATTACTAGATTGTATGGTAAAAGTGTATTTGTTGTTTTTAAGCAACTGCCAAATTGTCTTCCAAAGTGACTGCATCATTTCCCTGACCTTTTAAGGCACAGTTTGGTCAGCTCTGCCAAGGCACAGCATTGACCTCTTAGGTAGAGAGTACCTCAATTCTCATTGTCCAAAGGTCTTGAGATACACTGTCATGGATATGGCAAGGTGCACATTGTGGGGCAGTGCAGGACAAATTCCTGCCTCATGTTCAATTAATCAAATGTGTGTTATTAGTGTGTCTGAACTGGGGCAACTTATACTGTATTCAACTTACCTATTGCTATAAGGGTTGCTGAAAGTCAGAGAAGCACCATTACATTTTCATATGTGTGTGTAAGACCCAGGAAGTATGGCTGTCCCTTCTTCCTGAACACTCACACGTCCAGCTGTGTCTTTCTCCTCTTCCCTGTAGCTCTCCTGCCAACTAGCTGGGCATGCCTTCTTATTCATTGGGGATTTGCCTTCTGACTTATAGTTGTTGGTGGTGTTTTATCTCATCATCATGAAATCTAACCACTAACTTAGTTCTATAAGTTTCTCATTGCAACAAGCTTTCACTCACCTTTTTCCAGCACCCCACTCCCCATAATCACCACCAGAACCCTCCCATCAGTAGAATCTGCACTGCTCAGAAATCTCCATTTCAAACGAGTCACCCTCTAAAATACCACATCTATTTCTTTTTCAGATTCACTCATCACAATTCTTTGAATTCAATCCCTGTAATCCCTTGATCCCACATCTTTTTCCTGATCCATCAGCCCCCTTCTGTCTTCTCATCATTCCTCATTTAATGCAAATCTTACAGTCCATCTTCCTGCCATGTCCTTGCATTTCCTTCTATTATTTACTCCCGGCTGGCAAGCTCCAATCCTCACTGAAGTTTCCTCTGCTTTCTCTGGGCCTGTCCTGAGCCGCTGCTCGAAGTATCTGATGAACAACCACCTGACAAAGCTTCATTTAAAGTCTCAACCTCAAGCCATATGGCCACTTGTTCCCCTGACATACCTGTCATGCTTTCCTAGGTAACTTTCCCATTTTCTGAAATGACATTTCATACATTCTTCTGTCTGCACACCTCCCACACTCTCTCCCCCTGAATCCCCTGAGTCCTGGCTAATGAGGGAGCCTCAAACTCCCTGAGAGACTAGCAGCCAGAGAGGAATGCGTTCCTTCATCTCACCCAATCAGGAAACACTTGTGAATTGGCACCTGGCTTCTGCTTCCTTTCTCCTGTAGGGGAGAAAGCTTCTCTCTCCTAATAACATTCCTTCTCTGGATGAGCTCATTTCTCAAGGAGTTTGTTCCTTTAATTATAATCTTCTGCATAATCACATCATCAGAATCCCTCCCTCTCCAAAGCTTCCTTTCTCTTTTTGTTTATTTAAATTTTTATTCATTGATTTGAGAGAGAGAAAAAGATATATATATATATATATATATATATATTTGGTGTTCTGCTTATGTATGCATGCATGGTTGCTTCTTGTACGTGCCCTGACCAGGGATCAAACCTGAAACCTTGGTATATCTGGACAACACTCTAACCAACTGAGCTACCTGGACAAGGCTCATTCTTCCTTTGTGCTTTTGTATTTGTGGTGGGAGATGAGAGAGTATAATTTTGATTAAAGCCAACATATACAGATAACCTCCCAGAAATTTATCTTGGGTTTTGTTTTGTGGGGGGTGCCCCAGGCAAGACACCTTGAGCATTTCTTAACTGTTTATGGGCTAAATCCTAGGTGTCTGGCTATCTACCCCTTTTGTTCAGGTTTGGGATACACCCATTGCCCTTAGGCAGATTATCTTATTAGTAAGGATTTACATGATTGTTTGATAGGGAAGCTGCTTTAATTAACAATGTTTTAGCTCTGACCTTTCAGACCCAATTAAGGTTGTTTACTAACCTTCAGGGCTTCCTATCCACATCTTTCTATTGGTGAGATGGGGATTGGATTCCAGCACTTTCGTATTTTTGGGTCATAAATAAACAGTTGTTGTTTGGGTGTCAGATGCTGTCTCTCCATCAGAGAGAACGGACATCCCACCCAGCTCCAGCTATTTTTTCTATTCCTGCATCTTTGTCTTCTATACTTTTATTTCTTAATTCCCAGCTCCTCTACTCAGAAACTGGACCCAATCACTCTCTCTCTGCACTGGGCATGGAAAAGAGAGAAAAACACCCACATTATTCCAGTAAATCCTCACCCCCACAGGCAAACATTGTTCTGGTTTCTGTCACTTTAATGTTTCATGCTTTTAGACTTTATGTAAACAAAATTGTACAGTAGGTACTCTTGTATCTTGCTTCTTTTGTTCAATTTAATACTTTGAGATTAATCCATGTGGTTGTGTATATCAGTAGTTTTCTTGCTAAGTAGTAGTCCATTGTATGATGGAAATTTAGGCTGTTTCCAGGTTTGGACTACTATAAATTAGACTGCTCTGGATATTCTTGCACAACTCTTTTTGTGGGCATATGTTTCATTTTATGCTTTCTTTTTTTTTTTTTTTTTTTTTTTACCGTAAGATGGTCTATGCTTGACCCTATAAAAAATCGCCAAACAGCTCTTTCAAAGTGGCTGCACCACTTTTCATGCTGAGGAAAGCAGTGTCTGAGAGTCCCAGGTGCTTCACCTCCTCGCCAGATTTAGGATTATCAGCCTTTTTATCTCTGTGATTCCAGCGATGCAAGAAGTGCTCAGCACAGTGCCTGGCATAAAGTTCGCCCTCCAAAGAGGTTAGCTATTATTATCAGGATAAATGCTCGAACATTCTAAATAAAGGGCATCTAAGTTTCTTCTCTCTTATAACAATTTTATTCTTGGTTTTGTTGTAAGCCCTCAAAGCCCACATTCCAATAACCTCCAGTATAGACCATGCATCTGTTTACATATTATGTTTAAAGAGATGCCCATATCTATCCAAGTACCGTCTGTCTTGCCTTTATAAAGAGGACAGCACAGAGACATCACCATTGCCTCCCAGGATAAACAGCAAGTGCTCAATAAACAGCACCTTTCTCCTGCAGCTGCCTAGAGTGTAACTTTCCACCCTACTTCGCTCTGGGCTATGTTCCCATAGCCTGGGGATTACATTCTCTTTAGAGCTAGACTTTGCCCTTCTGACAACAGCGGGTCTGGACCACCAGCACCTTATCCAGTCTGCAAACCTGGGTGTCCCACCTCTAAGCACAGCTTCAGGGGGGCGAGGGCAGGGAGAGAAGGGGGAGATCCTGGCGCTCAGAAACGGAAGTATGAGCTGGACCGGACACGTGCTGGTTGGTCTCTGGGTGGCAGAGCAAGCAGCTCCATCACAGCTGCTCCTGAGCAAACCAACAAGGGACACACTACTTTTGGCAAAGCCTGCACCCCAAGTCCTCCTCCTGTTCCCACATTTTTCTCCGCCCCCTGCAGAGGCTTAATTATCTCCTTTAGCTCCCTCCAGACTGGCCTCCTGCGGAGCCGTGCTGAGCGCTCCACTACGCACTGCAACTCTGGCAGCGGCCAGAGGGGGCGGCGCGGCGGCGAGAGCGCGGAGCAAGAGGGTCCAAGATGCCTGAGAACGGATCCCTGCGCCCAGGGTGGCCCGGAGGTGGCGGCGGGCAGCCGTCTGGGTACCCCCGGCCTCCCTGGGTGGCGCCCGCTCTGTTCTCGGTGCTCGTCTTCACCACCGTGGTGGACGTCCTGGGCAACCTGCTGGTCATCCTCTCGGTGCTCAGGAACCGCAAGCTTCGGAACTACGCAGGTGAGCGCCACGCCCGCTTCTGGGCTCAGGCGGTCCCAGGGCCCTTGATCTGTCAATCTGCCGCCCAGTCCCTCCTCGGTGCCGGTGTCCCCTGTTCATTTCTCTCTAATCTAGTCCCCAAGTTTGGTCATGAACTCAAAAGTTAGGGTGAGTTGCTGCCTTCCCCTCAGACGTGCGCCTCTGACGCTCACCTCTTTCTTGGAGTTGCTGAGGGCGCACTTGGCGCGCATAACTTGGGGAAAGTTTTTCTTGCGCCCTTGGTGGTGGGCGCAGGAGCTGTGGGTACCCACGCGGCTGGACAGCCTGGCCTTTCCTGGAGCTCCACCTTGTGTAAATCCAGATCGGGCCCCTCTCTGGCCACAGAGACCTCAGGATTTTGAATACTTCTCACTCTCCTCTCAAGCGCTGTGGCTTTAAGCAATAGGTGCTTAGAAAATATTTGCTAAGACAATGAATGAATTAATGGAAGCATTCCAGTGGTTTTGTGTCAGGAACTTATCTCCAGGCCATTTGAAGATCTAGTTCCTACGGAGTGAAAACACAGATATCTGCAGGCTCTGCCTGGACCAAGCAGGATTGCTTTGAGATGGTGTGTTTTGGTTGTTTATTTGTTGGTTTGTTTTTGTCCTGAGGACAGGGCATTCGTGAGATTGATAGAGGATTAAAACAATGATTTTACCAAATAGTGCTGCAGACTTGAAAATATTTCCCCCCTTCCAGCCCACTCTCCTTTCTGTTTTCCCATTCTCAGGTCTGCAAGGGGACACAACCAGAGAGAGGGAGGGAGTAGCTGAACTCTGGCCCTGGCGGGTCCTGGGAGTGTGCTGACCATTTCTGCTTGGGAAGAAGCTCCAGGACCTGTTTGTCAATTTGTAATTTATCAGTTTGGGCCTTAGAGGATACTCAGACACTGGCATGAATTAAAATGAAAAGATAACAGTAGAAAGCCAACTATATAGCTTAACTGCGTTCCTAAGGAGGTAGACTGTTCAGAATGGCCATTTTTAGTCAATGGCTCTGTTTACATTTCGGGTAGCCCTGTGACTCTAGGATTTTTATCTAAAGAACAAACAAACAAACAAAAGTGAGCTTCTATCTCTACTATGGAAAGCAATATCTTAAGAAGAAATAAGCTTTCTAACTCAGCACTTTCAGTAGCAGTGGCTACTGGAATATTTTAAAGATGTTATCGTGTTCTTTGAGGAAAAGCTTGTATATTAGGAAAGAGCTAGTTATGATTCAAAAGCTGTAATTAATACTGTCCATCACATTGTCTATTTGCAGCAGCCACAGACATTCATTTCCTTCCCAGAGGGACAGGGACAAGCAGGACCGGGCCCTCCCTGTTCTGACACGGGCCACCTCTCTCCCTGACTGATGGGGTGTTGAGAGCAGGCCTGGCGGGGCTGTGGCCCTGCTCAGTACTGCCGGCTGCCTGCCATGAGAGAGCTGGTGGCTAAGGGCAGAGTGTGCTGCTTCCCCTCTTTTGTCCCGCCGGCCTCTTCTGCACTCCTAGCAGGGCTCACAGAAACCTTAGTGACTTCAGAGCATGGTCAGAGCAGGTCATGTGTATGTTACTTCTCTGTTCCATCCTCCCTGCCTCCTGTTGAGTCTGTGCAGCTCAGCACCAGAAAATAAGAATTTAACACTATATCTACATGACATTGATTCCTCACACACTGGGGACTGCTCTAGGCATGGAGTTTAACCAGTTCTTATTTTGCCATTGGCTTTATTAATGATAGCAAAGAGAGATCATGGTATTTACTTAAGATAATGCTGGCAGGGTGAGATTTCAGAAGATGCTGAAAAACTTAACTTTGAGCCTGGCTGGGGTTGCTCAGTGGTTGAGTGTCAACCTATGAACCAGAAGGTCATGGTTTGATTCCCACTCAGGGCACATGCCTGAGTTGCAGGCTTGATTCTCACCCAGTAGGGAGTGTGCAAGAGGCAGCCAATCAACCATTCTCTCTTAGTGATGTTTCTATCTCTCTCTTCCTCTTCCTTCCTCTTAAAATATTGACATAGTTTAAAAACTGAATTTTGAATAGCACCATTCATTCCATTATTAGTCAGGTCATTTCTTATTAAAAAGTTTGGGTTTCCTTTAAGAAACACCAATCTCAGACCTTTCTGCGATTAAGTCTGGTTCCTTAACTTCTTGGTGTTGAGAAGCTAGGCATGACAATGAGAACACACATTTCCGATAACCAAGGCACACAGTTCATATTAAGGCCATAGCATTTTTCATAGCAGACATCACTATTCTTTACTTGACTATTACAAACCCAGTTTCTCTGTGGGGCAGACCCCTGTCATTCTTAATAGGGTTGTTCCTGATGGCAGGGTTAAGTGGTCAGAGTCATTGTCCTTTTTTTTCTTTTTTTTTTTTTCAGAACTGCCCTGTCTGCTGCTTCTGTTGCTGCAGGCATTGGGTTGACTTTTTCAGAGGTGGAACTAGAGAAAGACAGACAGGAGGGATGGGGGGGGGGGTGGGTGAGGGGGTTGGGGGAAGATAGATGCAGGGAACTGACTGTTCTTAGAAGGTCAGGACAGGCATGTGCTCACTCTGCTATATCCTCAGCCTTGGATAGCACACTTGGCTAAGGGTTGGCATCTCATCCTTCTCAGTGTGTGCTTTCTGGGTACCTGTCACACTTGGGGCTCTCCTGACAGCAGTTGAGGACTTTCCCTGTACCTGGCACTGCTACTCTTACCCCAGACTAGACCTCCCCAATGTTAGTTCCTGGGTTTTTACTATCTCTTCCTTCCCATGCTGTTCTGGAACCTTCCTCCATCAAAGTCCTTCTCTCTTTTCTGTTTTCAATGTCTGCCTCTTCCCTTTAGCCAACACATACACACACACATACAGGGGTCTCCAGTGTTTAAAAAAAAAAGAAACTTTCCTTGGTTTTTATGTCTCCTTCAATCTTCCTTCCCTTCTCACTATATATATATATGCCTAAGCAACCCAACAACCAAAAGACCGGTCACTATGATGATCACTGACCATCAGGGGACAGATGCTCAATTTAAGAGCTTCCCCCTGGTGGTCAGTGCACTCGCACAGAAGCCGGGCTCATGGCTGGCGAGAGTCCCAGTGGTGGCAGGAGCCACTTCTGACTCCGCAGCAGGGCTAAGGACATCCGCCTGGTGAGCCGGCTTGTGGAGAGCGGGCCTAAGCCATCAGGTGGACATCTCCTGAGGGCTTCTGGACTATGAAAGGGCACAGGCCAGGCTGAAGGACACCTCCTCCCCCTGCCCCCCAGAGTGCACGAATGTCATGCACCGGCCTCTAGTGAGCAAATAAATAGGTTGGCCCTGGACAAAGGCTCTTGAGAGGTGTGGAGGAACTGTTGAATTGACCCGAAGTCCTTGCCCTCCAGGCACTACAGGATACGAAGAGCCTGCTTCATCATGGGGCTCTGTCCTACTGCTGACCTCCCATGGCGATGCCTGTAGGTGACAGGTGTCTTTGGATTGCTGAGTTTGTCTGGTTTGGAGTGCTTGTTATCAAAAGAAGACGGAACTGGGCTAACTGGAGGCCCTCTCCAACCTCACAATTCAGTTCTGAATACAGTACCTTATTATCTCTTCCCGAGCAAAAATGAACACATTTTTAATCCCATAATTACATCTTTAGCCAAATAATCATGAAAGCTCATAATCTGCTTTAATTCTTACAGTGTAGCTCCTCCTAGCCCGGGGATATGAAGACTTTCAGGTTTGACTGCCTTTTTTCCCACCCCAGTAAGTTGGATTCCGTATTAGCATGATACACTGCAAAAACTGAGAAGATACTGATGTTATTCTTAGGTCTCATCATTCTACATATTTATTGCTGAAAGAGTAGAAGTTAGGGAGCTGGGAAGTAAATTCCAAATTCTCTTAAGGATCTTATAGGCACATCTTATCTTCTTTATCCTCACCACTGCCTTCTCACAGCTTATCTCACAGGCATCCTAGTCCAGCACTCTGCATCCTACTCCAACACTTTGAACCTCTGTCTTGTTCTTCCTATGCAACTAATAATAATAGAAAAACACCAATCCTAAATAACAGCTGACATTACTATCTGCTTATCACGTGTCAGATACAGATCTTATTTGAAAGAAAGGGGGAGAGGAAAAGAATGAAGAAAAAAAAAACACAACCCTGCACAATCCCCCATCAAAGGCCCTACCTTTCTAAGTCCACTCTACTTCTCTCCTTCCCTTGAAGGTGGAACCTATAGCGCGGAAGTTTATTCTCCAACATTCAACAGAATTTGCCCCTGCTGATATCATTGTTGGTCTCCTAACTACCAAGC
The DNA here is from genome assembly GCA_027563665.1 of Antrozous pallidus. Lineage (NCBI taxonomy): Eukaryota > Metazoa > Chordata > Mammalia > Chiroptera > Vespertilionidae > Antrozous > Antrozous pallidus. The sequence goes on from CM050520.1 coordinate 62,393,610, forward strand.
TAAATGGGAATTTTTCTATCCTTCCTCACTTTTGGAGATGACCAGGCAACCACACCATTGATTGCCCTTAAACCACTTGACATTTCTTTTTGTTGGTCTCCCCCCGCCCCCTCCTCCTTCTCCTCCTCTTCTTCTTCTTCTTCTTCCATTTTTTCTGTGTGGTTATAGGCAATTCACATAATTCATGTGTTGGATTTTTAGTCTAGAAAATGGAAATTACACTCTGAACATTAAGGGACTCTGTTAAGAAATGTGAGTCAATTTATATAAATATACATCATGAACTTTAAGATGCTTTACCAATTGTTTTGTTATGACATATAATTAAGGTAATAAAATACTACTCTAAGTCTTCAAGTGATCTCTTTAGATGATTCTGGCAAAATGATTTGTAATAAACAGTTACTCTTTTTTTAATGAATGTTAAGCTCTTAAACATATTTTCTTTTTGTAACGAATTGAAATATCCCCTATCATATTTTTATTTACTCTATTAGCTTGCTTTGCCATCCTTTCCTCCATTAATTGAAGTGAAGTTAGATTTCAATTCAGCCCTTATGACCCATCCACATACTCCAGGATTTTCATTAATAATGTGATTTCTGAGGAAAACAATGCCTGCCCACAAGTAACTAATCGAATTAACAGCTTACATTAACATAAAAGACATTATTTTAGTATTTGTAGGAAAATTAAGTTTTTGATAAATGATCTGTTCACAATGATTTCACTTGCCTATCCTTAGAAAGTAATGAAGATATCCCACATTCATTTCTTATGCTCTTTCCCATACAAGATCCTATTTGAAGGGTCCTATTTGTGGGATGAAATCAGCCTGCTGCAGGGTCTTGGTGGTTTTGTCCAGCTTCTTGAATTACCCTGCATAAGTAGCCCCATCCCTCGACACTACCCCCAGTCCCATGCCAGCTTATTTATTTCCCACTGTTCCCACCATCTCCTTCTGGCCTTCCTCCCAGCTCACCACACTGAAGAGCCACAGTTTCTGTGTCTGCTCCCCCAATAGCACAGTAGGCATCTCAGCAGTAGAGGCCGTGTCTTGCATTCATCACTGTGCCTACCCAAGCATGGTAGGTACTCAATACTGTAAATGTATTACGTGTCTGAATGGGTGGAAGATAGAAAAGATCTCATAGCACCGGAAGTTTAATCCTGTTAGAAATAATAGAACATCTGTTGACTTCCTTATCATAATCCTCACTACATCTTGTTTTTATTTAAGTACCTCCTCTCTGAGACCCTGAGCTTTGTAAAGGGAGGGAGTGTGCCTGTCTTATTCACCACATTTCCCTGAGCCCTGGCATAGGCAGAACCAGTACCTAGCAGATACTGAGCAATATTTGTTGAGTAAATTACTCAATGACTGTGTATTTCTGCATAGTGGTGATGAGTGACAGTTTAAATTCACCAAACTCTTCTCCCAGGCAGGCAGGGTGGCACAAGGATGAGAGGTAAGGGCTTAGAGGTAACTTTGTCTTCCAGAATTCTCCTATCTGATGGAAACTAGGTAGCTCAGCACTCACTGGCTCTTTCCCAGTTTACCAGGTCCTCAACAAGAAATAGGTTTCCCAGAAAGAAGGAGAGAGGAGGGGACAGGAGAGGGAATCGTGATGGTTGATATGTGAAGGGTTGTGCTTTGTGTGTGAATGTGGAAGGGAACTACATATTCGTAAACAGAACCCTGTTGTCTGTGTTTCCTCTTATGGAGGAAAATGGAAATAAGTCGCACTGGGACTTGTGACATAAATATTCAGAAGCCTGTGCACATGGCGATGACCAGGGTTGTGTGCATCCTGGTTGATTCCTCACCTTCTGCGGAAGAAATGGATAGAGAACTGGATCTTTCCTTGACTGTCATCCAGATAGGACCTGACTTCTTACAGATAGGAAACAAAACCAGAATTTTATTCGCCTGACTTAGAATGATGTCAAGAAAGCCAGAATACAGTATGATATCGTTGATTTCAGCCTTTTAAGAACAGCCAAAGTAATAGGGGAGAGTAATTGAATCACTTTCCATGTGGAGTTGGATGTGTTCTCCCCACCATTTACCAGCTGTTTTCCAGCTTTGGGGGCATTACTAGGGGATGAGCTGCATTCACATGGCAGAGCTTGACTCATTTTCCTGAGGAACAGCTGGATCAGCTTACACTGGCTCCCAGCAGCTCTTGACTTTCTCTCCAGGTACTGGCAAGTACCAAAAGCTTATTTGCTGCTTAGTAGGCCTGGCATAGACCAATATTCCTGTGCTGGAAAGAAGCAGTTTTCCTCATCAAAACAGCTATGTGAAGTGTGCATGAGGAGGGGGAAGGAGGCCTTCAAAAGACAAGAAGGGAACCGAAGAAGGAATCATCACAGAGAAAGAAGTTCATTAACTTACCCAAGTTCACGTGGGCACGAAGTGGCTGAGATTATTCCAAGTCATTCCAACTCCCAGCGACACCTCCAAATATCAAAGGAACATTTAAAATTCAGCTGAAAACAAGAACTGTGAGAAAGGAAATCCCCCACTCTTTTGGGACCAAACAAGGTTGGGAATTAAATGGAGAAGAAGGAGACCCTTCCACACCCCAGGAAAATCCTCAGATGTGCATTGCTTGCCTTGCAGAATCAACCAGAAAGAACAGGAGGGAGTTTTATCCCATTGCGTAAATAGATTCCCTAAAATAGTAGCTTGGACAGAATCTTGCAGGTCAATCTGAGGCCTGAGTCTCCTTTACCATTAACATCTATGAGAATGTCTCAAGAAACAGGCACACTCGCTACCTCACAAACACTCCAATTGTCCAAATGATCTCTTTCTCTCCTCTACATCCTGTCTCCCTCTGGCCCTAATCTAGCTGTCTGGACTTAGGAGTAGTTAGGTCCTGAGAACTCCCATGGAGCTAACAGATGTCTTTTCTGTTGGTTCTGACTGGGTTTGACCCAAGACCACTGAGGCGGAAATAGCCACTTCAGGAAGGCTGCCTGTGGGTCTTCCAGGTTGCCAATGGCACATGGAGCATGTCCCATGTAAACTTTGTTGAGATGGGGTGAGAATGTGTGTTGGGACATGGGAGGGCAGAAGAACCTTGTGGATTCTTAACTGCAAGTTGGAGTCCACCTCACCTAAAGGTCTGACACAGAGGAACCCCCAGCTGGATGGCTCTGAGGCTCCCTTTATCTGAATCCTTAGGAAGCCAGAACACAGCCTGGCCTCTCTGATCACTGTGCTTTTTGGACTCTTCCCATCTGCCTGACCCTTGGGTCCCTGGGTTGGTCACATTGGCCTCTGGAGCTCAGAGCAGATGCACAGTGGTATTAGTGTCCTTGCCTCATTGGAGAGTCCCCCCTGCGAATGCATTCCTCCTGCCCTCTGTGGTCAGCCACTCTTTACCATGTGGCAAGAAGGCAGAGTACTTGAAACACTGTGTCCAGTACCCACTGTGTCCCCGAGGGTCTCTGCTGGTGGGAGAGGGTCTTTTGAGCTCACAGTAGGGGCTCAGAGAGTACGACACTTGCTGCATAAAACAAATGGCATTAGGAACTTTATGTTGTCCACACAGCCAGGTTTTTGGTGCTTCATCATGAGTCAGTGTTTGTTTGGAAACAGAGACTGTGTTCTTTTGGATCAAGTCTTGTCTCCTCCTTAGGATGCTGGCCCAGAACATGCCTACAACATACTGATGGATAGTTGTTGATGTTTACTGGGGCTCTCCCTAGATGGCTGACCTTGGTAATGCTGGAGAATGTTCTATTCAGAGGCGGGAGGCAGTTCAGGAAACGAGGGAATGTGCAGGCACAACTGGGAGGCCCATGGATGCTGTGAGACTGGGAGCATCCACAGCCCCTCCCCTCCATGGAACCGGACTCTGAGCCACCACGCCAGGTGTCTGCAACATGGCAACATGGCTTCATTTAGGCCCCAGATAAGACAGACAGGGGAACACCAGAACTCATTGTTCTTGTTCTCAAAACCTTTCTTTCATGCCACCTGCAAATGCAATTCACATTTAGAAAAATGAATTAAAAACTCTTGGAAAGTGCCTGCTAACCAGTGGGGAAAGGATGCAGAAGGAAACTGTCAGAGAGATGTGGGAGGTGGGCAGGAAGAGGGGGGGGTGGCAAGTCCATACCCCTGATTCTCAGATTCTTCTCCCCAGAATCCTTGCCAAAGTTAAATGATCAAAACCATGGAGCATCTGTGCCTGTCATGAAACCAGTTACCATTCATTTGCACCCACTGTGTCCCCAAGCATGATGAATCATTATTTAATTCTCACAGCTACAGTATGCAGTAGCATCATTATCCCCAGTTTACACATGAGAAAAGGAGTCTCTGAGAGTCTGAGCAACTGCTTCAGTCACACAGTTAGTGAGCAGAGGTGCAGTTGGAACCCAGAACTCCGTGTCTCTAAAAGCCATGTGGTTTCCACTCCCAATACTAACAGTAACCCAGTTAGTTACTATGAAGTAACTGAACAAAGAATAGAACATTTTTCAGAATAGAAACCGCGAGGTCTCATCCTGACTCCTGCTTCCTGTTTCCTGTTCTAGGTAATTTGTTCTTGGTGAATCTGGCGTTGGCTGACCTAGTGGTGGCCTTGTACCCTTACCCACTAATCCTCATGGCCATCTTCCATAACGGCTGGGTCCTGGGGGAGACGCACTGCAAGGCCAGTGCCTTTGTGATGGGCCTGAGCGTCATCTGCTCCGTCTTCAACATTACTGCCATTGCCATTAACCGCTACTGCTACATCTGCCACAGTGTGGCCTACAATCGGATCTACCGGCACTGGCACACCCCCCTCTACATCTGCCTCGTCTGGCTCCTCACCGTGGTGGCCTTGGTGCCCAACTTTTTTGTGGGGTCCCTGGAGTATGACCCACGCATCTACTCCTGCACCTTTATCCAGACGACCAGTACCCAGTACACCGTGGCGGTGGTGGCCATCCACTTCCTCCTCCCCATGGCTGTCGTGTCCTTCTGTTACCTGCGCATCTGGTTGCTGGTGCTCCAGGCCCGCAGGAAGGCCAAGTCCGAGAGGAGGCTGCGCCTGCGGCGCAGTGACATCCGGAGCTTTCTCACCATGTTCGTGGTGTTTGTCATCTTCGCCATCTGCTGGGCCCCGCTGAACTGCATCGGCCTTGCTGTGGCCATCAACCCAGAAGAAATGGCTCCTCGGGTGCCAGAAGGGCTCTTTGTCACGAGCTACTTCCTGGCTTACTTCAACAGCTGCCTTAATGCCATCATCTATGGGCTCCTGAACCAGAATTTCCGCAGGGAATACAAGAAGATAGTCTCGGTCCTCTGGAACCTGTGGTTCTGCTTTCAGGACACTTCCAGAGGCAGCCACACTGAGGGGCAACAGGGCCAGGATCTACCTGTTGTCAATGCCCAGCACCCTGTCCAGGCAGAGGCTCTCTAGCCTGGATCTGAGACATACCAGCTGGGCGGCAAACTCAGCACTGGTAGGAGTGAATCTGCCCCAAAGGTGAGATCAGACACCCTGCTGTGCTGTCCTGTTAGTGTGACAGCACATGGCTTGTGGAACTTCATCCTGTGGACAGAAGCCTGTTACCGCCCTTGGTTCAGGCTGATCAAGGGACAACTATAGGTACTGGGGGCCATGTCCCACTGAGCATAGGCCTGGACCTGGCAGACACTCTCAGTGGTGCATTCAGGGCTTGATGTCTACAGGATTTAAAGAAGAGACAGAATAAGAAAGGCCTGGGGCAGAAGAAGCCAATTCTTTCTCATGGGTGCTCTCAACCCCCGGTTTAGTCTCCTTGCTGCTTTCTCTTTTCCCCCCTGAGGGGTGGCAGAAATGGATATCTTCCAGTTAGCAAGAATGAAAGAGCAAACACTGCAATGCTGAAAGGTAGGTAGCTGGGGCAGGTGCAGAGAGCAAGCGGTCTACATTCCTTCCCCCCCCAAAACTTCCCTTACACACGCATGCATGCACCTGCACACACACCATCATATATACATTGTATATGCCACCACATCACACTATAGTAATAGGTGTTAACACCTTCAGAAAATTTGACATATGAAGTTTTGAAGCTTGCTGTCAGTACAACAAAGTAGCATACATATCAAATTGCATCTATATCAACATATGTGTAACTCCATCTATTGAAAAAATCTGCATTATTAACTAGTACACCTAGTTTGTGTGATCTGTATATATGTACACATCACACTATACATAGACAAATACCACAAATGAGCTACACATCATTCTTCATGCACTTGAAACACAAAGTCTGCCTGGTTTCCTTGCCTGATTTCACCGAGTTCGGTTCAAGGACTTGCAACAAGTCCCCTAACCTCAGTATTTCTCAGTTATGCACCTTAAAATGCGATCATCCAGTTCCTCATAGGATAGTTGTGATGAACTGCTGAGGACAATGCCTGACACAAGGCTAGCACTGAGTAATCACTAGTTTTTACTATGATCCTAACTACACAAAATGAAAAACAGCCTTGAAGGAGAGAAGCAATCATACACACAAAGGAGTGGGAGGAAAGAGAGAGGGAAGACGTGTGTGGAAGTGGGAGAAGGGAAGCTCCATCCAAATTTCTGACAGCTAGTGTGTTTATGGACTTGCTATTTGTAGACATGAGGTCTTCATTTAGCACCAACAGACTTATCTGCCTTTTTCAAATTCACAAATATTAACCAAGTACCAGTCTAGCAGAAGCAATGAAGGGCATGTTGTCTGCCCTCTGAGAAGCCATAGTATGTTAACAAAAAATACCAGCTAATGTTTATTGGGTGTTAGCTTTGTATCAGGCATTGTGGTACATGAGTGGTATGTATTATTTCAATTAATCCTTATCAAACTCTTTGAGAGGATATTATTTTGGTAAGAAACTGAAACTCAAGGAAATGAGATGATTTCCTGAGTTCACAGAGCTGTTGAATTCAAAGCTGAGTGTGGAGCCCAAGTTTGTCTGATGGCAGCACCCACTTTGGCCCCCTTCCCCCTATACATACACCTTAGAATGTGTGGCAGCAACAAAGTGGAGAGGAGTACATACCCCAAGTATATAAAATTCTAGGGGCTCCAAAGAGAAAAAGAGAGAAGCTCCCTCAGCCAGCCACTGCTTCCCAGAAGAAGAGCCCAGATGCTGATCTTTCGGCATTATGCTGGATGCTCTCCTTCCCACGTAATGGAGGAATCAGGCTGGTGCTGTGCTTAGTCACCTTGTTGCCTGGGAGCTTGTTAAACATTAGCAAATGCTCTGGGCTTCACAAACCAGGTTTCCAGCATGGAAATCTGGGGAAGACCCTAGGAATCTGATTCAGCCCCTGGAAGTCAGGACCAAACTGTTTGAAGTATAGGTGTTCCAGCTCTAGTTGCTGGCACTTGGGATCCACTTGCTGGGTATGGAGAGTCCTGCCCAAGGAGGCCTCCCAGTTCAGACCTCAGTCTGAGGCCTAAGGCTTTTCCTTGAACTACAACCACTTTTCCTGGCTCTGGGCAGAGCATGAGCTGACCAGGTAAGGCATATATTTGCTCTGCCAAAGGCATGGATTTGCCCTTCATGCCTCCCCTTATCCTTAGCTTTGAGCTGAGCGACTCAATAAATACAGATTGGAGGAACAAAAGCTCTCTTTGGTTTCCTGGTTTGCCAGATCCCAGCACTGACAATCCACTCACTGGGACCTTTTATGTTTCCACAGGTTTTTCATGATGGTCCAGAAGCTGAGAGAAGGAAGGGGCACGGGGAAAACCTGGGACCTTGGGCCATGTACATATTCACATGGAATGGCTGTGACTTAAATAAAGACAATTTTGGTATAATAGTGTGGGAACTCTATTCATCCTCTGATTTATTGACTCTGGACAGTTTGTTTGAAGGTACTGCCTTGCAACCTTCCCCTGCATCTGTATCAGTTTGCTAGGACTGCCATAAAAAGTACCACAGAGTGGGTGGCTTAATCAAGAGAAAATCCTGTAGTTCTAACTTCAGAATGTTTGCAGCTAGTATTGAACAGAATCTGACTAAAGTTGCAACAAAAGCTAGTCCCAGGTCACTACAAATTAGACTGAGGTTGACCCCTTACCCCACTAGAAGCCTGACAGGAGAATGGGCCTGTCCTTTCCTGGGGATTAATATATTTTACTTCTGTTTTGACTGTTCTTTTCACATTATGAGACATGCAAAAAGGAAAGGCAATGTGTCCCAGGAACAAGAGAAGAATCATCAATAGAAGAAGATCCAGAGATGGTGCAAAGGTTGGAATCAGAAGACGAGGACTTTAAGATAACTTTTGACAGATAAGGTAGACAACACGTGTGATGGCAAATTTTAGTATAGAGATGCAGTCTACACCAAAAGGAGTTGTTGAAATGAAAAGAATATAATATCAGACATGAAAATTTTATTTGAAGGATTTATCAGAAAACTGACGGAGCAGAGAAAATGAAACAAAGCCAAATTAGTAACAACATGGGGAAAATCTGACTGAAAACAGGTACCAATTTCCAAGAGACCTCTCCTGATGGAGTCACACAGGGAACAGTTATTCTGGCAATAAGCATGAGGCGTTATCTGCCAGAGAACCTGGCCTCTGCCTAGATGTCCAGGATTTTTATCTGGAGGTTAGTCACACAGGCACCCTCTGCCTGGCAGACTCCCCAGAGAAAGTTGGTGTTCATCATAAACCGCAGTATTTGTATAAATAGTTTATGTTCAATGAGCTGCTCTTATCAGGTGCAGAATGGTGAAACCCCTCTTGAAATCTAATTCCCAAATGCCACCAAAGCCAACCTTATAAGCAGGCCTTCATAAGGATGCCAGTCACAGGCCTGCTATGTTAACTCTTGTCTGTAACTTTCCATATTGCAAATTAAGCACATCTAAATAACCATGGTCAGAGAGGGGAAAAAATCACAGCGGAATAAAATGTTTTTTCAGGGGGGCAATGGAAAAGACAATAATTAGTCATAGAGTTCGGTTTCTTCTTTTTGAAAAATCTCAAGCTGACAAATTATAATCAGATCTGAAGTGCACTCACAGAGCATCAGTGCAGTTTCTTTTATGATAATCAGGTAGAAGCTTGGAGATCAGCAAGCCACCAGGTCAAATTTTGCATGGTGGGTGACCCCACCCTGAACTAGGCCAACAGAAGACCTGGTGAAATGAAGCGGTTTGCCACTGACTTGCATCAGGTAGCCAATGTGCACAGCCAAATGACAGGCCGGGGATGAGAGGTGGATGGTGGTACTGATTTGTCACATGCTAAGACTTGGACTCTTTCACCAGCTGCCTCACCTGTGTCAGCACTGTGCCTGGGGTTTGGCAGGACGAGGACTTCAGATGAGTTAGATATGGTTTCTGCCATCTGAGCAGTTCACAGTCCCATGAGAAGGAGGGACTTCTAATGCAAGGAGAAATCCCTTTTCTAGGCTTTCCTGCTAGAACCCTGACTGTGGGAGAGAGGGGAAGTGATGTGAAGGAGAGGAGAAGGATCATAGCCATAGTTACAAGGCCATGTACCAATGACTGAATGTCTGCTGTGGGGAAGTCCTACCCAAGCACTTCCTACGCATCATTTCCCTGAGTTAGGTGTTGTTATTGCCATTTTATGGAGGAATATAAGGGAAGCTCAAGTTAAGTAACTTGCCTAAAGATATATATACGGATCCACCTAACTTAGCTCATATGGGAGAGTATGGGGCTCTCGCCCATCTTCATCTATAAAGCAGAACAATTATGTCTGCCCATCACTGTGGGAGTTGGTCTGAGACAAGACTCATGAGACATGCATCCATTATGAGGTAGCATATGACTGCTGAGATAAGGTCTGAATCATAGCCCCATTGTGTAAATATTTCATAATGTACCTATTGGTTTGACAGGCACAATGACACTGCTGTCAATTTAGATTGCCTCCCAGCAAGCATTTTTTCCTTCAAAATAGTCTCAACTTGGCTTTCTCATTCAATTCAGCTATCTCTGAGGGCGTGCGTTCTTTCCAGGAAATCCTTAATCAGGAGTACTTGTTCTTGAATGGCCAAATAGCTCTACATTTTTCTAATTGCACATAAGAAATCAAGAAATAGAAATTTATTAACCATTGTTCATGCTGCAGTTTCCAAATCAGGTTCTGCACCACCATCACGCCACAAACGGAGCCTGCACACCATGTGGTGACAGATGCATTCTAAGGAAGCCTTTCCTTAGCAGGGAAATTCATCCTGTGGGGCATGAGAATTCTTTTGACTATTTGTTTCTTTTCCTTAGTACAGATTACAGATCACATTATTTTCTTCTTCATTCTGCGAAGAGAAGGATGAAGGCCATTCTTGGACTGGCACGAACACTAGGTAAGAATGCAGATAGTCACTGTGCATACACACCCAGCACCACTCACATGAACAAAGCCCCGCCTGGGCCAGGAGAAGAAAGCAGGTGATGGGTACATGATGCCAGCCAAGATGCCTGCTGGGAAAGGCTTTCTGAGAGGAGTGTAGTTAAGCTGTAGCGAGCCCTACAGCCTTGCAAAATGTTTACTGTTTCTCCTTAGCTGCAGTACCAGGTTTAAGTAGGATAATCAAATACTTTGGAAATGGAAGAAGGAATTGTTAATGAGTATGTAAAGACAATAGGTGCAAATCTACCATCCCAGAACGGTGGGACCTGAGGTTGCCCAGGTTTAGGAAAAGCATCCTGATACAAGGGAAAGCTGCAGAAGAAGACAGATCTGTCAGAATCAGAAACAGTTATGTTAGTTTCTGTATATGTTAAGTCAAATGCTTATGAGGAAAAAAATGGAAGAATTCAACCTATTAATGGTTTAAATTAAAATACTCTGTAAATGCCTCAAAACCCCTTCCCCTCCTCACTTCCCAGAAGGCAATGTAATAATGTCTGCAGAGTGCTCAGATGACCCAGAGAAAGTGCTCATAGTGTTAGCAAAGTTTGAGGCGGGGGTTGGGGGAGGAGGGTGAGAAGGAGAGGGGTCAGGCAGCCGAGGGAAGAACAGTATCAGTAGTAGGGTTGGTAGTAGCAGCTGCATTGTGCTGGGGGAGAAGAGGTGTGAGTGGAAGGCCTTTCCGTGGGCTATGGCTGATCAACATGAGCAACTGGGTCACTGGAAGAAGGAGCAGGTGTACAAGAATGAGGCAGGCTGCTATGAAATGGAGATGAATGGCGTTCCCGTGGGTCCCTTTGAAATTTGGGTTTGCAAATTCAGCCTCCAAGGTAGCATGATCTGGGGGTCAAAAAGGTCTGAAATGAAGAACCTGTCACATTTTAGCACTGAGAACCTAGCTTGCTTGTGTGAATTCTCAGCACCCAGGTTCCTTTTCTGTGAAATGTGGAGATAATAGCCAACTCTTCGGTCATGGACTGGATTGAACAACTGTGTGTAGTCAAGTTCCTGGCACTGGGCCTGGCACAAAGTAGTTGTCCAATCCCTAGAACTTCATATAATGGGGGAGAAACTAATAGAAAAGATTGAGTGGAAGTGCTTTATTTACACTTTCTTCTTTTTTATTAATCCTCACCAGAGGATATTTTTTTCATTGATTTTTTTTTAAGAGAGAGTGGAAGGGACCCAAGGAGGAGGGAGGGAGTGGGGAGAGAGAGAGAGAAACATTGATGTGAGAGAGACACATCAATTGGCTGCCTCCCCTAGGTGCATACCCTTGACTGGGAAATGAACCAAGAACTCTTCAGTGTGTAGGCCGATGCTCTAACCGGTGAAACACAACAGCTAGGGCTACACTCTTAAAACCAGGTTTTTGTTTGTTTGTTTTCAGAACACTGAGCACACAGCTTAGAAAGCCACTTCTAAAGAAAATAAAACCTCAAGACCACTAAAACTTAAGCACCATGCATTGATTTCTATTTGAGTCTTTATCACAGGCTTCTGGAGAGTGTGTCTGTAAATCACACCCTTCCCCTCTTAACTTGGCAACCCCCTCCCACATCATCCACAGTGTCCTCCCAGGTCTTCAGATATCAGGGTGAGGTATGAAGGTATAGCAGGTGTTCATGAACACACAGGATATTGCAGGGGTTAGAAATGAGGGGGAGGGTTCAGGACCTAGCATAAGGCTTACTCATTAGAGTTCAAGAGCTCAATGATCAGGGGTGGGAGGATGGCAGGGCCCAAGCCATATGTTGGCAAGAGTACTCTGAGGACAGGAGGTAGAAAGGATGGAAAGGAGAAAGACTACAGGTTGGGGGACCATTTAGAAGAAACTAATTCTAGGAAAAACACAGAAGAAACTTTATCTGGGGCAGTAGTAATGTGAAGAGAAAGCAGATGACCAAAGCTAGCAACATTGCAGTAATAAAGTATACAGATTTCAAGTAGGTTATTCCAGCTTATTTATTTATTCTGCTACTTGGCAGTTAAGTCACCGTGGCTTAGACCAACCTACCCTTCCAGCTTCATCTCCTGTTATCTTCTAACATCCTAAGCACTGACCTGGAAATTGAGACTACCTGCAACCTCAGACCTTAACTATGAAACAGAGACGGGAGACCATCTGTGTCAACAAAACCTCACCATTTGTTTCATGAAAATTTTTGCCCAGGAAGATAAGGTTTTATACTCATATCTAATTTCATGGTGTGTTCCAGGAAATCCTTATAAACCGATAGATTCAGGCAGTTTGTTGATCTCAGCACACAGCTCTGCTATAAGGACAATAGATTGTACCCCTCTGGGGAAATGGCTTCTTAGTAGACAACAACTTACTTCTCAGGATTTGCTCATTGTAAACTATCATGTCACACAATTTGCCCAGTCCCAGCTAGATACCCACTGGAACTCACCTTAAACCACTTAAACCTAGTCCCCCAAAACCTTACAAATACCCTCCCTGACTTGCCTCTTCTGAGATACTACAAAAACTGTTAATGTGGTGCCCTCCTTTACCCACTCTGCCCAATGAACTTCACTTTGCTTGGCCAAGAGGCTTTCTGAGGATCTCTGCAGAAGCATGTACTTACATCTGACAACTCAAGATCCACAACTACACATGATTCCTCTCAGAGACCAGTGTGATCATCATGCTTGATGTCCTATACACACACTCTTGGTGCTACTTACTTTCCTTTGCTTCATGTTACAGCTGTGCATGTATTTGTTTTATTGCTCTTTGCACTGGTACCTATATTTAATGTGACGATGCCAACATGGAGCCATGCGCACGACCAAGGGCAAAACAAGCTTATTCTAAAACTGATTTTAAAGATTCCCAAAGCATTTTAAGGAGCATAAGTCAAAGGGAATGTAAAATTCTTGTTTCCCCCACTTCTAAGGTAAAATCCTAAAAGTAAGGTCTCTGTTATAATTTAGAATTGTGTTTGGCTTTACAAAAATAGGCTTCTTCCATTTCTTTTGAAAGTGCTTGATGATTCTAAGTCTCTTTCGTTCTCTTACACCCACAGGCAATCCACACATCAAAGCTCATCAGCCTTGGTATCCTGGGCTTATCCTTTCCTGTTGTTGCAGCTCTCTTTTCTCTTGTGTTTTGTACACTTGGTTTGGTATTTTGAGATATTTATCTACTTTTTTCTCTTATGTAATCCTATTAGAATCATGTCCCTGGCACTGTGCTGGGTGTTTTATGCGTGCCATGCAGCTCCTGTGTGGTTGGAGCTCAGATTTGGGTGTGCTGCTGAGGAAAACCACGTGGATGGCACAGGCACCCTGTTTCTAATGAAAGGCATACGCAAAGATTGATGGATTGCCAGAGTATTGGTGAAGGAAGCAGGATAGCGTTGGCGGATGACAGTAACCTCAAGAAAAAATAATCAAATATGAGTAAAATGAGCCAGGCACAATAGGACAGGCCCAGCCAGTGACAGGGAGGACAGGAACCAATCCTAGCTCTTGGCTTCATCATGGCAGCAGGCTATGAAGGTCTTAAGGCTTGCACAAGGTTACCCCAGGCCAAACAAACATGCCCAAGCTCTTTACCTTGTCATGTTTTACTTTATTGCCACAGTTTACCCTCTCAACTCACCCTCCATCCCATCTTGCTCTTTGCTGTCACCAAAACAACCATATCCTATGACAAGTGGCAGAGCCTTTAACAGGAAAGATAGAAGTGAACCTGGCCAGTGACTCTCCCATTTGATGAAGCCTCCGATTTCCTAATTCTCATCCCATGAGCTTTCAGTATCTTGAGATGGATGACACCTGCCGTGAATCGTTGGAATCTTCCCTGCACATTAGGACCAGATCAAGAGGGCTCCTGACCTTCCCCAAATATTAACTGATCAACTTGATATTAAATGAATATAAAATATAACTTCAGATAAAGATTTAAATTTCTAAGACTAAAGGAAATGCACTTTTTTTTCGGTTCATAAGGAAATGCAGTGGGTTATATCCTGGGGGGACCATGGGGAAGAGCTGTTTTCCAAACATATTAGCTTCCAGATCTCTCCTCCCCCATCTGCTGGGAGCTCTTTCAAGAATACTTAAAGACAACTGCTTGCCGCATTAGTTATTCCTATACCAAAGTCAAAGTCATTGTTTTTTATTGATTTCAGAGAGGAAGGGTGAGGGAGAGAGAGATAGAAACATCAACAGTGAGAGAGAATCATTGACCGACTGGCTCCTGCATGCCCCCACACTGGGAATGGAGCATTCTGGTTCATAGGTTGATGTTCAACCACTGAGCACACCTGCCAGGCCAGAGTCATTGGTTTGAACTAAAGTCATGGTTTAGACTTCAAAAAGATTATGTCCCCTTCTGAAAATTTTAGCCAGGGAAATTAGGTTGGATGAGATTTATAATGTAGCCTAGGATTAAGTCCCTCTTATTTTAATGACTCAGAAAAATCTTCCTAAGGTTTATTTGTAGCTAACTTTTATTGCCCAGTTTACTGTTTATATACATACTCTGTTGTCAAGTTTACCTAATTACCAATAAAAATCTCTTATTTTTTCTCTTTAAATGATGAATCATTATTAATGTAGCTTGAAGAACAGAAAAACAATGTGGCTACTTAAACTATCACAGGATCTCTTATTATCTCTCTCTCTATAGATAAAGTCATAATAGCCTGGGTCTTACAATCACATGTGTCTCTGTGGCACTAATATCACTCACTTCAGATCCAGTTTCCATACTCCAACCAAAGTTATTTTTCCAAAATGTGAAAATGATCATTTCATTTCCCTATGAAAATCACTCTTGCATTTCTTCACATTTATGAATTTCAAAAACCCTTTATGATTTTTTTCTTTGCTTGTCTCTCCTACTTCATCAACAGCGTCTTCTCTGCCTTCCAGCTCCCAGAGGTCCTCACCATTGTTACCTCAAGGCTCCAGGCCAGCTGTGGCCTGTGCCTCTGTCAGTACTGTGGCTCTGTTGGATGGCCTGGCAGGCCTCCTTCCACCTTGTGAGATCATATTTAACCTGTAGTACTCAGATATGTTTTTGCTCTTCCTTGAGCTCATGTATTCCCACTTTGGGCCACTGCTGTATCTTATACTTATCTTTATCATAACTTTTATAAACAAAACATGTTTACATTTGTGTGTTCCCTAAGGAGGCTATAAATTGTTTGGGAGCAAGGTCTGTTTCTTATCTAATTTTGTTCTTTCTGTGTTTAATATAGTATGCATGATATATAGCAAGTGTGTAATAAATCTAAACTGAATGGATGAATAAACAGACAACTCCAGAGAATCTTTAGATAGGCTATATGGAATGAATAAAGAATAAAGCTTTTAAATGTCCTCAGTTATCAGATTCACACAATCTTTCTTCTGTTCTACTGAATCTAGTGGAGATCCCAACAGACCAGTGACAAGGAAAGTCATTTCAAATCCTCTTTAAATTTTTTTCACATAACCCTAAAGTTGTATTCACTGGTATGATACAAATATAAATTAAGGCCAACAATTCTTTTAATATAACATGAACCATTTATTTATTTATTTATTTTTATTTTTTATTTATTTGTTTATTTATTTTATTCTTTAAAGTATTACAAATAATAGTACACATGTTTTCTTTTCCTCCCCCCCCCCATTGTCCTCCCACCAGCTTCCCATAGCCGCCAGCACATGCCCTCACCTGCCCCCCACCCCTGCCTCAGTGTTTTGTATCCATTGGTTATGCTTATATGCAAACATACAAGTCCTTTGGTTGATCTCTTACAGCCCCCGCCCCTCACCCTCCCCTGTCTTCCCACTATAGTTTGACAGTCTGTTCAATGCTTCTTTGCCTCTGTATCAATCTTTTCCCCCCATTTCTTTTCTTTAAAAAAATCTTGCATCTGCATACTGGAAATAAATGTATAAGAAAAAAATGTTTGAGTGTCAGTTTCAACATCCAACCGTTCTGAGTCCCAGTTTCAATGTCAAATAGTTCCTTATGTGTACATGTCAGCAATGGTATCTGGATGGTGGACATATGGTGGCAATGCAGGTTCCACCCTCTCTGGTTTGGACCTGGGCTGCCTGCAGCGACGCACAGCCGCTGACTGCTAGAATGGCAAGGTGTCATCAGTGTCTTCCATCTCTATACTGTCTTCGCAGTTGGAACAGACCTGTCAGTTCCTCTTTGTTGCAGGGATCCATATGGTCTTGGAGTTGTTTTCTGAAAATATACAAACATATTCTTGACCAAAAGTTAATAAAGGGATCTTTTCTGTAAATTAGACTTGGGATTCTTTCTATTTTGCCCAATTGATTTTCCTTTGGCTTACTTTGACACCATGTGTGTTTTTCATGGGTGTCCTGCTGTTAGCATTACAAATGGAAATTAATTTTCTGGAATAAGAATTTTCTAGATGTAATTTATTTACCAGATATTTTTCTATACATGATATTACCCCACTACCCCCACTTTTTTTTTTATTAATGGGGGCTTTTGGAAATTTTATATTGCAGTCTTGGTAACTTTAAATTTTAATTTTTGCACGAAAATATGACTGCTTTAGGTTCTTTGCATGTTAGGCAATTTTACATTGGGATGAACTACTAATAAAAATTTTAGTTAATATTTTAGGAACAGCTTTTTGTCCAGTATACTTAAATTTTCTTGCATGTTCATTTATTTCACTTGGCCAATTTAAATTAATCTGAAACTTGATTACTATTTTACTGTTGAATTTAATACTCAAACAATAATCTTAGTTTGTGCTGTAAATATTAGTGGAAAGGATTTTTTGCATTCTTGAGTAGGCCCTGAGCATTTCTGGTACTAGACTGAATTTAGATATAGGGCAGCTGTTGCTGGCCGAGTCTCTGTCTGTACCCTGGGTCCTGATCTGAACTGTGCATGGGAGGCGAAGCAGCTGTGGGGACAGGAGACCTCCCTTAGAAGGGGTGAGAGTTCAGGCCCCTGAAAGGTTAGGGAGTTGAGTGTCTGTGCCCCACCTCTGTTGACCTTTAAGTTCTCTCCTGTTGGCCCCTCTGCGACTGTGCCTGTCTTAGGTTGTTCCTTCCCTAAGGAATCTTACCCGTCTCTGGCTAACCAACCATCCCCTGGGGTCATGCAGTGTGATGTGAGGTTCAGTTCTGTCTCCTTGGTCTTCTATGTCCCTGTAACATGAACCATTTAATCCTGGACTTACCTGAAGCACACTGCAATAATATACAAGCAGATCAATGGAACCGAAACAAGTCCAAAGACACACACACACATAACACACACACACACACACACACACACACACACACACACACATATTATATGTGTGTGTGTGTGTGTGTGTATACATATATATATGTAATTTTATATGCAAAAACTGTTATTACAAATCAGTGAAGAAAGAACAGCGTGTTTAATAAATTGCACTTGAAACAGTGGTAAGATATTCATTCACTTATAACATGACCACTAGCCGAACTGGTTTGGCTCAGTGGATAGAGCATCAGCCTACAGACTGAAAAGTCCCAGGTTCGATTCCAGTCAAGGACATGTACCTTGGTTGCAGGCACATCCCCAGTAGGGGGTGTGCAAGAGGCAGCCGATTGATGTTTCTCTCTCATCAGTGTTTCTGACTTTCTATCCCTCTCCCTTCCTCTTTGTAAAAAAAATCAATAAAATATATTTTTAAAAAATAACATGACCACTGACTAGTGTATAGGGCAAGGCCAAGATGACATTGGAAGGCCAGGTGTTCTGAGCTCTGGATAAGGATGCTGTAAGGAGGGGGAAAAGGCAGGTGTTGGTGCCATTCAGGGTAACTGGGAAAGTGCTACAGACCCTGGTTTCTGGTTGGCTCTCCAAAGTTCAACAGTTAGAATGTGTTTGGTCAAAATTGTGGATTCAAAACAGAAATCACAATACACTATAAATAACTACATAATACTGATTCAAAGTTAAGGCTTTTAGAATTTCTGAAAAATATTCCTCATGATAGACTTCTTATTGTGAGTGTCATTAGGAATTGAGAGACTGGTCATGGTTAAGGACACTGCCACATTAGGTCTAAGTCTATCAATCTGGATGATTCTCTTTCCTGAACTTTCCTGAAGCCAGTATCTATTTGTATTTGATGGAGTAGTAGGCAAAAGGAAGAGACATAAATGCTGTCTTAGATTTATGGCCTCCTTTTTCACTCAAGGTAAGGACTCTAGAATTCAGAATACTAGTTTTTTTTTATTGGATGCATGAGATTAAATTAAATGTTGAACTATGTGATAGATGAAGCTGGGATTAATTAATGTCAGTCCTCATATAAATTGCTTATGATGAGAAAAAATGAAATTTAGGTAAGTAGATGTGATACATCATCATTCCTCTTCAGTTAACCCAACTGAGAGGTGGGTAGGAGGAAGACACATTCATATATAAGAAAAATGAGCAGAGTTGGCAATTCACATTAATTTCCTTTTCAAAGAAAAGGAGTTGTCATGACCCTAAAATTTATACTTAGTGAATAAGCTAGCTCTATGTCTTTCATTTAAAAGTAGTCTGGTTTTGCCGAGACCGGTTTGGCTCAGTGGATAGAGCGTTGGACTGCGGACTGAAGGGTCCCGGGTTCGATTCCGGCAAGGGCATGTACCTTGGCTGCGGGCACATCCCCAGTAGGGGGCGTGCAAGAGGCAGCTGATCGATGTCTCTCTCTCATTGATGTTTCTGACTTTCTATCCCTCTCCCTTCCGCTCTGTAAAAAATCAATAAAATATATTAAAAAAATAATAATAAAATAAAAGTAGTCTGGTTTCTTTTGTCTGGCAAAACTACAACCCTTTATTCTAGCAGTGTAAATTTGCAAGGGAAATCCTCAATGGCTAAAATGTTATAGCTACAACACCTTTCTAGTTAAGTCTTGGATGGGATGAGCTCCCTTGGAGCCTGGCCCACATGACAGGAATTTTACAACTCTGCTCAATGCGTTCAGAACTCAAAGCCAGATCTCACCCAGGAAGTATGGGGTCAGGTCTGATGGTCAACTCCACAGTCCGTTCCTACTAACCATTTTTCTTTTCTCTGCAAGGAATGAATACTCAGTGGCAAATCAGAGAAGGACCCTGACCTAGGGACAGTCCAGTGTGGCAGGTTACCACCCAAGTATGTCCGAGAGAAGACATTACTGCAAACTGCAGAAATCTAGTCTGCTAATTTTGTCACCAAGTGAAATGCAACCAAGGCATTTTTAAAATTTATTAAATGAGCACCTGTCTGGTAGGACGGTATTGGGTGCTGAGAACACCAAGATTCCTGTCTTGAAGAAATTGATAGGGAGATAGGCACATAAACAAATAATGTGGAAGGAGCAATAACAGAGGCCTGACCAAGTGCTATGGGAGCATTTCATATGCTTGTGGGAACTATAGGTGTCCTCAAGGAGGGAATGTCTCTGGGCAGTGCAGAATCGGTAGACGATCACCCGCCAGAGGGAGGAGGGTGAGTGAAGCACAGGGAACTGAAAATATGAAGGTCTGAAGGCCTGAAAAGCATAGTGTGATTTTTCCTATGAGTTGGACAGTGATTGGGAAATGAACATGATACTGAGTGGGCAACAGTGTTGGAAACAAGCCCTCTCAGGTCTTGCTGGTTGGAGTATTAGTTGATTACAAATGCACATACATGTGACGTAGTGGTTCCTCTTTTAGGAAGTTGTCTCGCAGATACACTCATCCTTCTGCAAAAGGGACTAGGTTGATTATTGCAGCGTAGTTTGTCAGAGAAAAAGGTTGGGAACAAGTGTATGTCACCACATAAACCTCAGCATGGTCCTACAGTGCAATACTGTGTTTCCATAAAGGAAAGAGAAAGCTCTTCATAATCTGAGGTGGAGTGATCTCCAATGTACACGATGAAGAAAAAGCACAAGATGTAGAACGGCAGGTATGGACAACTATTTGTGTAAATAGAACAGATCCTGATTTTATTTCCTTTAGATATATACCCTCCAGTAACTTTAAAGTATCTAGTTTGTTTGGAGAATCGTCTGCTGTGGCTGGAACTGAGGATGTATCTGAATGTGTTCGCTGGGAGGGTAAGGCAAAAAGGTGGGAGGAGGCATCCTGGTCTGGTGCGTGGCATTCAGGACACTGGCTTTGGCAGCAGAGACCTAGCTCTAGACTCCCACTGGCTGCCTATTGTCCTGAGCAAGTCATCATTGTGCCTCAGCCTCTGAGGCAAGGTAGCTTGTGCGACAGTGCCTGGCTCAGTTTCAATCACAGCAGGCTCTCAGTAAATCCTTCTCCCTCCCTGCTTCATGTCCCTTTCTTTTTTTCCTACTAGATAGGGGGCTACCCAGTTCTTGCATTTATACGTATGGATCAGAGAAAGAAAATGTCTAAGCAGGTCATTCTCCATTGACCTGGCTTAACTGGGTAATAGGGTGTTCCCTGAGGTAGGGAATTTACCTCCATGGTGCTCTCTGCTTCTCCATGTCCTTTTTCTATAGCAGAAAAGGCAGTTAAAAAAACGAGACACATCGTTTTAATTATTTAGTTCAACAGGGGACACATTACCATGATTTCATGCAACTCAGAGAGAGAGGTCTCATGAATCAATATGACACAGAGAAAACGAATTGAAAATGGAATTGAATGTGAGAGGAACATTCCGGACACAGAGGTACACTCAGATTAGCTCAGGCAATTCCATTTACCATGGCTCTCACCATTAGGAAAATATCATTACTTTCTACTTCACTTCCTTCCTGGAGTGACAAAGTGGTTGGACAAAGCTAAGATGTCATGCGAGCAGTTTATCATCACAGCAGAGGAAGGGAAACGGTTTAGAATTCAGTGTGCTTTCCAAGGAACCACAGAGACCAGAGATGTGGACTGTCAGGAGCCAGAGCCCTATGATGGCAGGTCCTGAGAACAACAGGGATAGGTGCATCCAAAGAGGGGGGATGTGATTCTTCATCTATTTGGGTGAAAGTTAATCCTATATAATTAAAAATTAATATGCAAATTAACCATCACTGCAAGAAAATGGCAGCACCCATAGACACAAGACAGCAGTGCCTAGTCCTCTCAGGCCTGCTGGAGCCCCCAGTCCCAGGGAGGGCTACCGCTGAGAGCAGGCAGCGTGCGGCCTGGGCTGTCGGCTTGGGAGGTGGCAGTGTCCCCCCTGCGTGATCTGCTCCCAGCCGCAACCTGGGCAGTGGCCTGGGAGGCGGCGTGCATTTCCGTAGCAATCCATGCCCAGCTGTGGCCAGGGTGTTGGCCTGGGTGGCAACTGTGCACCCTCAGCAGATTTGTTCCCAGCTGGGACCTGAGCTGTGGGCCTGGGAGGCGCCTGCGCCACCTATCCCCCAACCCCCTAGCCATCAGCTCCCATCTGCAGCTGCTCCTCCCAGAGCTATCCTGTCCCAGAGGCAGCCTGGAGGGTCAGCTTCCAAAGAGTCTGCACACCCATGGAGTGATCCCCCCCCTGCTCCACACACACACACACACACACACACACACACACACACACACACCCCTATAGCCTTGGAACTTTCCTTGCCCCCGGCTGATTGGAGAAGCCGGGAGGTATCTGGGCGATGCTGCCCAGCAAACCTCTCCCATTGGGTAGAAACTTCCTACCAGGTTAGGGAGGTAAATGGGTTTTGTTTGAAATCTTTAGAAACCGCAAAGGAAATGTCTGAGGTAGGGTTTCACATCGGAAGTAACTAATTTCTGAAGGCAAATGGGGACATTGCAGTTACATTACTGGAGAGTTCCCCGAGGTCCTGAGGTTGGCTCTGCAAGGGTGGTGGTGGGTGCTCCCCGTCCTGGTTCCTCAGCACCTTTTCCTCTACAGTTTTCACCAAGGCAGGGAGGTTTTGTAGACATGAATAAGAAGTGCCCACACACAAGTCCTGAAGATGCCAGGGCCAGCAGAAATGACAAACAAACGGGAAAAGAGCAAAACCAGAAACACCACATAGATCATCTTTTTCTTCAGATGGCGGTGTGTTTACCTCTTCATCTTCTGGAAGCAAGACAGATTCATTATTGATGATTCTACCAATGGAAAAGTTAAGAAAAAGAGAGGACAAGAAAGGAATAAAAGGACAAAATAAAGAAAGGACAAAAGATGAAACATCAAGAAAAAGAAAGAGAAGGAAAAAAGGAAGAAACAACCACATGATATCACCTTTCCAAGGTCCCATGAAATTTCTGTTTAAGGGGTTTATTTTATGACACTTTTAGTTTGGGTTTACATTTTTACTGGTTTGTCAAGACCACGGCAGGTACACTGTCCAATATATTAAAGAAAAAAAACCTCTCTAATAAAGAGGGAATATGCAGGGGAGGGCATTTGGGGGTGACTGGGCTGTCAGGGAAGGACAGTTGGGGATGATTGGGTTGGTAGGAGAACAGTTAGGTGTCGATTAGGCTGGCAGGGGAGCAGTTAGGGGGTGATCAGGCTGGCAGGCAGAAGCAGTTAAGGGCAATCAGGCAGGCAGGCAAGCATTGGGAGATAGCAGTGCCGAATTGTGAAAGGTATATCCAACTGCCATCTCTCTGTGGTCCCAGATTGGAGAGGGTGCAGGTTGGGCTGAGAACACCGCCCACCCATGCACAAATTTC
The DNA here is from genome assembly GCA_027563665.1 of Antrozous pallidus. Classification (NCBI taxonomy): domain Eukaryota; kingdom Metazoa; phylum Chordata; class Mammalia; order Chiroptera; family Vespertilionidae; genus Antrozous; species Antrozous pallidus. The sequence goes on from CM050520.1 coordinate 62,416,595, forward strand.
ATGCCTCTAGTATTTTTATAAATTAGAAAGTGTCTCTTCATTTATTGTTTCCTTTATCTTTGTTCTTCATTTATCCAACACATATTTATTAAGTGCCTGTTATTTGTGAAAGGCAGTCAGAATGCAAAGATAAAGCTTTGGCCAGATACACAATTGGTTAGAGCATCATGCTGATACACCAAGGTTGAGGGTTTGGACACACATAAGACTCAACCAATGAGTGCATATGTAAGTGGAACAACAAAAACTTGATTTCTCTCTCTCTCTCTCTCTCTCTCTCTCTCTCTCTCTCTCTCTCTCTCCCTCCCTCCCTCTCTCCTCCCACCACCCTCCTGTCCTATAGTAGATGCTCAATAAATTTTAGTTTTTCTCCTCTTGGTTCTTCTGGCTACACTATGTAGTTTCTCTTCGTAGAACCATTCCTGGCCCTTCACACCTGGGGAGTAAACTCATTTTGTATGAGATCGGTAAATGACAGAAAAATTCATCACTGAAATGCAGTCACAGTTTGCGTTCCCAGGGAGGGCTCCTGAATTCTAGTGTGAGCTAATGCACAAGTCACCTGGAAGCCTGGGCACGGCTGTGCGTAGTTAGCTGAGCAGCCAACTGTGTGGTGTCAGAAGAGGCAAGGCTGGCTTTGAAGCAGGTTCAGGCTTGTTAGCCATCAGGCAACACTGGACGAAAGCAGGAATCCAACAGGTTTCTACCCATTCAAGTCCCAGGAACCTGTTAATTCCACCACAGCTAAATCACTGTGCATTTGCATAGATTATTTCCAGGGAATTTAAAAGGACCACCTGCTCTGCACTTGGGAGTTCCAGGGAGGCTGTGAGAAGTCTTCAGCTGTGCTGGCTGTGGGATGTGCAGGTGGATCTGGAGCACCTTGCGGGTGGACAGGTTTCCTCTTTCTTCCTTCCTGGGCCATGAGGGTCTGGAAGAGGCTGCTTGGCTGGGCCTGCAATGCCCACATCCAGACTTCCACTTGCCTGTGGATTAGGGTGTGGGGTTGAAAGACGGTTTCTATCCCATCAACTTTCTGTGAGCTTCTGCATCAAAACCAAGGTGACAATCAAGTGAGAACAGATGAGGAGTTAAAAAGCAAGCAGGTGGGAGATTTCAGAGAACTGACTTGAGATTGTCACCTTGGGTGGAGGGAAGATAAATTCAGGGGAAAGCAGTAACTTTTTAAAGAAGAGCTGTGGCCTCTGGCATGATAGGGGCCAAGACCAGTTAAGAATATCGACAAGAGAGAGCATTATTCATGGTTATGTTCCTAACGTGGTGCCTAAAACACTGTAGCTGCTCACCAGATTCTGTTGACTGAATGGATTCGTTTAGTGGGGCCAAAAATAAAGACCAACTTTATGTTTCTCTTCAGACTTGTAGAAGCGGCTACTGTGGAACAACTCTTGTTCTTTCTAGCCTCTTCAGGCAAAAATGAATAAATTCAAGAGATAATCTTTATTATTTTTCTCCATGAATGGGGAGCTGTTGTTAGTCATTCCAGACAAGATAATAATCTAAAATATCTCTGGTCCTCACCAAGAAAAAGTTCTACCTCTGAACTTATTTTAAGGAGGATCCATACTTCCCTGGGATGTGCTCAAAGCTGTGAACAGGTGGATTTAAGAAGAGTAGAATGAGAAAGATGCAACTTAGCAAATTCTTTCGAAAGGCTGCACAGGAGCTACAAAGTACTGGGGTAGGATCCGTGTACCTCACCACTGGAAATTTCCATGCAGAGACTGATGGGAGAGCATCACCACAGGTCACGTTGTTGGGGTCGTGCAAGGTCACATAGCTAACACATGGGGAGTTTGCTTTTGGCTAACAACTGGCTTCCTCACACACTCTGCTTTGGCTGATGTGTGTATCCAAAGTGAAGCTGTCAGAGTCCAGAACAGTCAGACTTGCAGAGAGAGAGCTCTTCCCTAGCTTCCCCTCCCTGGACTTTTGCAATTTATTTCCATTGATTTATTTTCATCTGTTTTAACCAAATTTGAAATTATAAAACTATCCCATCTTATTATATTAGCTTCAATTCATCTCTCCAGCCTGCCTAATCTTTTCTGATCCTAATTCTGCAATCAAGTATATTCAACTTTTTTTTTAGTATCTGCTTCATGCCAGGTGTTCTGTAGATTGACTTTAATTTTTACAACAAGCCTGAAGGTGTAATTAACATTCCTATTTTATAGAATATAAAGCTGAGGCTCAGCAATGACTTGCCCAAGATGACATGCTCATATGTGGGCAGAGGTAGAATTTGAAACCAGTATTTTTTTTTCACACCAAGCCCATGTCTTGTCCAGATTATGATGGATTTATTGCATCAGAACTTTGATGAGGCCACTCTGTAGAAAGATACTGAGCCCACACACAAGTCCTGCCATCCAGAAGCTTACTCTGAGTCACCATGGCTTAAAGGCAAACAGGTTGAATCTCCCTGGTGCTTTGCTATTGCTACAGATGTGTTCATGCTGACTAGAAAAATATCCTGGCGTTTCAGAAGGTACAAATAACAGAGGTACCTATGCCTCTTACCTTCCTTATTTATTGGTCCAATCTAACTCTTTATTAAAGAAAATTAGATTTTTCCAACATGACTTGTTCCTTAAAGAAACCATACTAAAACCTATAGCACTGGTTTCCTCTTCTGGGTTTACATCCCATTTTCCTTTCTCTTCCTGTTGCTCTTACCTTGTTTCAGTAAAGACTTGAGGTGTCTTATATGCATGCAATATAATGGTAATTCATAAATATGCACTATGAAGCAGGACCAAGGAGTTTTAAATCAGAATGGGGATACTGGCCAGGGGCAGATAATAGAATCCAATTATGCAGACTAGAGTTTTTCAGAGTTGATAAGGTTGAGGCTGAAGCTGTTTCTCAGCAGTTTAGAGTAAAATTTGAGGTTGTACATTACATAATTCTTATCAAAATGGTTTATTAAAAAAGTTCATGCTGGGTATTCAGCAGGAAACTTTGTCTGCTACTTAATTCTACAGGGAAAACTTCACAGCCTATTTTATGAAGAGCACTGAAAGCACATTTTTGTGTTCACATTCGACCCTTTGCAGAACCTTGCTTCAATGCACCTCATCCTTACCTGTTGGAAAGTTGCAAAATCCATTTCTGCCCTTTTATGAAAAGTGGAATTAACTTATATCTGGTGTTTAGTACTTTCAACCACTTTTACAAATCCCCAGAGAGGCTCCAGAGGATGCTTAAAATCAAGGGGGAAATTTCCCAGAAGAAAGAGATAGACTTATCTTATCAAAAAGGTTTATATAATTTAGTCAATAAATTTTAGCACCAAGCATATGTAGAATTAAACGATAAACTCAATCTTTTCAGTTGACGTATTTGAGCACCTGCTATCAGTGGAATTAAATGATAAACACAAACTTTGAATCAGTCTTGAAAATATTAAAAGAAACTATGTTACCATGATGTTTCATGGGGAAAATAATTTTGTTGAAGTAAATATTTGGAGAATCCAAGTGTACGGCCATTTATTGCCCTTCTTAGAAAAAAGGGGTCAAGAAAGTCAGGGAATGTCTACATTCTGGCCATCACAGGAGCACCGTGAACCAGGAGCACTTTGAGGAGAACAGGCAAGTGTGACAAATTTAAAACCGTGGGTGATCTGCTGCTTCTTTGATGGTGACACACAGCTCATACAAAATAGTGCATAACTCAGGTCTGTATGATCTGTGGTAATTAGAAAGCAAATGTCCATGTAACTACCACTCTCGTCAAGAAAGGGACTACTGTCAACACCCCAGAAACCCCTCTTTCTACTGCTTCCCATCACAAACCTCTCCACTCAGATTGCAAATGGCTTGGCCAGCATGGCTCAGTGGTTGAATATCAACCTATGAACCAGTAGGTCACGGTTCAATTCCTGGTCAGGGAATATGCCTGGGTTGGAGGCTCAATCCCCAGTGTGGGGTATGCAGGAGCCAGTTGATTAATGATTCTCTCTTATCATTGATGTTTCTCTCACTCTGCCTCTCCCTTCCTCTCTGAAGTCAATGAAAATATATATTTTCAAAATTTTTACAAGTTGCAGATTTTATTCTCTCTCTTTCTCTCTTTTTGACTTTATGAATCTTGCTAGGAACTTGTCAGTTTTGCTAGTTTTACAAAGACTCTTTCAGGTATTGTGTGTTTGTTAGAATTTCTCTTATCTCCTTCTTTTAAGATATCTTTGGGTTTATTTTGCTGTTTGAATGCTTAGCTCCTTTATTTTTCAATGTCCCTTCCTTTCTCATGTACACATTCAAAGGATAAATTTTTCTTTGAGTTTGTTCTTTAACTGAATCTCAAGTTTGATAAGTTGTATTTTGTTAATTTTCAGTGAAAAATATTTTTCAATTTCTGTTGTGATTTCTCTTTTGACTCATGAGTTATATAAAGTATTTACAATTTTAAAAATATAGGGGTATCCTATTTATATTTTTAGTGTTATTGCATTGTAGTCAGAAAAAATGCTCTGAATGAGGGCAGTCCTTTGATATATATTGGTCATATGACAAAACTATTTTTTGTCAATTTATAAAAATTTCTATGTATGCTTAAAATAATATGTATTCTATATTTGTCAGGTGGAGAGTTATATACATATCCATTAGGTTAGATTGTTAACTTGTATTAATAGAACTTTGTGTATACTTAAAAAAATTTTTTTTTCTGTTCCTTCTACCAATTATTAATTAAATAGAGGCCCGGTGTACTAAATTCGTGCACTTGAGCAGGCAGTGTCTCTCAGCCCAGCCTGCACCCTCTTGCAGCCTGGGAGCCATCAGTCAGATATCTTCAGCACTGCTATGGAGGCAGGAGAGGCTCCCCCGCTTGCTGCTGTGTTTGCCAGCTATGAGCTTGACTTCTGGCTGAGTGGCACCCCCCCCCCTCCGTGGGATGGCACTGACCACCAGGGGGCTACTCTTGTGTTGAGCATCTGTCTGCTGGTAGTCAGTGTTCATCATAGGGACAGGATGGGGCCGAAACTGGCTCTCCAACATCCCCCGAGGGGTCCTGGATTTCGAGAGGGTGCAGGCCAGGCTGAGGCACCCCACTAGTGTACCATCAGGGCCAAGGAGGGACACAGGAGGTTGGCCAGCTGGGGAGAGGTTATGGGAGGCGTGTCTGGCCTGTCTAGCTCAGTCCCGATCAGCTGGACCCCAGCAGCAAGCTAACCTACCAGTTGGAGCATCTGCTCCCTGGTAGTCAGTACACATCATAGCAAGCAGTTGAGCAGCTTTAGCATATCATTAGCATTTATGCTTTGATTGGTTGAATGGCAACTGTACAACCAGACACTTAATATATTAGATTTTTTGTTACGTAGGATTATATTAAAATTTGTTGCCATGATTTTTTAATATACTTATCCTTATATTATAAAATTTTGATTATACATTTTTAGTCATCTTATTGGATGAAAAAGATTTTAGAATTGTTAATTTTCCTGGTAAATTAGGGGTTTATTACTAAAATATGTTATTTCTATCATTAATAAGGCATTTTTCTGTAAGGTTATTTTAGCTAATATTAATATAGATATATTTGCTTTCTTTTGGTTGATATTTGCACTGTGTATCTTTGTTTTTATTTTCAAACTTTCTCTGTCTTCATAAAGCAAGATTAATCTTCTAATTTCTCAGTTTTTTAAATTTTAGTGAGATATTAATACATTTACATTTAATATAATAATTGATATATTTGGATTTAAATTAAACAATATATTTTTGACTTTCTATTTGTTCCACCTATTCTATTTTGCTTTTGCTTCTTTCTTTTCTTCTTTTGAATCGATTCTTTTTGTTGTAATTTCATTTTATTCTATTAGTTTGGGAGTTTCTATTTTGTTAGTGGTCACCCTAGAAATGAAAACATGCATATTTAATGAACCTTTAGAGTTAATCAAAACTGTTACCCTCCTTTCAGATCAGATCACACAGAACATTAGAGAACTTTACTTTCATTTATAGCACTAATACTTCACACATTATTATGTTTTTTTATTCTATTTTTAAAATCCCACAAATCATTAATGTTTTATGCAGCCTGTGTCCATTTCAAGTTGCCCACATATCTACTGTTTCTTAGCTCTTTTTTTAATCTTGTACCTCAGACTTTCAACTGTTGTGATTTACTTAGAGCACTTTCTTTAAAATTTCATTCTAGTCAGAACTAATTTTGGCAAGCTCTCTCTGTGTTGGTTTGCCTGAAAAATATCAATTTATTCTCACTTTAAAAATTTTAAAAATGTGAATGCTAACAGGTTTTACTATAAAAGTTGCCATTTATTTTCTCTCAGCACATTGGCGATATCACTTCCCTGTCTCCTGGCTTCTTGAGTGTTCAGGTGGAGTTCTATCTATTGCTCCTTTTGAAGGTAAACTTTTTTTTATATACTTTTAGGACTTATTTTTTTATGCAAAAACTGTATGTAGTTGTAGTTTTACTAGGGTGTGTCTGATAGGGATTTCTTTTTGTTTATCCTACTTTGAAATCACAGTTCCAAATCTGTGAACTCGTTTTTTTCAAGAGCTTTGAAAAACTCTCAACCATTGCCTAAACAAATATTGCCTCTGCCCCTTCTACTCTACTCCCTTCTAACATCCTGATTAAGTGTTTTAGAACTCTTGCTCTGTCCTTCATGTCTCTTAATTTTGTTTCCATGTCTTCTATTATTTTATCTCTGCATTTCATTCTATATAACTTTTTGTGGCCTACCTTCCAACAATATCTCTTCACCTATGTCTAACTGACTCTTAAGCCTCTCAGGTTGTGAATACTGATAAATACTTTTTCCATTTCTATTTGATTCTTTTTGTAATCTTCTAATTAATGTTTTATAATTTTCCTCTTTCCTATGGTTACTTTCAAGTTTGTTTTTATCTATTTGAACAAAGTAAGCCTCTTTTTTAAAAAATTGGTTATTTTAATATCTGAAGTCCTCACGATTCTCTACTCTTATTTTTTGCTGGCTCTCGCTAATAGTGCTTTGTTTCCATGTGTACTTAGTAAAATTTATTTTATTGTCTGTTGATCACTGTTTTTGAAATATTACTGTAGTGTTCTTTTAGGTCTAGGATAAGAGATCCTTTCTCTAGAAAGAATTTGGGTTTTCTTGTCTATGTCATCGAAGGAAGCGTTTCCAGAATAGTACCACCAGGTGATGTGCTATGTATTTGGACTGTAAACCCATTAGAAATATGGGTTTTGATTTCAGTTTCACAAGAAAGAGTTTTGTTGATTTCTTTTATTTGTTTGTTTTGAATTCCTTCATGGCTCTACCCAATGCTAAGTTAACTTCCTTTGAAGTTTTCTAGGCTGCAAGTGAATTTCCTTCTGATTCATCCTTATTGTAATGTGTAACTTCTTTAAGACCCCAGCTTAACATGACAGGGGTCTCCTTTGACAGCCATGGACTTTGACCTCTATTCCCAGCACTACAAGAGCATCAAAACCAAGTTCAAATTCTTTTGTGCTCTATTCCTGCGTAAGCCTTCTGAGGTCACACTCCCCTTTATAATTTAGTTTCTTTAGATTGTAATTCTTATAATCTTAATCATTAATCACAATATACTAATGTATGTATAATACCCCCCAAATTAGTGACTTCTCACAACAGAGATGTATTCTTGATAATATACATCTCCATGTCAAGTTGGCAGATGATGTGCTCCATATTTGTCTCACTCTGGGATCCATAAATTTGACAGAAGCATGATCATCGGGAAGTGGGAAGGGCTATGGTGAATCACACACGGACTTAATTAGCTCAGCTCCTATTTTATTGTCCAAAGCAAGTCACATGGCTGCACTAACTTCAAGCTGGTTGGGAAGTACACTGCTAGTAATAGCCAGTAAGTCTTGGCTATATACCTCTCTCTGGATTAAATCTCTCTCTCTCCCACCAATAGTCTCAGGGTATTAAAAAGCAAGTTGATAGTTCTCTAAGATACTCAGAATTATTTCATTTACTTTCACAAGACTGTAAACTTTAACCATACATTTTTTTAAAATATATTTTTATTGATTTCAGAAAGAGAGAGGGAGAGTTAGAAACATCAATGATTGTGGAAACCTCTTTCACATCCTGCGTGGTCCAGGGTTCCAGTCAGGGTTCGGGTTCTAGAGAAGGCCGCACACAAATGAAAGAGACTAGAAAGTATTAATTTGGAAATATTGGGGGCCAGGCAGGACCCCACCTCTAGGGGGAGGAATACCACCAGCTCTGGCCTTGCTGTCCCCTTTTATTAAGATTATGGGATACACCAATAACCTTTAGGCAGAAAATTCCAATAACAGCCAATCAGCAAGAATTTACATAAGACTAATAGGTGAAGGCTGCTTCAGCTACCAATACCTCAACTAAACAATGAGTGATTAGCTCTGACCTTTCAGAGCAATTAAGGTTGACCAGCCTTCCAGATTTCCTGTCCACATCTCTCTATTAGTGAGGCAATGATCAGTTTCCAGCAAATGATGAGAGAGAATTGATTGACTGCCTCTTGCACACCCCCTACTGGGGATCAAGCCCACAACCCAGGCATATATCCTTGACTGGAATCAAACCCAGGACCTTTCAGTCCCCAGGCTGACGCCCTATTCACTGAGCTAAACCAGCTAGGACATAACCATACATTTTTTATAAGAGCAAAACTTGCTTAGCATTTATTTTAGGAAACTTTATTTGTTCACTTAAACTAGTGGTTGGCAATCTGTGGCTCAAGAGCCACATGCAGCTCTTAGGCCCCTTGAGTGTAGCTCTTCCACAAAATACCATGGCCTGGGGAAGTCTATTTTGAAGAAGTGGCATTAAAAGAAGTTCAAGTTTAAAAAATTTGGCTCTCAAAAGAAATCTCAATCGTTGTACTGTTGATATTTGGTTCTGTTGACTAATGAGTTTGCCGACCACTGACTTAGACTGTTAAGTATACTTGTTAGAGGAAATTGCTTTTGCATTAAATGCACTCACCAAGTCTGTCAGAGTCTAGTGAAGTTTCTGTTCTCTGCATCCTGCTTGAAATAAATAGCACCTCTAGCAGATTTCAGGTCAAGCACAATATGAAGATTTTTTTTTCTCCAGGAAGGTCAAGAGTGTTTGACCACATAAGAGATATAGAGTGAACAAGACAGTTAAGACTCCTGATCTTATAGAGCTGACATTCTCAAGCAAAGGTCAGAAAACTGCAGGCTACAAGCTAAACCTATTTTCTCTGCCTTTGTCAGCTGTCTGAATGTCCATGTCCACAGTGACCTAGGAAGCCACATGTGAAAATGGCACGTCTCAGCCTCAGCCCTGGAGTGACAGAAAGGATACAGAGACACCCCCACTATGAATGAAAAGCAAAGTTTAGTTGAATTGATGTATTCATGTTTCTGTAGAATAAACACACATTCACATGTACACACAACCACACAGGGTTCTTGATGGTGAGTGATATGAGGATACACTATGTGGAAGAGGTGCAGAGGAGGAGTAGCAGCAGTAATGAAGGTTTGGGGAGAGAATAATGAACATGTATGAGACACTGGAGCCAGTAGAGAGCTGGAATGGATCTGTCCAGAGCTCAGATGAGAGTTCCTGGCTGAATAGACTAGATCTGGAGTTGTCATCATTTTAAAGGAATTGAAGCCATTGGCAATTGGGAAGATGTATATCACAGTTGAATGTTTCTTTTCTCTCTAGACATGGAGCATTTGTGCAGAGCCCCAGGGTGGAGTCCCAGGTCTTTAATTGTGAAAGAGGTATCTATTCTGAAAAATTCTTTTGTTGTCCTATGAACTATATTGGAAGGTACATATCTCCTTTGGAAATGGGGAGTGACTCCTCCCTTTCATTGCCAGAGCCTGAGCAAACAGGTAGCACAGTGGCCTCTGACTCCAATTCAGACCTAGTGAATACTAATGAGAACAGCTGCTTTGAAACACTAGGAGTGAAAACCAACAACTAGCAATACTGCATGGCCAAGAGAGGGAATCAGGAGTGGGCCAAATTTCTGAAAATGTTCTTCTCCCAGGAGAGAAATTCTGCTGTTGGGATGAGTGACACTCTTAGTTAAACAACTTTTTTCTGATTAATACAAGGTTAATCGGCACATGGATTTATACCATACCACTAATACTTAAGTATTTCAGGATAAATTACCATATATAAAATATAACATTGTATTTTTAAGAGTATAAAATTCTCACAAAGTCATACTCAAAAGTAATCACCACTGACCTTTAAAGATTCTAGCTATTTCTGACAATACAAAAATGTACCTTGCTATCCCTATACCACTAAAAAATAAAAGTTTTCAAAAGAAGAAAGAGTATACCTAAAACAAAACAAAACAAAGCATTCCATCAGCATACACATCACAAGTTTTAGACACAGTCTTGGAAGGAAAGGACTTAGATCTATAGATCCTGACATAGCAATCCATCATCTCGCAAGATTATTGTGCAAATGATTAAAATAACTTTCAAGAGACTCACTGCTGTTACTCTAAGTACAATTATTGTCAACTTCTGGAGGCAAAAGAGTAGTAATTTTTATTAGGATGTTTTGTCAACAGAATGTAGAGGTTCCTTGTCAGTATATTAACATTTTATTAAGAAAACAATGGCCGAGACCAGTTTGGCTCAGTGGATAGAGCATCGGACTGCAAACTGAAGGGTCCCAGGTTCAATTCCGGTCAAGGGCATGTACCTTGGCTGCGGGCACATGCCCAGTGGGGGGCGTGCAGGAGGCTGCTGATCAATGTTTCTCTCTCATCGATGTTTCTGACTTTCTATCCCTCTCCCTTCCACTCTGTAAAAAATCAATAAAATATATTTAAAAAAAGAAAAGAATGGATAGTGGGGTGAAGGCCTGGGGAGGAGAGAGGAGTGAAGAGGAGAGGGGTCAATGGGGGGGGGGGGGAGTTGACATCTGTAATACTTTAAGCAATAAAGATAAATTTAACAAAAAGAAAAGAATGGGTACAAGTTTTCCAGCACTGTCATGCAGAGGAGTTCCAAAACAATGTCTTTTTTTTAATCATTTATTTAAATTTTATTTATTTATTATTTGTTGACACTATTAGAGATGTCCCCCCCTTTTCTCTTTACCCACCTTCACCCAGGCCCTGTCCCCCTTCCCTGCAAAAATATGTCCTATTAACCACTTAATAAGGGAATAAACTTATTCTATCTAATAAAAGAGTAGTATGCAATTTGACCATCACTCCAACACTCAAGATGGCTGCCCCCATGTGGACACAAGATGGCCACAACAAGATGGCCAACAGAGGAGGGCAATTGGTAGGGATCAGATCTGCAAGGGAAGGCAGTTGTGGGCAATCAGGCCAGCAGGGGAGGGCAGTTGGGAGGGACCAGGCCTACAGGGGAGAGCAGTTGTGGGGAACCAGGCCTGCAGGGGAGGGCAGATAGGGTGACCAGGCGTTCATGGGAGGGCAGTTGGAGGTGACCAAGCCTGCAGGGGGGGCAGTTATGAGCAATCAGGCTGTCAGGGGAGCAGTTAGGCATCAATAAGGCTATCAGGGGAGTGATCAGGCTGGCAGGCAGAAGTGGTTAGGGGCAATCAGGAAAGCAAGCAGGCAAGCAGTTAGAATCCAGCAGTCCTGAACTGTGAGAGGGATGTCAGACATCCCTTGAGGGGTCCCAGATTGGAGAGAGTGCAGGCTGGGTTGAGGGACACACACCCCCATGCACGAATTTCATACACCAGGCCTCTAGTTATCACATAAGTTTTGCTAATAGTCAGATGACATAATATTGATTTTCCTTGAAATTGATTTTCTCTGGACCCAAAATATAACTCTGACAATATTTAGTTCTCTAGAAAGAAAACTGAAATCCACAGACCTCCTAGGGTAGCTGTGGGGAATTTATTTGGAGACATTAGACTGAGAGATACTTTGTTGGCTTGAAATGGCTCAACTGCTTCTTTATTCCTCAGGCCATGGTGGAAGAGTTCTTTCCTGATGACCTAGAAAAGATGCACAAAGATATAGATGGTTAATGGAAAGAGATATGCTTTTCAATTTATGCTTTGTGTTCACTTCCATAGGGAGTATCTGCACCCACCCACTATTTTCCTCTCCATTGTATGCATATCTTTGACCAATACCATGTAACTTATGTGACTGCAAACATTTTTTTTCTGTCTGCTGCCCATCATCATAGCAGGAGAACTGGTCTGTGCTGCTTCCCCCTCTCTCTCGGCTCTTGGAGAATGGCACAATGAGAAACAATACCACAGAGACTAGCTTTCAAGAAGAGACACTGAGTGGTCAGTGCTTTTGATGTGTTTCCCCACAGAAATACAAATGTGAGGCTTTGCTATGGAATAAGGAGAGGAATGTTGTAAAGGGCAAGTATCTCTCTGGTTTTAGACCCCCAAATACTTTGATTATATACAAAACCCAGGCTATAAATATATTAAATTATGAAGCAGACATGTCAAAAATAAGTTAAAGGGGAAACTAGGGAACTAATTTTAATAATATTTAAACAGATTTATCACTACTGATTTTCAAGACTGTTTAGCACCTGCAATTCAAGTCTTAGGGTGAGTGCATGAGAGTCCACTCAGCATGATGTCCTGGGAGGGGTGTGGGCATACACAGGATATCACTTCCCTGATTCTGCACTTCTAGTCCCTGAGGCTGAACACATTTCCACAAGTCTTGGGCCTCCTGGGACATGTGGGAGAAGCCCCCATCTTATGAAAGTGTTTTAGGATCAAACTATGTAGGTCCATGATAGCTCTGAAATGCTGGAGCTCTATCAACTTATGCCAGCTGAGAGAGGAGAGCTTGTACAATGCAATGAAGAGAATAAGTTGCTTGATCCATAAAGAGAGTTACAATGCTGCTCTAAGAATAATATTCAGTTTCCACATATGACTGGTATTCTATACTGTAGAGACATTACTCAGACAACTTGTTGCAAGAGAGTGCAGGATGTTGAATAAATGCTGCCTGCTTACACCACAGTTCTAAGGCTGGTGAGATGGTGCCCTATTTTGACAGTACAAGTTTATATTACTTTCAGGAAAGAGATTAAAGACACCCACAGTTTAATTATGATCATTTGGCAGGTACTAAAAACATACTTTTGATCTGGAAAAGATCACAATGTATTCACTATAAGAGACATGTTTTTCTGCCCTGCTCTCGGGAGGGGTGGAAAGCTAGTGTTTGTGTTCTATTGCACCCAGGTAACCCACCCCTCTAAGCATACAAAGCTATGTCAGATAGTTGGTATTCTGTAGGACACCTACGAGTAAAGGCGGTGCTGGAAGTAACAGATAAAGTCCTGAGATTTGTGAAGTTGGCATTTCAAAGGCATCCCCTCAGCTTTTTGGTGATGATGTTCACCACCTCCACAGTAAGCAAGAGGCACTAGTGTCCCAGCTGGGGTGAGGTTATCAGGCAGTAACACAATATATTAAGAATCATTGTTTCAAGGAGTGCTTACGTTGAATCCTGAGCATATTAATAGAATTGTTTCTTGTGGGGTAAATTTGAACCATGATTCAATCTTTCCCCTACCACTTTTGTGAGAAGTCTGGGAGCTCGCAACTATCAGTCTTCACCTTCTTTGGATATGTCCTCTTGAAAACTCAGAGGTGATGCTATGGCTTTGGTTTGTTGGAAGGATGCCAAAGACCCCACACAGACTAGCACATACATCAGTAGAGCCTGCTTCGCTGCACCCTGCACTATAGAGCAGGCATCTCTGGCATGTGCAGCCCCAAGATTTTCAGCATCACATAGGAAGAGGAGGAAGAGTGGCACCCTTCTCTTTCTGCAGGCCACAAGTATTATAGTGTTAAGACATGATAATTGCAAGAGTGGTATGGAGAGCATCCTCGGCGGACAAAGATCCTCCAAGAGGGCAGATCATAAGTTGGCCTGTCTGCTCTAAAGATTAGTCATGGTTTCTGCCCCCTGGAGAATGGTTACCTTTAATTGTAGTTTAGCAAACACGACTATCCTCCAGCACATAACATTGTAAATAGCCGAGCTATCTGTGGGAAAAGATTTAGGTGGCCTCTTGGGTGAAGATATAGCCTAAGGAAGTTAGTTAAAATAAGGGGTTTAGTGGGGGGAAATGTTAACAATGGAATGTAGCTTTGCTGTTTGGGGAACAAGGAATTGTGTAATATGTAACCAGAACTGTTTAAAAGAGTGGAGTGAAATAAACTCTGGGCCGCAGTCCTAAAGAGGGCTTTGCGGACCTCCTGATCCCATATCTTTCGTTTCTTCTTTATTTCTATTCTTCTTTCTATCTCTATATTTCCGTAAGCCTTGCCCCCTTTTCAGGGACTGTTCGACTGATGCCGGCTGGCTCCGGCAGACTGGTATTACATTGCATACTGGGAAGAGTGGCAAAGTTCATTTTGCAGGTTGGATTATTGCAAAAATGGAAAATGAGTGCTCAAATGTTGTCATGTATCAGTAAGCCATCTTGTGTGATGATGGCTGTGAGGGATAAAGAAAAAGGTAGAAAAGAGACTGCAAGGTGGCCCTATGTGTTTTGTTATTATTAATGATTTTAAAGCATGTCTTTATGACTGGTAAGTCTTTTGTTAGGCAGTGATACATTAGCTAAGCCCTTTAGTTCTGGGGAAATGTGTGTGAATGTGTGTGTGTGTGTGTGTACAGGCATCCATGATTCATGTGGGACAAAACTAATGGGAAATGAAGATAAGGTGTTATCAGAAGTTTCTCAGAAAATAGTCGGGTGCTGGCAGTCTTTATCCAGTGAGTAGCAGCACTGTTTCCCACGCCTGATCTTTGGAGCCTTTCTGTAACAGTGAATGACATGGGGCGGTGGTTTTGTGAGCATGTTCACAGGGACAATTGTGAAGAACAAAAAAGGCCTCACCAAGTCCTTAACCTTATTCTGCGTATACTCTGAACTTCAACTTTTACACCCAGTCCCTCAATTCCTTCCCTGCACCCTAACCACACTGTCAATATACTCACAAAATATTTAGTTCTTTTTATCACCTACCACCCAAATTACAAACATCTACATAGGCCAGACACATAGACTTCATCCACACGTGTTTCTTTCTATGGGGTCCCCTAGTTACCCCTGCAGAGACCTTCGGGTAAACTAAATGCACTTGAGAGTTCTTGGCATATTGACTCCTTGGCAGTCCCACAAAAAGTATGTGTCTTTGCACCCAACTGGCTGCCTCTAAGTGTCTCAGGAAACGCTCATTCTGGGAAACTTAAAGAAGGGTAGATAAGCGTGAAGCAATCTGTAGCTCCTTACTCTACACAGTGCAGACTTAGCAATGTCTGGTGGCATGCTAAGGACCCAAAGCCTATTGGGATTATTTATGTGGGTGTCCCCCAAACCCTCCAAAACTACCACTAATCTAGTTCCTATCACCTTAGACCTTGCCCTTGATGCCCCTAGGGGTAAAACCCTCTATTGACCCAAACCAAGTCTGCATTTTAAACCAAGGTAGATGCTCATTAAAAGTGTAGCAAGACAGTAAGAGGCCTCAAATGTTAGCATGTTCTGTTGTCCCTCTGGTTCTGAGACTTCTTGACCACTTATTAGTAGAATATAATAAGAAGTTGTAACTGTCATCACATGGAATAAAGGAAATCTACACCTCTTCAGAGGAAAATATGGTGGCTACCTTTACCCACCATCTAGATATGTGCTACTCAATGCAGTAGCCACAAGCCACATGGGACCACTGACTATTGAAATGTGGCTGATCCAAAGTGAGATGTGATGTAGTATAAATTACATACCATATTTTTAAATACAGTATTTTAATGATTTTTATATTGATTATATAATCAAATGATGTTTGGGATATATTTATCAAGTAAACTTTATTATTATATTTAATTTCACCTGTTTCTTTTTATTTTTTAAATATAGTTCTTAGCAAATTTTAAATTGCATATGTTGCTTACATTTGTATGGCACATTCTATCTTTACTGACAGCACTAGTGAAGGAATGTTACCTTGCTCTGATTAAATAGGGCGGGGGAGATAAAGTCTGTAGCTGTGCTCTAATACTAGTCCAGCCCAACAGTGTGGTCCAACAGAGGAGATGCTTAGACTTGCCTTTCCTGCAGCTCAGGTACCACCTGCCCTACATGCATCCCAGAGGTACCAGACTGGACAGCATGTGCAGGATATTGGACAATGTGATTAAAAAGTCTTTTCAATTAAAATTTACATTCAATATTACTTTGTATTAGTTTTGAGTGTGCAGCATAATGATTAGACAATCATATACTTTACAAAGTGTTCCCATCGATATTTACCCAACAGGCACCATACATAATTATACAATACTAGTGACGTGGTGCATGGATTGGTGCACATTGAAAGGAAATTAATTAGAAGGTGGCTGGCAGAGCAGGACTGGACGACATGGACCAAACACACTCTGGAGCCAACCTCCCATGGCCCCTCCCTGGTCTCTGTGGAGTGAGTGGGGTCCCTCTGGCAGGTGGGGTCCCCAAGCTTGGCCTGCGGGGATCAGGCCAAAACCAGCTCTCTGACATCCCCCGAGGGGTCCTGGAGAGCGAGAGAGTACTTTGCAAAGTTGCTCTCATACAGGGTGTAGAACACAAACACAAGTGTGCAGTAAACCAGATTCGGGGCAGCAGTGCCCCAGCAACAACATAACCCATTTGGCAAAGGTAGAATTGTGCAGCCCCACGAGGAATTTGGCTCTCTCTGCTCTGGTTTCAGGGTGTATCACCCGAGAACCGCTGCTGCCAAATCACTGCAACTGGGTAGCTCCTGCATTGAGCGTCTGCCTCCTGGTGGTCAGTGCGCATCATAGTGACCAGTCGGTTGGTCAGACACTTAACATATTAGGCATATATACCACCCCTGTGCCCCAATTATATATTATATACACATATATAATTGTATATTATACTTAATATACAAATATATATGTATATTGTATATATGTGTATATATATAGATATAGATATAGATATAGGTCTATATATATATTATTGACTATATTTTCTATGCTTGTGACTATTTTGTAATTACCAATCTGTACTTCTCAATCCCTTCACTTTTTACACCTAGTCCCCCAATTCATTCCCCCACCCTAACCTCAGCAACCATCAGTCCGTTCTCTGTGTCTATGAGTCTGTTTCTGTTTTGTTTATTTTCATTGGGGTTTTCTTTTTCAATTGGACAGTGTGAACTGATGCTCCAGAGAAAACACAGTGTTTCTGCTGAATAAGATGCAATGTTATGAACAAGAAGCCCTGAGGGCAGAGCAGAGAAGATTATAGGAGTGTCTTGAGTGTTCTTACTGACCTAGATTACTTTGCCATGCATCCTGGCACAGGCAGGCACCAGCCCACGGGAGGGACATTTCCAGCTCTGCTTAACTGTACCACAAATTCCATCCTTTATCCTGAGGAAACACCAAGGCATGGGAAGATGTGCAGCTTCCGACTATGTTTGTCTGGTGAACCTGGGAATTAAAGATGATCCTGCTATTGAATGAGTGCAGCTGCTAATTAAGGAAAAGCCGTTATAGAAGGAAAGAGAGTTTTTATGCCTCCTGCTCTCCTTTTTTTAAAACAAAATAAAATTGATTTCTTAGTTTATTAGCCTGGGGAAGGTATGAGTTTGGGGGAAGGGTGAAAAATCACCCACAAGGTAACACAAAATAAATAAAATACCACAAGTCAATTTATGACTGACAAATTATAATATTCTTGATCTTAGTGATTGATGGAACTCCTGTCAGGAGATAACGTGTCTGTAGAGAGTGAAAAAGATTGACAGTAGCAGTCTATTATTGCACTAACACTGATTGTTTTATTTATAAAATAAATAACCATCGTATTATTTAGACAGAAGAAAATGGAATATATTTTTACATTCTGGTGAAATGATAATCCTGCTGATGTCAGTATAATTAATGAACATTTAAAAACCACTGAGTTACAGACACATGTTATGGGACATGGAATGTTTTTATTTTGAAGTGTAATTGATATCTTACTTTAGGAAGACTTTTGGAAAGCAATTATTTAGGCAAGTATCTGAAGAAGTAAAAAACAAGTTTACCAGTTGCTTTAAAGAAATGAGCTAAAATGTGCAATAATTTGAATATTTAAACTGGTTATTCATAAAACACCAAATAAATAAAAATCCATAAGTTATAGTGAGCTTCACAAAAGGGAGGATTGGATAAATTAAAGTAGAATATAGTGAATATAAAAGGAATAATGTAACTGGAGAATCAGTGGTTTCCAGTATCTATATATATAAAACCCTAATATACAAATATACCGAATAGTGGAACAATGGTAGGTATGACGTGCACTGACCACCAGGGGATGCACATGCAGAACATGGTGGGCATAGGCAGCAAGTGGAAGAGCACAGAACATGGTGGGCATTGGCCTCAGTGGGATGGTAAATGGGGGCACCAAACCAAGGCAGGATGCTAGTCTCTGTCATTAGGGTGAGCTTCTGGTGGTTACTGAAAATTCTTTGCGCCCGCATGCCATGGTCCTGTCCAGCACCTGCACCTGCTACTGCTGCTGGCCTCACTTGCACCCACTGCTGGGGCTCAGCACTGGCCCCAATCACTCGGTGCCACCAGCAGTACGAGTGGCGGCTGCTGGTCCCAATTGTGCCTCAGGGCGTCTCCACCTTCCCCTGCTCCTGAGGGCCAATAGGGGCTGGCAGCCACCTCTCAGACTCACTGATGGGGAGTCTGGCCCTTCTTGTACCCACTGCTGACATCAGCCCCAATTGCTCTGTGGGTGTGAGCAGGGCTGGTGCCATCAGCCTGTGGAAATGGCTGTGGTGAGAGTAGGGGCTTACCAATAGAGAGGAGACTAGAGGCCATGGCAGGAGAGGCCAGGTGAGGGTGCAGAGAATGGTCCAAGACCCACCCCTTGCCTACCACAGCATCTCAGCCCATACGTAATATGCTAATGATATACTAAGGCTGCTCATTATGATGTGCACTGACCACCAGGGGACAGTTGACCAGTCGACCAGTTGCTATGACATGCACTGACCACCAGGGAGCAGACACTCTACCGATAGGTTAGCTTGCTGCTGGGATCTGGCAGATTGGATCTGAGTGAAATGGACTGGACGCTCTCTAAAGCCCTCCAATGGTCCCTCCCTGGCTGGCCAACCTCCTGCAGGACAGCCCCCACCCCCAAGAGTGCACAAATTTTATGCACTGGGCCTCTAGTCTATATATATAAAAACCTAAGCAACTGTCCAACTGTCTGATAGCTATGACACACACTGACCACCGGGGGGGAGATGCTCAATACAGGAATGGAAACCATAGGCATAGAAACTTGGAACAAACTGATGAATCTCAGAGGGAAGGAGGGAGGGGGAGAGTGGGAAGAGATTAACCAAAGGTCTTAATATGCATACTAGAGGCCTGGTGCACAGATTCATGCACCGATGGGTGCATGAATTCATGCACCTTGGTCTGGCCTGTGGGAATCGGGCCGAAACCAGCTCTCCAATATCCCCCAAGGGGTCCCATATCGTGAGAGGGTGCAGGCTAGGCCCAAGGACCCCACCGGTGCATGAATCCATGCACTGGGCCTCTGGTCCATTATAATAATTAATTCCAGCAGCCATCATCAATAGCAGCTAAAATTTGGTTGGAAAGCAGGACATTTACATGGTGCCAAAGTATCAGCCCACAGGTTTGCAACTAACATAATGGTAAAAATATATCTTTGTAATGAAGGAACCTTATGATCACCCTCTTAATCAAGTAATAAAACTTGACCTACTGATCATGGGACACCATGACATCCTGGGCTTCTGAGATGATGCTATGTGAAGTATACAACATTGTTTATGAAGTATCTTGCCAAAATGTTTATCCTGAATTCCAGTCAAGCCTATAACTATAGTATACAAAACTAGTCATGTAGACTATTAAGCAATTGAAATGAGGCTAGGCTGATTGAGATGACTCCATATGAGATAAGAGTGTATTGATAAAATGTTAAAATAATAATATTTTGCATATATTAGGATAAATTAAACATCATTACCTTTAAATATATTTTTATTAATTTTAGAGAGAGAGAAGGGAAGAGGGAGAGAGAAAGAAAGAAAGAGAGAAAGAGCGAAACATCAAGAAACATCCATGTGAGGGAAAAACATTGATCAGCTGCCTCCCCCACATAACCCTACCGCACACACCTCACCAGGGGATTGATCCTGAAACCTGGGCATGTGCCCAGACCAGGAATTAAGCCAGTGACCTACTGAGCCACACCAGCCAGAGCTAAATGAAACATTATTAAAATTAATTTTGCCCTTTTCATTTTACTTCTTAAAGGAGTAGCCAATTGTCTAATTCATCAAATAATTAAAAATAGTTATTTTAGCATGGCCATTGAATGCAGTATGTAAAAAAAATGAGTGGTTTTTATGTACTAGCAATGAATAATTAGAAATGTAAATGCCATTCACAATTGCATCAAAACCCACCTATCAGCCACGCTTAAGGGACCTTTATTGAATTGCCACTTAATCATAGTAATCGTATATGCTCAGGCCTTTTGAGGCACTGCAATTCAGGAGGGAATGATGGACTTTTAAAGAACTAGTATATAACAACTTGGGTGACTCTCAAAACATCATGTTGAGTGAAACAAACCAAGCAAAAGAGTACACTCAAGTACATGCAATATAATTCCATTTATTGGAAGTTCAAGAATAGGTAAAACTGATAATTATAGAAGTCAGAATAATGGTAGCTCTTTCAGGTATTGGGGGAAATCAACTAGGAAAAAGACAACAGCATTTTACAGAGTGCTGAAAATGTTTTATATTTTAATCCAGATGTGTGAGTATTTACATGTAGTATAATTCAATAAGCTATGCAGCTAAGATTAGTGCATTTTCCCCATTATTTATACCTTAATTATGATTTTTATTAAAAAAAACAATAAACATTTACATATTAGGTTTTGTGCCTACTAAAAGAAATTTTGTGACTGTAGAAACATTTTAAGAATTACCTACTTTGTGTCACAATGGTCCAAAAACATAATTCTTTTATGTCAAAACAAATTAATATTTTTAAAATAAATTTAAGCTTCACGGCCACTTAATTGAGGCCTTTCCCCAAAAGAGAGAGGAGGTAGCTCACACAAACAGCTTTGTCTTAAAGATTATGTTTTTGTTGTGGCCAACAAGCTATAGCAAATCCTGTTGATAGCCTTTTGGGCATCCACTTTTCCTTTATTTTTTTGCCAGAGCCTCAATTTTGCTTAGTGTCCACCAGCTCTATACCTGGCTTTTCAGAAGGGAACCTTATTCCTACTCCAAGGCAAAACCTGATTCAGTGAATTCTGGTGATTCTCTTTTCCTTGGCAGGGACTCATTCCCTTGGTAGAGGTAAGCATGTGACAAAGTTCTATTCCATTACAGAGAGGTCTGAGGTAGTGTGTGTGTGTGTGTGTGTGTGTGTGTGTGTGTGTGTAGGGTGTGTGTGTGTAGGGTGTGTGTGTGTGTAGGGTGTGTGTGTGTGTGTGTGTGTGTGTGTGTGTGTGTGTGTATGTGTGTGTGTGTGTGTGTTGAAGAGATGCTTCTGGGAAGGATTGTCATACTTACGAAGGAGATTTCAGAGAGAAGTTTATTTCTGTCTCTGGAAGCTGTTTGTTAGAGTGAGTACAGCTAAGAGCTGTCAACAGCCACCTCAGTGAAAGCCAGTCTCAAAAGAAAGCTAATGTTGATGATGAGGGATGAAAGATCTCTAGTAAAGTTGCTCCTGCTCTACCTCTGGACTTTAGGTAAAGTAACTGAGGGTCTTTTGTTACTTGCAACCAAAGACAACCTAGCTGATATTGAAATATCTACCCACCTCCCTAGATTAGTCACTCTAAATATTCATCATTAGTTTCCAGCCAAAGTAGTCATTTAAAATTCTTCAAATTTACACACCCCCCCCACTTCACCTCAGGGCCTTTGCATGTGCTTTGGCCTTTGTTTGAAATATTCTTCACCCGTGTTACTATTCAGCACCTACCTATCCTTCAGATACCAGCTCAAGCAGCATTTCCTCAGAGAAAGACTCCTCAGACTAGGTCTGACTCCCTCTTGTCCTCTTTCCTCACACCCTCTACAGTCCTTCATACACCTTATCATGTCTAAATTTATAGATAGGAGATTGTATTTCAAAGCATATGAGCCTTCTTCAGGCTGTAGTTGTACATATGTAGGACTGTGTCTACTGGATGAACCCTGAAGTGTGCCACAAGATTACTTTTTTTTCATGTTTTACCTATTTCCTTACCCCAAATGGTTCTAGTTATTCCTAAGGCCTCAGGCAAGTTTGTCAGAGCCCTCACAGACACCAGGACAGTTACTGCACTTGATACTGCCACAGGAATCACTGTGTCATGGAGCATGTTTTGATTGCACGTGACCATGAATTCTTTATAGCTTAGAGCCATTTTACCAAGATTCCACCAGACCTGTGCATCTTCCTGGGGCCTCAGACTGGACCTTTGCCAAAAGGACAGCTAAGGAACCCCTGGGTGGCATTAGTGGTCTCAATGTTGTGCTGATTGAAGGCCATAATTCAAAGGATGGAACTGGAATTTTGACAGAGCTTGGAGTCTGGACCCTAAGAGGGGTTCCTTGCCCCAAACGGAAGGACAGCTTCCCGAGTCACCCAAAACAGGACATTTTTCTATCTTTTCAACTTACTGCACGACTTCCTCAAATCTATAAGTTTCACCTTTGTTTTATTTTAACCACCTCCTCTCAGGCTACACCTGCTGAAAATTTCCAACTTAGTTGAACATGACTGTTGTTCTCTTCCTCCCTCAAAATACTCATTGGCCTCCCAGGGAACCCTAATTGCATAACCAGTCCACTCTCTCCTCATGTAACAGCTTCCCTCTGATGTCATAGACTTCCCCACCTGGTAGGGCAGTTGGGAGGGACCAGGCCTGCAAAGGAGGGCAGTTGGGGGTGATCAGGCTAGCAGGGAAAGGCAGTTAGGGGTGACTAGGCCTGCAAAGGAGGGCAGTTTAGGGGCAAAAAGGCTGGCAGGGGAGCAGTTAGGCATCAATCAGGCTGTCAGGGAAGAGGTTAGGGGGTGATCAGGCTGGCAAACAGAAGCAGTTAGGGGCAATCAGGAAGGCAGGTAGGTGAGCAGTTGGGAGCCAGCAGTCCTGAATTTTGAGAGGGATGTCCAACTGCCCGTTTAGGCCTGATCCTACCAGGTACTGGGACCGGGCCTAAATGGGCAGCCAGAAATCCCTCAAGGGGTCCCAGATTGGAGAGGGTGAAAACTGGGCTGAGGTACATTCCAAAATTTGTGCACAGGTCTCTAGTCCTATCTAATAAAAGAGTAACATGCAAATTGACCGCACCTCCGCTATGCTACCAGCCAATCAGGAGCAGGGGGATGGCCAGCAGACAGAGGGCATAACCAGCAGACAGGGGCATGACCAGTAGACAGGGGGCATGGCCTACAGACAGGGGTCGTGGCCTGCAAACAGGGCGTGTGCCTGGTGGGGCGTGGCCACAGTGCTGCATAAGCAAGCACCATGCTATAAGTTCTGCCCACACAGTACTTAAGGGCCGGTGAGATCCCTCCTTACAGTTACTTTGACTGAGTCACATGGAAATGAGCGCCTGGGGCACCTTGGGTAATGAGAGCCAGGTGCGAGGAGAGGCTGTGAGGCAAGCAGCAGTTTGGGTCCATGACCCCAGCCCAGCTGCTGCCCCCTGATGGCCACCGCTGTGTGAGGCCCAGGGGTCCCTGCATGCCCCGTAGCCTAGCGCCCATGATGAGGCTGGCTGCTGGCATCCGGGGGCCTTGGGAGACAGAAATGTTCCTGCCCTGCCCCCAACTGCTTGCGAATGCTCTGGCCCCAAGCAGCAGTTCAGGCCCATGCCCCTAGCCTAGCACCCACAATGAGAGTTGGGAGGGCTGGCTGCCAGTCTCTGGGGTCTGTGGAGAAAGTTCACAGTTTTCGGTTTGTGCAGAGTGTGGGGAGCACCAAGAATGCTGGGAAATGTAGTTCTGGTGGCAGACGCTCTGCGGAAGAGAGTTTAAAGTACTGTGATGTTGTCTCTTAAAACAAATATGAGATCAGAGGATTGTGCTTATAGAGCACAATAAAACTTGGAGATGGAAGGCTGAGAAGTCAATGGGGTGAAGCTGCCATCTATGGGATTATTGCTGACTGCCTCTAAGTCAGAATTCGCCCAAGAAGAATGATACGGCAGTGCTGTGGGAGCCTTGGTTGGCCTTGAATAGCTGGTCCCCCGCTGTCCCCGCTGGGCCGGGACCATCACACCCAACCGCTTCACTTTGGCGGTGTCAGCGCTCTTTGCCACACATCAGGACTGGGGTCCAGTGCGGAGAGCCCTTCATCCTGGGAGACGGGGCGCGGCTGGAAAGGGGGCCACCCCACGCCCTTCATGCAAAACAAGTTCGTGGGGAACCTGGCGTTAAACCATTTGTAGGTGACCTGCTTCTGGGTCGGCGTTTCCTAAGTAGCAGAGCAGCTCCCTCACTGCGATCTATTGAAAGTCAGCCCTTGACACAAGGGTTTGCTTTTTTTTAAAAGTAAAGAAAAACTTTAAAAAGAAAGAAAATATTAAAAAAACCTTGGAGGTGGCAAACTTGGTAGTGGTTTTCATTTAGGAATGGATATTATTGAAATTCTCCATCAAATGATTTGTAATGGATCTATTACTGAAGCCACCTTTGGAAATAGTATATCCACTATAGATAATATTAAAAATATATCTAAATGTGCAATTCTTTGTCCAAAAAATGAGCATGTTCAAAAATTAAATGAAGAAATTTTGGCTATACTGGATGGAGATTTCCATACCTATTTGAGTGATGATTCCATTGACTCAACAGATGATCCTGAAAAGGAAAATTTTCCCATTGAATTTTTTAATAGTATTATTCCTTGTCATAAATTAAAATTGAAAGTGGGTGCAATCATCATGCTATTGAGAAATCTTAATAGTAAATGGGGTCTTTGTAATGGTACCAGATTTATTCTCAAAAGATTACTACCTAACATTATCGAAGCTGAAGTATTAACAGGATCTGCAGAGGGAGAGGTTGTTCTGATTCCAAGAATTGATTTGTCCCCATCTGACACTGGCCTCCCATTTAAATTAATTTGACGAAAGTTTCCCGTGATGCCAGCATTTGCAATGACTATTAATAAATCACAAGATCAAACTCTAGACAGAATAGGAATATTCCTACCTGAACCGTTTTTCACACATGGTCAGTTATTATCTTGCTTTCTTTTGAGTTCGAAGAGCCTGTAATGTTAAAGTTAAAGTTGTAAATACTTTATCCCAAGGGAAATTAGTCAAGCACTCTGAAAGTGTTTTCACTGTTAATGTGGTATACAGGGAGATATAAGAATAAGTTTAATCACTTTATCAGTCATTATTTGCATCAATGTTGTTTTTATATCATGAATTTGTTATTGTTGTTATGTCATTTTGTTATTATTTATTTTTTAATGAAATTATGTATTATTTTCATGTACATTGTACTCATTATCTTTTATCTGTCACACTTTTGTTATAGAGAAAGGGCAAATAGCACTATTAAAATATTTCCTCTAATTAATACCCTTTTATTTTTTTATTTTTTATCTTTATTGTTCAGTTTATTAATTACATTATTCCCCCTTTTTTATCCCCCTATAGCTACCCTCCACCCTGTACCCATCCCACCCTCCGCCCTCCCATTCCCTCCCCACTGTCCTCTCCCATTGTTGCAATATTTTTGTCCAGTCTCTTGCTGCACTTCCCACACCCCTTTTCTTCCCAAGAATTGTCAGTCCATTCCCTCTCTATGTCCATGATTCTGTTATATTCACCAGTTTATCCTGTTCATCAGATTATTAATTCACTTGATTTTTAGATTCATTTGTTGATAGATGTGTATTTGTTGTTCATAATTTATATTTTTACCTTTTTCTTCTTCCTCTTCTTAAAGAATATCTTTCAGCATTTCATATGATATTGGTTTGGTGGTGATGGACTCCTTTAGCTTTTTCTTATCTGCGAAGCACTTTATCTGACCTTCAATTCTGAATGACAACTTTGCTGGATAGAGTATTCTTGGTTGTAGATTCTTGCTATTCATCACTTTGAATATTTCTTGCCACTCCCATCTGGCTTGCATCATTTCTGTTGAGAAATCCGATGACAATCGTATGGGTGCTCCCTTATAGGTAACTAACTGTTTTGCTGCTTTTAATGTTCTCTCTTTATCTTTTGCTCTTGGCATTTTAATTATGATGTGACCATTGGTGTGGTCCTCTTTAGATTCCTATATTTTGGGGTTCTGTGCACTTCTTGGACTTTTAAGTCAATTTCTTTCACCAGGTGTGGGAAGTTTTCGGTCACTATTTCTTCAAGTAGGTTTTCATTATCTTGCTCTCTCTCTCTTTTTCTGGCACCCCTATAATTCGGATGTTGGTATGCTTGAGGTTGTCCCAGAGGCCCCTTATACTGTCCTCAATTATTTGGATTCTTTTTGCTTTTTGCTTTTTTGGTTGAGTGGATTTTGCTTCTTTGTATTTCAAATCTTTGACTTGGTTCTTGTGGTCCTCTGGACTGCTTTTAGGACTTTGTGTAATATTTTTTATTTCAGTCAGTGTATGCTTAATTTCTAGTTGGTCCCTTTTCATATCCTCGTGGCTCTTGTTCATTTCCTCGTAGGTCTTGTTCACTTTCTTGTAGTTCTCATTAAGTTCATCGGCCTTTTCTAGGAGCCTCTTGAAAAACCTTATAACCGTAGTTTTGAACTCTATATCTAGTCATCTTTTTTCCTCCATTTCTTTCATATCTGATTTCTTTCCATTTCTCTGCATTGTGGCTGCTTTCCTGAGTTGGTCCATTAGCTTTGTGTGGTAGATGTCCTCTAAGGGACAATGGCTCAGCCTCCCCAGTTACCTGAGGTGGATACTCTTACTGCAATCCTTTCTGGGTTGTACAGTATTGTTGAAGTTAAGCTCAGCTTATTGTTGTTAGCACTAGGAGGGTTTGACCTCCAGGCCAATTGACTGAGAGGGTAAGCTGTGTTCAGGTTGTATGGGCAGAGTTTCTGGGCTGAGCAGGCAGTGTCAGCTCCACCCTATGCAGCACATGGGTCTCTGTGCTGGGTGGTAACAGCTGCACACACCTCCAAGAGAAAGCCTTCGCTGGTCTTCATCAGAGACAACTCTGCCTCTCCCCAATTGAGTCTGCACATCCAAAGTCTCACCCAGGGTTGTAAAACAAAGCAGACCGGTGGTCTCCCAAACGAGGGAGCAAGTCACGAGTCCTCTCTGCATGGTCACGCACTTCTTTTCCCAAGTTTACATGCAAACTGCTGTTTCCAAGTTTGCGTGCACTCTCCACAAGCTCGCCCTCTCCACAGGCTTGCAGACCTCTGCCGCACGTGGGTTTCAGTGTGCCTTTCCCAGACCTCGCCTGGATCTGGGGAATCAGTGCAGTGGGACACCTTTGCCCTCCCCGTTGGAGAAAACTGGCCAGGTTTGCAGCCACCCTCCCTTTCCACTTGCGCGCACACACAGCTCCGAAGCTCTGACTTCACACGTATCTTCAAGGCTGTGCTCCACCGCTCCTCTGAGTCACAGTGTCCTATCTTCACTTTTATTTGTGGAATTTTCACTCAGCCAGCTTTCTGGTGATTCTGGATGATGTTTGTTCTGTTAACATGTAGTTTTGGAATTGTTGTGTGGGGCAGCAACATAGGTGTTTACCTATGCTGCCATCTTGGTTCCTCCTTTAGTTATTCTTTCTTAAAACAGTCAAGCCAGCCCTAACATGGCTCAGTGGATAGTTTAGGCCTGTGGACTTAAGGGTCCCAGGTTCGATTCCAGTCAAGGGCATGTACCTTGGTTATGGGCACGTCATCAGGAGGCAGATGATTGATGTTTCTCTGTCATCAATGTTTCTCTCTATACTTCTCCCTTCATCTGTAAAAAGTTAATAAAGTAAAAAAACAGTCAAGCCAGTTTTATGCACAGGAAATTTTCCCTTGTGGCTTCCAAATAACTAGGTATTCTTTCCTGTGAATGCCTGCACAGCCTAGGAAACAGAGTGCTGAGCCTTGGAGGACTTGATTCAAAGGACAAATAGGCACTTGGGAATTCACCAGCTCTGCGGGAATTACCTTCTGTGACAAAACAAGGATAAAAGGCCACTTATGCTAGATAATTACATTTCAGTCTTTGAAGTGTCCGGAGAGACTATGTGTTAGGAGGAATATCGGAATAGTATTTGAGGTTTATCCTCAAAGAAAATGACTGTATGAGCAAATTATATTAATTTCTTTGTTGGTAACCAAAGCCTGCATTTCAGGCATATATATTTTTTTTTACAAGAAAGGAGGTCTGCTTATGTTTACAAATGCGGGAAGGGTTTTTGCCTCTGGAACTTCATAGTC
This sequence comes from Antrozous pallidus, assembly GCA_027563665.1. Lineage (NCBI taxonomy): Eukaryota > Metazoa > Chordata > Mammalia > Chiroptera > Vespertilionidae > Antrozous > Antrozous pallidus. Next base: position 62,445,094 of record CM050520.1, read on the forward strand.
TATTATTAAAATGATAAATTCCCAGCCAAGGTGAGTGAAATGGCATTCTGGATCACGCTAGGGGAATGTCTTTTCTGAATAATGCATGATGCAAACTTGTTTACTTTCGACTTCGTACTGAGACTGTTTTTTTCTTCCTCAGTTGAAGTGCTATTTGCTCTCTGGGGAAGTCTTTGCCTTACACTCCTGATGGTACTTTTAATTTTATATTTTCTTGGGTCCAAAGGTCCCCTTGAGGAATCAATCTTTGTACCAAAAACCGCCCTACGAACTCGAACAGGTAGGGAGACAGAAAATCTGAGTCCCATCCTTGGTTCTGCCCCAGACCTGGCTCCCTCTCTGCCACTCTCTGGGCTCACTTTCTCTGCTGTAGAACAGTCATGATAATACTAGTTCACAGGCTCTTGGTGTTAAGTACGAGATGCAATGCAAACAGAAGGCATTCCAGGTTCTCATAGTGCTGCACACTGCCCCAGGAGGATGAATGGCTGGCAGCTGCCTTGTATGGAACAGAGATACTGGCGTCCTTGGCTCCTTTTCTGCTCTGTATGAAAGTGTCCAGTCGCTCTGCTGTTGCCTTTGGGCCTAATTAAGCCTTGGGTCGGGAAGCATGATAAGCCCAACTGCGTGGCAGACACTGAGGGGATACAAGTCTCCTGTTGTCAAAGAGTTTAGCTGAGGAAGGAAGATAAACGTGTGAAAAGTTTGTGAAAAGCTGCAGATAGTTACTATCTTAGCCTGATGTGTTAGTTTGCTGGGGATACCAGAACAAAGTACCAGGTGGCTTAACCTATGGAAAGCTACTTTCTCATAACTCTGGAGCATAGAAGTCTGAGATTAAGGTGTCAGGAAGATTGGTCTCTTCTGAGGCCTCTCTCCTTGATTTGTAAGTGGTTCTCTTCTCCCAAGGTCTTCACACCCCTTTTCTCTGTATTCACCTGTGTCCTAATCTCCTCTTTTTATAAGGATACTAGAGGCCTAGTGCATGAAATTCATGCACTCAGGGGTTTCCTCAGCCTGGCCGGCACCCTCTCACAGTTTGGGAGTCTTTGGGGGATGTCCAACTGATGGCTTATGGGAGCAGGCCTAAGCCAGCTGTCAGACATACTGCCACCGTGGAGGCAGGAGAGGCTCCTGCCGCTGTGCTCACCAGGCATGAGCCTGGCTCAGGACTTCTGGCTGAGTAGTGTTCCCCCTGTGGGAGTGCACTGACCACCAGGGGACAACTCCTGTATTGAGTGTCTGCCCCCTGGTGGTCAGTGCACGTAACAGCAATTGGTCATTCCACTGTTCAGTCAATTTGCATATTAGCCTTTTATTATATATGCCCAGTGCATGAAATTAGTGCAGTGGGGGTGGGCGATCTCCCTCAGCCCAGCCTGCACCCTCTCCAATCTTGCACCCCTCTAGGGATGTCCAACTGTCCGTTTAGGCCCAATCCCAATTGTATCCGGCCTAAATGGGCGGTCGGACATCCTTCTCACAATCCAGAACTGCTGGCTCCAAACTGCTCACCTGCCTGCCTCCCGGGTTGCCTTAACTGCTTCTGCCTACCAGCCTGATCACCCCTTAACCACTACCCTGCCAGCCTAATTGATGTCTAACTGTTCCTCTGCCAAGCCTGTTTGCCCCCAACTTCCCTCTTCTGCCAGCCTGGTCACCCCTAACTGCCTTCCCCTGCAGGCTTGATAGCCCCCAACTGCCCTCCCTTGCAGGCCTGGTCCCTCCCAACTGCCCTCCCCTGCTGGCCTGATCACCCACAACTGCCCTCCCTAGCTGGTCCCTCCCAACGGCCCTCCCCTGCTGGCCATCTTGTGGTGGCCATCTTGCGTCCACATGGGGGCAGAATCTTTGGCCACATGGGGGCAGCTCTCTTGTGTGTTGGAGTGACAGTCAATCTGCATATTACCCTTTTATTAGATAGGATAGAGGCCTGGTGCATGGGTGGGGGCCAACTGCCCTGAAGGGTGTCCTGGATCAGGATGGGGGTTCCCTTGGGGCATGGGGTGGCCTGGGCGAGGGGCCTGTTGTGGTTTGCAGGCTTGCCACGCCCCCCAGAGACCCAAGCAGAGGCCCTGGGATCTGGAATTAATTTATGTCCTACAATTGAAACTTTGTAGCCTGGAATGGAGCCAACCTTCTGCTGGCTTTGTGGCGACAGCCATTTCTGTTTAAATTCTATAATTGAAACTTTGTGGCCTAGAGTGGAGGCCTAGATGCTAGGACTACAGAAGCTTGACTTCCTCCATTGCCCAGGAAACTCTGTACTCTGCTCTCTCCAGCTCAATGGCTGCTGCCATTTCTGTTGGAATATATCTTCTATAATTGAAACTTGTAGCATTGAGTGGAGACCTAGGCCAGCAATGGCAGGTGGAAAGCTTGGCTTCCTCCATTGCCCAGGATACCCCAGTCTTCCTCCTGGCTCAGTGGCTGCAGCCATCTTAGTTGGGGTTTATTTGCATAATTTGCTCCTGATTGGCTGATGAGTGTGACTGTGGGCATGGCCTGATCAGCGGTATGGTCAATTTGCATATTACTCTTTTATTAGATAGGACTAGAGACCCAATGCATGAAATCCAATGCACCCCAGCATGCACCCTCTCCAATCTGAGACCTTTTGAGGGATGTTCGACTGCCCATTTAGGATCGGGCTTACACAGGCAGTCGGACATCCCTCTCACAATCCAGGACTGCTGGCTCCCAACTGCTCACCTGCCTGCCTCCTAATTGCCCCTAATGGCTTCTGCCTGCCAGCCTGATCACCCCTAACCACTCCCCTGCCAGCCTATTTGCCCCTAACTGCTCCCCTGCCAGCCTGTTTGCCCCTAACTACAGGTCTTGTCCCCCCTCAACTGCTCTCCCCTACACACCTGGGTTCCCCCCAACTGCCCTTCCCTGCAGGCCCTGTCACCCCCAACTTCCTTCCTCTGCCAGCCTGGTCACCTCTAACTGCCCTCTCTTGCAGGCTTGATCATCCCCAACTGCCCTCCCTTGCAGGCCTGGATCCTCACAACTGCTCTCCCCTGCTGGCCATCTTGTGGTGGCTATCTTATGTCCACATGGGGGCAGGATCTTTAACCACATGGGGGCAGCCATATTTTGTGTTGGAGTAATGGTCAATCTGCATATTACTCTTTTATTAGATAGAATAGGGGCCAGCTGGTTTGCCCTGAAGGGTATCTCAGATCAGGTTGGGGGTGTCCTTGGAGTGTGGGGCGGCCTGGGCAAGGGGCCAGTGGTGGTTTGCAGGCAGGCCATGCCCCCTTGATACCTAAGCAGAGGCCCTGATATATGGGATTTATACTTCTTCTACAATTGAAACTTTGTAGCCTGGAGCAGAGCCGTCTTCTACTTGCTCTATGGCAGCAGCCATTTCTGTTGGGTTTTATTTATCTTCTATCATTGAAATTTTGTAGCATTGAGTGGAGGCATAGGCTATCAAGGGGGGCAGGGAAGCTTGGCTTCCTCCATCGCTGGGGCAACCCTACCCTCCTGCTCTCTCCAGCTTCATAGCTGCCACCATTTTGGGGAGGATTTATTTAACTTCTATCATTGAAACTGTAGCATTGAGTGGAAGCCTGGGCAGGCAAGGGCAGGTTTCCCCTCTATCGCTGGGGAAACTCAAGCCCCCCTCCTGCTCTCTGTGGCTGCAGCCATCTTGGTTGGGTTTATTTGCATATTCTCTCCCAATTAGCTTGTGGGCGTGGCTTTTGGGCATGACTTGTGAGTATAGCGGAGTGATGGTTAATTTGCATATTACTTTTTTATTAGATAGGCTATGTCCATTGCATTAGAGACCATACATATAATCATATCTTAACTTAGTTAACTTTTGGAGGGTTCTCTATCTAAATACAGTCACATTCTGAGGTACTGTGAATTAGGACTTCAACATATGAATTCCGGTGGGTACACAATTCAGTCTCTAACACCTGGTTGCTAAATGTTGGAGCATCTCAGGGTTCTGTCTTTTTTATTCTTTCCTATCTTTACTCTTTCTGGGAATAATTCCATTCCCTCCTGTGATTTTAAATACCATTGATGTTGGTGACACCTATAGCTGTATTCCCAGCCTTGGTTCTGCTATGAGTGCTAGAATCTATATAAAAATTGTCTAATTGCTTCTCCTCCTTCGATGTCTAACAGGCATCTGAAACCAAGTCCCTACTCCTCTGCTCCCTCTCATGTCTGCTCATCCCATTAGTGTATCTCATTCCTGCAAATGGTACCACTCACTCCCAGTCACTATTCTCTTGGTGGAATTGATTACATCTGAAATTGTATTTTTATTTCCCTATGTGCCTTTTGCCTGAGCTAGAATTTCTAGTGCATAGTAGGAACTCAATAAATATTTGCTTGAATGAACTGACAGAATAGTCATTTAGATGATAAGTGCATACAGAGGGAGATTTCTAGGGAAGTATGATCGGGTCACTGCAGTGGTGGACTGGAGCTGGCTTAAACCAGCTCACAAGAGACAATTGTCAGATTTTCAATTGTTAAATATGGCCAATTTTAAAAATTAAATTGAAGTTACAATTCAACTATATAGAAAATAAAGGTAATAAATACTCAAGACTCCTCATTTCTTAATATTTCGCTTTCTCTTATTATTATTATTATTATGCTCTAGAGATTGTTCAGTTTTATTATATTTGGTGAAAGAAATACTTCGTAGCAGTGTGCTTATCTCTGTGTATCTTTTTCCAACTCTGCATTCAGTGACATCACATTGGGAGATTGACATTGGCAATAATGAGAGTATTTATGGAAATCAGGAAATGCTACAAGTCTGTTTATTTGTTTGTTATCTGGAGAAATATTTATTAGTATACTATAGCTTTCTTGCAATAGGCGTCCTTGAAGAATGATGATAAATCATATATACAGGATTCTAGGCAGTATCCATAACATACTCATAGGTTCAAAAGAAGAAATGGTATTTACATTTGGATACTCATGCTTGGAGTGTGTGTGTGTGTGTGTGTGTGTGTGTATGTTGGTGGGATCTGGGGGAGATGGGAAATAAAATCACCCTAGCTGGGGACTAGACTACAAGGCTAAGAGGTTTGAATTTTATTATGAAGCACCACTGAAAAAATTTTAGCAGCTATGCAAGGTGATGAAGGCAAATAGTAAATGCTCAGTAAATACTGGAGGAATAGAATAGAAGGGAGCACTTTCAGTAGAGCAAACGTCATAGTTATTTTTGTGATGTTCGAAATCTGTGAGAAATGTGCACAGTTGAAGATGCTCACTTGGGAGAAAATTGTTTCAGCTTAAACTTCTCTAGATTTTTCTGAGCTGAGTGGAATTAAACAGACTGAATATAGGCTATTATATTAAAGTTCCTCTTCCATGAATATAGAAAAAAACTCATAAGTCAAAATGTGGACTGGAGATGAACAGTTAGATGAACGCTCAGCGTGATTAGCTGTATCCACAGGGGGAAAAGTCAGCATGACTTTCACTGCCAATAAACCTGTTAATATCCCCTCTCCACTGACCTGAAAAGGTGAGCAAGTGTGGTTTCCAGTATGCTTAATACAAGGGTGCCACTTTGCACATCTAAAGCTCATTAGTAGCAGCTGAAAGTAATTAGAGGGCTAATTAAAACAGAGTAATGAGGTAGGTAAGCCCTAATGATATGATACTTATTGTTATCCACTCAATGGTGCTCTTCATGTCACATCTGTAGTTGGGGGAAGAGCAAGTGTTCTGCTAAATACAAAAGGGGTCTTGCCCATTTTTATTGTAAAAACATCACAATTATGCACATAAAAAGGAAATCTTGAAAGAGCAAGATAAACTTGCTGTCCTTTCATAAAATAAGTAATAAACCTAACAATGTGAGTGGAATTTGGACCTTAATGGCCAATCTTCTCTTCTTGATATTAAGACAGTTGTATATGTGGAAATATAAAACTTTAAACAGTAATGAGATAATAAGGAAATCTTAAAAATGATGAGTGAATGCACAAAAGGAAAAGAAAAATATCCTTCAATAAATAGCATGAACCACTTTGTCAGAAAGACATATTCAATTTCAGAATAATAAGAAACTGAGAAACCTTTCTTCTTTGCTACTACTTGATCTCATTTGGTGATATTGGTATTGCTTAGTAAGAACTAATTATATTGCAATTTTTTTCCAGAAATTAGGAGTTTAGCAGGGAAAATCTAAAGTTCAAAAATATTTGCATATATGCTTATACAAAGCCTGTCAGGCAAATTGACAGTGATGATGAAAGAATATGTTATTAAAATTTCCAAGGAAATGCATGTAATAGAACCTAAACATAGAAACCAGACTCATTGTAAAATTCATTCAAACCCAGCCAGCCCATTACAAGTAGGGAACTCTTAGTGATGGAAATACCAACTAACATCTCACTTGAGTTTAGCAAAATATACCCAGTAATTATTCTTCTATAAGGTGTTTTAAGCTTTGGAGGTTTTTAAAACCTTGTATATTATCTTGAATAGCAGAGAAACCCCTGCTAATAGTAAATTGAACACACCTTGCTAACTCAGAAGATGGCTGGATTAGAGATCTACCATCTCCCTCTCAGCCATAGGCAGACCTGATGTCTAATTCTACTCCCTGCCTCTTTCTTGACCCCACATTTCGCCATTACACTCAGTAAATGCTTTGTCACACCCCAGTCTGGCCATGTCACAACTCTTTGATTGTTCTACATTCCTTGCAAGTGAGAGCCAGCCAGCAGACCAGCTGTCTCAGGTCTGGCCCTCCTCTCAAGTTATAGCCTGATGCCTGCCCTGCTGTGCCCAGCCAGATTTAACTATGGCAGTCTGCAGTTTTTGAAAATAACTTTGCTTTTTTTCATTCTACCCAAGCCTTAGCATATCTCATACTCTGTTTATAAAGTCTTCCCTCTCACTTTTCCCCATGCAAACTCCTACTCATACTACAAGCTCAGCTCAAATAACATCTCTTTAAGGATATTCTTTTTTTCAGTCTTCACCTGAGCAGTTAGGATATTTTTTCCCATTGATTTTAGAGTGAAAGGGAGGAGAGTGGGAGTGAGAGAAACATCACTGTGACCAAGACACATCTATTGGTTGCCTCCCACATGCCCTGACGGGGGCCAGGGATTAGTCTTGCAACCCAAGTATATTCCCTTGACTAGGAATGGAACTGGTGACCCTCCCGTGTGCAGGCCTATAGTCTAACCACTGAGCCATGCCATCCAGTGCCCTTTAAGCATTTTCTTTTTAAAAATATATATATATATATATTGATTGATTGATTGATTGATTGATTTCAGACCAGAAGGAACAGAGAGGTAGAAATATCAATGATGACTGAGAATCATTGATCGGCTGGTTGCCTCCTTCATGCCCTACACTGATGATTGAGTCCACAACCGGGATATGTGCCCTGACCAGGAATCAAACTATAAGCTCCTGGTTCATAGGTCAATGCCCAAACAGCGAGCCCACGCAGCTTCTTATTCTGCTCTGCCTATTCTGCATTTGACAAACCAATTGTCTGTCCCATCCTTCTACCACTCCCCCTGTTTCTTCTGTCGCAACCTTTAGACCATAAAAGACTTGATATCATTCAACTTTCAAGAAATAGTTATTGAGTCTCCCCTATGAACCAGGAAATACCCTAGGACCTAGAGTCTAGGTGCTGAAGACACAGTCAGAGATTTGCAGTCAAAGTAAATAAATCTCTATCCTTATTGAATCTCCACTCTAGGAGGTAAAGGAGTTTTAAAAAACACACTAGTGTTTTTAACGTTAGTAAGGAAGACTGGAGATTTTAGATTCTGAAAAAAAAGAAGCAAGACAAAAACCTTAGACATTTATACCCTGAATTAACCCAAGCAAGTATTTTTCCAATGACCTTAATTTCAGTGGGAGGAAACCTCAGGCAGAGATATCCACTAACTTGGTCAAGGCAAGTCATGGGGTTTATTGGTAGCAAGGTCAGATCCTCAACCCAATTCCTCTAAAACATGGTGGCTTTAAGGCAACTTATTAATGGTACAGTCTTGAATGTGTTCAGGGTCTCCCCCCCCCAACTTTATTGGGATATAATCGATTAATAATATTGTAAGTTTGTGTGCAGCCTACTGATTTGTTACATTTATATATTGCAAAATGATCACTACCATAGTGTTAGCAAATGCCTTCATCAAGGTACATTATTACCATTTCTTTTTTGTGATGATAACATTTAAGATCTACTCTCTTAGGAACTTTCAAATATATAATACAGGATAACAAACTATAATCACCACCCTGAACATTAGATTTCCAGAATTTACTCATTTCATAACTGGAAATCTGTACCCTTTGACCAATATCTCCCCCATCTCCCCATTCCCAAGTCTCTGACAACAACCTTTTTAGTTTTGTTTCATGAGTTTGGATTTTTAAATTCCACATTTAGGTAACATAATCCATACAGTATTTGTCTTTCTCACCCTGGAATAAGAAGCATTGATTTAAACCCTCATGCATTTATTAGCAGCAATTGTGCTTTGGGGGCTTGTATATTAGGTACTTTGCCAAACACTTTACAAATACTGTGGAATATCAGATAAAAAGTAATAGCTCCATTCTAAGTACAGGAAAACTGAGACTAGGAGAGGTCACGTAACTTGCCAAGAAGCTAAGTAACTTCCATAGAGTTAGAAAGGGGTGGAGCTGGGATGCAAAAGCAGCTCTTCTGACTCCAGAGCAGTTCCTTGTAACCAGGTCTGCACAGCCTGGTCTCTCTTCCTGCCACGTCCCCCAGCCACATGTCTCCTTTTCCTCGGCAGACGCAGTTTTTTCCAGGGTAGCAGCAACTTTTGCACCAGTCAGCTGGTGCCCCTCCTCACAGGTGGGAGTCTGAGGTCCTTGGGCCCTTCTGCCAAGGCAAGAAATGACAGCACCAGCTGAGAGGTTACCCACCACCTGGAGATCTACGTCACAGCTTGGCAGGGGTCTTCTAGCTTCAAATTTTAATAATCACAACCTCTTCTCTCTGTTCTCCAAGCCCAGAGTGAGAGTACCCTACTGAATTTGCTACCTCTGCGATATCTTAATGTTCTCTGAGTTTTCAATTATCTATTTTGTTGAAAAGTCTTGATACCTAGCTATCAAGACTTTATATTAAGCTATCTCCATCTGTACTAATAAAAGGATAATATGCTAATTAGACTGGGTCAACTGGACATCTTCTGGACATTCAACTTCCTTTTGGACAATTAGGGAGTGGCCAGGCCTGCAGGGGAGAAATTAGGGGATAACCAGGCTGGCAGGGGGGGCAGTTAGAGGTGGCCAGGCCAGCAGGGGATCAGTTAGGGGTGATCAGGGAGGCAGGTAGAGTAGTTAGGAGAAATCAGGCAGGCAGGCAGGAGAGCAGCTAGGTGCCAGGAGTCCCAGATTGGAGAGGATGCAGGTGGCGCTAAGGGACCCCCCTCCCCACCCTGTGCATGAATTTCATGCCCCAGGCCTCTAGTATAATTGCTGTGGTTTCTCTGTCTTGACTAGACCCTGACCAATAAAGAGGCTCCCTGTACTTATCAAGGTTCATTGCTAAATAGAAGAACTGTCTTGGGGGGATCTTTGGATCAGCACTGTAGAGTTTCTTCAAAAAAAAACAAATCAATGGGAAACAGAGTCTAGGTTGATAAATCTCACTGGTCTATTTTAATTAACAAATTCTTTCCTCCCTAGTGATAGGATGTGAATATTAATGAGTTTCAGTCATGGAAAAAGAACACTTCATGCTTATATCCCCAATGCGGCAGTTTCATGCTTTTTCCAGGAACTGTGCCTGGAAATGGAGTACATTTTGCTTCCAAAATATCTGAAGACTTTGATCACAGAGTTTGTGTAATAATCCCCAACTTGATTCAAAGGCTAACCTTATACGCAAAGCATCGTAAATTATTTTGAGCCACTTCTATGTTAACCGCTCCTAAGGGTTTCTACAGATCCCCTTAGGACAAGGAAACATATGCAGGAGAACCGGGCTTACACAGAGAGCCAGCTTCCTGCAGAGTAACTCCGGCTCCTCTGACTTGAGCCACAGGGTTCCTGCATCCCTGGCAGACATTATATTCTCATCAGGGGCCCATTCCTGCTCCAAGATTTCCACAGAAACCCTGATTCTCTGAAAAATGACAACCCCTTGGTGGATTAGCCAAGGTTTTATTGCAAGTCATCTCAATACTCCCATCTTTCTTCTTTTTCTTTGGAGTGTGACATCTACTAGGTTTCAATATTTACAACTGCACAATCCTCAGCAAATAACTGGGGTTCTATACTAAGAACATTTGGAAGTCAGTGCTTACTTGAAATTTCTGCACAAAACCTAATTAGATTTATTTAAAAAGCAGATAAGAAATTGTGGTCTAGTGGAAAGCACCTGGAACTCTTGTGCTAATTCTATTATTAGTTAGGTTTGAGATGTTTCATCTCCTCCATTGTCTGCATTTTCCCTTTGAAATAAAATGAGATTATCAGACCTTCTAATTCTGTGTTTCATATTATTTATCTGCTTTATTTGAATATTCCATTCTTTTATATACCTGAGTTTGGAAAATATGTCAGATATACCTTCCATTGCTATGTTTCATTTTTCACCTATCTCTAATCTGCTAAAACTCATTAAATGAGTGTTTAATTTTAATTTTCATATTTTTCTTCATTTCTAGTAGTTCTAATAGATTTCCTTTATTATCTGTCCTTTTAACAATCTGGACATTTTTGTAACCTATGATTGCTTGACTTTGTTTTTAATTCCATGCTTAGCTTTTTAATATTTAAAAGATATTTATGATTCTGACAATTATAGTGTTAAGTGCTTAGATAACAAATGTGACAGAAGAATATAGGCAAATTTTTACTTATTTGAACATCCAGGTGCTCACTCTCTCGTTATTTGGATCTTATATTTAATGAATTCCAAATCTTATTTCCTTCCCTTTTTCTTTGTATTTGTCTTATTTACTTTTTAACATAACTGCTTTTATAAAATGAGAAAAATAAAATTTTATGATAGCAAATTTCATACAACTCAACAACAAACAAGCAAACAAACAAAAAACACCCCAACAATCCAATTAAAAAGTGGTCAAAGGACCTAAATAGACATGTTTCCAAAGAGGACATACAGATATGCAATGGACAAATGAAAAAATGCTCATCACTAATCCTTAGAAAAATACAAATTAAAACCACCTCATGTGTGTTGGAATAGCTATCATTAATAAAACAACAAGTATTGGTGAGGAAATGGAGAAAAGGAAACATTTATGCAACCCAAGTGCCCATCCATAGATGGGTGGGTGAAAAAATTGAGGTATAGCTTGGTCAGTGTTGCTCAGTGGTTGAGCATCAGGCCACACAGCGGAAGGTGACTGGTTTGATCCCTGGTCAGGACACTGGCCTGGGTTGCAGGCTACATTGATGATGTTTCTCTCTCATTGATGTTTTATCGCTCCTTTCCTCTCTCTCTAAATCATTAAAAACATTTTTAAGTGGTGGTGCATATATACAATGGCCATAAAAAAGAATGAAATATTACTATTTGTGATAGCATGGATGGGAGGCTATTATGCTAAGTAGAGTAAGTCAGAGAAAAACAAGTGCCATATGATTTTACTTATATGTGGAATCTAAAGAAAAATATAAACAAACAAAACAGAAAAAGACTCATAGATAACAGAACAGACAGATGGTTGCCAGAGGGGAGGGAGGTTGGGGGCCTGGGTGAGAAGGGCTTGAGAAGTACATATTGGTAGTTATAGAATAGTCATGAGGATGTAAAGTTTAGCAGAGAAACTATAGTCAATAATCTATATCATAAAAGGCCTGTGGTCATGACACCTTTATGGCATCAGGACCAAAAGAGCAGGGCTCTTACGGCGGGTGGGGCGGGGCATGAGCGACTCATGGCAGAGAGCTACTCGCAGCAGAAAGCTACGAGTGGCAGAGGGCAGGGCATAAGCTACAAGCGATGATTTCATGTGTGCTAGGCCTCTAGTATTATAATAACTATGCATGTTGGGTAATGGAAATATTGGAGAAATAATTTGTGAAGTAATGATTGTCTAACCACTATGTGTATACCTGAAACTAACCCTATATAATAAAAGGCTAATATGTAAATAGATTGAACGGCAGAACAACCCAACAACTGGTTGCAGTGATGTGCGCTGACCACCAGGGGGAACACGTGAAACATGGTGGGCGTCAGCCATGGAGGGATGGTGGAGCAAGTGAGTGGGAGCACCAGACCAAGGTGGGGCACCAGTTACTGTCATTGGAGTGAGCCTCTGGTGGTGACTGAAAATTCTTTGCTCCCATATGCGACAGTCCCACCTAGCACTCGCACCTGCTGCCAGCGCTGGCCCTGCTCACACTCCCATGGCCCCCTTGCTTGAACCCCTACCCAGCGCCAGAGCCACCACTCACACCCATTTTCACTGCACCATCAGTGGGTGTGAGCGAGGTCAGCGCCATCATGTATGTGGGAGCAGTGGCACCGGGAGGGGAGATGCTAGCAGACAGGGGACCAGGGACTGTAGTGGGAGAGGCCAGGTGGGGGCACGGAGGATGGGCCAAAACCTGCCCCTGTGCCCACTGCAGTCTCAAAGCCCACAGTTTCTTTCAAGACCCACAGTTCCTTTCAAGGAGCTCCCAGTACAAAATAATATTGACTGTCAATATATATATATATATATATATATATATATATATATATACACTTTTGATTAAATGAAAAACAACAACAACTGTGAGTTGCTGGCTCTCAAAGTCAACTTGGGCAAATTGTGTCATGCCTCCAGTCCAGCAGAAGGTTCTGTATCCTGAAAATAGTCCTCAAGACTGCAGCAAGCTTAGATGGGTCTCTGTTATGTGAAGTGGGAAAAGATGCCTCATCTCCCAGGCAGAAAACAGCTTTTCCTGGCTTAATGAGTGGTATAAGGCTAAAGAGTGAAGGGAGAAGGTATCTTAAAACAAAACACAACTTAGGGTGTTCCTTCCTAGGGGAAGGAACATTGAGTGTACTCACTGCCATTCCAAACAGTCTCAATGTGCCAGCTTTGTATATGATCCACTCACCCTTCTGAAGTACACAACCCCTACAACTGCACATGACAGTCATGTGGGAGTTAACACAAGTCTTATTCAGAACCCAAGAGTTTGAAGAGCTCTAAACAACAAATTGGAGACTGTGAGTGCTGGTGGAAAATGAAAACACAGCAGCCCTACTGTTATAAGCCAGATGGCGAAGGCCACTTTTGTAAAGGGTGACCACAAAGAAAGAGATCTGAGATGGTATTTACCCCTGAGCAGCCACTTGAATTTCTTCCCAAGGCCACAGTGGGTCACTTGGACTTGATCTGACAGAGTGTTCTCCATCCCACTGAGGTCCAGCAGAAGTAGACCCTCAGGATCCCTTCACCATATAGAGTAGTAATACCCCATTGTCCTTTGCAGAACTGCCTCACTTCTACTCCAATTTTAATGATTTTAATTTATTTACTTTTTAACATAACTACTTTTATAAAATGTGGTTGGCAAACTCATCAGTCAGCAGAGCCAAGTATCAACAGTACAAGGATTGAAATTTCTTTTGAGAAATGCTGCTGGCATTTGATCATAGTAGCTCCAGAGACGAACCAATGACCTAGACTTCATCAGTCAAGATAAATCTCCCAGGATCAACTTTGCTTTAGAATCCGTAGGCCAGGGAATCGGCAGAAGGAATAGCATAATGTTGAGAGTGTGACCACTGAAGTGAAATCTCAACTCTACAAACAACTAGCTGAGTAACCTTAACCCTTCTGGGACAGACTCCGAGGTGACCCCGTAACCCCGATCTTCTGGTACTCACAACTTGTGTAACCCGCTCCCCTTGAGTGTGGGCAAGACTTGTATCTGGCTTCTAACCAATAAATATGACCAAGAGGATGGAATGACATCACTTCTGTGATAATGTTACATAAAACTGTAACATGTGTTTTTCTTTAAGACTCTGTGTAGCTCTTTGTCTTAGAAGAAGTAAGTGGCTGTGTTGGAAAGTCCATGTTTCAAGGCAACAACAAGGAACTGAAATGCTTGGTTCCACAGCCCAATAGTAAAGGGCTACTGCTGACAAGCATATGAGCTCAGAACCAGATCTTTCCTCAGTCAAGCCTCAGATGAGACCACAGCCTTAGCTAACACTTTGATTGCAACCTTGTAAGACCCTGAGCAGAGGACCCAGTTAAACTGTGTCTGGACTTTGAGCCATGGGAATGGTGAGATAATAAGTGTAAGTTTCTAAGTGTGTGGTAATTTGTTATGTAGCAATAGATAAATAATACACCCTCTCAGAAAGAGAATAGAAAGACAGTCAGATGGGTGACATAAGGCCTTCAATATGAGGTCAAGTACTGTGCTGATTGTTGCAAGGCTTAAAATAAGACATTGTAGGCATGTGCCTGGCACACAGCAGGCACTCAATACATTTCACTTTCCTTCCTCCCTTAAGTCAGACCACTGGCAAAAGTTGGCAACCTCAGAAAGGCAAATATAAGGAAAGTGCTCAAACAGAACACAGTGTCAAGGACACACCAGGAAAATGCCAGCAGAAATTAAAGTCAAGCTTTCTTTGTGAAAGGTAAAGTCATTTTATATCATATGACTTTAAGAAACTGTGCACAATCCAAAAACTGTTTCATAATCCTGCCATGTAAACCAGCTGGGATTTTCCTTCATATAAATTGGGTTTTGATTTATATGTCAATAAATGCCCCCAGAAACATCATCGTTTGAAAGTTCATTCATCTCAGCTGCAACTATAGATACAGCCCTAGAGAATCTACCAGAGAAATAGGGCCCTCGTTTACCAGCCCCACAGGCTGATAGAGGCATAAAAAAGGGAGTGAGATGCGGGGAAAATAGGGTCACCTACTGGAGCTTTGCAGTGTCAGACTAAGGACTTGATTCCCCAGAAGAAGCATGGAGTAGTGGCATGGCTGGAGCAGGTAAGGAGTGGCAGCTTGAGAACAGGGAGATGGGGATGGGGTGGTTATGACCAGCACTGAATGCCAGGACATGGGGTTTGGGTTTGGAAGCCAGAGAATGTCATATAAAATCTAAATCTTTGAAACAGCATTCTAGCCTGCAATGTGAAGAATAGGATGGAGAGGCAAGACTGGCGCAGGGTGACCAGTATACAACACCCCTGTTGTTCTTTTATGAGTAATGACTGTGCCCTGGATGATGGTGGCATTGGGGATGGGGAGAAAATGAAGATAAGAACTCTGGGGGATCCATTTTGGCAAACTTGACGACCTGGAAGGACTGGGCAGAGAGGGCTGCTAGGATGACAGTGGTTTCTGACTTAAGTGAGAGAATTGTGGTGGCATGTATAACTGGAATTGTTGAAGAGAAATGAAATAGTTGGTGGCCAAACAGAAGATTCAGAATAGTCTCCAAATTTCACTAAAGAGAAAAAAAATTTCAAGTCAGGAGGGCACAACCTGTACCTGGGAGGAAACTGCCCCAAATCAGCTACTTTGCACATTACACTGTGCAAAGTACCTGCCACAAACATTTCTTACAGTGTCCTCTCTGGGGACATTATGATCTAGCTACAGACGAGTCAGTCACACCATTCCCTTTAAACATAATAAATTTCTTTCTCTATAAGCCATGACTTCTTTGACTCTTCTGACATAAGGGATTAAAATTATTTGATTGAACGTTTTACTGAAATAAGGAGTTACCTGGCTGACCAGTACAATCGGCAAATGTGTGCTATGTTCTTGGGGGCTTTTTAACTGCATTTTCATTGTCCTCCCTTAATTGAGGCCCTCATCTATTCTCAAAAGAGTCCAGTCATTCTGCCCTTCAATCCATCCAGCACTTGGCCAATTATTTAAGCTAAGCTCAGAGGATCCTTGTGAGGACTGTCATGATGGGTGTAAAGGATTTAGCACAGTTTGGGGTACCAAGGAAGAGCTCAAATTTCCCTATAATTGGTACCATTGTCATTGATGTCAATAGTGTAACTATTGTTATTATAAATATAGGATGGGTCTGATCATATCACTCCCCTACTCAAAAGCTTTCCATGGCTCCTCACTGCACATAGGAGAGAGTCCATACTCAGCCTGGCCATCAGTACATGACATCAACATACCTGTGTGAGTTTGTTTCAACTCTCTAGGACATGTATTTTTAACTATACAATCACAGGTATTTACAGCATTTTGAAAAAAAATAGGGAAGTGAATTACACATGAATTAAATATTTTCTGCCTCATGAAACTAATGTTCTATTTATAAAGACTCTGATAGTAAGAGTAGAGAGAAAGTTAATGCTGGGCAAGGGGCAACATTATAACTAACTAGGGATTTGATTCCTGACCCAGATAGTCCCTGATAAGCAGGATAGAAAACTATAGAAAAATCTCCTTTCCTAGATCCACTTGGCATTTTACATAATCATTGAATTTTGGGGTAGGCACTGTTCTAGTCATTTGGCATATATTATCTAATTTAATGAATCACAACTCTATAAGGTGTGTGTTTTTGTCCTTATTTTATGGAAGAGGAACCCAAGGCTCAGTAAAGTAAGTGACTTGCTTAAAGTTACCGGTGACTAAATGGCAATGCCAAATCAAATTCAGAAAACTTTACCTACAAATCTCATAATACTTTCAAGACCACTGGAAGGGATTCCAGGTTCCGATTGTCACTGAGTTATAAGACATGCAGGATAGACTTACCAGGCATGAGTTTTACTTGAACTTAAGAATGGATACAGAATAAGGAGCAGAGCAGCATATTAGGCTAATTGTATCATAAGGCCTTAGCCATCCAGAGCCAACAATCAACATTTCAATCACCATTTTGCTGTGTTTTTTTTTTTTTATTAAAAAAAACTTTATTTAATCTTATTTTTAAAGCAATCTAGTTTCAAAATAAACTGAGGTCAAGAGAGAAGAAAAAACATGAAAACTAATAGAGTCAGACGGTTGGACAGACAAGAGGGAAGACAACTGCTGGTCGGGTTCTATATAGCAGATCTTCTGCAGCTTGGAAATGAGGTCATCCCAGATCCTGATAAGGTCATTGTTGTCTGTAGTCCTCTGCTCACTGGTCTTCTCCAGCAATGATGTGTACTACCCCTTCCACAGGCTCACCTGGAAGGCCAAGGCCTCCCTTGGGCCTTGCTGGGGCCTGGGCCATCTCCTCATTTGTCCATTAAAGTTTCTCTTCTGTGCAGTCTGTCAGCACCTGCTATCTCCGGTCTTTCTTCTCAGTTTTACTATGTAATCTCCAATGCACTTCTTTATTGTCAGGTAGCTTTTGACCACTCCCTTCTGCTTTTCAAACAGCTTTGAATGGTTAGAGAAAGATTTTTCCATGGAGTCCAGGTCTTCCGTAAGTTGATCTTTTTAGTTCTCTATCTGGATTCCTTCGGCTTTGGCAACTTCCTTCTGCTTTTGAGCCTCCTGCAGCACCTGGCGCAGATCCCCTCAATCCCGTCCACGATTTTCCCATCTCCAGCTACTTCACTCGGAGGCCTCACACCTGCAACAGGTTCTCCAACAGGTTCTCCTTTGGTGTTGCTTCCACCGCCCCTTCCAGATCCGTCTGTCTGTACCGCAGGTCCATGACGGGACACACACACCCCTACCCCACCCTGGCAGAGGGCACATGGGGCAGGCCCTGAGCAGGAACACCTGAGCTCCTGGGAAATCCAGTCCCACCTGAACGCCTAGGAAGAACGGTCCCACTGCAGCTCCTTGAGGACTTCCGGTGGAGAGGAGCACGTGCGCCTGCGCACTATGGGTCCAGGCCCAAGGCTACTCCTCCCAGGACAGTCCCAGCTGCCCCAAATAACCCCAGGGACGGCTTAGAGCCTTAGCTGGTGTCAGGGGCGCTGCTCACTCAGGCCTGCCTGGCCTGGTTCCTCTGAGGAGGGGACACTGGTCGAGCGCCAGGCAGGCGCGGAGGGCCGCTCGGCCTGATGGTCAGTGAGGGCGCAAGCACTCAGCGAATCGAATACCGAACCCGCGGTTCCTCGGTTCCTTCCTGGTCTCTAGGGATCTGCACCGCAGAGGTTACCGCTGAGGCCGGACCAGACGCGCTGGCGGTGAGCGCTCGGCAGGCCCCGTGCTGCGGGCCGGGCCCGGTCTGCTGGAGGGCTGGCTGCCCTGGGCGCGGGGCCTCCCCGCCACCCCGGAAGGAAGTGCGGGTCATCCCCCATGTCCCAGGCCGGGTTGTAAGACCCCATGGAGGGGCCCGCCTCCCATCTCCCGGAGATTGAGCCTGGTCTCTCCCCGTTTCCTGGGTGGGCGCCTCTTGCTGTCTGTGGTCAGGGAAGTCGGCTTCCAGCCTCCAGCCCACTCCTCCAAGGGTGGGCCACCTGGCCTTAGGCCGCTTCCACCCGAGGCCTGGCAGGCGCCGTCGAGGTTCTCAGGATCAGGGGCGTCTTCGGAGAGCCTGGGCCCCCAGGCACTCAGCATCGGGCCTTCCCCCCACTGGCTTCTTTAGGGTGCGTCCCAGGAGGCGGGGCCTGGAAAGCGGAGACCCCCTAGTGCCAGCTTCCTTCCTCCCGCGGTTCTGTGCGTGTCTTCCGGCCTGTCTTGGGATGTCACGTGGGAGGGACTTTTAGGACTTCAGAGGGGGGAATAAGCTTTTAAAAAATATATTATTATTATTATTATTATTATTATTATTATTATTGAATTTTTTGAGGTGACATTGGTTACCATACAGGTCTCAAGTGTACAACTCAGTCATCTGCACACTGCATCGTGTGCCCACCGCTACAAAGTCTCCTTCTGTCCTATTCTTCCCCCCCTTACCCACCTCCACTTAGCCCCCACCCCTTTCCCTGTGACTTTCACCGCACGGTTGCTTGTGTCTGTCTTATAAGATTTTTGGTGAATCTCTTCACCTTCTTTCATCCACTCTTCCACCACCCTTCTGACGTCAGTCTGTTCCTTGTATACATGCCTGTTTCTATTTTGTTCGTCTGTTTATTTTGTTCATTAGATTTCACAGATAAGTGAGATCATATATATTTTTTGGTCTCTGAGCTAGCTTATTTTTTTAAATATGTTTTATTGATTTTTCACAGAGAGGAAGGGAGAGGGATAGAAAGTCAGAAACATCAATCAGCTGCTTCCTGCACACTCCCTACTGGGGATGTGCCGGCCACCAAAGTACATGCCCTTGACAGTTATCGAACCTGGGACCTTTTAGTCCACAGGCTGACACTCTACCCACTGAGCCAAACTGGTTTCAGCTGAACTGGCTTATTTTATTTAGTATAATGTTCTTCAGCTCCATCCATGTTGACACAAAAGGTAAGATTTATTTATTTATTTATTTTTTTTACGACTGCCATAGTATTCCATTGTGTAAATGTCCCACAGCTTTTTTTATCCATATCTGGGAGTTATTTGTTTATTTACTTATTTATAACTTCTTCAGTTTTGTTAGTTGTAATCGGTCTGTTCAGGTTTTCTGATTCATTCTGGTAGAGTTTTGGAAGATAGTATGTTTCTAGGAATTTATAAGTTTCTCCTAGGATGTTCAACTTGTTGGCATATAGTTGTCCATAGTATTTTCTTACTATTTTTTGTATTTCTATGGTGTCAGTTGTTACTTCTCTTTCATTTCTGACTTTATGTATTTGGGCCTCTTTTTTTTTTTTTCCTTGATGAGTCTGGTTTAAGGTTCTCCAATTTTCTTTATCTCTTCAAGGAACCAGCTCTTGGTTTCACTGATCTTATTTTTTTCATTCTCATTTGAGGACATGCTCATTGGTGAGAGAGAGAGCGAGAGAGAGAGAGGGAGAGAGAGAGGGAGAGATGAGAGAGAAACATTGATCAGTTGCCTTCCTATCAGGATTCAAACCCACAACCTTTCAGTGTAGGGGCCAATGCTCCAGCCAACTGAGCCAGATTGGCTAGAGCTCATTGATATTCTGTATTGGTTCTTTTTAAGTCTCTATGTCATTTATTTCTGCTTTGATCTTTATTATTTCCTTCCTTCTACTACATTTAGGCTTTGTTTGTTGTTCTTTTTCTAGTTCTTTTAGTTATAGGGTTAGATTGTTTATTGAGACTTTTCTTACTTTTTGAAGTAGGCCTCTAATGCTATGGATTTCCTTCTCAGGACTGCTTTTGCTGTGTCCCATAGATTTGGGGTTGTTCATTTTCATTTGTTTCCAGGTATTATTTTTCTTCCTTGACCTAATTGTTAACCTATTATTGTTTAGCGACATGCTATTTAGCTTATGTAATTGACTTCTAGTTTCATATTATTATTGTCAGGGAAGGTGCTTAATATAATTTCAGTCATTGAGAATTTGTTTAGGACATTTTGTGTCCTAAAATGTAGCGTATCTTAGAGAATGTTCCATGTGCATTTGAGAAAAATGTACATTTTGCTTAGGGATGAAATTTTCTGTAAATATCAGTTAAATACATTTGATCTAGAGTTTTATTTAAGGTAATTGTTGCCTTTTTGATGTTTTTTTTTGGGGGGGGGATCTGGAAGTTCTATCCACTGATGACAGTGGGGTGTGACTTTTTTCTTCAGCAGGTTAGGGAAATTTTCTGCCATTATTTCTTCAAAAAGGTTTTCTATTTCTTGCTAACTCTCTTTTCTTTCTGGTATCCCTATGATGCAAATGTTGTTATGCTTCATTGTGTCCCAGAGGTCCCTTAGACTTTTCTTATTTTTTAAAATTCTCTTTTTATTTTATGCTCTGCTTAGATGCTTACTGTTATCTTGTCCTCTAAATTGTTGATTTGATCCTCTGCTTCATCTAACCTGCTATTGATTTCATTTTAGTGTATTCTTCATTACAGATATAGTATTCTTTATCCCTGACTGATTTTTTTTTTTATTGTTTCTAAGTCTTTTTTTAATGCTTACTATCTTTGTTTACATTCTTAGTGAGATAATCCATTCTTCCTGTAAGGTCCTTGAACTTACTTACAACCATTGTTTTAAGCTCTGCATCTAGTATTTTGGTTACTTCCATTTCATTTAATTCTTTTACTGGGAATTTCTCATATTCTTTCATTTCGGAGCATATTTATTTGTCCTCCCATTTTGTCTCTGTGTAGTAGGTGTATCTTCTATGACTCCCAAATTTATCATGATGGCTTTCTGATGAAGCTGTTTTGTTGGGTTCAATAGTATTATCTTCCAGATCACCTGAGCTCCATGCTCCAGGAATGATTCTTGTTGGTTATATACATCCTCCTATTGTAATTGAGCCTTTTATCCCATCTACCCCACTCTTCTGATGTCTAATTTGTTCGTCGGTTTATTTTGTTCATTAGATTCCACATATTAGTGAGATCATGTAGTATTTGTCTTTCTCTGACTACTTTATTTCAATAAGCATTATAATTTCTTGGTTCATCCATGCTGTTGCAACAGGCAAGAATTCCTTCCTTTCTACAGCCCCATTTTTTATCTATTGGTGGGTACTTGGACTGCTTCCAAATCTTAGCTATTGTAAATAATGCTGCTACAACATAGGGGTGCATATATTATTTCTGGTTAGTATTTTGGGATTCTTAGGATGTATTTCCAGAAGTGGGATTGCTGGGTCAAAAGGCAGTTCCATTTTTAATTTGAGGAAACTCCATACTGTTTCCACAGTGGTTTCACCAGTGTGCATTCTCACCAACAGTGCAATAGGGTTCCCTTTTCTCCATATCCTTTCGACATTTGTTTATTGATTTATTCATGATAGTCATTCAGAAAGGTGTGAGGTGATAGCTCATTGGTTTTAATTTGCATCTCTCTGATGATTAGTGACATTGAACTTTTATTTTTCTTTATGCCTATGTTAAACTCTCTCACTCTATTTTCTTCTTCTTGAATCAGTCCTTTTAGGATTTCTTGCATTGCTGCTTCAGTGGTACTGAACTTCTTTAGCCTTCTTTTACCTGGGAAGTTCGTTATTTTGCCTCCAGTTTTAAATGATAACCTTCTGGATAGAGCAGTCTTGGTTGCAGGTGCTTGCTTTTCATTACTTTGAATAAATACTTCATGCCAATTATTTCTGGCTTGAAATGTTTCTTTTTTATAGTGTCTTTTACTTCTTATGAGAGTTCTCTTGTATGTAGTTAAATGTCACTCTCTTGCTGCCTTTAAGGTTCTTTGTCTTTACCCTTGGTATTTGAATTATGATGTGTCTTGGCATAGGTCTCTTTGTGTTCATTATGATTGGGACTCATGGTATAGTCTGACATTTTAATTGGTATACTCTGTGCTTCCTGAACTTGTGTGTCTTTTTCTTTTACCATGATAGGGAGGTTTTCTGTCATTGTTTCTGCAAACACATTTTCTATCAGACATAGAGTTCAAAATAATGGTTAATGAGAACTACAATGAACTTAGAACTTAGAACTGGGAACTACCTCAGCATTAAAAAGGCATAGAAACCAAGGATAAGAAGCAGTCAGAAATGAAGAATACCATATCTGGCATCAAGAATACACCGGAAAGAATTGAAAGTAGGCTAGATGAAGCAGAGGATAAAATCAACATTTTGGAAGACAAGGTAGAAAAAACACACCCAGTAGAGCAACAAAAAGAAAAAAGAATAAAAAGGAACAAAGATAGTTTAAGGCAGTGGTCGGCAAACTGTTGCTAGCGAGCCAAGGTTTACCACTCTGTTGACTAATGAGTTTGCCAACCACTGGGCTTAATCACAAGGAACAACAATACCCTGTAATTATTGGAATCGAGAGTCTAGGTCAGTGGTCGGCAAGTCAACCACTGGTTTAAGGAAACTCTTGGACAATATGAAACATAACATCTGCATCATAAGGGTACCAGACAGAGAAGAAAATGAGCAAGGGATAGAGATCTCCTTAAGCTCATGAGCTGGATGCTCTAGGAATGTCCCTTGTGTGAATTATGTAGGCCCTTCTGTTATAATTGGATCTTGATTGATGTTGGCCCGTTTTTGGGTGGGATTGACCCTCAGACTGACTGGCTGAGGCTCAACCTAACCTCAGTGTGCAGGCTGCTGTGTGGGTGGAGTCTCAAGGTGTCATGTTGTGCTCAGTGGGACAGTCTTCCAGATCATCTGTGCTCTGTGCTCTAGGAATATTTCTTGGGGCTTATGTTTGACCCCTGTTGAGTTAGTTATGTCTTTGATAAATGCTGTTGGCCTTTTTGTGGAGTTAGTCCTTCAGTTTTGGTGTCCATAAGGGTCACCATGTATAAGATGTGCAGGGGCTGCCGCCTGATGTGGAGTTGTTCCCAGCAGGGTCTAGTGCCTGCTGGATTCTTTCGCTGGATGTGACACTTGGGTGGCTAGTTGGGTCAAGCTCTGGTGTGGTCTGAAGCCCACCACTGGTTGTGTTTGCTCTGGGTCCACTTGGATGGGGTTCAGGTACAAATTGCTCTCAGATGTGTGCAACCAGTTTTGGGCTGCCTATCTGGGGCTACCACACTGCTCACTGCTTGTTTGTGCATCTCACATAATCTAGTTCTTGACCTCTATCTATCAATTCAAATGTCTTTGGAAATATGGTAAAGCTACAAAAAATAGTTTTCAGCTACTTTTGAATTGAACATAGAGAGTAAACCAAAGACATTTTCTTGGTCAGAAAGTAGCCTGGTTGCCCCTATGATCACATAATGAATGGCAGCTGAAGAAAGGCAAAGAAGAGGTTGTTTTTCAAACTGCTAATTAAGGGACACATGTCCATCACAACAAGTTCTGAGAGCCTCCTGAGTTACAACACAGCAGAGAAAGGATACCGTAAAACAATATACCAACAGAAAATGCACCAAGGAAACAGACTTCTTCCTAACATCGGAGAAGAGGATTTTATACAGGAACTTGCTAAAAATAACTCCTAGATGTAACAGGCTGCATTACCTTAGTCATCTCTTAGATATCACTAAGATGGAGGCATCCTGGACATTGGTAAAGTGAAATAAAGGAAAACCAGCAATCATCTCTATTTAGCCTTGAGTTTCAGTGCAAAGGCCTAAAAAATAGAGCAAAGGCATAAAGTCAGATGTATGCTGCTCAATAAGAAATCCCCATCTTGCCCTAGCAAGTTTTGCTCAGTGGATAGAGCATTAACCTTCAGACTGAGGGGTCCTGGGTTAGATTCCGGTCATAGGCATGTACCTTGGTTGCAGGCACATTTCCAGTAGTGGGTGTGCAGGAGGCAGCTGATTGATGTCTCTAACTCTATCCCTCTCCCTTCCTTTGTGTAAAAAAATCAATTGAAAAGTATTTTAAAAAGCAAGAAATCCCCATGACATTTACTTCTTTTTAAAAATATATATTTTACTGCTGAAACCGGTTTGGCTCAGTGGATAGAGCGTCGGCCTTCGGACTGAAAGGTCCCAGGTTCAATTCCAGGCAAGGGCATGTGCCTTGGCAGTGGGCACATCCCCAGTGTGGGGTGTGCAAGAGGCGGCTGATCGATGTTTCTCTCTCATCGATGTTTCTAACTCTCTATTCCTCTCCCTTCCTCTCTGTAAAAACAAATCAACAATATATATATATATATATATATATATATATATATATATATATATTTAAATATACATTTTATTGATTTTTTACATTTTTATTGATTTTTTCCCTTCCTCTCTGTAAAAAATCAATAAAATGTATATTTAAATATATATATATATATATATATATATATATATATATATATATATATATAGTTGATTTGTTTTTACAGAGAGGAAGGGAGAGGAATAGAGAGTTAGAAACATCGATGAGAGAGAAACATTGATGAGCCACCTCCTGCACATCCCCTACTGGGGATGTGCCCGAACCAAGGTACATGCCTTTGACTAGAATTGACCCTGAGACCCTTGAGTCCACAGGCCAATACTCTATCCACTGAGCCAAACCGGTTAGGGCCCCATCACATTTTCAATATGGAAACTTGGCTTTCTGAATCAGACCCAACTCTACAGTCACTGCATTTCTCTAGCAGCATTAGGGCATCCATGGTGTTTGCCCCAAATGCCATGAAAAACTTGATTCAATTTCAGAAAATCCCTGACTAATCATAAGGTCCAGGAATTAGAGATTTTGATTAATTGAATTTTCCAGTTAATGAGTGCTAATATGAAAATTATTTTCATTTTAACTCCTCTGACTCATTGTTATTATGAACCCTGGCTCTATCACTTAGGTTATTTGTAGCCTTGGTCAAGTTACTTAATATCTTAGTTATGAAATTTACATCAAATTTAGTGGCTTAAAATAACACACAGTATCTCTCAGTTTCTGTGAATGGAGTAGTCTAGGCAGAGCTTAGCTGGTCTTCTCAGTGCTACCACAAGGTGTTTGTGGGCTTTTTTTGTGGAGCTTTGCATCTCTTTCCAAGTTCAGATAATTATTGTCAGAATTCAGTTCCCCACAGCTGTGGCTGAGTTTTCCAATTGTCTTGGTGGTTATCAGTTGGGCTACTCTCAATTCCTGATGGATATCTGCAGTTCTTTGCTATGTGACCCTCTTACAGCATATTATCTTAACATTAACTTGTTTAGTGTTCACCATGATCCTCTGAAGTAAATGCAATTTTTATTTCTACTTAACAGATGAGAAAACTGAGGCTTAATTAAGTGTTTTGGTTGGTACAAACCATCTAGCAAGTGGCTGAGCCCAGATCAAAGTCAAGTTGGTCTGGCTTCAAAGATTATATGTATAACCACTACAAAATGTTTCCTTCTTTTTAAAAATTAACTGAGTTGTTAATGAGACCCTCAAGGATATGAAAAAGGACCAACTAGAAATTAAGCATACACTAACTGAAATAAAAAAAAACACTATACAGAGACCTAACAGCAGACCAGAGGACTGCAAGAATCAAGTCAAAAATTTGAGATACAAAGAAGCAAAAAACACTCAACCAGAAAAGAAAAAAGAATCCAAAAAATTGAAGATAGTGTAAAGAGCCTCTGGGACAATCTCAAGCATACCAACATCTGAATTATGGGGGTGCCAGAAAAAGAGAGCAAGATACTGAAAACCTATTTGAAGAAATAATGACCAAAAACTTCCCCCACCTGGTGAAAGAAATAGACTTAAAAGTACAGGAAGCACACAGAAACCCCAAACTAAAGGAAACCAAAGAGGACCATACCAAGACACATCATAATTAAAATGCAAAGAGCAAAAGACAAAGAGAAAATATTAAAAGCAGCAAGAAAAAAACAAACAGTTACCTACAAGGGAACACCCATACAATTGTCAGCGGATTTCTCTACAGAAACTATGTAGGCAGTCGGGAATGGCAAGAAATATTCAAAGTGATGAATAGCAAGAACCTATAACCAAGATTACTCTACCCAGCAAAGCTATCATTCAGAATTGAAGGGCAGATAAAGAGCTTCACAGATAAGAAAAAGCTAAAGGAGTTTATCACCACCAAGCCAGTATTATATGAAATACTGAAAGGTATTCTTTAAGAAGAGGAGGAAGAAAAAGGTAAAGATAAAAATTATGAACAACAAATACATGTCTATCAGCAAGTGAATCTAAAATTCAAGTGAATTAAAAATCTGATGAACAGAATAAACTGATGAATATAATAGAATCAGGGGCATAGAATGGGAGTGGACTGACAATTATCAGGGGGAAAAGGGTGTGGGAGGTGCAGGAAGAGACTGGATAAAAATTGTATACCTATGGATGAGGACAGTGTGGGAGAGGTAAGGGCAGAGGATGGGGTGGGTACCAAGTGGAGGGGAGTTATGGGGAGAAAAAAGAGGAACAAATGTAATAATCTGAACAATAAAGATTTATTAAATTTAAAAAATTATCTGAGTTGTATTTTGTCATTTTTATTTTGGAGTATATCTTTTGCATATTGGATAGAGAAATTCTTTGGAAAAGGAGCCATGTCTTTTTCATGTGTCTCAGGTCCATAATATAAGTTTTGGCACAATATGGCTACCTAATTAATGTTTGCCAAATGGATGAATAAAGGTCAATAATTGGTGTGTGGATGGATGGATGGGTGGATGGTAGTGGGGAGGGAATGGATGGCTAGATGGGTGGATGGAATAAATAGATAAATAGATGGATGACTGGGATGGTGGATTGAGTGGGTGGTGAGTGAATGCATGATGGATGGATAGATGGATGACTATGGTGAGTGGATGAGTGTAGTGGATGGATGGGTTTAAAGGGGATGCATGTGTGGAGAAATAAACGGATGGAAAATAGGGTGGGTATTAGGTGTCATATGGAGTGGGTGGTGGGTGAAGAGATGAGACTGTAGCTGGATTGGTGGTGAATGGGGGTGGGTGTGCAATAAGTGTATGGAAACAGACAGTAACTTCTCTCTCATCTAATAGTCATGGCTTCCTAGAAATTATCTACTTTTCTTCTGCAATCATACTTTATATATATACTAGAAGCCCGGTGCATGAAAATTCATGCACTGACGGGGGGGCGGGGAGGGGCAGGGATCCCTCAGCCCTGCCTGCCTGCTCTCACAGTCTGGGAGCACTCAGGGGTTAGAGGCAACCAGTGATCTGGGGAAGGTGACACCCCATCACACCTCTACTGCTGTCACTGCCAACAGTGCAAGCCTCATGCAGCCCTGGTTACCTGAGCCTTGGGCAGCCCTGGGTGGCTGGGGGGCTGAGGGCGGGTCCAGCCACACCATGCACCTGCCACCCCCCCCACCCTGGCTGGGCTTAAAGGACTGGGGTACTCCGGTAAGACTAAGGGGATTGGGCACCACTATCTTGTGGCTGTGTGTATGGCCATATTTGAGGGTGTGACAGTCAATTAGCATATCCCTCCTTATTGGCTGTGGACCACTGTGATCTGTGAGGTCTGAAAGGTTGGTGACCACTGCTTTAGTTGATGCCACAGGATCTGGTTACCCATGCCTGGTATTGGGAGGCCTATACACAGTTATTCTGTCAGCGAGATTCCATCAGTTCTTGAAAAACCAAAATTTCTCTCATTTCCAGGCAGGTAGAAGCTGAAGCATCCTTTAGCCTTCCAGGGCTCTGGGCTCCACTGGGCAGGGAATTTCTCCTAAGATCGACCTGTTGGTGGTCTAGTGCCATCCACCTATTAAGCAGCTAATCAGCTTACTCCTTTCTAGAATTATAGGTATCTGTCATACCCTGTGATATTCTGTAATTTATGAACTCTTAAAATTGAATATACTTGTATGATGATCAATTTAACGATTAATTTAAACCTGCCTGATGTGTGTGTGTGTGTGTATTTTAGAAGCCTGGTGCATGAAATTCATGCACTTGGGGGGGAGGGTCCCTCAGCCTGGCCTGTGCCCTGTAGAAGTCTGGGACCCCTCAGAGGATGTATGCCTGCTGGCTTAGGCCCACTCCCCTCAGCAGTCAGACATCCTTAGTGCTGCTGTGGAGGCCAAACAGGCTCCCACCACCACCGCTGCATTCACCAGCAGTGAGCCCACCTTCTCGGTGAGTGGTGCTCCCCCTGTGGGAGCACACTGACCACCAGGAGGCAGCTCCTGCATTGAGCATCTGCCCCCTAGTGGTTAGTGTATCATAGCAACCGGTCATTCCACTGTTTGGTCAATTTGCATATTATTCTTTTATTAAAGAGGGAATATGCTAATTGACTATTATACTCTCATATATATAGTTTATTGATTTTTTACAGAGAGGAAGGGAGAAGGATAGAGTTAAAAACATTGACAGAAACAGCAGCCGCCTCCTGCACACTTCCCACTGGGGATGTGCCCACAACCAAGGTACATGCCCTTGACTGGAACCGAACCTGGGACTTCTCAGTCTGCAGGCCAACACTCTATCCACTGAGCCAAACCAGTTAGGGCTCTTCTATTTTAATGGGGGGCACTGCAAGACCACATGGCTTAGGAAGAGAAGTGCTGAAACAATCATCTTGGCTATTCCAAGATGGAAATGGCTCCTCCCTGGCACAGCAGTCTTTAGCACTGTCCCATGTTGGTTTTCCAATGCCCCATTGACATGTTTGTAAATAATGCATGCATGTGTAATTTTAACAGCTGTTTTATTATTTAAATGTTTTTAGTGTCAGTAATTTTTTAAATTAAACTCTCCTCAAATTACCCAGTTTGAGGATATGATCTGTTTCTTGAAGATTATTCACATCTCATTCATCATGCAGTTGAGTCAGTGTTCCATGAGAGCCTCTTCTGTGCCCAGCATGGGATGAATAAAATTCACATGGACAGAAATGATGCCTTCTTCTTGCTGAGCTCACACTCTCTGTGCATGGCACTTATTTATCTTTATGTGCATTGTCTAATATAATGATCACAACTATCTTGAACAGTGGTTTCTATTATTAGTCCAATATAAGGGAACTAAAGCTCAAAGTAATGGAGCGACTTAATCCAAAGTTATACTGAGTGCTTGGAAGTGAAAGAAGTAAGACTTGACCCCATGTCCAACTGACTACATAGCCTCTTAATGACTGAACTTGATAGCTTTGCATTGTAAAAAAAAAGTGTTTTGCAAATATAGATTCATTTCTTCTTCATCTGAGCAATAAATTCAGTTTATTGTACATTTTACAGAGAAGAAAACATAGTATCAGGGAATGTAGTCCAATTTCCCATAGTATACTAGATAGGAAATTGTACAGCAAAAATATCAATCCATTTCTACCCATCTCCAAAACTTGCTGTCTAACACACCTCACTTTCTGCCAACTCTCTCAATAAGATCTGTCCTAAGTCAGTCCCAGTGGCAACAGTGGCCAGCTCTTACCAGAGCCTGCTAACCGGAGGTGGGCCTCCTCCACTTTCTACTTCATCTCTCCCCTAATAACCTGGCCCCTCTCCAGGCCTCTGCATTTTCCACTCCTACATCAACCGCTTTACAGGGTCATCTGTCACCCATACTTTACAGCCCACTCGAGGAAGAGCAAATCTATATTGATTTGAAAATAACTCAAGCTGTAAATTGCAGGTCATGATTGGCTTGGTCACCCCGAGATGATAGTCTATCGACTGTAACAGGGGTCTAAATCTAATTATCATCCCAGAAAACTCAAAGGCAGGGTGGCCTAGGGCCTATGTAAAAAGGAACTATTAATTCGTCCAAAGGCTACCTGCAGAAACACATACCACATAATTTAGAGCCGGCCCTCATCTTTATCTGACAGGTCAAAGTCTAGGAATGTACTCTGACCATCAAATTAAATATGAGAATTGACTTTGAACCATTTGTGTTAATAATAGTAATAATGCTAACAGTGACACACAATAACTATTACTCACTGACCACTTGGCATGCATTTCCTTCTAAAGCCTTACAGTGGCCCCGCCACTTACTGGCTGTGGGATTCTAGGCAAGTTACTCAACTCCTGTGTACCTGTTTTCTCATCCGAAAAACGAAGGATAATAGTAACACCTCTTTATATAAATGAAGTAATTTATATAAATTGCTAAGGTCAGGAGCTAGGTACATTCTTACCCGCCTTACTCATGAAGAAATAAAAGCCCAGACATGTTGAGAGACTTTCCCAAAGTCACAAGCTAACAGGATTTTGTCTAAATCATGGTGCATTATTTTTTAAATGTTTGATGCCAACATTAAAAAAGAGAGAGATGTTTGCCTGTTTCTCTTGAACATTTGAAAAAACAAAACAAAACTGGCAGTGCTGGGCCTGCATTTCTTTTTACTACATTTTATTTTAACCAAATCTATACTGTCAGGTCAGGTAGGCCCAGCAGTGCCAAAGCCCACCAATGGATTCAAGCAAAACTGTCAAATTCTGGAATTTTGAGGTTATCTGTAATACCCTGGATCAAATGTATGAGAGCTGTGGATCAAGTGATGCTGACTAGCAGCTGTCCCTGTTACTTGGTGTTTGTGCTCCTGGTTTATTGTAGTCCTCACCACTCCCTGTTTCCTACACTTGACCCTTTTTTTTCTCATCAATCATGTCTCTCCGACCCCTGTAGGCATCTGAGATTGTGGGGGTAGATTAGCACACTCAAGTCTCAGATTAAATCCCCGAGGGGTATAATATTCTCAGTTTACAGATGCAGATACAAGTTCAAGGAGCACAGTGACTTGTCTGTGGTGTCAGAACAAAGTTTCAAACACAAGCCTACCTACTCCCAGAGCCAACCTTCTGGTCTTTTGCTAAGTAAGGTTCCTTCCCAGGTTCACAGGATAAATGAAAATCTGCAAGCAGAGGCAAGAGTCAGTGTCAATCTCTCTTCCTGGGGAAGAAATATGAAAAGAGAGAGTGCTCAAGTCTGCTTTCATCTCTCATAGAATCTCCTGAAAGGACTTTTCTGAAGACACAGGTCTGTTTCCAATGGCTGATGGCTCCAGCAATGCAAGACCCTTATCAGTGAGAGCATAGAACTTAATTTGCCCCTTTTTGTGAACATCATTAAAAACCTTCCTCAGTTTGCTATTTCTTTTTCATTCTTCAGAACTATCAGGAAAGCAAGAGGCAGGGAGGGCTAGTGACCCCATACCCAGACCCCACCCAGTGGGTGACAGGGCCAAGGCCCCACTTTCCTGTCAGCCCCAATGAATAGACAGCTCCCCATTCCAAATAAAGCAGACCTCATGATTGAGTGGCCAGGAAGAGATATTTCATTTTCTCTCCAAAGACCTGAGTTTTATGAATCTACCAATATTTATGGCTCTTCTCCCTGCCTCTGCCTCAGCCTCTGACTATGGATGCCTTGCAATAGCAGCTTGTCTGTACTCTGGTATGAAGAGCCACCAGGTGGCGCTGTTGTCTAGTGAATGTCCAAGGTGATACATCTGCATTCGCTTCTGTAGTGTATGGAGTGTGCTAGTATATAGGTTAAATCATTTAATTCTCACAACACCTCCAAGAAGGAGGTAGTGAGGAGCAGAGAGGTGAAGTTGCTTTCCCAAGGTCATACAGTTAGGAAGTATTGGAGACAAAATTCAAATCCGTACACCAGTGGCAGTTTTCTGTAGCAAAGTGTCAGTATAAAGACACCAACTGTCCCTTGCCTGGGAAGAGCTGTGATTATTATTTCTGAAGTTATGTCCTTCCTATTTTTTAGATGTTAAAGTCATTTATTTTATGAAATTATAGAACAATTAATATGTGTATGTTGCTTTTGTCTGTTTAATTTTGTTTTTCAAAATTAAAAGTCTTGCTATCTTATGTCCTTCTCTCCCTACCACCCACTTACAATCTTCAGCACCCCCCCAACCTCCCAATCCAAGATCTAGGAGGTGTCTCCTGATGACCAAGCTATTATTCTGAGCTAGGAGGAAATTTGAGATGCAATTGATTCAATAAGAATTGTGTTGGTAACTTTACAGCCCTAGTAATGTTTTGCTCCATTCAAAAAAAATCTCAAATATATATTGAATAATTAATATTTATCATTTATTCTAATAACAAGTACTATTGAACATTTACTAGGGCTGGTGGTAATCCTGGAAATACAATATCAATTGAAGGAGGCATAGTCATTCTCTTAGGAGCTGATGGAGGAGATGAGAACAAATCAGGTCCATGCAAAAACTCACATGTCAATTTGTGAGCTATGAAGGTGCTACAACACAAGGGCTGCTACATGGACTGTGAGGTCAGGGAAGGCTTCTCCAGGATGAGCTGAGATATAAAGGATGAACAGGCATCAGTTCGTAGAATAGAGGCCTGGAGAATAATCCAGGCAGAGGGAATAACATGAGCAAGGGCCTTGTGGCCCAAGAGATTGTGGGTGTGAGGTCAGCAAGAAAGCTACTGTGACTAGAGCAGAATGGATGGAGAGAATACCGCATAAAATTCACGTAAGAAGTAGACAGAGGCCAAGTCCTATCTGAGGCTTCTCAGAGATTTGCTCTTTATCCAGAACTTCATTCCTGATACTTTATGTAATAACTGATTCCTTTCAATCCTAGATGATCTTTCTCTTATAATAACCTTGAATAATTTGGCTCTTCATTTAGATATTGGTCCTAATTGAGGTGCCTGTCTAGTTGATACCATCCAATGGACTGGGAAATTGAACACTGGGGAATTGTTGGAGAATTTTCAGCCCCTGGAACTGAAGGACATCATTTTTTATTCAAAAGAACCCTTGGCTTTGGTGTGAATAAGAGGCCAAAGAGGCTCCAGTGGTTTGGGGGGGACAGATGAAGAGTGCATTGGACAGTGCTACCCAGACAGTCATATCAACCAGGACCAACATTTGAACTAAGTGTCAAATGATCACCTGACAAGAGGAAGATGTTCTGGAATGGAGAAGAATCAGTGCTTGCTTGCAGGGCCAGGTGAGCAGGTAGGAAGGCTCTATCAACATTTGCAAGGGTCTGACCAAATTGTGCCATTTGAAGTAGGAAGATTAATTTGTCCAGTTTGCTAAGGACCTTTTAGTGCTTGAAGTCTCAAGTCAGGGGACTCTACCTTCACAGGCAAACTGGGACTGTTCGTTATCCTCATTTCAGGATCAGGTCTGTTGTCTTTCGGAGTACCCTTGTGTCTTGCTCTGTTGATCATATTATTAGAATGTGCCAGGTAGTGCACCCAGAGCCTGCCCCATCTGTCCAGCCTGTAGGCTCAGGATCCAATGGTCTGCTTGGGCAAGGGCATCCTAGCAAGGATCTACAAAAGGAGCAGGTTTGGGCAGATTTGAAGACTGATATTAAAACAGGAACTGGGAATATAATAATAAACAAAAATGTTGGTTTCTGCTCTCACAGAACTTAAAGTTGAGTAATGAGGATAAAACCAAATAAGCAAGTAAGACCTGTTTGAGACCTTGGATTCCGCAAGGACTCAGTTTCCTTCCTTCGGCCCTGGTCATTTGGACAGCTGTTGCTCTCATATTTTCATACATTACTGCCATCACTCTCCACCATGTTGACCCTGCTTCACCTCATACCATTAACACTGGTACAGTGGCTTCAGAAAGTGCTTGTTTGGGGCAATGTTAAAATCTGCCACAGCTTTTGTGTTGCTACTATTTAGGTTTGTTATAAGCAAGTCCATGCTCTGAATTCTGAAGGGAAATATATCACCAGGTTAAACAAGGCCGGCCTTGTACTTGGATTGTTGAGTTGTTTAGGACTTTCTATTGTGGCAAACTTCCAGAAAACAACATTTTTTATTATACACTAGAGGCTCGATGCATGAAATTCGTGCAAGAGTAGGCCTTCCTTCCCCCGGCTGCTGACTTCCCTCTGGTACCTGGAACCCAGGCTTCCCTCCCCCCGCCAGCAGGCATCCAGGACCCGGGCTTCCCTCGCAGCCCCAGCTTCGTCCGGAAGGACATCCAGTATAATTAGCATATTATGCATTTATTATTATAGATGTATATGGCGCTGTGCTCACCATTGGTATGGGTTCATTGTGTATGTTTGTTCAAGTTATCCTTTACTTACAAATGCAGCCCCATATTCATGTCAAACAAGTCCTATGGATCAGACTAGTGTTGGTTATCTGGTGTGGAGTAAGTGTGTTTAGCATGCTGACTGCTCATCACTCTTGTACAGTGGCAGTTTGGGCTCAGATGTAGTATAGAAATACCACCAGAATCCCGGGAACAAACATTATGTGTTTTATATGATCACTACTGCAGCAGAATGGTCTAGGTCATGTTCCTTCTTTTTTTTTTCTGACTTATATCTGTGATTTTCAGGAAATTTTTTTATGGGTGAAGCCAAGTTACATGGATTAGCCCTCTGTGACTCTGGTCTTTGTCCTATTAACAATGAATGAGGTTTATGATGAAAGAATACAATATTTCTGTGATGATTATGATTCCCAGGGATTGGGAAAAATTCCTAAGTTGCTTCTTCTGCTTTGAATTTTTCAACCAATTAATCAAAGTTGACAGTGACGTTGACATGTTCTGATAAATAAGAGACATGAAGTAAGTTATTTTATAAATAATTTTAAAGGGTGTCCGCAAAAGGATTATATAAACATTTATGCCTATACTTAAAAAAACACACAGAAAATAAAACCAAAGGGCTATTAAAAAACAAAAAAGAATGTGGCAGGCAACTCTAACTTAAGATTTTTCCTTTATTAAACTTCATTCTC
Source organism: Antrozous pallidus (assembly GCA_027563665.1). Classification (NCBI taxonomy): domain Eukaryota; kingdom Metazoa; phylum Chordata; class Mammalia; order Chiroptera; family Vespertilionidae; genus Antrozous; species Antrozous pallidus. The sequence continues at coordinate 62,480,142 of CM050520.1, forward strand.
TGGATAATGACTGAGATAAGTAACTAGTATCATGAGCAAGATGCTTTGTGATCAATAAGTTTTTATGTGAACTTGGAATAGAATGTTTGGATTAGCCAAATATTTTCATTAATACATATATCATGCTTTTAAGGGAATCCTACATGTTAAAGTATGATATTGCAATAAAAATGTACTTTTATTTTATAAAAAATACTTGGCAAAGCTTTCTAGTTGTATGTTTGAGTTGGAATGCCAGACAGCCTTGATTCAAATTCTGCCTGTGTCATGTATTAGTCCTGTGGCCTTGGGTTTATTATTTAGCCTCTCTGTGTCTTGGTTTTCTCATAAGTAAAACAGAGATAACAATATCTACCTCCTAGGGTTTTGGTGAAAGAATGCATATAAAGTGCTGGGCACCAAATGTGGCGTACACTAAGCATTCCATAAATGTTTCTTTTAGGTATGAGTCAAGGAACATTAAATAGAAAGCTGTATGGAATTGACCAGACTAGAGCTGCAGTGTTTTATCAGTCATCAGCTGCATGGGGTTGGTGAGCATTTAAAGTCTGAATTGAGATATTCTATGTTTTAAAATATTCTTTGAAGATTTAGAAAGAAAAAAATGTAAAATATCTTCTTGTTAATTTGTATATATTTTTCCATTTAAAAAAATTGATTTTAGAGAGAGAAAAAGGGAGAGAGAGAACACCGATTGATTGCCTCCTGTACATGCCCTGACCATGGTTGCCTCTCGTATGTACCCTGACCAGGAATTGAACCTGCAACCTTTTTTGGTGTACTGGATGACACTTAACCAACTGACTGCGTATTGAAATAATGACATTTTGAAAATATTAGGCAAAAGAAAATAATTATTAATTTTACCTGTTTTTTCAGTATGATACTCACATGTTTGGGATTATATGTGTGCTTTCCATTTGTGAGTCACATTCTTTGTCTACTGAACAGTGTTGGACTAGAGGTTGAATGCAAAGGACAAGATGAAGGAAGGAGAAAGAGGACATGTACTACCACCTCGAAATGCTCCTCTGAAGCCACTCAGCTTTCGGTGTCCACATTCCAGTGTGGTACCAAAACTTCACTGTGGTCATACCTGCCCAGTCTGAACCAGAAGATGCCTTTTGTCAGATATCAGATCACTCCATGGCCAAGTTTTGATTTCTAGAATGCTAGAAAGCAAAAGGGAATCAGAATAGATGACATTGTGGAGAACAGAATTTTCTCTCCTGGTCAGTGGAAACATGCTGTTCTTTTGTCAAAGACAAAAGTGCCCTCTCACATAGATATTCTCATTATGCTCTGAAATATCTCTGCCCTCTTTAGACAGGAGGAAGTGGGGACCTCTAGAGTGTGGGGTGCCTCCTACCCCTGAGAATCTCAGGAGAGAGGGGCTAGGCACTGTTTATGTTCAAGTAACTCTTATTTTACTTAATAGTGGCCCCAAAATTCAAGAATATTAATACTGACAATTCACTTATACCAAATAGAAACCATAAGTTTATCATAGTTATGTATGCAGAAGAATAATATAATACATAACAGTATAGTGCTCAGTACTGTCCACAGTTTCAGGCACCCATTGGGGGTCTTAGAAAGTATCCCCTGTGATAAGTGGGGGGCCTGTATCTGGCAAGCAGTGATACTCTTTGGTGTTGATTTTGTTTGCTCTTTATTTGTGAGATTCATCCATATGGTTACATGCAGTTATACTTTCATTATTCTTAGTGCTGTGTAGTGGCCACTGTGTGAATATGCCACACTTTATCCAGTTGGCTGTTGATAGGGTATTTGGATAGTTTTATGTCTGGGGCTAATAGGATAGTGGTGCTACTGATATGAATATTCCAGTTTGTGTGTGTATGTGTGTGTGTTGGGTCAATATAGAGGGGAAACTATGGAGTCATATATTAGGAAATGTGAACATAGTTGTCCAGACCATTATATCCATTTATCCAACCATCTTCAGCAGCTCTAGATATTGGCTATTTTCATTTTAGGCATTCTGATGATGTGTGGTAGTATCACACTGGGTTGTCAAATTGCATTTCTTTGAAGACTAATGGGGTTGAGAACATATGTATTTTTTTAATTTATCTTTATTATTGAAAGTAATACAGATGTTCCCTTTCGTGTGTGAAAAGTCTATTCACATCTTTTGCCCATTTTCTCTTGAGTATTTTTCCTCATAGACACAAATCCTTTGTTGGATAGATGTATGCAAAAAGCCTTTTCCACTAGGTGGCTTATCTTTTCATTCTCAATTGTTTTTTTTTTTTGATGAACAGAAAGTTTTTCATATTAAAGTAGTTGATTTTTTTCATGGTTAGTATAGTTTATCCTAGTTATGTAATCTTTGCATACCCACAACATCATGAAAACATTATCCTTTCTTTTGTTCTAAAAGTTTATTGTTAGCCTTGAATAATTACATTCACAATACCAGGTAAACCTGGAACTAGTTTTGGATATGAGTTTGAGGTTAGATTAAGAATTTCCATATGGAAAATTGGCTGGCAATATGCACTAAAGAGGATGGCTAAATTTTTGCTTTCATTTCCAAGATAAGGTATTTTAGCTGCAGTCATTTTAAGTGCTTGGTGCATAACCTGCAGCAGTTTGCTCACTTATTCATCAGCATTAACTGAGGTCATGCTTGATGCCAAACTCTGCACTAGGTGCTGGGTCATGTGGGCACTGCCCTCAAGGTTCCCAGGGGAGTGGACACATGGCAACCCGCCCATAGTGCTTGTGGCACATGCTGAGTACTTGACAAATTATAGCTATTGAAGTTAATGATATCACCATAATGTCAGTGATCCCTGTAAGCAATCGGTTGTCATCACCTTCTAGAAAATGAGGAGTACATCACCTCAGTCTTGTCCACACTGTAACCAAGGAACCAGGGATGGTGGTTGTCTTAGGTGAGTGCAGAGCAGCATCTAGTGGGGGGAGAAGGAAAGGTGTCTGTGTCACGAGGACATTTGAAAGAGAAAGTTTTAAAGGCCAAGACAAAAGTTGGCAGAGAAGCCAGGAAGGTGACTTACATGTGCTGGTGTCCCTAGCAAGGGGTAAGACAATGACCCTTCCTCTGAATTCTACTAAATATTTGAGATAGAAATAATGTCCATCTTGAACACATATTTCCAGAGAACAGGTACAGGAAGACATACCCACAGTGCTCTCACTGGATCAGGGGAATCTTGACATTGCAGGAGAGGGGAATTACAAGTCAACTCTTCTGAACATTAGTGGCAAAATCTGATACCTATTATTAGCAATCTAGACCCATATTTTAGAGAGAAAGGACACTCGAATTTCATGGAGGGATTTACATGAGTTGATGTGGACAGGATCACTGGCTCTTTGGGTGCTGCCTAGAAGAATGGTGAGAAGGAACAGTGTCATCAGGTAGGTGGAATGAATGTTTGGTGACAGAGGATGGGGAGTCTGGTGATCCTCAGGGAGCATCCTAGAGCTGAATCTCCACAGTTGGTAGTTGTCTTTGCTGGATCCCTTCCGGTCATTGCCATTCTGACTGTCAATGGTCATGGAACTGCTGGGGATGTCATGTAGCATGGAAGTTAGATTATTTTTTTTTAAATTTATTGTTGAAAGTTTTACAGACGTCTCCTTTCTTTCCCTATTGGCCCTCTCCACTCTACTCCTCCCCACCCCCCACCCCCCAGGCCTTCACCTCATTATTGTCTGTGTCCACAGGTTACACATATAAAAATATAGGTTCTTTATATATTTTGGAAATTAATCTTTTATCAGATGTATCACTGGCAAATACAGTATGTTCTTTCATACAGTGGGATTCCTTTTCATTTTGTTAATGATGTTTTTTTGTTTGCTTGTTTGTTTTGTTTTTTTTTTTACTGTGCAGAAGCTTTTGATTTTGATGTATCCCCATTTGTTTATTTTTTTCATTTCTTTCACTTGCCCTAGGACTGTGTTGGCAAACTACGGCTCACAAGCTATATGCAGCTCTTTGGCTCCTTGGCCCCTTGAGTGTGGCTCTTCCACAAAATACCATGGCCTGAGCGAGTCTGTTTTGAAGAAGTGGCAATAGAAGAAGTTTAAGTTTAAAAAATTTGGCTCTCAAGAGAAATTTCAATCGTTGTCCTGTTGATATTTGGCTCTGTTGACTAATGAGTTTGCTGATCACTGCCCCAAGAGATGTATCAGCAAACATGTTGCTCTTGAGAGATGTCTGAGATTTTGCTGCCTGTCATTTCTTCTAGGATATTTATGGTTTCATGATTTGCATTTAAGTCATCCATTTTGAGCTTATCTTTTTTAGTATAAGATAAATAGGTAGTCTAGTCCCCTTTTTTGCATGTACCTGTCCAATTTTCCCAACACCATTTATTGAAGAGACTCTCTTAACTCCATTGTATGCTCTTGCCTCCTTTGTCAAATATTAATCGAGCATAATGACTTGAGTAGATTTCTGGGTTCTCTCTTCTGTTCTATTGATCTATGTGCCTATTCTTGTGCCACTATCAGGCTGTTTTGATTACAAGGGCTTTGTTGTATAATTTGATATCTGGTATTGTGATCACCCCTACTTTGTTCTTCTTTCTCAAAAACGCTGTGGCTATTCGGGGTCTTTTTTGGTTCCATATAAATTTTTGGAGCATTTGTTCTATATCTGTGAAATATGCAATTGGTAATTTAGTAGGGATTCCACTGAATCTATAGATTGCTTTGGGAAGTATGGAAATTTTTAATGATGTTAATTCTTCCTATTAATGAACACGGTACATTTTTCCACTTGTTTGTATCTTCCTCTATCTCTTTTTTCAATTCCTGTAGTTTTCAGAGTACAAGTCTTTTACTTCCTTAAGTTTACTCTTAAGTATCTTAAAATTTTGTTTGTTTGTTTGCAATAGTAAATGGGATTGTTTGTTCCATTTCTCCTTCTGGTGTATAAAAATGTCATTGATTTCTGGGTGTTAATTTTGTACCCTGCTACTTTGCCAAATTCATTTGTTTTGGTGGAGTCTGTAGGGTTTTCTATGTATAATATCATCATATCATCTGTGAATAATGAGAGTTCTTGGTGGAGTCTGTAGGGTTTTCTATGTATAATATCATGTTATCTGTGAATAATGAGAGTTTTGCTTCCTCCTTTCAATTTGGTTGTGTTTTGTTTTCTTCTTACCTGATTACTGTGTCTAGCATTTCCAGTACTATGTTGAATAAGAGTAGTGAAAATAGATGTCCCTGTCATCTTTTTTTCTTAGGGGAAATGGTTTTAGTTTTTACCTCTGAGTATGATATTAGCTGTAGGTTTGTCATATATGGCCTTTATTAAATTGAGGTATGATTCTCACTTTGTTGAGAGTTTTTATTAAAAACTAGGCCTGGTGTACGAAATTCATGCACGGGGAGATAAAGGAGAGGGGAGGCTCGAGTCCCTCAGGCCAGCCTGCACCCTCGCCAATTTGGGACCCCTCGAGGGATGTCCGACTGCCCGTTTATACCCAATCCTGGTAGGATTGGGCCTAAATGGGCAGTTGGACGTCCATCTCACAATCCAGGACTGCTGGCTCCCAACTGCTCACCTGCCTACCTTCCTGAATGCCCCTAACCACTTTCTGCCTGCCAGCTGATCACCCCCTAACCACTCCCCTGCCAGCCTGATTGATGCCTAACTGCTACCCTGTCAGCTTGTTTGCCCCTAACTGCTCTCCCCTAAAGGCATGTTCACCTCTAACTGCCCTCCCCTGCAGGCCTGGTCCTCCCCAACTGCTCTCTCCTGCATGCCTGGATCCCCTCCAACTGCCCTTCCCTGCAGGCCCGGTCACCCCTAACTTCCTCCTCTGTCAGCCTGGTCATCCCTATCTGCCCTCCCCTGTAGGCTTGATCATTCCCAACTGCCCTCCCTTGCAGACCTGGTCCCTCCAACTGTTCTCCCCTGCTGGCCATCTTGTGGTGACCATCTTGTGTCCACATGGGGGTAGTAATCCTTGACCACATCTTTGACCATCTTGTGTGTTGGAGTGTCAGTCAATTTGCCTATTATTCTTTTATTAGATGGGAGGATTAGATAGAATAAAGGCCTGGTGCATTGGTGGGGGCTGGCTGGTTTGTCCTGAAGGGTGTCCCAGATCAGGGTGGAGGTTCCCTTGGGGTGTGAGGTGGCCAGGGTGAGGGACCTGTGATGGTTTGCAGGCCAGCCATGCCCCCCGGCAACCCATGTGGAAGCCCTGGTATGTGGGACTTATTTATCTTCTATAATTGAAATTTTGTTGCCTTAAGTGGAGGCCAAGGCAGGCCAGGGCTAGGGAAACTTGGCTTCCTCCATCGCTGGGGGCAACTCAAGCCTCCTGCTCTCTCCAGTTCTATGGCTGCTGCCATTTTTGTTGGGATTTATCTATCTTCTATAATTGAAACTTTGTAGCCTTAAACAGAGGACAAGGAAGGCCAGGTCGGGCAGAAAACTTGGCTTCCTCCATTGCAGGGGGAAACCCAAGCCTCCTGCTCTCTCCATGGCTGCAGCCATCTTGGTTGGGTTAATTTGCATACTTGCTCACTGATTGGCTGGTTGGCATGGCTTGTGGGTGTAGTGGAGGTATGGACAATGTGCATATTACTCTTTTAAAAGATGATTCCTGAACTGCTTCTTTCACTTAGCATCGTTTTCCAGATTCATGTTGTGGCATGTTTCAGTAATACTTTATTGGTCTCTCAGCCCCTGTGCATTTTCCCACCACCACCAGCTGGGTATCCTACAAGTCAACTAATTCTGACACTGTCTACTCAGAAAGAGCATCAAGTTACATAGGGTAAGTGTTTATAGTTTTAATAGACTATTCCCTCCTTTCCATGTCCCCCACTTCAGATGCCAGTTGCAAGTCCAGGTTGTTACCTATGGTTCTGACCAACTAACTACAGATTAGAGGTTACTATGACCTCCTCCTTATACTTCAGACAGTAGTCACAAGCTGTGGCAGTAGTTTGTACTTTTGACCAATTGGCTATAAATCAGATGATCCCATGACCACTTCTTTGGTTCAATTTATTTGCTAGGGAAGCTCATAAAACTCAGAAATATTTAACTTACTAGAATACTGGCTTATTTTGTAGATACAACTCTGGAAGAGCCAGATGAGAGAGATGCACAGGGCAAGGTATGGGGTCTGGGTGTGGAGCTTTCATGCTTTCTCCAGGAGTAAGATTCTCCCAGAAGCTCCACGTGTTCAGGAGCTTTCTGAATTAAATTCTTTTGGGTTATGTGGAAGCTTCATTATACAGGCAAGCTTGATTAAATCATTGACCATTGGTGACTGAGCTCAATCTCTAGCCCCTCTCCTCTCCTTGGGGGTCAGGGGGTGGGAATGAAAGTTCTAATCCTCTAATTACATAATTGATTCCACTGGCAACCAGCCTCCATCCTTAGTTACTCCCTAAAGGTCACATCATTAATATAACAAAAAAATCTTTTTATCATTCACAAAGCTTAGGAAATTCCAAGGACTTGGAAAGTTGTGATCCAGGAACCATGTAAGAAGACCAAATGCATATGAAAAGTGTTTTGGTCATTTGAATGACCATATATATATTTTTCTGAAATAGCACAAGATTGTAGCATGATTTCCACTCTGAGGTTTGTTGCAACTTGCTATATGATGTATTTAGAACGTCTATCTGCTGCTGTCATGTGCCATGTTCTATGTCCATTAAGCCAAGCTTGTCTTGTGGTACAAATCTTCTATAGCTTAAATGATTAGCATCTGTTTGTTCTGTTTTTTAGATAGGTATGTTAAATCTTGGATTGTTGTTGATTTGTGATTTCTCCTTGTAGTTCTGCCAGGGTCTACTTTATATATTTTGACTTTATTTTATCCATACAAATTTAGAATTGCTGGTGAAATGACCTTCTATAATTATGAAGCATTTCTTTTTCCTCTGTAGTAATGCTTTCAACATTAAATTGTTCTTGTTTGATATTAGTATAGCCACATCTTTTCCTGTCCTTTTACATTCAACCTCTGCATCCGTATATTTAAGGTATGTCACCGGTAAGTAGTATGTGTTTATGTTTTTTTTCATTAGTGTCTGATTTTTTTCTTTTTATAGAGCAATTAGTCTATTTATATTAAATGTTCTTTGTTTTTCTATGTTCATTTATAAGTTATATACTTTTTATTAGTCTCTTAGAAGCTATAATATGAATTCTTGCATGATCAAAATTAAATGTTAATTAATATTTATCCTCTTCCCCAATAAAGCAAGGAACTTAAAGTAATTTAACTTTATTAAATTATTAAATCTCCCAGTATTTATGCTTTTGCTGATGTGTATTTAAATTTTCTTTCTCTCTCTGTCCCCTATTCCTCCTTCTTCTCCCTCTTCTCTCCTTTTCAGCCTTCCTCTTTACTCTCTAACATATAGATATATGTCACAATATATTATCTTATAGAAGCAATATTCACTTAGATTTACTCATATCTTTGCCTTTTTCTGGTATTTGTAAACTTTTTGAGGGAAATTATTTTTGATTTTAGAGTCTGCTAGCAGTTAGTTCTTTCAGTTTTGTATATCTGCAATGTCTTTGACTTTTCATTCTTGAAAGGAATTTTTGTTATATATAGAATGCTAGGCTTACAGCTACTCTTACTACAAAATTCCCTATTTTGACTTTGACTTTGTTGTTGATGAGAAATCAATTCAACCTAATAGTTTCTCCTTTGAAGGTATTTTTTTTTCCTGTCTACTGTTTTGATTCTCTATTTGTCTTTGATTTCACCAGTTTTATTTTGAGGTGTCTCAGTTTGGATTTCTTTTTATGTTTCATACTTGGGGTTTGCAAAACATTTTTAAAATCTGTGCATCAGCCATTATCACTTCAAATATTGCCTCTGTCCCACTTTTTCTCTCTTATCCTTCTGGAAGCCCATTTAAGCAATATGGTGTATTGCTTAAAAGGTACGGTATACCTTCTCACAGTCTTCTCTGTGTCTCTTACCCTCTGTTTTATATTTTTAATCCTTTTCTCTCCCTATTTTTATTATGTATAATTTTTTCTGATTTATCTTCTTTTTTAAAAAAAGTTTATATTCAGCTGTGTTTAATCTACTGCCAAACACAACTTCTGGATTATTAATATGTTATTTTATTCCAAAATTCAAAAATTTCATTTAATGCTTTTAAAATATTTTTCAAGTTTAAGATTTTAACGTAATTATTTGTTAAATATATGTATTTATTGATTTCAGAGAGGAAGGGAAAGGGGGAGAGAGATAGAAACATCAATGTTGAGAAAGAATATTGATAAGCTGCCTTCTGCATGCCCCATACTGGAGATCGAGCCTGCAAACAGGCATGTGCCCTTGACCGGAATCAAACCTGGGACCCTTCCGTCCACATTCCACCCACTGAGCCAAACCAGCCAGGGCTAACGTAATTATTTTTATATTCCAAATCTCTAATGAAAATTTACATCTTTTCATCTATTTTCTCCATTTCCTCCTCTGTTAAAAATATATTGATCATGTTTCTTTTAAAATCCTTTCTTTTAAACTCTAATATTTGACTCCTCTGTATGTCTGTTTCTATAATTTTTTTCTCTTGCTTTGGTTTATGGTGCCTTGTCTTTGGTATGCCCAATGTTTTTCATTTATTGCCAGACGATGTGTGTAAGACTGTGCTGGAGCTCCCAATGATATGACCAGACTCTAGAAAGGGTTTATCTCTCCACTGGGCAGATAGAATGGGGGGTTATTATTTTAGTCCAAGTGGGAACACCTGCTTCAAACTGGCTCTCCCAGTTTCAAATCAGAGCCTGTTGTAGTTATATAGTCTCTTTCCCCAGGGTTCCTCCAACTCTCACAGGATTGCTAATAGATAAACAAACAAACAAACAAACAAACTCCTTTCCAAAGTTTTCCTGTTTAAGCTTTTTAGTCTGCCCCATGGATCCCTAGTATTCTGGAAATGTACCAAGTGAGAAACTAGTTCTGTGATTGAGGAACCCAACATCTCTGTCAGAAGTTTCTCAGCTCTCCTACAGCATCCATCAGACTTCTCATCAGGCTCTCAGCCTTCTTACTGCACTCAGAATTAACACATGCCTTTAGGATAAAATTGGCTGTAGGAGTCAGCTCACCTCTCCAAGGTTCTTCCTCTCTGGAGACTTGGTCCCATTAATTCTCACTGCTTCTGCAGCTTTGAAGTTACCCTTTGAATTGAATTTATATTTGCTAGCTATTCTGTGGAGTGCTGGTCTGCTGCTAGTTATCTCATCCCAGCTGAAAGCAGAAGCCCTTTAAAAATGTTTGCGACTTCACAGTTTCCAGCGCTTGCCTGAAATGTCTAAACTTGTTCTTTATCTTCCCGAACATAATAAGCATAGTTTATCTTAAAGTTTTTGTGTCAAATAATGCCAATATTAGAGGCCCGGTGCACGAGATCCGTGCCCTGAGAGGACAGGGGTGTCCTTCAGTCTGGCCTGGGCCCTCTCGCAGTCCGGGACCCCTCAGGGGATGTCCACTTGCTGGCTTAGGCCTGACCTCCCCACCCCCAACACACAAACCTAAACAGGCAGTCAGACATTCCTCTTGTAGTCCAGGGCTCTCACAGTCTGGGGCTTCTGCCACCACCACTGTGCTCGCCACCTATCAGCTGGACTTCTAGCTGATCATCTGCCACTGGTGGTCAGTGGGCGTCATAGCAACTGACCAATACACCCTTGGGTCAATTTGCATATTACCCTTTTATTATATACTAGAGGCCCAGTGCACGAAATTCATGCACAGGGGGTGGGGGATGTCCCTTAGCCCAGCCTGCACCCTCTCCAATCTGGGACCCTTGAGCGATGTCCGACTGCCCGTTTAGGCCTGATCCTAGAAGGGACATAGACATAGACATAGATATCCTTCTCACAATCTAGGACTGCTGGCTCCAAACTGCTCACCTGCCTGCCTCCCTGATTGCCCCTAACTGCTTCTGCCTGCCAGCCTGATCACCCCCTAACCACTACCCTGCCAGCCTAATTGATGTCTAATTGCTCCCCTGCCAGCCTGTTTGCCCCCAACTTCCCTCCTCTGCCAGCCTGGTCAACCCTAACTGCCCTCCCCTGCAGGCTTGATCACCCCCAACTGCCCTCCCTCACAGGGCCTGGAAACTGCCAACAGCCCTCTCCTGCTGGCCATCTTGTGGTGGCCATCTTGTGTCCACATGGAAGCAGGATCTTTGACCACATGGGGGCAGTCCTCTTGTGTGTTGGAGTGATAGTCAATCTGCAAGTTACTCTTTTATTAGATAGGATATAGGCCTGGTGCATGGGTGGGGGGCAGCTGGTTTGCCCTGAAGAGTGTCCCAGATCAAGGTGGAGGTTCCCTTGGGTTGAGGGGTGGCCTGGGCGAAGGGCCTATGGAGGTTTGCAGGCTGGCCACGCCCCCCAGTGACCCAAGCAGAGGCCCTGGTATCTGTGATTAATCTATGTCTACAATGGAAATTTGTAGCCTGGAGCAGATCCAAGCCTTCTGCTCACTCTGGGGCCGCAGCCATTTCTGTTTGAAACTTTGTAGCCTAGAGTGGAGGTTTAGGCCAGCAGCGGCAGGTGGAAAGCTTGGCTTCCTCCATTGCCAGGGAAACCCAAACCTCTGTTCTCTCCAGCTCAGTGGCTGGCACCATTTCTGTATCTTTTATAATTAAAACTTTGTAACATTGAGTGGAGGTCTAGGCAGGCAATGGCAGGCGGAAAGCTTGGCTTCCTCTGTTGCCAGGGAAACCCAAGTCTTTTTTCTGCTCTCAGGGGCAGCAGCCATCTTGGTTGGGGTTTATTTGCATAATCTTCTCCTGATTGGTTGGCGTGGCTGTGGGCGTGGCTTGTGGGTGTGGCAAAGGTATGGTCAAATTTGCATATTACTCTTTTATTAGATAGAACTAGTGGCCTGGTACATGAAATTCATGCACATTAAAAGGGTATTAATTAGAGGAAATAATTTAATATTGCTATTTGCTTTTTCTCTATAATAGAAGTATCAGAGACTAAAGAAAATTAGTAAAAGGTATATGAAAACTTTCCTCCTGTCAGAGTCTGGGGCACACCACAGGACCCAAAATCAAGTCCCCACTCACTCACATGTGCCTCAAAATCACGTGAGACCCAGACCCAGCTGCCCCCCTCCTGCATTTGGGTAGATCCAGACCCCGCCAGTCCCACCCTTGCCATACCCCGCAGGGCAGGGGGTGTCCTCGAGTGCCCTGGCCCAGCACCAGGATGGGGGTGTGTGGCCTGAGATCCCCCATCAAGTCTCACCAGGTGGGAGACTTGACCTGAGATCCCCTGTCAAGCCCTGCTGGGTAGGGGGCATGTCCTGAGGTCCCCCATCAAGCCCCATCAGGCAGAGGAGCACAGCCTCAGGTCCCCTGGCCCAGCACCGGGAGGGAGGTGCAGCCTCAGGTCTCCCGTCAGTCCCCACTCGCACAGGGGCTCAGGCTCAGGTCCCCTGTGAAGCCCTGCTGGGTGGGGGGCACAGCCTGAGGTCCCCTGTCAAGCCCAGCCAGGCAGGAGGGGCACAGCCTCAGATCCCCTGGCCTGGTGCTGCGGCAGAGGGTATGGTCTGAGGTCCCCCAGCCTGGTGCCAGGGTAGGGGTGCATCTTGAGGTCTCCTATCAAGCCCTGCCAGGTGGGGTGCAGCCTGAGGTCCCCTGCCAAGCCCTGCCAGGTGGAGAGAATAGTCTGAGGTTCCCTAAGCCAGCACCAGGATGGGAAAGCACACCTTGAGGTCCCCTGTCAAACCCTGCTGGGTTGGGAGTGTGGCCAGCAGTCCCCTGTCAAGCCACACCAGGTGGGAGGCACGGCCTGTGGTCCCCTAGCCTGGAGCTGGGGAGGTGAGGAGCAGCCTGAGGTACCCTAGCCCAGCACCAGGGCAGGAAGCACACGTTGAGGTTCCCTGTCAAGCCCTGCCGGGTGGGGGGCGTGGCCTGTGCAAGTGGGGGGCATGGCCTGTGGTCCCCTGTCAAGCCCTGCCCAGAAGGGGGAGCAGCTGGAGGGTCCCTAGCCCAGCACCAGGATGGGAAGTACACTTTGAGGTCCCCCGTAAAGCCCCACTGGGTGGAGGACTTGGCCTCAGGACCCCTAGCCTAATGCTGGGGCGGGAGTCAAAGCCTGAGGTCCCCTCCCATCTAGTGCACCACGGCCACGCCCACCGCCGGCCTCCCATCCCCACTGCCATGACCACCTCATGCTCCGTGAGCACGTATGCATAGGAAGGCTGGGCCAGGATAATTGGGAGGGGGTGATGGGGGCCAGCATCCTGGGTGAGCTGGGCCTCACAGCCTCTCTGCTTCAGCTCCCAGCACCCCGGACCTAAGGAGTAGTGCTTTCACAGAGGCCTGGCAGGCACTGGATATGGCGATGCCTTAAAAACAGAAGAAGCCCCCTTTAACTCTGGCTGGAAGTGCATTGGGAACTTATGGTCGGGGGAAGCAGCCCAACATCAGGGCTGAAATAAGACCTTGGGTAGCCTCTGGAGGGGGCAAACCAACAGTAAAAGGCATCTTTGAAACAAAGACATTTGAACGTACAGTGGATAGTAGGTGATATTAAGGAATTACCTTAACTTTTCAAGGTGTGACAATGGCTGAATATTTACTTATTTTTTAAAGATACTCATCAGAGGATATTTAAGTGGGAAACAACTTGCTTTGAAAGTATGGTGTTGTCCTGGCCCAGCCCTCCCCGCACCACGGACGCCTCAAGGACTGAGCCTCTCCCACTCACTAGGCCCTCGAAAGCACTGTTCGCAGAGGCGTGGTCTGTGCTTGCCGCCGCCCACCCGCTCCTCCGACCCAGCACCTGGGCCTGACCACTCACAGCCCCGCCTCGTGCTCATTACCCAAGGTGCCCTGGGTGCTCATTTGCATGTCCCAGGCGACAGGTAAACCCCCGTAGCTCAGTCGCAGCCTAACTATCAGAGCAACCAACATGCAAGCCTCGTGAGGGGATCCTATGGCATTAAATTCCCCTAACCGTCCAGAGGTCACCACGAAAGTACACTACTCAGTCACCGTAACTGAAAAGGAGGGATCTCTCGCAGGCCCTTAACACTTCAGCAGCATATATACTAAAATTGGAATGACACAGAGAAGATTAGCATCAAGGATAACACGCAAATTCGTGAAGCATTCCCCGCAGGCATGCTGTGGCCATGCTCCTAGCCACGCCCCTGCTCCGGATTGGCTGGTAGCATAGCAACGGTATGGTAATTTGCATGTTTCTCTTTTATTAGATAGGAAGAAGATATGGAGTCACTGTCTATTGTTTTTATAGTTTGTTTCTGGTAATGTTTGTTCTTATTGTCTTGTTCTCAAATGCCTGGTTATTGATTATGTGCTAGATATAACATTTAAAAGAATTTTGAGTAACATTTTAAAAACTGGAATTACTATCTTTCTCCAGAGAGGATCTTCGTTTCTTCTGCCAAGTGGTCATGTCTGAATTATTTGCTACTCATTTTTTAAAGTTCTTTACCAAGATTTCTGCTAGGATAGCAGTGTGTGAATGTATTTTTTTCAAGTGACTCTAGTTGAGCCCAAATTGAAATCCTTAAACTCATTTCCTTTGAAGTATTTTGCTGTCTTTTTTTTTTTTTAACAAAAAAACATGCTTTTTAGATCTTACAAGTATAATTGTTTTTTGTATTTTCTATTACCATCTCCAGTTGAGACTTGCTAGATTTTCACCAATCCCATTACCTCTTCTGGGCACACAGAAAGACTATTTTCTAGTCTCTCCTGAAATTAGTAACACAAGGCCGATTGATTAGGTTTTAGGCAATGTGATATGGGTGGCAGTGATGTTCTCTCTTTAGTTGTGGCCACAAAACTCTATGCAAGGTTGCCTATGCTATCTCTTCCATAGTGACCTTGGAGGTTATATGGTTAGTATGGAAGAAACACAAAATACATCCCCATGAGGAGAGGGACTTCACAGCACACTGTGACATGGGCAAGAAATAAGCATTTATTATGGAAAGCTGCTAAGACTTTTGTGGGAGTTTGTTATAGCAACTATATTACTTGTCCTGTTTAATATACCATTAGAAAACTTTTTTTTTCCTCTCAGCTATACTCATCAAGATGCAATTTTATTTAGTCAGGTTTGAAAATGGGGCTGAACTGAATGATGATAACATTATCATATTGAATATCCAAAATTTCTAGACCTCAGGCTCACAAAAATATGTGTATATCAAAAATAATTATTTTCTTTTTTCCTGAAACTCAATGGGCTCTCTCAGAGTAATCATTGAGAGAAGATAACTTGAATACCATGCAAAAATGCAATATTTTCAGGCTAGTTTAGGATGAAATTTTAGTGAAAAAATCCTCTTGTCATGAGGAAAAATTGTTAGCATCATTTGGCAGGTTTAAAGTTTTCTGACCCATTGTCATGCTGTTAGAAAAAATGATGAGTAATGATGCAATTTATTTTACACTAATGTGATTATTTTCATGAGTCACAAAAGACTCAATCATCCCCATATTCACATCTTTATCAAATGCAAATCCTAGGACTTTTAACACTTCCTGTCTTGCACCAGGTCTCACTACTTATTCCCAATTTTCTATGGCTACAACCAGGAAAAACCCTTTAGAGGTGCTCTTTCATCTTCTTCAGGACTTGTGCCTCCCAGAGAATGCCGTCCGCCATTCATCCCACCAACACTCTGATCAGCATTTCTCAAACATTTGTTAACCCCAAACTACTTACTGGTTACTCAGTGTATTCTTTTGATAAAACTTTTGGCTCAAAAATTTAAGCATTGGGTTCTATGCGCAGTATGTTTCTTTTCTGCCACTAAATTATAGGACTAAAATTATAGGTGATTGGGAATGTCAGCAAGTATTGATGCCTTCATCAGATAGTTCTGGATATTCAGGTCTAATATGAACCCAGAATTATTAGAGAGATTTAGTGACTAAGTCTCTTGAAAAATTCTTAAGTCTGCAATTGAATTAAAGGCTGGCAATTTAATTGGGTCTACTTGGACTAGTAACAATTAAATTCCTTATCTACTTTTATTACAGTTGTGTTCCGTTAAGCAATTCTTTATTTTATTGAAGCCCTTGATGTGGCTTTTAAACATACCCAAGATTTCATTGCTTTGATTTCTCTAATTAAAAGAAATTAAATATTGAGAATGAGTCAAATTCCCAGTGGCTGAGGCATTTGTACGACATCTTGTTTGGTTTTAATCCTGACATCTCATTCTCACCATTGAAAATTGGCTGTCGTTTATCCCTGAAGTAATAAATTCAGGCTTGTCCAAAAATACTGAGGGTGTTGCTTAGATATACCGGACATTTGAAATGATAGAAATGGTCTTTATCAGCATCATCAGTGTCAGGAGGAAATTTCCTTACCCCTATTTCACAGTTCCTAAGAGCACCTTTATTTCTACCAACCAGGGTTCTTCACTAGGGGAATATGTCTCATATTCACTGTCCATTTCTTGGCAACATGTGCTGAAAAAGTGTACACTGAATAGCTGCAAGTTAATCATAATTAAAATTGTCACTATTTCCTTAAACATAAAATTGCAATTAGGAGACTCTGTGTAGACTGCCAATTAATCTCCAAAAACTAAGCCAGTGTGCACTCCCACAGCCAACCTCCTGCAGTCCCTTCCCCCTGCCAGCTGGCCCGCCCCATAGGCCCTGATCGGGGGGGGGGGGGTGCTGGCCAACCTCCCAGGGTCCTTCTTCTGGCCAACCAGCCCCCCAATAGGCCTCAATCGCTGGCCAGGACAAGGGACCCCACCCATGCATGAATTCATGCACTGGCCCTCTAGTTTTCTATAAGACACTCAGACTTGGAGGTCAATATTGTAGCCCAATGAGCTAGCATACCAAGCAGAAAATGGGTTGGCTGCAGTCATTAAACAAATAGGCATAGAGGTGAAGGGGACAGTACCAAAATCATGACTTTGCCCCATACTTCAAAAAAAAATGTTTATATCAGAGCTCTAAGATAGGCTTTTCCTTATATATCACTTACTTCATTCCACAACTGCTTTTTGAGCATCTATACCAAGCATGTCAAACTCCTGGCTGCAAGCTCCACATGCTTGATCTACACTGTGCCTGGCACTCTTATAGGCATCGGATTTTCAATGAACACAACAAAAGTACCTCCTTTATGGAGTTTATGTTCTCTAGGGACAGACAGAGAAGAAATAAAGAGAGTATATACAGCATGATTATAGAACTCTCAGTTTAATGGAGAGATAAACACAGATACTTAATTACCAAACATGTTGAAAGAGGGATAATAAACCCAAGGGCATTTGCTAGAAGGAAGGAATCCACAACTCACTTTATGTCGTGAGATGGATGGATGTGAACTCTTCCTGGTAGAAGAGACATCTAAACTGAATATTAATAGCTAAGGATTGATCAGGAAAAAATTGGGGAGGGACTAGAAGGGTTATTTCAGAATAAGGGTTGATAGAGTAGTGCAAAGTATATGGGGGATGTTTGTGGTATGGTACAGTCAGAACTTTGGTGTTACTATTACTTGCAAGGGGAGACAGGGTCAGGATGACCAACAAACCACATTAAGGATCTTGGTCTTTGTACATACACTGCGACTGGGGAAGAAGAGAAGACTTAAGTGTCAAAATCAGATTTTCTAGCGCCTATTCTGTGCTTCTGTGAAGTACTATTCGATGCATGAGCTAAAAGATACAAGACATTATAGGTACATCATCTGAAGGTGCTTGCTTCTGTATTGTCCAGTCTTTTGGTTTACTTCTTGTTCTGCCATAGACCTGCTCAACCTTGATCTATACCATTCCTCTCTGCTCAGTGCATGCTGCACAGTATCCAGTCCTTGTTCTTGAGCTCACAGAAAGATCCAGTTTGGATATAGCAAAATTATACCCTCGTCCCTAAGCAAGATTAACATATTAGCTTTAGTTTGAGAAGCATTCTATCACTTGGTACCATGTGGTCCTGTGCTTCATGGCACCAGAAAACTGGGACAACCAAAGGACCTGATTCCCTTGTACATTTTAAGCCTTCAAATCTATCTTTATGGGAAACTTTGAACCAAATCCATCCTTCAAATACTGATGTACTTTCCCTTTGAAATGTGAACACCATCAATTCTATGCAAAATTTTGAGAGCTTGTGTATATATGTTAAAAAACAAACACACACAGCCATTCTATATATACCTTGTGCATAAAACCATCACTAAAATTAGTTTTACAAAGTGGCTAATTTTTTAAAAAGTATTCTTTCAGCAAGTATTCCATTGGGCTTTTCATTGCATTTATATATCTGTATACTTAAGTCTTACCCCAACCCCATGTGGTGGTTGTTTTTTTGTCTTTGTTTTCCTTCTATTGTTTGCCAAGAGCATGTACTACTACTTCTTGACCTTAAAGTGGCACATTAAATCATGAATGCAGCAATTGCAGATGGCTCATTCTGCATTTACTCTATAGGAAGCCCAGGTCATGGTTTTGTGTACTGTATGTCTTTTCATTTTTAATCTACATCTGCTCTTAAGAGTACATAATTCAGCTAGCTCCAAGGTTGAAGGTCACATGACAAAGTATTAACCACAAAAAGTTATTAAAATGTTATGAGACTATTACACATACTAATGCCATTTTCAGCTATGACATTTGTCAATGTCTCTTAACCTTACATAGGACAAATTTATTTTAAAAGACATTTGCAAGCAAAATAATATATTTTATTGAAAATTGTGAAGTTACAGTTCTTCAGAAAAATAAATTAAAAGAAACAGAATTGACTCAAGTGCAGTGACATTTAGTTTTCACTCAAACACAATCATTTTGAAAAATAAAATCCACAGTTTAATTTCTTTATGGCATAAACGTGTTTTCCTATTTATTATCAAGAAAATGCTAATGGAATAATTTTCAGTGATACTTCAACACATCATCTTTCTGGACCTAACTTAAATGGTACGTTAGTACTAGTATCTAGTTCAAATAGATCACTGATGTGTGTGCAGAAGAACTAGCTGATTTTTAAGAATATTTACCATTTATCATAGAGCAATATATAGCATTCCTAGACATTTCTTAAGCATGTTTTCTTATCTCCTTGGTAAAAACCAATCACTTGCAGAAGGTTGTTTAGCCTGGTGAGCACTAGTGGCATAAACCAGATTAACCATAATATTGCTAAAGTATTAAATTATTACAGTCAGCCATTTAATGTTAGGAAGTGTATGGTTATACTCTTTTAAAATCAAGATTTCTCAAATTTTCATATGAATGGGAAACTAGTTGATACAAGAAACTAAAAATAGACTCAGTTTTTAAAAAACTCATATTATCAATGATCTGTATTTTTATCAAATTTTTTTTCCCTCAACAGAAAATATTCATTGAGCCACTGGTATTAATTTTACTTATTTCTATGATCTATATTCTGTATCTTCTTCCTTTTAGAGAAAGGAGAACTGAGGCCAAGACCCAATGGTATAGATATCAATAAACAACGTACTATTCTGATGCTATGCCAACTGATGTCTACAGTGAAGAGGTGCCACAGGTAAGCTACAGAAATACCTGTGCTTTGCCACAGCAAGACATGGCACTAATGTAGAACTTCAATTAATACTTCAAATAGTATTTTAGAGTATTTTGTAATTAAACAGCTTTTCTATATTATGAAATTAGGCCTTGTTAAAAAACTTATAACATGCATATTTGCATAAGATACTTATGTTAAGTGCATCCTAGGTGAAAGGCAGAAATGGTTTTAATAAAGGAGAATCCGATGAGGACAGAATTAAAACATGTGGCACTTGCTAACACCTGTGTCATTGGTAACACCATACAAACTGGTCTTTAACCAAGAAAACCCTAGTTCTTATTGAATTGTGGAGAGGTCTGGCCATGTCGGGAAAAGATCCTCTGATAAAAAAAATATCTGAGTACCAGCGTTTTGACAACTCATTTTTAAAACTGGTGAAGCCCTTCTGAATTTAAAGGACTAGTGGTAACTTAAAACAGAGGTTACCAGAGGTAAGAAAAGCTTTCTTTTCCCTCACCCTAATTAGGAAAGGCTCTCAGGCACATCTCATCAGCTTTCAGAGAAGAGGAGACTATATGGTGGTGGCAGATGAAATGCTGAAGTAATTTTAGCCATAATGTAATGGAGCAAAAAGATACCAAATACAAATTTGGCAGGTGCAATCACTCTCATTTTTCTAGGCCCTAATATAAAAGCAACAGCTTGTCTAATAAAAATATCTTCTCCAAAAATCTTTAATAAATGTTATGACTCATTAAAACTACATTTTCAGAGGAAAAATACTGCCCACTGATTTTTTACAAATAAAACACATCATCAATCCTTAAATAAGAGTGCATTTATAATTTACATCTAAATCGTGTCTCCTCTTAAGAATTAAAACTACTCTCTCTCTTTTTAGCCTCTCTTCTTTTCTGCACTTCAACTTCTCTTTGTACCAAAAGTATTGCTAATTTAGTGAATTAAGTACTAGATGTCAGTTAAGCACTCATTGGTTATAATGTGCTTGACATTTATTCATTTGAATTTAAATTTTATCTATTACTATGATAAACTAATCAAAATTTCATTGAATTGGATGACTTCATAAGGAAAATAAACAGGTGAATGTATAAAAATAAAATTTCACACACGAACTAGAAATATTAAAAATAGCTGACAAAAAACTTAATAGTGCTTAATAGTGCCTCCTATTATATAATGGTTTCCAAGTCAGTTTATACCACTAAACTTTTTAAAAAACTCTTGACTTATTCTTAGATTCAAAATTATATAACACTAGTTTCCATATGATTACTTTTCCTATAACTTCTTTCATATCTTCTCAATATGACTAAATGTTCAACATAACACTGTTTGACATAAAAATATCACAATTATTGGTATTACTCAATGCAAATGCTTAAAAAAGAGTTTGATTCATATGAATTTGTACCAAAATAAAGCTTCTGACATTTCTTTAGGATTTTACTTGATGATTCATTCATGATATAAGCAAAATATACTTGAACTAAGTTAACATTTACATATAAAAATATAGAATATATATACGACAGTGATCTTGATGTCTTCTACTATTACAATTAGAGTACCACCAGCCTGATTAAAAAGTTCAACATGTTTTAAATTATAAGTTTTTTAAAAAGCAAGATTGTTTTACACTTAATTTTAATCCTCCATATCAACTGAGTTTCTTTGTTTTGGCTAATAAAGGGGCTTGAAGAACATGGACCAGAGGGTTATTATTGTCCTTTATTTTTCCTAAACATGAATATACTTGTGTTTATTCTGCCTACTCTGACCAATAAAAGGAAAACCACAGGGCAGGAAACAGTGAAAAAATCCTGTCTTTTGTCAGAGATCTATTTTCTGCCATTAAGAAGAATGGATGGTGCCTGAAACAACCTCAAAAGCAAGAAATACAAAGAGCTCAAACCACAAAGAGAAATAATAAGAGCTTGGCACCTTCTATCAGCCAGCAGTTAAACTAGCAAGTGATTTCTGTTTTGTTCTTTTTTTTAAATTGCTTCTTTTCCTTGTTGAGGTTTATATGGCTGAAGTGCAGGCTTTTTAGAGTTCTGATCTTCTGCTCAGGTCACGTGTGCTATTCAAAGACCACCGGCTTTCAGAATATTAAAATAATTAAATGGACTCAAATAAAGTTAAACTGAGCTGCCCTTATTCTTTTGCGTAGATGTGATGTGAGAAATAAAAAATCCTGGACTAGCAATCGAAAGTTCAGTTCTCTTGATCTCAAGGCTGAGTGATCTTGCCCAAGTTACTTAACCATTCTGGGCATTAATTTCCTCAGGTAAAACTAAGGGAATTGTATTGGGCAACCTTTAAAGTATCTTTCAAATTTAATGGAAGCACTAAGGCAGAATCTTGTAGAGTGCCTTGTAGTTTTCATTATGAAGATCAACTACCATGACAGAATATTGTAAAAATAATTTTGCTTTATGGATTTCTGATGCTAACATTATGGTTTGTGAGAGTTTTCTAAACTTCCAGAGGCTAATCATAAGTATTTGGCTCTCTAATAAAAAATAATAATCGTGATATTTTTACATTATACACAAAGTATGATTTGACATTCACTGGAATGGTCTGGAGTTTTACTTACATCCTTTAATTCTCTTATTGTTGAATCCTGTTCTCTCTTCAACTAGGTGGCAAAATGTAACATAAGAATAAAAGGATCTTGGCTAAAGTATTTCTGACTGAATGAAGAATAACAGAAGTCTTTTAATTATTTAACATTTTAATTTTAATTTTATTGCTAATATTTAAAAACAATAATCTGTAACATTTTACCACCCCACTGTTAGTAAAGAATTGAAATTCACTGCCAAAATATCAATATTGTGCCAAAAGAAAAGAGTTTGGTTCTATTTTAAGTATATGGCAATGTATTCTAGTTCTTATTTTAATCATTTTCAGAATTGAGACAAGAGTAGAAGACTCAATTCCATGTCAACTATTTCAAACCAGATGTAAAGCATGTTGAATTCATTAGAGAGGGGCTTTGTGGAGTAGCAGATACAACTTTGGGAGAAGGATAAATAATTTCTTCAACAGTTACATAGGTACCTAACAAGAAACCAACAACTCCAGTAAATGCTATAGAAATATTTTTCAGAATCATCCATATATTGTAGTGTTCCTTAGAAAATGTAAGAATTTCAATCAAAGGCGGGAGGATCAGGGCCAATGTGCTGCTGCTCACAGCTCCAACGAAGGAAATCACAATGTCTAATCGAGGAATCAGAACTGCTCCAGCACCTGGTAAATGGAAATGTCTTTATTTAAATATTTATTACTTACATGAATACTATAGAATTTTCAATACATTACATTAAAGTTAATGCAAGTAGGCACTACTAAACTACTGCTTATGGGAGAATATGTTGAGCTAAAAAGGAAGACAGACAAAATGGTGAGTGACATTTCTTGAACTTTGACTTGTCAGAATTTATTATATAACAATTTTTAATATTTTGCTGTGAGATTCTGGGCAAAGAAGTTGGGTAGTTTATTTCCAAAGCATTTTCATTATTCTTCCATTCAAGTCATTGTAGATGAGGTGGTGTGATATAAATAAATCATTAAATAAATTAGAAGACAGTGCTAGCTATTCCTTACACCAGAATTTCAGTTAACCAAATAGAAGGAACAACAGAAATAGAAAAATCAATATAAAGCAAACACTACAGTGATAACTGTTGTATAAAAAGTTACTAAAAGATGCTAAAATTGGTGGGCGAAAACTGTAGAGAATAGGATATTTGCATAATTTCAAAGTATCTCCCTACAAAATACTTACCGTATTTTCCAGCATATAAGACAACTTTTTAACCCAGGAAAATCTTCTTAAAATTACCATATTGAAATCAAATCTGATTTTTTAAAATTTTTATTTGGTATGCATTGGAAGAGGAGTAGTCTTATATGGCGAGTATATCCCAAACTATATTTTAATAGGAAAAAGTAGGGGGTCGTCTTACACACCCAGTCATCTTATACACCGGAAAATATGGTAATTATAAAGGGAAAAGGAGTTTCTTTATAGTGGAGAAACCTCTCAAACACCCTCCAGCAAGTGATCAAAGTTAACATCACTAGTAAAACATAATTGATACCATCGTGTGATGCATTGGGAAGTGCAAAGCATCACCTATGGAATTTTTGTTAAAAATGCTTAACTTCAACCTAATCATAAGAAAGCATCATACAAATCTAAACTGAAGGAATTACTGACACTTCAAACCAAAGACAAAAACTGTCAAGACTAGAGGAAACTAAGTAGACATGACAACTAAATCAAATGGGATATTGCACTGGTTTCTGGATCAGAAAAGGATATTAGAGACAAAACTGGCAAAATGAGAATAAGGTCTACAGGTTAATTAGTAGTGTTGTATTAATATTAATTTCTTGATTTTAATAATTGTAGGAGGGTCCGAAATGGGGGTGAAAGAGGACATGGAGTTTGCCCCCTCCCATGAAGACACCAAATGCCTGAATGTGCACTTGTATTTATAGAAATTCCTTCTGAGACAACTGAACAACAAAGGAGAGAAAGACTACATAAAGAAGAGTAAGGAACTGTGGGAGCCCACCAGAAATCTGTGGGAAGCCATCAGGAACGAAGGAACTGGTAAGTACTGCGGTTTACATGCCCTCTGCACTTAGATAGCTCAATAGGAGCTTAACTAGGTGCTCTGACTGACCTTCAAGGCTGCAATAAGATCTCCAGCCAGCCCTCCTGGAGCTAACTCGAGCAGGAAACAAGAATGAGCCATAATAGGTGTGCGTAGTAGCAGCCTCTCCTACCCCCTAGCCTGTCCTCCCCACCCCCCCACCCCATACCAACAGGGTGCAGAGGTTCCCCTTTACCAGGCCACGGCTGCAAGCACCCCCTGGACTGCCCCACTAGGAGCAAAAGCAAAACCACGAGAGCCCCAGCTCATGCATCTTGGGTAGCCTTGTCTAGAGAGAGGGATATTGGTGCTGTGGTGATCATGTTTACAGGGTGTTCTATCTCTGACCAGGCTCTCACAATAGTCTATCAAAACAATAGGGTGAGCCTTGTATACAGAGCAGAAAGCACTCACTCACCCCCCAGTAAGAGAGAGTTCTGCTGCACCTCAGGCCTACACAGGGCTCCCAACCCAGACCAGTACCAGTCAATCAAAACAAAAGAGCTTGCCACAGCCCCCCACACCAGGCTGTTCTACCTAGATCAGAATCAGCAGGGTTCTGTAGCACAAACCTGTATGACTGTCCCACCTGGCACAGCAGGAAAGCTAATACACACCAGGATATACCACCTGGAAATTGCAACTTCGGGCCAGGCAGCATTTCAGAAACCAGCACCCCAACCCCAGACTCTACACAGAGGCCACTTTTAAACAAGACCATTTTCTTCAAAATTGGGCGAGAGAGCAATCTTACCTCATAGGAACAATCACCAAAGGTCAAGCAAAATGGGGAAACAGAAGAATATGCCCCAAATGAATAAACAAAATAAATCCTGGAGATAAACTGAAACAGATAAATAATTGGCCAAATAAATTTAAACAATCATAGGATGCTCAACGAAGTTGAGTACAATAGAGGAACTCAGAGAACTTCAACAAAGTTAGAAAATAAAGAACCAAACAGGGATGAAGAATACAAAAACTTAAAAGGAAAACACATTAGAAGGAGTTAACATAGAAGAACAGATTAGTGACCTGAAAAAGTGGAAAGCACCCAATCAGCAAAATGAAAAAGAATTTTTTAAAATGAGAAGGATCTCTGCATCAAGTACTGAAACATAGGGGTTCCCAAAAAAGGAGAGAGAAAGAGGCAGGAAGTATATTGAAGAAATAATGGCTGAAAAGTTTCTTAATCTGAGGAAGGAAAGAGACATCAAAGTCCTGGAAGCAGAGTCCCAAACAAGATGAACCCCGCCAAGACATGATTAAAATGGCAAAAGTTAAGGACAGAGAAACAATCTTTAAGGCAGCAGGAAGGAAACAAGACCTTTCATACAAGGCAAACCCCCCATAAGCCACTCAGTTTATTTCTCAGCAGCAATGTTACAGACCAGAAGGGAGTGGCAGGAAATATTTAAAGGACTGGTACAATCTAGACTACTATACTCTCTGCAAGGTGGTTATTCAGAACCCAAGGAGAGATAAAAAGCCTCCCCAACAAGCAAAAATGAAAGAAGTTCACCACTACTGAAACAGCTTCACAAGAAATGGGGATCCTCTTTATGCAAAATAGAAAAGGCAATAACCTAAAATAGAAAATACAGGGAGGAAAAAAACAATGGTAAAGGCAAATATACACTGAGCGGCCAGATTATTATGACCTCTGAACACATAATAATCTGACCACTCAGTGTGTGTGTGTGTATACATATTACATACATATACATATATATGTACATATACATACATACACATATATATGTTAGAGGCCTGGTTCATGAATTCGTGCATGGGTGGGGTCCGGCCAGCCTGGCCTGGGGGAATGGACATGGGCGGTTGGCTGGCCTGCCTGCTGGTCGAACTCTTGATCAAGGGGACAATTTACATATTAGCCTTTTATTATATAGGATATACACTGAGTGGCCAGATTATTATGTGTTCAGAGATCATAATAATCTGGCCACTCAGTGTATTCATCACTTAAAAAGATAAAACTAGCAAAACAATTACAATAAATAGGGAATACACAAAACGATATAAAACATGACATTAATAAGTGTGTGTGGGGGGGGGATAAAAATGTAGTACTTTTAGAATATGTTTGAACTTATACACATGTGATCTTAAAATACTGCTGTAGATATAGATGGATATGTGGTAACCAAAAATAAAGAGAAAGAAACCCTAACAAAACACTAATTAAAGGAAACTGGCATACCAAAAGAAAAGAAAAGTCAACAGAAATAGAAAAAAATTGAAAACAATTAAACTGGCAATAAGCACATACCTCTTGATAATTATTTTAAATGTAAATGGACTAAATGCTCCCATCAAAAGACACAGCATGGCAGAATGAATAAAAAACAAGACCCATCTATATGCTGCCTAGAGGAGATTCACTTTAGATCAAAAGACACACCAACTGAATATGAAGGTATGAAAAAAGATATTCCCTGCAAATAGAAATCAAAGAGATCTGGGATAGCAATACACATATCAAATAAAATAGACTAAAACAAAGGGTTGAAAAGAGACAAAGAAGAATCCTATCTAATAAAAGAGTAATATGCAAATTGGCCATACCTTCGCTACACCCAATAAGTCATTCTCACAAGCCATACCCACAACCAATCAGGAGCAATATGCAAATTAACACCCAACCAAGATGGCTGCTGCTCAAGGCTGGGGCTGGGGTGGAGCCAGCCAGCAATCAGCCCTGTGGCAGGGCGGTTCCTGGCTGGGGCAAGTCCAGGGCTGGAGCAAGGCCAGGGCTGGGGTGGAGCCAGCGATCGGCCCCATTGCAGGGCCATGGCTGGATGCGCAAGGCCGAAATCCTCAGCCAGAGGATTTTGGCCTTGGGCATCAGGGTGAGAATCAGTAAGACATTCCTTGAGGGCTCCCAATATGTGTGAGGGGGCAGGTTGGGCTGAGGGATATCCCACCCCCAGTGCATAAATTTTGTGCACCAGGCTCCTAGTAGTTAAAGGGGTCTATCCAAGAACAGCATATAACAATTGTAAATATTTATGCACACAACATAGACACACCCAAGAATATAAAACACATATTAATGGACACAAAGCCAGAAATTAACAGTAATAAAATAATAGTTGGGGGCTTTAATACCCCACTTACCTTAATGGATAGATCATCAAGACAGAAAATTAGTAGGAAATGATGGCCTTAAATGTCACATTAGACTAGAGTGACTTAATAGACATTTCTAGAACATTTCACCCCCTAATTGCAGAATACACATTTTTCTCCAGTATATATGGAACATTTTCCAGGAGAGACCACATATTAGGCCACCAAACAAACCTCAATAAATTCAAGATAACTGAAATCATTATCAAGCACCTTTTCTGACACAAATGGTATAAAACTAGAAATCAACTAAAGAAAGAAAACTAGATAAAACATAAATACATGAAATTTAAATAACATGCTAATAAATAACCAATAGGTCAGAGAGAAAAATGAAACAGGAAATTTAAAACTACCCTGAGCCCTAGCCAGTTTGGCTCAGTGGATAGAGCATTAGCCCACAGACTGAAGGGTCCTGGGTTCATTCCCAGTCAAGGGGCACATACCTCAGTTGCAGGCTGAATCCCCAGCACTGGTCAGGATGCTAGCAGGAGGCAGGCAACCAATTGATATGTCTCACACAGATGTTTCTGTCTCTACTCCCCTTCCCTACTCTTTCTGAAAATCAATGGGAAAATATCCCTAGGTGAGCATTAACCAAAACCAAAAACAAAAACAAACTACTGGAGACAAATGAAAACACAACCTTCCAAAATGTATGGGGTGCAGCAAAAGCAGTTCTAAGAGGGAAATTCATAGCTAAACCGGCCTTCCTGAAGAAACAGGGAAATTCTCAAATAAGCAATTTACTTTATATCTAAAGGAGCTAGAAAGAGAATAATAATAAAGAAAACCCAAAGTAAGTAAAAGGGAGAAAACACAGATCAGTGTGGAAATAAATGAAATACAGACTAAAACAAATTAGAAAAGAATGAGAAAATTCAGAGCTGGTTCTTTGAAAGGACAAGTAAAATTAACAAATATCAAGCCAAACTTAAGAAAAGAAGAGCCCAAATAAAATCTGAAATGAAAGAGAAGAGACTGCAACAGACAACAGAGAAAATAAAGAATCACTGAAGAATACCATGAACAATTATATGCCAGCAAACTACAATCTAGAAAAAATGGATACATTTCTAGAAACATAAAACTTCCAAGACTGAACCAGGAAGAAATAGAAAATATGAACAGGCTGATTACTGGCAATGAAATTGAAGTAGTCATAAAAAAAACTTCCAATAAACAAAAAGCCCAGATGAATTCTACCAAACATTTAAAGAATAATTAATACCTATCCTTCCCAAACTATTCAAAGAAATTAGAGGAAGGGCTACTTCCAAACTTATTCTAAGTGGGCAGCTTTTACCATGATACCAAAACTGGACAATGAACAAAAAGAATTACAGGTGAACAACCATGATGAATACAGATGCAAAAATTCTCAATAAAATACTAGTACACCAAAGTCAACAATACATTAAAAGGACAATGCACCATGATCAAGTGGAATTTATACTAGGGGATGAAAGGATCATTTAATATCCTCCAAACAATTAATGTTATACATCACATCAAAAAAAATTAAATGATCATTTTGAATATATTTTATTGATTTTTCACAGAGAGGAAGGGAGAGGGAAACATCAATGGGAGAGAAACATCGATCAGCTGCCTCCTGCACACCTCTAACCGGGGATGTGCCCACAGCCAAGGCACATGCCCCCAACTGGAATTGAACCTGGGAACCCTCAGTCTGCAGGCCGACGCTCTATCCACTGAGCGAAACCGGTTCGGCTATATGATCATTTTGAATGCAGAAAAGGCATCTGACAAAACTCAACATCCATTTATGATAAATACTCTCAACAAAGTGGGTATAAAAGGAACTTACCTCAACATGATAAAGGTTATATATGATAAGCCCACAGTTTAAATTATACTAAAGGGACTTGTGTGCATGCATATCAGCCTAATCAATGGCCAATGACAACAGGGGAGTGGGGCATAATTGGGGATTTGGGGGGTTATGGGGAAATAAGGACACATGTAAAAAATAAAAATTAAAAAAAACTATAAGGAAAAAATAAAAATAAAATATTAGAAAAAGTTATACTAAATGATGAAAAGCTGGAAGTGTTTCCACTAAGATAAAAAACAGATAAGGATACTCTCACCACTATTATTCAATACTAGGGGCCCGGTGGACAAAATACGTGCACTGGGGGTGGGTAGTCCCTCAGGCCAACCTGCCCCCTCTCACATACTGGGAGCCCTCAGGGGATGTCCAACTGATGGCTCACCCCAGCCTGCCCAAGGCCTAAGCCTCTGGCGAGGCTTTCAGGCCTTGGGCACCCAGCCATCATGTTGCTCAGCTCAGCCCCTGCAGCCTGAGACCACCTGGCCCTGGGGACCAGACGCTCGCCACCGCTTCTGCTCACAGCACCTGGGAGCCGGGTGCTCCCTGCCACAGCCACCACCACCGCCGCTTTCCCTCACAGTGCCCGGGGCTGGGCGCTCCCTGCAGCCGCTGCCACTTCCGCGCTCAGTGCTGGGGGCCGGGTGCTTGCTGCTGCTTCATCTCCACTCCTGGGGCCCGGTGCTCTCGCCGCTCGGCCCTGCCCCTCACGCCGCTCGGCCCCACCCCCTGCTCCTGATTGGCTGGTAACATAGCGAAGGTATGGTAAAATTAGCATATTACTTTTTATTAGCTAAGATAGTACTAAAAGTCCTAGCCACAGTCATCAGACAAGGTGAAGAAATAAGACATCCAAATTGTAAATGAAAGAGGTAAAATTGTCACTATTTGCAAGTGACATGATATTCTATACAGAAAAAACATACAGAATCCACCAAAAAATTAATAGAATAAATGAATTGAGTATAGTAGCAGGATTCAAAATTAATTTACACAAATCAGTTGTGTTTCTATATATATAAAATGCTAATATGCAAAGTGTCCCCTTGGTAGTTCAACTGGGAAACCAGGAGTTCAATTCCTTGCTATGATGTGCAGAACCAAAGGAAGGCCCAAGCTGGCAGCCAACAGGCCCAATCAGCCCTGACTGCCAGCCAGGCCTAGGACTCTCTAAGTATACAAATAATTAGAAGGAGAAATTGATAAAATCCCATTTATAGTTGCAACAACAAAAAAAGAAAATATATGAATAAATTTAACTGAGCAATCTACAGATTCAATGCAATTTCTATCAAAATACCAATGACATTCTTCTCAGAAGTAGAACAAATAATACTAAAATCTATATGGAATCACACAAAAGACATAAATAGTTAAAGCAATCTTGAGAAAGAGCAACAAAGTTGGAGATATCACACACTCTGAGGTCAAGCTATATGATTCTATATAATAAAAAGCTAATATGCAAATTATCCCAACCAGAGTTTGACCAGGGGGTGGGGCTAACTGGCCAACCACCTTTGGCCCCTCCCCCTGGCAAGCCCAGCCCTATTAGGGCAGGCTGGCCGGACCCCACCTGTGCAGAAATTCATGCACCAGGCCTCTAGTAAATTTATAATAATCAAAATAGTTTGGCACAAAACCTCACACACAGATGAATGGGACAAAAAAAGAGAACCCATAAATAAATCCTCACTTATATGGTCAATCTACAAGAGAAAAGGAAAAGTCTATAGTAGAGAAATGATAGTCTGGTTAATAAGGTTGTTAGGAATACTAGAATACTCTCTTACACCTTATACGAAAATAAAACTCAAAATGGGTTAAGGGCTTAAATGTAAGTCCTAAAATCATAAAATTCCCAGAGGAAACCATAGGTAGCAAACTATCTGAACCAGTCTTAGTAATATATTTTTGGAGATGTCTCCTCAAGCAAGGTAAACAAACAAATGGTACTTCATCAAACTAAAATGCTTCTGCACAGCAAAGGAAACTAACAAAACAAAAAGACAACTTACTGAATGAGATGATACATTTGCAAATGATATATAGGATAAGTTGATATATCAAAAATATATAAGGAACTCGAACAACTCAATAACAAAAAAATGAATAATCCAATTAAAAAATGGGCAGAGAACATGAAGAGACATTTCTCCAAAGATGACATATAGATAGCCTATGCCTATGAAAAGGTTCTCAATGTCACTAATCATCAGAGAAATGCAAATGAAAAACGCAATGAAACACCACTTCACACCAGTCAGGATGGCTATTATCAACAAGTCAACAAATAAGTGTTGGTGAGGATGTGGAGAAAAAAGAACTCTTGTGCACCACTGGTGAGTCCAAAAATTGGAGCAGCCACTATGGAAAAAAGTATGGAGATTCCTCAAAATCTAAAATAGAACTACCATACAACCCAGCAATTCCACATTGGAGTGTTTTTTTAATGATAACACTAATTAGAGAAGATACATGCTCTCCTATATCCACAGCATTATTTGCAATAGATGATATATGGAAGCAACAGAGGTGTCCATTGACAGATGAATGGATAATGAAGATGTGGTATACATACAATGGAGTAGTACCCATCAATTAAAGGAAGAGGAATCCTGTTACTTGCAACAACATGGATGGACCTAGAGATTATTATGCTAAGTGAAGTAAGTCAGAAAGAGAAAGACAAATACCACAGGATTTCACTTATATGTGGAATTTTTGAAAAAACAAAAACAGATTAAAAGAAACAAAGAACAAACTGATGGCTGTCGAGGGTAGGGGCTGTAGACGTTGGTGAAAAAGTGAGAGAGAATATAGTCAATAATAATGTGATAAATTTGTATGGTGACAGATGATTATTAACAGGGTGGCACATCATAATATATATAAATGTGGAATCACTATGTTCAATACCTGAAACTTACTGTTTGCCAATAATAATAATAAATGATTGCTTTGAAATTAAGTTTTATCTACTTTAACCAATTTGGTTTTTCTTCAGACAAAATGTAATACATCCAATTCTTTACAACTAGGCATAAGCTCCACCCCAAACTGCTCAATGCAATTTATAGAATTGCCCAAAATTTTAAGCTCTATCACCCTCTAACCTTGAATGAACGACATGGTTACCAGTATCTTCCACAGAACTTCCAAAGCTGCTTGTTCCCTCAGAACCCGAATAGCCTGGTTCTTGATATCATTCTAGGCAATCCCATTAATTAGTTCGGTGTTAACTATTTTTCTATTTGTAGTTATAATAATAGTGACAATAATAACTTCTAGCTATTTTGTTAATATTTTTAAACTCTACAAAAATGATACAGTTGAGGAAAGGGGAGCTCACAAATGGTCTGAAACTTCCCTAAAGACACCAGCAATGAAGTGCAGGCCTGAGTTTGAACCATGAGGTTAGTGTGACTTCACAACTCACATTCTCCACGATACCAAACTCCCTGTCGTAAGTCTCCCTTATGAATACTTGTAAAAGCATTTTCCAATGCAAAATCTTCATAACACATTATGTGCACTCAAATAATAAGTAAAAGAAACCAATGAAATTTTTAAAGATCAAAACAAAGCTCATTCCTATAAATAGTCATGGAGAGTTTAACTGTTTAATATATAAAATTTAGCAGGAAAAAAAAACTGAGAAAAACTAGAACCATAGTAAAATATATATCAACAATTTAAGAGATCCCTTATGCATTTGATTTAAATATACTTATATTTTAATCATCACTGATATCATTTTCAAAATAATACTTTGACTAGTTCTTCTAAGTTTGATAGTGTCTGGTTGTGTTTTCTTATTCAGAACTAGAAACCGAGCGCACGATTCGAAATCGTGCAGCACCACCCACCCTGGAGTCACTGGTCCGGCCCTGCCTTGCTCTCCAGCCCTTGAAGCAGCCACAGCCACTGCTGATCAGGCCCTCCCGGAGCACAGGTGCTCAGAGACCCCTGCTGCCCACCCCTGCCGCTGCGTGCACGCAACCTCCTCCTGTCCGGTCAACCTGTTACAGTGTCCTGGTTAATTACCATATTTCTCTATTTAGATAGATAGATAGATAGATAGATAGATAGATAGATAGATAGGTAGATAGAGATAATAAAACTAAACCAACAAGTATCCCATCTAGGTGAATAAAATTGTTCAAAAATATTTAAAAATATACTTGAAGTTGCTTCAGTATATGAAATTCAACAATGAAAAATTGCTATGATATAAATATGTAGTGATACTTACAAGTAATGCTAGCCAAGATGGATCTTATCACAAATTCACAGACTTGCTTCCACTTATCCTGAAATTTGGATGTGATTACAGGGATAATGATCTCTGCTGGAACATAGAACTGAATGGAATATGTCACAAAGATGCCAAAGGAATATAGGATTTTCACTAACTGATATAACCTGTTAAAAAAAATTCAGAATTTAGTCATTTTCCCCAGCTTTATTGAGGTACAAGCTAAAAAATAAAACTGTAATATATTTCAAGTTTACAACGTGATAATTTGAGGTGCATATATATTGTGAAAAAATACCCACAGCAAGTTAATTAACAGACCCCATCACCTCACATATTTACTTTATTTATTTATAATACTTTGGTTCTACTCTCTTGGCAAATTTCAATCATATAATTCAGTATTATCAACTATAGTCACTATTTTACAGTAAATCCTGTTTTACTGAGCTTTCTTCTCTCTACCAGCCCCTGGGAACCAATCTACTCCCATATGAATTGGGCATTTTTTTTAGACTTCACATATAAGTAATGCCATCAAGTATTTGTCTTTCTCTGTCTAGCTTATTTCACTTAGAAAAATGCCTTTGAGATTCATTCACATTGTTATCTTGGTATGAATCTAGCTTCCTTCCTCTTCTTTTTTAATGTTAAGATAGACAAGAAATCCAACACAAACTAAGGCCAATATATTACTAATTAAATGCTTGCTTATTTAAAAAAAAAAAAAAAGTCCAGACACTGGCCGATGTAGCTCAGTTAGTTGGACTATCTTGTCCCATTCACTGAAAAGTTGTGGGTTAGATTCCCAGTTGGAGTGCATATGGGAGGCAACTAATCAATGTTTCTCTTTCAAATCAATCTTTCTCTTTCTCTCTCTCTCCCTCTAAAATAAGAAAACATATCCTAGGGTGAGGATTAAAAAAAAAAAAGACCAGCTGATGTCTAAATTTCTAGACAACAGGTGGACAATTCATTCTGACAAGCCTACGAAACAGTGGCATGTGAAGATCTGTGAAACACTGCTGTACAGATGTCACGTTGGGCTAAGCCAATGTTCTGAAGGCTAGGCTGAGCCCCAGGAAGAGCTGTTTTTACAACTTTCTTTTTCAAAATTGACCATATTGTATGTCTTTGATATCTCAAAAATTTATAAACAGAAGAAAATTTTCAGATTAAACTCTGAGTTATACAATATTCATTGCTTGAAAATCTTGGTAGGTATGTCATTAGTTGTAGAAATGTTATCATTATTAAGTGATAAAAGAGGCCATCTAACTGGTTTCAACTTGCAAACTTCTGCAGATTATATAGGAGTTTTACCTATTATAAAGTTGCATTAATATGGGAAATAAACTTGAGTTGGGTTATTGTTTTATCCAAGTAAACTTATATTGTTATGCCCAGTGCTTCAAAAGAGCACAGCGATGTTGTTTTATCAACATCTTTAGATTTCTATATTGTAGATAGCCTCCTCTCAAAACTCAGCATGCATGTCTTAATTGGAAAAATTCATTTTATCTGGCAAAAGAGATTATTTTAAATGTTGATAATGATAGAGAATACACAGAATTGTAAGACTCAGAGGTTCACTGCAGAACCTACTCCCTTGGATTATAATAAAATTATGTGTTGTATTTTTTGAAATTCTGAATATTTTATATCAAAAGAAAAACCCAATTGCTCTTATTTTGTCAGAAAGGAAATAGAGAGGCGACTGGATCGAATGAGCGACAGCACTGGGGCAGTAACTGACATTTGTCCTCTTTCTGCAGAAATGTCACTAACACCACCATCTTCCACCTCAGACTTCCACTTTCACCCCTACGAGGCCATGCATGGGAAAGAGTACTATCTTTCTCTCTGAGGAGAAAGCATTCATTTTAAAGGAATACAAAACATTCCATTTTTGATGAAAGCCTCCACATTAATTAGGCTTTCAGCTTATTTCTGATGTCTTAAGACGCAGAGCAGTCAAGATTATAAACAGTTCTCTCAACTGTGGCCAAGCAAGAAAGACTTCAGTAAATCTCTCCCTAGAACTTATACATCAAGAGGAAGGAAAAGAAGCTGAGCAGAAACAGATGTGAAAACACTGCAAACAGCATAGTTGAGGAAAGAAAAAACTCCTTAAGGCTGGTATCAAGAAATTCTTAAACTTTAAAATAATCTCAGGATATATTTCTCAGCTTGAGGCTTAAAGTTTACATACAAAATGATCAAATTAGTGGAATAAAATAAATGAAAGATGCCTGCTTCATATACTCTGAAATGTAATGGTGAAAATTGAATGTTCTTATTAGTTTATTAGAATATTCCTTTTTTTCTAATTATCTTTTAACTTACATGTTTTTAAAATATGGTTAACAATATATTGTATAATACATCATTATGCATATAAGTATAATTACTTTTATACTGATATATAAGTTGTGCAGGCTAAGAATCTGGTTATTATTAATACCATTAATAATATTAATTATATGCAACTACTGTAATTTTGGTGTTGTACAGAATAAAAATGGGAAAATAAAATGATTTGGCTCTTTTGAAAGTGGGTGTACTAGCACATCATCAATCAAAGAACAGTAACATAGAAATGAGTGTTTAAGAAAAATACTTCAGTCTTTTAGAATCAATTGTTACACTTGTACTTGTTTTCTGTTTGACATCTATATTTTCAACCACTCAACTATTTTTCTACTTGTTTTATGTTTGACATCTATATTTTCAACCACTCAACTATTTTTCTCTACTCAAATTTTGTTTTCATTTTGGTGTTAAGTGAGCATCTATAGTAAGGGTCCATGAGTAGTCCATTAAACCATCTCTACAAAAGATAAAAAATGTTCTTGAAATCAGAAATTTGTTTGAGGACATATAATAACATTAAACAACTTGTAATTAACGTGCAGTGTACATTAAAAGTTCTAGAAAGTTAGAGACTACGTTTTATTTTCTGTATACCCCCCAATGCACTTAATGATACTTATTAAATTTGAAATTAATATTAAAAATAAAAAATGGGTGTGAATAGGTCATTTTTAGAAACTATATTCAGTATCACAAATAAAATACTTCAAAAAATAAAATGGCCTTGGCCAGTGTGGGTCAGTTGGTTGGGCATCTGGTTGCTGGTTTGATTCCTGGTCAAGGCACATACTCAGGTTGCAGGCTTGATCCCCAATAGGGGTGTGAAGGAGACAGCCAATCAATGTTTCCCTCTCACACAGATGTTTTTCTCTCCGCCTCTCTCTTCCTCTCCTTTCTTCACTTTCTGAAAATCAATTAAAAATATTCTTAAAAAAACAAATGATTTTTGTTAGAAAACAAAGACTTCATATCGAGTAAAGAGCAGAAATCTATTTTTTAAATAATTGTTTTCCAGTAAATATATGAAATCAGATTTTGGGGTGGGGGGACAATTAAATATTGTCCAGTAAAAGCATTAGTTTTAAAAACACAAGATTTCAAAACTGGCAATGCTTCTATTCTTTTCCCACATTGGTTAAAAAAATCAATACTTAGTCTTTATTCACAGGTATGAATATATTAAAAATTTTTTAAAGCTAATCTAGGAAATAAGTTGTTGACTGATTCTTTCTCTCAAGGCTACATACAGAAGCTACCCCTGGAAAGAGTCTGATAACTTATTGTCCCTCTTAGACCCTTCACGATACACAGATTAAGAATTTTGGGTTTACCAGAAGCTTTATTAAGCAGAAAAGAAGCCTTTAGGAGGATTAGCTTCAGTCCTTATCAAGAACCTCATTTCATTCTCAGCTAAAAAATAAGACAACTAGGGTTAACAAGTATTCATCACTAGATTGAATGCTTTGAACCACTAAACTTTTGTAGTATGTTCACTAGAATGTAACATTATGAGGAAGAGATCTGTTCAGCACTGTGTCTCTAGTGCCTGTAACAGTATCCAGTACACAAAAGGCATACAATAAATATAGTAGTAAGCAAAGAGTAGGCTTACAGTTAATATAATAATTATACAATCATAAATAATACAAAAATACACTGTTTCATATGCTCACAACTATAAGCCTACTTTTGCCAATCCCAGTATCTGCTAGATAAATGAATTTGATAGATACCCTTTATTTTGAATTTAATATCCTATATAATAAAAGCCTAATATGCTTAGTGTCTGGTCATCCAGTCCATTCAACGAATCAAAGCGTAATATGCTAATGATATGCTAAGGCACTCAACCACTTTCTATGACATGCACTGACCACCAGGGGGCAGACAGTCGACTGGTTGATCAGTCACTATGATGTGTACTGGCCACCAGGGGCAGACACTCTAACCAGTAGGTTAGCTTGCTGATTGCAACTGAGAGAAATCAGGATGGGCCTGATGTGCCCTGGAGCCTCCTGTGGTCCCATCCAGGCTGGTCAACCTTCCCACATCCCTCCCCATCCCTGATCATGCACTGGTGGGGTTCCTCGGCCTGGCCTGGGCCCCCTTGCAAACCAGGACCCTCAAGGAATATAGGAGAGCTGGATTCAGCCCAATCCTGCAGGCCAGGCCGAGGTGCACAAATTCATGCACTGCACTCTACTAGTTAATAATAGTCATTCCAGTGAGGAAAGGCAGAGGCAGTTTGGGCCAGGGTTCTTAGTTACAGGAAACCTTACTGTTGGAAGAAGATTATTAAGAATTTATGAAGAAGAGGACAGAAGGACTAGTCCAGAATATATGAATCTTCTTTTTCCAGTTTCCTTAGATTTATTTCTCTATTGTGCCTCTTGCTGAGTCCATGCTTGCCTAAAAATTTTTATGTTAGATAAATAAATTCCTCAGAGTTCAACCCTTTGATTGCCTGGGTCAAAAAAAAACACCATATATATATATATATATATATATATATATATATATATATATATATATATATATATATGCCTAAGCAACCATTACAATGGCATGACTGAAACAATCTGTTGCTATGACACGCATTGAGGAGGCAGGCTAGCAATTAGGGGCAAACAGGCAGGCAGGCGAGTGGTTAGGAGAGGGATGTCTGACTGCTGGATATCTGACTATAGGGATCATGCCTAAACTATCAGTCAGATATCCCCTGAATTGCAAGAGGATGCAGGCCAGGCTGAGATAACCCCTCCTCCCACCCTCCCCCACTCCCTAGTGCATGAATTTCATGCACCAGGCCTCTAGTTAAGACATAACTTGATTATCTGCCACTACCCATCAGCTTTATTTACCAGAATATTCAGGCTTCTAGCTCCTATATGCCATAAACATGGGCTTAGACTTTGTTCTGGTTTTTTTTTTCTTTTTTTTGGGGGGGGGGGGGGATGAAGTAGCAGTTTAATTATCTTAATAAAAATGCCCGCCTCATCATTTCCCTATTTTTGGATTGAATTTTCCTATCCAGTACATGCTTCACCAAGGTACTACATATAAAACACTAGCATCCACCTGTTTTTCAATGTTTCTATGAAAACCAAATACCCTTAATATTGCTTAGTAGAGCTGTTATGTGTACTGATTTAATGAGTAAAATGTGAATTTATTCTAGGCCAGTATTTTTCAAATTCTAATCATGACCATTTTTAGTGAGTTATGATAGCAACTGAATGGATTCCTAATGTACGGACAGGAACTGAGAAAATCAGAGGACATTGTATGTAGAATAACTAATGGTTTTTATTTAACCTTTCACTTACTTCAGTTTTTATGTGTGTGGAAGATATGTACCACAAAAAACACATACACATACAGATACATATACACTTATTCCTATAAGCATTTTTCTATAAACCATATTTTCCTTTCTCACTATGGGTTGCAGTTCAAAAAAGCCACTAACTGAAGCCAAATAAGCAGGCACAGTAACTATGATAGAACAGATTGTGTTTCAGATTGACAAAAAGAAAGCAAGACAAAAAGTGAACAAATGAAACAAACAACAAAAAGATGTTTATTCCTATGATGTACACACCATCACTCAAGAGGACACAGTAACACAGAACCCAAACAAACACTATTTGCTATTTTAAGTCCTTTGGAGAACTTATT
Source organism: Antrozous pallidus (assembly GCA_027563665.1). NCBI lineage: Eukaryota > Metazoa > Chordata > Mammalia > Chiroptera > Vespertilionidae > Antrozous > Antrozous pallidus. The sequence goes on from CM050520.1 coordinate 62,519,698, forward strand.
GCATTACCCATACTCAATGATTACCATGGTCTCTACACCTTCAACCTTCCCTTAATGACATAAGCTAGAAATATGCATCGTCTCATTTAAATTCCATAATTTACTGCTAGAGGAGTTGGAGAATGTGAATCTAAACACTCCAAAAGGAAGATTCTGAAATAGGAAAAGTACTGTATACTGCTTCATCGAGCAGAATGTGATTCTAATATTAAAGTGAATACTTTATAAGGACATGACACTGACTTTCAAACACAAACTCAAAAGGCAAGATTGTGCTTTTAAAGTCTTTGCTGTTAATCTGCCTAATTCCACATCCCCATTTTTTTTCAAACTAATCTCCTGTAAACTTCTCCTACTTCAGAGTCTCCTTGTTCAAAAAGAGATTTAAGTTGAAATAATACATTGTAACATGTGAAAACCTGGAACCATTCGTGTGAAAGAACAGAATCTATATAAAATGATGTGTAAACTTCAAATCAATCCAGATGAAAAGAAGCATCACTTTATAGTCTGTTACTGTATTATCGCGACTTTATCTGTATCCATTTTTGAAATCCAGTATCAAGAGGGTCATCATTCCTTCTGGGTTGTTCTGCATGCAACTGCCCTCTGCCTGTAACTTCACCTCCCGCCCAGGGTTCTCACATCTCTAGGCTGAATGTGGAGCATGGCTCTCAAGCATCAGCTTTACTCAAAGGTTCTTTTGAGGAATTATTTTTATATAAAAAGCAACTTAGAGATTTTGACCTAGAATGTGAAAGGTGTATTTTTTCCAACAGATGAGTAGATGCTATGCTTGAGGCGGGTTAATCCCAAGGGGATGCTTGCTTCCTCACCTCTGCTACTTGGTTACTTTAAGTGGTGGTGCCTTGGTTATACTATGGAGTAACAGGGATACACTCAACAAACTCTACTGAGTGCCTACTAAGGGCTGAGCAATGCGCTAGATCGTGGAGATGCATGATAAACGTGGAAGAGGCAGGGTTCCTGCCCCACTATGTGATGTTCTAGCTCCAAACTGTGGATTTACTTCAGTGTCATCGTCAAAATACTCTTTACTCTAAAAGCTGAATGTGATACATTGAATATTACTCATAACTCGTTTGAAAAGATGACACCTTAGCAAGAGTGAGGGTGTAATAAGTTAGAACCTCTCTACTCCACACTTGCTTTATCCTGAGGCGCATTCTAATTCCATCTCACATAGCTAGCAGCTATTGGTTCCCTAGGCTCTTGTGGCTGGGCTTTCTTCTCAGCCAACAGAGTACACTGCACATGCTCTACCATCCAAGGACCATGGCCTGAAGCACAGGGAGAGAAGAGACAGAGAGACACACACAGTAAGTCAAGAAAGGAATCCTAGGTATAATCCCTGACTATACTAGTTCAAATGTGTTTTACAGAGGCTATCACTGTTAAAAGACAAGCATCTCCTCTCCAGTGGCTATTATTTTAACTGCTCCAGTTGTGGAAACCATAAAGAAGTAACTACTTGCCCTAGCTGGTTTGGCTCAGTTGATAGAGCGTTGGCCTGTGGACCGAAGGGTCCAGGGTTTGAATCTGGCTAACGGCAAATACCTTGGTTGCAGGCTCCTCCTCAGCCCAAGCCCTGGTCTGGAGGCTTGCAGGAGGCAACCAATTAATGTGTTTCTCTCACATTGATATTTGTTTTTCCCTCTCTTCCACTCTCTCTAAAAATCAATGGAAAAATAACCTCAGGTGAGGATTTAAAAAAAGAAGTAGTTAACTATAGGCCACAAAAGCCATTATCTCCACAATACAAAGAAATTATTCAACAGTTCTCTAAAGGAGTATCTTTATCTTGACTTCCTTTCCAGTTTTTCCCAGATTTTGTGCCTTATGATACTTGCCCCAGGCATTCCTCTAAATGAAGAACAGGTATCTAGCTAGGCTCTCTTGAATAGGAGCTATGATCTAAGAGTCCCGTTTTAATGAAGACTTGCAGTTGGTTCCATTTTTACTAGAGCCACAGCAGTTCAGAATAAGGTAAGAGTGAGAAGGGGATGCAGAAAAAGAGAAGGATCAACGAGAGCAGTGGTCAGCAAACGGCTGATAAGCCACATGCCGCTCTTTGGCCCCTTGAATGTGGCTCTTCCACAAAATACCACCACGTGCGGGCACGCACAGACAGTGCGATTGAAACTTTGTGGCCCATGGGCAGAATTTGGTTTTCGGCTCTCAAAAGAAATTTCAATCGTACTGTTGATATTTGGCTCTGTTGACTCATGAGTTTGCCGACCACTGAACTAGAGTTACTTCAGGGACAGTATCACCCCTATCCAGAGTAAACTGTGAATACCAAAAGCATTCCCTACTTATTCCTGCTCACTGTTCCTTGACCATGTTGTAAACTCCCTGAGCACAGGAATACCTTAACTTGATGAGCATGCACAGCCCACTTCAGTCCCTTCCCCCCTAAGATTTTCTTTAAATACTTCTCCGATTAAAAGTAGGAAAAATTAAGATTGTTCCACTTATGTTTTATATTTGACATTAAAATTACTTGCCTAGCCCCACCAGTGCGGCTCAGTGGTTAAGTGTTGACCTATGAACCAGGAGGTCACAGTTCCATTCCTGGTCAGGGCACATGCCCAGGTTACAGGCCTGATCCCCGGTAGGGGGCATGCAGGAGGAAGCTAATCAGTGATTCTCATAATTGATGTTTCTATCTCTCTCCTCCTCCCTTTCTCTCTCTGAAAGCAATAAAAACATTTTTAAACTTATCTAATTTATTTTTAAATTATTTTAAAGATTTAGTCCAAATATTCTATGTGGGGGAAAATGCCATTCTATTTTCTAGATATTGTACAGCAAGCATGTCAAACTCAAGGGCTAACACAAGCGAAATAAAAGGCATGTGGCCCTCGGGCCGCAAGTTTGACATGCTTGTTGTATAGTATTTGAAAAGACTATACTACCATAATTTTTAGCCTTAATTCTCTTATATTAACTGTATAAACTTATAGTTCATATTAAACTATTAACAAAAAAGAAAAAAAGAACACATTTGAAGGAAACAAAATTATATAATACACTATAACATAGTTAATTAAATAATGCTAAACTATATCTTTTTTATAGAAGATATGTATTTGTTCATACTTTCATAATGAAATTTCTGAAATATGTTACAGGTAAAGTAAAAGTATAATTAACAGAAAAGATACACCCATTACGTGTGCCCCTTATGCAATCTGGAAACTACTCTGGGTACTCTCCCTCTATTATGAATGGTTTCTTACATAGATTTATTCTGATACTAGTTCTGACTCTACTAAAGGCCCAGGATTCAAATGATTACTGAATGGCAGACAACCTTTCATCAGGAAGCCAGTCAGAAGATACTTAAGGTTTCAAGCAGCTAAAGAAGCAGTGTGATATTAAATCAATTTAGCAGATATTCTCTGCATTTATCAAAACTAAGTGGTTATCTTCCATTTTATAAATAAGGGAGCAAGTATGCATGGTAATCCTTGCCAATATTTTTTCAATCTCCAAAAACCAATCTCTGAATGAAAAAACTATATACTGCTTCATTTAGTAGAATATAGTTCTAATGTTAAAGAGAATATTAAGACACTATGTTATTTATTTATAATGTACTCTGTGTTCTGAAAGGATTTGGGGTATACAATATTAAGCTGATCAGTAAAATAGTGGGGTACCTAAGTGGCAGGTTATATTATTTTTTTAAAGCATACATATCTTTAGTTTTTGTTTTTGGTGTTTTGTTTTTTTTCTTTTTATTATTGATTTTAGAGAGGAAGGGAGAGGGGGAGAGAGAGAGAGAAACATCAATGATGAGAGACAGATATTGATTGGCTGCCTCCTGCATGCCCCTAATGGGGATCAAACCCAAAACTCGGGCATGTGCCCTTGACTGGAATTGAACCTGGGACCCTTCAGTCCACAGGCCAACACTCTATCCACTGAGCCAAACCAGCTAGGGCCAGTTTATATTATTTTATCAGGAACTGGAGTTTTGGATTTGGGGGCAGTAAGGATAAGTGCTAAACTTTTTATTAAAGTGTCACGACCTATAATGTTTTATCTTTTTAAAAAATCCCACAAAGACCTGTAAAATCAAAGATGCTCTCCTCTGAAGATTATTTGTGTAATCTAGAATATTTTTATAAAGAAATCAGTAAAAATTCCTATGCTTAAACTATAAATCCAAGAATTCACCTTTATCATCAAATACTGGCACACTATATCTATATAATATACAAATTAGGATTAAGATACTCATAGCTACCTACCATACGTCTTGAGGAAGATTTAAAGTTATGCTGCCTTTGATTTCATCCTGAAAACACATATATCCTAAGGTAGCTAATGTTACATACAAAGTTGTAACGATTAGCATGCCAATGTTCAATGCCTGGGGGAAGCGTTTTGAGTCTCTCATTTGGTTTTCAAGTGGAAGGACCTAAGAAGAGAGTGCAAATAAAACAAATCATCTAAGACAATCTAGTTTCTTGTCAGATATATACAAATTCATTTTTCTGTAGTTTGTCTGAAGGTCTTTTTCCTTTAAAACACTTATAATTGTTGAAGTGTTTTATCACTACTGATTTTTAAACTATTTAAAAAATTTAAAAACAGCTTTTAGCAGACAAACCTGTTTGCTTAAAAAAATAGTAATTTCAACACTTTCCCTTATTAACATTTTACACAACCAAAGCACATTTGTTAACAATTAAGAACCAGCACTGGTGCATTACTATTAAACTCCAAACTTTATTTGGACTCCACCAGATTTTCCACACGTCTCTTTTCTGTCCGTGTCCGTCCCGCCAAGGACACCCTGCTGCATGTGGTCGCCTGCCTCCTGGGCCTCTTCGGGTCTGTGCCAGTTCCTCAGTCTTTCCTTATTCGTCATTATCGTGGCAGTTCTGAGGATATCAGCCAGGTATTTACCGTAGTATGATGTCCCTCTATTTAGGTCTGATGTTTGACTAGACTGGGATTTTAGGTTTTAGAAACGATTATCATAGGGGTGAAGTGACCTTGTCATCACATTTGTAATCAACCTGAGTTATCACTGGTGAAGTTAATTTTGATCACTTGGTTAAAGCAATGCTGGCCAGGTTTCTCTGCTTGTAAAGGTCTTTTCTTCCCTCCTCCTCCTATTCTGTTCATTGGAAGCAAGTCACTCAAAGGCAGCCAGCCCACACTCCAAGGACTAGGTGGGATTAAGCTACACCTCCTGGAGAGGAAGCAGTTACATAAATTATTTGGAAATCCCCCTTATTTTATTAAATTATGTACTTATTTAATTTATAATAGTATGGATTCATGTATGTATTTATACTTTGAGTATGAATACAAAACATTTATTTTGTTACTTATATTGGAATTTACAGCTTTGGTCATTATAAATTCTATCAGGTTGGTTTCTGTGTCCTATTGACTGGCCTCCATTCTTTTGTTTTTTGAGCACTTCCATACTTTCTGGTACTACACGATGCTCCAGACTCATCTTGAATTTCCTTGCTTCAGCCATTTCTCCAAGGAACTTTGGTTCTTTTGTTGAGAATGCTTTTATAGAAATCAAGATCTGGGTGCTCAGTGTGCTTATTGCTACCGGGGTATCACTGCTTATGGGGCCTCCCAGCAGACAGTGCTAGAAAACATATGTATAGTAACTCATGTATACACATGTCTATAATTGCTTCCATATTTTTCCATCTATATCTACTGTCTGTTAATTTAGTGAGATGAATAAGTAATTTTCATTATGTAAAAAAGTAAAGGAAAAAGGCTAATTACAAAGTTAAGTTTATAGGCAAACCTTAAGAGACTTTGGCCATATGATTTGACCATACTGTAAAAGACAGTAAGTAACAATACTAGTAATTATTTACTGAGAGCACAGTGTGGCACACATTTTTCTAAAGCCTTTGCATATAGCATCTCACATTATCCTCACAATAACCCTGTGTGATAGTAACTCTAATATTATTCCACTTTTCAGGTAAGTCAGATCTATGGAACTATTAACTGGTTAACAGAAGAGAGAAAAGGGAACAATTTGGATGCTCTGGACATAATTCAGGCCTGAAACAAGGGGCTACCATCAAGGGTAGGTGAAGCTAGAAAAAGGGAAGGGGAAGAATTAGCATTTAGGAAGCCTCCCTCTGGGTCAAGCAGCATTGTAGGTGCTTTACATAAAGTCTCAATGAATAGGTTTGGGGAAACATAGAAGAAGAATCAACATGCCTTAATTACTGACTGGAATGAGGAAACCAGTAACAGAGGGAAAATAATTATTCCAATGTTTCAAACTTCAGCTGTTGAAAGTAAAACGAGAAAAATAGGGAAGTGAAAAAGTAAAGCATAAGAAAGTATGTGTCAAAATCTGGAGTTGCTGAATTTGAGATGTCAGGAAACAAAAAAACAAACACTTAACTGTAAATATCCAACAGTTAATGAAAGCTTAGTAGGTACAGACAGACATGAAAATCTAAAGGAGACTGTCTGTTAACAATGTTAAGTGGACCTGCAAGAACTTGTAAGAATTCTCTATAGGAGAATTCAGAAAGCAGAAACCAAGTGAAATGTTGTAAAATTGTCTTTTACATCTATTTTGTCTGTGTTTCATATTAATAGGTGTTTTTAAGTAGTTTTGCTCCTATAAGAAACCATCAGACTATGAAACATAAGCTACAGAGTAGAGAGTAATATTCTATTTTCCACAAATAAACACAATTCCAGGCTTTTAAAAAACTGGAAGAATCTTGAATGGAAATATTTAAGATCTTAAAATCCTCAGGATGCCTGTAACTCTTGGATTTACCCTTATAATAATATCATTTTTCAAACTAAACATAATATGCACAAATCTAAAGGGAGACTTTATATTTGACTCTTCTTATGAAAAAGTAACACTATAACAATTTCAATTCACTTCAAGTCATCTAGTCTATACAATACGATGTTTGGGATTTGAATAAAACCCAGGCTTGGTAGAACAGATGGAATATAGATAAAATAAAACTGACCATGAGTTAATGGTTTTTTAAACTAGGTTATTCTCTAAATTTTCTATAGGTTTGAAATTTTCCATAATAAATTGTTAAAAATCATCTATCTTCATGTTACAGATTAAGATAAAGAGAATTAGAGTTTACGTGACATGTCCAAGAAATGCAAATCATATTCTAGAAATAAAAATAGAAAAATTAAAAACATACATTTTTAAATGCAGTCAGACTATATAAATCTTTGTGTTAAGATTGTAAAAAATAATAAAGACTGAATCCTTACCACTCCTATGCCTTCAAAAGCAAATACAGCAGTACCAAAAAAAAGTGGATATTTTTTCCAACCAGCCACTATTGGAAGGTTGTGGGGATCTGGCATATTCTGGAGAAAGAAAAAATTAAGGCAAGTTACATCTGTACTTACTTTAAAGAATTTTAAATGAAAGAGCAAAATCATACACTTCCCAGCTTCATAGCAGCAAGTACAGGGTGGGGCAAAAGTAGGTTTACAATTTGAGTACCCAAAACAGATAATATTCTTGTATTATTATTTATTAATTATTGTATTATTCCCATACAAACAAATGTAAACCTACTTCTGCCCCACCCTGTATGCATTATAAAAATGAATAATTCTCTCAACAAGCACTTTAAGCATCCTCTGTTAAATGTAGCCAAGCAGTTAGAATTTCACTGCCAAAGCAGCTGTTTTCCTCATGCCCACACATTCCATCTGAGCTAAATGCTCCTTATTACCTGTTTCCATCTGCAAGTCCCAGGCTGTTCACACTGGGTATGGCTCCTACCATAATAGGAAACATATAAGCATACTCAGGGACTGAGAGTAATTTAATCAGTTACCAAATACTATGGATGGTCAACAAAATTCCTTCTCTATCTTCATGCTCAGTCTCTAAGACACCTGGCCCCAGACTCTGACTTTCTGCATCATCATGCTGCTCCTTAGTCTCCTCTGTTTTCAGTGTGCTAGTCTCTGACCTGACAGCTGATAAGCTTTTTACTTGTGCATATGCCTTGACTTGGGCTGCGATTTCCTGGTCCCGACTCATAGCTTTGTTCCAACTCTCACTATCTGAAACTTACAAACTGCACATCTTGTTCAGGATCTCTGGCTCCCCAAGGCGACCTCTTTCAGCAACCCCAAATCTCCTAGTCCCTACTCTCCTAGTCCCAACTGTGTTCTCTGCCTTATCTGACTGCAAGTGGAATTCAAGGCCAAGGAAAGACGACGAATTAAGGGACTGAAGTGTGAAAGCACGCAGGTAATTTGGGAAATAGAGAGGTCTAGAACATTTGAAACTTAGAATTGTGTGGTTAATGGTGATACAGGACTAAAAATATAAGCTAGGGTCAGAATAAAAAGGGTATTAAAGTGTTTGGATCATCTGATAACACTAAACTGTTATTCAATGCTCACATTGCTCCTTCTATTTAAGGAACTTCCTTTTCTATTCCACTAACTCTTCCTTGTTCAGCTAAGGACCATGAACCTAGGAAGTCTTGAGCTATTCCTGCCTGTTCCCTTCCATTTGTACATGCTATAAGAGTCTACAGGCTTTGGAATTCAAGGGGTAGGAAGAGGGTGAAACATCCATCTATCATAAGAGAATCTGTAATGAACGCTACTGGAGATTTCAGAATAACTGCTTTGGCAGCAATACGCAAGATGGATTGGACCAGGAAAGAAAGAACAAAGAGTCTCCACCTTTCTTGAGTCCTTGGCCTGTCTGAGAGATGAAAGCTATTGTAGGTGCCCAGGAGAAAGCACACAAATACATCGAGAAACTCATGAAGTCTTACAAATAATTTCAAGGAATTTGGAGAATCCCTTGAAAACATTCTTTTAAGGAAAGTGGGTTAAGAATCCCTAGATTATGAACAATGGAATCAGTTGAGGTTACTGCGTAGTTCCAATAAAGAGGTTACAGCATTGTCAGTGGACTGAAGTGGTAGCAGCAAATAAAAGATTCAGAAGTGAAAGAAAATTATAAAATTACATCTATACTCCCATCTTTTGTGATTGGTTCAAATAAAGGAATAAACCAAACACTAACAAGTTCTTAGGCAGTATACTAAGGTGTGACCCTAAATCGCATAACTCTAATAGAGGAGTATTACTGCCTTTGGAAGCAATACCATAATGCCCAGAAACCAGTTACCAAGCTTCAGTATCAGATCTAACTACAAAGCCTGTACGTTAAACCTCTAGGCACACACTTGTGCAATCAGCAGTGTCCTCTAAAAGGAAAGCAGTGTTCTGACTATCTCCTGTGTGCCACATGTTAAGTAGGGGTCCTCACACATTACTTTACCTCCAAAGTCATGCACTTATTAAGAAACATATGATAGTGAAAACTTGTTATACTTACCCTAACAACATATTGGTAAATTATCACAAGACTGACAGCCATGGAAATGTTGGCAAGGAATGAGAGCATGAACAGATTCTTCAGCTCACGAATGAAGACCAAGAGAATTAAAAATGGAAGAAAGCAAAGCATATATATCCTTAGGTCAATATTTCTTCTCTCACATGGATTTGATGAATTGGTGCTATTCAAAACAAGCACTTTACTCTCCAGGAATCCTTCATGAACCTACACAGGATTATTCAGAGAATAAGAAAGAGGGTGGAAAAAAATTTCCATCAACTTATAATCATAAAAGAAACTTATGCTCTGTACACTCAGTGATAAATTCCTTTACAATATTTACCTTTTTTAAGATGCTAGTTTCCCAGGAATGAAAAATATATATATATATATATATAATTTAAGAATATTAAAATAGGACACTCTTCCTGGCAAAATAATTTTTACCATACTGTGAACATAAAAATGATGAGGGTAGATTTACTAATTCATTTAGAAGCTTTGTGACTAAGCATGATGCTTCATGATCCTGCAAAGGCTCAATCTGCTTCTAAGACCATCAAAAGAGGCTTACTGTCTAGAATGGCAACTAGTATACTACTTCAGCTTACTTTCTTCATAGTAGAAAGCTCCAATGCCTCTTAGAAATGTACAGTAGCCCAAATAAAATTTAGAAATCATAGTAGCTTTAAAACTGTTGTAAAAATCCATTGTTTTTGCATTATCGTCATTTCAATAAGTATTTATTAAGAATCCAATAAATTAATTCATGGCCATATGTTAGACAGTAGATAAATTTTTGCTAAAGAAAAAAACCTTCTTTAAGATAAATCAACTTTACCTTAAAATTTATTCAGCCACTTTTATAAACTAGTATTCAGTTTTAAAAAAGAGATACGTTTTATAGAATCCATGTATTAAAATGTGTCTCTGATTCAATTAATCACATAACCCAACTCACTAATATAGTAATGAAATGACAGAGAACTTTAAAAACTATTTTAAAAACTCACAGCAGAGTCTGATCTTACCATAATTTAAATACCAGTGAAAATCTATTTGCCCCCAACTCTGTACCTTCCTTTGAGGATAACTTAGCAAATTTCTGAATACATGAAATTTCAAGAACCAGATCCTATACTAATAATAACAAGTATTTTTAATAGAGTACTTTCTATGTATCCATACAGCATCTCATCCAATCCTCAAAACAACTCTCTGGTAGGTGGTAGTATTAATTTCTATCTATAGTTGAGGAAACTGAGGTTTATGAAGGGTAAAAAAAAACTTACATAATTTCAAGTCAGTAAGTGCTGGTTCAAGAATTCAAACCTAAGTTTGAGACTCCAAAATCTAGCTTGTAAGAGCTACATGTTGACCTGATAAAATACTGCCGCCCTGCCCAAGTAGCCACCTGGCTTCCCCTCCAACATCTCTCTCTCTAAACAGAGTAAGTATTAACAGGCCAACAAATCAGAAGTTCAGAACAGAATTCTCATGTGATTAACAATTCAAGTGTTAACTTTAATTTCATACTTAAGAATCCATGATAAGCACCTAAAAATGTACAAATCATCTTCAACTTCAGGGAATATATCTACTAGTTTTAAATTATATAGGCAATTTCTCACTCATACTGGACTAATAAACCGTCAGGTTATACCATGCACCATTTAAGAAATGTATAGCTCACATTATTCTTGTAAGTGGCCATCAAATCTTTATATTTTATTTTCTATAATTTCTATAATTTTCTATAACTACTAGCTTAAACTAGTAATTCACAATACTTGGCTCTTAAGAAGATATTTTATTTGTTGACTCAATTTTCTCAACAACCAAATTACTTGAAGCCAAAAACTTTTGCATCAAAGAAGTAACTCCAATAATCAGATTAGATAGTGATCAAAGTTAGGTGCTAAAAAGGATAGCTGACGAGAGAAAAGCAGATATGTAACTAGTTTTAAAAATGGTTTTTTGAATCATGAGGTTCTTGGGGATCTAAAATTAATTCTATCACAAATATCTCATAATTTAGTATTCTTTGGCAGAACAATGATTACAAAAATTTTCATGATTAAAATAAAATAAAAGTGTAGATACATACCTAGAGCAAGATTCAGGTAAACATTTGAGTCCTTTGGTGCCCTCTAGAGACAGAGATTGGCTATCTAATAGGACTTCCTATGATCTCACATGTTTACCAAAATGCAAAACACTGAAATAAATATTATAAAATAAAATTACTAAATTCAGTTGTTTCCAGTTAGAGTTCAAATTGACTAAAAATCACTACTTAGTAACTTTTTCAATTATTCAGTAATCTAATGGTTAAAACTCCAAAGGCAGGTATGTTTTTCAGCAAAGCGAAAATCAAAGCCATAATACCCTGCATTTGTATGCTGCTCAACAGTTTACAAAGGCTTTCACAACCCTTTTGTAAGCTGAGCCGTACAATAAGGGAATAAGGGGAGCTTTTATTATTATTCCCATTTTACAAACAAGGACACTGAGACTTGAGTAGGGATAAAGGGATCTTGCCCAATGAGTGAGTTAAAACTGAGAGCAAGGATTTGAATTCAGATCTTTTGACTAAAGTTCTTAACAAATCTTTTTCTTTTCGTAATATCCCTTCCCCACTCCTCATTTCTTACAAAGCCCATATATACTATTTCATCTCTCTGAAATGTTCTCAAGTATCTTAGAGCAAGAACCACATGCAGCTACAACTACAATGGACTAAATCATGGGCAGCACTATGGCTTTTTCACCCTCCAAATGTCCACGGTGGTGTAAGGAGACAGCTTACAGCTGCCATATGGCAGCTGCAGAGCAGGAAGTTCATAGATCTTGTATAGCAACTAAACGCTTACTTCTTTAGTTTGATGAAACACTACACTTTCAATTTTATGTAGATTAAGGTGATAATAATCTTACCATCTTTAACTGTAATTGGTAAGATTTGATCAACTGTGTGTTGGTAAGGTTTGATCCAACTACCAAAGACTGCTATCAAATGTGAGAGAGTGGAGAGAGAACCAAGATGGCGGCATAGGTAAACACCTATCTTGCTGCCATACACAACAATTTCAAAACTACAACTTAACGAAAGAACAAACACCATTCAGAATCACCGGAAAGCTGGCTGAGTGAAAATTCCACAAATAGAAGAGAGGACACTGTGACTTAGAGGAGTGGCTGAGGACAGCATTGAAGATATGTGCAGAGAGGTTTGGAGCGCGTGCGCCAGCGGATAGGGCGGGCAGCTGAAAACCAGCCAGTTTTCTAGAACGGGGGAGACAAAGACGTCCCACTGGACTGATTCCCCAGCTCTGGGCGAAGTCCAGGAAACCCACAATCATACGGGGTAAAAACTGGACAGTGGGAGGGCATGCTGAAGCTCGGGTGCTGCAGGGGCCTGCCGGTTTGTGGAAAAGGCGAACTTCTGCGGAGTGCACGTGAACTTGGGAACAGCGCAGCTGCGTGACCGAGCAGAGAGCACTCGTGACTTGCTCTCTCATTCGGGAAACCATCAGACTGCATTGTTTTGCAACCCTGGGTGAGACATTGGGTGTACAGACTCATTTGGGGAGAGTCTGAATTCTCTGGCAGCTGGTGGAGCTCGGCAGCGGCTCTCTCTCAGAGGTGCTGGCGGCCATTACTACCAGCACAGAGTCCCGGGGGCTGCATAGGGCGGAGCTGACACTGTCTGCTTGGCCCGAAGACTCCACCCATCCAACCTGAGCACAGCTGAACGTCACAGACAATTGGCCTGGAGGTCAATCCCTCCAAGTGCTAACAACGATTAACCTGAGCTTAACTTCAACAGGACTGTGCAACCCATATCCACCTCAGGTAACTGGGGAGGCTGAGCCACTGTCCCTTATAGGACATCTATCACAAAAAGCTAATTGACCAACTCAGGGAAGCAGCCACCATGCAGAAACATGGAAAGAAATCACATGTGAAAGAAATAGAGGAAAAAAACGACTGGATGTGGAATTCAAAACCATGGTTATAAGGGCTTCTCAAGAGGCTCCTAGAAAAGGCCGAGACCTACAAGGAAATAAGCAAGACCTACAAGGAAATGAAAGAGACCCTCAAGGATATGAACGAGACCCTCAAGGATATGAAAAAGGACCAACTAGAAATTAAGCATATCCTGACTGAAATAAAAAATATTACACAAGGACCTAAAAGTACTCTAGAGTACCCCAAGAACCAAGTTAAAGATTTGAAATACAAAGAGGGAAAATCCACTCAGCTGAAAAAGCAAGAAACCAAAAGAATCCAAAAAATTGAAGATAGTATAAGAGGCCTCTGGGACAACCTCATGCATACCAACATCCAAATTATAGGGTGCCAGAAAAAGAGAGAAAGCAAGACAATGAAAACCTATGTGAAGAAATAGTGACCGAAAACTTCCCACACCTGGTGAAAGAAATTGACTTAGGAGTCCAAGAAGCGCACCAAACCCCAATATATAGGAACCATAAGAGGACCACACCAAGGCATATCATAATTAAAATGCCAAGAGCAAAAAACAAAGAGAGAATATTAAAAGCAGCAAGAGAAAAACAGTTGGTTACCTATAAGGGAGCACCCATTCGATTGTCAGCGGATTTCTCAACAGAAACAATGCAGGCCAGACGGGAGTGGCAAGAAATATTCAAAGTGATGAATAGCAAGAATCTACAACCAAGATTACTCTATCCAGCAAAGCTATCATTCAGAATTGAAGGTCAGATAAATGCTTCACTGATAAGAAAAAGCAAAAGGAGTTCATCACCACCAAACCAATATTATATGAAATGCTGAAAGATATTCTTTAAGAAGAGGAAGAAGAAAAAGATAAAAGTGTAAATTAGGAACAACAAATACACATCTATCAACAAATGAATCTAAAATTCAAGTGAATTAATAAGCTGATGAACAAGATAAACTGGTGAATGTAACAGAATCACGGACATAGAGAGGGAATGGACTGACAACTCTTGGGGAGAAAGGGGGTGTGTGAAGTGCAGCAAGAGACTGAACAAAAATCATGCAACTATGGGAGAGGACAGTGGGGGGGGCGAGGGTGAAGGGTGGGATGGGTACCTTGTGGAGGGGAGCTATAGGGGGAAAAAAGGGAAACAATGTAATTAATAAACTGAACAATAAAAATTTAAAAAAATGTGAGAGAGTGCCTATGGAGAAAGTGGAAATCTCTGATGCTGCTGTTTAAGTGACCATCTGTCTGCTCTGCCAAGGTGACATGTTCATCATTCCTTTCAATTTTTCTCAAGTCTCAATGAATGTCTTTTTCCATGTTGCCCTTTTTTTCTCACAAAGCCTTTCATCTTTCTATCCCTAACAGGCATTCTTCTTACTTCCCAGAGTATCACTTTTCTACTTGGTATTCTAGCACATATGTAAGTGCGTTAAATTTTTCTATTTACCTTTGGAAGCAACTGAAAGTATTTTGTAGGAGAACATCACCAATCCTAAGCTTCAGATATTCATTTTATGTACTTTATATACTCTTTAAGTCACACACACACAACTAAAATCAGACAATGTTCTGTATGCTGGGTGGCAGCTATGTCAGACTTAGATTTCAGCCTAATTTATAGGGCACATTGCTCACATATGGCAAGACTCAGTTTCCTCATTCATAAAATGAGCATAGTACTTATATTACAAAGTAGTTGCAAAGATTAAATGATATGTCTTAGCTTATAAATATGAAATTATAAGGCATCATTAGCATTATTCATTATTCATAAATTCAAATCAAGCTTTTGGTTGCTCTCTTAGGAGATAATAAAAAAAACACAGTACAGTATACTACATGTTGCACAATCCTAGAAAGGCATCATTTTCATTGTATTCTACATAAATGATTGGTAAGATGATATGTCTTATCAGCTCTTGACAACAAAAAAGCCTCTCAACTGAGTTAGTAGTCCTAGAAAAATGCAACTTGTGAAATTAACTACTTGCAAAATTAAAAGAACATCATCTATAATGAGTTATGCTAATGAAAGCATCAATTCTCTCATTTATAAAAGGGGGTTTGGTTCAATAAGCCTTTCCAACATTAGAAATCTAAGCCAGTGGCTTTAGCAAACTATGGCCCAAAGACCAAATCCAGCCTATTTTTGCAAATAAAATTTTATTGAAATAGAGCCATATCTATTTACTTATGTATTGTTGTTTACAGCTAAGTTGAGACAAAGGCCATATGTCCAGCAACACTTGAAATACTTATTATCTGGCCTTTTACAGAAAAGTTTGCCAATCCTTGGTCTAAATATAAAATAAAGTATTCTTTATCCTTAGAAAAATGAGTCATATATACTTATATGTATACATACGGATTCTTTAGAAAACATTCACATTATAATTTTGCATTAAAATACCTAGAAGACAAGTACTACATATTACTATGTAATATTGCACCATACACATATGGATAATAAATGCTATTAATTAAAATAATGAAAGAGCAGGATGTAATGTAGGAATAATAAAGGCAAACTACCACCAGTAAAAGCACATAAAGAAATGTACTTTGTCACTGTTTTGATAGAGGAGCTTTTTTATTTCAGTGCTTTGCATATTTGTTCAAATCAACAGTCTCTATTAAGACTGCAAACCACTTCCTCTTCAAGCAAACATTTACATATGGAGAAAATTAAAGAACACTGTACAATCCTGGACATAGCATCTCTTTAGACCATGGCAATAATTGTTGCATTTTAGTAATATCCACTTTTGTACTTCACTCTTTAGGCCGCTGGCTAAAGCCTTACATGTCTTTATAAAACATCAACGTAAAGAATATGCTCCCGAACATCTGTGTACCCAATTTCGAGTAGCTAAGACTCAGTAAATTATGTCCTGTTCTGATCCAAATGAACAAGCGTTACTGATATAATGATAAAAAAAAGTAAGATCAGCAATGATAGCAGAAATCCAACTAAAGGAAATCTACAAAGAAACGTAATTAATGAAAGAAACACATTTGCATATTTGGCTATGGCTTCCTCAGAGGAAACATGGTGCTATAATTATGGCATTGGAAATTATTTCAATAACTGGAGAAAAATACTTACTTGTTTCACATTTTCAGCTAAGAAGACAATATAAACACTACAAAATCCCAGCTGTGTTATCACCAGAAAAAAGTCAACCACACTCCTAAAAAGACACACCCACAAATGAGTATTAATAAGAGCTGCTAAAATACCAATATATGTTTTCTTTTTAACTTAAAAACATTATAATAGTGTATATTCTTTTCACATCCTTAATATAAAAAATAATTAAATATTTATTTTCTACAAAAAGCATACTTTTATGATTAGTGTATCACTACAATTATTATTGAGCAAAAGAATGTTTCATTAAGTTAAAAGGCCAATATTTTCCAATCACTTATTTCTGAAATTCAACAGTTTGATATCACCAAATTAGCATTCTTTGGGTATGGCAGTTAAGTCACAAATTTGTCTACATGTTAATATATAGCCCATACTTCTCAATCTTTTTCATCTTCACCTGAGGATATTTTTATTGATTTTAGAGAGAGGAAGGTGGGGGAGGGGGGAGAGAAACATCCATCAGTTGCCTCCTGTATGCGCCCCAACTGGGGATCAAACTGGCAACTTAAGTATGTGTGCCCTGAGCAGGATTCAACCCCACAACCTTTTTGATGTATAGGACAACACTCAACCAACTGAGCCACTAAGCTAGGCAGATTCTCAGTTTTGTTCTGGGAAAAATAAGTGACTACAATAGCATGCACCTACTAATTCTCATTATAGTCTCTCATCTGACCATTAGTGTCAAGCTGTCAAATAATCTGGTCTACAAATCTACAGACTCGCCTTCTGCCATTTGAAACTAAAAGAGCCCTTGCCTATATCTTCATTCTGGCCCTATCTCTACACTTCTCCATGGTTCTTCAGGTATATCTTTTGGAAGTAATCTTGGTACCCTGAAATGAATTAAGTTTCTTCTCTCTGATGAATTACATTTAAGACCTCCCTTAAGGTCTCTTCATTCATCTCTGACATTAGTATCTCACCAATAATCATTCCAACCACTTCAATGTGGAGCCATTCTTTTAATAGAAAAAACAGACACAGCTGCTTTTGGACTGGAGCAGGAGGAAGATACAATTCTTGGGGCAAATCCTTAGGGCCTGAGATTTTCTTCCTTTTCCTATTCAACATATCAAGAACTCTGAGCAGCTCATAAATACATCTAAACTCCTGAAAATCCCTAGAAAAGCCACATTTAACTATAAACTATTAACACTATTCTTTTTCTTCTTTTAATTTTCACTGCACATATAATTTGTACCACATTCAGCATTTTGTTGATCACCTATGCATATTTTTCCAGGCCTGTATCATCTCATTTTGATTAGCCATGTCCACCAATGATAGAATTATATTTAACCAATAAGATAATAATTATCCTAAAGTGCATACTTCAGAAGTCTTCTAAGCATGTAGCTAAATAGCATAATTTTCTATGAAATAATGAGATCACAACTTTTTTTTTTACTTGAAAAATGACTGAACATGATTATATCAGACTAGAGGCCCGGTGCACAAAATTTGTGTAAGAGTAGCTCTTCCTTCCCCCAGCTGCCAGCACAGGCTTCCTTTTGGCACCTGGGACCCGGGCTTCCCTGCAGCCCCAGTTTCATCTGGAAGGTCATCCAGAAGGATGTCTGGTCTAATTATCATATTACACTTTTATTATTATAAAAGTTTGCCATGAGCTTCATAAATATTATTTAACTACTATAGTAAGCTTGTGAAGCAAGTATTATGATAAACTCACTAGGGGCCCGGTGCATGAATTTCATGTACTGAGGTTGGGTGGTCCCTCAGCCCAACCTGCCCCCTCTCACGTATTGGGAGCCCTCATGGGATGTCCTACTGACAGCTCACCCCCCAGCCTGCCCAAGGCCAAAAGCCTCTGGCCCAGACTTTCCGTCCTTGGGCAGGGGATCTTGGCCAGGGAACCCCAGCCAGTCATCGCCCTGTGATCAGGCCAATCACTGCCTGGCCCTGCCCCCAGCCCAGCTCGGCCTGCCCAAAGCCTGGGGCAAAAAGGTCTCTTGGCGAGGCCTTTTCACCTCCAGCCTGGGGCACCCAGTGAAGCCATTGCCCTGTGATCCGAGTCAATCGCTGCCTGGCCACACCCCCAGCCCGGCCCAGCCTGCCCAAGGCCGGGGGCACCCAGCAAAGCGATCGCCCTGCAATAGGGGCCATCGTTGCCTGGCCCTGCCCCCAGCCCACCTTTCCTGGCCTGCCATGGGCAGCAACCATCTTGGTTGTGTGTTAATTTTCATATAGCTCCTGACTGGCTTGTGGGCGTGGCTTGTGGGCATGCCGTATTTGGTGTGGCGAAGGTGTGGTCAATTTGCATATTAATCTTTTATTAGACAGGATAGGATTTGATAATGAGAAAACTAAAACAAAATAATTTGTCTGGGGTCATAAAACTGAAAAATGGTAGAGTTGAGATCTGATGCCAAGTCTGTCTAACTCTACAGATTATGTTTATTCCTCCAACTTCATCATACTTTTATTCATGTATAAATTAACAGCATTTATAGGTTAAAATACTTAAAATTAATGTAATTTCAATAACCAGATATTAGTAATAAAACAAGTACTTACCTTCCCCATGCTGCTTGCTTTTGAAGACAACTCCAAGGACTTACTTCCATAGCAAAGCTCACAGTGTCACTATAGCCTAATGTTGACTTTTTAAACCTGTAATTTAATGAGATACATGTATATGAAAAAAAAATTCAAGTAGGTTCACAAATCTTTTCCTTGAAAAGAACATCAAATAAATGGGAATTAATGACTATAGGAGTATGCCCAGAGTTTTTGAAATTTCAAGATCTGCATAAAGTATGTCTCATGAAATTTAAATTTTTTTCTGTCCTTATTACAATATATTAGTTTTACCTACTTTTGAAGTTTATATATTTGTAGAATCTATATAACAATAGTTGTGCTTCACAGATTTAAATATTTCAATTACCTAAAAACATTGTTCATGCTTAAATTATTCCATTCTTAGAATAGCATTACTTACTACATTTGTACAGGGCTTTTCCATTATTTCACATAACCTATCTTATTTAATCCTTAAAGTAACCCCATGAGATAGATATTATTTCCCCAAGTCCTCTTTCCCACTTTCAAGTATATATTGTAATTTAAAAATCATAAATGACTTGCCCACAGTTTTAAGAACTTTTGAAACAAGAGTTGAAGATTAGAATATTAGTTTACTATCCCTAACTGGTTTGGCTTAATCAAGGACCGTGGTTGTAGGCTCGATCGACAGCCCCATTAGGACATGTGCAGGAGGTAAGCAATCAATATGTCACTTTCACATTGATGTTTCTCTCTCTGTGTCTCTCCCCATACCTTCCATTCTCTCAAAAAAATCAATGGAAAAAAATCCTTGGATGAGGATTAACAACAATAACAAAGAATTTTAGTTTACTAGAATAGACAATATTTATTTTTTAAAAGTGGCCCATTGTAAAGTAGAAGAAGCATTTCATGATAAAAGATAAAGAAAAAAGAACATTAGATTTTTTAAAGAAAAGAAATGGGGGAGGAGGGGAATAGATACAGAGGCAAAGAAGCATTGAACAGACTGTCAAACTACAGTGAGAAGGCAGAGGAGGTTGGTGGGCAGGGGCTATAAAAGATAACTAAAGGACTTGTATACATGCATATAAGCATAACCAATGGATACAAGACGCTGGGGGGAGGGGCAGGTGAGGACATGTGCTGGGGGGTAGGGAAGGCCGAGGGGAGGTCAATGGGAGAAAAAAGGAGACATATGTACTACTATTTGTAATACTTTAAACAATAAAAAAAAATGACAAAAAATAAATAAAAGGTTTCCCTCTACACACACACAAACACAAAATAAAGAATATTATTTTACGGACTATCTACCAATCCACATATCAGCAAAGAACACCAAAGTCATTATACCCCAAAGCGAATTACCAACAAATTGGAGATCATTACACTATAACTAAAAGCGTACTGTTTCCTCCATTTCCCCATATATCTTTCTTGATTTTCTCATAAAAGAAACCATTCTACCACTAATAGGGCAATATTTTTAGAGAGAGAGAGAAAGAAAGAAGGAAACATCAATTTGTTGTTCCACTTATTTATGCATTCATTGATTGCTTCTTGTATGTGTCCTGACTAGAAATTGAACTTGCAACCTTGGTGTGTCAGGATGACACCGTAACTAACTGAGCTACCCAGCCAAGGCCAACAAGGCTATATTTTACTTTATCATTTTTTGTTAATCATCACCCGAGGTATTTTTCCCACTGATGTTTAGAGAGAGTGGAAAAGGAGGAAGGGGGGAGAAGGGAAGAGGATGAAAAGGGGAGGGGGGTGGAGAGAGAAAGCATAAGAAAGAGAAACAACAATTTAAGAGAGACACATTGATTTTTTGCCTCCCACAAGAGCCCCAACCAGGGCTGGGGATCGAACCTACAACCCAGGTACACATCCTTGACATGAGATCCACAAGCCTTTGGTGAGTGGGCCTTTGCTTTAACCACTATACTACATGGGCTAAGGCAAGACTATATTTTAAAATAAGTAAATATATTCTGACCAGACTTCAACCATATAAAATGCTACCATTTTCCAAATTCATTATCTTAAACTTATTTATATAACAGATTACAGGAAATACAACTGCTAGTTGCAAAGCAGTGTAAAATATAAGACTATCTATTGCTTTAAATAATTACACAGCTTCAAAATAAATTAAATAGACTTAATGAATCCACATTTACCTTTGACAGAGAAAGTGACTGCAACGTACCAAAATGTGCATACAGTGAACAGAAATAATTCCTATAAACACAAGGCTGATTGGTCCAAGCTGTAGGGGAAAAATTATAAGGTTTAAATATGTAAGTTTAACAAAATTTAAGTTGCCTTATAAGCAATAAGAACAAACCACGCACTTGCCAATAAATATTTGTTGGACAGAATGATTAAATAATTACTTTTATATAGGAAAACTAATAAACTGGATATAGAAAGAATTCCAGTAATACTTAACCACATATAATTCCATCTTATCAACTTGGCTGTCTAAACCTATCTCTGTACTCTTACAGAGATATATCAACCAAGTAGGATGGAATACATACTTTTTAACATAAGACGGCAAGTCTATCACTACTAGTGCTCTACCAAAATAATTACATGCAGCTCTGAATCATTATCTAAATCAGCAGTCGCCAACTTTTCGGACCTCATAGGCCACCAGTGGTCCGTAGACAACCTGTTGGCAACCGCTGGATGACTACAACAGTACTCTTATCAGTCTGGGATTGTGGGCAATCCACTTCTATAGACTGCTTATTGAGCACTTACTATGTGTGAAGAACTGTGCCTAGAAAATAATTATTTGAAAAAATGGTACATAAACTTCAAGTATTTATTACTAAATTAAAGTTATTCTGGGGTTGCTGAGACACAGACAAAATATTGCCGAAGTCCATTTTATAACTAGAAAATTTTAAGTTTCTCTAAATTAGAATGAGCAAAGTCAAATGCAGAGAAGGATATTAAAATTGTTTTTTAGAAAACTGGTCATTTAAAAAGGGTTAAATATAATTTCATTACTTCTTAAGTGAATTCTCCCCTATCTAGAGTCTCTGCAACTATAATAATTGGTTCTAATACTTAAATATTTGTTTTCAAAATAAGTTATTCCTTTTCTTAACTATTGTTCTTAAAATCTGAAAACTACATATTTTATTCTGAATCTTAAAAAAATGTAAGTTTACTAATACAAATAATCTCTATAAGTAAATTTGTTGATATGTGTATACTGCTTAGTAAATCCCTGAAAATCCAATAATAATAAGATATAAACATACCTGTAAGTTCAAATACTATTTTAGGATCTTTCTGTCAAATAATACATTAATACAGTAATATTAATACATTAATATTACTAGTTAAGTAGAAATGAAAAGAGTAATTAACTGTCATGGTTAGATACTATTATCATAATTGGCATAACTTTATCAATACAGTGATTACTGTTTATCACCTGACCATGTTTTAGTTGACTAGGCCAGATATTAATTTGTGGTAATTTTTGCTGTAAATTAAGGCTGATGGCTGTATGGTAACTACAGAGCACAATGATAAGTCTTACCACGATGCCTGCATTTTTTATGGCCAATGGAAGTCCTAAAAGGCCAGTTCCAATATTTCCTTTAAGAAGATGTATAAGAGTTTGTACAAATCTGAAAAGTAAAAGTTGTAAGATTTAAACATTTTAGAACAAAAGCTATTAAAATCACATTATCATGATTTTAGCATTAGGAGATAACTAAAAATTAATCTAGGCAAGGAATCAACATTTCCATTCAACCAGAAGTTAAATGGGCCAGAAGTCATATTTGGTTCAAGTACCATCTTTGCCATTTAAAAGTAAAATACATGCGAAACCGGTTTGGCTCAGTGAATAGAGTGTCGGCCTGTGGACTGAAGGGTTCTGGGTTCGATTCCAGTCGAGGGCATGTGCCTTGCTTGCGGGCACATCTCCAGTGGGGGTGTGCGGGAGGCAGCTGATTGATGTTTCTCTCTCGTTGATGTTTCTGACTTTCTACCCCCCTCCCTTCCTCTCTGTAAAAATCAATAAAATATATATTTTTTTAAAAAGTAAAATACAATTGATTGAATTTTTAATAGTTTTAATTTATTTTCCAAAAAAAGAGTTCTCAATAATACCTAAGAACTTGACCATGAAATTAAAATAAATAAAGAATAAAAATACAGTAACAGTAAAATACCTAAAATTATTATGGAGATTAAATGAGATATTTAAGTAAAAGTTTTTTGTACATATCTATAATAATAAAAGCATAATATGCTAATCAGACCAGACATCCTTCCTTCCAGACAAAGCTGCAGCAGGGGGAGGAGGGAGACGGGCCGAGGCAGATGCAACAGAGGCCCCCAAGCCACGGCAGCGGCAGGTTAGGGCCGGGGCCAAGGTCCTTGCACTAATTTTGTGCATCAGGCCTCTAGTTAAATAAAGAAAAGATAATTTTCTCCTAAGACTCTTTGTTGCTACAATATTCAGAACAATACTGAATATTATATAGCTAGGTTGGTAAGACAGCAATTTACTGACATTGTCTATGTAATTATGGTACTAAACATATTAGATATATGATATATAATGAACATAAGAAGTTAATTAAAAAAAATACAAGTTTTAAGCAATGTGTATCATCAGATAAGCTAAATACTGGATAACTTTTAGATTATGAACTCCCTAAGGGGTTTCACCTAAGAAAAGTTTCCTCTAAAGAGGCATTTGAAGGAGGTCTCTTAACCAAGAAAAAATAAACTAGGAAGACTAGCACAAACTTTAAACTCAGGAAATAAAAATGCTTAAAATTTTTTAGTTTATGCTATTCTTTTCTTATCAGTTAAAACATTACTTTGCTATTCTAGGAGTAAACATTAATTACTCCTAGAATAAGAACTTACTCAAATTTATTAACGATACAATAAGAAAAGTTTTAAAAAGTTCAACTACATAAATCTACCTTCCACAATCTAACTCCTAACTATTCCAGAAGCAACTTTTCTTAAAATTTATATTCCTCTCAATCAGAACTCCCTTCAAGATCCATAACCTTTGATATGTCAACTTCTCTTAAAATTTATATTCCTCTCAATCAAATCTCCCTTCAAGATCCAAAACCTCTGATATATAATCATTGGAATAATTCCTATATACTGCTCTGTAATTTATGTGTATTTGTTCTTTCCCAAATAGACTATAAACACCTTGAGGGCGGGAACTGTCTTATCCATCTTTGTGTCTTCTGTAGTATCTAGTAGGGTCCCTTGCCCATAGAAGATAACAAAATATATACTGAATGAAAAGAAAAGGAGACATGTAAACCATAACACTTACGAAATGCCTTCTTGATCATCAAGCTGGTAATGCTTCTGAACAGGTAGGAGCTCTTGCTCATGTTCTTCATCGGATGTTCCATCCAAATTCTGCTCATTTATTAAGGGCCTCATTACATCCATATCTTCAAAGAGAAAACAAAGAACTCTACTATTATTTTTAAAAGTGGGATAAAGCTAGTATAAATTAATTTTTAAGTAGTATATACTACTGGTACTCATCTTTACTATTTCTACCATAAGTTAATGTACTTTAATATCCTGAGTTTTAGTATATTAATGAAAAAAAACAATTGGACTTATTGGCTGGATATTTTGTCTGGACTAAGCAGTGCAAAATGATAAGCATAAGAAATATTCAAAGCAAAATGTTTTCTGTTTTGTCTACATGAGGTTTACAGTAATGGTCATAGAATGATGAGAAATGTGAAGAAATAACAAGATGAATTTTTATCTTGTTAGCTTCAAATCAGACTATATATATTTTTTTAAATACTTAAAATTATAAATCCATTCCAACCATTACATTTTTAGAACCAAAATTTGCATTTACATATAGCCATTTTTAGCATGATTTTGCTCCTTTCAAGGAGAAAAGCAACACTAGCCATCGTTCTCTATCCTGTTCTAGTAAAATTTACTAAATTCAGATTTATTGAGATGACTGATATGCATTGGTAAAGTCTGAAATACAGGATAGTTTAAGGACATGAAAGTTTGTTCCATTAAAATACAATAAACCTACATAACAAAGAGCTGAGGCAAACAAAATGATTTAGTTGGGAATGACTGACATATAACTTTTAAATTTTTTTATTTTTTAATACTTTAAAATTTGCATTAAATTTTCAAGAATAGTACAAAACTTCTTTGATCTGATTTATATTTTAACCAGGATTTTTCTGGACCTGTCTCTGCATTGTGTCAAATGGGAGTAATAACTTCTACCTAACAGGGTTTCATGATAATGAAATGACATGTATATAAAGCATGAAGCCTAGCCCCTGGCACATGGTAATCAATACCTACTAGTTTCCTTCCCCTTCTAATAAAATGATATATTAGAATCAAATTATGCTACATAGAATTTTTAAATGTAAAGCATTGACAAGAAATTAATTTACTAATAATATTTCTGAGCATTTTATGAGTTTACAAAGATAAACAAAATGTGTTATGCCAGCCAGAAAGAAAGATAATAAAGGAGTCAAATACTTTAAAAAAACCTAACATATTAAAAGTTCTAACAGTTAAAATATATGAAATAAAATCACACAAATTAAAAACTATAAAATCCAATTTGCATTATACATAAAGTCTATTATTTGCCAATGTCTTGCTGTAATTTTTGGCCAAGTGCTGAATTGAAAACCTCTGAAAAATGCTATGTGATTATTGTAAGTAAAAGTTAAACACTACTTTATAAAATACTACTAAACAATGGGTGTCAAGCTACCTAGACCTAATATTTTTATTTATATATGGAAAAATTATAAATGGACATAGCTTTAGCCAGTATTATACATTATACATTATGCCCATATGTATACATTAGTGGTGCATTCTTAAACTAGGAAGTGCTTCCATGCTGTTTTATATTGTTCAATTATTTCAACCTCAATTTCCTAAACTAAATTCAACCTAAATTTCCAATTTTAATCAGAAAATGGGAATTTAGCAATATGTATTGAAACCTTAAAACATTTATCCTTTTCACTTGATAATTCCATTTCTGAAAAGCTAGTATATGGAGAAAAGAATTTCTGCACGAAGATGTTAATTAAAACATAATTTATGTTAAAAATGTGGAAACAACCAAAATGTGCAACAATCAGGAAATTGCTAAATTAACTACACAATGCATCCACTTTGTAAAGTATTACAGTAACATTAAATTATGGTTTTGAAATCTGAGTAAAACAGGCAAAAGTGTATCATATGCTGAGTGGGAAAAAAGCTAAATAATCACAACATGAGTACAATGTTTTTTTGTTTTATTTTTGAAGACTATTTTTGCTGGGTACAGAATTCTAGGTTGGCAGAATTATTTTCAGCATTTAAAATGATTCACTTCTTCTAGCATCCATGGGATGTTTTAAAAAGTTAAATAAAAATGAAAGACAGAAAATATATCAAAATGCTAATAAGTTAATAAGGATCTCAAATAGACAATGACATCCTGAGTATATTTTTCTCTAGAAAATGTGAAAAAAAGAAGAAGTAATCAATTTAGCTACTTTTATAATAGCAAAATAAAGGAAATCATTTACTTATATTTTGGCAATGGACAAATGAAAAGTAAAAAATAGTTTCTTTATTTAAAATAACATAATATTGCTACTAAATCTATAAACTAATATCTATATAAGATGGGAACAGTAACCATTTTACTCATTTCTGAGGTGGAGAAATATGCACAGCAAGAAACTTTCCAGAGGTCCCCGCAGTCTATGAAATGAAATGCAGACCTTACACTATTTAGAAAGCTTAAGGAAACCTTAACTCCTCTACCAATGCTTTTCACATAGACATGTGATTTTTAAAATTCCTTTTTAAATGAAATATTTGGTCATTGTAGACAATCAGGAAATATATAGGTAAGCATCATTTTTAAATTAAATTTACCTCATACCTTGGAAGGTACTACTGGTAACATTTTAGAGTATTAACAAACAAACCTCCATGTTCTCATTTAGTCCCATGGCTTTACATACTCTCTGTGTGCTGAGGACTTCGAATTTATTTCTCCAGACCAGACCTCTTACTCCAGAAACAATCCAATTGCCTACACAACATCTGCACTTTTATGTCTAACAGACATTTCAAACTTAGCATTTCCGCAAACTCAACTCCTGGTCTTCACCACCAAATCTGCTCCTCCTGTGGCTTTACCCATCCATCCCGATTATCTACTTCTGTGCAACAATTCATGGCTGTTGTCAGGCGGCCTCCATTCCCTTCAACGGGGCCCTTCCCTGTAGCCGTTTAAGGATTCTTACAACCTGGCAGCCAGCCTCCTCCCAAGTGAGTGAATCCAAAAGAGAGGGAGCACGGCACAATGCCAATTAGAATTGAGGTCTGAAGTCACACATTTCACTTCCATCATAAATTACTAATTAAAAGCAAGTTACTAAATCCAGCCCACAACTCAATGGGAAGGAAATTAAGTTCCTCCTCATGAAGACAGAAATATCGAGAATATTATGAACACTAAAGACATATCCTACATAATAAAGAGGAAATATGCAAATTGACCATCACTCCCAACACACAATATGGCCATCCCCATGTGGACACAAGATGCCATCACACAGCAGGGAAGGGCAATTGGCGATGACCAGGCCGGCAGGGGAGGGCAGTTGGGAGCAATCAGGCTGGCAAGGGAAGTAAGTTAGGGGTGACCAGGTTGGCAAGAGAGGGAAGTTAGGGGTGACCGGACCAGCAGGGGAGGGCATTTGGGGTGACCAGTCCTACAGGGGAGGGCAGTTTGGGGGGACCTATTTGTTCATAAATGTGTCCCAGATGCCTAACACAGTGCCTGACACAGAGGAGCAGCTCAATAAATGTGCTGAATTAATGAACAATTTTTTTTAATTAAAATAATCTGGAACCTTTCTTTTCAGTTAATAAAAATACATATGGTGAATATCTTCCCATATTACTTTTAATGGCTATTCAGAACCATACCACAATTTACCTAAACAATTTTCTTTAATTGAATATTTAGATAATCACCAGCTTTTCTCTATTATAAATACTGTAATGGACATCCCTCTTGACATAAATATTTGTTAATTCCTTGGGAAATATTTCTAGAAGAATGGTTTGATTAAAGTATATGTGCCTTTTTAAATATATGCATGTGTATATATAATATATGTATATATATAATATATATATGTGTGTGTGTATATATATATATATATTTCAGAGAGGAAGAGACAGAAAGATAAAAACGTTAAGAATGACAGAGAATCACTGATCAGCTGCATCCTGCATGCCCCCTACTGGGCATGAAGCTCACAACAGAGGCACGTACCCTCAGTGGAAATTGAACTGTGACCTCCTGGTTCCTAGGTCAGGCAACACTCAGCCACTGAGCCAGTCAGGCTGTGCATTTTTAAGGATCAATGCATTATACTACTCTTACCAACAATGCACGAGAATGCACACATTTCCCCACACCCTCACCTAGTTAAGTTATTGATGAATTTGAAAGTCGAATAATATTGTAGAATTATGCCCCTGAAACCTGTGTAATTTTGTTAATCAATGTCATCCCAATAAATTCAATTTAAAAAGTCAGATAAACCTGGGTTCATATCTGGGTTACCATTAATGAACTTAAATTATCCTACCTAATAAAAGAGTAATATGCAAATTTGACCATACCTTTGCCACACCCACAAGCCACGCCCACAGCCACCTCCACCAGCCGATCAGGAGCAGATTATGCAAATAAACCTCAAACAAGATGGCTGCCACCACTGAGAGCAGGAGGAAGGCTTGGGTTTCCCTGGCAACAGAGGAAGCCAAGCTTTCTGCCTCCCTAGGCCTCCACTCAATGTGAGTGGAGTGTGAGAAGGATGTCTGACTGCCCGTTTAGGTGCCATCTCACTGGGATCAGGCCTAAATGGGCAGCCAGACATCCCTCAAGGGGTCCCAGATTGGAGAGGGTGCAGGTTGGGCTAAGGGACATTCCCCCCCCACCCCCTGCCCCTGTACACGAATTTCGTGCACCGGGCCTCTAGTTCTATCTACAAAATGGGGATAACAGTAGCACTATCTCACCCCGCTGTTGTGAGGATTAGAGTTAATGCATATATGTAAAGCACTTAACACACTATGCCATCCACAGCAAACATTCAATAAAATGCTGTTTATTTCAACCATTATTATAACTTAAAAGATCCCAAATTGAAGTGCCCTACACATTATTACAGGAATGTCTACCAACTATTACTGGAATAAAGTATTCCTTTAAAACTCAACTTCTTTTTTAATCCTTTAGCATCAAATTAAAAATATCCCCCAAATACTAGTATAATGCACTTAACTACGCGGAGCAATATCTTTACTTTGGTTTTCCCTCTGACAGCTGGAGACCATCAGGGTGTTGTTATACACTGCCCGACCGGCTGTGATGTGTGCACACAGCACACCCCACCCCCAGCACACACTCTGAGAAAGGGGGGCTGAAGCTGCTGCTCCAACTCCACTGGTAACCAAGGGAACACAGTAAGTCCCAATCAAGGCCTCCCGTGGGGCTAACCACGTACACGCAAACAGTTCCAATTAAAGAGGTAAAAAATTATAGAAGGAAATGCCTGTTCTTTCTTTATCCTAAGAAAATTTAAATGTAATTGCTTCCCAAGACTCCTGACTATAGGTGCTCCACGACTCTACCTTGTCTGTAGAGCCTCCCCACCTGACGTAAAACTGTTCATCCTCGAATGCACACACCTCACTAGAACTGCTGATGCTTAGCTGTATTTTTCTTTGCCCCCTGCCTCCATACACATCCCCTTCTTGGCACTCCTCCCCAGCAATGTCCTCTGATGAGCCCAAATAAAAGGATCTTTCCTTAAATCTACAAAGGCTCCTATCTTCTCTTCGTTGAACGCGCGCGCGCGCGCACACACACACACACACACACACACACCCTGACGCCTCCGTGGACCCCGACACGGAGGTCCCTCACCTCCCAAGCCTCAGCTTGTCCCAAATGTCTCGGGGAAGGTTTGCCTTGCTGGGTTTTAAATTCAAACCAGTGCCTAAAACAGTGCCTGGCACCCAGAAGCAGCCAGGTGTTTTTCTTTTCATTTTTTTTGGGGGGGGGGGGGGGTGCTTCTCTCCCTGTCCAGAGACTAGCAACTTGAACCCCGATGCGGCCGGCCACGCGCGTGGGGCAGGGTCGCGGCGGTCGCGGCGGCCCCGGCGTCCACGCCCGCCTCCCCGGCCCAGGCCGAGTGCAGGCCGGGAGCCTCCCCGCATCCCACAGACGCGCAGCTCCGCGCCACGTCGGCCCGCGCCCAGCTCGCCCACGGCACCCACCTAGCTCCTCGTGCCCCGCCGCCTCGGCCGCCGTCGGCGCCGCCGCTTCCATCTCTCGGGGGTCTCCAGGTCGCCGCCGCCCGGGGCGTGCGCTCTCGCCGCTGCGAGACCGACGTCAGGCCCGGACCTCCCGCCGAGCGAGCGGACCTGCGTCGGCGCCCGACCCGTGGCCCACGCACCCCGCCCGCCCGCCCGGAGCATGCGCGATGAGGCGGCCCGCCCCGCCCGGCGGGGGGGGGGGGTGCGGGGCGCGGGGGGCGCGAGGGGCCCCAGGTAGCAAACCCCGGTGAGGGGGGGCCGGGCTGGGGATTGGCCGGGGATCGGGAGAGGAGGGCGTTTCGGAGGTAGCCGGGCGTGGGCGGAGAGGGGCATCTTTCCAGAGGACAGGAGCTTAAATCTGAGGGGCCCATCCATTGGCAGGGCTTCAGCAATCCTGGAGACAGACGCCTTGGAGGAGACACAGCGGGAGGGGGTTGGCCCCAGGACCTGCTGGAGGCCGACTACTCGGGGGTTAGTGGTCTCCTGATGCCCCGATTTAGAGAGATACAGGAGGCATTCGGTAGAATTTAATGTAGTCAAAGTTTTCCCTTTAAGGAGTTTTCCCTGTCCTTCGAAGATATTTGACGTTAAGCCGCAGGGCTGAAAGGAAATAAAGGTTACGAGTAATTATACTGTTGTGGTGTCAAACACTCTGGACCACTAGATAGGCCTCGTCTTAATTCTGATGAGAAACCTGTGAGATAATTCTCAGCTTTTTATCCATTCTCTAGATGAGGGAATCACAGCACACGGAGCCAAATAACTCGTCCAATGATAGTAAGCTCCTAAGTGGCAAAGCTGAAATTCTACCTGCAGCCAGAGCTGGGGCCCACGGGTGGGGGCCAACAGATATTTGAGGAATCAATGGATGAAGCAAGCTTTTGACAGAAAGAAAAATGATTTTAATTTTCGACGTTGCTTTCTTTCTTTCAGTTTTTGTTTTTGTTTTTTCATACTTCTTTAAAGTCAGGACACCGGACACTTTTTCTTTTTGTCGATTTCATTTCAGTAGAGGTCTTAGAAATGTTGTGGGGGTTTTTGGGGGGTAGGGGTCTAGTTTCTAGGATCACTGATGTAACTACATGGTAAGAATGTTAAATACTTAAAATCCGTGGATTAAAAAGGTACACAATTACATAATATTTAGATGTCTGTCCTCCTGCTGCATCCTTTGTAGATTTCACTAGCGCTAATGATGGTTTGCCAAAACCCTTTGTTTTCCTGTAGGTCACCCTCAATCATTCACACACCTACACATTGCAAACCCCAAAGAAAGGTTTTATTTAGAATGTCCCTGACACGTAACAAAGATGGAGGGGAGGAAAAGAAAAAAGAACTCTATCCAGGATTATAACTTGAGAAATAGTCCCTAACACCAGTTAAGGTGGGGTACCTGGTGAGAGGTCTGTGGGAGAGAGGTCAGGCCTCAGACAGGCCACTGCCCATAAAACTACCCATTGTAATGAGAACACTTGAGATAGTATCTTGAAAGAGGAACATCATCCTTTCAGTGTTAACAGGGATAAAAGTCACTGTCTTGCAATCTCAGCATGAGGAAAAGCAGATCTGGCGTGTGGAAGGGAAAAGGCCTGAGCCCGCCACGCTGAGGCTGGCAGCCCTGGGAGATAAGCCAAGTGATAGGGATGATCATAAGGTCAGGAGAATTGTGGCTTTCATATGTCACTACTTGAGAAGATGTTTGCTGCCACTTCTGCTCCAGATCTTGTAAATTGGAGACAGAGACATTATCAAGAATCAAGCTATTTGAATGAACCCCGGTAATTCCTTTCTTTCCTTTCCTCACTTAAACTTCCTGGATCATATCTCAGTTACTTCATTCTTCTTTTTTAAATAATATATTTTATTGCTTTTTTACAGAGAGGAAGGGAGAGGGATAGTTAGAAAAATTGATGAGAGAGAAACATTGATCAGCTGCCTCTTGCACACCTCCTACTGGGGATGTGCCTGCAACCAAGGTACATGCCCTTGACTGGAATCGAATGTGAGACCTTTCAGTCCACAGGCCCGTGCTCTATCCACTGAGCCAAACCGGCAAACTGCGGCTCGCGAGCCAGATGTGGCTCTTTGGCCCCTTGAGTGTGGCTCTTCCATAAAATATCATGGCCTGTTTTTAAGAAGTGGTGTTAGAAGACGTTTTAAGTTTAAAAAATTTGGCTCTCAAAAGAAATTTCAGCCATTGTACTGTTAATATTTGGCTCTGTTGACTAATGAGTTTGCCGACCACTGTGCTAGGGCAACTTCCTTCTTTGTATCTTTCTTTGTTCACATCTCTGTTACAGCACTTCTCCCTTCATATAATTCTTATTTCCCTGTCTGGGCCTTAGGCTACACTGTAAGTCCGTGCAGGAGAGAAGCTATATCCTTCTCTGTGTCTTTGTCTCAACAGAATGCCCTGCAGGAGTTGAAATCTGGTGCGCATACGGTATCCTCATAGATACAGGAAAGGAAATACAGTTGACCCTTGAACAATGGGGGTATTAGGGGCACCAACCACCGTGCAGTCAAATATCTGTGTATAACTTTTGACTCCCCAAAATCATTACTAATAGCCTACTATAGACTGGAACCCTTACAGAAAACATAAACAGTTGATTAACACATATGTTGTATGTTATATGTATTGTTTACTCTATTCTTACAATAAGGTAAGCTAGAGAAAGGAAAATGTTACTAAGACAATCACAAGGAAGAGGATATACATTTACTGTATTTGCCAACATTGTAAGTTTATGTCACCTGCTTATAAGATGAATCATCTGTCAGTGCCTCCATAAATACTCTCTTTTATAAAACACTGTATGTTACATGTATTATTAACATAGACATCAAAAATTAAGATATAATGTGAAAAATAAATCCATATTCATTTACAATGCATTCATGCATTGATAAAAAAAAGAAAGCCTAATGATTGCTTTATGGGAGCCTAGTATGATGGATATGATTGCTTCACAGTAGCTTAGCCTCTACACAAATAAAAAAAATCATTATAAGATTTCTATGACATTCAGTATTGCAGTCATATTCATAATACAGTATTGGAAACATGGTTACTTTTTTAAAAATACCTCTTACCTGTGATGACAGGCTGGTTAAGTTTCTCCATTTAAGAGAGAGGGGGCGGCATACTGTACAGTAATGTAATTCTTTGAAAGCAAAGTTATAAATTAATAAGAAAATTAACACATTATTTTTATATGAATTATCACTCACCTTATACCTCTGTAAGGCTAGGCTATGCACTTTCATGCAAATCTTGCACACTATAAATACTCAGGCCATACGGGGGCATAGACTACAAAGGAGACAGAACTAAACCTCACATCACCCTGTTTGGCCCCGGAGGATGGTTGGTTAGCCAGAGACCGGTAAGATTCCTCAGGGAAGGAACAACCTAAGACAGGCACAGTCACAGAGGGGCCAACAGGAGAGAACTAAAAGGTCAACAGAGGTGGAGCACAGACCCTCACCCACTAACCTTGCAGGGGCCTGAACTCTCACCCCTTCTGTGGGAGGTCTCCTGCCCCCATGGCTGCTTCGCCTCCCATGCACAGCTTAGATCACACCCAGGTTACAGACAGAGACTCGGCCAGCAATAGCTGCTCTATATCTAAATTCAATCTAGTACCAGGAATGCTCAGGGCCTACTCAAGAATGCAAATAATCCTTTCCACTAATATTTACAGGGTAAACTAAGATTTTTGCTTGAGTATTAAAATTGACAGTAAAATAGTAATCAAGTTTTCAGATTAATTTAAATTGGCCAAGTGGAATAAGTGAATACTCAAGAAAATTTTAGTGTACTGGACAAAAAGCTGTTCCTAAAATATTAACTAAAATATCTATTAGTAGTTCATTTCACTGTAAAATTGCCTAACATCCAAAGAATCTAAAGTAGTCATATTTGTGTGCAAATATTAAAATTAAAATTTAAAATTACCAAGACTGCAATATAAAATTTCCAAAAGCCCCCATTAATCAAAAAAAGGGGAGAGGGGATAGTGGGGTAATATAATGTAAGTAAAATACATCTAGAAAATTCTTACTAGAGAAAAGTAACTTCCATTTGTAATGCCAACAGCAGTACACCCATGAAAAACACATATAGTGTCAAAATAAGCCAAAGGAAAATCATTTGGGCAAAATTAAAAAGAATCCCAAGTCTAATTTGCAGAGAGGATCCCTTTGTTAACTTTTGGTCGAGAATGTGTTTGTGTGTTTTCAGAGAACAACTCCAAGACCATGTGGGTTTCGGCGACAGTGAGGAACTGACAGGTCTGTTCCAACTACTAAGACAGTTCAGAGATGGAAAACACCAACACCTTGCCATGCTAGCAGTCAGCAGCTGTGCGTTGCTGCATGCGGCCCAGGACCAAACCAGAAAGGATGGAACCTCCATTGCCACCATGTGTCCACCATCCAGATACCATTGCTGACATGTATACATAGGGAACTATTTGACATTGAAACTGGGACTCAGAGCAGCTGGACATTGAAACTGAGACTCAAACATTTTTTATTCTTATACATTTATTTCCAGTATGCAGATGCAAGATATTTTTGAAGAAAAGAAACAGGGGAGAGGGAGAGGCAGGGAGGCATTGAACAGACTGTCAAGCTACAGGGGGAAGGCTGGAGAGGGTGGGGGGCGGGGGCTGTGGGAGATTAACCAAAGGACTTATATGCATGCATGTGAGCATAACCAATGGATGCAAGACACTGGGGTGGGGAGGGGCAGGTGGGGACATGTGCTGGGGGGTAGGGGAGGCTGGGGGGAGCATAATGAGGGGAAAGAGGAAAACATGTACTACTATTAAATCTAAGTTATACTGCAAAAATAAAAAATTAAATTTAAAAAAAGTGTTTTATGCTAAAAAAAAAAAAATACTCAGGCCATGATGATGACACAAAAATGTTTCACACAGTTATTAGATTTTCACAGGAATCACACACCGCATACAACAAATAAGTTTATTAACTGTACTGTGTTATAATATTATTTGTTAAATGGAAGTGGATCATTATAAAGGTTTTTATTCTCATTGTCTAAACCAGTGGTCGGCAAGCTCATTAGTCAACAGAGCCAAATATCAACAGTACAACGATTAAAATTTTTTTTGAGAGCCAAATTATTTAAACTTAAACTTCTTCTAACATCACTTCTTCAAAAGAGACTCGCCCAGGCCATGGTATTTTGTGGAAGAGCCACACTCAAGAGGCCAAAGAGCCGCATGTAGCTCGCGAGCCACAATTTGACAACCACTGGTCTAAACGTTGAGTCGGCGGAGGAAGAGGGGGGTTGGTCTTGCTGTACCAGGGGTGGCAGAGGCAGAAGAGAGGAGGAAGTGGAAGCAGGCACACTCAATGTAACTTTACAGAAATACATTGTCATTTCTGACGTTTTTGCTTTTTATTTTTCTAAAAATGTTTCTGTACAGTACCCATTCTTCTCCCACTGTTTGCTGTAGTGCTGGTGCCATATCCCTCAAGGATCCATGTTGTAAAAGAAGTCAGAAGCAATCTTGAATCATCACAACCCTTTTTCCCAATTGTTTGACGTCATTTCGTTTTCTGCGCTACAGAAAACATCTTTATCACCGTCCGGTCACAGGTTCAGAAGCACTCATCTCCATCAATCGCCTATTGAATCCTCTGGGTGGGGTCCAAGATCCCTCTCTTGAAACCCTTAACACCCCACCTTTTTGGGAGTCATATCCATAATCTCTCCCGTGATTTATTTGGTTGACCCTGTTATAAATATTGTGAGGTCATGCACAACATCTAGACACAGTTTTCTCCAGCAGGAAATTACTGTATCTGGCTTGATGTGTTTGTTTGTTTGTTTCCTTTTTCTATAAAAACTAGTGGCCTGGTGCACAAAATTCATGCACGGAGGGTGGGGCAGGGAGAGGGTGTTCCTCAGCCCAGCCTGCACCCTCTCCAATCTGGGACCCCTCAGGGGATAACCAGCAGTTGGACATCCCTCTCACAATCCAGAACTGCTGGCCCCTAACCACTCGCCTGCCTGCCTGATTGCCCCTAACTGCTTGTGCCTGCCAGCCTGATAGTCTCTAACTGCTCCCCGATGGCTTTAATGCCCCTAACCACCTCTGCCTTGGCCCCCCCCCCGCACCCAGAACCCAGGATTCCCTCATCCAGTCAACCACAGGCACCAAGGATCTGGGCTTCCCTCCCTCTGGTCAGCCA
Organism: Antrozous pallidus; assembly: GCA_027563665.1. Classification (NCBI taxonomy): domain Eukaryota; kingdom Metazoa; phylum Chordata; class Mammalia; order Chiroptera; family Vespertilionidae; genus Antrozous; species Antrozous pallidus. The sequence continues at coordinate 62,556,442 of CM050520.1, forward strand.
TAGGTGTCCAGGCTGGCTGCAGCCTCAGGGGATGGTGGGCAGGTGGCTTTGCCTGGGCTACAGCTGCTTGCACCCAAGATCGTGGGGCAGGTGGCTTCTCCATCTCCTGAGCCATAGCCAGCCACAGGTACTGGTGTCCAGGACCGTGGGTGGGCAGCTTCTCCCTCAATCAGACTGTAGCCAGCCACAGGTGCTGGCACCTGGACCACAGGCGGGCGGCTTCTCCGTTTTCTGTGAGATACAGTCTGTGGGCAACTTCTCCAGCAGACTGCAGCCTGGGGTCATGGGGCAGGCGGCTTCTTCATCTCTCAGGCTGCAGCCAGACTCAGGTACTGGAGCCCTGTTTCTCCATCTCCCCCAGGATGTGGGGCAGGCGATGTGAGGCTTCTGTGGCTGGCTGCAGCCTGGGATCAAGGGAAAGGTGGCTTCATGGTCTTCCTGGCTGCAGCCAGCCTCAGGTGCTGGCACTGGACCTCTATAACCCCCACAGGCCCAGAGCGGTTCTCTACAGCAGCGGTTCTCAACCTGTGGGTCTCGACCCTCGGGCATGAGAACCGCTAGCAGGGTTGCCTGAGGCTATCAGAAAACACAGATATTTACATTATAATTCATAAAGTAGCAAAACTACAGTTATGAAGTAGCAACGAAAATAATTTCATGGTTGCGTCATTAGGAAGGTTGAGAACCAGTGGTGTAGGTGATGGCATCTCCAATGTTCTCTCTATCAGGGTTCTCTTTCATGACATTGGTGATCCTTGCTAATAAATATCCTTTGTGGATTTCCCCCCGCCCCCTGCCCAGAATAGGAAAAACCCATTTACAGGAAAACACCTCATAGACACAGACAACAGTATGGTGATTACCAGAGGGAAAAGGTGGGTCGGGGGAGGTAGAAAAGGGTAAAGGGGGATAAAAAAGGCAACTTGACTTTGGAAGGTGAACACACAATACAGTGTATAAATGATGTGTTATAGAATTTTACAACTGAAACCTATAATATTTTATTAATCAATGTCATCCCAATAAATTCAATTTTAAAAAGCCTCTTCAGGCAGATATCTTTGCTTTCCAATGATTTTGTTACTGGCATGTGGGAAGTCGTCTGCTGCCTCTTGGTGGACAAAAGCAGCTTCTCCCATTATCTTGACATTTTTTAAAGCCAAACCTCTTTCTAAAATTATCAAACCATCCTTTGCTGGCTTTTCATTCTGCCACTTTAGATCCTTCACCTTCCTTCTAGTGCAGTGGTTCTCAACCTTTCTAATGTCACGACCCTTTAATACAGTTCTTCATGTTGTGGGGACCCCCAACCATAAAATTATTTTCATCACTACTTCATAACTGTAATTTTGCTACTGTTATGAATGAAAATGTAAACATCTGTGTTTTCCAATGGTCTTAGGCTCTACAGCAGCGGTTCTCAACCTGTGGGAACCACTAGCAGGATTGCCTAAGACCATCGGAAAACACAGATATTTACATTATGAGCCATAACAGTAGCAAAATTACAGTTATGAAGTAGCAATGAAGATAATTTTATGGCTGGGGGTCACCACAACATGAGAAATTGTATTAAAGGGTCATGACTTTAGAAAGGTTGAGAACCACTGTTCTAGTGCTTCCATATATCATATAATGACTTCGCTTTTCCTTGAATCATATTAAGGGTCTGTAGGTATGTCCTTCTTATAGCAATCCTGCACCCACATAAAAGCTGCATTTTCAATAAAGATAAAATACATTTTGCAAAACGTGCTAGGTTTTCACACCTGCTGGTGTAGCTGCAGTAACAGCTTCACGAAGTCCTTTTTTATTTTTCCAGTGGTCCTTCCACTGGATTCATTTATCTTGAAATGGCAGGCAACTGCAGCTGCAGACCTCAATCTATGGTACCGATCAGGCAATTCAACTTCAGTGTCCTGAATTTTCTCTGCTTCTCGGGGGCACTTCCAGCAGCACTAGTGCCACTTCGTATGGCTCCCATGGTGTTAGTCAAGGTTGACAGTGTTGCACTCAACAGGATGAAAAATAACACAGGAGCCGAGAGAGATCACAGTTTACTGCAACGAGCACTTTCCTGGAGAGACAAACTGCTCACGGGCATCACTCGGCATCTTACTGGGGCACCCGCAACACTTGAGCTCACTGTAATAGCAATGGGGGGGGGGGGTGACTACACAATTATTACAGTAGCACAGTGTGTGCCACGGTACACATCAGACAGTCCTGGTTTGATTACTAGGTCTTTACACTTGTTTATATTTCTCTCAACTGCAGATAGAGCCATGTCTTGTCTGTGTTTGTAAGTTTTGATAAATTTTAAGTCTTTATAATAGACTTGCATAAATTTTATGGCAGTTTATGATAAAATGGACTAGTATCTACATATATATCCATGACATATCTAACTTTTCTTAATTTTTAAAAAATATTTCTAGACTACATCGTTTATCTGCAAGTTTTTTCAAATTGTCAATTATCCAAAATTGTTTCTCATACACTTATTGATAAAAATTCTGCAGTTCAAAATGGACCTGTGCAGTTCAAAATGATGTTGGCAGGGAAAATGCCACGCACATTATGACATTTTCCAGTTGACTTCTGGTTCCCCTCCAGATCCACTGTTGCTCCTTTTCCATCTGTGCCCAGAAGGCAATCCTGTATAGAGGGCATCAGTGGGCCTCCTGGAGCTCTGGCTCCCATTGGAGGTAGTGGGGGAGGTCATAGCACAGAGGCGAAGTAGGTCTGGCGCCCTCCCCACTGCAGGTTGGCTGTACTCCTCTATGGAAGCCACAGCTTCTGCAGGCAGACCTCCCCCAGGCTCCTGCAAACATTCCTTCTTGTTTCTCTCCAAGCATAGAGGTAGGCATGTCTTTCCTCCCCACTGCCTGCCCAGGCACCACATCACCCCTGTTGATTTTCCTAAAAACCAGCCCAAGGTCATTGTAAGTAGTTCCTCTACCTGACTCTCCTCCATCAGCACTTTGTAAGAGTGTCTCTGCTGTTCCTAGTGAGACCCTTATTATAAGTCCACATACACAAATAACCTCATTTCTTTCTCTAAAAAAAAACTTCAACGATTAACTCCATTTTACAAGTGAAGAAACTGAACTTAGCAATTTGCTCAAAATGCAATAGTAGAGTCAAGATTCAACCACGTTGTCTCTAGAAAAATGACATCCCATCCCAGAAAGTCCTTCAGATTTGGAATCTCATCAGCCCTCATCACCACCTCAATGAGTTTGTCAGGAATGGTTACTGATAGAGGCCAATAACTGCCAGGGAGGACCGCAATTATTGGAAGCAGCTGATGCCTTGATTCGGGCCAAAAACCGAAACCACTGAACAAAAAAATTAGGCATGCTGAATGGAATGGCACATGGGTAGCAAGTGAGGGATCCATGTCATATGTCACTCACTTTGCCTATCCAGCAGCCTCTTCTCCTTTCTTCGTGGTTGTTAAATTGGGAATAGAATTTTCTGAAAACTGGTCCTCTGATCTTCCTTTCACCTTGTTCAGTCCCAAGAGGGTCTCACTGAGGGTATACTGTCCTAGTAATGGGCCATCGGATTGTAAATTATCCAGGAAAACTGTCCACGGAGGCTGCATTTTTCTGTCATTTGGCACTGGGTCACGGTTGGGGCTTAACAATGGGGTAAAATGATAAAAGCAAAGTTAATTCAGTGTAATCCCCTTAACTAGATTTTTGCCCTTCACCTTTTCTTTTGCAGTCATCTTGAAACATTAAGAAAATAAGAGTTCTCACACCACAATGGTCCAGTTAATTTTGTTAAAAGTAGTATACTAATAAATGTGATAAGAAGGAAATCTACCTTCTGTTGACCCAGGCCTCATACTAAGTATGACCTCATTTCGTTTATCCTGCACAATAACCCTATGACGTAGGTAGTATATTACCCCATTTTTTAGTTGAAAAACATTGAGGCTTACAAAGTCTAACAAACTTTCCCAGAATCTAACAGCTGGAAACCAAATTCAATGGCAAGTCCAGGACAGGTGCTCTAAGCCACTGTGCCTCTCAGCCCCGGACTGTGGGTGCCATTCCAGGTTGATGGTGTGATGTAGCCATTAGAGCACTGTCCACTTCTGCCCACTCATTCTCATACTGCTAAGGAAGCTCATCATGAAACCAGGCAATGGAGCTTCACTATTGGAGTTTAACATTGACATAAATGTCCCCCACTAACATATTCAACCCTGCCTTCTGAAAATTTTACTCTTTGAAGGCAACAGAAAACGCAACTATGGTAAGTGCTTGATATTTATAATTCTTAGTATTTGACATAAATGGGAAATAGCCTTTAAAGCTTGTACTTATGTAAATCCCCGGTGTAATTCCAAAAACTCAAAAGAAAAGAAGTGCTTTCAAAAATGTGCTTCTTCTCATTTTAAACATTACATATTAGTTAAACATTCACCTACAAGGAAACTGCTTTACTCATGTGGTCTTCTAATAAAACTATTGTCATGCGGAGTAGAGTCTGGGTTTTCTGTGGATGCTATGAATTTGTGATCCTCACGTGCATTAAGTCCTCTCTTTTTCATTTTAACATCAAAGCCTGCTTTGGGATTGGATTTAACAGGCTGCACCTGTCAGCTTTTGTGTAGCCTCCTTTTCATCACAGTTCAAAGGGAGAATGTGACTTACTTATGGTAAGTAGGTCACCTTACCATATGTCATGCAGGAAGAACCTCACAATTCCTGCTACTTGGAACACTCTCCTTGATGATTCAAGAAGCCTGCTCACAAGTTAATAATCTTGTTAAGTAATGCCAGCCCTACTGGGATGAAATAAAACCAAAGCTCACTAGGAAAATCTGCATAAAAGATGCTAATCCCAATGGACCTCATTAGAGAAAATAAACACAAACATATAACCTGCTTTTTGGTAATAAAAAGAAGTGACATGGCTATTAGAAAGCTTCCACTTGGGAGGAAGGAGGTGGCCCAGTTCCAGGATTACATTCCAGCTCATGTCTTCAGGAGTTTTTAAGACAAGAAGTCCTTGGAAAGAGGAAATGTCACCAGCCTGTCTCTTTAAGGCCAAGCTTATTGCCAGTCACATCAAGCTCCATTTATATGGTACCATTCCTGTTGATTTTGTTTTTTAGTCCTAATAACACAGAATTGCTCATTGCTTAATTTTTCCCTCATAAAAACAGCTGAGCACTTTGACCTGACTTTTCTCAGTAGACTGCATCCATTTTATAATAAACTAGAGGCCTGGTGCACAAAATTCATGCACAGGAAGCAGGGGGATGTCCCTCAGCCCAGCCTGCATCCTCTTCAAACTGGGACCCCTCAAGGGACCCTAGTAGGATCAGGCTTAAATGGGCAGTCAGACATCCTTCTCACAATCCAGGACTGCTAGCTCCCAACTGCTCACCTGCCAGCCTCCTTGATTGCTCCTAAACCTTCTACCTGCCAGCCTGATCACACCCCAACCACTACCCTGCCAGCCTAATTGAGATCTAACTGCTCCTTTGCCAGCCTGCTTGCCCCCAATTTCCCTCCTCTGACAGCCTGGTCATCCCTAATTGCCCTCCCCTGCAGACTTGATTGCCCCCAACTGCCCTCCCTTTCAGGTCTGGTCCCTCCCAAATGCCCTCCCCAGCTGGCCTGATTGCCCATACCTGTCCTGCCTTACAGGCCTAGAACCTCCCAAAGGCCCTTCCCTGCTGGCCTTCTTATGGTAGCCATCTTGTGTCCACATGGGGCAGGATATTTGACCACATGGGGGCAGCCCTCTTGTGTGTTGGAGTGATGGTCAATCTGCAAATTACTCTTTTCTCAGATATGATAGAGGCCTGGTACATGGGTGGGGGCCAGCTGGTTTGCCCTGAAGAGTGTCCCAGATCAGGGTGAGGGTTCCCTTGGGGCATGGGGTGGCCTGGAGTGAGGGGCCTGTGGTGGTTTGCAGGCCAGCCACATTCCCCAGTGACTTCATGGCACCAGGAGGCTCTGGTATCTGGAATTAATTTATGTTCTACAATTGAAACTTTGAAGCCAAGCCTTCTCCTCCCTCTGTGGCAGCAGCCATTTTTTGGGGGGACATTTACCTTCAATAATTGAAACTTTGTAGCCTAGAGTGGAGGCTTAGGATGGCCAGGGCTGCAGAAGCTTGGCTTCCTCCATCGGCCGAGCAACCCTAGCCTCTGCTCTCTCCAGCTTGGTGGCTGCCACCATTTCTGTTCGGATTATGTATCTTTTATAATTGAAACTTTGCAGCATTGAGTGGAGAGTGGAGACCTAGGCCTGCAATAGCAGGTGGAAAGCTTGGCTTCCTCCATTGCCCGGGGGAACTCAAGACTCCCTCCTGCTTGCAGTGGTGGCAACCATCTTGGTTGGGGTTTATTTGCATAATTTGCTCCTGATTGGGTGGTGGGTGTGGCTTGATCGAAGGTATGGTCAATTTGCATATTACTCTTTTATTAGATAGGATTAGGTCAGTGACTGGTTTCTTAAAGATGAGCCGTTGTATTAAGTCAAAGAAATGAGAAATTAACCAAGGAACCATTCATTTTGCATGATAGAACTGTTTCCTAATTCATCTTCTGGTCAGCTCTTTGGATCTCCATTCATTGTATCAAAAGACTCTTTACCATCCAATAATTTTGACCTTGTCTGCATTACTGATCATTCAAATGTGACTTTTTAGGGCAATAAAAAATATTATGTAGCCAGCTGATGTAGCTCAGTGGTTGAAGGTTGACCTATGAACCAGGAGGTCACAGTTCGATTCCTGGTTAGGGCACATGCTCAGTTTGCAGGCTCAATCCCTGGGAAGGGGAATGCAGGAGGCAGCTGATCAATGATTGTCTCTCATCATTGATATTTTTATCTCTCTCTCTCCCCATGCCTTCTTCTCTGAAAACAAAAAGTATATTTTTAAAAGTTTTATTCATATCACAACATTCAGGTTTTTTAAAAAAACAAAGCTCTTAATTATAGCTTCATTTTCATGTAAATTACCAAAACGTAGTTCTGAAATATGGAGCTGCATGGGTAAAATTTGCTTGGCTTCATACCTTCTGGACTCAGGCTAGAATAGTAGGGATTGGGACAGAGTAGATGTTCCATTCATGGAGGGATGTGGCTTTTCCACATTTAAGAAGGTGCCTCCTGAAGTAAACTGTAAGTTACAGCCTCATGCTGTACTAAACAATGCCTCTTGGTTGCTATGCATGCTCCACAGCTTGATTTCTTTAGGAATGTTCTGGAGTAAATGAAGCCTTCAGTCCAGGTTAGGCTGAATTCCAGATTGTTACAACTGAATGATCAGAGAATTTAAAAAAAAAGAGGCTGCTCTCTTCTATACCATATTCTAAAACAGCAGAACAGCAGACAGTAGTACCGCCTTATTCACAGGAATAAGTTCCAAGACATCTATTGCATGACTGAAACCACAGATACTATATATACTATATTTTTTTCCTATACATACATCTATGATAGAGTTTAATTTGTAAGTTAGACACAATAAGAGATTAATAATAATAATTCTATCTAATAAAAGAGTAATATGCAAATTGACCATCACTCCAACACACAGGATGGCTGCCCCCATGTGGATACAAGATGTCCGGACAAGATGGCCAGCAGGGGAAGGTGGTTGGGAGGGAGGAGGCCTGCAAGGGAGGGCAGTTGTGGGTTATTAGGCCAGCAGGGGAAGACAGTTGGGAAGGACCAGGCCTGCAAGGGAGGGCAGTTGGGGTGATCAATCCTGCAGGGGAGGGCAGTTAGGGGTGACCAGGCTGGCAGAGGAGGGAAGTTGGGGGCTATGGGACCTGCAAGGAAGGACAGTTGGGTGGAACCCAATCCTGTAGGGGAGAGCAGTTGGGGGGACCAGGCCTGCAGGAGAAGGCAGTTAGGGGCCTACAGACTGGCAGGGGAGCAGTTGGGTATCAATCAGGTTGGCAGGGGAGTGGTTAGGGGCAATCAGAAAGGCAGGCAGGTGAGCAGTTGGGAACCAATAGTCCTGGATTGTGAGAGGGATGTCTGACTGCCTGATAGGATTGGGCCTAAACAGGCAGTCGGACATCCCTTGAGGGGTCCCAGATTGGAGAGGGTGCAGGCTGGGCTGAGGGACACACCCTGCCATGCACAAATTTCATGCACGAGGCCTCTAGTTAATAATAAAATGGGAAAATTACAATAATAGCATCAAAGTTATGTGAATGGCTATGGGGACACTGTTAAGTAAGCTAAAGATTAGTGGGACAGTTGCACTGCCACCTGGGACAAGTGATCTGATAACGGAGATGACTAATTGGGAGGCCTGGTTTACAGTATGGATATGCTGGACAAAAGGATGAGTCCTGTCCTGGACATGGGGAGGGATGGCCCAAGATTGCACCACACAACTCTCAGTGGGTGCAATTTAAAGCTTACGAATTATTGACTTCGCATCAGAACTATTTTTTGTAAATTAACTAGTAAGACTGGTGTTTCATGGACCAAGTTTTGGGACATACTCTTCTGCAGTTTCCCAAATTCACTGAAATATTTTCAGGCTGAGGATACAGTTTACAATTGGTTATATTGAACATGAAAGGTTCTGGAGAAATCAATTCAAATTTCAGGATATTATTTCTTCACCACACTCTTTTCCAGGCATCTGGAACCAGGCACAGTCACTAGGATTCTTTATTCCTCTTTTTCTCACAACCACTCCCATGTTCTTGTTCTAGAATTAGGGTTTGGCATGCCCTAGAACAACATCAGTGGCCCCTTCAGCACAAGAATTATCTACATTTACTGAGGATTTACTCTGTTCCTAGCATCACACTAGGTGCTTTTTATATGTTACAACATTTTATCCTCACACTTGTCTTGCAAAGTAGATGTTGTTATCAATATTTTAGAAATAAACAAACATGCTCAGGGAAGAAGTGATCTCAAAGTCCCATAGTTAATAAGAACCAGGACCACAACTCTGATCTGATAGATTTCAAAACTACTCATTCTCTTATTTCCACTGCATACTTTGGGCATTTTGTGTGCTAAAATACTGGCTCCATATCCCCTATGCCTCTGAGAAGTCTGATGTGTTTTCCAGATTACAATAGATTTTTCTTTTCTCTATTCAGAAATGATGGGAAAGCCCATGTAACTTTTGCTGAAATAGCTCTTCCATTCAGAATAAAACCAAGATGGTTCTACATACCAAATAAACTTTTCAAAACCTAAGTATTCATAGATGGAGAGTCATAGATGGAGAAGGGGTAATAACATATGGCTCCTATACCCAATCAATTTAGGAAGATAAAACAGTCCATGTAAAAAAAAACAATCACCAAATGCACAGCTGTGTATGCCAAAGGTCAACTGAACTAAATCACTTCTCAATGCTACATGGCATCAAAATAAGGAGATAACTTCTAATTAGGCTGATGATGAATTTCCCCTTAAATCTCAAAGTCTGTAGTAGAGAAGGCTAGAGCGTGTCTGGAGATGGAGAAAGCAATGGGATTTGGAGGACAGTAAGAATAGTTTCCAAAGGAATTCACCTCTTAGTGAGCCTTAGAGAGAAGGCCAGGACCTGGAGAAGTCCTGGGATTTCCACGTGGCTGAAGGGGACAGAAGACACTGGATGCAGCAGTGTGAATCCCCAGGTCAGGTATCAGCCTTAGTGTCCAAACAGGTCTGATGCCTACCCAGTGTCTCAGGGTGGTATTTGCAGGAGAGGCCTGACTCTCCTCAACTGACCAAGGCCATGACTTGCTGACTGAGATGCCCACTCTTGCATTCTGTTAGGGATTTGCTGTATCAACCCCTTAGCTTTTGTTCAGTCACTTCAGGATCAATCTGGCACATCCTGAGATTTTTAGTACTTGCTGTCAGGACTCACATCTTACCTTCTCTTTTGGCACTTACGTGTTGTTGAGAGAAGTGACTGTCACTAACTCCATTCCCAAGGCAGCGATCTCATCTCTGATAGCTAAGGTTCCGGTTTGCCTGGGATAGTCCCAATTTATTCTGTTGCTTCCAACATCCAAATTTAAACAGTAAGTTGTATGGTCACCCCAAACATACCTTCCAACATGGGAGCACATACCCAGAAAGCCACCTTTGCCCCTTATCCCAGCAGGTGGATCTACACTGAGTGGCCAGATTATTATGATCTCTGAATGCATAATAATCTGGCCACTCAGTGTATATCCTATATAATAAAAGTCTAATATGCAAATTGCCCCCTGGACCAGGAGTTCAACCAGCAGGCAGGTCAGCCAACCATCTATGTCCCTTTCCCCTGCCAGACTGGCCAGACCCCACCCCTGCACAAATTCATGCACTGGGCCTCAAATAGATATAGATATAGATATATAGATATAGATATAGATATAGATATAGATATATACACACACATGTTTAGAGATCATAATAATCTGGCCACTCAGTGTATTTTCCTAGTATTGTTCACTGGCATACGATGCCATGGACCAATTAATACCCTCCATGTGGATTTTGGTAAAGTTGCTGTTTTTTGAAATGCATCTCCTTCTAAACCATTTAGAGAGCCATCTGGCTGATAATAGGCAAAGTATCCAGATATTTTTACTTTTAACAGAACATTATACTTCTCAAACTGCAAGCTCATCAGTTACAAATTCTGCTCAATAGCTCTGGCCCCAATACTCAGAGGACAATTTAAGTACCTGGTGTTGCCACCCAGTCAACTGTCTCCTCTTTACTAGCACAATGCTCAGAAACAAAGGGAGAGCAAATATCAGCCATAAATGTTACGTAGGCAAACAATGGTAGGCCTGAAGCAGCCCCAGGCTACCCAGATGTTCCAAGAGCAAACAGAACACTGTGTCCTGTTTGCACTCAAATATTAATGTCTTCTTCCTCAGCTCTAATTGGAAATTCCCTTGCCACACAAATGCACTTTTGATTTAAAGGATTCAAAGGCAGGCTTCTCCTCTGCTCAGCTCTGAGACAAAACATGCTGGGTAAGGAGGTTGGAAATATCCTTCAACATCTGGATCTGGCCAGGGTGCCAGTTAGCATTGGTCATTGAGAACCCAATTTAATAGGGTAAAACTTTGTTGGGCATATACTGCAAACAAGACTAAGTAGAATTTTGAATATGATGTAGTCTCTGACCAAGAAAAAGTTTGACAACAAAGTTGCCCTTCACCAGGAGAGGGAAGGCAGGTGCAAAAATAGCTGTAGAACTCGGGGGGAACCTAGAAGTACACACCCTAAAAGGAGTAGAAACAAAGGCAATGAACACGCAGAGGAAGGAGAGGGAGGTTCTGATTTAGGGGATGGTACGGATTCATGGAGGTAGAATTTATTTATCATCATCATTATAATGACATTAATTAGCCTTCATGGAAGGCTTATTATGACTCAAGAGTGACTCTCTGTACTTTAAATATATTTATCTAAATTAGCCTCCTTAAGCTTGCGCTTGGATGAAAGGTATAATTGAGAGAAATAGAAATGGAAAAGAAAGGGTATTCCTGGTACCAAGAAAAAAAAATGAAAATTATGATGTCAGGATCTAAATTAGCCTCATTTAAGCTTGTGCTTGGATGAAAGGTATAATTGAGAGAAGTCGAAATGGAGAAGGGTATTACTTGTAGTAAGAAAAGATGAACAAAAGTTGTGATGTCAGGAGGCATTCAGGAAACAGTAAATATTGTAATGCATTTGGCCAGACTTTGGAATATGTAAGGAATGAAGGGAGACACAGCACAAACCAAAAGTTGCCTAAAATATTGCAATGAGAAATCTAAGACTTACTGATGAGACCTTATTGAGGTTCCATTACAGCAATGACTCTTAATCACACTCTACCTCTGGATCACTTGAGAGCTTTCTCAAACACACATGCCCATGCCCCACTCTCAGAGACTGAGTTATAAGTCTTATCTGCACTTTTCAAACCTTCTGGGCAGTTCTGCTGGACCTCTCAGGTGAGAACTACTAATAGAAAGGCTTCACTTCTGAGAAAAGTGACTTGAACAGAGTTTTGGGAAGACTTGGGCAACAATGTAGAAGATAACCGGGCGGAGCACAGCCTAATTGTGGAGGGCCCAGTTAGTAAGCCCCTGCAGTAGCAAGTGAAATGTAAATGTAAGCAGGCCTGGAGAAGGGGGGTTGACTGTGGCATGTGCTGCTGATGGGAGCAAGCCACAGAGCTGGGATCAGTGGGGTTCATGCATGGCCAGATGGGAAGGAGGAATTAGAGATCACTCTGATATTTAAGCCCATACTACGGGGATGGTGCTATTCTTGTAGAGATAGGAAAAACAGAAAAAAAATAATATGAAAGCTAACATGATGACTCTGGTTATAAACACATTGCATTTGAGATGACAATGGTCACCTTAGGTGGTGATGGGCACCAGACAATTACAGATGTACGTCTAGAACTTGGACTCTATTTGGAGTGATTGGAATAGAGGGGCGAGGGTTTCTGGCTTGTTCAAATATTTGTTGGTTACATGAGAATGTGAAAAGATTCCCAATCAAACATTCTGTGAAGCTGCTCACCAAGGGGTGGAGGAAGAAGAGGAGTAATGCAAAAACAAAGAAGATGCTATAGGAGAAGAAGTCACAGGAAGACAAAGTCAGCAAAAACTCAGAGAAAAGGATTTTCAGCAGGGAAGGGTTTCTTCAGCACCCAGGACTTCTAAATTGTTAAATGGGGTAAATGGTGAATTGCCTGAGAGCGTTTGGGTGTAAAGAATAGAAGAGGATTCTGTTTAGCTTAAACAGAGAAATGAAGGCCAGCACTCAGAGAAGTATTCCGAAACAGCTCAGAGAGAGTCATTGGGAGACATGAGCAAGAAAGGCTGGGGCTCGACTGGTGTGGCTCTATGGTTCAGCATGAACCAGGACGCCAGGGTTTGATTCCCAGTCAGGGCACATGCCACACACACACCATCTCCCCACCCCCACCCCCGCCCAGGTTGTGGGCTTGATCTTCAGATCTATCTTCTCTCTCTAAAATCAATAAAAAAATTTTTTAATCTAAAATCAATAAAAAAAATTTTTTTAATCTTAGTAAGCTCTGGCGTTCTAGGAATTCACAAACCCTTGCTCTAGGTGGCACAGCCATTAATGCGGCTTTGCTCCAGGGTATTCTGTGCTTCTCAACCCAGTCCCCAAATCCCAGCCCTGTGTGTGTGTCTATCTCCCTCCCTGAGACAATCGGCTATGGCCCAGGGAGCAGCGTCAGCAAAGCCAGGCAGTCACCCCAATGGGGATCTGGCTCATGAAACCTACCTAGCCCTGAGCATAAAAACTCCAGTATCCTGACAATAATTTCTCATTGAAAACTATTCATTTGGTCCTGTTAGGGCAGATATTGCTAATTGCCTATCCCCGTGGTCAGCAAACTCATTAGTCAACAGAGCCAAATATCAACAGGACAACAATTGAAATTTCTTTTGAGAGACAAATGTTTTAAAAACGTCTTCTAATGCCACTTCTTCAAAATAGACTCACCCAGGCCATGGTATTTTGTGGAAGAGCCACACTCAAAGAGCCAAAGAGCCGCATGTGACTTGTGAGCCGCAATTTGCTGACCACAGGGTCCTATCCAATATTTTTGTTTAGTGGCATGTTGTCACCATGAGTACATGCATGGCCTTCTTTCATTCATTTTATTACACTACTAGAAGCCCTGTGCACGAAATTCATGCATGGGGGGCAGGGGAATGTCCCTCCGCCCAACCTGCATCCTCTCCAATCTGGGATTCCTCGAGGGATTTCCCACTGCCTGTTTATTGGACATCCTTCCTACAATCCAGGACTGCTGGCTCCAAACTGCTCACCTGATGCCTCCCTGATTGCCCCTAACTGCTTCTGCCTGCCAGCCTGATCACCCCCTAACCACTACCCTGCCAGCCTAATCGATGTCTAACTGCTCCCCTGCCAGCCTGTTTGCCCCCAACTTCCCTCCTATGCTGGCCTGGTCACCCCTAATTGCCCTTCCCTGCAGGCTTTATCGCTCCCAACTGCCCTCTCTTGCAGGCCTGGTCCTCCCAACTGCCCTCTCCTGCTGGCCTAATGGCCCACAACTGCCATCCCTTCCAGGCCTGGAACCTCCCAATGGCCCTCCCCTGCTAGCCATTTTGTGGTGGCCATATTGTGTCCACCTGGGGGCAGGAACTTTGACCACATGGAGGCAGCCCTTTTGTGTGTTAGAGTGATGGTCAATCTGCAAATTACTCTTTTATTAGAGAGGATAGAGGCCTGGTGCATGGGTTTGGACTGGGTGGTTTGCCCTGAAGGGTGTTCTGAATCAGGGTGGGGGTTCCCTTGGGGTGTGGGGCAGCCTGGACAAGGGGTCTATGGTGGGTTGTGGCCAGTCACACCCCCCAGAGACCCAAGTGGAGGCCCTGGGATCTGGGATTAGTTTATGTTCTACAACTGAAACTTTGTAGCCTGGAGTGGAGGCCTAGGTTAGGGCTGCAGAAGTTTGGCTTCCTCCATCACTCAGGCAACCCTAGCCTCTTCTCTCTCCAGCTCCATGGCGGCCACCATTTCTGTTGGGATTAAGTATCTTTTATATTTGAAACTTTGTAGCATTGAGTGGAGGCCCAGTTACCAGGGAAACCCAAGCCCCCCTCTTGCTCTCAGTAGTGGCAGCCATCTTTGTTGGAGTTTATTTGCATAATTTTCTCCTGATTGGCTGGTGGGCGTGGCCATGGGCATGGCTTGATTGGAGGTTGGGTCAGTTTGGATTTTACTCTTTTATTAGATAGGACTGACAAATAAAAAAAACTGAATACTAGAAAAAACATGATGGTTTATATACATCTTCTGTAAGTCTAGAATGAATCCTTAGAGATAAGTCGTCTTTTCATAGATCAACAAAATTAGAGGTTTTGGTCTGTGGAGTCAATTGAAGTCATGATGCCACTGGGGGTGGGGGTGGTGTGAGAGGGCTCACCACTGCTTGTTTCTGCAACAGCCACTGTAGACCTGGATGTGTATCTTTCCACCTGCCTGTTTGCATCAATGAAGAATGTTGGCAGAACAAACACAACTTCCACAACTTTTAGTCACAGGGAAAGAAATCCATTTCTTAATCTTCAGTCTCTTGCTTACATGCCTGGAGATATTAGTTGATAATTTTTGAGGTGCAATCTAATAATAGCTACCATAGTGTAGGTTTTGACTATGTGCCATGAGTAGTGCTATTTATTAATTTGTATTATCTCATTGATTCCCACCACAACCTACCCGGCACTCAGTAAGAAGAAGCTTCTGTACCCCAGCCATGGCCACAGCCTACGTCTCGAACTCTTTGAGTTTATCAAGCTGTGACCTCTATTTCCTACCATGCCCTAATCTTGGTTCCTTCCCTCCCCCCATCCCCTCCTCTAGAGGATCCTGATCCCTCTAAATAACCTCAGCCATGGTTACTCCTACTCATGAGAACAGTCTAGCAATGACTTACCTGGGTCCAGGCTGGGGCACAGGTGGGCAGCAACCGCCCTGGCTGCAGCCCACGAAGCCAACATCCCCTCTAGACCTGGCCCCACCTCTCCAGAGGGCAGCAGACACCTCCCTTTTGCACCTTTTCCTGTTGCTCTCACACCTCAGGTGGGGCTGACCCCTCTAAACCCTCCTGTGGGGATCAGAGCACCAGACGGGTATTAACTCAAGTCCACAAGTCCCCCAGCTTCTCTATCTACCTCCTTCTCCATTGGAACAGCCAGCTTCCCAGTGCTAATTCTTAGAGCTCTGATTCATCTGTTAAATTCATCCCACTGAGATTTAGTTTCTCTTCTAAAGATTACTAGAGCCTGATACACAAAATTTGTGCAAGACTAGGCCTTCCTTCCCCCAGCTGCCGGCACCAGCTTCCCTCTGGCACCCGGGACCCGGGCTTCCCTCACAGCCCCAGCTTGGTCTGGAAGGTTGTTTGGAAGGATGTCCATTCTAATGAGCATATTATGCTTTTATTATTATAGATGATGATGATGATTATTATTATTATTAAGATGATGATATCTGTTCAATCAGCAGGTCTTTAATGATTTTCTTTGAATGCAATTTTTGTCTTCTGGGGGAGCCTGAATTGTCAGATAAAAATAGGAAAGGAACAAATAGCACCATAATTACGAGTGACTAACTTTTCCTGACTTTCTCAGGACTTTCCTGCTTTTAGCATTAACAGCCTTCATCCTTGGAAATCCTCAGTCCTGGGCAATCTGGGAGAGTTAGTCCCCCTACCACCTTGAGGGAAAAGAGCACAGTGACCTTGAGTGATCATTACGTAGCTTTAGAAGGAACACTTTCACTCACTCAAGAGTCTTCCTACGGAGACTCTTCTCTGTACTAGCCCAAGTGTTGAGTGATTACTGCATTCTAGGCAATGAGACAGTTAATACAACAGTGCTGTGAAATCAGTATTATTATTCCCATTTTCACATTTTTTTAAAAGTGAAATTCAGAACAGTTAACAAGGTCCCACAGCCGGGCTTACCCTCTGGCACGTTTGACTCCAAAGCTCATGGGCTTACCGATTGATGGGGTTAATATTTTATGGTAGAGAAAAAGAGAAAGAGATGGAAAGGTTGCATGTCTGAGTCAAGTTAAGCTCCGGTTTCAGTGCTCACATGAACGAGGGTCGGGGCCGCCATGTCTTTCCCTAGGCTGACTTCCACTCCACAATGGCTGTGCCTTCCTGTGGTTCCAGCTGGCACTATGGGGCACGGTTCCTGGTGACCTTTGGAGTTTCAGCTTCCTGTGCTTGGAGACATTGTTTGCTCACTCTTGGGTTGCTATGAGACTTGGAGACTGGGGCTTGAGCTCCATATGGCAGGAAGAACTGCATCATATATAAATACAAGCAGCCCAGTACAGAAAATTCATGCACTTGTAGGGTCCCTAGGCCTGGCTAGTGATCAGGATTATTGGGGCCTTCCAGCTGCTGGCTAAGACCTCCCTTCCCTGGCTGGCAGCTGGGCCTTCCTTCATTCTGCACTGCCCCCTGATGGTCAGCACACGTTGTAGCAAGCAATCGAACTCCGGGTCTCCTGGTCAAGCTCCCGTGGGGACCATTTGCTTATTAAGCTTTTATATGGAGAGATATACATAGACAATATGTAAGTATATATGTATGTGCACTTATATGTATATATTTATGCACTTACATAAGGATGTTTACTTTTCTATATTTTTAAACTTACCTTTGATAACATGTACCACTTCTATAACTGGAGTACACCAAATTTCCCAGTCTTTGGGTATAATAAGGCCACCTTGTCCTGAATTCCCAGTTTCCCCTGGCTCATTTCCCACATACGCTGACCTTGTAACCCCTGAGAACCATCAGGAGCTGTCACATGGGCCCAACCAACTCCACTGTCGGAGCCAGCCTCACTGCCACATCATGAATGAGCATCTCTACCAGGACTCTGCCCAGTAGTAGTTCTCTCAGGTGCCAAAGCTGGGCAGCTTGAAAGCTGGTAACAGTGGTGACAGGGTTCCCGTGGGCAACAGTGTGGGAGGGAACACTTACTTTTTCACTGTATGGCCTGTTGTACCTTTTAAAATTTTGTCCATGTGCATAACAGCATCCTTTCAGAGACAGAAATAATTGAGAATTGTTAAAGCTGTGTAGGCAGCTTTATAGAGCCAGCTAGAAGGGCTCTCTGGTTTCTAGGTGATAATCTGATAGTGGAAACCAAAGCAGACCTGCTTCTGCATCAGCGTATTCCAGACAGACCTGTCATTTTACTTCTCAGCCCTTGCTCCGCCCAGGACTCAGGCAAGCATCCAGGGACCGGGCCTGGAGTTCATGCCAGCCACCAGTCCTAATTCCCACTCCCTTCTGATGATTGAGGCTTGAAACCGTGATGAGCCAAACTCATTCTGCCGGGCTTTTCAGCCTTGGCCCCTAACAAAGACTCCCTGGTGTCACCCAGAAACTTACCAGACATTCCCAAGATGAGAGGAGCAGCAACCCAACCAAGGTTGACATGAGTCTAAGAGGAAAAAATAAAAATAAAAAAAGACAAATGCTCCAAGAAACACCAGTTACAGCAGAACATTGTATATGAAACCCTGTCAAAGGCTTTTGGCTAAACTATTAATATGTTGGACTTTTAGCTGTAAGCACACATTTCCGTTGCTGGCGTTACAGTTACAGGAGCAGCCCTTTCAGTCCCTGTAAAATCCCTAAGAAGTGGGGTAGCCTCGGGCCCTACACACTTGTAACAGTGCCTGGCACGTAGCAAAGGCTGCGGAATGTTAGCTCTTTTTTATTGTTGAAAAAACCACCATGACACCTCAAGGCCACATGTCATCCTCATTTAGCAGTAAGTACTCTCTTTAGAACAGCAGCATCTTTCAGACGATTCTCAAACACTGTTCCAGACAAACGAAGATTGATATAACACTATGGGCTCTGCTGCCACCTAGCGGAAAATTAATTAACACACGCTGCTCTGAGCAACACCTCCTGAGATCATTGCCAATTGGCTCCCTTTGACCTGCATTGCACAGCCCATCACAATGCCCACCCACAGAGTCCAAGTCTGTGTCGATGCACCTTTTCCTTTCTCTCTCCAAAAACAGCAACAAGCACATAATCCTGTGCGAGCTGCCTAGTCATGGACCAGTGACTACAGAACATTCTTGGCAATGGCCAGGTCTCCCGGGAACTGGGACATTGTGGGCTTGGCTTGGAAGAGCAGAGGGCCTGGCACATGGTGAGTCTTTGACACATAACTGCTAGATGAACCTTCGCCACAATAGTTGCAAACAGAGAAACAGCCCCCCAAACAGCAACATGAAAACAAAAGCCACCTAATCACATTTCCCTTTAGAGTTTCTAAGACGTTTTCATATATTATCATAATTTATTCTCAGAAAAAAAAATCCTATGAAAGAGTACCTTTTTTTATTTTAAAGATGAGGAAATTGCTTCTTGAGAAAGCTAACACATTCAAGAAGTCAAACCAAGAAAAAAAAATCAAAGCTGCGTTCTCACTCCAAATTCTGAACTCTTCCCGCATCAGTATTCTGCTTTGCAGGATGCTGTGGGTGACGACTCATCAGGGAGATATCAAAGAAGGAGGGAACACTCTTGTTGGGAGCTGAGAGAGGAGACGAGGAGCCTTTTGGGAAGTAAGGGAAGGCCCTGGGGTCCCCAGGCCGCTGGTGGGGAAAGCTATTCCTCCACCACTGTGTCTACATCCCCTTCCTGCTGGTTCCCCTGGGCCAGTGGTCAGCAAACTCATTAGTCAAACAGAGCCAAATATCAACAGTACAACGATTGAAATTTCTTTTGAGAGCCAAATTTTTTTAAACTTAAACTTTGAACACCACTTCTTCAAAATGGACTTGCCCAGCTGTGGTATTTTGTGGAAGAGCCACACCCCAGGGGCCAAGGAGCCGCATGTGGCTTGCAAGCCCACAGTTTACCGACCAGGGCCCTGAGCGATTGCTAGTTGAAGCATCTCCCTTTTCTGCTTCTGCAACCTCCTTCTATCCATGGTCAGATCCCCTTCAGCTTTAAAACTCAAAAACAAAGCCCACCTTCACACAGCTGTCACTGGGGATCCCATGGTTTTGCCCACTTATTTTTTGGGATGGGCTTGTCAAAGAGCAGACTCGGCACAGTGCACCACAACAACTGCCCGTTAAACCACAGCAGGATTTGAATACTGACCCCACTGCCCCTCTTCCCAGACATTGCTGTTGCCCAGGTCACCAAGGATCACCTACCTGCCAAACAGAGTAGTCTTCTCAGGTGTCAGCTTTACTCCTTGGACATTTTACACTGTTGACCATGGCCTCCTGCTGAAATCCTGTTCTTCCTTAACTCCTGCGACATGGTATGGGCACTAGCTTCTACCTGCAGGGGTGCCACTTCTTCGTCTCCCTCGTGGGTGACACTCTTATTTTCCAAGCTCCTCCAGGGTAACTCTCAAGGAGTACCCCACCTGACGCTGAATTTTGTGTCTTAGCCTCCACCTCCTAAACACTTTACCATATCTATCTTTAAAAAACAGGGATAGTCTTTTACATAGAACAATGATCATTTAGAAAATTTGATGATGATATAACCCTGTTATGTAACATGCATCATGTACAAATTTTACCAGCTGTCCTTTGTAACAATATGTTTTTTTCCTTAATTGAGCACCCATTAGGGAATGATGCCTTGCATTTAGTTGTCATAGCTCTTTAATGTCTTTAATGCAAAATGTTTCCTCAGCATTCCTTTGTCTCTTCTGACATTGATATGTTTGAAAAGCATAGACCAGCTGTTTTGTGGCTTGTTCTTGAGTATCCTATGTAATATCCTATATAACAAAAGACTAATATGCAAATTTCCCCCTCAACTGGGAGTTCAACTGGGAGTTTGATCAGGGGGCAGGGCCGCTTCCACCCCCCCTCCTCCACCTATGGCCCTTCCCTCTGGCTCCACCCCTGATTGGGCTTGGCTGGCCAGACCCCACCCATACACAAATTCGTGCACCAGGCCTCTAGTGAACTAAGATAATGATCAACCTTGGCAATGAGAGAAGTGGGGCAGGTCTGAAGGTCTGCTTTCTAGCCTACATATGAAGAAAGGACCTGACACCATTTCTCTGGGTCCCCAACATCCTGACATAAAAATGCAATTGTTTTCTTACCTGGCCTGCCATTTTAAGGGAAAACTTGATGCCCTTCTTTGCAGAGCTGGTTGCTGTCTGAGCAAAGGGGATCATGGGGTGCGGGGACCTCCTTTATCAAGGAGCCTGCAATGCTAGTGCTACCAGCCTGAAGCTAATGAAGCAAAGCAGGCATCCATGTCCTGTCCAATCCGAACTACCTGAATTGCCCTCACAGTGGCAGTATAGCCTTAATTAGTTAATGCTTATCATGGGCTGCATGGAAAAGGGCATTGCAGTGGCATTGCTTAGCTAGGTGGCAGCCCTTTGCAGATGAACGCTAGCATTTTTGCCATATGGTGCAATTAGGACACCAGTCATTCATTCACTCACCCACTCATCCACTTCATTTTTCTCCCACTTAGCAGCCATGCATGGGAAGCCTACTATTCGTAGGAGTTCTGCAAGAGAGGCTGGGGACACAGAGATTTTAAAAACAATTTTCTTACATCATGCTCCAAGACCTCCAGGGACTAAATGGTGAGTGAGAGATTTGAGAATAGCAAACTCTGTGTAGCCATGTAAATGTGTAGTGCAGTGGCGACGGCAATGTGGTGATGTGACATAGGACAGAATCCTTCAGATCTCAGCTTAAATGTGGCTTCTGTGGGGCTGTCTGCCCTGGCCCCTCGATGAGGTTATGCACCCCTGGTCTCTGGAGTTGCAGATCCCTGTACATCTGCTACTGTAACACTGAGCACACTGCTTGTTATCCTTATTCCATCGTCTACCTTTCCTGAGAGATACTCAAAAACAGGGGTCATTTCTGTCGCGTTTCTTACTACATCCCCAGCACCTGCCATGAAGCCAGGCTCACAGTAGGTGCTCGGTAAATGCTTATTGAATAAAGTCTAACCCAGGTGCGATTGTTCCATGACACCTCAAGTGGAAGAAACATCATATGTCTTTATATTCCTAAATCAAATCAAATCTCTGCTTCCCAAGATGAGCAACAAGCCCAATGTTCTGTCATTATTTGTTACATTTCCTTCTAACTACTATGGTTCATAGGCCAACCCCAGAGTTTTGATGGTTCTGCAGTTGAGGGTGCTTCCTGCTCTCCTCTGCTTTTTCTCTGGCCCTTACTGTAGCCTTTTGTGCTGTCCATGGTGACTACCGAGCTCTGCCTTTGTCACCAGTTGGGCTTGTTGCTCTGGGTAGGTTATAGCTATCACTCTCACAGCCATATCACTCTGAGTCCTGCCAGCAGCACCTCTCATCTAAGTCCTGCCCCTCTCGGATACTGCTTACAGGTGTGCACAGGTCCAAGGGGAATCCCAGAACATACAGCCACGTCACCCTTCCCAGTTCCTGATAAGCCACTTTCAGGGCAAGGCCACTCTCCATTTCCCTCTTTCCCTCCCCCACCCACCTTAGATAATCATCCCAAGTACCTTTAATGACTGCCCTTGCTATCATCTTGGGAAGGGGAGAGAAAGTATATTTCCAAATTGATAATGGTGAATTTAAAGATTCAAAAATACAAGGTACCAATTATCTCTCAACCACTCTCTGTGTATGAATCCATTCCATGAGTGATTATGCTTTGGTGGAGCTCTCTTTATAAGGACATTTCCTATTTCTGTCACCGAACTTCTGTAAGTCAAAAATAACCCATTACTTCTGGGCTAGTACCTTCTTTTCATCTCTGAAAACAATACCTACTTCCTTGTGAAGATTAATTGAGATGTGTTTGAGTGATTTGGGGAGCTAAAAGTACTTACTATATGAATGTAGAATGTTGTTGGTACTAATTAATTTTGTATTTTACAGCCAGAGGAGAGATGACATGATAAATGACCTCTTTGATGTCCTTTCCAATTCTCCCATAATATTTTTTTTTTGCTAAAAACTATCTTTCAGCTATTCATTATTTTAGAAAGATCTGTCCTTCGCCTCCACCAAAAAAAATCTATGATCAGTGTTGACATCTTTTTCTTTCTTTCTTACTGGCTCCTAACTTGAGATGCTCAAGCTGAAACCACTTTGAGGGGGACAAAGACACTGTAAGGGTCTCTTTGAATTCTAAGGTTCCATGATTTCTCAAAAAGTTCTACATATTAATGATAGCAAATACTTGATTTCTCCTCCATTCATTCATTCACACATCCACTTGAATGATTTTAGGTAGCACTTATTCTGTTTAACATACTGTTCTAAGCATTTCTTTTATTTAGAATTGCCTGCAAACATACCTATTCACTATTCTGCTAACACCTGAGATTTAGCATGATGATTTTGCTCCGGCCTTCTCCCCACTCCCCAATCCCCAGCACTGTAAAATCTTCCAGTGCCGGATCACCAGGTGCTTCCTGCTCTCCTCTGCTTTTTCTCGGCTTCTTCGGATGCCTTGAGCTCATGTGCCTCCACTTCTATATCAAGGTTCCTGACTGCTGCACAGTTTACTGGGTTGATATTGGTTGTTAGAGGAGAACATTCAGAAATTCTGAGATAACACAGCAAGAAGCAGAGCATTGAGATAAAAGCAACCGAATAAAAAGCCAGCGAGATATAAAATAAAAGTGCTCATCTCATGAAGCGTGACCTGTTTTATCTCTAACTGAAAAAAATATCAGTCTTGACTTGACTAAGCACAGAGTTAAATCGGGGGCAAATATTCAGAGTTGACGCTTGAAGATAGAGGGATGGCTTACTTCTAAGTAAAGGTGGGCCTCTGATGTGTACTCCTGTTATCTCCCAAGTCATTCCTCCCTTATGTCTTTCTGGACACTGACTTGTTCCCCTTTTCTTGACCCTCAATTCACTACTGTGATGTGAGTGGCCCTTTTTACAGTGTCACCCTGCTCTCCAGGTATAGCTTTCATGTACAGGGAAGGTATCTGATGTGGGAATTTTAAACCTAGGAGTGGGAGGAAGAGAATGGTCCCCCTATTTTCCTTTTAAACTCCAAAGGAGTGGGCAGTCATATTCCAGCCTAAGGACTATGACACAAAAATGATGCAGCTGTAGTAGCAGCTATAACTCACATGTGTTGGGTCCTCACCGTGGGACAGCCTGGCTGGGGGCTTGACCCCTGTCACAGCTTGATTTCATAGAGGAGGGCCCTGCAGCACAGAGCGGATCAGGAATCTGACCAAGCTGAAACAGAAGTTAGGGGCTCAGAGATCATCAACCCAAAGATTCTGACTCTAAAGTCCATATGTAACCACCGTGCTCTATACTTTCTCATGTTTTCTGGGTCATGACCCCAGCAG
The DNA here is from genome assembly GCA_027563665.1 of Antrozous pallidus. Classification (NCBI taxonomy): domain Eukaryota; kingdom Metazoa; phylum Chordata; class Mammalia; order Chiroptera; family Vespertilionidae; genus Antrozous; species Antrozous pallidus. Next base: position 62,580,316 of record CM050520.1, read on the forward strand.
TTTCTGCCTCCCTTTTCATCATCTAGTTATGACCTTTGTTTTTTTGGAATGGTATATCTTCTTCAACCTTAGCTTTCCTCACTTGGAGAACAATTTTATCCTCTCTCTCTCTCTCTCTCTCTCTTTCTCTCTCTCTCCATATATATATATATATTACATACACACACATACATCCTATCTAATAAAGAGGGAATATGCTAATTGAATGCCAAGCTCTCAAAAATGGCGGCACCCAGTCCCTTCAGCCGCCCTAGCCACCCAGGGCCAGCCTGAGGCACAGACAAGCCTTGGATGGCAGCTGACCAGCCCATACCCAAGGTGCAGGCAAGTCTCAGATGGCGGCTGCCCAGCCGCCCAGGGCTGCCTGAGGCTCAGGTATCCAGGGCCAGCCGAGGCTTGTGTTGCCAGCAATGGTAGCAGCAGAGATGTGATGGGGGCATCGCCTTTCCCAGATGGCAGGGTCATGTCCCACCCCTGAGGAGGCACTGTGAGAGGGGGCAGGCCGGGCTAAAGGACCCCCCCTCCAGTGCCTGAGTTTTCATGCACCTGGCCTCTAATCTCTAATATATATATATATATATATATCACCTACACACACACACACACACACACACACACACGCATACATTTTTGCCAGCTACCCAAGAAAACAACCCTCCTAGCCCAGAACAGCCTCCGGAAAACAGAGCTCATGCAGAAGTCGGACCTGAACAAAACCTTCACAATGAAGCTAATGGGCAACTTTGATTAAGAAAAGTCCTTTTGGGGTAAAAACTACACACAAATCATAAGTGGGTGGCTCAATGTATTATCAAAAAAATGAACATAGTGATGAAAACAAGTCAAGACAAAGAATGTTAGCAGCTCCAGACGGCTCCCTCATGCCCTCCTCTAAACACTATCTGTCCCTCCTATCCTGAAGTGAGCCACTCAAAGCTCTGCATTAGCTTTGCCTAGCATTGAACTTATAAGTGAAATCAGACTTTACACATTCTTCTGTGTCTGTCTTATTTTGCCCATTATTACCTTGCAAGATTTATAGCTGCTGTTTGGTGAAATCATGGTGTGGCCACTTTCATGGTTGTATAGCATTCCATTGTATGAATATACATTTGGGTTCTTTCCAGTTTGAGGTTATTACAAATAGTGATACTGTGAACATTATTGTACATGTCTTTCAGATAACAAGTAAATTATTTGTGTTGGGTATGTGCCAGGGGTGTAAAGGAGAACTTTTAGCCCAGAGGGCAGGGATTTAGGCACAGTTGGTACATAGAACATATATGACAATGAGATCATGAGAAAACTAATTTCTGACCAACAAGAATATCTTCAGACCATAATTCATATGTGATATTCTTTTTCCACTTAAATTTAGGGAAGCCTGTAAGAACACTCTCTTTTGCAGAAGGTGTTCCTGGGCAGAGAGCAGTTTCATCAGAGCACATTCAGGCTTGAGGGACATGCAGCCTGCCACGATTTGGGTTTCTACCACAGTGAAAAGGACGAGAACCAGAGGAACAGAAGTATACGTGATGGAATGTGGGCAGTCTCAGTGTAGTAGTCTGACATTTCATCCATCGCAGGCACAATGTCTAAGAACTTTGAAATTCAATCAGCTGGATTATAGAAAGCAATTCATCCAACGTGGGCTGGCACCGACTGAGACACAGCAGTGCCTGGAGTGGAACTCAGAAGTACAAAATCTGATAGCAGGATAAGAGGAAACGGGGACACTCCACACAGGCAGGATGCTAGGCACCCTGGCAGTCACCCCGGTTCTCCCTCCAGAATCCAGGCTCCACAGTGCAGGGAGGAGAAAGCAAAGGAAAGAGATGGAGGGGAGCAGTGCACAGAGGTATGGTGTAACACCCTGGATGATGCGGTACCTGGATAAAGCCGTGCCTGGAACACAGGCATCCTGACCCCTGAGTTTCTAGAGTGAAACAGTTTGAGTTAGGTTTTCCAATGCTCACATCCCAAAAAGGATCTTCACTAACATAGGAGATATGCTACTAGTTTAAGTCATGAGTAAAAATTTGACTCTGAGCCCATGCTCTTACCTCCTAGGCTACACTGCCAAAAGGGGCAGATTAGGAGATGAATTTGACAAAACATAAGATTAAATTAATAAACAAAAATAAGATAGACTTGAGAACCAGAGCAATGTCCAGTGCTTGTGATGAAACCTATGTAAGTAACAGCTGCTAGAGAAACAAAAGGGACAATATCCTGGGTTTGGTCCCTTCTTGGTATCTCTGTGCATAGACATCATGTTGCATCTCGTCCTTTCTACTTGGTGTAGAAAGATCTGTGTTCTTTTCATTTACTTGTGTGAAGTCCTCAGCACAGTGACAGCATAGAGACATTACTATGACAAGGTGCTACGAAGTAATGCTTCCAGCCTGGGTAACACAGACCTCTGCAGAGGGATTTAGAAATATTGACTGAGATTCATGAACTGATAGGTATATTGTCTGGTTAGAAGTAGATATCAATAAAGCTTTGTGAATGAATGCTGAATGAATAATCCTATGTAATAAGACTAATATGCAAATTGACCAAATGGTGGAATGGCCAGTTGCTATGATATGCACTGACCACCAGGAAGCAGACGCTAAATGCAGGAGCTGCCCCCTGGTGGTCAGTATGCCCCCACAGAGGGAGTACCACTTAGCCAGAAGCTGGGCTCGATGCTGGAGAGTGCAGCAGCAGGAGCCTCTCCTGCCTCCGAGGCAGTGCTAAGGATGTCTGACTGCCAGCTTAGGCCTATTCCCTGTAAGCAGGCAGTCAGACATCCCTCAAGGGCTCTGAGTGCAAGAGGGGACAGGCCAGGCTGAGAGACAACCCCCCCCCCAAGTGCATGAATTTCATGCACTGGGCCTCTAGTATGCACATAAAACTTTACCAATGAAATTACAAATGAAATATTTGGCTCATTCAGATACATCTAACTCTTTTATAAATAGAACTGTTGTGATGAATAATATAATAAGATAAAAGTTTACTAAAAGACTTTATTGATTTAATAAAAGCTACCCCCCCCCCATTAATAGATTGCCAAGTAACAGACACTAAAATACCTAATCCCTGGGAATTGACATTAGCTCTGAAAATAGTTACAGAGTTAAATATGCTACATTTCTCTCTCACCCCTACAATATTCCCTGCTCTGCATGGCTTTTTTTTAAATTGGATATTTCCAATTTAAACATCCAGATTTTAAATATTTCTCTTATAAAACCTGCATTTCCATTTGGCACTAACTATCTGGTATGAGAGGCTGTGCCCTCCTTAGCTGGAGCATGCTCGCTACTGCTGGCTGAACTCTGACTATGCTCTGTACCTTTCTTACTCAGAAGCTCAGCATCTGAAGCTTTGTATGTTATTTTCTCAACTGCTTCTCTCCTCTGTTTGACCTACTGGACTCTTTATTCATCTTACTAGTACTTTGCATCTCCTGGTCTAAATGTCTAATTCATAAATGGAACTGTAGCCAGACATTTGACATCCCCAACCCTCATTCTTCAGGCTGCATCTTGCCATTCAGTTTTCTGTTTCAAAAGCTGAAATTCACTTTCTTTTATCCAGAGTTCAATGGCATGAACATTCTGGCTGTGGGGAAGCCCACAGAATGTGGTTTGCCCTGAAACCTGCACCTCCTGGAGATAGCCCCGTCGCCTTCGTATAAAATTCAGGGAGCATATTACCTTTTGCACAAGCCAAGAGAGCTATGTGCATCTGATAGGTACCTTCTCAAAGGAAAGGAAACCCAGAGAGCAATTTGCTTAGTAAATTTTGTTTCATTTACTTCAAACATTATCACTTCAAGTATTTCTGTAAAAGGAATCTTACTTTGACCCCCTGTGTATTCCTTAACCATTGATGAGCTTTGTCCATGTTACTATTGTGGAATTGAGAACATATTTTTTAAGCTTCCATCTGGATATATTGTTGGGCAAGATGGCCCATGAAACAGTCCTGTTAGCACTGGCATTGAATTCTGTACACATGTGTGGAATAGAGTCCTTTTTTCTCTGCACTTCATATTCAACTCGAATCACACGCTTATAGGCTATTTAAATACATGATTTGCTCGATCTATTGTTTTCTAGTTAATTCAAGTTGCTTCATCTGTGCATGCTTTATGTTCCTCATGTGGCTAGTGGCTGCACATTAGATAGTACAATTCTAGCCCATTGATCTTACTTCACTCCGTGTCAAAGATTTCAATTGAGAAAAACCTGAGGGAAGGTCGCTGGTAAGACTATTGAAATATTCTAGGCTTGCAAGATCATAATGACATAGACCAGGCTTAAAGCAGTGGGAATGAAAAAAAAAAGGCATACATTATAATCTTATTAGGACAATCCATTAAAAAATATATCTTTGAAAGCTGGAAGCGAAGAGGAATCAGCATTGAAAGAGCTTCAGTTAAAGTTTGTCATCTCAGCACCAGAGCTTCCCAGCAATTCAGCTGTGACTTCTGTTGCAACTGTTTTGCAGTCCAACTTCCCCTATTTTTCTGTCCTGCTTTCCTCGGTCCCTGACAGCTGTTGTAACTCAGAGTCCTCCCAATAAACCAGATGCACATAACTCTTTATATCAGAGTTGTTGTGTTTCGTTTTTTTCCCCAAGGAACCTAATCTGTGATGGATATGGAATTTAAGGGTTCTTTCTGTTGCTTAGGCAGGCTGGTGTAAATCAAAAGTCTGATCATAGCATAATGATTGTTACACTAAGTTAGGCTGAGTTTAGTGGATGCTCTATGTCCTTATCAATTTCCTGCCAATGTGATTAGAACCCTGAGAGTTCCCTACAGTGTTGTAGGCTAGCTTTGTGCTTCAGTGGCTAAGAGGAATGTAGTATGAACAAGAAGAGGTTTAAGGAATGTGATAGAGATCAGGATTGTAAGGTTGTGGTCTAAGAAGGATGATTGTGAAATATCAAGAACTTTGATTAGCTGTTCCCTCTCAACGAAGAGGGAAGGGTGTGCTGGGTCTCAGGGTAAGAGGTATTTCGGAAGAAGAATCAGTATAAAAATGTCAAAAATAAGCTTTTAAATATTTTCCAATTAGAGGGGGGAAAAACAATCTCTAAGTTCTATACTTTGTATTCTTTGATGATTATGTTATGTTTACTACTTTTAAACCAAATTTGGCTGAACATTGTATATTTTTATTATATATGAAAGAAAAGCAGACCTGTTCTCAGGATCAAAACTTTGAAGCAGTCCAAATATCCATTAAGAGAAAAATGGATGAATATTCACATAATCATGTTGTCATATTCAGCCACAGAACATAGCAGTTGAAATAAACTACAGTGAAATGCAAAAATATGGATGAATTTAACAATAGAACTTTCAAAGCAAAAGGTTAAAGCCAAAAGATTACATAGAGTTATGATCATATTTATAATAGTATCAAAACTCTAAAATAAAAAGGTATTTTGTAAGACTACATATAAATGCAACAAAACATGAAATCCAGGGTGATAGTTAACTAGATAGAGGAAAGTTGGGGGGATGCCTGATTAGAGGCAGTTATTATCACAGATCTAGCTTTTCTCTTGGTAGTGGGCATGTCCATAGTGTTTATTGTATTAAATAATCTAGTGTTTGTACATAGATCACTGATGGAACTGTATCAAGATTGCAATTTATAGAAGTCCAGTCCGAAAGGGGGAAATCTAAAGATGACCATATCTGGGTTGCACCTTCAGTGTTACTTCACTTTTTAGTATCACCCCATTACATACCCATGGTGAGTATTCTAAAGGGGCTCAGTTGGCCCATTCTGTCCCCCTTTTAAGATGCAGAGGCCAAAAGCTAAAAACTACACTTCTCAGACTTCCTTGCAGTTAGCTATAGCTTCACAAATTAAATGTAATCAAGTGAGAATTTGATTTAGAACTAAGCCACTGGGACAAGAGACAAGATGATACATTGTTTGGTTGGTGTGGACAGCAGCACTGGCAGAGAAACAGACGGTGCAGGAGCCAGCAGCTGGGATATCAGCTTCCTGAATCTGCAGCCTCTTGACCAAGGCAGAGGCAATTGCTCGATTGACCCAGTTCCACAGTTTGGTCTTGGAAATTGATCTTGGAGGATCAGCCTAGCGGCAATTCTTTGCTTCCCAATGGTACGGTAAACTACAAAGCACCCTTTAATAAATCCCTTTCTCTTAATCTTGCTGAATAGTTTCTGTTCTTCAAAACTTAACCCTGGCTAATACAATATCCAAGCAGAATTTTTTCTATTTCTCTCTTAATAAGATAATATTAAAAGAAAAACAATGGCCATTGATTAGTCTTTTTGCTCAAAACTTTCTTCTATTGAGAAATACTCTATGGAGAGACCTGGAGAATATTATGTTAAGCAAAATAAGCCTGTCAGAGAGAAGATAAGTATCAGGTGATCTCACTTATATGTAGTATCCAATGAATAAAATAAACTGATGAACAAGTAGATCCAGAGACATGGAAACATGGAACAGACTGGCAAACTTCACAGGGAGGAGTGGGAAGATTAACCAAAAAATTTATATGCATAATAGAGGCCCAGTGCATGAATTCATGCACAGGTGAAGTCTGGCCCCCTAGTGAAACTCCCAGTTAAACACCTGGTCGAGGGGACAATTTGCATATTAGCCTTTTATTATATAGGATATGCATAGCCCATAGACACAGACAATAGTGTGAGGAAGGCCTGAGGAGAGGGGCAGAAACAGGGTGGAGAGGGTGAATGGGGAGAAAAAGGAGACATCTGTAATACTTTCATCAATAAAGATACTTTTTTAAAAGACTATAAGGTTTCCTGTTCTTCAATTTAAATAAGTTTTTTTTTTTATATCTCAGGGCTCATCTTTTTTGAGATAGACAACATATATCTTGGTAATACCACATTGCTATACCAATCATACTTCTTTATAGTGAAATAATATTGTGCTTATTGAGTATTAAAATTCTATAGAGGTAGAGAGGTGTGTGACCCTGTGATAACTAAATAAAATTCAGTTTGCTATTGTAGTCACATCTACTAGATGTTCCTAATATATAATCATTACTGAAGAGGGCTTATTACAATCCCAAACTGACAGGAGTGTATGTGATGTGGGTACTTACTCAGATAGGTCACTCATCCAGCAAAAAGCGCCTCGGTGGGGTGTCTGTTCATCTTCGGAGAATGGCTCAGTCTTCAGGCAGGAGCCCTGCCTGATTATGCAATACAGTCTTCACTGAGCAAGGCCTGGATTAGACACAATTTCTGCAAATGGCATTTCCTGGGGAAGAGCCTTCCATTTCTCATGTGTTGAATATGTGGCAAAGTGACAATCAAGAGCATGAGAAAGTATAATAACATAATTATAGTAAGACCACTACTTTCTGCTAGGCTCTTTCTTCATGTGATCTTTTACTTTACTGTAGGAGTGTAATCAAGTCACATTATAACTATATGGTAGAAGACATTTCATTAGCTGCTCCAACACAGCTTGCAGAAGGGGGCACCATACATACCACTGAGGCTGAGGGGAATGCAGGAGTTGGGGGCAGAAGGGAAGAAAAAAGGGGCAAAGATTAGCTACAGCTAATTGGAAATATAGTGAACACCTGACTAAAAGATGTTCCAGCAGAGAATTTGAACTCAGATTCACAAAAATCCAACGTCAGTGGTAGATCTGGTGCTAAATGGGGGTGGGCCTATTTGGCCATGTGTAAAAGATAAGCATGGAAAAGAATTTCATGGGGAGAAAGAGCCAGAGCAAAGCAAACAGGAAGAAAGAAGCACAGACATAAAAGGATACACAGACTTGGTTTCCATTCTGCTAAGAAAATATAATCTATTCTAAACAATGTTTCAATACCATGCATATAAAAAAACATGCATAAACACACATCAAATACAGCTTCTGCTCAGATACTGACCAATCACCATATTGAATAGATAATAATTATTCTGAGGCCTCGTAATGACTTTCATGGAATGTAGGGGCTTTTCCTTTCAGGAGCCCTTCTTCCATGGGAAAATTACACTGATTTACCAGATTATTATGATCTCTGGGTGCATAATAATCTGGCCACTCAGTGTATATACCACATAATAAAAAGCTAATATGCAAATTGTCCCCTCGACCAGGAGTTCGACCAGCAGGCTGGCCAACTGCCCATGTCCCCTCCCCCTGGCCAGGCTGGCTGGACCCCACCCATGCACAAATTCATGCACCGGGCCTCTAATATATATATATATATATATTGAGTTCAAATATCATAATAATCTGGCCACTCAGTGTATATATATGTATGTGTATATATGTATATGTGTATATATGTGTATGTGTATATATATAAATATATATATATATATATATAATATTATTACTGCATTGGTATAAAGACAAATATAATCCAGGTTGGATTCATTATTATATATTCATTATTATTATTATTATTGTCACTTTCCTTCTGCTTTTAATTAGACATTTTCATGGGCCTTGAAAGTATCAAGCCTGAGAATGTACCCAATGGATAAGTCAGCCCTAAGAATTTCTAGTACCTTTGAGGATTAGGTATAGGAACTTTTGTAGAGCATAAGTTACAATTTCAATCTTCACTGTTCCTTTTAAGACCCCTTCAGTTTTTCTTTTTAGGTGAACTTAAAAATCTTCATGTACATTTAAAAATGCATGACTTGTTTGCCAAGCAGATACTTCTGTTCCAAGTACATCCATAATTTGGCTCTCGGGTTTTAAGTGGTTGTCATTCCCATCCTAGAAATTGATGTATTTACTTTGTTGCTTCACTTGAAGAAGTATGTGACTTTGAATTGAGTCACCCTAAGGACATGATTAGCTTTCCAAATGGGACTGAGTCTCCTGAGAGCATCAACTGAGAAGTATTCAGAAAAGAGATGGAGAATTCCTCAGAGGAGATTGTATAAGACTGAGTACAAACTCACAGGAAAATGAACATCTGTGACTGACACGTTTCAGATTTGATAAATATTGATATGTGACTTGGCACTTTTTCTGCCTTCCTACAGAAGCCCAGCCTGCTGTGAATTTCATTACAGGGCCCAGAATGAAACAAGCAAAGGCCAGTTAGCACTATTCACAGGGTCGATAAGTAGCAAATACAATATAACTATTTATTGAGAATCCTGTATTTTAATAAAATAATTTAAATTTTTATTTGTTTGAGAATAATTTTTAATGTTGATTTTAAATTATATTAAGTAATTACTTAACAGGTCAAGTAAGACATAAAGCATTTTCTTACTATTTTGGGGTGAGTGGGTGGATCACAGATCACTTTGAAAATTTGAAAAAAAATTGTGAACCTTCTCCATATTAAAAAAAAATAGCACACATAGATCTTCTGAAGGTCATCTATTGATCACCCATTTTAAAAAATCTTAATACAGAGAAGATAAATAATTTAATTAATAATGTAATAAGTATATTTGTAGAATTCTACACCTAAGAAAATTAGAATACTGCACTTTTCCTTTTCGTGTGCTCATTATTTACAGAAGTTAAAAATACAGGAAGCCACAAAGAAAATCTCAATAAATTCCAAAAATAAACAGAAAATTTACCACCAATAATCTCTGATCAACATACAACAGAAGTAGAAATTATTAACAGAAGTATAAACAAAGAAACTCCAACTTCCTGAACATGTTAAAACTCCAAGAACTCAGATGAAAGGAGAAATCAAACTGTAATTCCAGAATACTTAGAAAATAGCAGTAATAGCACTACATATCAAAGATTTGAGGTGCAGGCAAAGTTGTACTCATAGGTAAATGTTTATTTTTAAACTCTTCATTATGAAATAATAATAAATGGAAACAGATGACATTCAACCCAGGAAATTAGAAAAAGAGAACAGCAAAACAAACTTAGGGAAAATAGGAAAAATGAAATTAATAAAGATTTAAAATGAAATTGATGAATTTTAAAAAATTAGTAGAATTAATATTTAAATTCTCATAATATATGTGTATTTAATGAACATTAGTTAATTGCTTTGGCTGTTTTCATCCTTACTGTGTTTCTGAATATTTGTCTTTTTCATGTTTTTGTTAGTACTGAGTGGAATTAGGGCTTAGGTTTTGAAGCTAATACAAATATTAACTAATATTTGTAAGCACTTTAGTGGTTCATGAAATAATTTTGTACACATTATGTCACTTAACAATTCTGGTGAGAAGGGATAGGCATGGCTATTATTCCCATTTTATAGGTGAGGGAACAGAAATTTAGAGAAGCTAACAGATTGCTGTTTTGAAATATCTTTAAATTCATTTGGAATTATCTAACCTTGCAGAATTATCTAATCATCCTATGCTTGGGAATTTTCCTGTCCCTAACATTGTGTTTTTTATGTAATCCCTGGAAAGAGGAGTAAATGCATGCTGTCATGTGTAGAATTCAGGTAGTAAGTATGTTTGGACTTAAAACTATTAAGAACCAGGTAGCTCAAGTCAGCCAGGTGAACAGTGTGCTTCATGAACCTTATCTTCCTAAAAAGATAAAAACGGTGAGCCAATCAAAATTGGACTTTTGCTCTTCTGGTTGGGTATGAGGAGAAAATAAACCAGTGAGAACAATGCATCTTTCTTTGATGTGGCACAGGTGGCGGGGGGAGGGGGGACGGCGGGGGGGAGGAGGGGGTGTGTGTGCAGTGAGAAGTCACCCTGAATCCAGTGGACAATATTTGGGGAGGTGCAGCAGAAGAAGAGTTCCATAGAAGCAGAGCAGATGATTCTTTCACATACATCTTGCTCAAGTGGTAGCCTGAGACACAGGCTTGCCTACTTCTGCGGTTCCATGTACAGGCCTAGTGGAATCCAACTAGTCTTGGAGAAATCATTGCATCCATTTCCACTCATCTCAAAAGTTAAAATGCCTACACTTAAGGGCAGTGTACTCGAGAGACAGCAGTAGAAGTATGTGCCATTGGGCAATTGGTCCCATTTTCTATTTTTTTGTGTTTGTCTATATTGCCCAAGTTACAATACATGCCCCCTTTCCTTTCTCAAGTATCTTCTCTACAGAGAGCCCTTTATTGGTTACAGGTTATGGATCAGTAAGTAAAATTCTAAAAGGTAGTCTGGAAATGACTTGACCAGAAGACCTGCCAAAGACTATGCTACAAACAAATCAACATTCTGATCCTGAATCCTGTTGGATTATACTTAACTAAAAACGTCCTTTGCCTCTATGTGAACAATTGTACCTCAAATTCAAAGCCAGTCTTACTGTGGATCACAGAGTCCCTGCTATTGCCCTCAAATTTCTTGTCACATGATACATAGAAGATACTAAAAAGATTTCCTATTTCCTACCCTGTTTCCCCAAAAGTAAGACATCCCCCCAAAAAAAGAACTACTTACAGTTTTGCCTCTCACTGTAATATAAGGCATCTCCCCGAAAATAAGACCTCCCCGATAATATTTTTATTCTTGAAACTGAAAAAACCTGTGCCACAGAAGCAGTTATAAGGAAGTGGGTCGATTTAATGCTGCCGTTTTTTATGTGAGGGAGCCAAAGAGGTCTGCTAGTCTGGGATGTAGCCAGTACTCACCGCACTAAAGACATGAAGAAATTTCTTCACAAAAGAAAAATAGACCAAATAATGATTACCGCAGGAATGACGGCCTATCTCCAGACTCTTGATATTGCAATAAACAAGCCATTCAAGGACAATTTACACATGGAAATTAATGACTATATTGAAAATAGAACGGAGAGAAATCAGCAGGGAAACTTTGTGAAACCTAAACTGCAAGAGGCTGTGACTTGGGTGAAGAATTCATGGGAGAAAATCACTGACAGTTGCATTGCAAATGCACTACGAGCAGGCTACCTTGACAAGAACTACTCATTTAAGGACGGTGCTATTGCTAAACATGAGAGATTTGGTCCAACTGATTCTGAAAGAAATGGAGTCACAAGAAATTCACCAGGAAATTCAGGGTTTGGATTGTTATGATGATGTTCCAGAAGATATTACATGACTGCCATTGAATAAATCTTTCTTTGTGCTCATACCTGTAAATATCAGTATCAGAAAATGTACCATGGATTGTTATACATGAAAATAATGGTAGTAACAAGAAATTCTTGATACTGTAGGATTCACACTTTGTCTGGTTATGCTGGCTTGTGATGACAACTACTACTGTACCGTATACAGGTAATAAATTTCCTTTTCTTTCTGTTCAACAATAAATGTGTACTGTATTCTTCTTCATGGAAAAATAAGACATCCCCTGAAAACAAGACCTAGTGCATCTTTGGGAGCAAAAATTAATATAAGACACTGTCTTATTTTTGGGTAAACAGGGTAAGTATCTTCCCCATTCACTTCCTGAATGACCGAGTTAGAACCATTTTCATGAGGCAAGTGAAATCTAATTTTTACTCTAGAAGCAACAGAAGATTTTATAGTGGAAAAGACTGATAAGATGTAAAATAAACATATGTGTGATAAAAACAAAATTAAGATAAAGGAAAGCAGAGAAAGAATATGAAAACACTTTTAATAAAGCGATAGATAAAGACTATGGGTCTGCTCTTAGTCGGACGGCATCATTAATATGGTAATTAAATTATCGTAGTTTTCAAAGGCACCCTGCCTTTATATAAACTCATACTAACCACTAAGGCCAATTTAAATTCTATACACCATTGCACAGAGGAAAGATGGACCCTGTCCCAAATCATAAAGCTGGGAAGTAGAGCAATTGGGATTTGATCTCCAGATCTTGTGCTCAGCATCTGTGCCATGTGCCTCCGATGATCTTTGACAAATGAATGCTACCTTTAGGCATTTATTCCAGGAAACAAATCCAAAGCTTTGCACACAAAAATGTTTGCAGCAGCACATTTGAAACAAAAAAATAAAAAACTAATAATGAACTAGATGTAATGAAAAGAGACCCAGAAGCACTAACAACCACTACAATTTATTGAGTACATACCAAACTGTCCTCACAGCAGAGTGAGCTCCCCATGTTAGCAATGAGGGAATGGAGGCTTAGAAAGGTTAAGTCACCTGCCAAGTTCCTAGAGCAAGTAAATGACAGAACAACGATTCAAATGCAGGCAGCTCATTCTAAATCCCTTGCTTTTAACCTTCTCTTCCTTGTGTGTCTCTGACTGCCCTAAGGAGTGCTGGCATCTTTTCCACCCTGGCCCTGGGCTTAACTAACTAAAAGTACCTCAACCAGTATTGCACGCAGGTGGGGCTTTGGGAGAAGCACAGTCAGGCCTTGCAGATCCCCACTCTTGTGTGTCCTAGCAGGGCTTTCTATCTTATCCTTTCTAATAAAAGAGTAATGTGCAAATTGACCATCACTCCAACACATAGGATGGCTGCCCCCATGTGGTCAAAGATGGTGGCCCCCATGTGGACACAAGATGGCCAGCAGGGGAGGGAAGTTGTGGGCAATCAGGCCTGCAGGGGAGGGCAATTAGGGGTGACTGTGCTGGTAGAGGACGGCAGTTGGGGTGACCAGGCCCTCAGGGAAGGAGAGTTAGGGGGGACCCAATCCTGCAGGAGAGCAGTTAGGCATCGATCAGGCTGGCTGGGGAGTGGTAATGGGGTGATCAGGCTGTCAGGCAAGTGAGTGGTTGGGAGTCAGCAGTCCTGGATTGTGAGAGAGGTGGGATCGGGCCTAAATGAGCAGTCAGACATCCCTCAAGGGGTCCCAGATTGAAGAAGGTTCAGGCTGGGCTGAGGGTCAACCCCCCCATGCACGAATTGTGTGCACCAAGCCTCTAGTCCCATATAATAAAAGGCTAATATGCAAATTGTCCTCTCAGTTCAATTGCTTGCTATGATGTGTGCTGAGCAGCACATAATATAGTGGCGATCAGCAGCAAGGGCTAAGGAAGCTAGGGAAGGAGGAGGCAGGGAACCTGTTCAGCCCTGAACGCCAGCCAGGTCTAGGGACCCTACCCGGTGCACTGGGCCTCTAGTATCATATATAAGATGAGATATACTCTCAGCAGGTGTGAAAGCAATGTATGCAGTGAAAGTCCCAGGAGTTGGTTGGGGGCATTGGGAGAAGTGGGGTGTAGAGAGGGTGGGGTTGAAAGCAATATTCCGGAAGTGTAGAGAAAGGCATCTTCCTCTCTAGGCCTCAAGGGCAGCCCTCTCTTCCCAATCTCTATACCATTCTGTACATAGGGGCGGGGGGAGTGGGGGGAAAACTGGATGTAATCAGATCTAGCAATTAAAAACACAGGATGCCCAAGTAAATTTGAATTTCAGATAAACAACAAATGATTGCATGTCCCATGCAACATCTGATCTGACAAACACAACTGGGCAGGATGTTTTTATTTTATAAGAATCCAACTGCTGCTTTGAAAGGTCACTTGACCTGTGACAGCTGCTCTGAGTGGTCGGCCTTGAAGCCTTTCTTCCTCACCAGAGGGCTGGGCTGATGTCTTGCCCTTTGACCCCACTTCTGTGCCTAGCAAAATACCTGACATGTAGTGAGCATTCACTACATCATCTCAACCCTAAATGCATGTTGAAATGAACAAATGCTAGAGGAATTTACAATTTATAATTGTAACAGGTGATATTTATAAATAGATCACCTATTATTTCAACAGCTCCCTGAAAAGTGACCTCCTCTGTGAAGACTTCCCAGATAACTGTCCGTATTAATCAGAGTCCTCCAGAGAAACAGAACCGAGAGGATGTAACTAGATAAAGAGAAAAAGCGGTTTATTATAAAAAGCACAATTATGGAGGTTAAGTCCCAGGGTGTGAAGTTAGTAAGCTAGAGTCCCACAGGAGCCCATGTTTCCATCTGAGCCTGGAGACAGTGGGAGGGTGTGTGTGTGTGTGTGTGTGTGTGTGTGTGTGTGTGTGTGTGTGTTGTGGGGGGGGGGGGGCGGGGATCAATGTCCCAGTTCAAAGGCAGTTAAGCAGGAAAAATTCCCTCTTTTTTGGGGGGGGAGGGCGGGGAAGGTCAACCTTTCTATTCTACTCAGGCCCTGCTGATTGGATACGGATGGCTAGGGAGCGCAATCCGCTTTAGTCAGTCTATCAAGTGAAATGTTAAACTCATTCAAAAATACCCTCACGGAAACACTCAAAATAATGTGTGACCAAACATTTGGGCGTCCTGTGACTCAGTCAAGTTGACACATAAAATTAATCATCACACCCTCTGCAGGCAGAATTCGTTATCCCCTGTGGGCTCATGTAACACTGATGGATGGCATATTTAAAGAGAGGTACAGGCATTCTATTAAGCTCTTTAAAATTATTAGTAGCACTTTAAGTGTTAGCTGGTCTTATTCGTCTACTGTGAGATTCTTTTAGTCTTTCTGGCCCTTTGCACTGGGCCCTGTGATGGCTACCTGTCTACACCCAGTTCACTGTGAGTTCCTGCAGAACAGGATCTTATTGCCTAGCACAAAGTAAGACCTCAACTAAGCTTTCCTTATTGTTATTTTTAAATTTGTTGTTCTCTTTTCTGAGCATTGTTTTTATAGATAAGATGTACTCGGTTCAGGTATTCTCAATCAGAAATTACCAAAGTGTTCTGAACATGAGGGACAGACAAGCTATCCCTGGGACATACCATATCTCTGAATGTCAGGGAGAACCCAGACCTTCTGAGTACAGCCTGCACATGCTATTGCCACCTCCTGCTATGGAACAGAAAATCATCATCATTATCGTACCTATGCCATCTCCAAAATGATATGCTCAACCCCTGCAATTTCAGGGCACCCTGCAAAGATTCACTGATTCGTAGGAGACGCCACGTGGGGTGATTTAGACCTTTGTTTTCCTTTCCCCCAAAATCTCCTTCACTGGCCCACCAAGAGGCGTGAACTCTCATCGGTAATCACACCTTAGAGCGGTGGTTCTCAACCTTTCTAATGTCAAGACCCTTTAATACAGTTCCTCATGTTGTGGTGACCCCCAACCATAAAATCATTTTCATTGCTACTTCATAACTGTAATTTTGCTACTGTTATGCATAATAATGTAAATATCTGTAAATAATAATGTAAATTTTGCTACTGTTATAAATAATAATGTAAATAATAACGTTTTCCGATGGTCTTGGGTGACCCTGCTAGCGGTTCTCAACCTGTGGGTTGCTTAGAGTAATTCCTGTAGGTGTGGTCCATGGACCACTAAGTTATAAAGACTCAGGTGGTTATTAAACATGCAGGTTCATAAATCCAAATATACACTACCAGAGCTCTGGAGTAGAACCATCTCTGTTTTCCCAAGCTCCCATGTGATTCTTACATCCAGTAAGGTCTGAGAGCCAGAGTTTTAGTTTAAAAACTCACCTCAGGGTGGCCATTAGCCTTGCTCTCAGCTCATTTCGCAGACTAAGCAATGGAAATAGTGTATTCATTTCTTAATGCTTCCAGAGACTGCCTCGGCTGTCACTGCATCACTCCTCTCTCTGCTTTTGTCTTCACATTTCCTTCTCCCACTCTGTTTCCATGTCTCCCTCACCTAAGGATTCCTATGATCTCACTAGGCATACCTACTGGTAGATAATCCAGGATAATCTCCCATCTGAGATCACCACGTAATCACATCTGCATAGAAGGTCATCACATTTGCCAGACAAGGTAGCATTTGCAGGTTCCGGGGTTAGGATGTGGAGATCTTTGGGCATTATTCAGCCTACCACAGGCACCAAATGACTCCCTGGGATGCATAGCTGGTGAATGCCAGAGCACAGATGCAAACCAATGACTCTGGTTTTCAAATTGAAATTTCCACATTGTTTCTTTTTTTTCCCCTCTTTTTTAGAAAAGCAAGCAAGAATTTACTGACCACACCCAGCAGAGTGAAACAAAAAAAGGCATAGAGGAAGCAATAGGAGAGCCTAGGCTGGGCTGCCTTTGCTCACTGGGAAGTCAGAAAATAGGGAAGAAAGGAGGCCTTTAAGTCTGGTTCAGGGGGCTAGCCCAGGACAAGCTGCTGCTACCCATTGCTCTCCTGGTTGCAAGTCTCGTGGTGTCCCTTACAGGTTAGGGGATATGGGAGGGGTGGGGTCAGAGGGGAATAAGGGAATGGCAAGGGTGTGCTCCCTGGAGAGAGAGCATGCCAAATCTTATTTTTTATTGACACAGTATTGGACATTTGTTCCTCACATTAGCTTCAAGTGGGAACTTGAATTGATTGGAGGCATGGCAGGACAACCTGGAGCACAGGGAAGGGTCAGGCCCAGGTGGGTGTCAGAGTGAGAATCTCAGGCTTCCACGAGGCACCTTGCAGAGGGCATCTGGAAGGATGAGTGGGGCTGGAGAACCACCAAAACCTTCAGCCAACCTGGGGTCGGGCTCAGATGCGATGCCACCAGCCTGTGGAACTTATGCATTGACTAGAGATGAGCCCTCTTCAGACTGAAAATTGGAGAACTTAGGACACCTAGGACTACACATGAGGGCTTATAGCCCTTCTCCTCCCAGACCAGCAGCACCAACTCTGACCTTGTTAGAATGCAGAACCTCGGACCCCACCCCCAGACCAAGTGAGTCAGAATTCACATTTTACTTGCATGCACAGTAAATTGCTTCATGCACACGGGAGACTGGGGTTGTTGATGCCTTTCAGGCCCAAGGCACCATTATGAACTGAAACTGGTCATTCTTAAAGGGATGCTGTAAACTCTACACAGGCTGACTGACGTAAAACACAGAGGAAAGCTGAGTCCAAATGCCCTCAGGTTGCCCACCGCAGAGCTGAGATGGCACTGGGTTCATTAAAGAAACAGTTCCATGCCAGAGAGGACAACAGTCAAGGACGTCCTTTGAACATAGCTTCTGTTTGGTTTAAGAAATCTGGAACACATCCAAGTATGATCTTACAGTGACAGTCATGCAATGCTAAAAGCCAGTGCTGGGGCAGAATGAACGGAAAAGAAATGAAAATGTCACCTGGATATAATCTAAGAGTGTATGTCATCCAAAGGTCAGCGCATTCATGGAAGACAAGATGTAAAATACGAGAAGCCATTATGAAGCTTTATTCACTTATTTTTCCAAAAATCAATTACTTAAAAATGTTATAAGTAAATTATGTTCTGATTTGGTTAAGCCAGACATAGGTACATTTATTCATTCAACTGGGCAAACATTTATTGAGTCCCTCCTATGTGCCAGATACCGTGAATGTTTTTTTTTTTAAGTGCAACCCAGGGTCGGAAATGCAGAGTAATAGATACAAGGGAATAAGGCACAATCTATGACAGGAGCAAAGGGGAGGAAGGCATCCATGTTGGTGAGTAGATTAGAAGCAACAGAAAATGTACAAAACACAAAAAACAAAACGAAGAAAAGAAAAGGTATCTAGAGCCCCTCCACAAGGTTTCACCATTAGAATGTGGCCAGCTGCCCTTTGGACCAGTTTCCCATGCACCTGTGTCCATCTTGCATCTACTTCTGCTTCGTCGGTCGAACCATCTGGAATTACTCCTTAAAAGTTACTGACTATTGGCCACTTACATGGTTCAACCTACCACTCTCAAGCGTGTCTGGGGATACCTGACAATAGTAAAATATATAAAACAGTTCATTTTTCTAAAACATGAGGACAAAAAGCAGTTGGAAGAGCAGATATATAAGTGGCCCCAGACATGTGGGATTCATTAGTTACTGCCTCTGCACGTGATAGGGTGTCTGCGAGTTTCCCGGCAGCCAAGAAAGACAGGAAACCTACTCTGTGGCTAAAATTCTCTCTATAATTAAAGGAAGCATATGTTTTTCACCTGGAAAATTGAACTTCACCTTCCAGTGAAACAAAAGGAATTTATTATGTTAAATGATGCTCTTTATACGACTCATTCCATTACAGCAAACACTGTAATACTAAATCTTGACTCAACAGTGACCTAATGTAATTCTGGGAGATAATTTCAAGAAGTTGAAGGTCTGAGAAACCAGTAAGTCTCTCAGACAGCCTTGGAAACTGCTTCAAGTAAGCTTTCAGAAGGTCTCAGCTCATAGTCAGATCAGCTCCTAAGTTCTCTCAAAGTGCTGGTAGTCTATGCCATTAATTAAAGAGCGCTCTGTGTTGCTCTTAAAGTGCCAGCATGTTGTCAGAGTTAACTTTCTGAGGTGACAATTTATTTAGGCACCTGATTCTTGCCCAAGCGAAAGGTCATTTCTATGTTAGTTAGGTTTGCTCGGGGAACAAGGGCCAGAGAGGAAAAGTCACGTGTCAGACCTAAGGAGAGCTGGGGTGTTGAATTCCTTGGGGTCAGTCAGTGTGCCCAGCATTCCTGTGACCTTCCCTTAGCCCTGGGAACAGAGCTGCATCTTGCCCTTCCTGGTTCCTGCTAACACCTATTATCCTAAGCCTCTTCTCTCCACCTTTGCTTCTTTATATTTCTGTTGCTTCCATATTCTCTCTGTGTGTGTGCCCCATTCAGTATACATTTCCGAGGGAGAGGATTTGATTGAATGGTAGCCATCCAGTATGGAGCACCTATATTAAGCAAATGAAAGTGACCACAGAAGCTATGGGTTAAAAGTAAGGGCTCTGGAGTCAGGCAGACAAAAAGGCCCTGGACTCAAGCCCGGGCAACCCCACTTCCAAACCTGTGACATGTGGCCAGTTACGAAGCCTCCGTGATGTTGCAGGATGGTCATGAGACTCATGGTTAACCCTGGATGATTACTGAGAACTTTTTGCATTCTGTCAGGGTACCTCTGAGTGTATTCTGATTAAGATGCATTTGATAATATTCCTGCCAACCTGACAGAGCAGTTGTGAAGCTTAAATAAAACAATCAAGCAAAGGCCTCAGCACAGTGTTGGACTCACAATAAGTGCTCATCAAATATGTAGCTTTTATTACTACATTCAGCTCCTGGCAATGACTTTTTTTTCCTGGAAATTACTTTTGACCCGATTTTCATTTCAATCCATTTTGGCTGGGTAACAGGGTCATATTACGTTAATCCTGGTTACATACGATGCAAGGAACCACCTTTTCTCCGGGAATATCCCATTTTTACATGAAATGGGATGCACTTAGCATCATAAGCCTGGAAGATATGGTTTGGGCTGCAAATAATTAAAGGTCTTAGTACAAACTGTCCTCTTTGACCATAAAAGGGAGAACCATTAAAATAGCATCCAGAGAGACTTCCAGTATTTATCTACTTTTCTTTCCCAATCATTTCCTGGATATACATCTTGATGCCACAGCAAGATTGGACGCTTGAGAATAGAAAACCATGTGTTTTAATTTTCTTTCTATTTCCCCAAGTTCCAAGGCAAGTAAATAAAAGATTCTCAAAGAGCACTTGTGACCTGCCTTATTGAAGACAAACCTTTGCTCTGTGGTAAGTGGAAATAACCTGCTTTTCTTTCTTTTTTTCTTTCTGTTATAGTTTTCAAGGTATGATTAAAGCAGAAATTCTCTTGGAGTCCTTTGCAAAGGCTGTGCTCCCTGCCCCCTCCGCATCCCTCCCCAGTCCATCTCTCACAGTGGCTTAGTAGATCTGTAGATTGCTTAGAAAACCAGAAAGGCCCGGGTCGTTTCCATTTTTTGTGAATCTTGCCTTATTCATAAGATAATTAAAAGATATACACAAATAATAACTAATGAAGGAAATATAACAAAAATAATTTTAATGGTCAGTTTACAGTATTTCTATAGTTTAAATTTGTTCTCAAAATAAAAGGAAAATGACAGTAACAAACACATGAATCACAGCGTACTACCAGGCTGGCAATGAGATACATGTGTGTAAGTTGTATGATCCTCAACAATTTTGATTCTTGGTCAGCTCTCTGTAATTATACAGGGTGTCCCAAAATATGTACACACATCTTGAGTAATTAATTATAAAGGCAGTGTTTATTAAAATACATTTCATTTTCATTTAACAGTATCATTTGTTAAAGTGTGTATACATTTTGGAGCACAGCCTATATGTGTGTTATTTTTTGTAAACAACATCTGACTCCCAGCCTAGTGTAAGAATTTCTTCTTTTTTTTAACTTTTTAAAAAAATTCTTTGAAGTATTACAAATAGTAGTACATATGTTTCCTTTTTTTCCCCTCCCATTGAACTCCCACCAGCCTTCCCTAACCCCCAGCACATGTCCTCACCTGCCCCCCATCCCCCCAGAGTCTTGTATCCATTGGGTATGCTTATATGCATGCATACAAGTCCTTCGGTTGATCTCTTACAGCCCCGCCCCCACCCTCCCCTGTCTTCCCACTGTAGTTTAACAGTCTGTTCAATGCTTCTTTGCCTCTGTATCTATCTCCCCCCAACCCCCATTTCTTTTCTTTTAAAAAAAAATTGCATCTGCATACTGGAAATATATAAGAACAAAAAATGTTTGAGTCTCAGTTTCAATGTCCAACAGTTCTGAGTCCCAGTTTCAATGTCAAATAGTTCCTTATGTGTACATGTCAGTAATGATATCTGGAGGGTGGACAAATGGTGGCAATGCAGGTTCCACCCTCTCTGGTTTGGTCCTGGGCCGCCTGCAGCGACACACAAATGCCGACTGCTAGCATGGCAAGGTGTGGTCAGCGTCTTCCATCTATGGACTATCTTCATGGTTGAACAGAGCCGTCAGTTCCTCTTTGTTGCAGGAATCCATATGGTCTTGGAGTAGTTTTCTGAAAATATATAAACACATTCTCAACCAAAAGTTAATAAAGGAATCTTTTCTGTAAGTTAGACTTGGGATTCTTTTTATTTTTGCCAAATGATTTTCCTTTGGCTTATTTTGACACCTTGTGTGTTTTTCATGGGTGTCCTGCTGTTGGCATTACAAATGGAAATTAATTTTCTGAAGTAAGAATTTTCTAGATATAATTTACTTACAGGATATTTTTCCTTACATGATATTACCTTATTATCTCCCTCCCTCTTTATTTCTAGTGTAAGAATTTCATCAGCAGCTGTGAGTAGTGTCTCCTTGCAAATGCTCAGAATCTAAAGGTTCTTAAAAATATTCTTGCCCAACCCCATTCTCCCACTCAGCTTTCTTCTCCCTCTCCCTTTCCCACTCTACCAACATCTGTTCGTAGTATTCAATGAAAACAGGGGTCAACATTTTTTATAATCAGCACAGTGATCTAAAATTTCTAAAGCAAATCTATAATCTGGGCCCGCCTTGTATTCTAAAAATTTGCTGTGCAGTGCAGAGAGGGCCTGGCCCCTGCCCCACAGGAACATGCCATAAGGTCCTTCAGGCTCCGAGAATAAATCAACCCATTTCAGCTCATCCGCCAGAAACCTTGTACTCCCTTTTCTCCTACTCCTCCTTTCTCCCTCTCCTTATCAACCTGACATCAAGCTTTGCCTATTCTTTCTTTAGAGTGCTGATTTTTATCTTCTGGGTAATAGACCCTTAAAGAACTTTTCAACATTGGGTTTTAGGCACTTTACAGTATAGTTGTTTTGTCGCTGTGTTATCTCGAGAAGGTGAAGTAACTTGCCTACGTTTTGAAAGCTAGTGGTGGAGATGGTGTTTGAGCCTGTCAGGGATCTTAAAACACTCTGCTAGCCCCGGCTGCCGTGGCACAGTTGGCTGGGCATTGTCCTCTGCTCCAGAAAGGCTGCCAGCTTGATTCCTAGTCAGGGAAGATGCCCTGGTTTCGGGTTCGATCCCTGATAAGTAGCGTGCAGGAGGCAGGTAACCAATCTTATACTCTCACATGGATGTTTCTCTTTCTCTCTCTCTCTCTCTCTCTCTCTCTCTCTCTCTCTCTCTCTCTCTCTCTCTCCCCTCTCCCTTCCTCTCTCTAAAAATAAATAAACTATTCTTGGGGAAAAAACAACACTACTATATTGCCTACACAGAAATTAGTGAAACCTATAAAACTTACTGTCCATGGAAATATGCATAAAGTTTAAATGTGAGGACTCAAAAATCCTAAAGTATATCCTTGTATCCCAAAATGGATCTAGTGAGATGGGACTAGATCCCATCTCTAAATCCTAAAGTATATCCTTGTATATCCTAAAGTATATCCTTGTATCCCAAAATGGATCCGTGGTCCACAGATGAAGAAATTTTGCTTTAAAGTATTTCTTCGTTTCACATTTCCCCCTCGTCCCATTGCCATCACCCATGCCCAAGTCCTTCACAACATTTATCCTTTTCAGTCTATTCTGCTGCCAACAAAATCATCCCAAATACTGCTTTCATCATACCATGCCTCTGTTGAAACAGCCACAGCAATGTTTGAATAATTTACATAACAATTTATAATTTTTTAGATGCTGTTTTACACATTATCCTGTAAAATCCATGGAAGGCAGGCATAATATCTTTTTTTGTTTACTATAATACAGCAATTCTTAAGCACACAATAAATATTTGTTCCTGGACTGGATGAGTTCCAGGAAGAGTGGGAACATAAACTGTAGGGGAATTTGCCCGTGTATTTGTATGCATAGGAAAACCACTGGAAAACACAAAGAATGTTGATAGTAATGCTATCTCTTAGAAGTGGGATTATAGAAGGCTTTTATTTTCTGGGTTCTCTAAATAAACGCCCAGCTTCAATGTTTCTCTGAATCTTGAACATACCTCTTCCTTCCTTCCTCCCTCTCCCCTTGATTCCCAATCAGGGCACATGCCCCAGTTTTGGGTTAGATACCTGATAGGCAGCATTCAGCCCCTCCCCACCCCACCCAGCCCCAGCCCTTGCTTATCTTTGACGAGGACCTTCAATGTCTGGTCCCATCTCACTAGATTCGTGGTCGGCAAACTGTGGCTCACAAGACACATGCGGCTCTTTGGCCTCTTGAGTGTAGCTCTTCCACAAAATACCACAGCCTGGGAGAGTCTATTTTGAAAAAGTGGCGTCAGAAGTTTAAGTTTAAAAAATTTGGCTCTCAAAAGAAATTTCAATCATTGTATTGTTGATATTTGGCTCTGTTGACTAGAGAGTTTGCTGACCACTGCACTAGACCTTTCTCATGGGGAAGACGCCCTCGAGTTAATTTATCAGCCACCCACACCAACAATGTTTACTGAGAGCTCATGACTTGCCTGGCACTATGGAGCGGGGAAGCAGACACGCAACAACTCACCCCACGACAGTGTGGCTAGTCCTGCGTTACAGACCCACACAGAGGCTGCGGTGGTACAGAGCAGGGAGGGCTGACGTTTGCCCAGGTGCCCAAGGAGTAGGAAACCATAGTTGAGCTGAACCTTGAAGAGGGATTGAGCCAGGCAGAAAAGTAGAAGGGAAATGTTCTAGACAGAGTGAGCAGCCCATGCATAATGTCATGAGGCCTATAACTTCATAGGAAGTACATGTGTGTGCTTCACAGGCAGTGAAATACCGTGTGCCTGGATCCTAGGAATCCCAGGCAGGAATGACTTCCAAATCCAGAATCTCAGCCCCTGCTTCCTCCAGGAAGTCTTCCTGGATGCCCTCAGCACCCTGTGAGCTTTTCCTTCTTGTAGACCCTTTGCCCAATTATTGGGCACTTAATTTAAAACTTCTTTTATTGCTCTCTTAGATTTCCCCATCAGGTTTGCATTGTGCCTTATGTTTGTTTCTCTAGTATCCATGTCAAACTAATTCATATACTCTTGGATGCATAGTAAGTTCTTAAAGCCCACTGCTGATGGACAGATAGGTAGCCCTTTAGTTTCCATGTTTCAGGTCCAAGGTTCTCTAAAGAGCCACACAAAGATGGTTATTCCTAAAGGCGACCAGCTGGAGCAGTTTGATGGACCACTGGGATAAGTGCTGGTGTGCAATCATCCTGAACCATCTCTGGAATCTTCTCACTGACAAAAGGGCAGAAGAGAGTTTCCATAAATAAGGCGGCTGCGGCCTCCTCAGACCTTGCAGTTCTGACTGAAGAGCTTGCAGTGTTTACTAAACTCCTGAGATCACTGAAGTCTGGAGTAATCTCCCATGCCTCATTAATCTCCAATGTTTGAAGTAATCGCTAATGTGTAATAAATCTCCAGTCTCTGAAGGTTTAAGCCACACAGATGTGTTATTTCAGATGAATAATGACAGACACGATCTTGCCATTCAGTCTATTCAGCCCACACGTAGGGAGTGCCTACCATGTTCAAAGCACTGCACTGGCCTCTTTCCCTGCCGACCTCTAGGTACTAACTGCTCTATGTCACCATACATGGTTACAATTATTACAATTAACACTCAGAAAAAAACCTGGCAGTTCTGTGAATGCAAATTAAAGGATTATTTTAGTGATTAAATAAAGCAGAAGAACTTTGCCCACTGGTGTAAAGATAAAGACTTGAGACTCTTTCCTGACTCCTTTACTCCTTTCCTTTCACTCTCTCCTTCCCTTCCTCCTCTTTCTTCCTTCCTTCCTTATCATCTTCCTTCTTTTTTTTCCAATCTTGCTTTCTCTTCCTTTATTTCCTTCCTTCGATCAATAAATATCATAGAGAACCTATAATGTATCAAATACTGTACTTGGAACCAGATAAATTATGATAAAAAAGAGACACAAAAGATACAAATTTCCAGTTATCCTATATAATAAAGAGCTAATATGCAAACGGTTGTCACACCCTCACACCTTCATGCCATCACACCTTAATGGCTCCAACACTCAACACGAGAGAGAGGAATGGGGACCAGCCAGGCACAAATGAGCTCATGAGAGAGGAATGGGAACTAGCCAAACTGCATCCCAGGAAAGAGACAAGCTGCCCACCCTGGGTCCCTGGTGCCAGCACCTGCGGCTGTGGCCCAGGTGAAGCCACCTGCCCACAGTCCCCTGCAGCTGCAACCAGCCCGGGCAAAGCTGGCCTGGGTCCTGGGTGCCTGCAGCCAGCCAGAGGAAGGAATTCTGGGTCCCAGGTGTGGGGCAAGGCAGAGGTGGTTAGGGGCAATCAGGCAGGCAGGCAGAAGGGTTAGGGGTGATCAGACAGACAGGCAGGCGAGCAGTTAGGAGGCAGCAGTCCTGGATTGTGAGAGGCAGTGGACACCCCCCAAGGGGTCCCGGTTTGGAGAGGGTGCAGGCTGGGCTGAGGGATCCCCACTCCCCCCATGCATGAATTTTGTGCACCGGGCCTCTAGTAAATAAATAACCATGGGAATGTAAATTACAGTATGCTGACTGATTAGTGATACTGTATTGCTTATTGGAAAAAGGAGTAAATCTTAAAAATTTGCATCACAAGAAAAAAATTGTAACCATGTATGGTGACAAATGTTAACTAGACTTATGGTAATCATTTTACAATATTCATAAATATCAACTCATTATGTTGTACACATAAACCCAATATAATGTTATATGCAGTTATACCTCAATAATAAAAGAAAAGAGAGAGAGACATGGCCCTGGCTAGTGTGGCTCATCCCATGCACCTAAAGGTTGCTGGTTCAATTCCTGTCATTGCCCATGCCTGGTCAGCTCAATCCCCAATAGGAGGCATGCAGAAGACAGCCAATAGTTTTATTGCTCTCACATCGATGTTTCTTTCTCTCTCCCTCTCCCTTTCTCTCTCTAAAATAATCAATGAAAATATTTTTTAAACTTTTTAAAAATCTTAAGAGAAAGAGACATGATTTCTGCCCATATGGACAGAAATAGCTTGTGCCTAGAAGGCAGAGTCATCTAGAGCTTTACATTTTATGATCCTTTACTAACGACTCATTTTATGCCAGGCATAAATATAATCAAGATACTTAGAGTGCATTATATATGTCCGTTACTTAAAAGTGTGTTTTTTACCTGCATGATGTCAAGTATTTAGGACAGGGGATTTGGAATTAAAAGGCTGGGGTTTACTTTGCCTTAAACCTTGTAGGTATATAAGCTGAGAAAACCATTTCCTTTTTTGTGCCTCCGTTTCTTTATTTATAAAATTGGGAGAGTGTTACATGTCTAATTCCTATGAATTTGAGAAGAGTCTATAAGATAACTTTATGTGCCTTTGTGCATGCCTTTCTCACTCCCTAAATTATCTTTCCCATTTCCCCATCCTATTAGCCTTACAAACTTCTACATATCTTTGAAACACTGAGTATCACTTAAAATAAGAAGTCTCTCTTTCTATCCCTGTTGGTGATGCTCTCTCCCTTCAGCCATCATTGTGCCTATCCAGGCTTTTATCCTTCAACTAGGGGTTCAGTGTACAAATTTGTGCACCTTGAAAGGAACTGTGGGCCACAAGGCTGTAGTGGGAACAGGGGCAGGTCTTTACCCATCCTCTGCACCCCCGCCCAGCCCCTCCTGCCATGGCCCCCCAGTTCACTGACTGCCAGCAGCCCCACTCTCACCTCTGCTGTTGCCATGTGCTGATGGCGCCGGCCCCATTCACACCCCCTGATAGCGTGGAGTGATTGAAGCTGGCACTAGCAGCAGGTGCAAGAACTGGGCAGCAGCAGCTGCTGCCCCAATCACCCTTCAGGAGCAGGGGAGGTAGAGAAGCCCTCAGGAGAGATCAGAGCCGGTGCTAGGCCCTGGAAGTGGGTGTGAGCAGCATCTCTGGTGCTGGCATCGGATGCAAGCAGTGCCTCTGACACCAGTAGCAGGTGCAAGTGCCAGGCAGGACTGTGGCGCATGGGAGCAAAGAATTTTCAGTAACCACCAGAGGCTTTCCCCAATGACAGTGTTTGGTGCCCTGCCTTGGTCTGGCACCCCCATTCATCTGCTCTACCATCCCACCACAGCCAATGCTTGCCATGTTCCATGCTCTGGGCATCATCTGCTGCTGATGCCCACTGTGTTTCGTGCATGCTCCCTGGTGGTCAGTGCACATCATAGCAACTGGTTGTTCAGCTGTTTGGTTGTTTGGTTGTTCTGCCCTTTGGTCTATTTGCATATTAGGATTTTATATATATAGATAACCACATGATATCATTATGTGGAAAGCCAGAGCCTACATCTTATTCACATGTTCTGTATCTAGCATAGTACCTGGCCCATAACCAATGCTCAAAAATCTGCAGAATAAATGAATAAAAATATGTTGGGAAAACATTTCATAAATTCCAAAATATTAAGTGAAAAAGTAAGATATTATTATTATCACCAGTATGCTTCTCATTCAAGTGGGGCTCATTTCAGTTTCACAAAATATAAATTTTATTTTGGTCTAATCCTCAGATGTAACTGTGGTAGACATTATGCTACTCATTAATATATCAATTCTCCTCTCCTTCTGGGCTTATAGAAGAATTGGGCTTTTTGAAGGTACAAATGAACATGGGATTTGTGTTAGTCAATGAAAGGTATGGAATGACCACTTCCATGTGGAAGCATTTTGTTGCCAGTGTCTTCCCTTCTCTGGTGATCATGGAAGTGCATGTTGACATTAACATTGAAGCAGCCCAGCATGATAACCTTGTACCACATGGAGACATATATCTGCAGAGGCGCACAGACCAAAAGGGGTCTTGGCTTGACTCAGCAATAGTGTGTATTCTATTAATCCTCTGAGATTTTACCATTTTTTATTAACAGAGAATAAACCAACTTACCCAACTAATAAAGTAACTTCTGGAGGGAAAATATGTCAATTTTCTGAGAACATAAACATGACCAGAGGCCCAGTGCATAAAATTTGCACATGGGTACGGTCCCTAGACCTGACCAGCAAACAGGGCCAATTGAGGCCTTTCAGCTGCCAAGCCAGGGCCTCCCTTCATTCCACAATCTCTCCCCCTCCCCCGCCCCCGAGTCAGTGCATGTTATAGCAAGCAATCGAACTCCTAGTCTCCAGGTCGAACTTCAGAGGGGAGACTTTGTATATTAGCCTTTTATATATCTAGACCAGTGGTCAGCAAACTCACTAGTCAACAGAGCCAAATATCAACAGTACAATGATTGAAATTTCTTTTGAGGGCCAAATTTTTTTAAACTTAAACTTCTTCTAAGGCCACCTCTTCAAAATAGACTTTCCCAGGCCTTGGTATTTTGTGAAATACCAAAAGCTGCATGTGGCTTGTGAGCCACAGTTTGCTGACCACAGATCTAAACTAGAGGCCCAATGCATGAAATTCGGGCAAAAGTAGGCCTTCCTTTCCCTGCTGCTGGCATGGCTTCCCTCTGGCACCTGGAACCGAACTTCCCTCTGACCACCAGCAGGCACCTAGGACCCAGGCTTCCCTCACAGGCCTGACTTCATCCAGAAGAATATCTGGTCTAATTAGCATATTATACTTTTATTATTATCTTACCTAATAATAGACAAACATATAAATTGACTGTACCTCTGCTACACCCACAGCCAATCAGGAGTGAGTATGCAAATTAACCTAACAAAGGTGGTGGGTTAATTTGCATATGCAGGCACGAAGTAGCCAGAAGGGGTGGGATGCCTGCTATGAGGAGAGAGAGGGGGTAGTGGAGGGGGGTGGTAGAAGGAGCTACAGGAGGGGTACTCTGGCCAGGAGCGAGGACTTGCAGGCTCCTGGGAGGCCAGGAGTGAAGCCAGGGGAAGGAAGGCCTATTCTTGCATGAATATCGTGCAATGGGCTTCTAGTAGATAATAATCAAAATCAAAAGCATGAAGAAAAAACTTACCTGAAAAGTATATATCTGAGAGTAAAACCCCCAAACCAGGAATCTAGTTTGCTTTTTGGGGGTGTTAAACCTCTTTACTTGAGTATTCTCAAAATCTAGAGAAATTTCTTTTGTAGTCAGCACTGAAGTGGGACCAAATCCCACACTTATACCAGAAGGAAAATGAATGCAACAAAAGACTTTAAATAAGGCATTTGACATAACTTGTTTTAAACAAATGTGCTTCAGATTATCCATCAACATGGTCACTGCTAACATGGTTTGTTCACTGTATGCTATGTACATATTACACAAATATATGCATACATACACACATACATACACACAAAGTGCATGAAACACATACACATTTTAACAGCTGACAGCTCAATTTTGAAAATGGGTTGTATTTTAATAAACACTGCCTTTATAATTATTCAAAGTATGTGTATACTGTTTTTGTGACACCCTATATTTATAGTTTAACAAAAAACAACAACACTATAAAGTTTAACATAGTCACTACTCAGGCCAAGAAATAGAACATTGCCAAGGCTTGAGAAGTCGTTCTATGTATTTCTCTGGAGGAACCCACTCGCCTGGCTTTTGGAATAATAATTTTCTTATTTTCCTTGTAGTTTTACCACTGAGCCTGTTTTTAAATTTGTTATGTCATATATTATGTACAATAAAACGCATCATCTGAAAGCATGCAGTTTATTGAGTTTTGCAAATGTCTACACCTATGGTATCACCACCTGAGTAAAGATATAGAACTTCCATCACCCCTCTGCAGTAAATCCTCCAGCCCATTCCCCAGGCTACCACTAATCTGCTTTCTATCACTATCTGTTAGTTTGGCCTTGGTAGACTTTTATGTAAATTGAACCACCCAGTATATACTGGCTTCTTTCACCGAGCATAATTTATGTCTGATTTTGAACTGTATATAAACAGAGCCATAATTATGTTATGATTCTTTTGTGTCTTGCATTTCTGTTCAACATTATGTTTGTAAAATTCATCCACAAACTTGCATGTACCTATAATTCATTCATTTTATTGCTATATATAAACCATTGACTATCGCATAATTCATTTATCCATTCTGTTATTATTAGTCAGTGGGCTGTTCTTTAGTTCCACTGCTGGCATGTATTGATTTTGTAAGATTTTTATATCCAACTAGCTTGCTAATCCTTCTTATTAATAATAACTCCTTGCCCTGGCTGGTGTGGCTCAGTTGTTTGGAGAGTCCTCCCATACACCAAAAGACCATGAGTTCGATTCCAGGTCAGGGCACTTACCCAGGTTTTGGTTCGATCCCTAGTCAGGGTGCATACAGGAAGCAACTTATCTATATTTCTCTCTCTCTCTTTCTCCCTCTCCCTTCCTCTCTCTCTAAAATCAATGAAAACATATACTCAGGTGAGGATTAAAAATACTGCTACTAGTTCTACTACTACTAACAACAACTCCTCTGTAGTTTCTTTTGTATATTCAGTGCATATATTCATATTACCTGGGAAAATGATAATTTTCAATCCTTAAAGTCTCTATAGTTTTATTCATTTTTTGTTTGTTTAACTGCTTTCACAAAAACCTATAGTACAAAATATTGATAGAAGCATCCCTGTACTATTCCTGATTTCAAGGAAGAGCTTTTTAATCATTAGGTATAATTATTAGGTATGATGTTCACTGAAGATTTTTGTGGCTATTCATTATTAGGATACTCTTTATCAGAATGAATTTCTCTTTCAACCTCAAGAGTTTTAGGAAGAGAAAATAATAAGTTATGTAAATTTACTAACAGTTTCAATATGATTGGAAAATAGTTTTATCTTATAATTTTTCTGTAACTATTGAAATGATCATATAAAGTGATATTCTATGATATTAGATTGGTATTTTCTTATTAAACTGATCTTTCATTCTTGATATAAACCAATTTGGTAATAATATTTTATCCATTATGTATTTTGTTTACATCCAACTTCATTCATGAATTGGACTGTGATTCTCTTTTCTCATACTCTCATTGTCAGGTTTTGTGTTCAAAGTTTTGCTAATCTCTTGAAACCATATGGGAGTGTACCCCCTTTTAGAATTTCAATCTTGTGCAAGACTGGACTTATTTTTCCCCTGAATGTTTGGTAGAACTTACCAGTGAAGCCATCTGGGCCAGCAATTTTCTTTTTGGGAAACTTTTAAAAAATATGTTTTTATTGATTTTACAGAGTGAGGAAGGGAGAGGAGACAAAGAATCATTGATGAAAGAGAAACATTGACTGGCTGCCTCCTGCACACTCCATACTGGGGATTGAGACCAAAACCTAGGCATGTGCCCTGACCGGGAATAGAACCATGACCTCTTGGTGCATGGGGCGATACTCAACCACTAAGCCACACCAGCTGGTCTGTGGGAAATTTTTTATCACACATCTAAATTTAGGTTTTGACTTCTATTCCTTTTTTAGTAAGTTGGTAACATATTTTTCTAGGAATTGCCCTGTTTTCCTAAATTTTAAACTTTATTGGTATGAAGTTCTTCCTAAAAATTCCTATATTAATATATAATAGCTATAGCATTCTGCAGTGTTCTATATAATTTGATTAAATCTATTTAGTCCATTGTATTGTACAAATCTATATTCTTGCTTTTTCTGCTTGTCGGTTTATTTGTTTGCTTATTTAGCAAGATAAGTGGATTAAAATGGTTGACTCTGTAGTTTTGTGTATTCCTTCAGAATGCTCCAATTTGAGCTTTACATATTTAGAGGAGATGTTTGTTGATCATATGCTTTTATAATTGCTAGATATTCTAAATAACTGGATATATTTATCAATATAAAATCACTCTTTATTTTAGTAGTTGTTTCACCATAAAGTTTATTTTTTCTGATATTAATGTAGCTTGCACCAACCTTCATTGGTAGGTAATTCTGTAAGGTATATATTTTCCTAAACATTTACCTTAGATTTCAGATGTGTCTCCTGAAAAGAGTAGCCAGAATATCTTCACTTTTTAATTGCATTCATCTGTTCATTTATAATTAATATAACCACTGATATATTTGGATTTAAAAATACAATTTCTCATTTCTAATATATATATCCTATTCAATGTTTTGTTTTCTTTCCTTCCTTTCTTACCTTTTGTTGATCAATGGAACACTTATTCATTTTTCTCCTACTAATTTTCAATTTAGACAGTTTGTTTCTATTCTGTTCATGGTTAACCTAGAACTGTGTTCTCTAAAACAGTAGCCATTAATCACATATGGATATTTATATTATAATTAATTAAAATTAAAAATGTAGTACATTAGTTACGGTAGCCTCAAGTACTCTAACATTATATGCTTCTAGTGGTTATTATATTGAACAGTCTAATGGAACATTTTCATCATCTCAGAAAGTTCTTTTGGGGAGAGTTGCCTTACAAACCACAGTATCCAGCAATACACGTATTCATCAGAATCTAAAGTAAACCAACACCTTTATTTTTCTCCTGGATAATTCAAGAAATTTAGAATATTGTAACCCCTTGGAACATATTCCAATTTGTGTATTGTGGTGGCTTCATATGTTAATTCATTTTAAAATCTCACTAGGCTATATTATTATAGTTTTATACAATTAATATTTTTATATATACTCACACTTTTTTCATTTTATTTATTCTTCATTTCTTCTATGATAGTGATAAATTCTGTATTCCTTTGTTTGCAAATATCTTTATTTGACATTTATTCTTAAAAGATATTTTACTGGATGTAGTGTTCTAGGTTGTCAGACAGTTATTAATAAAAAATATTTTCCAACTTTCTGTAATCCTTCTGGCATAGTTCATTAAAACTTGCATTTTGAAAATATCATGACTTAACATACATATGTCCATCCCTGGGGTCTGAGTTCTACCACAGGTTTATGTGTAGAAACAGTGGAGCCACTCAAAGCCCCCAAACTGGAGGAAGCTTGCCAGAAGAGGAAACATGGGAGGAAGCTTGCCAGAAGAGAAAAAAGACCAAAAAGAGACAGCAATCTAATCTGCTCGCAGTCAAAATATCTTATTTTTACAAACTTTGCAAAAACATATGATCACATTGTCAAAGCATGAAACTGCCACTCAATGTGCACTCGCACGCACACACACCTGAATTCATTGCCTACTATCTTCTCTACTCAGGCACAGCCTCTGCTTATGGAGTAGACCGCTAAGCTACAAGGCGATTTTATGAGTGGAGTTTCAGCACTGGTGATCTTCAGGGACAAGAGGATTGACCTCATCTTTGGAAGCTGTTACTGGGTAATACTCTTGTTGATTGGCTGACATTCAGAGGCATGTGCATTGGAGTGAGTCTCTGATTGGCTAACTTTCAGGAGTGAGTGACTGACACTGGCTGACTTTCAAAAGGGTGTATGGTGAGACAATTGAACAGGAGTTTAAAACCAGTTCTGTAGTTTCTTGCTACTCAGGCTACAGAACAACCAGGTTCCCCTTAGGAGTATGGAAACCTTTCTTTATTCTCAAGGTTAAACATTTCCAAGACCCTCCCTGAGCCTTAGAATACATTGATGTAAATGAGGAGCCTTAAAGTTTAAGTTTCACTAACTTCGTGGTAAATCTACCTCTGAGGCCAGAATTATGACTATTTCACCTTTACCCCAAGAATGTAGCCCTTCAGGTCCCTGTTTATGAAGGGAGGCATTTTTTATGTTCCCTAGTTCAAATACAAGACAATGAATTCTATCCCCATTGGAATGCAAGGCTAATGAAACCAGGGCCCATTTATAAAATAGTGCTTCAACTGGACATTCACATTTTAAAAATGAATCTAGACAAAGACCTTATACTCTTTATAAAACTTAATTCAGTATGGATCCCAGGTAGACATTAATGTAAAATGAAAACTATAAAACTCCTGAAAGATAATGTAGAAGAAAACATAGATGACATTGGGTATGATTATGCCATTTTAGATAAAACACCCAAAACACAGTCCATTAAATAAGTAATTGATAAGCTAAGACTTTATCAAAATTAAAAATTTCTGATCTGTGAGAGGCAATATCAAGAATATTAGAAGACAAGCCACAGACTCAAAGAAAACATTCACAAAAAATATATCTGATAAAGGGCTGTTATTCAAACTATAAAAGAACTATTCAAACTCAACAATAGCAAATGACCAACCTCTTTAAAAGTTGGCCAAACATCTTAATAGATACCTCAGCAAAGAAAATATACAGATTGCAAATAAGTGAGTGAAAAGATGCTCCATATATGTCGCACATCTACTAGAATGACTGAAATCTGGAACACGGACAACACCACATGTTGACAAGGGTGTGGAGCAACAGGAACTCTTATTCACTGCTGATAGAAATGTAAAATGGCACAGCCACTTTGGAAGACAGTTTAGAGATTTCTCACTAAACTAAACATACTTGTATCATATGATTCAGCAATTACACTCCTAGAGTTTACCCAAAATTCATGTCCAGACAAAACCGGCACATGAATGTTTAGAGTAGCTTTATTCATAATTCCTAAAAGTTGGAAGCAACCATAATGTCCTTTAATAGGTGAATGGATAAATAAACTTTGATACATATAGACATAGAATATTATTCAGTACAAAAAAAACCTATCAAGCCATGAAAGTACCAAGAGTAAACTAAAATTCATATTACTAAGTTAAAGAAGCCAATCTCAGAAGGCTACATACTATATGATTTCAACTACATGACATTCTAGAAAAGGCAAAAAGAGGTTTACAGTTGTGAGCATAGGAAATACGGAGGTTATTCTTGCATTATTATTTATTCATTACTTGAGGCTTGGTGCATGAAATTCATGTACTCAGGGGGGATACCCTCAGCCTGGCCTGCACCCTCTCACAGTCTGGGAGCCTTCAGGGGATGTCTGACTGCCACAGAGGTGGGAGAGACTCCCACCACCACCACTGTGCTTGCCAGCTGTGAACCCTGGCTCTGGCTGAGCTGCACTATCCCTGTCATCCCACCATTTGGTCAATTTGCATATTAGCCTTTTATTATATAGGACTAGTGGCCAAGTGCACCAAATTCATGCATGGAGGAGGGTTGGAGTGGAGGGGGTATGTCCCTTAGTCTGGCCTGCATCCTCCTTAATCTGGGACCTCTGTGGGATCGGGCCTAAACTGACAGTTGGACAAACCCTTTGCAATCTGGGACTACTGGCTTCTAACTGCTCACCTGCCTGCCTGCTTGATCTTCCATAACCACTATGCCTGCTGGCCTGCTTGCACCCAACTGCACCCCCTTGTCAGCTTGATTACCCCCAACTGCCCTCCCCTCCTGGCTTGATCACTCGTAACCACCTCTACCTTGGCCCCACCACCATGGCTTTGTCCAGAAGGACATCTGGAACGTCTCATGGCCTAATTAGCATATTACCCTTTTATTAATATAGACTAGAGACCCATTGCAGGAAGATTCCTGCAAGAATAGAGCTTCCTGTGGTCTCCCTCCCTTCTCTGTTTCTTTGCTCCCTTCTCCACTACCTTGCTCACTCCCATCTCTGCTGCCTTGCTCCCTCCCTTCTTCCCTGTCCTGCGTGCTTACTTCTCTGCAGCTTTGCTACTTCCTGCAGTGCTTGGCTTCCTTCTACTCTGTCTTCTGTGTGTGGATATGCAAATTACCCACCATATTGGTTGGGTTAATTTGCATAGTTGCTCTGAGTGGCTTGTGGGCATGGCTTGTGGGTGTGGTGAAGGTATGGTCAATTTGCA
Organism: Antrozous pallidus; assembly: GCA_027563665.1. Lineage (NCBI taxonomy): Eukaryota > Metazoa > Chordata > Mammalia > Chiroptera > Vespertilionidae > Antrozous > Antrozous pallidus. Next base: position 62,616,595 of record CM050520.1, read on the forward strand.
TATTACTCTTTTATTAGATAGGTAGGACATGACATACTGTCATAACTATAACATATCCACCAGTATTACCTATGAGAATATGAACTTCATGAGATAGGAAGGCATCTAATACATTACATTGTATATGTTGTAAGTAGTAGGAAATACAGTATTTGTAGCAATAATATATACCCTGTGACTTCCCTTCCTGATCTGGGGATGGTTCCCAGGTCTTTGAACATTTCCTGGCCCCTAATGTATTTTTTGTTTTGTCATTCAGTGTAACTTTATTTACTGTTTATTGCACATAATTTGAGGTTTTTAATTTCTAACCACCAAAGATTCAAAGGACTATTTTTCCCATGAATTTTAACATTAATATTAGTGAATTTGTGTATTCATGTGTTTTTACTATAAAGATCTGAATTATTCACATTGTCATAGATCCTGAACTCATAAGCGTGGACCAGGCACAAGCTGGCAGCAAGCCAGGAAGCCACTCTGCAAGCAAACTGACACTCTGTATAAGGAGAAAAGTCATAGCATAACATTTAATGTCCAACTTTAATTCCTATAGTATTAGAACTCAACTGCTTGGTTGGGAGATTATTCCTGAAATAATTAAGGAAAGGGGGGCTCAATCTTTCTTCTTGGTTGCTTGCTCCTCCCCAGCACCTTCATCGCTTTGGGCAGCTTCTTGGGCATCTTCTCCTTCACCTTCACTTCCTTCCTCCTTTGCATCCTCAAATTCTTTCTTGGCACCTTTTTCCTCTTCTCCCTCCTCTTCCTCAGCCTCTTCCTTCTTCTCTTCAGCTTCTCCTTCAGAAGTGGGTTCATTCTTAGTTTCCTCAGCTTTTGCAGCCTCAATGGTCTCTTCCACCTCAATATGCTCCTCCTGGACATGGCAGGGGTATTAAGAAGGGAAGGAATGAGCAGACATCAAGTAGGAGCTAGTCTGTAAACCACTGTAGGCAGATCACCAAAGACCTGGGAACTCTGGGAGTAGCCTCTGGCTATGCTTCCCACGCTGGTGAAATAGCAGGGTCTCCTCACCTTCCAAGAGTTTCCTGTAAGCTGCAATGTCAATATCCAAAGCCATCATCACATTAAGGAGGTCCCGGTATTCTTATAAATATCATCCATTTCACTCTTTGTAGTTCTCAACTCATTTCCTAATTTGTTGATCATGTCCTGCATAGCACTAACATCAGAGTTCTGCTTATCCTCCAGCTCTCACAGCTGCTTTCCTAGTGCTTCATTCATGTCCTGGCATGTTTCCATCTCCAGGGTCTTGGCCTTGAGCAGTCGCTGGCCCGCACTGCATAGATGTTCTTGGCAGAGCTCTTGGTCAGCATGGTGAAGTGGCTTTTATACCATTCTTTGGCATTCTGTATGTTCTTGGTAGCCAGTTATTTGTACTAGGTGCGGATGTCCTTGAGCATACCAGAGAGGTCGTCGAACACGTCCATCTCCACAGAGATCTGAGCATACTGGATCTGTGCCTGCAGTTTGGCCATCTCCTTGTGGTGCACCTTCTTCAGAAAGGCGATTTTGTCCATCAGGCTGTAGATGCACTTTCCCACCTCAGAGCCTGCAAGAGCCTCCTCATCTGCACCTTTGCTCACCTCCATCAGCCAGCCCTCTGCATCCTCATGATTCAGCACCTCTTCCTGGTAGCATGCCTGCAGGTTGTTCCCAGCCACTTCGGAGCCCAGGTGCCTTCTAACTGTCCACTTCCCTCTCCTCTCCAGGGACAGGGCATGGTGGGGCGGGACACAGACATCCCATTTTCATTAAAACGTTCAACCCAGGCCTGCTCCACCAGTGTCCTCAGGTGGCCCAGGGGCAGACAGTGATCCAGGAGACCCTGGCCACCCCTGCCTATGGACCCCCCCAGCAACTTCAGGCACTGTCCATGCCGCCTGTCTGATCCCGATCGCTGCCTGGATTCCTCAGAGGGCATCAGGTGCTGGCCATGCCATCTGCCCGGGTCCTCAATAGTTGCCTGGATCCTGCAGGCGCCATCAGGAGCTGCCTGCTGGAACTGCCCGGTCCGATCACCGCCTGAACACCGCAGGCAGCGGCAGACACTGTCCATGTCACTTGCCTGGTCCCGATCGATGCCTGGACCCCATGGGCAGCATCAGGCGCTGTCCATACCACCTGCTTGGTCCCAATCGATGCCTGGACTCCGCAGGCAACATCAGGCGCTGTCCGCCGGGCCTTCCCGGTCCCGATACCGCCTGGACCCCGCGGGTGACATCAGGCACTGTTCATGATGCCTGCCCCGTCCTGAATACTGCCCAGAGCCCATGGGAAACGTCAGGCGCTATTTGTGCCACCTGGAGCCTGCAGGTGACATCAGGAGGTACCGCTAGAACTGCACAGTCCCTGTCACCGCCTGGACATAACAGGCAGCATCAGGCGTTATCCATGTCACCTGCCCGGTCCCAATCGCCGTGGACCGAGTCAGGTGCTGCCTGCCAATCCTGCCCCGTCCCTATCGCCACCTTGACTCCCCAGGGGCATCAGGTGCTTCCTGCCAGATCTGCCAGGTCCATGGTGGCCTGGACCCTGCAGGCTACATCAGGTGCTGCCTGCCCTGCCTGCATGTGCAAATTCACTGGCCCTGGGCACCCAGCCATCACCCTGCTATGGGCCCCGCCTAACCTCAGCACCTGGCCATCACCCTGCGGATTGGCTGGTGGGTGTGGCTTATTGGGTATAGCAAAGGTATGGTCAATTTGCATATTACTCTTTTATTATATAGGATTGTACTATTTTTTATACAAACAACTGTAAATCTACTTTTGCCTCACCCTGTATAGAAACAATCAAAATATCAGTGATTGCCAGGGTTGGGGTAACAAGGGGTTGGTAGAGAAATAAATAGGCAGGGCACAGAGAATTATTAGAGAAATGAAAATACAATATATGATATTATGCTGATAACTATATGTCATTATATATTTGTCCAAAACCATAAAATATGCAACATAAGAGTCAAGTCTAAGGTAAACTATGGACTTTGGGTGATTATGATGTATAAATATAGGTTCATCCTTGGAAAATAAAAAGGTACCATCTGATAAGTGATGTTGATAATGGGGGAAGCTATGCATGTATAGGTGTAGGGGAAATATGTACCTTCCAGTCAATTTTACCGTAAACTTAAAACTGCTCTAAAAAAATAAAATCTTGGGAGCAATCAAGATGGCGGCATAGGTAAACACCTATTGTTCTGCCCCACGCAACAATTCAAAAACTACAACAAAACAACAAAGCAAACATCACCCAGAATCACCAGACAGCTGGCTGAGTGAAAACTCCACAAATAAAAGTAAATATGGGATACTGAGACTCAGAAGAGCGGCAGAGTGCAGCCTTAAAGATATGTGTGGAAATAGAGGTTAGGAGCCGTGGCCGTGCGCACGGGCTGTAGGGCTGGCAGCAGCAACCCCGGCTGGATTTCTCCAATGGGGAGGGCAGAGACGTACCACTGCATGGATTCCCCAGTGCCAGGCGAGGTCCGAGGTCCAGGGTACGCACCCTGGAAGCCAGGCACGGCAGAGGTCTCCTAGTCTGAGGAGAAACCAGGTTGCTTGGAAAAGCAGTTTGCGCGTGTAAAGTGTACGACAGCACAGACGGGCGACTAGCTCCCTGGTGACTTGCCCCCTGGTCCCGGAAACCATCCGACTGCTTTGTTTTACAACCCTGGGCGAGACTTTGAGTGTGCAGACTCATTTGGGGAGAGGCAGAGTTGTCTGGCAAGGGGTAGAGACTAGCAGCTTTCTCTTGGAGGTGCCTGCAACAATTACCACCCAACAGAGACCCACGCGCGAGCGCCGCATAGGGTGTAGCTGACACTGAGGCTGCCTGCTCAGCTCAGAGACTCTGCCCATCCAACCTGAACACAATTTCCCTTCACAGCCAATTGGCCTGGAGGTCAAACCCTCTTAGGGCTAACAACAACAAGCTGGGCTTAAATTCAAAAATACTATACAACCCATAAAGGATTGCAGTAAGAGTACCACCTCAGGTATGGGGAGGCTGAGCCATTGTCCCTTAGAGGACATCTACCACAAAAATCTAATTGACCAACTCAGGGAAGCAGCCACCATGCAGAGACATGGAAAGAAATCAGATGTGAAAGAAATGGAGGGAAAAAAATGACTGGACATGGAATTCAAAACCATGGTTATAGGGCTTCTCAAGAGGCTCCTACAAAAGGTCGAGACCTATAAGGAAATAAGCAAGACCAACAAGGAAATGAATGAGTCCTACAAGGAAATGAAGGATACCCTCAAGGATATGAACAAGACCTGCAAGGAAATGATCAAGACCAACGTGGAAATGATCAAGACCAATGTGGAAATTAATGAGACCCTCAAGGATATAAAGGAGACTCTCAAGGATATGAAAAAGGACCAAACAGAAATTAAGCATACACTGACTGAAATAAAAAATATTATACAAAGACCTAAAAGTGCTCTGGAGCACCCAAGAACCAAGTTAAAGATTTGAAATACAAAGAGGTAGAATCCACTCAGCTGAAAAAGCAAGAAACCAAAAGAATCCAAAAAATTGAAGGTAATGTAAGAGGCCACTGGGACAACCTCAAGCATACCAACATCCAAATTATAGGGGTGCCAGAAAAAGAGAGAGCAAGACAATGAAAACCTATTTGAAGAAATAGTGACCAAAAACTTCCCACACCTGGTGAAAGAAATTGACTTAGGAATCCAAGAAGCGCACCAAACCCCAATATATATGGTACCTTTTTATTTTCCAAGGCACATCATAATGAAAATGCCAAGAGCAAAAGACAAGGAGAGAATATTAAAAGCAGCAAGAGAAAAACAGTTAGTTACCTATAAGGGAGCACCCATACGATTGTCAGCGGATTTCTCAACAGAAACGATGCAGGCCAGACGGGAGTGGCAAGAAATATTCAAAGTGATGAACAGCAAGAATCTACAACCAAGATTACTCTATCCAGCAAAGCTATCATTCAGAATTGAAGGTCAGATAAAGTGCTTCGCAGATAAGAAAAAGCTGAAGGAGTTCATCACCACCAAACCAATATTATATGAAATGCTGAAAGATATTCTTTAAGAAGAGGAAGAAGAAAAAGATAAAAGTGTAAATTATGAACAACAAATTCACATCTATCAACAAATGAATATAAAAATCAAGTGAATTAATAAGTTGATGAACAGAATAAACTGGTGAATGTAGCAGAATCATGGACATAGAGAGGGAATGGACTGACAATCCTTGGGGAGAAAAGGGTTGTGGGAAGTGCAGCAAGAGACTGGACAAAAATCATGCAACTATGGGAGAGGACAGAGGAGGGCGGTGAGGGCAGAGGGTGGGATGGGTACCAGGTGCAGGGGAGCTATAGGGGAATAAAAAGGGAACAATGTAATTAATAAACTGAACAATAAATATTAAAATAAATAAATAAAATCTTAAAATTAAAATAAAGAGTTCTGGAAATGGATGTTCGTGATGATTCCTCAATAATATAAATGTACATATTAATACCACTGAGCTGTACACTTAAAAATAGTTAATGATAAATTTTATATTTTATGAATTTTACCACAATTTAAAATAATGTATGAGGTTGGGGGGAGGGGTCCATCCTAACAACCTAGTTGACTATTACTAGAAATTAAAGTTGGCAACTCACATTTATATTAAATACCTGCGAAGCCATTCATCCAGTCCAGGACTTTTGTTTGCTTCGATTTCATATTTAATTCTTACTCTGTGCCAAGGATGATGTCATGTGTCTCACATTATTACTTCATACAATGAGTAATAATTTAAGTAAGAGCTACTTGTTTATTTGGCAAGCAGTCACTAGCACTTATTATGGACTTATTAGGTAGGCATTGTCCTAGGTACCAGAGGTCCAACAGTAAAAATTATTAGCTCAGTTTATGCCTGCGAAGGGCTGACAGTCCAGTGTTCTAGTGCAGGATGCAGACCCTGTCACAGAACAAGATGATAAGAACAGAAGAGGAGCACCTCCCCCTGGCTCCTACTTTCTAGGTTTCCTTCTAAACACTTATTTAATTCTCCCAACAACTCCAAGAGTTAGGAAGTATTAATCCCATTTACAAATGATAATCTAAAATCTCAGATTTAATTTACCTGAGATTGTACAACTGCTAAGTTAGTAGAGCTGAAATTCAAAGACCAAGTCTGCTACCCCAAAGCCCACATCCACTACACACATTCCCAAAACAGTTCTATGGACTAAGCTGCCTCAAGGAAGAGATTTGCCTCCAATAAAGAAAATAAAATAGGAAAGACTATAGAGCTAATGCTCTACTTAAAAACAAAACAGCCTGGCCAATATCATGTAAGGGAAAAAAATATCGAGTAAGTAAAATACATCTGGAAAATTCTTACTCCAGTAAAGTAAATTCCATTTGTAAAAACAATTGCAGGACACCCATCAAAAAACACACATGGTGTCAAAATAAGCCAAAGGAAAATCATTTAGGCAAAAATTAAAAAGAATCCCAAGTCTATTGTGCATAGAGGATCCCTTTGTTAACTTTTGGTCGAGAATGTGTTTGTGTGTTTTCAGAGAACAACTCCAAGACCATGTGGGTTCCTGCAATGGTGAGGAACTGATGGATCTGTTCCAGTCACGAGGATGGTCCAGAGATGGGGGACACTGACGACACCTTGCCATGCTAGCAGTCGGCAGCTGTGCATGTCTGCAGGCAGCCCAGGACCAAACCAGAGAGGATGGATCTTGCATTGCCACGATGTGTCCACCATCTGGATACCATTGCTGACTTATACACATAAAGAATTATTTGACACTGAAACTGGGACTCAGAACAGTTGGACATTGAAACTGAGACTGAAACATTTTTTGTTCTTATACATTTATTTCTAGTATGCAGAGGCAAGATATTTTTGAAGAAAAGAAACAGGGGAGAGTGATTGATATAGAGGCAGGATGGCCTTGAACAGGCTGTCAAGCAACAGGGGGAGGCTTGGGTGGATGGGAGGCAGATGCGGGGGGAGATCAACTGAAGGACTTGTATGCATGCATATGAGCATAACCAATGAATGAAAGACACTGGGGCGGGGAGGGGGGGAAGCTGGGGATATGTGCTGGGGGGTTGGGGAGGCTGGGGGGAGGATAAGGGGGAGGGGGAAAGGAAAACATGTACTACTATTATACTGCCAAAAAATCAATTAAAAAATTTAAAAAAATAAATAAATAAAAATGATGTACCTTAAGCCATCCTATCTAATAAAAGAGTAATATGCAAATTGAAAAAAAATAAAAAATAAAATAAAAAATAAAAACAAAACAGCCTGGCCAGTGTGGCTTAGTTGGTGAGTGTCATCCCATGAACCAGGAGGTCATGGCTCGATTCCTGATCAGGGTATATACCAGGTTGCTGGCTCATTCCCCAATGGGGGCAGGCAGGGGCAGCCAATTGATGTTCCTCTCTCATCATCGATATTTCTCTCTCTTTCTATTCCTCCCTCTCCCTTCCTTTGTTTAAAATCAATAAAAACATATTTTTTAAAAATAAAAAACAAAACTGTATTCCATTAATAGGCTGTCCTATACACTGCAATTTGCCCCCTTTTGCAGTCTGGCACTAAATTATTTTTCTTTTATGAACTGATGTGGATAGTTGATGTTATTTTTCTTTTTTAAGGATCTCAGTATCTAAATCCTATTCCTCTGATTGGAAAATTCTGCACTCTATAAATCTTGGTGGGAGGCATAGCCTGCCTCCAACCCTAGAAGTTCCCTTTCCCACCTTCCAAGGACATGAGCCTCGAGCTACACTCCACTAACCAGAAGTACACCGGGACTTTGAATCGGAAACCAGCATTATGAAGAAGCAAGGATTGCCCACAAGCTATTCTGGGAATGATGGTGGCCATGGCAATGGCCATACGGGGTTCCCAGCGCCACATGTCAGAGGAGCCATCAGTAGCAGTGTTGGGATGCTAGAATTAACCTAGTATAGTGACTAAACATAACTCTGTATTATTTAGTTGTTAGTATGGCCAAAGTTACAAGAGTGACTCCTGTAACAGTCTATCTTCTTAGCCAACAAACCAGATTGAGCATGTTTCTGTGCAATGGCTTCCTGTTGTGAAATATTTGATCCAGTTAACAGCATAGGTCAGCTTCTCTTTCTAAAAGATTAAAACAGCATGTGCTTAATTAACCAATTACTTTATTGACTCATTATATTTACTGACTGAGCACAGCTATAGGTTTCCACCAAGCAAGATGCCTGGTATATACAATAGATACAAAGCTTATGATCCCAATTATAAACCGTCTTTCCAACTCCCCTACAACCACCATGAGTAACAACCACTGTGACTTTTCATCTATGCTTTTGTGATTGCTCCCTAGTTTCTCTCCTTTTCTCTCTTTCTTTCTTTCTTTCTTTCTTTCTTTCTTTCTTTCTTTCTTTCTTTCTTTCTTTCTTTCTTTCTTTCTTTCTTTCTTTCGCTCTCTCTCTCTCTCTCTCTCTTTCTTTCTCTCTCTCTCTTTCTTTCTTTCTTTCTTTCTGCCTTTCTTTCTCTCTTTCTTTCTTTCTTTCTTTCTTTCTTTCTTTCTTTCTTTCTTTCTTTCTTTCTTTCTTTCTTTCTCTCTTACTCTTCTGTATCTGGTTTCCATTAAAGAACAATTAATTTGGTCATATTGTTGCTCTGCCACAAATTCTTCAAAACTTTTCCAATATCCTTAACTTTAAATCCAAATTTCTCAACACAACCTGGAAGCCCTTCTATTTCTAACTTTATCCTACTCCTGTCCCGTGCCACAGTGTCCCAGAAATACTGTCCTCTCCATTTCTAAGTGCTCGGATCCCTTTCTTGACTCCAGGTCTTTAAATATATGATTCCTTCTGGCAGGAATGTTTTTCTCCTATATTCATCTGGCTAATGCCTACTTTTGTTTCCTGCTTTAGTTTTCACTTCCTCAGAGACACCTTCTCTGATAGTGCAACTTAGGATAGACCCAGGATTTATCCTCTCAACCCCTCTGAGGGTTTACTTTCATACTCTTATTACACTCTGTGATTCTATATTTATAAGTTTGTTTACTTGTTTAATGTATATATCCTCCACACTTAAGCTTAAGAAGGCAGGAACCATGCCTGTCATACTCACCTCCTAGCACCTAGCAAAGCATCTTGTATAGTGTTCTCATACATTTATGGATGGATAAATGAATGAAAAATTTTGTATATGAATTCAAGGCTTATGTAATTGCATGTAAAATTGTGTTCTGGCTGGAAATCACAGAAAAGAGGGAACTCAGAGGAGACTGAAGAGCCAAGGAAAGGCTCCTAGGGGACCCCAAAGGATGGGTCAGAGGTCAACAGAGACCTGTGGGGAGAAGCTTCATTGCTCAAGGAAAGGGTGAGGCCAGAGGAAAGGTGTCCACTTAGCAGGAGTCAGTGAAGGGTTATCCCTGGGTGTCGCCTGGATCTGTGGCTCACTCCTGATATCAGTGAGTAGCTGGCTTCCAAATGTACAGGGAGGCTATAATACAATTCCCTAATCCATCTCTTGAGTAAATACATGCATGTAGTGAAATTACTCAGGAGATAGAACCCCAGTTATGTAGTGCAGGCACTGTGCCAGATACTGCAGGCTGGCTCCCTGGATCTCATGTCACCCCCAGACAGGGGTAGGCTTGCTGCCTGCCAGGGCCTAGACAGCTAAGACTGCTCAGACTCTCTTCAGCTTGAATTCTGCACCAGATCTAGATTCTGTTGGGCAGACACCTTGGGCTAGATTTAGGAGGAAGCAAACATACACTTTTGTTGCTGGTTTTTGTAAGCACCGTCATCAAGATACTTTTTTGTTGTTGTTGTTTTTGGAAGCTTAGCAGAGGTCCCAGAGTCTGGTTACTGAGCTTTGGTCATTGAGATGTATGGCACAGAGGATTCCTTTTGCTCATGCAGGTCATGACCAAAGGGAAGTGGTTCCAGGACAAAAACTGCCATAAAGCCTATGATTTGGGGTCTCTGTTAGCTAACATCAAGTTCAAAAGTCATCTTCAACTGCAAAGACAATGTCAACTGGATTGCTTAAACTGCTCTTTAAACTTGATATAAATTTAAAATCTTCTCACTCCCCACAATGAAGCTGGGGCCTGCTATAGGCTGGGCACTTGCAGGGGATTAAACGTATGGTCCTTCTTTCTCTCCCTGTTCTTCTTTATCTCACTTGCTCTCCAGTTTATGACCCCTGTGGGAGCGAATATCAGAGAAGTTGGAAAGAAAAAGGGAGAGTTTTTATTTGACCACTAGTGTGGTAAGATGATGTCACACTTCCTGGGTCTGGCAGATATTTAAGGTTGATTCACTTTGGGAGGGTTCTGTTGTCTTTCACCTGCAGTTTCTCTGTTTTGAGCAAATGCATGCTTTTCATGCATTTCCTTCTTCTATAAGCTCTACAGGATGGACGATCCACCTCAGCTTCATTGCTGCTCAAATTTCATCGTTCCTCCCATCTTAATGGAAAAGAACTAAGAATGTTCTCCTACGGATTCTCAGATTCATACATAGAGCCGACACCAGGCCACAGGAAATATTCGCACATCTATTGTCACAAAAACTCTGTGAATGCAGGTCCCTTACAGTGCAGCAGCAACGCCCCTTCTCTCTGCCACCCAAACAGCTTGACAGACCATCTCCAGACTCTAGATTTCCAGGACAAGAGCCAAGCCTCACCCACACTGATTCCCTAACTGCAGAGGAAACAGCAAACTACCCACATGATTCCCTGCAGCCCCTCTGACTCAGCTTGTTCTAAGAATAGACACCATGTCCTCCTTAGGATGGGGGCTCAAGACTCACAGGACACCAGTGTCTCTTTCTTTAAAAATCCTTAACACCAAATCCTCTCTCCATCTCTATCCTCTCCCGTTTCAAGTTCTCCATAGGAATGACTCATCTAATCAGTTCCCTAACATCTCTGCCATCTAGCTTGAAATTTCTGCAAAGTAATCTGTTTTACAATTCATTGATCATGTTGTTGCCCCAGATGATACATACATTTTAGCATCTTTTTACACCAGCATTCATCTTTCCCCACTTCTAAGAAATGTTCCCAAGAGAACATTTTTTGGGGCTATCTACCCAACCTCTAGCTCATTGCATGGATCCCGACGAGTATCACCCAGTCGTAGTAAGTTTATTCCTCTTATTAGTAGTGATTGAATCGGGACTCAAAGCTTAAGTTAATCAGGAAAATATTCTTCTCATCTGCTATTGGCTCAGGGTGAGTATATGATCTAAATGAGCTTAGTTGTGTATCAAAGGGCAATGTGCTTCCTCTCTATTTCACCTGTGTGGTATGGGACAAAATATGCGTCATCCCAGTTGCGGCTGGCTGCCTTCTTATGGTCATGAGGAAAAACATCCTGAGGACAAAATAAGCCATGGAGAAGGCAAAGCTGAGCCCGGAGTCTTTATCGTGGTATGGTGAAGATTGCTCTATCTTTAGATCTTATTGTAAAAGAAAACATATGTTTTTATTAAAACCAAGTTAAGTCAGAATTTCTGTTGTTAGTAAGCAAAAGGTAGTGATCCTCCATTGATTCCCCGGATCCAGTCAGGAGTGCTGAACACTCACTGTGGGAGTGGAAACACTGAGTGATGGAAAGCATTAATAGTATAGGCCAGTGTTCTGCAAACTCATTAGTCAACAGAGCCAAATATCAACACCACAATGATTGAAATTTGTTTTGAGAGCCGAAAACCGATTTCTGCGCATGGGCCACGAAGTTTCAATTGCACTGTACGTGCCCGCACATATTGTTTTGTGGAAGAGCCACTCTCAAGCCACAGTTTGCTGACCACTGGTATAGGTCACTTGTTTCTTCCATGGAACTGGGGTGATTTTCCAGGAGCCAAAGGACTCCCCCATATGGGGCTGTAGGAATAGATAAAGGAATGGAGAAGAGATAAACACTCCAGTAAAACAATAGCAAATGTTTTTTTAAAGTAATTTTGGAAACCATTCTCCTCTGTGCCTATAGTGTGAACGTTCCAGTTGCCTGGGCACTGTTAACAGCACCTGAGCAATTAATGTTATTTGAGATAATTGCTTCACATACATTGCAGAAGTCCACTATGCTTGATTACTTCCTTCCCAGTGACATTTTTATCTAAATTTTATTAATTTGTGAGGCTAGCAGGTATTTTGAGAAAACAACTACAAATGTATTCTGTAAAATGATACCACTAAATCGACACATGAGCTTATGAATTTAATTTTTAATTAACTGTATTTGGGAAAGTTGTCGTTTCTAGCCAACAAGGTTCTTTAGTTTTCCATTTTGTTTTTATTCTATTGAAGTATTTGATTCTACCAGTTTGGCAAATTACCTCTGCACTTTGTGTATTTCTGGGAGGTCAGAATCTCTTTGTGAGTGTTTCAATGTGTTCAATGTGAAGAGATATGATCATGCTATAAGCAATACCTCTTGGCTTCTAGGTATCTATAACACCAATGTTAAAAATAGAGAAGAATGAGTCACTTAGGATGGCATCATCTATATGACGGTTGGAGAAAGATCAATAACCTCTGAATGCCTCCTGCACCTTTCTTCTCCACCACTTTAGTTCAGACTTTCATTGTCTTGCTGGATTACTGCAAAGCTGTAGGAGTGAAATCATTTTAAGCTCCTGTCTTTTCCCTCTTCAGACCAGACTTTGCACTGTCTCCAGATCACATCACTGTCTCACTCCAGAGCCAGAGGGACCCTTCACCACTGGCCAAAATCAATGACATTCAGTGTCGTGGTGTTCAAGGGCTTTCTATGTGACCCAAGCACATTTTCCCAGCTTTTCTCCTCATCTCTCTCCCTGCATGTACTCTCCATGGCTTAATCAACTAGCTTGTTTGCTATTCCACAAATATCCCTCATGCTCCCCCTTCTCTGAGCTTTGGCTGCAATCTTTCTGCTATGGTGACTATTGCTTTAGTCTGTTCAGGCTGCTATAAAAAAATACCCAGGCTGGGTACTGAAACCAGTACTTTTCACAATTTTGGATTCAGAGAAGTTCACCATCAACGCTCTAGCAGATTTGGTGTCTGGCTCATAGATGACTATGTTCTTGTTGTACCCTCGTATGGGTAATGCTTGGACAGGGCTGCATGAGAGGGGTGGTCCCCACTGCATGAACATGTCCAAAGGCTACAGTGTGGGGGCCCCATCCATTAGGGAAGAAACAAGGGAAATCAAAGGGGAGAGAAGGATTGGAGAGAAGGCTTATGTGAATAGGTCGTATGTCTCTGGGTCAGAGAGCCACAAAGGGCCATAGCAGCTCAGGGTCTTATAACCACAAGCTCTTATCAATGGCCTACATATGTGGGGTTAGGTTTCACATGATATGCACAGCAGGTAGGCTCTAAATGGATAAAAATATTCTTGTTTAGCTATTTTAGAAAATAATTGAACATGTAAAGTTTTGATTCTGGTAGGCTTTTGAACTAATAGATCTCAACCCTCAGTGCAATAATAAACTAGGGGGCATTACCCAGAGATCATCTTTGGCACATTTATATAACACTAGAGGCCCAGTGTACGAAATCCATGCATGGGAGGGGTTATCTCTCAGCCCAGCCTGTACCCTCTCCAATCTGGGACTTTTTGGGGGATGTCCAACTGCTGGTTTAGGCCCAATCCCACAAAGCCTAAACTGGCAGTTGAACATCCCTCTCACAATCTGGGATTGTTGGCTCCTAACCGCTTGCCTGCCTGCCTGCTTGCCTGATTGCCCCTAACCACTTTTGCCTTCCAGCTTGATCGTTCCCTAATCACTCCCCTGCTGGCCTGATTGATGCCTAACTGCTCCCCTGCTGGCCTGATCACCCCCAATTATCTTCCCCTGCTGGCCCAATTGCCCCCAACTGCCCTCCCCTGCCATCTTGTGGTGGCCATCTTCTAGCAGCCATCTTTTGATGACATTGCACGAAACCACCTAGGCTTTTATTATATAGGATAATAGATGGTAACTAGTAGTCACAGCAACCATTTACAAATTACATTAAATATTAAATATTCATAACAGCAAATATCAAGATATTCTTTACAATTATAAACCAGGAAAGCTCAGTCTAGATGTCCTATTGTGTGTGTGAATGTGTGTGTATGTGTGTGTATGTGTGTGTATTGTTTTGTTTTTATTTATCCTCACCTGAGGAATGATGATATTTTTCCCATTGATATTTATTTTTAAAGATAGTGTGAGGGAGGGGAAAGAGAGAGAGAAAGAAGAAGGAACAGAGAGAAATACCAATGTGAGAGAGGCACATCAACTAGTTGTCTCCCACACATGCCTGACCAGGGCTGGGGATCTGACCTGCAACCCAGGTACATGCTCTTGACCAGGAATCAAACCCATGACTCTCCAGTATGCAGGACAATGCTCTAACTACCAGCCAGGGCACTTTTTAAATTTAGAGGCAAAACCATCACTCATTCTTCCCCTTCTCTCCCAAATAAATCCATGGGAACTCTAATCAGAGTTGATGCCCAAGCTGAATGTTATCCAGTATGATGGGAAATAAAAGCCCCCAATGCTCTGACCAAACTCATTGTGCCCCTTTCATGGCTACTGTGAAGGCTGTTTTCATAACAGGACATCCCTTCCAAATGGAATAGATAAAAATGGTGTATTAAATGTATTATTCTTCCATGGATGCTATGCCATTAAATTGTTTATGTAATCACAATTAAAGTGTGCCACAACTTATAGTATTCCCCCACAGAGCACATCTTCTTTGTTTTAATATAGGAAACACCTTGTTATCGGTGGAAGTGGGGTTCCTGGGGTACTGCTGGAATAAAGATTTCCGGGGGCCCCTCACAAGAGGATGAAATAGTGTAGAAAGATTTATTTCTATTTAATTACACCTCTGGGTTTCTAAGGTTCTATTTCCCATGGTCCCACCAAGGAAGAAGTATGACTTTGGCTTCAGCAGAGCTAGAATCAGAGCCAGCATCCAGAGTTTCCTTTCCATGCCTGAGCAGAGTGCAGGCCCGCATCAGGCTGGCTTAGTTTGTGTTCCCTGCTATAGTCCATCAGTCCATTCCATGTGGAGTCAGGGCGACATGGCTTGGAGGGGACACAGGTGAATGCAAGGAAGCCAAGAGAGAAAATTCCTTTGTTTGGGGGATATATATCCCCAAATTTTCACAGGCTTGCAATGGCCCTGCCTACCCTGGCAAATAATCTCTGTTCCTATATTTCACTTGCAGACAAGTGCCTTTTCTATGTCACCCCACTTTCACTGCTCATGAATCTGCCTCCCATTTGTTGGACCCTTTCCCACAGTGTTTTGCAGGGAAAGAGCAGGTGGTTCCCTGAGGAGTGTGAAATTGCAGCTTCCTGGTGAAGCTCCCCTAACAACATGCCTATAATGTCTGGCTTTCCCCTTTGCTCCTTTCCTATTGTGACTAACTAGCTAATTACAGCAGTATTACTACAGTGTGGATTCATTTTTTACAGCCAAGAGTTAATAAATATCCCCCAGTTATTTGTTTGTATGTAAGTCCAAAAGCACAGAAATTCTTACAAAATGAGAGCTTAGCATATTACAAATTCACAAGTCCCTTAAGAAGTTTCTGGGACATAGGTCATAATATAAAATTTCAGTTACTGCTTACTATTCCCTGAGATGTTTCCTAAGTTAATTCTAATAGGCAGTTTTAATTATGTGACCCTTGATATCTATGTTTTTATTCAACAAATATTTACTGAGTACCTGCTATGAGCTAGGCACTGGGCCAGATAATGGGGTCATGGCAGTGGACAAGTTCAATGTGATTGCTACCCTAATGGTGTGAGGGCTGATGCAGCCATTAAAAAGCTGCCCAAATTGAAGATTTTGGCAACATAAGACAAATATAAGTAATTTTGCTATTTTATTTTTTCAGGTCTGGGCTCTCCTCAAGCTGATTGACTTCAGTTACAAATCCTGCCGGAAGAAAAGTGCTATTTTAAGGGGAATTGACAGCTATATAAGCATATCCCTGGTCAGAGGACTTGAGCTAAGCTCCAATTTGCTTCACCAAGGTTCTCAATCAGCCTCAAGGAGGCTGGTTCATGAAATCCCACATTCTGACTCACCAAAATGTTCATTTGATCTTGAAAACATTCTTGATGCCATATGGCTAGAAAACAAATAAATCATTTGAACAAAATGTTTGCATTTCTGATTTCAAATTGACACAAACTTGGTAGGTAGTCTGTGCAGAGAAACCTTTCGAAGGCTTATCTTATTTAGTGCCTGCAGGTTTTTGTAATTCAAAATGACAAGCAGCATATTAATTAAAGAACTGATGTCTTCCAATTTACTCTTTTCTCACTACTTGCAATATTCCTCTTTTTCCCCCAGCTCCCATTTCCACTCCTGCCATTACCAAAGAAGTGTAAAGAAAAGATCTCAGTTTTTACATGAATAGTTTTGGAGGTGAATACTGTTCTTTTCATCTACCACTTTACAGCAAAGTCAAACTGTGTGCCCTGTTATGTTAAATTTTGATCTTTTTCACACAAGAAAAAAAATCATTTTGATAAAAGTTAATGCCTCCTTAATATTTATATGCTTGAATCATGTAAAAAGTGCATTTTTGGAATTCTGGAGTCTTGAATTATTATCACAACATGCAAAGACTGTGTGATCCCAATTGTAATTCATTAGCACATACCTGGTGATGTATGAGCATCAAATGTGGGATGCTCTGTCAATTCTGGCAAGCCTGTGAGTTTCATTCTAGTCTATTTTCTAGCACTTCAAGGTTTTGACATGGATGCCCAGAGACAATGCCAAATGATTCTTGCAGATCAGGAATAAATTATACCTGCTAGATATAATATATTACCCTGGGAGAAATGCTTACCTAGCAGCCATCCAGCATATGTTTGTCCAGTTTCAAGCAGATTTTGCACACGCACTGCCTTAGTGTGAAGGAATTGTGACATAATTCTGGTAAATTGGGGGCTGCATCTGCAGAATTGCACCTGGCACCTGTCCTCCTCGCATAGTGAGTCTGTGGATAATTAACGTTTGTCCTTTGCTGATGTGAAAGCATCTGGAATGTTTGTTAATGGCCTGATTTCCTGAGAATTCGAAAACCAGTCTCTGACGGACAGATATACACACTGTCTGAAACAGTAGATGAATGGCTATATTTAGTTTGGCTATCGCCTCAAATACTTAACTCTTGGCTCTTGAAATTTTCTAAATCTCCAAAAATCCTTTTGACAGCCTAGAATATTCAGTTCCCCTGAGTTTGAAAACTTTTGTAAGGACTATAGCACAGGAATTTATGTTTGAAAATGTTTATAAGATGTTCTGGCTTGGTTATTATTAAAGAGATAGCTAAATCATCTGAATTTTAGAACTGACAAGTCTACTTCATATTTATTGTTAATCTCTGTGACCTAACTATTTAGAACTGTAAGACAATATTTTCAATGCACTGTGTAGTGTGTGCACATAAGTGTGTGTGTGTGTGTGTGTGTGTGTGTGTGTGTGTGTGTGTGTGTGTATGCATACAGATCTTTCTGGAACACAGCAAATGCATTCACACTGTTGAATGCGTGAATGCAGTCTGTCTCTGTGAATGCTGTTGCCGGTGCAAGTGAAGTAGCTCTTGCTTCCTCTCTTTTAGCAATGACAGACTGCCTTGCTCTTAGCCTCATCTCTGCCATGCAGCTTCTTCCCTCCATTAGCGTGTCAGGGACTACTAATCTCTTCCTAATACCCATCTTATTCCCTCTATAGTAATATAATGCTGGGTTTTAGGTGGATACATTGCCGCCCACACATTTTCCAGTCTCCCTTTGTAGCTAGGTACGGGGAAATGAACCCATTTTAGACAATAAGACTTAAATGGACCCTGCTTGGACCCCTCCCATCAAACTGCTCCCTGGACCACCCACTCGATGGCTTGGTCTCCAGAAGCCATCTTGTGCAATATTGTGTGATGCTCACACTGTGACCTAGAAAGAGCCTTGTATTCTGACCACTGTGGGACCTCTCCAGTCCCAGGCTGCCTCTCTTGAGCTGTTTTATGTAAGAAAGAAATAAGTCTCTATCCTGTTCAAGAATTATGTTTCTTGTTGTTGTGTGTGCAAACTAAACCTTAACAGATAAAAGTATCCTGGCCATTTTTTTCACCTCCTCTTGATGCCATCTGTCCCCTACTCTGAATCCTGCCATCCCAACGTCTATATCTCCAAAAGTCTCCTCATTAAACTCAAACTTATATTCTATACCCTTGGTAACTCAAATAGAAAGGAAGTGTCTTCCCCATGGCTCTGGGAGTCAAAGCCCAGAGAACTGTTTGATTGGCTGACTTCGGTCATATGCTTATCCCTGAAGTTGAGCTGGATTAGGGAGAAGGGTAATGCGGTTGGCCAGGCCCAGGTCATACCCAAACATGTGAATAGAGCAGACTGGTTTCAGCCCCTACCTGAACCAATCACATGGAAGGAGTGTCCCTAGAGGAAAGAGGGTTTCCAAAAGAAGGTGGAAAATGTCAAGCAGGCAAAAATGGAAGATTTCTACCACAGATATCTCTTCTTACAGATGAGGAAACTGAGCTTAGAGAGATGATTTTCCCAAGAACACACAAGAGAAAAGTCTAATCACTCTGCTACATTATCCTATCTAATAAAAGAGTGATATGCAAATTGACCATACCTCCACTACACCCACCAGCCAATCAAGAGAAAATATGCAAATAAACTCCAACCAAGATGGCTGTGGCCACTGAGAGCAGGAGGGAGGCTTGGGTTTCCCTGGCAATGAAGAAAGCCAAGCTTTCTGCCTGCCCTTGCTGGCCCAGGCCTCTACTCAATGCTATGAAGTTTCAATTATAGAAGATACATAAATCCCAACAGAAATGACAGCAGCCATGGAGCTGGAGAGAGAAGAGGCTAGGGTTGCCCTGGGGATGGAGGAAGCCAAGCTTCTGCAGCCCTGGCCATCCTAGGCCTCCATTTCAGACTACAAAGTTTCAATTATAGAAGGTAAATAAATTTCAACAGAAATGGCTGCCACCACTGAGTGAGCAAAAGGCTTGGCTCTGCTCCAGGCTACAAAGTTTCAAATTTAGAAGATAAATAAATTCCAGATACCAAGGTCTCCACTTGGACTGCTGGGGGACATGGCTGGCCTGTAAACCACAACAGGCCCCTCACCCAGGCTGCCCCATGCCCCAAGGGAACCCCCACCCTGATTCGGGACACCCTTCAGGGCAAACCAGCTGGCCCCCACCCATGCACCAGGTCTCTATCCTATCTAATAAAAGAGTAATATGCATATTGACCATCACTCTAACACACAAGATGGCTGCTTCCATGTGGCCAAATATCCTGCCTCCATGTGGACACAAGATGGCCACCACAAGATGGCCAGCAGAGAATGGCAGTTGGGAGGGAACAGGCCTACAAGGGAGGGCAATTGGGGGTGATCAAGCCTGCAGGGAGGGCAATTAGGGGTGACCAGGCCAGCAGAGGAGGGAAGTTAGGAACTAACAGGCTGGCAGGAGAGCAGTTAGACATCAATCAGGCTGGCAGGGGAGTGGTTAGGGGTGATTAGGCTGGCAGGAAGAAGTAGTTAGGGGCAATCAGGAAGTCAGGCAGGTGAGCAGTTGGGAGCCAGTTGTCCTGGATTGTGAGAGAGATGCCTAACTGCTCATTTAGGCCCTATCCCACAGTCAGACATCACTCAAGGGGTCCCAGATTGGAGAGGGTGCTGGCTGGGCTGAGAGACACCCCTGCCCATGCACAAATTTTGTGCACCAGGCCTCTAGTGTGCCTTTATAAAGTGCTAAAATGTAAACATTAAACCTTCAAAGTTTAACTATTTAATTGGTGATGAACCAGAAATAAAGAAAAAATAATTTGCCCAAATTTATGAAGTAAGGCCAAAGCTATGATCTGAATTGCTACCCCTTATCTTATTCAACCAAGTTATATCTCCTTACCAAAGAAAGTATATAATTCCTTTTCATACCTTGTCCAAAAACAAACAAATAAAAGCATATATGAGCCACTTTATGTCGTTAGGGATTTCATTGTTTCACTTTTCTTAAAGCTTTATTCTTGGCATAGATAGTCTCTATGGAGATATTTTCTAATTGATACTCAGCTTTTTAATACCTTTCCCTGACTCCACATAATTATAGCAACCTTAAACTAGCCAAATGGATTTGTATGTACACTGCACCTACCTTGGCACTGGTATTAACACTGGTTGTGTTTTTTCTGGCTTCCCTAAAATAATATAGGTCACCCTACCTATATACTTTCTATGTTCAAACACTCATCCAAAGAAGTCCTACAAGAGTAAAACATGTCGAATCACACTATTAAGGGATTTGAATGCAGGAAAGGATATTAGAGATCATTAAACCCAATCATCCCATTTTACAAATGAGAGAGATGAGATTCAGAATGGTTTCCTCAAAGTCATTCCACTGGCTTGGTGGAATTTGAGGCCCGCAGTTTTCTGATGCTTTGTCTAACATTGTACCATTACCCAAATTGGCCCATATCTGATTTACCACACACCATTAGGTCTTCCTCTCCAGGATCTGAGATACAACATCCTCTGAGGATCTGGGAGACAGAAAGTTCAAGCTACAAACTTTTGCCCTTGCACACTCACCCTGTGATTAATATAAAGAGGAGGCAGAGACAATAAAATTCCAAGGAATATAAAGTACCATTGAAAAATGCCAGGAGATTTTAACAGCTGCTGTGCTTGATAGATTTAAGTATGCTCCTTCAATCTTGTACAGAAACTGATTTTCATCATAGAACAAATAATAATTCTACTGTTGAGGTAATAGAAATGGGAAAAAAAAGAATGAAAACTATGATAAAGGAGTGACAAAAAGGCCTTACAAATAACTGTTAAAAGTTGTCTAGCTAAGTCTTGTATTCCTATTTTTCTGTCACAAAGCTTTTCTTTTCTCTTGCTTTTAATAATCCCTTTTATGAAGATATTCAAACCTCATTAAATTGTCATGTTGTCACAGTAGCCTCATCTTCAAATGTGAATTAACTATACATTGACTTCAAGAAACATGATTTTCTTATAACAGTGTTATGCCAATATCTCTAGTGGAGTTATTTGTGCTACTTTGAAAAGTCTGAAGTAATTAAATTCTATCAATCATAGTACTATAAACTTTCAAAGTACATCTTCATGTTAGTGTTTAGAAACCTAAATAGTATTTTTCAACGCTAGCAATTTCACTGGAATAATAGAGCTCTATGGTGATGATTTACATCCTTTAATTGAGGTGTTTCTCAGAATTAGTTATACAGGATACATGTTCCAATTTGGTATACCATAAAACAGATTCTGGATTTGTTTTCACTTAAATTCAAAAACCCAGGGCCAGGCCTATAAGAGATTGAGTATTTCCTCTTAGGTCAAAACTGTCCAATAATTCTCATCTAAAGACTCAACTACTACAAGCCTTAGATTATGAGTCTGTTTCTAGGCTATGGATGGAAGGAGAACTATTAACAATTAGTAATGTTTCTCATGGACAAAGAAGGGAGAGGTAGTGCCTGCAAGATACATTTATACTCTCCAAAATAGAGTTCTTACTAGAGGCCCAGTGCAAAAAATTTGTTCATGGGGGTGGGGGAGTGTCCCTCAGCCTAACCTGCATCCTCTCCAATCTGGGGCCCCTCGAGGGACATCCCTCTCACAATCCAGGACTGCTGGCTCCCAACCACTTGCCTGCCTGCCTGATTGCCCTAACTGTTTCTGCCTGCCAGCCTGATCACCCCCTAACCACACCCCTGCCAGCCTAATAGACACTTAACTGCTCTCCTGTTGGCCCGATTGCCTCTAACTGCCCTCCCCTGCCAACCTGGTCACCCCTAACTGTCCTCCTTTGCCAGCCTGTTCACCCCTAACTGCCCCCTCCTACAGGCCTGTTCCCCCCTAATTGTCCTCCCCTGCAGGCCTGGTTGCCCCTGATAGCTCTCCCCTGCTGGCCTGGTAGCCCCCAACTGCCCTCCCCTGTAGGCCTGGTCACACCCCAACTGCCCTCCCCTGCAGGCCTGGTTGCCCCTGATAGCTCTCCCCTGCTGGCCTGGTAGCCCCCAACTGCCCTCCCCTGTAGGCCTGGTCACACCCCCAACTGCCCTCTCCTGCAGGCCTAGTTCCCCCTAACTGTCCTCCCCTGCAGCCTGCTCCCCCCAACTGCCTTCCCCTCCTGGCCTGGTACCCCTAACTGGTCTCTCCTGCTGGCCTGGTAGCCCCCAACTGCCCTCTCCTGCAGGCCATCTTGTAGCAGCCATCTTGTGTCCACATGGGGGCAGCCATCTTGTGTGTTGGAGTAATGGTCAATTTGCATATTACCTCTTTATTATATAAGATTGTCTCTTTGTTTTCTTTCTTTCACTAATTTAAATTTTTATTTCTATATATGTACACATGGTTAGAAAGTCAAATAGCTTTAATTAGAAAGCCCAATAGAAAGGCTCATAATGAAAAGGTAGTTTCCTGATTTACTTCTCCCATTCCTAAATTTTATTTTTCTAAGTAATTTTTTTCAACTTATACTTTTTATTGAATTTATTGGGTTGACATTGGTTAATAAATTATATAGGTTTCATGTGTACAATTCTATAATACATCATCTGTACATTGCATTGTGTGTTCACTTCCTCAAGTCAAGCCTCTTTCCATCACCATTTATATCGCCTATACTCTCTTCTACCTCCCCCATCCCACTTTCCCTCTGGTAATTGCAATATTGTTGTCGGTATCTATGAGTTTGGGTTGTTTGCTTATTCCTTTCACTGTTTTCACCCAACTTCCTCAAGCCCTTTCCCTTATGACAGCTGTCAGTCTGTTCTTTATATTTATGAGTCTGTTTCTGTTTTATTTGTTAGTTTGTTTTTTTCATTAGATTCTTCATATAACTGAAATCATATGGCATTTGTTGACTTATTTCATAGAACTAGAATGAATATTCCAAAAATTTATATGGAACCACAAAAGACCCAGAATAGCTACAGCAATATTGAGAAATAAGAACAAAGTTGGAGGCATCACAACACCTGATATCAAACTCTATTACAAGGCCACAGTAATCAAAACAACATGGTATTGACATAAAAACCAATACATTGATAAATGGAACAAAATAGAGAATCCAGAAATAAATCAATGTCTTTATGGTCAATTAAATTTGACAAAGGATGCAAGAATATACAATGGGGTAAAAACAGACTATTCAATAAACAGTGTTTGGGAAATTATACAAATATGTGCAGAAAGAAAGAAAGAAAGAAAGAAAGAAAGAAAGAAAGAAAGAAAGAAAGAAAGAAAGAAAGAAAGATAGAAAGAAAGAAAAGAAAGAAAGGAAGAAAAGAAAGAAAGGAAGGAAGAAAGAAAAGAAAAGAAACTAGGCCTCCTTCTTACAACACACACAAGAATCAAATAGCAATGGATTAAAGATTCAATGTTAGGCTAAAAAATCCTAGAAGAAAACATAAGCAGAAAAATCTGACATTTTTTTTTTGTAGCAATACTTTTCTCCTGATATATGTCCTAGGCCCTAGGGCAAGGGAAACAAAAGATAAAACAAACAAATGGGACTACATCAATCTAAAAAATTTTGCACAGCAAAGAAACCATCAGCAAAATGAAAAGACAGCCCACTGAATGGAAGAATATATTCACCAACAATACATCACATGAGTTAATATCCAAAATTTATAAAGAGCAAAAACCACAAAAACAAATAATCCAATTAAAACACCACAAAAACAAATAATCCAATTTAAAAAATGGGCAAAGCACCTGAATAGATACTTTTCCAAAGATGACATACAAATGGCCAACAGACATATGAAAAGATGGTCATCATCACTAATCATCATGGAGCTGCAAAGTAAAACCACAATGATATAGCACCTCACACCTGTCAAATAGGCTATCATCAATAAATCAACATAGAACAGTGTTGGCAAGGTTGTGGAGAAAAGGGGACCCTTGTACATTATTATTGGGGATGCAGGTTTGTGCAGCCACTGTGGAAAACAGTATGCAGTTTCTTCAAAAAATTAAAAATGTAATTGCCTTGTGACCCACCAGCAATTCACTTCAGAATATATCTAGAGAAACCCAAAATGCAAATTCAAAAGAATGTGTGCACCCCTATGTTCATTGCAGCATTGTTTACAATAGCCAAGATGTGAAAGCAGCCCAAGTGCCCATTAAAAGATGAGTAGATAAAAAATCTGTGGTCCATTCACACAATGGAATACTATTTGGTTATAAAAGAGAAGGAAATCTTACCCTTTGCATGAACTGACTTCCTTGCTTTAGCCCTTGTGAGCTTAGATATCAGCTTCCTCTGGACTGCAACATTTTTTTCTAAGTGATTTTGACATAACTCATCAACTTGAATGGGCAATTTTAAAGCACATTCACAAAATAAAGTAAGTCCACCAGTTCTTGATGCTTCTCTCCAAAAGGTGGCATCTAATTCCTCTCTCCTGAGTGTGGGCTGACTTTAGCTTCTCACCTCTAATGAATGGTATATGGCAGAATTGGCCATGTGTGACTTCTAAGACTAGAGCCCCCTTTGCTTCTCTCTCAGATCACTCCCTCTGGGAGGACCAGTGTTGTCACAAGGACACTCAAGCAGCCTCAAGGAAAGGCCCATGTGGCAAGGAGCTAAGGCTTCTTACCAACCCCCAGTGAGGACCTGTGGTCCTCTGCCAATATGCATGTGAGTGAACCATCTCAGCAGTGGCACACTCAGCCCTAGTGAAGCTTTCCAATGACTGCAGCCCTGACTGATGTCTTGATCATAATCTCTATGAGAAATCTTGAGTCAGAACACCCAGCTAAGTTGCTCTCTGATTCCTGGCCCACAGAAATTGTGATATAATAAATGATGACTCCAATATGCCATTTTGGAGTAATTTGTTACCAGCAGTAGA
Source organism: Antrozous pallidus (assembly GCA_027563665.1). Lineage (NCBI taxonomy): Eukaryota > Metazoa > Chordata > Mammalia > Chiroptera > Vespertilionidae > Antrozous > Antrozous pallidus. The sequence continues at coordinate 62,641,599 of CM050520.1, forward strand.
TAACTGATACTTATTTTGGTACTTGGGAGTCAGGTGTTCTCATCATAAATACCTAAAAAATGTGGAATTGCTTTGGGACGAGGTAGTGGGCAAAGGCTGTAAGGGCTCTGAGAAAGAGTGGTAGTAAAAGCCTAAAGAAACTGCTAATAGATGCCTGGTGGCTATAGAGAGGCTGAGAGTAAGGGCTTAAAGGAAAGTGGGGAAAAAGAATCCTTGTCCTATAGTGGCAGAATCCTTGTTAGCCATACTGTGGTAATGGGGAAAGTAGAAAATGAATCAGGTGATCTAGTAAAGGATATTTCCAGGCAAAACGCTGAAGGTACCACCTGCTTTTTTTTTTTTTTTTTTTTTTGCTGGTTATAAGAAAATGTGAGAGAAAATAGAAAAACTAAAGGAAGGATTGCTAAAACTGGTGAAGCCAGAACTTGATGGTTTGAAAATTTCCAACCTTTCCATGTGACAAACAAAGCTAAAATTAAGAAATTTAGATCTTTCCCAGCAAAGATCAAATCCAGGTCACCGCAGGAAAATGTGGTCCAGGAAGTGCTTATTTATGACCACAAAAAGGATCAGATCTTTCTGGACTTTAGAGAATGGTCTAGTCAAATAATAGAGCTTCAAAGAAGCTTAAGGATATTGTCCTCCAATAGTTCATTCAGAGCAAGGCCAAAATAGAGAAGAACTTACCTTAAAGAGATTTGTGGGTGTGACTTTTGCCTAATGAAGTGAACTGCAGTAAGATTATATATATGACTCAAAGTTTCTAAGAATAGTTATCATTAAGAAATACCAGCAGCTAAAACTGAAGGAGACAGAGATAGCACACACAAAAAGATAAATTTTTTTACTGAGAAAACTACACAGATCCCAAAAAGACTACCTTTTAAGGAAAAGGAAGAATTAATGAGAGGATGGAACCAAGAACCCAAAGGGTGGAGCCAACAGCCATAGAGAATTATTCCTAGAAAGGAGTAGAACTGAATTCAAAGCAAGAAAATTCTTTTTTTGTTAAATATTCTTATTGATTTCATAGAGGAAGGGAGAGAGAAAGATAGAAACATCATTTTTTAAAAAATAAATCTTTATTGTTGAAAGTATTACTATGTCCCCCCATTTTCCCATTGACTCCTTCCAGCCTGCCCCAGGCCTTCACTACCCTATTGTCTGTGTCCATGGGTTATGCATATATGAAAACAAGGTCTTTGGTTGATTACCTCTCATCCACCAAACCTCCCCAATTGATGAGAGAGAATCATTGATCAGCTGCACACTTCACACTGGGGATTGAGCCTGTAGCCCAGGCATGTGACCTGACCAGGAACTGAACTAGTGGCCTCCTGGTTCACAGGTAGATGCTCAACCACTGAGCCATACCCGTCGGGCCAAAGCAAGAAACTTCTAACATCTACCTGGGTAGGTTTCAGAATTTCTATAGTACAGTGGTTGCTTTGGGCCTCCCATTTTCCTCTTTTTGAGAAATAATGTCTGAAGTGGTTATGCTATACCTGTTCCACGTATATCTGTCGGGTGCTTCTATGAGCAAACAACATGTCTCTTCATCTCAGTGGACTGGAGACAGAAGGAACTGCACTCAAGAAGCTTCACTTAAGCAAGGACTCCTGAGAAAACTCGTCCATGCCTTGATCTAATTAAGATGATACGTTTCTGGGCTTTAAGTTGATGCTGTGAAGGGGTGAGACTTGAGGTTGGGGAAGGGGATAATGTTGAGGGAATGGGTATATTTTCCATGTACAAAGAACTTCAATAATCTGTGACCAGAGAATAAGTTGGGATAGTGTTAAAGTATGTACACCAATCATTCAGCATTCTTCCCCACAAAAAGCGGAGCCTAACTTGCTTTCCCTTGAGTTTAGATTGGACATGGCGGCTTAGTGCTAATGAGTAGAATATTGTAGAAATATTAAGGTAAGTCTTCTGAGACAAGGTCATAAAAGGCATTTGACCTTCCTCTTGCTCTCTCCTAGGTCACTTTCTCTGGGAGAAGCCTGCTGCCATGTCATTAGGGTGCTCAAGCGGCTCTATGAAGAGGTCCATGTGGTCCACGTGCAGAGGGACTGAGGTCCTCGGCCAACAGACACAAGAGTGAGCATCTTAGAAGCACATCCTCCAGTTCCAGACAAGCTTTCCAATGACTGCAGTCCTGGCTGTCTTGACTGTAATCACATGGGAGACCCTGAGCCAGAATCATCCAGATATACTATAATCAAATTCATAATCTATAAAAGCTCTAAGACAGTCAATGTTGTTTTTAATGACTATATTGAGGATAACTTGTTACACAGTACCATATAACTAATGTACTCTTCTTTTGCTCTCTCCTGTTCCTCTTTTGCAATTATAAACAATGCTGTAACAAGCCTCTTTATATGTATACTAGAGGCCTGCCAGATCGGGCTGAAACCAGCTCTCTAACATCCGCTGAGGGGTCCCAGAGTGCAAGAGGGTGCAGGCCAGGCCAAGGAACCCCACTGGTGTCACGATTGGGCCGAGGAGGAACACAGGAAGTTGGCCAGTTGGGGAGAGACCATGGGAGGGTTCCAGGGCATGTCTGCCTGTCTCCCTCAGTCCCTATAAGCCAGATCCCAGCAGCAAGCTAACTTACCAATCAGAGTATCTGCCCCCCAGTGGTCACTGCACATCATAGTGAGCAGTTGAGTGGTCTTAGAATATCATTAGCATATTATATTTTGATTGGTTGAGCGACCAACTGGATGACCGGACACTTAGCATATTAGGTTTTTATTATATAGAATCTTTATGTTCTCAACCTATTATTTCTGTAGCATAAATTCTTAAAATTGAAATTTCTGACTATGCACATTTTACATTTAGATATTGTTAAATTACCTCCCTCAAATAATGTAACAATTGTTCTCTGGAACACTGGATGAGTGTGTCTATATGTCTTTGCCAATTTGAAATGTCTTCTCAACCCTATGAGAGAAAATATCTGATGTTTTTTATTACTTTGTAGTCCTTAACTTTTCGTGAGGGTGAGCATCATTTTTGTTTTGGTTTAGGAAAAGCACCTTGCTTATCTTAGATAAGTTTCTTTGCGCTCTTCTATCCCTTACTCTTTCCTCTTCTACAATGCCTAGAATATATTTCATATTACAACAATATGCAGTTTTTGAATGAATGAATGGTGGAATAAGTGAAATTCAGGTATGCAGAAAATCTTCATTTAATCCCATGAGATTGACTTTTATTTGGGGGAGGGGCGAGGAAACCTTAGCAACCAATGAATTGAATTATCTTTTTTTCTCCCCCTTTATCATTATTCAAATAGCATTCAAGTGTTCTATGACTAAACTTTATCTTATAACTTGTTCAGGCTCATCTGTTTCTGAAAGTGGCCGTATATTTTCTCTCTCTGATATTTTCAACATAGCAGCATAGTTATGTAACAACTAATGATTACAATAATAATACTAGTAACAATATATAAGGGTGCTAATTCCAACTATCCTTGGGTACCTACTATGTTACAAGTATATACATACTGACTTAATTTCATATTTACTACTAGAGGCCCGATGCACAAAATTCAAGCAAGAGTAGGCCTTCCTTCCCCCGACTGCCGGCACCAGCTTCCCTCCAGCACCAGAACCCAAGCGTCCCTCGCAATCCCAGCTTCATCCAGGTCATTTGGAAGGATGTCCTATTAGCATATTATGCTTTTATTATTATAGATAGCCTTGTAAGTATTGTTATTTCCCACTATATAAATGAGGAAATGAATCCTATATAATAAAAGGCTAATATGCAAATTGTCCCCTCAGGAGTTTGACTTCCAGGAGTTTGACCACTTGCTCTGATCACCAAGGGGTGATGTGGAACAAAGGAAGGCCCAGGCGGGCAGCCGGCAGCTGGGGAAGGAAGGCACTGATTGGCCCTGATCGGCTCTGACCTCCGCTGGCCAAACCTAGGGCTCCTACCTTTGCACAAATTTCATGATCTGGGCCTCTAGTATTTAATAAGATATTAGCCACAGACATAGTTATTAAACAATAGAGTTGGCATTCAAACTCTTCTTTGTCTAAATTCAAAGCCACATTCTTTCAATAATGTTCAGCTGACTTTCTTAGATATAAATCATGTGTATACTTGTTGTCTCATATTGTATGTGCAATGAAAAAGGAGGGCTCAAGAAAAGAATTCCACAATTTAAAATGATGAACATTGACATTATCAGTATGTTTTTCTTGCCTAGAAGGCACTGCATATTGCTATTGATTCTTTTTCAGAAGAATAAACATTTTCCTTTCCTTCATCGTTTACAAACTTAATTCAGCCATCAATGAGACTCACACCCAGTTAACAAGAGAAAACGCAATCAAAATGTTTAATTATGAAAAGAAAAAGAAAATGTGGTTTCTTCTCACAATGATTATCAGTCTCTACCATCTTAGGATTTATGTCAAGCTGAGAAAATCCTCCCAGTCTGCTCAGAAGTAGGACTGCATAATGAATTTCACTGCAACTTCAGGATAATGAGATTGATGCCTTCTTCACAAAGCAATTTAAAAACTTTCAGTGATAATTTGGGTTTCTGCCTGTTGAGGTCACCACAGACAGAAGGTGAGTATACTTTTCCAACGACATTCCAAAATGTTCCATCAGAATGATATAAATTCATTTTTAAGAGAAAATAACTCTGCTAAACTGTCAAAAGTTGTTTCCTAACAAACCTTGCACAGAATCATAGCCCTGTAGAATGCAACCATGGGGGAGTTGGCGGCACTGTAATGAGGGCACCCAGAGCTAGAGTTCATGGTCCGCATTTCACTGCTTCCTTTTCTGAGCCATGTCTAAGAGTTTTCATCATTTCAGTCCAGCAAGAGCAAAAGCAAAAATAATGTCTGGGTTTTCTTTTTCTCTTATTGAATGTGGCAACCTCGTGTCCCCTCAATGCTCAACTCAGATGCCTCCTAGAATAATGTTTGATTATAGGCATAACAATCCATGTTCAGCAGCATGGGCAACAATGCTAGCATGCCTTATCCCAGGGACAAAAAGAGGCATAATGGTGGCGACATGATGAGCAGTCTTGCAGCGCAAACCTAAGTAATGAGGGTACCAGAGCCATTTCTCTTCAACCTGTGTGTTGTTCCACATGAGCGTTGAAGGGTGACACTAAAATGGATAAAACACTGGTATCTCTCTAAAACAGGTGCTGCAGTTGCTCATGGTGGTGACAGAATGTTTATTCATTAATATTTATTGAAAGTACTTCTTCATATATCTCTAGCTCAGTTTTATTCAGCCAACTGCACATTAACCATTGCTTGTAGGATAATCAGAAAACATGACACTCAGAGAGGCATAGGAAGTAATTCTCAATTAATAGAAATCATTGCAATAAAATTAAACAACAACAAATAATAATCGTACTTCATAATATAAAATTCTGTGTTACAAATATGTCTTAAGACCACATTCTTTTATTTTATAAATGGCTATGTTGTATTCTTTAATTTTTCACTAACATCACAATTTTTTAAAATATATAATTTCTTTAATGATTTCAGAGAGAAAGGGAGAAAGAGAGATAGAAACATTAATGATAAGAGAGAATCATTGATGCTGCCTCCTGCACACCCCCTTCTGGGGATGAAGCCTGCAAACCAGGCACGTGGTCCTGGCTGGAATTGAACCTAGGACCCTTCAGTCCACAGGCTGATGCTTTATCCACTGAGCCAAGCCAGCTAGAGCAATAATATATAGCAAATGGGAGTCTGATCTTGGGGTATTATTTATTTAAACATTGAAAAATTTCACCCTTTTCACAAATAAAGAGATGAGGGAATTTAAAAGACATTTATATATCCTGAAATATGGAAAATTTTAAACTAATATAGAAAAAAGTTCCATTCTAAGAGCATGTTTGATTAGATACCCTGAACAATACTCATTAAACAAAAAATAGTATGTGAGAGTATAAATATATTGCTGAGTTGAATGAGAGAATGGAACCAATCAATTTCAAAACCCAGTGGAAGCACGAACTCTAAAAAGGGGGTAGAACTCTAACAAGGGGGTGGATGCTAAATGTAGCTTTGCTCTAAGTGTTTCTCTTATTCTATGACTAGAGGCCCAGTGCACAGATTCATGCACAGGTGGGGTCTCACCAACCTGGCCCCAATTGGCGGATTGGGGCCAGCCCTGTCAGGAGGAGGAGATGGTGGGAGGTGGGATGACCAGCCCTACCCCAAATGGGTGGGAGGGCTGATTAGGAGCCATGGGTGATTGGCTGGCCAGTCCTGCCCCTGATCAGATGGGGGGGGGGGCGATTGGGGGTGGAGCTGGCTGGGGGAGGGCCCGTGGGCCAATTGGGGGTGGTGGGGACCTATCAGGGGCAGGGCTAGCCATGGGTAGGGGCTGCAGGCAGTTGGCCAGCTGGCCTTGTCCCTGATAGGGTGGCTGGGGCCCATCTGGGGAGGGGCTGACCAGAGGGAGGGGCTGCAGGAGGTTGGCTGACCCCACTCCCCAATCGAGTGGGTTCGCTGGCCGCAACCGGTTGTTCCAGTTGTTATGGCATTGTAGTCACTGGCCTTTTATATATATATAAATGGTTACATGCAGAAGGGCAATAGGATAGAAAGTCCAAGGCCAGCCCAGGTGAGGATTCCAACAGAAGGCCTCAGCATAAAACTGGGATACAAAAAAGGCTACCTTCACTATAAAAGTAAATGAGGCACAGCCCTGGCTGGTTTTGCTCAGTGGATAGAGCATCAGCCTGCAGACCAAAGGATTCAAGGTTCGACTTCAGTCAAGGACACATACCTCGGTTGTAGGCTCCTCCCCAAACCAAGCCCTGATGGGGGCTCATGCTTCTCTCACATCGATATGTCTGTCTTTCCCTCTCTCTTCCACTCTCTCTAAAAGTCAGTGGAAAGATATCCACAGGTGAGTATTAAAAAAAAAAAAAAGTAAATGAGGCACAAAGAGTGAACCTTAAAGTATACATATTAAAAAATATTATGTTGGAGATTGGAGGATCCCAGGGTGGGAGGTAATATGTGACAAAAGAATCTAACTATATTACAAACATATGAAATAACCTTATTGAAAGAGATGGGGAGAAAAGGTACTCACCTAAATGACTTGGGAAATGAATAGAATTGGTGAGGCCAAAGGCAAAATTAACTGCACATAACTGTACTCTAATTGATGAGGTTGTTTCTCATAGTGTACAGGTTAATAATGCTAATACTGCTGTACCATTATGCTACATTTAGATAATTAAGTAAGTTAAATGGTGGATGGTGGCAGCCAGTTTTTTATTGTTGGAGTAGAAATGTAAAAGGGGAGGAGGCTAAAATAATCTATATGTATAACATACTAGAGTGGGCACTCATATTTAGCCTAATTCAAGATATGAATGGTTACACATAGAAATATTTATAGATATTGCTATATTACATGGGTTAGTATAGAAACATATATTTCCTTGTGTTGTCAGCTAAAAGGGCTTGGAATCAATGATACACAATAGCAATGACCACACCTAGTCCCCAGATCTTGGTTTCTAATTGATTTCTAAGCCAAAGAAACTAGAACTCCTTAGAGAAATAGCTGGTTCTAGGACCAAAGTAATAATTGTACATATACAATATGAGTCTGGGCATCTTATAATATCAGAAAGTAATGAAGTACATAAAAAAACTAAACTAAAACTCAACAACTAAGAGGGTATGACAAAGAGAAATGGGAGTTAACTGAAAGCTCCCAATAGCCAAAGCTAGAACAATTTAAGAAACAAAATAAAGTAGCCTTCAATTAAAATTCGAAGTATATAATACATATCCACGAATCCATACTGATATAAGTAAATGGGAGAGAAGAGACAAATCTTCCATGCAAAAAAAAAAAAAAAATTCTAAGTAAATTCTATAGATACTCTACCCTGAAGACAGTGATGGAGCATAACTCGCCACTCCTTAAGTGTGGGCTGCACGAAGTGACATCCGTCTAAAGAGGACAGAACGGGAATGGAAGGGGAAGAAACTTTCCAGTGGGAGACTTGACAAGCAGTATCTCACCCAGGTGACCAAGATCAGCATCAACAGTCATCGATCATGTTGATAGGATGTGCACTGTGATCTTCTTCCCTCAAACCCACAATCAGACTAATATGAAAAAAAACAAAAAAACACCAAATTCCAATTGAGGAACATTCTACAATTATCTGACCAGCACTTCTCAAGGCAATAATAATATTGTCAAGATAATAACAAACAAGAAAATTCTTAGACATGTCACAGCTGAGACGTGGCTAAGAAGGCATGATAAGGAAATGTAATGTGGCATGCTGTAGGGGATCCTGCAGCGACAACAAAGTAAGGAAATCTGAATAAAGAATGGACTTTGGTTATCAATAACATATCAGCATATGCTTAGTAATTGTGACAAAGTTCCATTCTCAGGTAAGATGTTGTTAATAGGGCTACTAGATGTGGGTTATATGGGAACTCCTTGTATTACCTTTATAATTTTTCTGTAAATCTAAAACTGTTCTAAAATAAAAAGCTTATTTTTTAAAAAGTCATAAAAGTGAAGTAGCAGAAAACATGCCCATATTGACTTTGGCACTGGGTGAAAAAACATTCTTTCTCTGGGAGTTTGTATCACAAACTGAACCTAATACTTATTTTTCATTCATTATATTAACTGCACTGTCTGAAAAAAAAAAATCCTGTAAAGAATTTAATGTAAAGTGATTTGGGGTTGGTCATGCCCTGAGGCAACTCTCAAAAGCAAACTGAAATCTTCTCTGGAAGAACCCAACCTCATTCCTAGCCTCAACTATGTCAGAAATAAAGTTACCTCCCGCAAAAAAAAAAAAATAATCTCATAGTCAAAAACCATAAAACACAAGAAAATGAAACAACACGAATGAGTAAGAGCTAGTGGCAATAAACCCCAAATATTTCAGAGACTGGAACTATAAGACATAAAATAGAAAATAACTATGATAAATATGTTTAAAAATTTAAAAGAGAAGCTTGACAATTTTGACAGAGAAGTGAAAATTATAACAAGTGACAAAGATGATTTGTGAAACTATTATTTTTTATTTCAAATTTGACAAATACTTTGTGAGTACCCACTATATGTCAGGGCATGTACTACTTCCACATATATCACCTATTTTTATTTTCTTAACAACAAATAATTCTATTAAATAGTAATAATATTACAAAACCTTCATATTAAAATGTTGTCATTATTTTGTCTTTCCCATACGCTGGAAACTTTCTTTTAATCTGTTTTGCAGTTCACAATTTCTCTCTCTGTATCAAGTCTGATGTTATACATGCCTATTGTGTTTTAATTTTTTGTTATCAGTAATTTAATTTTTAATTTTTTTATTAATTTCAGAAAGGAAGAAAGAGGAAGAGAGAGATAGAATCATCAATGATGAGAGAGAATCATTGATTGGCTGCCTCCTGCACACCCCCCATTGGAGATCATGCCCCCACTGGGCATGTGCCCTTGACAGAAATCAAACCTGGAACCTTTTAGTCAGCAGGTTGAGGCTCTATCCACTGAACCAAATTGGCTGGGGCAGTAATTTAATTTTTTTAGTTTTAGAATTTCCATTGGTTTCTTTTCAAATATGCTAGGTTATTTTTCTAAACATGTTTTAATTGATTTCAGAGAGAGGGAGAGAAAGAAATATCATTGAGAGATTGATCAGTTGCCTCCTGCACATCCCCCAACTGGGCATCGACCCGCAACTCAGGGTCTGTGCCTTGACTGGGAATATGAACAGGTGCTCTCCTGGTGCAAGGGACAATGCCAGCTTATTTTTTATATTTAGTGCTCCCTACAGATTTTTTCAATCTTGTTTTTTATTGTTTGAAAACTTACTAGTAATATTTTTTATAATCTTTGTCTGATTCCAATATTTTGACAAAGAATTGTTTCTGCTAGTTTTTCTCATCCCTCAGCCACATAGGTCTCATATACTTTCTTTTGGCCATTTCTGATTATATTTTATGTCTTATTTTGACTTTACTGTGTTCTCTGATTCTCTTCAGGACTGAGCTTGTTATGGACCACCCGCGAGTGACGACCACCAAGGAGCCAGATCAAAAATTTAAGAAGCCTTTATTACGAACTCGAGTCCGGGCCCACATCTCCACTGTCACAGCAGTGAGCAGCCCCGAGCCTCAGTAGCAAGCACTTTTTATCTCCAACGCAGGGAGATTTGGCAATTTGTGATTGGCCGGTTTCACACAAAGAAAGGTAGCACAAGGTTGGTTACAGTCTAGGGGAGTAGAAAATTTTAAGCTCTGTTGCCAAGCTGCTGGTGGGCTCTGTTGACCTGGTATCTTGCCTTGTGGTTACAGTTGCAGGATGTCCTCAGGCAAGGGAGGGTTGAGTAAATGTCATAAACAGCTAAAGGGGATTTCGGTTGTTGTGCATGTCAAAGCATGACGAACCACATCCTTCTCTTCTATCCTCCTCCCCACTCTGAGTCTGGCTATCACATTCCCTACTGGTCTTATCGGGGAATCAAATCCTTGATTACTGCTGTCCCCCCTCATCGTCCAAGTTTATGGGTTGGTCTTTGTGATTTTAAGATGGCAGCCCCCAGGTAAGTTTCATGCGGCCAACATGGTGGCTGCCAAGTCACACAGTCCAAAATGGTCTTTGCAGTCCTGCCCTGCCCTTTCAAGCTTTCACCAGCATCCTGGTCACACTCTTCCTCTCCTTCACACTCAGGGACTTTCTGCTTTCTTCATTAATTTCTCCTGAAGAGATCTAATAATAGGTGCATTTCAGGGTAAATTCTTCTTTGCAGTTACTTCCGGGGTGGGGATATAGGCAGGCTTTAAGTTTCAACCTGAAATGAAAGCCTTTATTTCTATTAAATTGAAGGGGAGGTGGGGTTCTACTCTATATTTAAATTTTCTTAAATCCAACACAGTATGTGTTCTCTCACATACTTATGCTTTGCAAGCCCTGCCCACACCCATTCTTTTTGTGAAAACGTGGATTTAAATACATCTTTAGTTACCTCTGCAAGATTCTGATTGCTAAAGAAACTTCCTCAAGATGAAATTTGAGGTAATTTGAAGAGCACTAGACTTGGAGTAAGATGATTTTGGTTCTTAGCTGCACTTGAGCTAGATGTGTTGTCTCTGACAAATCCTTTATTCTCTCTAACCTTAGATTGCTAATCTGTTTAAAAGAAGCTGTAACACCTGTTACACTAGTGTCATCTGGTACTTCTGAGCATCTAGAGAACTAATGAACATGGAAGTATGGACTTACCAATGAAAAAGAGCTAAATGTGAGTGATACTGGGCATCCTGAAACTTCATTACCTTTTGCTCCTAGTTCCATTTTGCCTTCCTTCAGTCAGGACAAATACATTGACCCATTCAGTTTAGACAAGAACAAAGAAGATTAAGACCCTAGCTGGTTTTGCTTAGCAGTTAAAGAGTTGGCCCACAGACTGTTGGGGTAGTTGTGGGAGGTAACCATAGAGGTATCTTTCTCACGTGGAAGTTTCTCTCTCCCCACTTCTCTCCCCCCCCCCCTTCCTCTAACTCTAAAAAAAAGGCCTGGCCAGTGTGCTCAATGATTGAGCTTGGACCTATGAACGAGGAGGTCATGGTTCAATTCCCTGTCCAGCCATATTCCTGGTTTGCAGGTTGGTCCCCAGTGTGAGTGTGCAAGAAGCAGCTGATCAATAATTTTCTCTTATCACTGATGTTTCTCCCTCCCTACCTCTCTGAAATATATATATATATATATATATATATATATATATATATATATATATATATATTAGAGGCCCAGTGCATGAAATTCTTGCATGGGGGGCAGGGCGTGTCCCTCAGCCCAGCCTGCACCCTCTGCAATCTGGGACCCCTCGAGGGATGTCCCACTGCCCGTTTAGGCACGATCCCGGGTGAGGATTAAAAATATGTATTTTTCTCAAACACAAAATAAATTCAAGTGCTTAAAAATATCACTCAATAACACACACACACACACACACACACACACACACACACACATGCATATACATGTACATATTCTTTCCTATCATTTCTTTAAAATCAGGACTGTGAGACAGAGCTTCTGTCATCAATTATTCTTGGAATTTGATGAAATGGAAAGAATTTAGAATCACTCACTCTGTGTTCCATCCCACGAAGGAGGTATTTCCTTCTCCCTAAGAGGGAGGCAAGACTGTCGGCTTCTCCTAAGGCCTCTAACTTGCAGAGTTATTCTATGGACCCAATGAGCTGCATGAGAAAGGCAGGTACAGCTGTATGGGAAAGGCAGGTACGGCTGCATGGGAAAGGCAGGTACAGCTGCATGGGAAAGGCAGGTACAGCTGTATGGGAAAGGCAGGTACAGCTGTATGGGGAAAGACAGGTACAGCTGTATGGGGAAAGACAGGTACAGCTGTATGGGAAAGGCAAATACAGCTGTATGGGAAAGGCAGGTACAGCTATAGGGGCAAGGCAGGTACAGCTATATGGGAAAGGTAGGAACAGCTGTATGGGGAAAGACAGATACAGCTGTATGGGAAAGGCAAATACAGCTGTATGGGAAAGGCAGGTACAGCTATAGGGGAAAGGCAGGTACAGCTATATGGGAAAGGTAGGAACAACTGTATGGGAAAGACAGGTACAGCTGTATGGGAAAGGCAAATACAGCTGTATGGGAAAGGCAGGTACAGCTATAGGGGCAAGGCAGGTACAGCTATATGGGAAAGGTAGGAACAACTGTATGGGAAAGGCAGGTACAGCTGCATGGGAAAGGCAGGTACAGCTGTATGGGAAAGGCAGGTACAGTTGTAGGGGAAAGGCAGGTACAGCTGTATGGGAAAGGTAGGAACAACTGTATGGGAAAGGCAGGTACAGCTGCATGGGAAAGGCAGGTACAGCTGCATGGGAAAGGCAGGTACAGCTTCATGGGAAAGGCAGGTACAGCTGTATGGGAAAGGCAGGTACAGCTGCATGGGAAAGGCTGGTATAGTTGCTGTTGCTATCGCAACCAGAGCCCCTGTGCACTGAATGATGCTGTTTTTAAAGAAATTCAACTGGAAGACACTTTGGTGACTAGAAAAGACAGTTCCCTTTACCCCAAGTTTATTTCTTTTTCAAACCATTTCAAATGTGGTTAAGAGGGAGGAGAGCCAGGGGGATTTTAGAGTCTTGGATGCAGATTCCACTCCCTCCTCCCACCCCCCGCTGTTTACATTTTGTTCCTTTCCTTCATTCATTCAACAAATACTTCTCAGACCCCTGTTGGGTGCCGGACACCGGGTTAGGCAGAGGGATCCACAAATAGGAAAGGACTAGAATGTGGTCTCAGGGAGTCCTTGGTCTAGCGAACAGACACAGACTTAAAACTGTGGGAGGACACGCTCGAGGGGGAGGTTTCCGCGGTGTGGGAGCATCCTCAGGCCGCTCCCGCCGCCGCCTCCCGCCGGTGCGCCCATCCCCCACCCACCCCATCCCCGGCGTCGCGTTCCCATGGCAACCAGTGGCCAAGCGGCGGCGGGCAAGGGCCCAGAGGGTTTGGCCACAACGGCCGAGACCGCGCGGCGGGGAGGCCCGGGCGGCGGGAGCGTGGCAGCCAGTGGCGGGGAACCTGGGACGGGGCGGGCGGGGACCCCGCGATCCTGCTCCTGGCCCTCAGACCTGTCCCGAGAGTGCGGCGCGGTGCAGCGCAGGTAACCCGCCCTGGCTTCCCGGCTCAGCCTTGCCCCCCAACCCTCCTCCCATCGGCCAGACGTGCTCAAGAAGGACGGGGAACCCTAACAGGCCCGCTGCCCCTTGGGCGGTGGCCTTGAACCCAGCGTGGGTCGCGGCAGGAGGCGTGGGTCGCTGCTGGGGCGCGCGACGGGTGGAGGGAGCTCGGGCTGCAGGGAGGGTCCTTGCACATCCACAGCAGAGTTTCTCCCTAAATTGGAGGGTCGAGGTTCCAGCTGTTTGGTCCTGGGTAAGTCACCTGGCTTCTCTGTGCCTCAGTTCCCCTGCTGTTAACGTGAAGGATCTGAGACCTACAGGATGAATTTATTCACCTGGCGTTCCCCCACCCCTGCTCCTCGCCCCTCCTCTCCACACACAATCCAGGGTTCCTCTTAAATCCTTTGATTTGAGAGTCTGAGAGTGTCATGAGCCCAGGAATCTTCCTCCTCTCTCTACCTACCACCTTGAATGCTATTTAACTGACTTTTATTCAGTAATTCAGAGGAGTTACTTTTCAATACCTTGTCCATTTATCCTCATGAAAGCGTTATTGCTGGGGGGGAAAAAGCTTTTTTTTTTTTTAACGTTGATACTGACACCCAAGGGTGAGCAGGTGCCTACAGAGTCTTTGAGGAATTGTGAGATTCCTAATTTTAGGGAAGTTTTAGTCTTTATATTTTTATATTTTAAATCTCTGACAAAATCCAGAAAAGGCCAAATAGAATACTTACTCAAATATCGGCAACCTTTTGGAGGATCCACAGGAAAGGGAAGTTTGAAAGCATTTAGTTGGAATAAAACAGGAATTCTATTTTACTCATCTCGTGGACTTGGCACCAAGCTGTTCTGTAGAGAATGCTACTTTGATTGAGTATCCCATTTGTCTACTCATCACTAAGCCAATGTCACAAATCCATGGGGAGACACACACACACATTCAAGTTTCTACATTTTGTAGAACCAAGAGCACTACATTCAGAAAAACTCATACTAAGTGGTTTACCAGAAGCAATTCTTGCTTTCTAGGTTAATAACGGTTATCATTTTAGGAATCTAGACCATTTTTCCCCCTTACAGGTTAAACATTGAGAAATATAAACCAGAGGCAGTTTCTAGACATGGAGAACCAAGCCAATAATACAGCAGGGTAAGTGCTGAGAAATTTCTATTTAATAAATTAGTACTTGACTATGCAAAAAATGTCCTGGTGATACCTGAATTTTGAAATTTAGTGTTAATAGAAGGATATGCCAGTTATTTTTGGTGAGGGTGCTATGGGAGAAATTCAAATGATTTTAAGGATCTGTAGTTTGAGTCTCCAATTTAGACCTGGATCTGCAGAGGAAATCACCGTTTTCCAACTTTGGATGAGTTTTTTTTAGTGTTTTGGCTGTGCACATGGGCCACATGTGCTCTTGGATTTCCACAGCACAGCAGTTCCCAGCCAGCTTGCCTCTTTCTTGCTGTACCAAGAGTCCGACCCTCCATGCTTCTCCTTAAGGCTGAACTCAGTACTTAAGCATAGCCTCAAAACAGCAACGAGACTGGATATTTTGCCAAAAGTTTCCTTGAGATCAGGAATGGAATTAGTATAACATTCACTATCATAAGAAATTAAATTCCTTTTCACAAATATCTATTCCCACCCCTTCCTTGCCACCAGCACCACCAAGGTTTCTCTGCCTATTGTTTCATTAGCTAACTGGCCACTGGCTGACCCCGAAGCTGAATGGGGAGGAAGTATGGTGAAGAAAGGATGTACTAGTGTGCCTATCTCGACTGTGACTGATTTTGCACTAGTCAAACCACTTCTGGTATCTCACTTTCACATTCTCTGCTTAGACCATGACTTTGACACCAGGCTAAAGGAAAGCTGCACAAGTCTGTATTATTCTGGCTATCACTTTTTAACGAAAACATCCTACTGAATACTCCTACTGTCCCGCTAGGTATCATTGTCATTTCACAACTAAGAAATTGGGAGTGTTAAAGTATAAGCTCTTTTAACAAAGAGACCCCAAATGCAGTGGTTTAATTTAAGTAAGATGGCAGTACATTTCTGTTTCATGTACAAGCCCAGATATAAGCAGACCAGGACTGGTAGAGCAGCCATTCTCACTGCATGATCTCTCTCTCTGGGCCCACCATCATGATGGTACTCCTGCTTGGAGAACTAAGATGCAGCTTAATGATCCTGAACCTAAGGCTGGATACCCAATATCACTTCATTGCAATTCCTCTTCATTCATTCTTAAGGAAATGTATGCCAGGCACAACATTAAGCACTATGACCCATACAAAGATCATTAAGAAACAGACCTTAAAGAACTTAGAGTTTAGTAGGGAACCATAGAGTTCCTTTGGGTACAACATAATTACAAACCAGAAGCAAATGAGAATTACTGGAAGTTTCCATGAGGAACTGCTCCACTCATCACAGCAGACATGAGACTAGACATTGTCTCATGTGGAGAGCCAAGTCAGCTTTGCCTCTGTCTCACATGTTGTGAGAAATACTAATATGTACGAATTTAGATCATGAAGGTAAACATCCTTTATCAGGGATTTGTTAGGTACTTATCAAACCACGTCAGCTCCATACACAGCAATGTTTTGTGGAGCAACCTTTGTTTAGCAAATATTTATCTAGAGCTGTGATGGCAAACCTATGACACACGTGTCAGCACTGACATGCGTAGCCATTTTCAATGACACATGGCTACATGCGGTCACATACAGAGAAGTATGGGGCCGCATGTCAAGAAGGACATTTCATCCTCGGCTACTGCATGGCCAGGCACAGTAGCCAAGGAAGAAACATTTGCTGTAGTGTAGTGTAGACACTGTGCTGGAGATCTGTAGGCCAAAACAACAGAACTCAGGCACAGAGCGTCTAGTTCTGGGACTTCTGGTTAGGCTATTAGGGGATCTTTGACCTCACTTCTGGCCAGCAGAGCAGGGAGCAGTGGAATGCTGTGGGGGATGCATCTCTGGGGGCCCTGTGATCACCATTACCAGCAACCACATAACCACAGCAACCATAATTGAATCTACTGTTTTGAGGTGTTGTGGATTTCTAATTGACCATCATTACTGAGATAAGTGAGGGGGAGGCTGGGAGAGGCAAGGGCCTGTGCTATGGGTTCCAATTCCCGCCATTAGAAATAGCAGCAGCCATCTTAATTTATAAAAGGAAAGCCATTTGCAGCATAGTGCAGACTCCATTTCACCACTATTACTATTGTGCATTCTTATTAACCCCTATTTATGATTATTAACCCTGCCCTTTCCTAAAAGACAGTTGCATGTGCCATCTTGTGGTCAGTTAGGCTAGTTAACCTCTAATTGCCTACAGGGCTAACAGGCTATCCATAATTGTAACTTCTGTCACTGCCCCCCTAATGGAGAACCCAAAAAATAAAAAACCAAGGTTAAGTAAAGGGAGTGGTAGTAGCAGTAGCTGACCCTTTCAAGAGACATGGATCAAGATGTATGGCATTACAGAGAAAAACGGCAGATCATTTTGTGTTCTATGTACTGAAAAGGTAGTAAGCAGGACGTGGAATGTAAATAGACATTTTGAAACTGATCATTCCCAGCTCTTAAAAAAAAGTGAGGATGAAAGGAAGGAATATATTTCTAGGCAGCTACACCTTTATAAGAGCCAATCGAATTCCATCCTTAAATTTATAAAAGTCTCTAAAAGTTTAACATCTGCAAGTTTGAGCATTGCTCACTCCATAGCTCAGCATGGAAAAGCACTCAGCGAGGGGGAATTTATTAAAGAAACTCTTAAGATGTGCACCAGATCTATTTCATTTTGTACAGCTGCACTGGCTGTACAGAAGATGCAATTATTAAGAGAATATCTGAGTTAGCACTCAGTAGAAATATCATAAAAGACCAAATAATGAGACTGAACACAAACCTACAACATTAATTAAAGAGAGAGATGAATAATTGTAAATATTTTTTTATCTCTCTTGATGAAACTACTGACACATCACATGCTCAGTTGGCCATTATTGGTCAATATTTTGATGGTCTCACAATGAGAGAAGAGTTGATAAAGTTAGTGTCAGTGCCAGCATGTATATCAGGAAGCAAAATATGTAAGGTTGTTATACAAACATTCCATGACCTAAGCATTGATATCTCTAAAGTTGTGTCAGTGACAACAGATGGGGCACCAAACATGGTGGAGAAAAGTCAGATTTGTCAAATTGTTTACAGAAGCTATTGGACATCTGATTGTACCTTTTCATTGTATTATTCATCAGGAGGTTTTATGTGCCACAGCAGGATTCACCAACTTAAACGATTTAATGTCAGTTGTTACAAAAATAGTTAATTTAATAGCTGCTCGCCCCTTTCACAAGCGAGAATTTTCTGTACTTTTACTGGAGGTTGACTCCACTTACAGTGAACTGCTGATGTACAATAATGTAAGCTGGCTGAGCCGAGGCAAAGTTCTTGAGCGCTTTGTGGAGTGCTTTGAGGAAATTAAGGTATTTCTTGAGGATAAGGATCTGGGAAACTTTTCTCAATGATGATAAGTGGATCAACACCCTGATATTTTTCACAGATCTCTCTGTTCATATTAATGAACTGAACTTAAAGTTACAAGGTTTTGGCAAAAGTATTGGCGTTATGTTTGGATATATAAAAGCTTTTGAAAGTAAACTTAAAATTTTCAAGCAAGATGTAGAAACTAAAACTTATACATGTTTTTCTCAAGTAACAAAGTATTTTGAGGAGGCCTGGGCAGATGTACAAAATGAAATGGAACCCTTGCATATAAAGTACCAGCATGCTTTAGACTTATTACTTGACCAGTTCAGTGATAGATTTAATCAATTTAGAAGCCTAGAACAGATTATCAAAATAATTAAGTATCCTGATTTAGTGGTCTACAGTAGTTTGGAATTAAATGGTTTCCAATGGATGCAAATTGATGATTTGGAGATGCAACTTGCAGAATTTCAAGACAGCATCTGGGCTCAGGTGTTTGTCGATTTAAGGTCAAAGCCTGAGAATCTGGAAAGGTGCCACTTGGAGAATCAAGAGGAGTGCCACTACGAACAGGAAATTTGGAGTGCCTGGAACCAATTAGCAGACACTTTTAGCACCCAGAAAAATATAGCAATGGCTTCACTCACAATTTTTCCCTCTATATAATTTTGTGAGGCCTTATTTTCATCGTTAAAAAAACATCAAAACCAACAAAAGAAACTGATTGACAGACGAAGTTGGTAGTGCTTGTTTGGGCTTGAAGTGTACAAAATATCAACCTTCAATTGAAGGTTTAGCCAATGAAATTCACCAACAAAAAAATCACTAATAGGCAGGTTAGTTAAAGAATTCCCCTCCCCCTCACTTATCTTAGTTCATGGCACCCCACACAAGTGAAATAATATCAAGACCAACAAAAGAAACCCAACTGACAGATGAACAAAGAAGTCACTAAGCAGGTAAGTTAAATAATTAGTTTTGGGTTTATTAAATACACATATATTACAATTACACATTTTTGTTATTTAAACTATAAATATCGTGAAATTATGTTGTTTTTTTCTCCAAGTGACACACCACCTGAGTTATGCTTGGTTTTTTGGTGAATTTTGACACTCCAAGCTCAAAAGTTGCCAGAGTCTACTATCAGCCAGTCATTGATGAAAGCACCAGGAAGATAGCAGTTAACAAAACAGAGACCATTGCTCCAAGGGGCTAGCATGTCAGTGAGAGAGACAGTGGAAGATACAGACATGTTTCATATAGTGACATAAAGAAAAGAAGCTGAGGAGGACAGCAGAGTGTGAATGGGGTGGTCAAACAAGGTGCCATTTGAGCAGAGATTATATCTGGGTAAAGAGAGTACCAGGCAACAGGAACAGAAAGTGCAAAGGCCTAAGGTGGAAGCTTTTACACAGAATATTTATAATGCAGGTGAATAGTTATTCTCTGACATCTGGGTTATCACAGGCCTGGATTTTAATTTATATCATGATTTCTTCCAATTATAGGTGTTTGTATTTGTGCCACAATAATCCATCTAAACTCCTAATCAAAAACAGTCATACTTAAGTGAGTTTGTTCTTTTTGTTTTTAGAGTATATGCCCAGAACATAACTAATTATACAATGAATAAATGATCTATCATATTGGCCTTTTTAAAAGAGCCATGTCCAGACTTTTTGATAGCTTTTAAAAAAATCTCAAAATTTAAATTTTGCAACATTTAAATTATAAGTGAAGTTTTGGCATGGGAATAACTGAGGTATTCCAGAAGGGTCCTGGAACACCTCAAAAGATTTGGTTTCTTTTCTTACAAAACAGAAATATTAAACTAGGCTAATTTCTGTGCGTTGAATATACAGGGCAAGCATTACCAAATAAAAAATAACTGAGCATTTTTATGCTGTATCTCTATATATGAAAGCCTAAGCAACCATCACAACCAAACAGATGACTGAACAGGCTGTGTGGGGTGACCAGGCCAGCAGAGAGGTAGGTGAGGGGCGATCAAACCACTAAGCAGCAGGCTGCATGGGGTGACCAGGCCCACAGTGGGAGAGCAGGTGGGGGTGACCAGGCTGGCATGGGAGGGGGCAGTGAGAGGTGACCAGGCCAGCGGGGATGAGCAGTTGGGAACAATGAGGCCAGTAGGGGAACAGTTTGGAGCAATCAGGCAGACAGGCAGGTGAGCAGCGGTCCTGTATTGTGAGAGAGATGACCTACTACCAGTTTAGGCCTGATCCTGGGAGTCTTGAATTGGAGAGGGTACAGGCTGGGCTGAGGGTAGGCCCCCCATGCACAAATTTCATGCAGTGGGCCTCTACTACGTATGTGTTCCAGAAATACAGTGTGTCCCAAAAACTGTATACAGACTTCACAGCTAATAGCTCTATTGATGCTTCTTTTTTTTTCAGATTTAACACATTGTAATTAATAATTATTCAAAGTGTGTATACATTTTTGGGACATAATGAATATGCAAAATTACTAGAAATATGAGATATCCTGACATAAGTCATGTGTCATCAAACTTAGTGACACACTAAAATGACTGAGTATCAGACTGTGGCACAGGTGGATGAAATCCATTCATTCTGCTGCCACTTAGTTTAGTTTATCAGTATGTTCTTGTTTTTGTGCATATATTTTCCAGATGAATAGCTTTCCATTGCCACAAAGACTGATGCCCTCTCAATGGGAAAGAAACTGTTAGAAAATGTGTTTCCCACTTGGAATATTCCTTCCACAATCTCTAGTGACTAGGGCACCCACTTCACTGAACAAATCGGACTCACCTTAGAATCCTTGACATGGAGGTCCTTAGACAATAGGATCACTTTAGATTACTTGTTAGGAAGTGTTTGAGTAGCGGCAAGCTCATCATGGTTTGGGTCTTGGGGAATACAATAACAAAAGTTACTCTTTTTTTTTTTTTTTGTCTGAAACTGTAGAATGCCTTCTCTATGGCTCAGGGACCATTGTGGAAGAGGTTAGTATGTGAGATTGTTAGAGCTGGATAAGATAGCACAATGGGCAGGCAAATCTGACTCCATCTTAAAGCAAATCCTCTCTCTTAATGAACCTAGACTCAGTTGCCTTATTTTCCTCTAGATTAAGGAATGGACAAGAAAAAAAGGGAGCATTGTAACAGAGTGAAATGATAGGCCTTTCTAACTCCAAGCCTTTGTTCAGTAGTTTCTGCTTAGTCTTGCATATAGACATATTAATCATCAAAGGGATTCTGGTTTGGGCTTGAGTTTTACAAAAGCAATACATAATATTTCAGGATATAAGGGAAGTATGTATTGTTTATCAGGGAATTGCAGGAAGCTCATGACTGAACTCATATCAACTAGGGTCAACAGACTAAATACAATCTTCCTTGGACCCTTGTTGGCACCCAGATGTCTTTTGTAGTCAATCACCTCTTGCCCCTCCTGTTTCCTCTTCCCTTGACATAAAAGAAGTCTGTACCCTACTTTGTTGAGATGGATTTGAGGCAGCACTAAGTCTCCTATCTTCTTAGTTGGCACCTTCTCATTCAATAAATATTTCCTTATAACAGAGGAGAGAGAAAGAGAGAGAGAAACAGAGAGACAGAGAGACAGAGAAAGAGAGGGACCATATCTAGATATGTTTTGTTTTGTTATTCATGAATTTCTAATTAATTTGTTCTTTTATGATCTATTTTATTTATCTTGCTCTGAATTTTGAGTTGAAAATTACAGTTCAGTTATTGTCATGAGACTGGATTTCATGATTTCTTTAAATGATAAAAACATTAATGCTCAAGTTCCTCTTGCACACAGCTTTACTATGGACCATAGGATTAGTGTTCCCACTGTAATTTTCTAATTAGCCTATTACTTCCATTTTTATTTACTGTTTTGCTTAAGATATTTAGAAAGTATAACTTCCAGTGGGGAGATAATTATTTTTTTTGTTATTACTTTCTAATCTACCTAGCACCATGATCATGACTGTGATCTAGATGATATTTCAGTTTCATTAAGATTATTCTTGTGATCAATTGGATGATCAACCTCTATAAATGTTCTTTGGGCATATGAAAACAAATGTTTATTCTCTATTGGTTAAGTAAAAAGAATAAAGAAGATCACACATATATAATCAAACCTTTTAATTATTATTAAAAGTATTACATTTAAATTGTTTTTCAAATCCATTATTACCTTACTTTTGTCTATGTGATCTGTCAAAAAATTTTAAGAAACATCTTTATTATAATTATAGTTTTATTCAATTATTCTTGTATTTCAAAGCAGTTTTTGTGTTACATATTTTTTTGTGTTCTCTTCAATTTACTGAGGTCCATAGATATATCTTCCTGGTATATTATATGATTTTGCTTTATAAAATATCTCACAAGTATGAGTTAATGTTATTTTGTTTATCTTCTACTTTGCCTGCTACTGATATTGACAACTCTTTTTCATCCTCTTGTTTTCATTCCTTTTCATATCATATTATGTCCCTTGTAAATAGTCTATGATTAGATTAAAATATAAATACTCAATTAGAGAATCATTGTCATTAAAAAAAAGAATTTTATGATCATTAATCTTAACATTTGACCCTTTTTAACTTCACAACATTTGCTAGTCTGATCTAGTTTACCTTCTTTTTCCTTTACAAGTTCTACATCTTATAAGTTATTAATTTATCTTTTTTTACAAACATTTTAATTTTGATTTCTCTTTTGGCATACTGAATTTTAACTATAACTTTAAATTACCTCAATCGTAGTAAGACTTAACCTTTAGTAATGCCTTTGCTTCCTTATTCCCTTATCCCACCTATAAAAACTAATCTGGAATTCTAGTTCCTAGTTGCTATTAATTTTTATAACCATTTTAATACATAGAATAATGTTAATTGTTATTTCATCCCTTTCTTATTTTAAGAATCTTTTAACAGCTATAAATTTAATTGCATTATTACTATTATTTATATATAAAACCTTCCCTGTTCTTAACTTTAAGAAATTTTTTAATTTACTTTTAATTTGACTGAAGTATATCCCTAGGTAATCTTTTCATAAAAATGAATTCAAGTGATATACTCCTTAACTTTTTACATGTCCAAATGTCTTATTTTTAATTTTAAACACAAACTCTCTAACATGACTCCCATTGTCTTGAAGAATTGAGTGTTGCAGGTGGAAAAGCCAGTGCAGTCTCATTCTCTCTTTCCTTCTTTTGTTTTTCTTTTTTTTTTCTTCCTTTCCTTTATTCTTTTTAATGTCTAGGGGTTTTTGGATTTCTGTTTATCCTAGAATTTTAAAATTTGTCAGGAAAACTTCCTTAGTATGCATCCTTTCTTAGTAATCCTTCATAGCACATGATAAACACTTTTACTCTAAAGATTCAAATTTCTTCAGCTCAGTGAAATTTTCTTCTATTTATTTGATACTAGGGCCTGGTGCATGAAATTCATGCACTGGGTGGGGGGGTGGTACCTCAGCCCAACCTGCCCCCTCTCACATACTGGGAGCCCTTAGGGGATGTCCTACTGATGGCTCACACCCGGCCCAAGGTTGAAAGCCTCTGGCTAAGACTTTCGTCCTTGGCTAGGGGACCTCGGCTAGGGGACCCCAGCCAGCGATCGCCCTGTGATGGGGCCAATTGCCAGCTGGCTCCACCCTGACCTCAGTATGCCCAAGGCCAGAAAAAGCCTCTTGGGCAAGGCTTTTTCTGGCCTTGGGCAGCAGTCATCTTGGTTGGGTGCTAATTTGCATATCACTCCTGATTGGTTGGTGGGTGTGGCTGGTGGGCGTGGTTTATTGGATGAAGTGAAGATATGGTCAATTTGCATAATGCTCTTTTATTAGATAGGATTAGTCTCCACTGTCTTGTTTCATTCTTATTTCTCAGAATATCTATATCTTTTTTTCTTAATTTCTATCATTGTCTTTTTTCCTCTATATCATAGAGGAATTTCTTGAGTTTTCTCATTTTTATTTCAGCAATTATTTCATTCCGGGATTCTTTTCTGCCACCAATGACTGAGATCTTTAGTGTTGACAACCATGTTTATATTTCCAAGCATTTCTCTTTTTTTGTATATTTATTTTGTTGTTCCTTTTGCACTCAAAATTGCTTTTTTAAAAATCAATGCAATATACCCTTGACTTGTTAAAATATGAATAAGATTGTTTGAAATTATCTCTTGATCCTTTTAGCAATGTCGTTACAATCAGTCATTCTGTGGGAATGGCTCCTGTGTATTTCTTCACACCCTTCAATTTGTGCCTCTCCCCAACCTCTAACAACTGCTCCACAGCTCCACTTTTCTCCCAGCCTCTGCTATTCTACAAGAGAAATCAAATAGGTTTTCCAGAGAAATCTGCCTACCAACCACAGTGCATCTGCAGCTTCCTAACGGTTCAGGCAAAGCCACCACCCAAAGTGTAAGACAGTCTAATACGATTATGATTACTAAAGCTTATATTTAATGCACTTATATCTGATGGTTGTTCCTAAATGTCAAGTCCACAGATGCATTAAGCAATGCTAAAGTCAATGAAACACATACATACTAGTAAAATCCCAAATGTACAAATTCTGGAGTGTTATTATAGACAATAGTGTGATGAAGTCATGGGGGTAGGGTAGGAGTGGAGGTGATTAGTGGAGGGGGTGCTGAGAGGAAGAGGACATCTGTAATACTTTCAACAATCAAGATAAATTTAAAAATAAATAATTAAAATTAAAAATGTTTAAAGTCAATTTCCTTATATATGTGGCTGCACATATGAATTGAAAAAGAACATTTATTCAGATCTTTCTTCACTTAGTTACACATGTACAAAGTTTAAAAGTCATTTTGTTTTTTTCAGTTACCAAAAAACAGCTATCTCCTGTTCTCTCTCCAGAGGCACTTCCATTTGGCTAATTCTTTTGGTATTTATCTCCATCTCTCTAAATAACATGCTTATATTGTTGCTTCCTGATTTTTCAGTTTTAGACATCATCTGTTGATATCCACAATGGTTATTTTTCATCACACACACACACACACACACACACAGCCATACTTCCGATTCTTCCAGTCTTCCAATACATTATGATCTTGGTTGGGTCAATATTCTGTTTGTCTCATTATGACTTTAACATGATCTTTACTTCTGAGCCATATAGTACACTGATTATTTCTCATTTCCTGTACATTTTGTTTTTCCTGGTATTGATAACTCTAGTATCTTAATTACAAATGTTTTGAAGTTTTCTTTTTCTGCATAATTTACTTTCTGTTTGTATTTGACCTAGTTGTGTGAATGGTTTTTCTCAAAAGGTTGTGGTTCCTGACTGCTTGTTCCTATTTAAGGGTGGTAGAAGTGAAAGCTGACAGGCAGCTCCATATACATGGCAGGGTGCTTTGGAAGGGGTCTTTACTGCATGGTCATCAGTCTAGTCTCTTTCTGTGATTAGTCTCAGGCTGATCAGAGCTAGAAAACACTCTTCTAAATTCTCCTGATTAGATGATATAAGTTGGGCTGCCAGCATTTACCCCCTAGTTTCAGAAATACCTACTTGGGTTGTTTCTGGGCTTCCTCTACTCTCAGCTCCCTTTATTTTTGTCCTTGTAGGTATAACTGTATAGGGTGAAAATACCCCCTTGTTTTATTTTAGTAGGATTTTGGAAGGGAATAAAATGTGTATTCATCCATCAACCAAAAGTCTCATTTTTCTCTACTGAATCATTTACTTTTCATTTTGTGACTTACATCTTAGCCATTAATCTCATTCATTGAATCTTATCAAATCTTTCCTAAAAATCTAGGTACTGTTACATGATCTGCCAAATTTTTTATCTGCTGTGAAAGTGATATTTTCAAAGAACCAAAGCAGATGAATATTAAAGCATAACTTCTTACATCTGAATTCAGAAAAAATACTTTAAAGCACTACTCTTCTATGTGTGTCTTTCTTAGCCTTAAAAGTGTCCTTTCCAACTCTAAAGTATATTAGTTGATAACAGGTTATATGTTTTTATGAGTTAAATATAATTTTAATTATAGTTTGTGAAATAATTCTAATGTAAGTCAATATATTGGTAGTTTAGTAAATTGTAGTAATGTATTATTTTTGTGCACTGAAAATTCTTTTTGATTGATTCTCTTGTCTTTTATATCCCATTTTTCTTCTCCCATCATATTTTATCCCCACCCACCAAACATATTCCTCTTCAGAGTAATCAAATTTTACAAGTTCTAATATCTTGTGCCTTTGAAGAAAAAAGGTGAAGTAGACCTGAGGTAAAGTCCAACTTTGAAGGTAGATTCTGAAATGTTAGCACAGTGCTGAGTTATTATAGAAAATCAGTAAATGGCTTTGAAATGGAGAAAGGAAACTAGGAAGGGAGAGAGTAGGGGAGATTGGGAAGTGAAGAAGGAGAGAGAGAGAGAGGGAAAGAAGATAGGAAAGGAGGAAGGGAGGGGGAGAGAAGGAAAGGGAGGGAAAGATTCCTTTGAGAGACTAATTAAGCTGTCCACTAGACATCAGGTTGAGTGCCTTGAAGTGGTGAGTGTGAGGAATGTGCAGGACACTAACAGCAACTGCTGTGTCCCTCTTTTAAATAGCTCCACAGCAACTTCCATTATATTTCACAGGCCAGATTTTCTTCCATGGCCAGGCCTAGCCCCAGAAGAGACTGAGAAATGTAGTTGTATTTTAACTGGACACAATTCCACTCTGAATAACATCTGAGCTCCATTAGTAAGGAAGGAAGAATGAATGATGGGTAGGCAACTAGCCACATAGGAGATAAGAATAAGGTACAGATTTGGAAGTTATCAGAACAAGCTGGCATCAGAAGGTTCATTAGAAATTTCCAATATCTGGGAAATAGTATATTTCTCAGTTTTCTAGCATTGGAAGAACAGATTTTATTAATGTTTGCCTAATTTTTTCCTGTAAGGATCCAGTGAAATAACTGGCTCTAGTTTTAACAGAAAATGGTAAAATGACTATCCTCACATGCACTAACACTGTAGTCTCTCATCATGTAGACCTTTTGGAAAGAGGGACTCTTAGTTGTCCTAGCAATTGGCTTATAGAATCCACCTAATGCACGTGTAGATAAACATTTGTTTGTTATTAATTATATCATATCTTTTTATTAGTGACTAGTGGCCCAGTGCAAAAATTTATGCATGGGGGAGGAGGGCATGTCCCTCAGCCTGGCCTGCAACCTCTCCAATCTGGGACCCCTTGGAAGATGTCCGACTGCCAGTTTAGGCCAGATCCCACAGGACAGTCAGATAGCCCTCTCGCAATCTGGGACCACTGGCTCCTAACTACTCACCTCCCTGCCTGCCTAATCACTTTGCCTGCTGACCTGCCCATCTCGAACTGCCCCCCCTGCCAGCTTATCACCCCTAACCACCTCTGCCTCGGCCCCGCCACCATGGCTTTGTCTGGAAGGACATCCAGAAAGGTCTCCCAATCTGATTTGCATATTAATTTTTTTATTAGTATAGATGTGAAATATTTCAGATATATATTTACAAGAATAGTGAAATTGGTTATACTTCTAGATAATTATAAAAATAACCCTGAAGAAAGAAGGTTAGTGCCTGCTAATTTCTCACCTCATTCAATCTGTGAATCAAGCTGTTACTTAGAATGTGATAATTATTATAGGAAAAGTTTACATGTAATGCAGATATTTTAACAGATCATCCATTCTTTTCAAAAAATAAAAAAGGAAATTTTCCAATTTGTATGTGTCTAGAATTATAATAAAATATTGATAGAGGCTTGGAAACTATCACACTGCATTTCATTTCTATAAAAGTTTTTATTTAATAATTATGATGAAAGCTTTAGAATGAAGCCTTTATAAGTATATTTAAGCTTGCTTCGTGGGGTAGTGGGATTTTTATCTCCTTCACACCCCAAATTAAGGTTATTGTAAATGAGAGAACCACCATCTCAGATATGCAATAAAAATAGGAGTTGTAATGAAGTAAATAACCTTTTTTGGACAACAAGAAAAGTATTTGAGGAAAGGCCACTTTAGCTTTAATTCTGTAATTAATTTTGAACAAGGGTAACCATGAAACTCTGACTTAAAAGTCAGAAAGTAATAACTTTCACTGTACTGTTTCAGGAGGCAAGTGACTAAAGGGCAGGCTGACGTCACAGACGTGTCTGCGAGAGTGGTTCTGGGCTCCTGGAGCCTCCCACTGGGATCCGTTCATGTTTCTGGTGGGATACAGTATTTGATGTGTAGCACAGGGTGTGTGAGCCATCGCAGAAAAGTTAAACTATACTTATAGCCAAATGGAGAATAACATAACTAACACAGATATACATGCCAACATTTTAGAATGAATTTCATTAAATTGTTTTGAAAAGGTTAAGCCCTTTTGCTCATCAGCCTTTTGGAAACCCATTTTCTTAGACTCTTCCGTGTCCCATGAAATGGTCTCCTCTTGCTCTTTTCTTTTTGCTTTCCTTCCTCTCTCCCTCCCCTTCCTCTATGCTCACTTCCACATTTGTCCTTTAATCCTCCTCTTCTCTTTCCTGAGCTGAAGATTCATTTCTACTCAGACATCTCTCATGTCACCAAATGAACTCACTTTTTACATTTTTTACAGACCTTTTATCATCCACTTCTACTTTCCAGCTTGGTGATGGGTAGGCTGACCTACACCCCAGTTTTCCCAGAACAATCACTGTTTACACCTGTTTTCTTGGCATAATTATTATAAGTGCCTTTTCAATTTCAAAAGTGTCCTGGTTTCAGTAGCAGGTTATCTGGTCACCAGCACTACCTGTCTGATGAAGACTTGCCTTATAGGAACCTTCATGTAAGGCCATTATGTTACAGGACTCTGAGGTGACACAAAGGCCCATGCACCTCACCTCGGCCTGTTCACTAGGCTTAACTCTCTCCATATTCCATTCCCCTGCCCCTTCCCACATACTAGCCACTACTATCTCCATTTATATCATCAGCTTTCTATTTTGCCCTCTCTTTGTCTCCAAATTTAATATCATAATATTTCGATTCTAGGCTCACCAGACTGGTTATCATGCTACACGTCTCATTGTGCCCCCTCTCCTCTGGTTTAAGGCATTTAGACCTCTGGCCTGACCCCGGGGTCCGTCTCTTGATAATTGCTCCTGAGGATAAACCCAATAAATACTGAGGGCCGTGGTGTGTCTGTTTTGTTAGTGTGCTAGACACAAACCCCTAAAATAGTAAGAGCCATGGTGTGTGTGTCTTAGTATAATGCAGTAGACATAATCCACCCAGTCTCCAGAGCTGAAAGATTCAGATGGTATCTTTTATTTTTTAGCTCCTCAATCAACTTTTCTAAAGTTGGAACAATAAGGTATTTGATGGGATGTTGTGAGGAGCAATGAGAGGAAGTACAGGAAAATAATTAGCATAGGGTTAGCATTTGACTAAAGGAACAAATGAAAATAGAAATAATGTTAGTGCCCAGATCTGAGAAGGGGGGCTGCACTAAGCCCTTTGTATTTTATTTTATATTTCACTAGATTTAGGAGCAAATATGATGCTACTGAGACAGCTGCTGCTATTAATTATCTCTAAAAACTGAGAAGAGGCAGGTATACAAGTAGGTGGGACAACTGAATGTTTAAAGGAGATATTAAATTTGACTCAAAAATGAGGTTGATGAAAAAGAAATCTTAGTTAAGACTCTGGAAGAGATTATCAGTGGCTTATGAGCCCCAGAGAGGAAGCGGTGGCCATTGGGATGCAGCATGCACACACCTGCCCACGGCACACTAGACCCACCGTGGTTCACAGGGCTCATATGCTGTGCACCAGGGAACCCCCAGAAAGAGCTGTATTGGGGCTCTGGCATCATATGTTGCAAGCTTTTCATGACAACATTTTTAATGGGGGGAGGTGGAATTGCAAATCAGTGGATTTGCATCTGATTATAAGAAAAGGCATAATCAGTGGATCACTTAAAGGACGTGGTAGTGGAACGCCATAGGCTCTGTCTGCCATCTCTTCCTTCATGACACTGTACTAGTACAACCACTTGTATGAAAACCATATCCTATATAATAAAAGGGTAATACGCAAATTGACTCTAACAGCAGAACAACTGGGAACAACCTGTCACTATGATGCACACTGACCACCAGTGGACAGATGTTCAATGCAGGAGCTGCTTCTTGGTGGTCCACAAGCCAGGCTGCTGGAGGTTAGGCCTGATCCCCTGGGGATCACAGGCTGGGCTGAGGGACCTCTCCTCTACCCTCCCCGCCCCCTGAGTGCATGAATTTTCATGCACCAGGCCTCTAATGTATATATAAAACAAGTAATGTTTATCAAATGTGCAGGTAATACAAACTGGGAGATACAGTGAATATAATCTGACAGAAACAGATCTCAAAATGTAAGCTGAGATGTTACCTCATTTAGGAAGGCTGCTGTGAGATAGCCCACCAGCCAAGTCTGAATTCAATAACTGCCTTCTATTCCCTTTCTATTCATCCATCTCTCATTGTTCCTGCCTGCCTTGTACGTGTCTACCCACAGGCAGTTGATCTTGTGTCTCTATCTTCCCAGTTCCTCACACAGTGGACTGTAGCCACTTAATGAATATTTGCTTCATTAAAGAACCAGTCATGAGGAGCCACACTGAGAGGCTGAAACTATCAAGCTAAATTTTAATAAGGAAAATATAAAACCCTGCCTTTGGTGCAATCCCCTCTCCGCATAACGAAACAAGCACACGATAGTGACTAGACGGCTTTACTCATAGCATGTATGGGAAAGAAATGAGGTGTTTAGACAAGGACAAAAGCACCTTGAAAGTATGCTTTGCCCTTCTCCTGTCTCCAATTCACACTGATCTTTATCTGCTTCAATAAAAGTATGTAGCACCTAAAACAAATAATGTGAAAGTCCCTCTCCAAGCTGATTAGATCATGCTATACATAAAGTATGAGTGGCATATTTTAAGGAGGAATTCGACAAGCGGGAACATGTTCAGAGGAGAGCCACTGGGAATTATGAAGGGTCTGAAAGTCTTACTGTAGTTATTCATTCTTTCACTCATTTAACTCATGTATATTAAACATCTAGTATTTTCCAGGCAGTATGCTAGGTATTGAGTGGTAGAGGGGGAAAAAATCTCTATGGGCAACTGAAGGGAATACACAAAGACCATCCAAATAAGAACAAATGAAGCCAGTTTACCAGTAATTCAGAGCTTGTTACAGAAAGGGAGTCAGCCACCATCACTTGCATTTGGCAGAGACCCAAAGGCAAGCAAGAAAGTTGAAAAGCTCTACGGTGAACAAAAGGCTTCAGGTATGCTCCGGTTAGAGGCTGCTGGCACAGAGAACCTGGAGTCAGGATGTTAGAAGTGGGGAATCTTACATGACTGATTTGGGGAGCATATTTGGTTTTCTCCAGTTGGTCCTGATTTGGAAGTGGGGGCAAAAATTTAAGGAAACTGTCAGTCACTGACCAAGTCCTGACCATTCTAGGACCGTTGCTGTAGAGATTATGGTCTGAGTCTGTTGTCATGTGTTATGGCCATTGTCTGCATGTTCAGCCTCTAATATGGAGCATTGAGGAGAGGAAATGCAGCAGAACCTGGAGGTACATTGGTAACTATATTCGTCATATTGATAACTATGTTTGTTATTCAAGCACTCTAAGGTTGACTATATTGAATAGTCCCGATGAATCAAATTAGGACCAGTGGGTGAAAAAGTTCTTTAGTACAGGAAATAGCTTTTAAAAACTCATCCAGATATGATTTCAGTCAGTGGTTACCTGCTAAAGGAAGAATTCAGACATAGGCTGGATGACTTTTTGGCAGAGCTATTGCAAAACAGATCACAAACCTTAACATGCACCAGAGTCACTCCATATCTTGGGCTCTGTCCTAGACCTGGTGAATCTGATCAGTGGGGTATGATAGATGATTCTCTTAAGAAACATTTGTAGGAGGTATGCAGACACTATATGGGTAGTTGGACTAGATGGTTGTAAAAGTCCTTTCACCCCAAGAGTATAGTATCCTAACTTTTGCATAGCATAGTCTTAACCAGAGAACAAAAACTCATTCAACAATATTGATTGAGTAACTTATATTATGTCATACTTTCCTTTGGGTCTATATTTTTAGTTCCATTAGCATGCTGCATTTCTACATGCCACTTATGTGGTTCAGTGGCTAAGCACTGGCCTTTGAACCAGGAAGTCTAGGTGCCATTTCTGGTCTGGGCACATTCCCTGGTTGTGGGCTCAGCCAGGGGGCGTGCAGGAGGCAGCCCATCAAGGATTCTCACTCATCATTGATATTTCTATCTCTCCCTCTCCATTCCTCTCTGAAATCAATTAAAATAGTTTAAAATAAGATAGTGATGAAAAGAACTCATTTGTTCATTTTGCAATGAGCATCCGTTACGTGCTGGGGCACTGGGCTGCGTTCTGGTGAGATACTGATAAACAGACTGATATAGTCCTTTCCTTTCAGAGCTTATACTAGCAGAAAAAAATAAGCAAAGTGTATTTACAGTTATGAAAAAGAAAATGGGGTGAAAAGTTATTATTTTTGTTCGCTTGTTTTTTTATAGAGGAACTAGTACCTCCTTCCCTCAAATTTATTTTAGATTTTAAGTAAAACTTGAGAGTCTTTGGGCCTTATCCTAGGAATGCTAAGGCTGGCACTTCGTATTTGAAACCTTCTGCTGTTGAGTAAACATAAAAGGGACATCCCTTGTCTGGATTGACTCTGGATATTTTAGAAAGCAGCTCCAGAAATTCTGAGTTCTTTGGGTTCTAATTCCTGTTCTAACCCTATTGCAATGCAACTAATTTGCATTACATATTTTAAGCAAGTTCTTATTAAAAATAGCACGTCTTTTCCTGTGTGGAATGCAGGAATGGTCTAAAGATGGGAAACAGCTGCCTACAATCCAGTTCTGGCTCTGCCACTAATTTATGTGTTATTTTGACCTTATTGGGCCCCAGTATTTTCAAAATGCTAAATGATCCTTAATTACCCTAAACTTCTGATTTGGTGAAATCAAATGGAGAAAATGTCATTTTGCACCTGCCTCTCGTCTGACTTTCCCCTAGCTACACAAATATATATCAGAAGCCCATCACCAGCTTTGAATGGGTGTGAAATAACTTGCTTTTCTAACATAAATATGTGTGTGCTGGATGGCTGGACTATGTTTCAGCTTCTCTGAAGGAGAACCCAGCCTGGAAGCACCCAGCAATATCTCTTATCACCAGCTCTCAGTATTTATAATTGTAGTTACTACCAAGGGTTTTGTTTCAAACACTGCAGACCCTCCGAGACCCGAGATACTGCCACCTCTGACTAATAGTATCCCCATTGTCTAAAGACTTCCATTCCTTTGCCCATACCTGCCTGATCAGATTCCTTTCAAACTGACATTAACCAACCAGATCACACCAAGTTCCCCTCCTGGAGGAGTGGCCCTGTAACCAGGCAGTACCCTTGAACCTGACCCTGCCTTGACTGGGCTTGCTCTTCTGCCCCTGACAGGTACAACTGAGGTCCCAGTCTGCCTGCTGTCAGACCTCAAGTTATGATATACACAGGTACATGGATATTCACCTGCAAGAACCTGAAACCACTTTTCATAATGATAAATTTCCTTAGAATTTGTATGCTCTAAAAAATGCTATTTATTTATTTATTTAGCTGACTTTTATTGCAAACTTATTTCTGACATGATCCACACAATCCGGGTTAGATTCCCAGTCAAGGGCATGTACATGGGTTCTAGGTTTGATTCTCAGCAGCCAATTGATGTGTCTCTCTGACATCCACATCAGTGTTTCTTTCTCTCTCTGCCTTCCCCTCCCTTCTCTTCCTTCCATTCTCTCTAAAAAAAAAAAAAATCAAGGAAAAATATCCTCAGGTAAGGATTAACAAAACAAAGCAAAACAAAGAAACCTCTAGCTTTCAGACTTCTTCCTATTTACATGATTTAACAATTTGAGGAAATAATGATTTATTCAGAGCCAGGTAATAATTTTTTCTTGTCCTCACATTTAGCTTTAAAAAATTGTATTTTACTTTTCTCTAATTGGCAGAGCTTCTCCTTGTGAGGCTGAGCTTCAGGAATTAATGGAACAAATTGACATCATGGTCAGCAACAAGAAATTGGACTGGGAAAGGAAGATGCGGGCTTTGGAAACAAGGTTAGATCTTCGGGATCAAGAGCTAGCAAATGCACAGACTTGTTTGGATCAGAAGGGTCAAGAGGTACTGAATGTTTGTTAATAAGCATACATTCCTCGGACTATTATAAATAGTATTTAGTCTATCAGACTGTTTTTCATTGCACATAGTTTTTATGCGGCATCAGCAATAGAAATTATTGCTCAGAATTCTGTCATAATGTGCTAAATATGTTCTATCAAAATAAGTGACAGAGCCTAAACCCATAAAAATGTGCTAGTGCAGAGAGAAATACAGTAGCAATGCCATCTCTAGAAGTAAACATTCGGTACGTGGGTGCAATGAATATCGCTGGCAAGGTAACGTGTCAGTGCTTTTGCTGCTGTAGAAACATAGTTGTCAAAGCTGGGTCCTTGGACAAGGCAGAGTTCAAGAGCATTTGCACTTTCTAATCCACTAGAAAAATAATAGTATCTCCTAAAAGAAGTGAAATGTCAAGAGTTTGGTGAAGGATGCGTGTGTGCGCTCGCGTGTGTGTGGTGTGGGGGGAGGAGTGTGTGAGTGCCTGGCACCCACTCACAAGGCGTGCCCTGAGCCCCAGAGAGGTTGCTTAGGTTGTAGTAGAATGTGTGACACTCTCAGGCCTGCAGAGGAGTTCAGGAAAACCACACGCTTTATCTAAGGTGGACCTTCATGTCTGTGAATCTTTCTTTTGGGCGAGGCAGAAGAGAAATGTTTACTAATCATATATGGTCAATGTTTACAGCAGCCACTTTTCTACCTTTATAGGCCTCTCACGGAATCTGGTTTCTGGCATAGCTAACGATGTCGTTGTTTGGTGTAGTTAACTGAGTTACTGGCTCTGGTTTCCCTTCGTGGGACGTGTGAGGACTATTCCTCACTGCCACACCTGTACTGACACAGATGTGTAAACAGATGCCTCCCCTGCTTTCCAGCAGACAAATTCGATAAGCCAAATCCTGTTAAACAGTTTTTTTCATATGTTAGTTCTTATTAAAATGTAACAATTATCCCATCGTCCTGCCAAAGCAGAGCTCCCCTGGAAGGCAGTGGGGCTTAAAGGAAGAGCTGAAGAGTGTCGGTAGAGCTTCTGCCCGCGTACCAATAACGTAAGCCTGCCAAGAAGATAGTGCAGAGTAAATTCCACACCTTACTCTGAAATGGGAGGTGATGAGGATCTTCTGTCAAACATCAGGACCGTACTGTCCCGATGTGTGCCCAGTGGAATAGTGCCAGCAGTGTTTGTTTTCTGTGAATTTAATTATTAATGGCTATTTTAAGCATGTTAGTACAAATATTTATTCTTGGTTTGGCACAGGAGTTTTATTTGAATTGTACCTCTCTTTTGCACATTTTTAGTTTGTCAGGCAAAATTTAGTAAACTCAAAATTAAATCTTTTTCTTACTGCAGGTGGGATTACTTAGACAGAAGTTGGACAGTCTGGAAAAATGTAACTTAGCGATGACACAAAATTATGAAGGACAACTGCAAACCCTAAAAGCTCAAGTAAGGAGACTCGTTCATATATTTTGATATATATTTTGACCTATAAAAATTGTGTTGATTTTATTAAAATGGATTGTTTTAAGTACAAGCAAAAGTTTTTAACTGGGGGTTATATGTTGGGCCCTGTCTTTCATTGCTGCAGAGGCACTGATTTTGTCTTTTATTAGATTGTCAGCTTTGTATCTCGTTAACTATTAGCATACTATAAAACTAATAGCTTTCCGTGTATCAAGTAGCTTCTTGATTAATCTATACTAATAAAGGGTAATATGGTAATTAGACCAGATAGACCATACATCTTCTAATCATTTGGTCCTCTTTCCAGACAAAGCCACAGTGGCAGGGGCTGAGGCAGAAGCAGTTTGGGGTGATCAGGCCAGCAATGGAGGGCAGTTAGAGGTGATCAGACTAGCAGGCAGCAGTGATTAGGGGTGATCAAGCAGGCAGGCAGAGTGTTTGGGGCGATCAAGCAGGCAGGATTACTACAGCCAAAGACGCCAGAAAAAAAGACTGCAACCCCAATACCCGTCCTACCAGCAGAGACTTAGTAGACAGACTAGCCCAACCCAGACCCCCCTCTGCCTGGGAGGTATCAACGAAGACTGAGTGAAAAGCCAGGAATTTCATTACCACTGGGCATTAACAAACTTTGCCCCCCGCCCCTGCCCCAACCCATAGTGTCTGTGGAGACCATGTGAGAGCCTAGATTCCTATGCTCATCTGCTGGTGATGACACATGCCTCCTCCTCCTCTCCGGAGTGGTATGGGGAAGCCTAATGAGGAGTCAGGTTGCTCACCACCCCTCGGTGGTAACAAGGCTACCTAACCACACTACAGTATCCCTGAAGGCCATGTGAGAAGTAACAAAGCATCTGTGCCCCTCAACCTGAAGTCCCACTGCCACTCAACATCAATAAGGAACACCTTTCCCGAGTTACCAACTAAGGCCAAGACCTGGACTTCCACTGCCAGCTGGAAGTAATGAGGTAGCATGCCCTTTTCCCTACTGGAATGTTATCAGAAGAGGACTGCTAAAACACAGTCCTATTAATAAAAGCCGTCGTCACGCCCTCACACTGTTATGCCCTCATGCTGCAACAGCTGATCGCCAGGAGGCTGTGTGCGCAGCCGGTGGGCAGTGCTGCATGCGTGCAGGTGGACAGGAGCTTGACGCTGTGTGCATGGTGAAGAGGTGGGGCCCACAGCCCCATGCGGTAAGGCCTGGGGGTCCTACCGGGTGTTGAGGCAGGATCCCCAGCTCTGGCCTACCTCTTTGGGGCAGTCCATCAAGGAACCCCGGATGGGTGGGCAGGGGCTACCTCTTTGGGGCAATTGATAGTGGGGTTCCCACACTGTGAGAGGACACAGGCCAGGGTGAGGGATCCCCCTTCCCCAAGTGTACGAATTTCATGCACCAGCCCTCTAGTACTTAAATAAAATCCAGAGTGTCATAACACAATACCCCAAAATGTGTAGGTTTCAATTAAAAAAATCACTCATTTTACCAGAACCAGAAAGATATCAACTTAGATGAGAGAAGATAATCAAGTGATGCCAATACTGAGTTGAAACAAATGTTAGAATTATCTGACAAGAATTTTAGTATAAAAATGCTTCAATAAGCAATTTATAAACATACTTGAAACAAATGGTAAAGTAAAAAGTTTTAGCAAAGAAATAAAACTATAAGGAACAACCAATTATAAATTTTATAACTGAAAAAATACAATTAAAAAAGTCAATGGATGGGCTTACAAACAGAATGGAGAGGATAGAGAAAATAATCTGTTGAAAATAGCAAAACTGAAATTACCCAATCTGAACAACAGAGAGAAAATATATTAACAGAAAATTAGCCTCCAGAACTCGTAGTACTATACAAAAAATTGAAGATCAGTGTCATCAGAGTCCCAGGAGGAAAGGAGTACAGGGTGGGAATGAAAAATATTCAATGAAGCAATGGCTGAAAAGTTTTAAAACTTGGCTGAACATGTAAACTTACAGACTCAAGAAACTTAGTGAAACATGATAAACCTAAAGACACCTCCACCAAAAGAACACTTCATAGTCAAAATTTTGAAAACTAAAAGACAAAGAAAATATCTTAGAAGCATCAAGAGAGAAATAATATCATACCTGTAGAGAAAAACCAATTCAGATAGTAGATTTCTCCTCCAAATCCATGGAGGCCAGAAAGAAGTAGAATATTTTTCAATTTCTGAAAGAACAGAAATATCAACCCAGAATTCTATGTCCAGGAAATCTATGTCTCAGAATGAAGGGAAATTGAGACATTCTCAAATGAAGGAAAACTAAGGGAATTTGTCACCAATATACCTACACTGAAAGGATGGCCAATGGAAGTTGTTTTAGCAGGAACAAAATAGAAAAGAGCTGAAACCGGTTTGGCTCAGTGGTAGAGTGTCGGCCTTTGGACTGAAAGGTCCTGGGTTCGATTCTGGTCAAGGGCATGTGCCTTGGCTGCCGGCACATCTCCAGTAGTGGGTGTGCAAGAGGCAGCTGATCGATGTTTCTCTCTCATCGATGTTTCTGACTTTCTATCCCTCTCCCTTCCGCTCTGTAAAAAATCAATAAAATATTTTTTTTTTAAAAATCAATAAAATATATTTTTAAAAAAATAGAAAAGAATCCTGAAACATCAGGAAGAAAGAAAAAACACTGGAAAGAGTAAAAACATCGTTAAATATAATAGACTTTTCTTGAGTTTTCTAAATTGACAGCTGATGCAAAAATTTAAACAATGTCTAATG
The DNA here is from genome assembly GCA_027563665.1 of Antrozous pallidus. Classification (NCBI taxonomy): domain Eukaryota; kingdom Metazoa; phylum Chordata; class Mammalia; order Chiroptera; family Vespertilionidae; genus Antrozous; species Antrozous pallidus. The sequence continues at coordinate 62,680,353 of CM050520.1, forward strand.
TAGTTCTTAATGTATGTTGAGGAAATACTTAAGACAATCCTATCTAATAAAAGAGTAATATGCAAATTTGACCATACCATCACTATACCCACAAGCCACACCCACCAGCCATGCCCACCAGCCAATCAGGAGTGGGGGCGGGGCTGAGGCAGCCAGTGAGCCCGCAAGGCAGGGGGCAGGGCCAAGGCATGCTTGAGGAGGCCACCAAGCCCAAGGAGGGGAGGGGAGGCCAGGACCTGGCGTTCACCTGCTACAGGGCAAAGGCAGCCGGCAAGTACGCGAGGTGGGGAGGCAGGGCGGCATGCACAAGGCAGGGGCCAGAGCTGCCGAGGCACGTGCCAGGCCATGTAAGCAACAGCGGCGCTGCTGTGTGCGCAAGGCCACAGGGAGTGCGGGGTGCCCCTGGGGCTGGGCGGTTGCCTTTGGGGCTGAGGCATGGGCTGCGGAAGCAGGGCCGGGCAGTTGCTGGGCAGTTGCCAGTGGCCGCGGCTAAGGCCAGGGCCGGGGGGAAGGGGAGGCGTGCGAGGCCGAGGTGGCTGAGGCAGAGCCAGCCATCGGCCCCTTTGAGGGGGGCAGGTTGGGCTGAGGGATCACCCAACCCCAGTGCACGAATTTTGTGCACCAGGCCCCTAGTAATGTTATAAATGGATCAGCGTAAAGGAACATAAAGAGAAATACCATTTCTATACTTCATATGAACAAGCAAAATCACAACACCAATAGAGATTTGTGTTAACAATATACATATAACATAATACCTAGAGCAACAACTTAAAAAGCTATACAAAGAGTTATATTCAAAACACTTAACATGGAATTCCTAAAAAAAAAAAATGTAAATTAACACAGATGGAGACACAAAAACTAAGAGAAACTGATAGGGGGGCCCCTATAATTATAGATAGAGCACCTGAATTAACCCAAAAAATAATCATATTGTCTTAAATCTTAGAACACATATACTTATGTGAATAGGGGATTAAATTTCTCATATGTGAATCGGGGTTAAGTTTTTCTTAAGTTTCCTTTTTAAGGCCTGTGTAAAGCGACTGAGAAGTGATACAGCTGTGAATCCAGCAAGCAAAACCAATAAGCATGGTCAGGCTGACCCACCAGGAGTCAAAACATCATCTTATCGCCCGATGACTAAGGACAATAGCTGACATCCATTCAAGCCTCACCCTAGCCTCTTCCCCTTTATAAACCTGTCCCCTGCACCTTACTGTAAGGCAGGACTTGAATGCTTAGTGCCCTATCTTCTTGGTTAGCTAGCCTTCTCAATAAATGCCTTATATTATTCAATCCTGCCTTCGTTATTGAACACAGCAACAGGCAGCCCAAGCCCAGGTTTTCTGGTAACAAAACCAAAAACTGGAGAACAAATGAAACAAAACAAGTCAGGCTTAAGCCATAATATCAATAATTACATTAAATGAAAACAGTCTAAATATACCAATTAAAAGATGGAGAATGACAGAGTAAATTTTAAAAATATGACACAACCCTATACTCTATTCCGGAAAGTCACTTCAAATAGAACTATGTGTATACATTGAGAGTAAAAAAATAGAAAAACATACCAGGCAAATATTAATTAAAAGAAAGCAAAAGTGGTGCCAGGATAACTCAGTGAGAAAAGACTATTATCTTTTTAACAAACAGGAGAGGGACAACTGAATATCCACAAAATACAAAAGAATCAAGTTGGACCCTTCCTAAACCATAAAAAAATAACTCAAAATGGATCAAAGACCTAATTGTAAAAACTAAATCTGTAAAACTCTTAGAAGAAAACATTAGAAGTAAATATTTCTAACTGCATTAGGCAACAGTATCTTAGATTTGGTACCAAAAGCACAAGAAAAGTCTGATAAACCTGACTTCATCAAAATTGAAAAACCTTTGTGCTTCAAAGGACACCATAAAGAAAGTCAAAAGACAACACACAAAATGGGAGAAAACATTTACAAAGCATATATCTCTGATAAGTTACCAGTATCCAAAATCTAAAAATAACTTGTCAACAATAAAAAGACAGATGACAAAACTTAAAAATAAAGATTTGAATAGACATGTCTACAAAAGAGATATAGAAATGGGCAGTAAGCACATGGAATTGCTTAACATCATTAGTCATAAGGGAAATGCAAATCAAAACCACTGAGGTGGCTATAATAAAAAAGATGGACCATAGCAAGTGCGATGAGGATATAGAGAAATTGGAACCCTATATACTGCCAGTGGAAATGGAAAATGATTCAGCCACTTTTGAAAACAATTTGGCAGTTCCTTAAAAAATTAAACTTAGAATTTCCATATGACCTGGCAGTTATACTCCTAGGTATATACCTAAGAGAAATAAAAACATATGTCCATACAAAAACCTGTACAGAGCAGCATTTTCACAATATCCAAAAAAAGCAGAAATAACCCAAATGTTCATAAATGGATGAATGGATGAACAAATGTGGAAAGTCCATGCAATGGAATATTATTCAACCATAAAAAGGAATGAAGTATTTATTGATCCATGTTATAATATGGGTGAACCTTGAAAGCATTATGCTAGAAGAAAGATGCTAGACACAGAAGACCACATATTGGGTGATGGCACCGTGATGACATGATCATAACAAGCAAATCTATAGACACAAAAAGTGGATTTTAGTAGTTACCAGGGGCTTGGAGAAGGAGGAAATGTGTAGTCACTATGAATAGGTATGGCATTTCTTTTTGCAGCAATGAAAATATTCTGAAATTAGTGTGATGATTGCATAATTTTGTAAATATAGAAAAAAACAATAAATTATATAGTTTAAATGGTGAATTTTATGGTAGATGAATTTTATCTATTTTTTAATTATATGAAAAAAAAGAAAGTAGAAGTGACTACTTAATATTCAATAAAGTAGACATCATTGTCCATCACTTTGTTTATAATACCCCAAACTGGAAATAACCCAAATGTCTCAATATGTGAATTATTAAAAAAAAAACTGTAGTTACATCTATACCATGGGATTATAGTAAGTAATAAAAATAATTGAAATATTGATATACATACATCTTAAGGGCATTATGCTGGGTAAAAAGGCAATGTATTGTTTGATTTTATTTTATAACATTCTCAAAATGACAAAATATAGAGATGGAAAGCAAATTAGTGGTTACCCAGGGTTAGAGGTGGGGGTAAGGAGTTCAGGTCATTAACTACAAGGATACCAGGGAGATTTTGGTGGTGGTGAAATAGTTATGGATCTCGGCTGTGGTTGTGACCATACAAGTCTACATGGGTGGTAAAAATGGCATGGAACTACACACATATATTGGACTGATATCAATTTCCTGGGTTTGATATTGTACCAGTAGAGGCCTGGTGCACCAATTCATACACAGGTGGGGTCTGGCTGGCCTGCCCGGACTGGGGGTGAGGCCAACTGTGGGAGGGGCTGCAGGCAGTTGGACAGCTGGCCCTGCCCCCCGGTCAAACTCCTGGTCAAGGGGACAATTTGCATATTAACCTTTTATTATATAGGAGAGTTGATTAATGTGAAATACTGGGAGAAACTGGGTGAAAAGGATTCAGAACCTCTTTGTAATATCTTTGTAACTTCCTGTGAATCTACAATTATTTGTAAATAAATAGTAAAAACAAAAAAATCTTTCATAAATATACAGAAATTTGCTCACAGATGTTGATAAACCATGCTGCTTTTAATTTATTATTTGACAGTAGAAAAAGAAACAAAAACATAATAGTCTAAATTATAAAAAGAATTCTTGGTAATAAAAAATATACCAATTTTGATATTTAAATTTCCTTAAGCTTATATCAACATGAGTAAGTAGTTTCTGTTGTTTCTGTCTTTTAAATTCAGTATTCCATTTTCCTGAATAAAGTATAAGTGGTTATTTTCTAGATTGAGATATTGGCAGCATAAAATGGCACTAAATAAAAGTAAGTAAAAAAAACTTGACTTTTAAAAATTATGAGCTTTGCTACATATGGTTAAGCCAAACTGAACAAAACATTTATCAAGGGAGTCACTGTTTAATTGTGCAATTAATGAAGTCCCAAATTTACCTGGGAGCTGAATTGTGTTCCAATTCAATAATTTAGTTTTAATAACTGGTTCTGTTTGCACTAATTAGGACGTTTAAGCTTTACTGCATTTTCTAATAATGACAAATTTTCAAAGAGGTACATGAGAAAAGAACTCTGGTGAAATCAAGTTAGGAATTCCAATAATAGTAACATGTTAGCATTCTATATTATTTACAGTTTTCCAAACTAACTAATAACTTTGAGAAACTGAGATTACACCAGATGAAACAAAATAAATTTCGACAAAAAGAGTTCCCACATCTCAAAGAAGAAACACCCTTTGAACCAAGTAATTTGAACCAGAAATTAGAGGTGAGCTATATTTTCTTAGCGTCTTCACGTGTATTAAAGATTGATTTTCATTGTGGTGTGGGGGGAGAGGTTGTTTGCCTCTAGTGTACACACGGCATGTGCAGCCATGGCAACGAGCACCATTACAGATCAACTTCTCATTGAATACACTTCCACTCGGGCACTTTGATTTATTCAACTTTTACGCATATCAGCATTTTTGGAAAGAAAAAAAAAAGTTAGAAGAAACTGCAGACGTTGAGTGAAATTGAAGTCATCCCTTGGGTCTGTTAGAGCGAATATCTAATAAATCTTTTAATTCCTACTTAACTCTCAGGTATTAAATCCCAGTGAAGCCCACAACAGTTTTCAGAACAGAGTGTGAAGTGTCAGGGCTTTTTCTTTAAAGAGGTAGTGCCACTCCTATTTAGGCACCACATATCACCTAGAATGTCTAAAACCTCGGTCCCTTGAAAGGTCTACTATGTCACAGATGCACTCATTCTTATCCCCGTAACTTTCCCGCCTTGGAAAAAATAAGCCAGCTGTTTTTCTTCCCTGTGCTCTTGAGCATTCCACCTGCAAGTCATGGAGCAGGGGATAGAGATTCTACTATGAAATCATATTCCCTGCCATCAGATGAGTTCCTGTGCTGCTCAGTTGTTTTCTGATTCACCTCCAGTTGACCCTTATCGTGTTATCTCACTCAATTTATTTCATTGTTCTCAAGCCCAAACCCCAGGTCCCGCTCACCCCCGGCCACGGATTTCAGTTGCTTCCCCCTTGTTGATGGTGTTCTGCACCTCCCAATCACCCAGGCAGGAAGCTCTTAGGAATCTCCCATCTAGTCCTTTCTCTTATTCCTCATGTTCCAGCCCAGGTTTCCCCCTTTCCTTTGTCCAGTGCCTCTCATTTCCTTCTTCCTTCTATCTAAATTTCATTGCCTGGTTTGATACTTTATCATTTCATTCTTCAATTACCAATCCTTAAACTTTCCCCCTAAATACATATATTTTTAAATCCTTACCCAAGGAATGAGGGTATTTTTTCCATTGATTTTTTTTTTAAGAGATAGTAGAAGGGTAAGGATAGGGAGGTTGAGAGAGAGAGAGAGAGAGAGAGCGATTGGTGTGAGACACATCCATTAGTTGTCTCCTGCACATACCCCAACTGGGGGGAGGGAGACAATCAAACTTGCAACCCAGGTACATGCCCTCGACTCTGAGACCCAGGTACACAGATTGGTGCTCTAACCACTGAGCAACCAGCCATGGCTCCTCCTAAATATTTTTAAGAGCAGAAAAAAAATCTTGGATTACAGCCCTAAAACCAGCTTGTTACAATAATATTGTTGGAAGTTTAGGGTTTGAGTTTTTAAATTCCTGGAAATTTTATATTCTACTAAATAATAAACATACACTTTTAATACAAAATGACTACCACTAAGTACAGTTGAGCCTCTGGGAAAATGCAGCGTGCATAACCCCCGGCTCTTGCAGTCGGATAACTGAACTGGCTTTAGAAACAGACTAGTCTCCTGGGAGAGGCTAAAGATGGGCTGCCAGCACCTGTGCTTTCCCGTAAAACGCAGCAGCCCCACTGCTGATCCATCTGATTGACTCTCGTGCCGGTGAGTGGGAAAACCACATTCTCATAAATGGTTCAGACAAAGAAAACCTTCAATTAATATTAACTATTTTATGTGTACACTTCTTATATTTAGGAAACTATTTACATAAAATGTATCATAAAATTATAGTGGAAATTAGTCATAAGATATGACATTTGTGTTTGTACAAAAATTTTTAGGCACACTATGTAAATTTAGTTTAATTTGTATAATTATGGAAGCACTTCACACAACTATTTTTGCCTAGAGCCATGCGAAAAATTAATATGTAGGAGATGGGCTGTTCCAGTTTCAGTCTGCATCTAAGCTTTTCCTTTGGGACAAACATTTATACGCTGCTAGAGTAATAGAGCACTGGGAAGCAGCAGGCTCTAGTGGAACAGGACAGTTTACAGCTTAAAACAGGTCATGGCTGACTAGTGTTTGCCCTGTGACCTTCGGCACATTGTTAACCTCACAGAGATTCCGTTTTATCATCAATAAATGGGGCAAAAAATATCTTATAGGTGACATTATGGTTGTGAAAGAAAATATATGTAAGTATACATATGTATTAATTTAGATGTGTGCTGAAACATTTAGAGATGAAAATACATGAGGTCTGGGTGTTATCTTAAAACACTCCCAACAAAAAAGGGTTAAGAGAGAGGTGAAATAAAAAGACACCAAACCAATGGTAATTAAACTAGTGAAGGATACATGGAAGCTTGTTGTATTTTCTACTTTTATATACGTAATGAAAATATTCACAATAAAAAGTTAAAACTATCTTATAGGTGGAGGTTTGTAGAGTTCTTGACATACAGTAATTACTAAGGAAATGTTTATTTCATTTCTTAATGTTTAGTAGAGGGATTAAATATATGTGTATAGCCCTGGATCAGTGGATAAAGCATCAGCCTGGGTTTCATTCTGATCAAGGGCACGTACCTTGGTGGCAGGCTCCTGCCCGGCCTGGGCCCTGGTCGGTGCGTGCAGGAGGCAACCAATCAATGTGTTTCTCTCCCATCGATATTTCTCACTATCTTTCCATCTTGTTCTACTCTCTCTAAAATTTACTGGAAAAATATCATTGGGTGAGAATTAAAATGTGTGTGTGTGTGTGTGTGTGTGTGTGTGTGTGTGTGTGTGTGTGTAATTATGTAAAATAATATGTAAATAAAATAATATAGCTTCCACTAGAAACTCTAATTTTAATAAACCTGACCCACTCACAACTTTAAAAAACCTAGAAAAGGCTCTCCAGCCACAAAACTTCCTCAGAAGGTTCAGGCAAGTCTACAGACTTTCTGGAACCTGAACTGAACACCAGTCCCTACAAAAATCCTCATCAAGCTCTCCAGGTCTCTTCCGGCCCCATAGGTACTGGATATTTGGTGCTTACTAGCCAATACAGGTATAAGACCAAGGAAGCCAGGACCTGCTGATATGTCTGTGACACATTTCCAGCCTTGCTTGGCCTCATTTCTATCCATTGTAGAATTTGTAAGTGGTTGAGGTTGTTGCTCCTGTCTCTTAAAGCACACAAGGAAATACTTATTTTCAAGATTGAGATTGTTGGGTAAGTGACGCTAAACATTAGTATTACATGAAAGATATGAAATATCTAAATCTACCTTGCCAATATTTTGACTTCTGACTTCAAAGGTTCCTTTCTAGAAGAAAAGTAAACATCAATTTTTGTGCATTGTATTGATTTGAAATATTGCCTATTTTCTAATAGAACCAAATTTTATAAAATTGTCACTATTACTAAGGATACTGTTTTAATGTACCAAATTTTAAATTGTCAAATGTCAGAATCAAAGTCAATAACTTTAAATAAACTGTCTCTGTTTACTTTAATATATAATTGACTGTTGAACAACTAGGAAGTTAAAAGTCCACATCCCATGCAGCCAAAAATTCATGTACTTTTGACTCTCCCCAAAATGTAACTAATAGCCTACTGTTAACCAGAAGCCTTACTGATAACACAAGTAGTTGATTAACACATATTTTATATGTTATATATATTATAGACTGTATTCTTACAATACAAGCTAGAGAAAAAAAGTTATTAAGAAAACCATAAGAAAGAGAAAATACATTTACATTATTTATTGAAAAAAAATCCATGTGGAAGTTGGGCCAAGCAGTTCAAATACATGTTGTTCAAGTATCAACTGTAGTCCATTTATCATAAAATATTATTAAATATTTTTAAAGGGGGTCTATCCATATTTCTCCAACCTTATTTCTACCATTCAATCTCAGGTCACCTGTAGTTACTATAAAAGCCTCCTTCTTTAAAGCCTTTCTTCGCTGATTATTTTGGAACTTGTAGATTTATAAAATAAAAAATTCCCCAAATGTCCTTTAAGGTAAAATCTCTATGGAAAATATGAAATTCGACCTCCTTTTCATTTTAAACAAATGTAGCTTTCATTCTCTAACTAAGTAAATTTGCTTTCCAACACAGTCAACCAGTTATTTTAGCCAGCTTCCAAACTAACACCAATCACTCTGACCAAATGAAATACTCCAGTTTGACATATTATTGGAGGTGGCTGAAATAATTGACATGGCTTTTATGTGCCACTGATATTGCACCTATACTGTATAATTATTTACTTACATGGACATTTCCCTACTTTATTACATAGTCCTTGATTTCTTGGAAAAAAATTTAATCATGAAATATTTTCAAATTCTCTTCTCTTCACAGTATCTGGTTGGCACTAGGCCCTTAATAAAAATTACTGAATTGATAATTGAAATCATCAGTACATTCATGCCATGTATCTATATGCAATAATATATTGTCAAAGACTTAGTAGCTATAGAGTTTGTTTCCAACCATTTTGTTTTATTTGCAGAATTTAGACAGACAAGCTTAAATTCTAGGAACTATTAATACCATGCTTTTGTTTGTATGTTCATGAAATGTAAGTGGTGTCTGGCACTTTGTCAGGCACTATGAGGAATACAAAAATAATGAAATAAGTAGGCCTTACTCTTCAGTTGCTTGCAGCCTGGGATAGGAAGATAAGATACAATGGCCAACCCTAGGCAAAACTGAGGAGCAGTAAAGTTTTCTTTGACATTCCTAAAGCCATATCCTAGGGTTAAGTTGTGAACAGATAATCATGCTCCCTGAATACACTATTTGAGCAAAAACTTGAAGAACTGAGCTTGCTGTATCAAGCTGTTTCCATACTTCTTTCCCAGGGTAGCCCAGCTGGTGCTGCCTAAATGACGCCTGAGAGTCTGTTCCCAAGGATGAGTTGATCTTGGCTTCGTGTTTTGAAAGCCACAGGGACAGTGACTAAATCAGTCCAAGCCCCGTCCCATAGAAAAAACAAGGAGCAGATTTGGTGACTGATGTTAGCTCAGGAAATAGAAAAGAAATACTAGGTACAAAAAGTTGCTTGAAACTTCCTTATTAGTAATCTTTTCTTCTTCTTTTTTTTTTTTTTTTACAAATAAAATGCTTAATTTTTATACAAATGCCTAGTAAAAATATAATTAGCAATAAATCCAAGATGAGTGATTTGATACTTTTTTGTTTTTCTAATGAGGGAAAAATGCCCTTATTTTTTTCTCAAAATGAAGATGTACAAATGAAAGAAGCCCTGTTTATTGTGCTTTAAAATGAATAATTTTCTCCAATTTATGTTTGTCCCTCCATTTTTTTAAAGGAATTTAGAACAAAATCAAGAGAATGGGACAAGCAAGAGATACTATATCAGACTCATCTGGTTTCTTTAGATGCTCAACAAAAAATATTGTCTGAGAAGTGCAATCAATTTCAGGTACATTAATACTATCCTCTAAATGAGAAGAAATTAGAAGTTAAATACTGCTATCTTTGCCAGCTTGTAATCTTTTCACAAGTAGGAATGCCAACTAATAGAAAATAACCAGAGCATTTCTAACATGGGTTAAAGTGCATGAAATATCTATAACGATGAATTTAGTATAACATGTCTCAAAAGATGGTGCTATTAGAAGTGCCCGTTGTTACTATGGTATGTTTTTGCATGCCTGTGGGCAAGTCACTTAGAAAGTCTAGGGTTGCTTTGTCCGGGCCCTCAAAAACTTTACAGTTTAGACACAGAGATAATGCTTGTCCTGATTTACAGATAACAATGACAAATGAATGGAAAGAATCAAAATCCTTTTAGAAGTCAAAGGAGTAAGAAAAATTTGGACTCAGCCAGGAAACATCCTCCAGCAGGCGTTGTACCTGGAAGAATGGATATATCCTGAGACAAGACAGAATGTATTCTAGGCGGTGGAAATAACAGGGGCAAAGTCACTGGAGGCAAGAGAGCAAACGGCAAATTTGGAAATGGAAAATGGGTCAATTGGCTGGCAGTCCATGTGGGAGATGGGAAAGGGTAGTGGGGGTTTAGCCTGGTGAGTTGGATAAAGATTGTAATACATCTTTAACGCCTGGCTAAGGAATTTAAAATTTTCATTAAAGTCAATAAGGCCCTAGCTGGTTTGACTCAGTAGATGGAGCATCGGCCTGAAGACTGAAGGGTCCCAAGTTCGATTCTAGTCAAGGGCCAGTAGCTCAGTTGCAGGCTCCTCCCTAGCCTGGGCCTTGGTCGGGGCTCATGCAGGAGGCAACCAATCAATGTGTTTCTCTCACATGGATATTTCTCTCTGTCTTTCTCTCTCTCTCTTCCACTCTCTCTAAAAATCAATGGAAAAATATCCTCAGGTGAGGATTAAAAAAAAAAAAAAGAGCCAATAAGAAATTATTGTTTGGTTGATATACTTATTTTTCATTCTTACTTTAAGTTACTTGAATTATATGTCATACATGTTCCCCAAATTCAACAATACAAAATAATCTAAAGTAAAATAAAAACCTCATTCCCTACTCTATTTTTATCAATTTAATATAAATACTGTTATTAGCAGTTAGGTATTTATCTTTACTACTGTTTCTTTTGTTTGTACAAACATGTAAAAAAATGTATTTGTGTGGAAGTTACATTTTTTTTCTTTTAAATGTTTTTGTTTTTATTTAATAAATAATCCACGGATATTATTTTGAGTTACTACATAAACTTCTACTTAATTCTGCATAGTATTTCATAGTATATAGTAGATATACCATACATACCATGGTATATAATAGATATTTTTTAAAATAATTTCCTTATTGATATACATTCAGATTGTTTCTACTTTTATGCTATTACAATATTGTAACAAATATCTTTAACTCTTCTGATTATGCTGTAGCTATATAAGTATGCAAGAATCTGTGATGGCTGTAGTCATTAGCAAAGCATTTAAATCACTGAAGTATTTTACCATGGTGCATTATTATTAAAACACAGACTAACCCGTTGTTAGAAAGTGTATTTTTATAAATGAATGTAAAATATTTAAATGAATTGTGAAATTGATGTTTAAGAAAATATAGGTTTAAAAAGTAATTATATTAAGGGATATCTTGAAACAGGCATATCATGAAGAACACTACTTAACTAGTTATATTATTATAAGCAACATTCTCCCAGAATTTGAACATTCAACATCATTAGATTTTAGATGTTAGCATAATGAGGGGTTTTGTTTCATGAATATCTTCCACTTTTTTATACACTTTCATTGGTGTAGCATTTATTTTTGGAAATATCTTTTTTGTCTTTATTAAAGTTTTTGAAACTTAAAAAAATCTTTAGATATTGTTATTCTTTTGCTAGATAAAAATTCTAGAAATAATTATTGAGCTTCCTCACTCAAGGATATGTTTATTGGTTTTAGAGAGAGAGGGAGAAGTATTGGTGTGAGAGAATATCTAGTGATTGCCTTCCATACACGCCTTGGCTGGAGATCAAACCCACAACCTAGGTTTGTGCCCTGACCAGGAATTGAACCTGAAATCTTTCAGTATTTGGGACAACCTCCAACCAACTGGGCCACACAGGCCAGGGCTCTATCATTCTTTATGTAAACTTAAATATGATATTCTCCATTTAAATTTCACAATTTTCATCTTCCCCAGAAGCAGGCACAAAGTTACCAAACTCAACTAAATGGTAAAAAACAGTGCATGGGAGGGGACAGCAACTCTGAAATTCCTCGGTTGATATGTGAACCAGATGCTAGTTGTGAAACGAGTGGAAGAGATGAGTTCATTATTGAAAAACTAAAATCAGCTGTGAGCGAAATAGCATTAAGTCGGAATAAGTTACAAGACGAAAATCAGAAGCTCTTACAGGAACTGAAAATGTACCAAAGACAGTGCCAGGTGAATATATATTTATTTTCAACTGATCTTGCCCATGATTCGTATAATGATAACTCAAAGCTAATTTCATGTGTAAATTCAGTTCGTATTTCCTCTTAGTAACGAATTATCACTTGATGAGTAAATTCATTACTGCCATAGGTACTTTACCCACTAGAGCACCTTGGTTCTGCAGAGGTGTACTGATGATTTGTTCAGTGCAGTGTAACAGAGGCCACTACACACCTTAGATCTCAAAACCAGGGCCCTTTAACCACACACCACCCTCTGTCCTCCCTGTTCACACTCTGACTCAGTGCCTCTTTGGCTTACAGGAATCCTGGGGTGGAGATCCAGGAAATCACTGAGGGTTCGTACTCTAATAATCTCACTAAGCAGCATGGGGGTGACTCTCTGTAATTTATCATCATTAACCTTACCACCATCATTTATCAAACAGTAGCCTGAAATTTGTTTGTTTGTTTCTTTGTTTTTTTCTTAACTTCCACACTGACAGATGTGATTGATAGTTTTTCCAAGCCCTCATTTTCTTAACTCGAAAATATCTTTTCTTTTCTTGTCTTTCTACTTTTTGCAATCACTGCAGTTATACTGCATTCATCAAAATTGGTCATTACCAAATTGACTAAATATGCATTTATTATTCATGGGTAGCCCATGTACATGAGACATTCTGTGGTTCTATCTCCCTTTCTAGGTATTATCTCTCACTTCCAAACGCTCAGCCTCTTTCCTCAATTGGCCTATTTCCTATCTTAGTCCCACTTCATCCCCTCCCCACGCAGAGGATACTTTTCCAGGTCACTACCTGAGCAGACTCCACCCTCTTCTCTAAAGATACTCCACCTCAGGATCTCCTGCCACTTCAACTCCCATCGTCATTTATTAGTCTTGGGCCAACCCCTCATTCCCTCCATCCTGCTCCATTATATAGGGGATTATATATGTGGTTAGTCCTTTAACTTCTTTCTCTGCTAGCATCTACTCTTCTGATGTCCCCTTTCCCAAGTTTGCAAGGAGACAAAATACAAGGCTGCCAGCTTCTGTTCTGTGGCATTTCTAAGAGAAGTCCATCTCCCCCATCCCAAATTCCAGCTTTGTTTAGGAGCAGTTTGTTATCCTAATACAGATTAGAATACAGCTGTAAACAAACAAACAAAGCTAAATCACAGATACTAAACACCAGGAAGCCATACATTCTCCAGGCACAGAAAAGGTATTCCTGATGCTGTCTCTGGCCTCACCATAATAGAAGTGAGATTAGCCCTTACTTTTGCTCTAGAAAGGGTCTAGGTGGTTTCTAGTGTTTAGTTCCACCATCAGCCTACCTAGTCCTGCTGAAGCTGGGTTTTCATGGTTGCTGGTGTTCTGAAGGGTTTCTCCCTTTCAGAGCTACTTTCCCTTCATTTTCCCGGGTACTGGATAACTGCCCATGCCTCTGGCACTGATTTAAAGACCACTTAGTTGATTACCTTCCTCTCCCCCTCGCTCGGACCCCCCCATCCACCCAACCTCTCCTCTAAATTCTGAAGTTTACATGATGCAGCTGTCTTTGTACTGCGAGAGTCTGCACCAGGGGCATTATCAATAGGTTACTTTTTCTGGGTGCTTCCTGAATATTCTCCCCTATATCTCAGGTTATCCTGCACAAACCGAAGAGTTCTCTTTGTCTCTTCTTGAAGTCTTTTGGGCACTGGTCAAGAGAAATCTTTACTTCGCCTGGAACATATTTCATAATTCTGGTTCAGCTTCTTCACTAACAATAACTCCTCTTAATCACACTCAAAAGCATCCTGTTTGCACCTATAACAGCTTCTCAGAACATTCCCTCTGATAGGCCAAGGTTCAGCTTTCAGGCCTTGGCTCACTTGCAGAATAGAGATCGCTGCTCTCAAACAAAGGGGATTTCTATAATACTTTCAACAATATAGATAAACTAGAGGCCGGGTGCACAAAATTTGTGCATGGAGGGTGTGTCCTTCAACCCAGCCTGCACCCTCTCCAATCTGGGACCCAGCCCTCAAGGGATGTCCGACTGCCCATTTAGGCCTGATCCCCCCAACTGCCCTTCCCTGCAGGCCCAGTAGCCCCCAACTTCCTCCTCTGCCAGCCCGGTCACCCCTAACTGCCCTCCCCTGCAGGCTTGATCACCCCCAACTGCCCTCCCTTGCAGGCCTGGTCCCTCCCAACTGCCCTCCCCTGCTGGCCATCTTGTGGTGGCCATCATGTGTCCACCTGGGGGCAGCTATCTTTGACCACATGGGGGCAGCCATCTTGTGTGCTGGAGAGACAGTCAATTTGCATATTACTCTTTTAATAGGTAGGATTATTAGATAGGATAGAGGCCTGGTGCACAGTGGGGTCCGGCTGGTTTGTCCTGAAGGATGTCCTGGATCAGAGTGGGGGTTCCCTTGGGTCGTGGGGTGGCCTGAACAAAGGGCTTGTGGTGGTTTTCAGGCTGGCCACTCCCCCCCCCCCCCCAGCGACCCAAGCAGAGGCCCTGGTATCTGGGATTTATTTATCTTCTATAATGGAAACTTTGTAGCCTTGAGCAGAGGCCAGGGCCAGCCAGGAAGCTTGGCTTCCTCCATCACTGGGGGCAACCCAAGCCTTCTGCTAGCTCCATGGCTGCAGCCATTTTTGTTGGGATTTATTTATCTTCTATAATTGAAACTTTGTAGCCTTGAGTGGAGGCCAAGGTTGGCCAGAGTGGTGAGAAGCTTGGCTTCCTCCATTGCCAGGGAAACCCAAGCCTCCTGCTTGCTCCTTGGCTGCAGCCATCTTGGTTGGGTTAATTTGCATACTCACTCCTGATTGGTTGGTGGCCATGGCTTGTAGGCATAGCAGAGGTACAGCCAATTTGCATGTTTCTCTTTTATTAGTGTAGATTAGAAAAAAGAAAAAGAAGTCACTGCTCTTATCCCCCTCTTGTTGTCCTGTCTGGGAAGCATGACTAACTTTCTGTAATGCTTTCCTTGAGCAATCCTACCCTTTTGCATCTCAGTACTCCATCATTTATATCTCTCCAAAAAATAAATTGGAGAGTCTTATAAAAGAGAGTTTGTTACAAAGAGAGGAAGAGTGTACATTGAGAAATATTAATGAATTAATATTCCCAGTTCAGATTATAATCTCAACCCTCTCCCCAGGTAATTGCTTAAACCTGTGCTTCTCACACTTACCACACTGACACACACCTATCAACAGGAAGAGAGCAAGTGCAACCTGAAAGTCTGAACATGTAGCAGGAAGTGAGAGAACGCAAACCACCAGATGGCCAAGGCCATCCTGGCCTTTAACAATATCATTTCATTGACTTGCCCTCCTGAGCCAAGATCAACAGGATATGACTCACCCCTCAACCTAAGATTTATTCAAACTTCCAGGGCCTAACACATACTCCTGAGAAGGCTCTGTGGGTTGTCTGGGCTAAGGAAAGTCCATGCTACCCACTTTGACTTTTCCTTATGTATACATATGTTAATGTATTTAACAATTCATTAAATGTCCCTGGATATATCCTAACAAAATAAAAACCCAGTTATTCAGGGAAGTCAATGTAATTATCAAATATAATTTTATGGGTATTTATACTACAGGTTATAAAATAACAGTATTAACTGTCTAATCAGTGGTTCTCCTTGAAATCAGTGGTTCTCTCCTGGGTGATTTTGCTCCCCAGGTGACACTTGGTAATACCTGGACACATTTTGGTTCTCATTACAGGGGAAAGGATTATTAATGGTATCTAGTGGGTAGAGGCTAGGGATGATGCTAAACATTCCACAATGCACAAGACAACCCTCATAACAAAGAATTATCCAGACCAAAATGTAAATAGTGCTGGGTTCAGAAACTTTGCTTTAAATTTTGAAATGTTAGTTATCTCATATTCATCACCAGTAATTTTCTACTTTATGATGTTGTTCATGGTTAATGATAAATTTTAATGCGGTTGTTACTATTGATTTATTGTCCACCAATTTCTATGTGAAAGTTACCAGAGTTATTTTTACAAACATTTATTCATTAAAAATTTTAATTACCCTTGGATCTAGGAACATTATTAAATTTAAACTAAGAATTTTAATTTTATATTTTACCAAAAAAATGCATGTGTTAAAAAGTAAACCAGATAATTCTAGGTTATATGTTAGACACACACACACACAATTTAATTCTAATGAAGCTTTTTGAGAAGCAATTTGGTTTTTAAAAATTCAGAAAAATACTGAAAATAATGCTTTCATTTGGACATTTCTCTATTTTATTTCCAAATTTTTCTCATGTTTCATTCTTTTGCTTTAGAATAAATATTAAGTGATAAGATGTCAATTATTTGCTATTTGGTAGCTGATTTGAAGGTTTAAAATCTTAGCTTCTTTATTAAATAGACTAACCTTGGAGGAAAAGGGGAATGGGGGGTGGGAAGAGATTAACTAAAGAACATATATGCATATATGCACAACCCATGGGCACAGACAACAGTGTAATGAAGACCTGGGGAGTGGGTGGGAGTAGGGAAGGAAAGGGCTACATGGAGGCGGCAGAGGTAAATATATGTAATGCTCTTCAACAACAAAGACAAATTTTTAAAATAATAATCCTATCTAATAAAAGAGAAACATGCAATTGACCATATGTTATACCCACCAGCCAATCAGAGCGAGTATGCAAATTAACCCAATAAATATGGCAGTGGCCATGGAGCTGGAGGGAGTAGGAGGCTTGGGTTGCCCCTGGCGATGGAGGAAGCCAAGCTTCCCACCTGCTCTGGCTGGCCCTGGCCTCCACTCAAGGCTACAAAGTTTTAATTATAGAAAATAAATAAATCTCAGATACTTGCTTCCAGCCAACCCTGGTTTCTGCTCAAGGAGGTGCTAAAAAAAAAAAAAAAAAAAAAGGAGGGGCTGGGAACTTGGGTTGCCTGGGGGCATGGCCAGCCTGCAAACAGCCATCAGCTCCTCACCCAGGCTGGCCAGGCACCCCAGCGGGGACCCCCACACTGAAAGAGGTATGGCCAGCCTGAAAACAGCCCTCAGCCCCTCACCCAGACGGGCCATGCCCCTCCAGCAGGGACCCTCACCCCCTGGGGACATGGCTGGCCTGCAAATCACCACAGGCCCCTCGCCGAGGCCACCCCACACCCCAAGGGAATCTCCACCCTGATCCAGGACACCCCTCAGGGCAAACCAGCCACCCCCCAACCCATGTACCAGGCCTCTATCTATACTAATATAAGGGTAATGTAGTAATTAGACTGGGAGACCTTCCAGGAGACCTTCTGGACATTCTTTTGGACAAAGCCATGGTGGTGGGGCCGAGGTAGAGGCAGTTAGAGGTCAAGAGGGGAGGGCAGTTGTGGGTGATCAGGGCAGGATGGGACAGCAGTTGTGGGTGATCGGGCTGGTGGGAGGCAGGGCCGTTGCGGGTAAGCAGACCAGTAGGGGGGCCATTTGGGAGCAAGCAGGCCATCAGTGGGGGGCCAGTTGGAGGTGATCAGGACAGTGGGGTGGGGGGAGAAGTTTGTAGTGAGCAGGCCAGCAGGGAGTAGTTGGGGGCAAGCAAGCCAGTGGGGAGAGAAGGTAGGAGTGAGCAAGCCAGCAGGTTGGGGCAGTTGGAGTGAGCAGGCAGCACAGGGAGCAGTTGGGGGTGATCAGGCTGGCAGGGATAGTGCATTTGGGGGCAAGCAGGCTGGTGGCAAGGGGCAGTTGGAGGCGAGCAGGCTGGTAGGCAGAGTGGTTAAGGGCAATCAGGCAGGCAGTCAGGTGAGTGGTTAAGGGCCAGCAGTCCCGGATTGTGAGAGGGATGTCCAACTGCCTGTTTAGGCCCAAACCCTGTAAACCGGCAGTAGGACATTCTTCGAGGGGTCCCAAATTGGAGAGGGTGCAGGCCAGGCTGAGGAACAACCTCCCCCCTGCACAAATTTTGTGCACTGGGCCTCTAGTAAAAAAAATTAAATAAAATCACAGCTTCTCTCAAAGCACTAGGCAAATTTCTAACTAAACAGATGGACCTTAAGCTTGTTTTACAAAATGTGTAGTTTACAAAATGGGAATAATTAGAGGTAAGTAATTACTGTAACCAGTACTATAATTAGAAAGAAGTTTTTCTTTTTGCAAAACTGTCATATGACAGTGTTCCACATCTTGCACATGAATTTAAAAAAACAATAATTTCAATGTGAATTACTGTCACTTATTGTGTATAAAATTCTCCTTGGTTTATAACACACTTTAATACCATGTGCATTTGAATTTTCACATGAATCACATCTTCTCACTGTCCTTCTACAACACTGAAATGTGTGAGTATACATATGAATTTCATTGAAAATATTTAATCACTATGCTGCACTACACTTACATTTATAAAGTGTGCAATATTTCTCATGGGTGATTAATGAGAAATAAATTGTTCTGATTTTTTTCAAATGTTTATGCCAAGAAAACCTTGACCCCTTTTTGTTTGCTTGTTAATGTGTCATTAAATACTATAGCAACACTGTCCAGTGGAAATATAAGCCATGAATATAATTTGAATTTTTCTAGTAGATACATTAAAAGAATTATTAAGAAATAGGTGAGATTAATATATAATAATAATATATTTTCTTCAATGGACATATACTTGAAATATTTCAATATGTAATCAATGTAAAAATTATTAATGAGATATCTCCTATTTCTCTTTATACTAAATCTTCAAAATCTGGTGGGTATTTTACACTTACAATATATCTCAATTTAGATAGTAAGTCTTCATTTGAAATACCTCATCTGTACTTAGATTTCATCATATTTACAGTTTAAAAAGTGGCTTTACTTACCCCAGTCATTCCCAAAAAACTTGACAGTATTCTAATATCTGAAACAAATACCAAAAAAAAATCCTTTTCCTGAATATTTGCATCCACATTGAAAATAACTGATTTAACTTTTATGCAAAAGCATGCCAATTTTAAAACTAATCTCAGTTAAATAAATTCACTAATTCTTAGGTCAACTTGATATTATTAATATTGAATTCAAAGGGATATTGCATAAGTCAAAAAACAACTCTCACTTTATTAAAGAGGTAAATTGACTTCTTTTAAGTCAATTTCCATTCTGTTGTCAATTATAATAAAACTTTTTCATATTTAATTGTATAAGAAACATGTAAAATCATTACTGTTGATTTGTATTATGAAGAATTTCAATTTTAACACAAACCCCCTCTGTGTAGAGCTAAATCACAATAAATAAGCACTTTTCCCCCTTAATGATATCTCCAAATGTTAGTTACTCTTACAGGTATTATTTTCGTTAGCAGTAAACAAATAGACTCCATTGTTAGGACATTTTATAGAATTTCTGTTAATTCCAGCCCGAGGTGACACTACAATTCATTGGCCTGGAGTTGGAGACTCCTGTGTCTCACTGCCCAAGTGGAGGCAGGCCCACTTTTCTACATGCAGCTTCATGTTAGCTTGCTCCCTGTTGGCAAATTTGCAAAGCAAGGAGCCCAGATAGTTGTCTTCAACTG
The DNA here is from genome assembly GCA_027563665.1 of Antrozous pallidus. Lineage (NCBI taxonomy): Eukaryota > Metazoa > Chordata > Mammalia > Chiroptera > Vespertilionidae > Antrozous > Antrozous pallidus. The sequence continues at coordinate 62,700,162 of CM050520.1, forward strand.
GACAAAGTAATGTATGACATTTACATCAGATTAATTTGTGTTACTACTTGCTAATCTATTGTTTCACATTTCTTTTATTTTAAAATTTTAAACTTATCTAAAAGTCCCATTGTTTGAAACAGGCACTTTTTCCAAATAAGACTATTAAATTACCTATTTGAATATATTCTTACTAGTGGCCTGGTGCACAAAATTTGTATACATTAAAAGGGGATTAATTAGAGGAAATATTTTAATATTGCTATTTGCCCTTTCTCATAATAGAATTGTAAGAGATGAAAGAAAATTAGTAAAATGTATATGAAAATCTCCCCCCTGTTAGAGTCTGGGGGACCCAGAGTTACCTCAAAATCGTGTGAGACCCAGACCCAGCTGGACCCACTCCTGTCAAGCCCTGCAGGGTGGAGGGCTCAGCCTCAGGTTCCCCGGCCCCAGCACAAGGGCACGAGGGTGTGATGACCATTTGCATATTAGTTCTTTAATATATAGGACTAGAGGCCCACTGCATGAAATTTGTGAATGGGGGGATGTCCCTCAGCCCAGCCTGCACCCTCTCCAATCTGGGACCTCTCAGGGGCTGTCTGATGCAAGCTTAGTCCTGATCCCCATGGGTTCAGGCCTAAACTGGCAGTCAAACATCCCTCTCACAATCTGGAACGGCTGGCTCCTAACCACTCACCTGCCTGCCTGCTTGATTGCCGCTAACCACTTCTGCATGTCAACCTAATTGCCCATAACTGCTCCCCTGCCGAACTGATTGACACCTAACTAACTGCTCCCCTGCTGGCATGATCGCCCCAACTGCTCTCCCCTGCTGGCCTGATTACCCAAAACTTCCCTCCCCTGCCAGCCTGATGACCTCCAACTGCCCTCTCCTCCTGGCCTGATCATTCCCAACTGCCCTCTCTTGCCTTGAACTGCCTCCTCCACTGGGCCCCACCTCCACTGTGCATGTGGCCATTTTGTGATGGCTATCTTGTGATGGATATCATGTGACAACATAAGGGGATGACACTACCTAGACTATTATTAGTATAGAGACTTTTTTCAGAGCCAGCCAGGAACTTCTGGAGCTAAGATATTACAATTAAATCCTTCACTGAACCAGGTCTCCTGTAAAATAATGTAAATTCTAAGGCTTTGGTAAAAAAAAAAAAAAGTTTATCTGGGAATGCATAAGTTCGATACTGTGCACACCATTATATTTCTAAGAATTTTTGGATAAGAATTAATGAATAAGAAAACATATATCCACACACATAAGGTTGTACATATATTTTCAAAGCAGTATTGTTCATAATAGCTAAAAAGAAGAAATCCAAATGTCCATCAACTGCTGAATAAATAAATAAAATGTGGTATATTCATACAATTCAATATTATTGATAAATAACAAGGAATGGCATACTACAACATGGATAAACCTTGAAAACATTATGCTAAAGGGAAAGAAGCCAGCCACAAAAGGCCACATAGTGTGTGTTTTAATTTGTATGAAAGTTCCGGAATAGCGAATTCCATAGAGACAGAACATACTTTAGTGGTTTCCAGGGGCTGAGGAGAAGGGAATGACTATTAATGGATATTAGGTTCATTTTGGGAGTAATAGAAATGTACTTGAATTAGATAGTAGTGATGCTTGCACAAATTTATGAATATACTAAAATCCACTGAGTTGTATACTTAAATGGATGAATTTTAAAGTATCTACAATAATAAAAGAGAAACATGCAAATTAACCATCACTCTGCTACACCCACAAGCCACACCCACCAGCCAATCAGGAGTTGGTATGCAAATTAACCCAACCAATATAGCGGCCGGCCATGGAGCTAGAGCAAGCAAAAGGCTAGGGTTGCCCCAGTGATGGAGGAAGCCAAGCTTCCTGCCCTGGCCAGCCCTGGCCTCCACCCAAGGCTACAAAGTTTCAATTATAGAAGATAAATAAATCCCAACAAAAATGGCAGTGGCCATGGAGCTGGAGCTGAGCAAGGGCCTTGGGTTGCCCCCAGTGATGGAGGAAGCCAAGCTTCCCACCCACCCTGGCTGGCCCTGGCCTCCACTCAAGGAGTAGCTAAAAAAAAAAAAAAAAAGGAGGGGCTGGGACCTTGGGTCCCCAGGGGTTGATCAGGCCAGGATTATAAGGCAGGGGCCATTGGGGGTAAGCAGACCAGTAGGGGGGCCAGTTGGGGGTGAGCAGGTCATCAGTGGGGGTCAGTTGGAAGTGATCAGGACAGCGGGGTGGGGGCAGTTTGGAGTGAGCAGGCCAGCAGGGGGACAGTTGAGGGTGAGCAGACCAGTGGGAAGGGGAGATAGAGGCAAGCAGGCTGGTGGTAGGGGGCAGTTGGGTTGAGCAGGCCAGTAGGCAGAGTGATTAGGGGCAATCAGGCAGGCAGGCAGGTGAATAGCTGGATCCAGCAGTCCTGGATTGTGAGAGGGATGTCCGACTGCGGGTTTAGGCCCGATCCTTGTAAACTGGCAGTAGACATCATTCAAGGGGTCCCAGGTTGGAGAGGGTGCAGGCCAGGGTGAGGAACATCCCCCACCCCCTTGCATGAATTTCATGCACCAGGCCACTAGTGTGGATTATATTTGAATAAATCTGTTATCAAGTATATATTAAGAATTATTGAACTGACTTTAAAAAATATCTGTTTTTATAGCCTTTATTAGCAGAGAAACCCCCTGCCCTCAGAACACAACCCACTCTGTCTTTACCTATAAGCTACAGATCTATTTCACTTTGTGTGAAACAAATTATCTTTGTGTCTTCACTGTTTTGGCTGGAGTAGTAAACAAAAAATCTAAACTTCTGTTCCAAAGTCTGTCGCTTAGGAGCTGTGTAACTTTGGACCAAGTCTGGCCCTCCACCTACTCACCTATAAGCATGGCAATGGATTTCATGAACAGGGTCAGGCACACTTAATAAATATTTGTTTCCTTGTATAATTCAGTGGAAGAGATATGATGATATGGAAGGACTCTGCTCCTCCTCTCTCCCAGGGAACAGTCAAGTACTGCTGGAGAACATCCTCCGCAGGTCCAGTCACAAACCTCATGTGAGGACTCAATGCTGCCAGGAATCCCACTGCACTGCTCCAACTAGCTCACTCCCAATCCCAACTCAGGCAGTTTCAAACCTTTCTCACTCTCAAAAGTCACTCCCAAGCCCCTACCTCCAATTCTTCTTCCTTTTTTCTTCCTAAGGAAAAAAGAAGGCACCTTGTAGCCACCGTCTTATCTCCCCATGTCCAAATGCATGAACTTGTCTAGATCCCATCTTCCATCTTCCTTCTTTCCTATTGCAAAAGAGGACATGTGGAGGTATTTGCATTAGGCAATACATCCGCTTGTGCTTTGGGAACCATCCTAACCACCTTCTGAGGAACCTGACACCATTACTATTACCCCTTCTCTCTCCTAACAGCTTTTAAATTTGCCCAAGTCTCTCCTGCTAACAAAATAAAACACTGGACTCATAGGATTGCTGGTGTTTCTAGTGACCAGCTAACGTAAGGCTACCCTTGGACAGTAGTGGAACCATGATTTGTAATTTACTTTGTTGGACAGCTTTAAAATTATATATTTTTTGCTATTATCAAGTTTAAATTGGGAATTATTTGCATTTATCCGCGTTTTATGCATTGATATTTTATTCATATTTTTATATTTTCCTCTTTCAAAGTAACATACAGTGTGACCATATTTGTGTGATTATTTTATTATTCTTTATCATTATCACTGGGTTGTCAGCTCGTTGAGGAAAGATTTTCTGTCTGTATCCTCGGTGTTGAGTGCATAATAGAGCTCAGTAAATATTTGTTGAAAAAAAATGAAGAAATGAATTCTCTAAGACAGAGCCAGCAAAGGCTATCAATCCGTTCATTTGAAATTAGGCTGGTTCATAGATGTTAAACATTTTAAACTGTGTTATTATACATCATGACATCCAAATATGAGCATTGACCATGTTTGTTGTTTTTATTGAGGCCATGGAAGCAGGACTCTCAGAGGTGAAAAGTGAGTTACAGTCACGTGATGATCTCCTGAGAATTATAGAAATGGAACGACTGCAGTTGCATAGAGAATTATTAAAAATAGGAGAGTGCCAAAATGCTCAAGAAAATCAAAAAAGGTAATTCTTTATATTCAGCAGCCTGAAAGAAACTGCTCAAAATATACTATTTGACTTTTTAAGAATTTTATATTTGAAACTAGAATTAAAAGTCTCTTTGTTTTGTATTAACATGCTGTTAATATTAGATATTAACAATCAAATTAATGGTTATTTTATCTTCAAAATTAATATATTACCTAGAAAATATATCATGTTCTGGTTTATGGATACGTATGTGTTATACTGAGTCAGAAATTTTCTTAGAACTTTTATTCTTCAGGATGTTATTGAAATAATACAATAAAGCTGGTATTTAATTATATATAAATATAAATAATATTTATTTTATATTTTTGAAATGCCTTTAATTTGATTGCCTATAAACTTGTTAACTTTTTCACCTATAAATATTGTATTTAATTTTGCCTCCACATTCATCACTTTATCAGTTCCATTTAAGGGTTTTGTTAGAAATATTTTTCCTCTTTTAAAATCAGACAGATATTGCATATTCCATAACCACAAAGGAAATGGACTGTTGGTGATTATTAAATATTTATGCTTGTGTATAGACAGTGTGATGGTTCCAACCATTCATTCATATTCTAATTTTATTAGAACTTGAATCCTTCTCAATTCTGAAGGCTATTGCCAGACTAATGATAGGATTTTAAAAACTGAATAGTCAAATGGTGAGAGATGTTTTATTGAAAGATGATTACATTGTTTTAAAGGTAATAATTATTTCTTCAAAGTTGTGCCTGCCTGAGATCTACCCTTTACAAAAATGGCAAATTAAGATTCTTAAAAAAAGACCTATTGTACGTCTCACCAAGGATGGTAAAATGCCTCCTATTAGGCAGTAAGCATTATTGAGTGCTCTGTATACAAGCTGTGTATCATCATCACCAATCACTAATAAATCTATTGGAAATATATTGTGTGCAAGGCACTGTTCCAGGGTAGTGAATTGGTGAGAAATATCTTCATACAAGGAATGAATATGCCTTAAAACATAAATTTCCTAGAACACCAAACTGCCCAACCAAGTCTCCTGTCTTTTGAAGAGGAGCTGTCTGTCTCACAGGCCAGTGCTAAATTCCAAGCAGAGCCAACTTTCCTTCAACTCATGATTTAAGCTAAAATCTTGCAATTATTCACATATTTGGCCAATACAACTCTTGTTATGCCTGGCTGCCATCCTCTATTTATGTTGGTATTTATTTTGGTCTCCAAACTACATCTTTCTCATTTGGATCATATTATTCAGTTCTAGTATTCTGAGACTTGATGAACAGTTATTTAACTTTCACAGTTTCTATTTTATTTTAGACTTTGAGCATACTCTTCTCAGCCTTCATCTTTTCCGCTGAAAGTTCCTAATCCTAATTTGTTCTCATATGAGTGTGGTCCTGCCCTTTATATTGTTTCGGTTTCTTTCATTTGGACACTGTTTCTTCTTTATAGCTGTGTTAAGGTGAAGCAGCCGCTGAGAGTAGACATACAATAGTTTTAGAGAAATAGCATTGTAATGTTTTTATTCATGATCAGAACTTCTCTCAATAATGCTAAGTTTTTGTTAGCTTTCTCTTTTTTTCAGTTGCTGAAACACCTTGGGCTGATATGTTCTGAGAGTTATTAAAAATATTTCCAACACTTCTTTCCTACGTGACAAATGATAGTTCCCTTTTATATTTATATTACCATTTTACATTAGCATGACTATTGTTTTCTTCTATGAACTTGTACACATTGAAGTTTGATATTTGTTCTATTCACTCAAATTTACAAAATCATCATGAGGATTTTACCATTCAGTTTAGTGTTCCATCCCCTGAAATTGCTTAGAAAGAACTGAAAAAAGAAAAATTCATTTTCAAATGAATAATAAAATGTTAAGGTTGATCTTAAAATAGCATGTTAGGAGAATACTGGGTAAAATGCTCCCAATATATTACTGAGTGAATACTAGCAAAAGAAGACTGAAAAATATATGTATGGTACATTCTAATTGTATGGGAAATGTGTATGTATGTATATACATGCATAGTAAAAAAAAAAAAAGAAAGAAAGAAACACAAAAATGCTGATGATGTTTTTCTTGGAGGACATTATAGCAGCAAATGTACTCCATATTCTGTTTTCTATACTCAACATATACAGGATGTGCCCCCCAAAAATGTATATATTCTTTGAATAATTATTAATTCCAATGGGTTAAGTCTGGAAAGAAAGAAACATAAATTGAGCTATCAGTGTTAAATGTGTATACATTTTCTTGGACACTGTATATTTGATTTTAAAAACACACATCCAGTCTAGACACATGTATCTCAAGGATAGCACTATAAATTTGCACCTTTTAAAATATCTACTTTTAATCTCTTTATTAGTTATTTTCCTCAGGTTTTGTTTTGGTTATGTGACTTGAGTTTTTGATCTGTGTACCCTTTTACAAAATTCTTTGGAAATCTAAAATTGTATGAGTGGGCACATTTCTCAGAACCCTGGACTGGACCAGATTAGTCAGGCAATAGAACGCACACTGCTTTCCTCGCCTAGTTATCTTTATTTATTCTGCTTTAATGATTTTATTTTACCATCTTCCCTGATGTACACATTACCTGCTTATACTACTCCAAACTTCCTGTGGAAATTGTACTTTATATATTAATTCTCGCTTTTACTCTCTATATCCATACGTGGTTGCAATTCCATTTTATAAATTGGACAGCCAAAGAATAGATGTAGTTGAGCTCTCTCTGAGTAGTCTGTCAGATTCCACACTTTTATGGAGTGGTTTCTCCCTGATTCCTGCTGACATAGTTTCTTTCCATGCTGTAGAAACAACTCAGGTGTATTTCCTTTTCTGATGGCTCTCAAGCTATTTTATTATAGGAGTCAGGCTTTGTCTTCTCATCCAAAAATGTTATCTCCATATGCAAACCAGTATTCTGCCAATTTTTAATGCATAATTAAAATTCCATATTAATTGCTAGCTGGATTTCTTTTTCCAGCTAAAAACATTTGCACTCAGTTAAATATGTAAACACTTACGAGATCTGAATGTGTTGTGACTTGCAATTTCTGTACCTTGAAATGTTTCCAATAAACTAATAATCTACCTGTGATGGTTTAAATTAACAATATAATACAATTTATCTAGTTAACTTGATTTTTACTCCTTTGGATTTGTAGATTTGAATCATCTTATTCACCTTCTATTAAAGAACCAGAAAGGAAAAGGAAAGAACTGTATTCACTGTCCCCAGATCAACCAAATCATGAGAAAGAGCTGACTAAGGTACGGGGAAATAAGGAGCTCCATTCTTCCAGGCAGTCTTTCCCTGGAGGGGAAACGGGGGAGGCCTTCCTTCCACTCCCTTCTTTTTCCTTCTATATTCTTCTCCAAGCTGCTAGAACTGACATTCTACTGTGTGCTGCTCCAAAAACCACAAACACTAGGACATGGCTCTGTCACGGGAGACTGCCTGTGACATGTGGAGGGCCTGTAGCTCCGTGAGAGGGAGCTTAGAGCAAGAAGTATGAGACCACAGATGGCATCAGCCACATGTTAGGGTGTAAGCTTGGGAGTTGTGTACACAAGTTGCTCAGGGTCCCCATTTCTAGGATGGGGATGAGATCATTAGTACATACCTTCTAAGGTTGTGATGAGGCTCAAATGAGCTACTCAGATAGCACTTACCATGTGCCAGAAGCTGTTCTAAAGGCTTCACAAATCCTAATTCATTTATTCCTCACAACCATCTTATAAGGTAGGTACTACTATCATTCTCTTTTAATATTTGAGGAAGCTAAGGCTAGGTCATTTTCCCCAATATTGTACAACTAATCTGGCAGAGGCCAGATAAGAATCCAGGTGATCTGGCGCAGAGTTCATACTCTTCCTCTAAGTTAAAATTCATGAAATAATAACACAGGTGAAGTGCTTAGAATAGGGCCTGCCTAGCTCAGAGGAAGCATCTGGTATTCATTGGCTGCTATTGATATAGGTTAAACCCACATTTTGTCACTGAGCACCTACCGTGTGCCAAGTGCTCTCCCAGGAGCTAGAAATACAAGGATGAGTAAGACCTGGGCACTGTGGTTCTTACTCCTACAAAAAGTATACTCTCTTCCCCCTCTAGAAAAATCCAGTAGTGGCTCTCTTCCATGAGTTTATCACAGCTACTACTCACTTCTCTGGTTCTTTCGGTTTGAGGATACACAGAATATCCAATGCGGTATAATCTAAACAATTGCTAAAAGTAGGAAAAACCTGGGTGTAGGTTTGAATTACCAGCACAGTGCCAGATACACAATAAGTGAAAAGAACTCTTAAAGAATGAATTCATTAATATTAGGGCTCAGATCTGCCATAATTGTATGGGGTCATAACTTCAATTATTGTTTGTATAAATTCAATAAATATTCACTGAGCATCTCTAGCTACTCTGCTTCTTTCTGTCGGAAATATGAAAGATAATGTGAAAGATAATGCTGATGTGAGAGGTAAATCCTGCCTCCCAGAGAGCTGACTGTGAGGCAGCTATGATGTGTAGGAAAGGTGATGTGCATCAATGGCCATTTTCCTTATATTTTTCACATATTCCCATAAAACTGATTTTACTGGTATGTAAAACTATAACTTTAAAACACTGTTCTTTCTGGTGTCTCCAATGGATACATTATGCTCAAATGTTGATTAAAGCCACCTAAAGTGTAGTTACACTGTTCTTGACCTCATAGATCTAGAAAGAGTAATAAAACTTTGAGTAATATAAGGAATATGCCTATTTTACACTGTTTTGCTATGGAAGGAGAGAATACAAGACACAAATCTCCCCACAGGCCCTGGGAGACCTGTAGATCATGCACTGCCATGCAGGGAAGGCAGCAAAGGACTTGTGTATAAATAGCTATAGCTCCCAGGAAGTGTTTGTGGAGAGCATTTTCATTCTCTGGTATACAACCAACAAGTGCCATATATTATGTTTCTTCACTTTTTAACATAGAGCTAGTTTTAGTCATTTATTTGTAATAAAACTGACATTTTTAATAAAGCCAAAAATTATTTATAGCTAGACAAGTTAATCTCATTTAGAGGAAGTTTTTCAGTACAGCGTGTTTTAATAACTAAATGGGAAAAACAGTTTATTCCATTTTCATTATAGCATATTCATTTTCTAACATTAAAAACAAGCAAGCATGCAAACTACACCACAGGGATACAAACAGCAAAATTCAAACTGGGACCAACTACAAAACAACCTAGTTTTAAAAAATTGTAAGGAGAAGCCCAGAGAGAGAAGATTGGAGACGAAAGGAAACTTATAACATTGTCCTCAGAGTGAGGCACCTGTACTTCTCTTTCCTCATCTCCTCTTTTGCTCCTAGAAGCTGGATAACTTAGACTCAGTCAGTTCCTTGCCCTCTGATGTGTTTTTTGTTTTTTGTTTTCTATCTGTTAAGTGATGGGGTGGGATCATGTGATTTCTAAGATCACGTCCAACTCTGAAATTCCTAAAGCGTTAGTGATAAGAATAGAATCAGATAAGGGTTGGCTGCATAGCTTGGGGCTGGACCAGGTTTGCCTGTGGGACATGCCTATTTTCCACATCAGGGCATCCCACTCCAGCTCTCTGTGTGCAGACCACCCTCGAGGGCTCCGCTCCCAGAGGGTCCACAGCAGTGTAGGTCCTGGAATCAGGCAGCCTGTCACCAGAATGTGACTGCGAGCAGTAATGTGAACTTAATCTTCTAATCTGCCAGGTAGAGAGATGTGTGGGGATTAAGTGAGATGATGTATGTAGAGCACTTAGAACACACACAAGCACATACAAAAAGAGAGGCTTTAAAAAGAGAGGAACTAGTCACAAGGTGGGGCTCAGTTACACCTCAATTCAAGTAAACTTTTAAAATGCATTACACTTCTGATACAATTTCAAATTTGAACACTTCCTGGATATTTGAAGATACTGAGAAATTGTTAGAATTTTTAAGACTTTCTAATGGTAGTCTGGCTATGTTTTAAAAAGAGAGGACTATAGGGGGATGCCCTTTATCTTTTACAGAGATACCATGAAATATTTACAGACTAAATGAAAAAATATCAAGTTTAGAGGGAAGGGCCCTGGGGTAAATTCCCACACTTCTCTTGTGGATGGCCTCTGCAAGACTACAGCCTGACTTCTGACAGCACGCCCAGTCCCAGCCACTCACCCCTGTGCCTCAGCTGTGTACTCTGCCTGGGAGCCTTCCCCATCTCTGCCTTCCATCTGGATTCCATTTACCCTTCAATATCAGCCTGATGTCCCTCCTCTGGGAATCTTGCCCTGATATCCCAGGCTGGATCAAGTACCCCTCCGCCACGTTCTGCCTCTACCATAGACAGCTGATATCTACTGTGTTGTAACTGTTTTCTGTTTCTCCCAAAGGACTGTGATTTTTGAGATTAGTGACTGTGTATTTTATCTCCAAACCCTAAGAATTAGAACCAGTGGATGATATACAGAAAGACAGTAAGAGGCTAGACTAGGTAGAAGATGGGTGAGATATAAGAGAGAATGAAACAGAAGAGATAGAATTTGCTGCCTGAATGCAATGGGGAGGATGAAGGTGGGAGGAGTCCAAGGTGATCTTGAGCTGAGATTGAGAATATGAGACTCCAGAGGCTACGGAAAGAGATATGTTTCCATGGATACATTAAGTTTGAAATTTATCATAACATGATTCTGAAAAACATAGAATTTAGTCACAAAAAGTTCAGCACAATTTAGTAAAAAAAAAGTACTGAATTTAAAGCCAGGAGTCCTAGGTTGTAGTCCTGGCTCTGTCAGTTAGTAGCTTTATGACTTGGAGCAGATCACTTACCCTCCCTCAGCCAATTTTTCTCCCTAAAAAATGCTTGCTCTGCATCGTGGATTCAGGGCTCTTCCACCGCAGCACTCTGGAGTGGTTGCTCAATGGGCATACAATTAAGTTTTACAAGATGAGTTAAGTCCCAGAATGCACTGCACAGCACAGTGCCTGTAGTTAGCAATAAGGTGTTGTGCAGGTAAACATTTAAGAAGGTAGATCTCATATTAAGTGCTCTTATCACACACACACACACACACACACACACACACACACACACACACACACATTAAATAATTAAGGGACACAAGGAAACTTTTGCAGTTAATGGATATGATTATTACCTTGATTGTGGTGATAGTAGCATGAGTGTGGGTCCAAACTCACAAAATTGTGCCCATTAATTATGTGCAGTTTTTTGTACACTAATGAAAGCTGGAGGAAAATGTCTGATAATACTTTCTTCACCTTCTTATCAAAGTACTGTCAGCCGTAGGTGATGATTTATGCACAATAAAAAAATAGAAGTCAGAAATGAATATTTGAAATTGGAAGAAAAAAACAAATGAATCATTATTGTATCTGTTTTTAATTTAGCATTGATCAGAAAATGGGAGTGGTGGGGCCTGCCTACGTTTTAAGGTAGGGTAACAAGAATGAACGCGACCAATACAAGCTTCCAGCTGCTTCATAAATAACAGGACTTGTAAATGTTCCCTGGACTCTGTCTGCTGCAGATAAGGAGCCATCTCTACCAGAAGGAAGAGCACCAGAGCTGTGAGCAGGAAAGAATGAGGAACGAAATCTCTGACCTAACAGAGGAGCTTCATCAGAAGGAGATCACTATAGCAACTATCATGAGGAAAGCTGCCCTTCTGGAGAAACAGCTAAAGATGGAGTTAGAAATCAAGGAAAAAATGTTAGCAAAACAACAGGTATGGGAGCGGAGAACAACCCTGTACAGGCCCCTCTCTTTTTTTTTTTTTTTAGGTTTTCTTTCTTTTTATATATATTTTTTTCAGTATAACTTAGATTTAATAGTAGTACATATGTTTTCCTTTTCCCCGCTCCATTGTCCTCTCCCCAGCCTCCCCTACCCCCCAGCATATGTCCCCAACTGCCCCCCGCCCCGGTGTCTTGCACTCATTGGTTATGCTCATATGCGTGCATACGAGTGGAAGTTAGGTTTTCTCTGTGGTGATTTATTTATTTTTTTATTTTTTTTATTGTTCAGTTTATTAATTACATTGTTTCCCCTTTTTTATCCCCCTATATCTTCCCTCCACCCTGTACCTATCCCACCCTCCGCCCTCATCTCCCCCTCCCCAATGTCCTCTCCCATTGTTGCAAGATTTTTGTCCAATCTCTTGCTGTACTTCCAACAACACTTTTCTCCCCAAGAATTGTCAGTCCATTCCCTCTCTATGTCCATGTTTCTGTTATAGTCACCAGTTTATCTTGTTCATCAGCCTATCAGTTCACTTGATTTTTATGTTCATTTGTTGATAGATGTGTATTTGTTGTTCATAATTTATATTTTTACCTTTTTCTTCTTCCTCTTCTTTAAGAATATCTTTCAGCATTTCATATAATACTGGTTTGGTGGTGATGAACTCCTTTAGCTTTTTCTTATCTGCGAAGCACTTTATCTGATCCTCAATTCTGAATGATAGCTTTGCTGGATAGAGTAATCTTGGTTGTAGATTCTTGCTCTTCATTATTTTGAATATTTCTTGCCACTCCCGTCTGGCCTGCATCGTTTCTGTTGAGAAATCCGCTGACAATCGTATGGGTGTTCCCCTGTAGGTAACCAACTGTTTTTCTCTTGCTGCTTTTAATATTCTCTCTTTATCTTTTGCTCTTGGCATTTTAATTATGATATGTCTTGGTGTGGTCCTCTTTAGATTCCTATATTTTGGGGTTCTGTGTACTTCTTGGGCTTTTAAGTCAGTTTCTTTCACCAGGTGGGGAAAGTTTTCAGTCACTATTTCTTCAAGTAGGTTTTCATTAACTTGCTCTCTCTCTTTTTCTGGCACCCCAATAATTCGGATGTTGGCTTGCTTGAGGTTGTCCCAGAGGCCCCTTACACTATCTTCAATTATCTGAATTCTTTTTGTTTCTTGCTTTTCCAGCTGAGTGGATTTTGCTTCTTTGTATTTCAAATCTTTGACTTGGTTCTTGTGGCCCTCTGCACTGCTTTTAGGACTTTGTGTAATATTTTTTATTTCAGCCTGTGTATGCTTGATTTCTAGTTGGTCCTTTTTTTTATCTGTGAGGGTCTGGTTTGTATCCTCAGAGGTCTTGCACATTTCCCTGAGGGTCTCATTCATTTCTTTGTAAGTATAATTCATCTCCTTGTAAATCTCATTCATTTGCTGGTTGGTCTTGTTTATTTCCTGGTTGGTCTTGTTTATTTCCTGGTAATTCTCATTAAGTTGATCGGCCTTTTGTAGGAGCCTCTTGAAAAGCCTTATAACCGTGGTTTTGAACTCTATGTCTTGTCGTCTTTTCTCCTCCATTTCTTTCACACCTGATTTCTTTCCATGTCTCTGCATGGTGGCTGCTTTATGTGGTGGCTATCCTCAAAGGGACAGTGGCTCAGTCTCCCCAGTTACCTGAGGTGGGTACTCTTACTGCAATCCTTTATGGGTTGTATTCAGTGTTTTTGAATTTAAACCCAGCTTTTTGTTGTTAGCCCTAGGAGGGTTTGACCTCCAGGCCAATTGTCTGTGAAGCTCAGCTGTGCTCAGGTTGGATGGGCGGAGTCTCCGGGCCAAGCAGGCAGCGCTAGCTCCACCCTATGCGGCCCCAGGGGCTCTGTGCCGGGGGCAATGGCTGCCAGCACCTCTGAGAGAGAGCCGCTGTGGAGCTCCACCGGCTGCCGGGGAATTCAGACTGTCCCCAAATGACTTTGCATGCGCAATGTCTCACCCAGGGTCGTAAAACAAAGCAGTCTGACGGTTTTCCGAATGAGAGACAAGTCGCGGTGCGCTCTCTGCACCGTCACGCAGCCGAGCTGTTCGCGGGAGAGCTGCCTTCTCCACAAGCCGGGAGACCCGGCAGCACCCGAGCTTCGGCTTGCCCTCCCACTGTCCAGTTTTCACCCCGTGTGATAGTGGGTTCCCTGGACTTCGCCCAGAGCTGGAGAATCTGTCCAGTGGGATGCCCCTGTCTCCCCGTTCGAGAAACCTGGCCGGTTTTCAGCCGCCCGCCCTCTCCGCGGCGCGCACTCCAAACCTCTCTCTGCGCGCGAATCTTTCAACGCTGTCCGCCGCCGCTCCTCCGGGTCACAGTGTCTTATCTTCACTTTTATTTGTGGAATTTTCACTCGGCAGCGTTCTGGTGATTCTGGAAGGTGTTTGTTCCTTCGTTAAGTTGTAGTATTAAAATTGCTGATTATGACGGCAAGATAGGTGTTTTGCCTTTGCCGCCATCTTAGTTCTCCCAGGCCCCTCTCTTGCTCAGTGCAGACAGCGGCCCTCTTTATTGACGGATAGAAGCATTGCATCTCTCGGCGTTGTCTCTGAGACTAGCATCCCAAAAATGCTTTGTCATATAAAACCTTTGTGAGATCATGCAAAGGTCATCAAAAAAAAAACTAGGGAAATTTGTGACAGTGCAAGATAGTTTTATTAAATCTCATCCTAAAATATTCTGTGACCCATAGTTTGATCACCTCCTATAGTATGCTCTAATTAAAGATTATCTTGAATTTGTTTTCTATAGTTTCCCTCCATTAACATTTTTATCCTTCTAAAAAGCCTCTATTCCACTATTTCCTGGATACTTCTCACCCCCCATTTTATATAATTTATTTTAAGATTTAAAAAAATGAATGTTGAAACATGAAAACTAGTTTATATTTACTGAACATGGACTCAATGTACAGCATGGTTTATGGGGGGGAGGGGGGAAATAACATTCTGCTATTACAACTCTGCAAGTAACTTACCTAGCCTCCCTTCCTCTTTCTTCCCTTCCCTCCCTCCTTTCTTTCCTATTTATTTTGAAATTCCCTTAACCCCTTATTCATCATCAAACTGATAACCTGCTATTTCAAGCATAGGATCTGTCTGCCTTCCCTCCTCCCCCTCCCCCAAGTCTACAGGATTTGAGATCCCATTCAATAACTTTCAAGGCATTTAAGGGTCACTTTAGAAACAGCAAGGCTATTTAAACCTGTATATTATAAAAACAAAAGATTCAGCCTCTGCTCAATTATACACCTTAACCTAATTAATATGTACAATATGCAGGAAAACAGCATGGATGGGAGAGTAGCATTGGTTGTACCTGGGATATTTTACACATGTTAGCAGTGATCTGGATCATTAAATTATGAATTTTTACTTTTATCATTATATTCTTATATTTTTAAGGCTTTGTCAAGGGGAATATATTTTGTAATTTACAGAAGTAAGTGTTTTTAAGAGACTTGTTTTATACAGAAATGAATCCTAGATAAATAAAGGGGTAAATATTGTGTTCTAAGTATTATCAAGTAGGAGGAAATCTGAGGAAAAATTAAATTAGAAGACAAAATGAAGTAGCCACCCCCCAAAAAAGAAAAGTTGGCAAAAAATATCAGAATGAACAAAATTAACCATGAAAGTTATATTTGCATATTGTAAAAATCAATCAGGTACAGAAGATGTTTAATGGACAGTTATTCAAACACATTTTTATTAAAAGTGTGATTTTTCAGGTGGTAATTTGCTTATAATAAAAAATTGCCATGAGAAAAGGAATTTGAGACTTGGAAAGAAACATGTAAACGAATCGTTATTGTGAGTTACCTATTTTTAGCTTAGCACTGATCATAAAAGGAGTGTAAAGTGGAGCCTACCGAATGCAGGAGAACCAAATGAGAATTCCTGATTTATGATAATCATGCTGAAGAAGTGTTCCTTTCACTCCACTTAGGAAATACTCATATTAATAATGTAAAATTAATTGTAATAGAATCGTGAGCTTTCACTATGAAGTTTACATTCATTTTTATCTACCAATCTCCTTTCAGGTCTCAGATATGAAATATAAAGCTGTCAGGACTGAAAACACACATCTAAAAGGAATGATGGGAGATTTAGACCCTGGACGGTACATGGTAATATAATGAAATCATTCAGTAAATTGAACAGACACGACTTGGTCGGTCAGGGTTTACTCACATTACTTGCTGAGCACTTTCTGCAGGGTAGCCAAAGTCTTGCACACCGATTAAACTTACTTTTATCTTCAGGCTAAAATACCTAAATGTCTGGTTTCTCCCTTATTCTTGTCTTGGATTGGGCTGAATTTTGATCATTTCCTCAAACTTCCTTGCTTTTTGTCTTGCTATTGCCTCTGAAATCTTACATCCCATATGGCCTGACTCAAGCTCAACCTTCCCCTTGAGGAAGCCCCCCTGAAATTCTAGTCAGAATGAATTTCCATCCAAAATTGGTTTGTGGTTTGGTCTGGCTTGTTTTGTAGTTTCTCACTTCCCTACTGTGAATAGGGACCATGTCTTATTAACGTTTGTATCACCATCACTCACACCAGCAGGAAGATAGTAAGTGTTTGGGGAATGTTGGTTGCATAAAAAGGATGAGTAAGTGAATGATTGAGAATTGACCTAGTGATTTTAACCGGTGGCTCCACAGGTTTACACAAGGCAACTTAAATAGTCTCTGTGCCTTTCAATTCAACTGTTCAATGTAACAGTTGAGGGCTGTTTTTTATATGTAAATAGAATAGCGCTTATTTATTGAACTAATGAAATATAATTGTTACTTGTTTACCACTAATTTGCTCTAAAGGAAAGTTCTGAAATAAAATATTTTTCTACTATGCAAGGAAGGGGGAAGATAAGAGATGAGTATGGTAATTGCTTAACCTGGCCTCCCATTCTCCAGTTGTGAAATGAGGGAGTCGGATTAGGGATTGCCCACGGCCCCTTCTGAAGCCCTGGTGCTGTATTTCTATAGTAGTATGTCTCATAACAAATAGTCCATATTCTAGCATCAAAGAGTAGGTGCATTCTGGAAGCATTCCACCCCCTCTTTGGGCCCGGTTATGGGTCCTGTGATTAGAATACTATAGATGGATAAAAAGTGGTTTCCCTAGCTGTTACATAAAGTCTTTGTGATACCCAGGGCTTTTATTTCTAAACACTGGCACACAGCAAGTTAAATTGTACCCTGCCCCCATGAGTGTCATTGTTTTCATTCACAAAATGGTTTATGTTCTTTCAAAAAATGTCTTTACAGCCCCCACTGAGCCTGCTTCACTCTGACTCCTATAGGCATTTAGCTTTGTTTATTTATTTTTGTTTGGTTTTTTTTTTAATGAAATAAAGCAAAGATGTATAAAGAAGAGGTTAATTATTCCTCCTTCTATGCCCAGTGCTAGTTAGGAGTCCTAAGAGATCCAGTGTAATATTCTGTAGCATTTTCTTTGCTCATGCACACATATATAGGGGATGGGTTGAGTGTTCTTTTACAGAAATAAATGTATACTATACATTATTCTGCCTTTTGACTATATACCATAAACATCTCTACAAGTCAGTAGAAAAACATCTTTTGATTTTTCTTAATTTCTTAGGAAAAAATACATACTTATTTGTAAACTATGTAATTTTAATAAAGTGAATCATAACTTATATACTCATGATTTTAATGCAGTCTTTTTTCTTGCTTCTCCCTTTCTCCTTCCATGTCTCTATGCCACCTCATGCCCCATCTACCAGATAACACATGTTAACTATTCAGTAGGTATTATTTTGTACTTCTTTATATATATGAATTCACATATGTGTGTAAATATATATACATACATATACATATACACATATACCTGTGTAGGGTTTTTAACCTTTTTTAAAAATCAGATTACATTATAAATACTTTACAATAATATCCTTTCCAAATTCTTACTGGTTTAGATCTGTGTCATTCTGCATAACAGCTTAATAATACTCCATGATGGGAATGTATCAATATTTATTCAACTGTTTTTCAGAATTAATTCATTCATAATTAATTCAGCTCTGTTTCTGGGTTTTTGCTCAAATAAACAATACTGTAAAAAAACATCCTTATACATATATCTTGAAATAACTCCATAAAAATGAAATTGCTGATTCAAAGGATGTGTATGTTTTAATTTTAAAACATTTGTTGCCCAGCTGGCATGACTCAGTGGTGAGTGTCAACCTATGAACTAAGAGGTCATAGTTCCATTCTGGTCAGGGCACATCTGCAGGTTGTGGGCTCAATCCCTAGCGGGGGCATGCAGGAGACAGCCAATCAATGATTCTTTCTCATCATTAATGTTTCTATTTCTCTCCCCCTCTTCATTCCTCTCTGAAATAAATAAAATATATA
Source organism: Antrozous pallidus (assembly GCA_027563665.1). Classification (NCBI taxonomy): domain Eukaryota; kingdom Metazoa; phylum Chordata; class Mammalia; order Chiroptera; family Vespertilionidae; genus Antrozous; species Antrozous pallidus. Next base: position 62,718,507 of record CM050520.1, read on the forward strand.
TTTTTTAAAAACATTTGTTGTCAAATCATATTTTTACCTTTTTCTTTCATCCTTGCCAACAGTATGTTATAGCTCTTTTAAATTTTTGTCAGTTTGGTTGGTGTAAAGTGATTTCTCAACAGAACTTTAATTTGCATTTCCCTAACTACAGTGTGCATATTTTTTTATATTTGTTTGGCTATGTACTGTAAATTAACTATAGTCTTTGCTCACTTTTCTGTTGGGCTGTCTTTTTCTTGTCAGTTCATAATAGCATTTTTCTAAATATATTTTTTGTAAGTTTATTTACAAATCCTTTTGCCATACTAAAAGTTTTAAACTTTGTTTGTCACACATGTCTATCTTTTTGTTTATAACTTCTGAATTTCCTTCCTTGAATAACAAGGTTCTTCCAATGGCTACACACTATCTACATTTTTTTCATCTAAGGCTTTAATCCATTTGAATTGTAATTTTGTATGTGACAGAAAACAGAAACCCAATTTGAACTTTTATATCAATGTGAAGTTCAATTTATCTAGTTTCTCCTGGTAATATCCTGTTGGATTCCGTTTGGAATTAAGTTTATATATTATGTTGAAAGAACTGGTATTTTTATGATAGTGTATTTTCCCATCCAAGAATATGACATGGCTTTCTATTTTTTCATTTCTTATTTTATGCTCTTCAACAAGATGTTATAGTTTTCTTTGTATAGATCCTGTGCCTTTATTTTAAATTTATTTCTCAGTATTTTATAAATCTTGTCAGTGCAACTTTTTTCCCACATATAAGAATTTATTGCTAATATAGAAAAAATAAAAAGCCAAATTATCTGTTAGTTCTAGTAGGCATTTTTCTTGAGATTCTTAAGTTTTTTGAGATATATACAGTTGTATCAACAAAAGTTTTATCTCTTTTCTATTGTTCATATCAGTTATTTTTGTCATATTGCAAATTAATATTAAATAATAGTGAATACTGCCCAGACAACATGGCTCAGGGGTCGAGCATTGACCTATGAACCAGGAGATCATGGTTTGATTCCTAATCAGGGCACATGCCCAGGTTGCAGCCTCGATCCCCAGTGTGGGTGCAACCAATCAATGAGTCTCATCACTGATATTTCTCTTTCCCTTTCTCTTCCTTTCTGGAATCAATAAAAATATATCTTTTAAAAATAACAACAATAGTGATTACTGACAAATTAGTCTAATTCCTGATGTTAGATGAAATTGTTTTTAGTGTTTTACTGTTTAAGATAATGTTTGTTCTTGATTTATGATTCTTATTATATCTTTTTATCCTTATCCTTAACTTAGAGTTGAGATTTGCTGCTAGTTTTAATTAAATGCTTCTTCAATATATATATATATATATATATATATATATATATATATATATATATCACTAGAGGCCTGGTGCACGAAATTCATGCATGGGGGCTGAGGGTCCCCTCAGCCCAGCTTGTACCCTCTCTAATCCAGGACCCCTCAGGGGATGTCCAACTGCCAGTTTAGGCCTGACGGTCAGACATCCCTCTCACAATCCGGGACCTCTGGCTCCTAACTGCTCACCTGCCTGCCTGCCTGATTGCCCCTAATTGCCCCCTCTGCTGGCCTGGTTGCCCTCAACTGCCACCCTGCCAGTCTGGTTGCCCCTAATTGCCCCTCCCCTACTGGCCTGGCCACCCCCAACTGTCCCTCCTGCCGGCCTGGTCACCCCATGCAGCCTGCTGTTCAGTCGTTTTGTCATCCCTCACTAACACCCCTGCCAGCCTGGTCACCCCACGCAGTCTGCTGGTCGTTATTGTTACTGTGACGGCATCCCAGACAATGTGTATATTCCTCTATTATTAGAATAAATATGGGGTTTTTTGTTCATTATTTGTTAATATGTCACAGACTATGGTTGGCAGATATTTCCTAATATTGATCGACCTCTGCATTCTTGGAATAAACATTGTTGGTCATTGGATTCAGTGGCTAGGGCTGCAATAACAAAGTACCACAAACTGGGTGCTTCAAACTTATTGTACAGTTCTGGAAGCTAGAAATCCAAAGATGTCCACAGGGCCATGCTCCCTCTGAATCCTGGAGGGGAGGGTTTTGCTGGCCTGGCTATAGCTTCTAGTGATTTGTCAGCAATCCTTGGCAATCCTTGGCTTACAGATGCATCTCTCCAGTCCACTGTATTCACATGGCTCTCCTGTTTCCATGTCTTTGTATCTTCCCTCCTAGCATGTCTTTTTCTGTATCCAAATTTTCCTTCTTTATAGAACATCTGTCATACTGGATTAGAGCTTACCCTAATGACATTATTTTCACTTGATTAGTTCTGTAAAGATCCTATTTCCAAATAAGGTCACATTCTGACATACTATGGGTTGACAAAATACAACCCTTAAAAGCTATACTTGAATAATTTTGATGCATTATTGGATTCTATGTGGTAATATTTTATTTAGAAATTAATATCTGTATGTATAAATGATATTTGTATATATATAGTTCTCTTTTTTCCTACTTGTTTTAACATTATGTGGGCTTTATAGTATAAATTGGGAGCTGTCCATCTTTATGAGTGGACTAAAAGAGTTTAAATAATATTAGTAATATCAATTCTTTAAAAGTTAGAAAGAATTTAGCTGTGAAACCATTGGGACATTGAAGTTTCAACGCAGTAAATCTTCAATTACTTTTCCATTCTCTTTTAAGATACTTGCTGTATTCAATTTTCCCTTTTCCTTAGGTTTTTTATTTTGTTTTGTTTTGTTTGTAATTTGTATTTTTCCAGGAAATCTTTATCCATTCCAATTGTTTCCTTGTTATCAAAGGTAATAATATCCTACAATTCTTTTCATCTCTTCTACATCCTGTTTTTACATTCCTTTCTTATTCCTCAGCTTGTACAATTTAGGGTTCTCTGTTTTCTTAAATCTGACACACAATGGGATTATTTCTTTTATTAGTATTTTAATGTAATAGCTTTTAGATTTATAAACCTAGATTAAAGTTTAACTCTTCAAGTATTTTTCTCCTACCAGTCTAGGCTCCATTTATTTCTTCTTTCTTTGACTTTCTTTAGCACTCTTAGCTATAAAATATTTTGAATTGACTTAAAAAAAATTTTTTTGTATTTATATGTATTTTGTCTCTTCAGCCATAGAATTCTTTAGAAATGAAGTGGATTATATTTAATGCTTCATACAGAGTTTGATGTAGCATAGGGCTCAATAAATATTTGTGGATTTATGACTCTCACCTGTAGTCTAAGAAGCATGAATAAATTATCATGGAAACCATTGCTAATATCATTAAAGAGATCAAAAAAGCGTCATTTTATCTCACTTCCTATGTGAGCTCAGTACAAATAGTTGTTGCTATTCCTTGATTAAAAAGCTTTTGAGTTCCTACTTGGTGCAACAAAATTTAACTCACAATAATACTTGATATTATTCACTATTTTTTCATACATGTTAGTTTAAACTACTTAATTTTTTTATTGTATTCTCCATGAATGGAAGATCTCTTTTTCATATTTAATTACATCTGTAGCACTTAGCACATACATATACAATATAAATTTGTTTAAAGATTGGTTAATTGGATATCATAAAAGGGAATATCATTGATGTATGGCCCTCAGTGTGATATTTACTAAAATAGTATTTAGTTGTACATACTTTATGTATGACTATAATTCATAAAAGAGGTTGATTTTATACCTGCTCTCTATTCTTTGTATGTGCAGATTTAGAATTGACTTTGATAACTGAAATAGTCAGGCAACTCCCCAAAAAGAAAAATCTCAAGTGTCTGTTAAATTTTTTAAAAAGAGCTTAGTATAATTCTTTGCTCTTTAAGAGTTTACAATCTATTATGTTACTTATTTAGCACTCAGTTTAAAAATGTCATGAAGAAAACTCCTATCTGTTACATGTTAAATTCATTCCACTGTTAGATTATTAGTTAATATCTTCTGAAATAGTTGAACAAGTAAATGCAGAATTAAATCATGGGTGCTGAAATTTCACATAATACAAGAAAAGAAATATGTACATCATCATTGGTATGTCTTTTAAAATATGTGGTATTTGGATAATATTAAAATAGTTTCTTTTCCTTTCTAGAAAAGTGAAGTTACTGATATTAAGGTAAGTTATTTCTAAAGAGCGGGAGCCCTGGGAGCTTTCCTGCTTGATGGACTGTGAAGGTCCCTGCTAATTTACGCTCTGGAAAAAAAAGGACTTAAGAAAGGCACTCACGGGGCAGGAACAGCAGGCCTGAGCCAGCACTGCCCTGTGCATGCTGGGGCCGCAGCCCCTCTCCTCTGGAGGCTGGGCTGATGGACAGACCGCCTGGTCTGCGGGTGTTCCTCAGGTCTCAGTGAGATTCTTGGAGTTTGTGCATGGAGAAAAGGGAGGTGTTTAGCTTTTTTCTGCTCTGGGCGGCTAACAAAAAATCAAGTCTATCATGATAATTTCTGTTATTCCATATTTACTTGACCTGTACTTATAGTTATTAAAGTTTCTCTTTTTTCAAGAAAGTGTCATAAAACTGAATTTAATCGGAACTCAGAATTTAGGGTAATTTTTAAAACTAATTTATTTTTCACTACCCCTAACATTTTCTAAATAATATAATAGCATAAAAAATAAGAACCCTTAGAAGTATCTGAAAATCAGCAAACTAACCATAAAATATGGTTAAAGCCAGTTCTGTATAAATTCTTTGTTAGCCTAATTACTATACAAAATACTATTATTTAGACAACTCGTTACTTTAACTGGCCTAATGCTAGGCTAGTATGTAGGCACCAGGGATTTTTCCATTTCAAGAATAAAGAAATGGATTAAAACTGTAGAATCCTAAATTTTTTAAGAAGAAAAAAAATTGAGATAAGGGGCATATAAAATAACACATCAGAAATACAGAGGTAGAATTTAAGCAATGCCTATTTTCACATGATAACCATCTAGTGAAGGATGTATTCCTGAAATTGCCAAAGAAAAACATGAAATGAGAGAGAGGTCAAAAACCGTTGTTGTCAAGGAAAATGGAATATGTTTTTATATATTTTACTTTTTGGTTAATCCTCACCTGAGGACATTTTTCCATTGGCTTTTAGAAAGAGTGGGAGAGAGGGGGGAAAGGAAGGGAAGGAGGGAGAAGAGAGGAGGGAGGGAAAAAGAGAGAGAGAAAAACATCCATGTGTGAGAGAGACACATCAATTGGTTGCCCCCCACACATACCCCTACTGGGGCTGGCATAGAACCTGCAAACAGGTATGTACCCTTAACCAGGAATCAAACCCAAAACCCACGAGCTGATGCTGTAATTTCTGACCCACACTGGCCAGGGCAGAATATGCTTTTAAATATAAAGCATTAGCTGTGTAGTTCTTCCAGGCCATGCTCACAACACTTGTTTAAATATGGTACATTTAGAAATTGTGGGCTTTTTAATAAATCATTATCCCTAATTAGTTTAACACTGGGCCAAAAGGAGTCACAGATAAAATCTAATTTACTAAGAAAACGCTTGAAGAAAATTATAATTGAGCAGCAGAGCATCAAGGATTTGAATAGTAGATGTCTTTTTTAGGAGAACATGCTGAATCTTTTCTAAGACCTCCTCCAACCAGATCTGCTCAGATGAATATTTTCCTTGTGAATTGCACCATTTTATAGGATGCCGCCTCCTGTATATTTATCACAAATTTATTCTAATTTTAGAACAAACAATCCTTTCTCTCTTAAAGCAGACTCACATGACTCTCTTGTCCGCACTGGCGTACCTCTGTGCAGACATACTACAGCCAAGGGCTTAACAGAGAAATCCTCTGGTGGCCCTTCCTTCCAAGAGGGCACTGTGGCCAAAAGCCATGCAAGCTTATCGCCCTTTCTGTATTGTTTTGGGGAAATTTGCCCTCAGAAGTGTTTCCTTTCATTTGAAAGTGAGACCTTTCTAAATATTTATAAGATGCTCTAATCCATACAGAAAATATAGTAGGAAAGCTTATCCTTTGAAACAAAAAAACAAAACAAATAGGTAAATATTTTGAATATTAATATGTACTGAATTTTATTTTTTTTCATCTTTATTGTTCAGTTTATTAATTACATTGTTCCCCTTTTTTTCCCCCTACATTTCCCCTCCACCTGGTACCCATCCCACCCTCTGCCCTCACCCCCCTCCACTGCCCTCTCCCATAGTTGCATAATTTTTGTCCAGTCTCTTGCTGCACTTCCCACACCCCCTTTCTCCCCAAGAGTTGTTAGTCCATTCCCTCTTTATGTGCGTGATTCTGTTACATTCACCAGTTTATCCTGTTCATCAGCTTATTAATTCACTTGATTTTTAGATTCATTTGTTGATAGATGTGTATTTGGTGTTCCTAATATATACTTTTATCTTTTTCTTCTTCCTCTTCTTATAGAATATCTTTCAGCATTTCATATAATATTGGTTTGGTGGTGATGAACTCCTTTAGTTTTTCTTATCTGCAAAGCACTTTATCTGACCTTCAATTCTGCATGATAGCTTTGCTGGATAGAGTAATCTTGGTTGTAGATTCTTGCTGTTCATCACTTTGAATATTTCTTGCTACTCCCATCTGGCCTGCATCGTTTCTGATGAGAAATCCAATGACAATCATATGGGTGCTCCCTTATAGGTAACTAACTGTTTCTCTCTTGCTGCTTTTAATATTCTCTCTTTGTCTTTTGCTCTTGGCATTTTAATTATGATGTGCCTTGGTGTGGTCCTCTTAGGGTACCTATATATTGGGGTTTGGTGCACTTCTTGGACTCCTAAGTCTATTTCTTTCACCAGGTGTGGGAAGTTTTCGGTCACTATTTCTTCAAATAGGTTTTCATTGTCTTGGTCTCTCTCTTTTTCTGGCACCCCTATAATTCGGATGTTGGTATGCTTGAGGTTGTCCCAGAGGCCCCTTACATTATCTTCAATTTTTTGGATTCTTTTGGTTTCTTGCCTTTTCAGCTGAGTGGATTTTACCTCTTTGTGTTTCAAATCTTTAACTTGGTTCTTGGGGTGCTCCAGAGCACTTTTAGGTCTTTGTATAATATTTTTTATTTCAGTCAGTGTATGCTTAATTTCTGATTGGTCCTTTTTCATATCCTTGAGAGTCTCATTCATATCCTTGAGGGTCTCCTTCATTTCCTTGTAGGACTCATTCATTTCCACATTGGTCTTGATCATTTCCTTGCAGGTCTCATTCATATCCTTAAGGGTCTCATTCATTTCCTTTGTGGTCTTGCTTATTTCCTTATAGGCCTCGACCTTTTGTTGGAGCCTATTGAGAAGCTCTATAACCGTGGTTTTGAATTCCATGTCCAGTCGTTTTTTTTCCTCCATTTCTTTCACATCTGATTTCTTTCCATGTCTCTGCATGGTGGCTGCTTCCCTGAGTTGGTCAATTAGCTTTGTGTGGTAGACTTCCTACAAGGGACAGTGGGTCAGCCTCCCCAGTTACCTGAGGTGGATGTGGGTTGCACAGTTTTGCTGAAGTTAAGCTCAGGTTAATCTTTGCTAACACTTGGAGGGGTTGACCTCCAGGCCAATTGTCTGTGAAGTTCAGCTGTGCTCAGGTTGGATGGGTGGAGTCTCCAGGCCAAGCAGACAGCATTAGCTCTGCCCTATGTGGCCCCAGGGAGTCTGTGTCGGTGGCAATGGCCACCAGCACCTCTGAGAGAGAGCCGCTGCCAAGCTCCACCGGCTGCCGGGGAATTCAGACTCTCCCCAAATGTGTCTGCACACCCAACGTCTCACCCAGGGTCGTAAAACAAAGCAGTCTGATGGTTTCCCGAATGAGAGAGCAAGTCGCGAGTGCTCTCTACGTGGTTGCGCAGCTGCGCTGTTCCCAAGGCCACGCGCAAGCTCGCCTTCTCCACAAGCCGGCAGATCCTTGCAGCACCTGAGCTTCGGCGTGCCCTCCCACTGTCCAGTTTTTACTCCCTATGATAGTGGATTCCCTGGACTTCGCCCAGAGCTGGAGAATCAGTCCAGTGGGATGTCTTTGTCTCCCCTTTTGAGAAAACTGGCCAGTTTTCAGCCGCCCGCCCTATCCACCGCACGCGTGCTCCAAACCTCTCTCTGCACGAATCTTGAACGCTGTCCTCAGCCGCTCCTCCGAGTCACAGTGTCTTATCTTCACTTTTATTTGTGGAATTTTCACTCAGCCAGCTTTCTGGTGATTCTGGAAGGTGTTTGTTCTTTCATTAAGTTGTAGTTTTAAAATTGCTGTATATGACGGTAAGATAGGTGTTTTGCCTATGCCACCATCTTGGTTCCACCTGTATTGAATTTTAATACTGAAGGTGTCATGCCATGAAATACACTGAAAGCCTTAAATTTAGAAACTTGTAAATGAAAAGTCTAAGCCGTACTATTCATCTGTAGTCTCACAGGCGTTTAACCATAGGAATTTGGAGCGTCAGAACAGATGTCTCATACACCGTACGTTTTTGTGCTAAAATATTCCAACAGTAGAGAACTCCTGTTTAATCAGCAACTGCACAAATTACAGATATTCAAATCACAGTACCAGAAAGAACAATATAGAGTCATTTAAAGCATGTTTGCATTTGAATATATAATGTTTTTAAAACTTTGGAAGAATAAAAGTTTAGACCCTGGCTAGGAAACTTCTTACAGCATTTAATTCAAACAGCATCAGAAGTCTTTTTCTTTTCTTTTCTTGCTCTAAAATGTTTCCTATTCTCTTCTGAAAACATATTAAAATTGGATTGCCCATATCAGTTAGTAAACTTGATCCTGTAACTACATTGCTCAGCACTGTGGGGTGCTGCACAATCTCAACTGTTAGATGATGGATGTAGCGTGGTCCACAGTCAGACCCCAGTCTGTATGGATTTAGTATATAACCTGTTGCATCACCCAACAGTTGGGGAATCAATATAGGATGTTCTATAATGACATGTATTACTTTAATCAGAAAAAAATTCAAATTGAATCTATGTTTCAATTAATAATGGAACATTACTATTAATGTTCATTATTAGTCAACACTTGAAGACACACCTTATAAACACAAAATCCTTAAATCTAGCCAAGTTGTTGTAGATGCAGAGAATGCGGTGCATGAGTGAGCCTTTTTCTCTACTGGAACATGGGCCATAGTACATGCATTGCTTTTATTGCCACGTGTTCAGCGGCAGTTGTCGATGTGTATCTGTGTCATGAGGAGGCGAGGGTGAGAAACGGCATTTAGGAGGGACACAGAATAGAGCCACATCATTTGACTCAAATGAAAGGGTCTTTCCCACCCAGGGGTCCAAACACACAGAAAATATGCATCACTTACGAGGAACACTTTTTTCAGTGTTGGTTTCTTTTCTTCTTAGAGCATGGACTGCGTTAACAGGGAACGTTCAAGGTACACATCCATTAACAAACTGGAGTATGAAAATGAAAGGCTCCGAAGCGATCTTGCAAAACTTCATGCCAATGGAAAACCAGTGTGGGCTGACCACAGCACCTACGAAGAACCAGTGCCGTATACCTATCAAAACCAAATAAAAATGGAAAAAAATGATTATAGGTATGCTTATTCTATTACATAAGGGTAGAAATGCATGTACATAGCATTGAAATTTATCTTTAAACAATTCAAATTATACCTTTACACACTTTCTTTTCATTTTAAATTTTATTGTATAGTGATAATATAATAGTGTAGATACATTGTTTTATATAAAATTCTGTGTTGTCAAAAGCTTTCAAAATATAGCAGTGAAATGGGTAGACTGCTACAGTAAAGTAGTTACAAAGCTGATGAACCTGGCACGCGCCCCGCCCCCCCCGCCCCCAAGACAGGACTGATTTTCAGTTATGGTGACCCGTTAACATGGACACATCTTGCTTTGAGTGGAAGAATCTAGTTTCTAATATAGAGTAGACCTTTTACAAAGTGCTTCCCTAATCTATGGATTCATTTTTCATGGGTCTCATCATGACCCACATCTATCGCTTTCTCACTGTGAGAGAAAAAGCAGGCCCCTGAGATATTATAAAGGTTCTCCCTAGGTATGTTAGTCATCGGTCTGTACAGAGCACCCATTAGGTGCAGACATTATTTCCTAACCTTGTTCATTGGAAACAACTGCGAAAGCCTTAGATGAAGGTACCAGGTGTTGTTAGTTAAACAAAAAGACGGGTCCTCTGCCTTTTATTATTTTTTTAAAGTTTTTCTATTGTTTGGATTGCCCCTTTTTTCTCTTTGTCGAGCAGTACAGAATGTGCGAAAGGTCCTGACAAAAACAAGGCAGTAGGGAACCCAGAAAGCAGCCTAAGAGGGAAAGTGCTCAGCAGGAGATGATTTAATAAGCAGCGTGGACCAGCGTGTCTGCTGCAAAGCCCGCGTCCTGCCATTCTCGTTTGCTGCGAGTTTCATTAAATTTGTTTTAATGCCTTGTCTGATTTCAATGTTCTCCAGTGACCTGGTTTTTAACAGAAACAGCATTTCAAATGTTCCAAATAAATTATCACCATGTAAAAGGCACTGTGGGGAGAGTTGTTGAGATGCAAGGACACTGAACTCACCAGTGGAGAACTGTACAGCACATACCCATTAAAGTTAGCAAGTGAAACGTGAAGTATTCTTTCTCTTCCTCACAGCACAGCTCAGCCGAGTAGAGAGTAAAAGCTATATATCTATTTGTTAGACATAAAAAAATCCAAAAATTCATAAATTATATTTACATATCAATGGCTGATTTGCCATTGGTCTTACTAAACTAGTTGAGAAAGGAAAGGGCTTTTTTAGGTAAAAATATAGGAAGATAATGTTCCACAAAATCTTAAAGCCTGTACTCTAATTTTTAGCCACTTACTGCTTTTAACTAAAAATTTGTATGATACAGTATGAAAATAAACCTCGATGTACAAAGGCAGCTCAGGTTTTGTTGTTGTTTTTCACTCCTGTTAGAAGCGATGCATTTTTCATGCTTGTCCACTTAAAACGTGAAGCATTTTAGGATATCCCAAAGGATTTTTTTTCAATAACACAGTAATTTGGCACTTTAAAAACATTTATAAATACAATGTAATTGAATTGGGTGAGGGTGTAAAATATTTTTAAATTTTTTTTTAGTTAGAGTTTGAAGTTTAGAATAATTTGTAAGCTAATTTGGAGTTTGGGTGGTATCCAGAGCTATTAATATATAACAAGTTTTAATGGCAAGTCAATTTTGTAATAAGTGGAGTTTTACCTCTATTTAAGATATATACTTATAAGTGAAATTATGTACTGAAAAAATTTTAGTAACCACAAATATTAACCATTCCAATAGCTTCAAGTCTAGTTAATAAAAGTTTCAAAAACAAAAACCCACATAACCAGGTTTGTCACAACCACTCTCACAGGATCCCTTGTCAAGAAACAGTCATTTAGAAGCGAAACAAGGTGAGAAAATTCTGTGCCATGGTGTTACTCATAAAAGCAAAACATAGCAGGCTGAGCCATTCTAGGCCAGGAAATAATGAGGAGTTCTTAGAATAGGGAGTGTTGTATGCAGTGCTAGCAGGTGAGGTGGGAAGCAGGTAATCCATGTAGCTGTGCAGGGCTCCTCTGCTCCGTGCTGGGCACATTATCCATTAGCCTGGGGAACACTGATGCAGGGCCAGGATTGGATATGCAGTCAGACAGCTCTGAAAACTGTGCCACAAGTTGACTCAGATCTCAAGCGGGTCTAGTTTTCCCCAACAAAGTGATCAGATTCTGCTCTTCTGGCAACCACAGGCAGAGGCCTTGAAAAGGGCCGGTGGAAATGATAATTGAAATAATTTTTAAGATGGCTATTACATTGATCTACTTAGTATTTTATGCCAGGTGGTTGTATGAAGTATTTGAATAGCTGGATTCTAGAAGAAGTACATGTCAGTTATAAAGATGATTTAAAGCAAAAGCACTTTACTTTATAATGTAATCTTTCCTTTCAATCTATGCATTTCATTGATCTTACAAAAGAATGTTCCTATACCAATTTTAGTCATTAACACCATCAAACTGTATCTCTGCATCCAAAGGAAAATGGATAATTGAGATAATTATTTAGATAATTTAGGATAAATAATACTTTTCCAGCAATCTCTGTATAATTGAAATTACAGAGAGAGATTTACTGAATCACTTCCATAATTATCTCACTTTTGCTACTGTGCTTTGAAGTATAAATGGTGGCCTCAGTCCAATGGTTTGACTGAAGATTCTATGCAGATGTACTTGCAATTGTTATAATTCTGTTTGACTATGGGATGTTTCATCTGATTGCGTACATCTTAAACCTTGTTATTTCAGCTTCATTTGTTGTTTTGTTTCCATGATAATTATGGATTGGGAGAATGAATTTTAAAAAAGATGTATTTCAAGATAAGTAAAAATGGAACACATGTTGCGTTTGTTTTTATGGACTAATTTACAGATGTCTCACTTAACTTTTATTGCTGTTTGTTTGCATAGCTTTGAAAATGTTTGCATAATAAGAAAAAATGTATAAATGCTCTTTGGATGAGAACAGGGACAAATTATGTACATTTTTTGAACTGTGTGAAATTAAAATAGGAAAGCTTTGAAAATGTCAATACCTTTGGAGAGACTGAATTAATAGTAAACGAAAGTAATTTTAAATTGAGGGGATTTTTATGTTTTCATGGCCTTTCATGATTTTTATTCAATTTAAACCCCATTTCATGAATTAACACTCAGAAATATATTTATTTAGTTCCTAACAGCCCATACTGTTAAGATTTTGGGGGGTAAAATTTTAGGGTAAATTGGTTTGTTTCTTTGTTTTATTATTCATTAGTTTGTTTCTTTGTTTTATTATTCATTCGTGCATGGGGGGGTGGGGTCCCTCAGCCCAGCCTGTACCCACTCCAATCTGGGACCCCTCGAAGAATGTCCTACTGCCAGTTTATAGGGATCGGGCCTAAACTGGCAATCGGTCATCCCTCTCGCAGTCCGGGACTGCTGGCTCCTAACTGCTCACCTGCCTGCCTGCCTGCCTGCCTGCCTGATTCCCCCAACCACTCTGCCTTCTGGCCTGCTCACCCCCATCTTCTTTTAAACTGTGCTCCCAGCTGTCCTGATCACCTCCAACTTACCCCCACTGATGGCCTGCTCACCCCAACTGGCCCCCCTGCTGGTCTGCTTACTCCCAATAGCCTCGCCTCCCCCCAACCTGATCACCCACAACTGCCCTCCCCTCTTGGCCTCTAACCACCTCTACCTTGGCTCTGCCACCACGGCTTTGTCCAGAAGAACGTCTGGAAGGCCTCCCAGTCTAATTAGCATATTACCCTTTTATTAGTATAGATAGATGCTGGAAACCAATTCCAGTATGTAATAATTACAAGAGTTTCATCAAAAGGTTGATGAAGCTTGGGGGCTCAACAAGGGCTGAGCCACAAATGTAATTACCTGTTGGAATGGCTAAACGGCACTTCCCCCAAACCTGAATAGGATTATTGTTTGCTGCCAGACAGCTCAGGGCATCTTAAATCTACATGTTATTGCCTCCTGTTGGCCAAACACCTGAACAGCTGTAGGCTATTCCCAACCTGTTAATGTTTCCGAAAACCTTACCCTTTGAAGTGTATGTCTCCACTATGCCTTAGGACAAATTGTGTTAATAAATAGCACAGGGTCCTTACACAAGAGATAGTCTTTCAGCTCCTTTAGCTGAAGATCCTCTGACTCCCAATGCCTTTCAAAATTGTCTTTCATCCTTGGACACCTTATTAAATCTACACACAGCTCCATTCTCCAGATTGCTGAACCCTTTGTAAGGCTGGGATAAGAACCCCAGCAGAGAGAGGCCTGGTGCATGGGTGGGGGCCAGCTGGTTTGCCCTGAAGAGTGTCCTGGATCAGGGTGAGGGGTCCCACTGGGGTGCTCGGCCAGCCTGGGTGAAACTTTGTAGCCTTGAATGGAGTTCACAGTGGGCTAGGGTGTGCAGGAAGCTAGGCTTCCCCCATCGCCAGGGGCAACTTAAACCTCCTGCTCACTCCAGCTCTGTGGCCACCACCATCTTGGTTGGATTAATTTGCATACCCACTCCTGATTGTCTGGTGGGCATGGCTTGTGAGCATAGTGGAGATATGGTCAATTTGCCTGTTTATCTTTTGTTAGGTAGAGTTTGTTTAGCCAGCATACCAATATTTAAACCCTCACTGGTATTTTATTCAGTCTCATTTTTTTACCACATATTTTAACATAAATAGCTAATTCTGAACTATGCCTTCATCCAACTTGTGGAATTCTATTCTCATAAACACCTTTTTTATACATGGAAACATTAAAGTAACAGATAAAAGCACCTGCTCAAGGTTAACAGTGTGGAGAAGCTTAGAAGATTATTTAAATTGAAAAGTTGCCCTAAAGTATTAAGAATGAGAATGACTTGTTCTAGAATTTTTTAAAAGTGTAATTCTGTTAAGAAAGCCAGTGAGGTTAAATAAAATAGGAAAAAATAATAATTATCTATTTAGAACTGTCAAGGGCAGTATTGTTAGCTGTTTTGAGATTTTTCTCAAACTAGTTTTCATGTTATTTAATTAGATGGCAAAGAGATACAAAAATAAAACAAAGAGGGAAGAAATGTGGGCAATAAGGATGACAGAATATTTTTATCAATTATTGTACCAAGTTTTATGCTTCATTATTAATCATTCTAAGTCTTTTAAGTGAATAGAAATTATTCATTAGGAAAATTCTTTTCAAAGAAATACCTTTTTATAATTTATATATACTTTTATTTTTATCGCCCTTAATTATTTTTCTATTTCTACTGGGCCCTTTTCTTGGCAGTCCCTTCCCTTCCATCTACTGTCGCTTACATTCTTTCTGTCTGTCCCCATCTTTGGTGCCCCTTCCTCCAGTTCCACACTTCTTCCATTGCCTTTATTTCACTCTGCCTCTGTCTGCTCCCAGTTTGGAATATTTTTTAATTGAATTTATTGGGGGAACAAAATTATATAGTTTCAGGTGTACAATTTTATAATACATGGTCTGTATATTGTATTGTGTGTTCACCACCCCAAGTCAAGCCTTCCATCACTATTTATCCCTCTTATATCCTTTTCTACCTGTCCCCAACTCCTTTTCCGTCTGGTAATCACCATACTGTCATCTGGGTCTATAAGTTTTGATTTATTTTGTTTTGTTTTGTTTTGTTTTGTTTGCTCAATCACTTTGCCTTTTTATCAAAGAAATACCCAGATAACAAGCCCAAACTCTTGGTGTATTTTCCTCCAGTTAGACATCAGAGAAGTTAAAACCCTTTTAGCTACATAAACAAACAGGTGTCTTTGGTAGCAACAATGACAACCAGTCCTTGTTTTTTTAGTCTTAGCCCAGACTGTGAGCCAAATAGAAGTGCAACGCCTCCATTGCCACCTTTGCCGTTTCAAATTAAAGAGATGACAAGTTCTTTGGTTAGTGATGAAGAAGTATTCCCACTGGTAAGTTGTAGGTGCTGGATTTTATTTTCTTTAAACGTTGATTACGTTTACACTGATACCAATATACTCATGTGTACATAGTTGTTAAAAAGGTGTTGCTGCTTGAGTGGTTTGGCCATGCCTATCTACAAAAGGAAAAGAGAGCCATAGTGTTCCGTGAAATATGTCAATCAATGGTTATTCACCTCTGGTGCAGGCCAGAATTACTGTGACTTCACTCCTGAACATGAGTCCTCATGAGAAATCATGAGTCCTCAAGGATCTCTATATTTTAAAGAGCTACAGGTGATCTGTTTGAAAATCTTTTCTATTGTTCTGACATGCATACAGAAACATGCCCAAGTCATAACTGGACATTTTGATGAATTATCATGAAAGGGACATCACTATAGCTACCACCCAGTTAATAAATAGATAATAAGTAAGTAGCACTCCAGGAGCCCCCCATCACCACCTTGTCCCCTTCCAGTCATCCCTTCAAATTGCTCCCAAGATAAACATTATCCTAACTTGTAATATAACTAGTTAGTTGTGGCCATTTGTAAATTTTATATAAATGGTATGTTCTTTTGCGTCAGGCTTTTTTGCTCAACACTGTTTATTAGCTTCATCATCCATGTTGTTTTACTTACTATAGTTTATTTATTTTTGTTAGTCTATAGCAGTGATCAGCAAACTCATTAGTCAACAGAGCCAAATATCAACAGTACAATGATTGAAATTTCTTTTGAGAGCCAAAAACCGACTTCTGTGCATGGGCCACGAAGTTTCAATCACATTGTACGTGCGTTCCCACATGTGGTATTTTGTGGAAGAGCCACACTCAAAGGGCCAAAGAACCGCAATGGGCTTGTGAGCCATGGTTTGCCGACCACTAGTCTATAGTATTCCGTTGTATATAAATTCTGCATGCAATAATACTACAATGATTCTACTGTTGATGGACATTAATAGCCTGTGTGGGGCAATTACAATAATGCTACTGAAAACATTGTATGTATCTTTTGGTGTACATTTGTATAATTTCCATTGGGTGTATCCCGAAGAGCGGAATTGCTAAGTAACAGGATATGCGAAAGGTCAGCTTTAGGAGGTACTGCCAAGATACTTTCCTAACTATTTTAGTTAACACGTGATATAATGTGTGTTTTCTTTGTTCTAAAATTTTCTAACATATGAGAGTGATTGGTCTTTTTACATCTAGCTTTTATGGTCAATGATTAGTAACATCTTATTGTTGTTTTAATTCGTATTTTTCTGTTGACTACTGAGGTTGAGCACCTTTGCATTTATTTGCTGGCCATTCTGATATCTTCCACTGTAAAGTGTCTGTTCCATTTTCTTGCCTAAGTTTCTATTAAATTATCTTCATTCTTATTAATTTGTAGAAGTTATTTACATATTCTGAATATAAGCCCTTTGTTGATTATATGTATTGAAAATATCTTTTCTCACTTAATCTTACTTGCCTCTTAATATTTTTGAAATTGTTGATAGTATTACAGACGTCCCCAATACTCCCTCCCCTTTGATGTCCCCAATTGCCCCACTCCAGACCTTAACTCACTGTTGTCTATGTCCATGGGTTGTGCATATATGCATATAAATTTTTTGGTTAATTTCTCCCCCTCCCCCTCTGAGATCTGTCAGTCTGTTCCATGCATCCATGCCTCTAGATCTACTTTGGGTTTATTTGGGTTTTTGTTTTTTAATATGTTTTTGTTTTTTGGTGTGTTTTTTAAATATATATATATATTATTGATTTCAGAGAGGAAGGGAGAGAGAGATAGAAACATCAATGATGAAAGAGAATCATTGATCGGCTGCCTCCTGCATGCCTCAACCTGGACATGTGCCCTGACCGGAAATCAAACCATGACCTGTTTCATAGGTGAATGCTCAGCCACTGAGCCTCAAGGGCCAGGCTGGACCTATTTTGTCCATTAATTTATTTTTTCCATTAGATTCCACAAATAAGTAAGATCATGTGATATTTGTCTTTCTCTGGCTGGCTTATTTCACTTACATAATAATCTCCAGGTCCATCAATGCTGTTGCAAAGGGTAAGAGATCCTTCTTTTTTATAGCTCCATATATTCCATTATGTAAATGTGCCACACTTTTTTTTATCCATTAATCTACTGATGGGTACTTGGGTTGAGTCCAGATCTTAGCTATTGTAAATAATGTTGCTGTAAACACAGAGGTGGATTATATTTTTTGTGATTAGTGTTTTGGGATGCTTAGGATATATTTCTAGAAATGGGTTCACTGGTCAAATGGCAGTCCCATATTTAAATTTTTGAGGAAATTCCATACTGTGTTCTATAGTGGCTGTACCAGTCTGCGTTCCCACCAGCAGTGTAGTAGGGTTTCATTCTCTCCACATCCTTGCCAGCACCAGTCATTTGTAGACTTGTTGATGGTAGCCATTCTGGCAGGTGTGAGGTGATACCACACTGTAGTTTTACTTTGCATCTCTCCGATGATTGGTGACATTTAGCATTTTTCATAAGTCTATTGGTCTTCTGTATGTCCTCTTTGGAGAAGTGTCTATTCAGGTTCTTTGCCCATTTTTGTCTTCCTTTTGCTAACTTGTATGAGTTCTTTATATATTTTGAAAACTAACCCCTTATCAGATATAAAATCGGTAAATATGTTCTTCCATTTTGATGATGGTTTCTTTTGCTGTGAAGAAGCTTTTTTTAGTTTGGTGTCATCCCATTTGTTTACTTTTCCTTGGTTTAATGCTATTTTTTGATGAGCACAGTTCTTAATTTTAATACAAACTTATGAATCTTTTTCTTTATAGTTAATATTTTTAGGTGTTCTATTTAAAAATTTTGCCTGTCCCAAAGTTATAAAAATATTATCCTATGTTTCCTTCTGAAAGCTTTGGCTCTTTACTCTTCATATTCAGATCTACATCTGGAATTAATTTTTGCATATGATGCAAGGTAGGATTTTCAATCGTTTTCCCCATGGAAATACTCACTTGAATTTATACATGTAATCCAGACCTGGAGAGTCTTTCTAATTTATTTGTGTTTGGAATCAAAATAATGAGTTTGTTTTCCTACTTTAAAATCTTTATACTTTTTTCTTTTTCTTGCCTTATTGTACTGATCAGAATGTGGGTAAATGTTGAATAGTAAAATTGGTACTTCCGGCACCCTTCTCTCATTATCAGTTGCAAAGGGAAAGTCTCCAATATGCATCATTGTGGTATTTGCTATAGACTAAGTAAGCCAAGAATAATATGTGATTTGCATAAAATATTGATTAGTAAACAATGCAGTTATCAATGTCCAGAACATGACCATGGGATTGAGTGCCTGAAATGAAGTGTTCCCCAGGATTCTAACTTCTTTTTTTGCATATCTTGGATGATTTCAAAAAGACTCGTGGCTTTAGTCATTATAATTTCCAAATGTGTATCACTGATCCAGACCTACCTTCTGAGATTTGGACTGATATATCCACTGTCTACCTGATAATCTAGTAGTCACCTCTAGCTCAGCTTTATTCAAAATAGAATGCATTTTTTTCATTTATATATTAATTCAAAATTCAGAATCTGTGCTAGAACCTAGGGAATCACAAATAAATAAGGCTTTATCCTTAATGGGCTCCTTTTACAGTTTTCCTTTCTCAATATATGTCACCTAGTCACTCAAGCGAGAATCTAGGATGTTGTCTGGGTGTGGTCAGTCAGGTTTCCTAGAATCTGAGGTGGAGATTCTTGTAAAAGTGATTTATTGAGAGAGTATTCTCAGCAGAAGAGGGAGGAAAGTAGATGAGGGGAGGGAATGAAAGCTAAATAAGAATGAAGTCTCAGTTAAGGTTGGTCTAGCCTGATCTCACCCAGGAGCTTGGAGCATGGATTACACCACAGGGTTGATTCCCCGGAAGGACAAGAAGTCTGGTGTTTTGTGCCCCTGTGTCAATCAGGCTTGCCTCTGATAGGAAATGCGCTGAAGGAGGGATTGCAATGAGGCAGGGGGCTCCAGTGCAGCCGAGTGCAGGTCTCCAGAGAAGTGGCCAGCTGTGAGCTATTAGCCGTCAACACTCCACTCCCCTCCCCCACCCCCACCGCCCCGTGCTGCAGGGTACATGCACCATCTGGTGAAGGGGAACCTTCAGCACTCTTTCCATGTTGTTCATTCCTTCCAGGCACAGCTTCTCCAAGATTCTGAATGGTCATAATATCTGGTTGGTGCTATAAACTGCTTTCCTTAATGCTGCAATTAGTCTCAAGGACTTAACTGATACGCACCATCTCCTCACCCACGTAGATTCCCTGCTCCTTATGCTTCTTTCGTAGTGATAAAAATTCAAGGTGCATTCGTTTGTGCTTAAGAGGAGATAGGTAGCTATGCTGCTCCATATCATGGACACTTGAAAACCCCAGGTGAATTCCCTCAATTGCTTGTGAGGTTTGTCTTCGACTCTCTGGAGTCTGTGTGTCTTGCCAAACCTTCTACATCCTTACCACTTCTTGTTCATCAGGTCTTAGCATGATGTTAATATTAATATATGATTGATGCCTTATAGTCTGTAGTCCTTGGACTGTTCAGGTGGCCCAGGATCCTTCAGATTTTTCAGTGACAGCATCGTTAACATAACACAATAGTGGGGCAAAACATAGACTATTATATTGGAAGTCAAAAAGCTGAACAGAGGACGCCTTAGTCAGTAAGCCAAAGTTGGAGTCTTTATTACACTGGTGATCTCAGAGGAGTTGCCTCCAAAGTCTGAGCAAAGTAACATGGAGGAAGCATTCCCTTTATCCCCTCCCAGTTTCTTTGTCTTCTAAATATGGGCCTTCTGGACCTTTTGCGGGCTTTACAAAGAGCCCATGTACTGGGACGGACACAGTGTGCTCAGCAGATAATTTGCAGGAGGCTTATAACCTTGGGCAGAACCCATCACAGATAACTAAAAGACACCCAGCATGGGAGAAACCAGGGATAGACCAGACCCTTATGTCAGCAGAGTGGCTTGCAGGACCAGATAATTGAGCTTATTTTCCCTATTATTCAAGCAAGCATGCTTACAGAAGCCAGGAATAGCAAGGTTGCTTCCTGGAATTAATAGAACAAAGGGCCATCTGTGTTTAGTGGAAAATTTTAAACAGCAGTCCTTACAAAATGAAGGTTATGGGAACAAGATGGAGTGCCTATGCTTCAGGACATGCACTGCTGTCTAGGCTAACTGCTGTGAGTGCTAACTGCTGCTGGCCCTGCTCCTTATTGTTAAAAGGATGCATTTGCCAGATGAACAGCAGCGTACACAAGGCTGTGATATTCTATTGCAGTAAAGATACTGGCCCAGCAGCTACAGCTGGGGCCACTTCTCAGATAAGATTGTGGCACTTCACTATCATCTGCCCAGATCCATACACTTTGGCAGAGACCAGACTTGTGAACTAATCCCTCCCCTCTCCCTCGCCGTGACAAAGTTCACCTGCATTCAAACTGCTGACTCTCCAAACCCTTTATAAAGTCCCATTCTTCCTAAAAAACAAAAGTTGACCATAGAACTAGAAGGCTTAAATGCAAATTCCCCCTATTTTTTTTTATTAACTTAAACATTATTTTTAATGAGCCACTATAAAATTACCTAATATTACCCCCTATATTCCTCAGCCACAGATATTATGTTTGTGATAGGGGATAAGAGCAAGCACTAAACAGGCCCCAGACAGTTAAATGAGCACTTCCTTAGCAATGAAGGATGAAACTGGGCACCCATCACTGAGGCTTTCTCAATTGTAATTGGACAAAAATGATCCTCCCGGCATATGGCCCCACCCGCTTAGAAACCACTCTTCCACCCTCCTCACCTAACTCACTCCCTAGCAGCAGTTAGCTCCTTTTTAAAGTAATCCTTAATTATTTGCCTAAATAAGCTTTCTTTGTCCCATTCTACTAGAATCTTATTTCAGCCTTTTTAGGGTCGCCTATTTTCAGATGAAAATCACTGGCTTTGCAAATTAGTGGAGTATGTTTTAGGTAAATTTCGTGGTAATTGTGTTCTCTCTGCATCTGCAGTTGGACACTGTAATATTCACTTCTAGAGATTTTTTATATAACAGAGCTGTGATGTTTTAGCTCCTTGCCAATGTCATCAGGGACTGCATTACACTGGTAGAGGGAATTCAGCTTAAGGTATGTTCTTTCATTAAGGGTTGCAGTGTTTGACAATTTGTCAGGGCTGAAGAATGCCTGGAAGTGTGAAAATTTAAAATGGTTTTTGTGCTCCTCGGCTAACTTGTCTTTCTTCCTTTAGTCTCCCCCAGACACGTCCTTCCCAGCTTCCTTGGCTACGCAGCAATTCCTCATGGAGGAAGAGAAGCGAGCAAAAGAACTTGAAAAACTTCTAAATACACATATTGATGAACTGCAAAGACATACAGAATTTACTCTCAATAAATACACCAAGCTAAAACAAAATAGACACATATGAGCTTTCAAACTTTTTTATTTGTTCCTCCATCCCAACAAAAAAAAAGCTCTGGCAAAATATTTACAAAGCTGATTAATGAAACTGAGAAATTGTGTTCTGTTTTCTTGAGTAAATCATTTCTGTAAGGCAGCTAGAAAATAGTAAGTATTTTGTTCGATCACACTATCTGTATATCTGCATTAATATAATAAATTGTTTGGCTATAGAATTACTATAAAATAAACATCACTACTCCAAAAGAGCACTTTTTCCAGTCTAGGGATATTTTGGAATTAAATGTGCAGTTTTATTCCCACTTGAATCATGTACACTGAAAACCCACTTCCTCTGTAACCACACAGAAGGAGGGAAAGGACAGCACTATATTTATTCCAACTGTAAATGAGTCAAGTGCAGCCCAGTTGGACAGGTTTGAAAAATCAAGGATTTTTGAAAATGAAAAATATTAAGTATTTTGAGGTATGTAAACATCCTAAAACCTCTATTAGAAAGGGGAAAAAACCTAGCTTTACTGTTTCTGCACTCATCTTTGTAATGTCTCTGTTTCAACGCAATGGAATGTGCTGTCCACACACCTGCAATATGTGTGCCAAATATTAATGCTTTGTTGTCAATACTGTTACTTCATGGAAGTGAACAAGATAAAGAAAATATAAAGCATTGTTGTTTTAATGCCTGTTTTTAATAAAAGAATGCAAAATTCTATGGACTTGAAACACAAATGTCAAATCTTTATAGAGCAGTAATAATAGCATGGTAGTGAACAATAAAATTCACATGACAAATATGCGCTCATGATAATCCATTATTCTTACTTTAAAAATGACATTTATATAAAGATGAAAAAGCCCTATATAGTTACTCCAGGTAAGTCCCATAGCTTTTATAGTGTTTTATTTTTCTCTTGAAAGAAATTAAGCCTCAATGCACTGAAAAGTAAGTCAAGATGTCTTTAATAACAGGTGTCACTGTTGTGAGAAAACTGTAGAACCCTGATCACTTCAGGGG
The DNA here is from genome assembly GCA_027563665.1 of Antrozous pallidus. NCBI lineage: Eukaryota > Metazoa > Chordata > Mammalia > Chiroptera > Vespertilionidae > Antrozous > Antrozous pallidus. The sequence goes on from CM050520.1 coordinate 62,741,468, forward strand.
ACTCACCATGTGGATTTGAATAGCTCTTGATCTCTGCAAAAAGCCTTCCCATAGCATTTCATTGTTCATTTCCACCCAAAACAAGCCTGTGAAGTCAACAAGGCTAGTCTTCGTACTCCTGGAATCCAAGCTGTTAAGAAACTTTCTAAAATCGTGGTCAGCAAGGGAGGCAGAAATGCCCGGCTTCTGACGTCTGGCTCCAGCTGTCACAAGCAAGCAGATGGCGAATAAGGCTATATCTACCGGAGACATGTTTCATGACAAAAACATCAGAGGAGTACAAAGCCTTTAGTGTGCCCAAAAGAGCTCCCCAGGAGAAAAAATAAGGAAAATCAAATACTTTTTCAATTATTTAGTAATTTCTATCCTGGACACAAAGAAAATAATTTTCAGTGTTACCTTAAGAAGACAGGGGGGGAAAAAAGAACGTCTAGGGAAAGGGTGTCCCATAAACAAAGTCTAAAACCTTTGTATCCTTAATGCAAATGTAAACAAGGCAAAAGTTTAAATATGTCTATCTTTATAATCCCCTCAATCTGGATGCCACTGCACTCTCTTCACGATTAAGGCAGGATTGAAAGCTGGGTGGTGAAATGAAGATCGAGGCTACTATGTTGTTAGACTTTGGCAGTCAAGACTGCATGACCCTGGAGGCTGTCCAGGGCTAACAGTACATTTGCTCCTCCGGATTATTATTTCAAGTCCACAGCAAACTTATTTTATTTTTTTAATATATTTTATTGATTTTTTACAGGAAGAAAGGGAGAGGGATAGAAAGTCAGAAACATCGATCAGCTGCCTCCCGCACACCTCCTACCGGGGATGTGCCCACAGGCAAGGTACATGCCCCTGACCTGAATCAAACCTGGGACCTTTCAGTCCGCAGGCCGACGCTCTATCCACTGAGCCAAACCTGTTTCAGCTACAGCAAACTTCTTTTAAATCACTAGATTCTACTTAACACCAGCTTTCTCAAAACAGTGGTTTTCAATATGTTTTGCTTAACAATAAGATTTGGTTTTCCAAAGGAATCATATGCTGAAGCCCAACTTATAATGAAGATAAAAAATTAAGCAGCTCTGGTTGAATTGTGAAAGGAGGAGAGGAGGTAGGCCTTGTTGTCCCCATCCCCACTCCACTCCCGGCTCCTGCCCTCCACAGACCAAAGGGCTTCCATGGAGCAGTTGTCCCAGACATTGTTGTGGGAGGGACTGAAGGAGAAGCGGATTTTCTCTGTTATTAGAACAGAACTCATTTTTCTACAGAAACCATCCAATGACTATAGCCTCCTGCACACCATAGAAGCCAGTCTAACTACAACATGAAGGAAGGATTGAAAGGAGGGGGATAGGAGAAAGCCCAGACAGGCCATTGAACACTGAAAGTCAATTGAAAAAGGAGGTGTGCCCTGAATTAACTTTTGCCTCATGATGGCTCAAATATACACTTTTATCTCTCAGTGATCCAGGAACATACCAACTGGTTTAGGAATTAAGCAAATTTGGGGAAGAGGGGCTGCTGGAAAATCACAGATAATCCCCAAATTTCAATTAAAATAAAATGATAGGCAAGTCGTCTTATCTTTCAACAGAGCTGCTCTAGCTGAGTGGACCTCAGATTTCCCCCTTACCATCACTGGGACACTCAGTCCTACCTGCCTCTGACCATCTCCTCTGGCTATGGGACAGCCATCAAGCTAAGCAGCTTCCACTGCCTAATTATGAAGGCCTGTCCTGGAGATGAGTTTGCTAGGCCCCTGCTATGCCTCAAATATTAATCTGACCCAAACAATCTATAATCAATTGCAGTTTTAACAATGATGTGGAGTGATCCCCTCCCCATCCCATTATCTCAATTAACGTAAATTTCCTCTTTATATATGTGCCCCCTGTCTCCCCGACCCATCTGAAAGCTCCTAGAGGAGAGGGGTATTCTTAGGCTTCTATGCCTCCCCTGAGAGCTTGCCCAGGTCCTCCTGGCCATGGGAGCTATTTGATAAATAGCAATCGGTGAATGGATTGAATCCAGATATGAGGGATGCCTTCAGCAAAGGCAAGAGTAGAATTTAGAGGTACAATAACAAAATACTAAATGTAGCAAGTTGTCAGCTGCAGAAAAGTGCACAAACTGTTAATTTGTCTAAATGCCAGTAGGTATGGGGGATGTTTTCATTCATACTTGACCTCACATAGGCCAATCTAAACATCTACACACTCCTTTTATGAGTTTCAACTAATGCCTAATAGGAATCTCTTTTAGAACATTAGCCATGTGCTTACTGGTTAGAGTCAATCTATCTATACTAATAAAAGAGAAAAATGGAAATTGCTGTACCTCCGCAATGCCCACCAGCCAATCAGGAGTGAACATGCAAATTAACCCAACAAAAAATGGTGAGTTAATTTGCATATGCAGGCACCGAGTGGCCTGGGTCCCAGAACATCTTCAGGTCCCAGGCCACTCCTAGACTGCAGGCCTGCATGTAGGCCCTAAGTGGCCAGAGTCCCAGAATGCCCCCACCCACTCCAGGCCTGCAGGTGCAGGCGCCAAGTGGCTGAGGGCAGGGCGGTTTCTTGTGCGTGCACCTGCCCCCAGCCCGGCACACACAGCATGGGGTTGCCGGCCCTGGGGGCATGTCCCCAGCAGCCACTGCATGGCCTAACACACACACACACACACACACACACACACACACACACACACACACACACACCTGCAGCCTCAGGGTCTCAGCCTTGGAAGCGCCCACACCCCCATGGAGCAATCCTCTCCCAATGGCAGACTTGGGATCTCAGCCTCAGAGCTTTGCACATCCCCACAGAGTGATCCCCCCCCAGCCCTGCCCCCCCCCCCCCACACACACACACACACCTGCAGCCTCAGTGTCTCAACCTCGGAAGCATTCGCAGGCCAGCAAGTGATCCTGCCCCCCTAGCAGTCTCAGGGAGTCAGCCTTGGAACTTCTCTTGCCCCCAGCTGAGTGATTGGAGGGGCAGGGAAGGAAAGGGAGGGGGGGAGGAGGAAGAAAGGGAGGGGAAGAGGGAGGGGGAGAAAGGGAATGGAAGGGCGGGGGCTGGGGTATCTGGGCAATGCTACCCAGCAAACCTCTCCCATTGGGCAGGAAAGTAATTGGGCTTTGTTTAAAATCTTTACAAACCTCGAAGGAAATGTCTAAGGTAGGTTTCATATCAGAAGTAACTTACAACTAATAATTTTTACTAACTTTATAAAGTTGTGCAAATACCTTTTTTCCTTTTTGGAACATTTCTATCATCTAAACAGACCCCTACTGTTCATTTGCAGTCACTCCCTGTTCCCATGCCCAACCCCAGGGAACTGCTAAGCTACTTTCTGACTCTATGAGTTACTTGGATGTTTCATATAAGTGGACTCCTGGAATATGTAGGGTCCTGCATCTGGCTTCTCTCATTTAGCTTATGTTTGTAGTTCAGGTTGTAGCATGTATACAAAGTTTGTTCTTTTTATGGATGAACTAGAGGTCCATTGCATGAAGATTCATGCAATAGGCTTTCCTTCCCCTGGCTGCCAGGACCAGTTTTCCTCTGGAACCTGGAACCCAGGCCTTCCCTCTGGCTGTTGCCTTCTGTTTTTGCTTTGGCCGGCTGGAGGCTTCACTCCAGCTGGAGCCTTCAGTCTTCTCTGCTCTGGCCGGAGTGCCACGCTGCCACCACTTGGTCTCCGCCCCCGGGGACAGGCACTTGCTGCCACCACCTTGTCTCCATGTCCGGGGGCCAGGCGCTCGCCGCCACTTTATCTCCACCCCCCGGGGCTGGGTGCTCACACCACTCAGCCCCGCCCCCCGCTCCTGATTGACTGGTAGTGTAGCGAAGGTACGGTCAAATTTGCATGTTTCTCTTTTATTATATAGGATAGTATTCTGCTGTACAAGTAAAAGGCATTTGATTGACCCACTGCAGCAGCTGTCGGACATTTGTTTCCAGCATAGCTGCTGTTATGAATAAAGTTGCTATGAACATTTATATTCAAGTCTCTGTGTGGATGTTTTGTTTTTGTTAGTAGATTCTTAGGAATTACATGGTAATTTTATGTTTAACTTTTAAAAGAAACTATTAAATTGTATTCCCAAGTAACTGTACCATTTACATTTCCACCAGCAATTATAAGGGTACTAATTTCTCCATATCCTCTCTCGTACTTATCTTTTTTTAAAGAGAGTCATTCTTTTAAAAAAAAAAAAATATATATATATATATATATATATATATATATATATATATTATTGATTTCAGAAAGGAAAGGAGAGGGAGAGAGAAATAGGAACATCAATGATGAGAGAATCATTGTTAGGCTTCCTCCTGCATGCCCCCTACTGGGGACTGAGCCTGCAACCTGGGCATGTGCCCTGACCAGGAATCAAACCATAACCTCCTTGTTCATAGGTTGACACTGAACCACTGAGCCACCCAGCTGGGCTATTGTCTCTCTTTTTTATTATAAAATTTCAATGTGTGTGAAGGGGTATTTCATCCTAGTTTTAATTTGTATTTCTCTACAAATCATCTTGAGCATCTTTATGTGTACTTATCTACCATTCACCAATCTTTTTTGGTGAAATGCCCATTCAAATCTCTAGCCCGTTTTATAATAATTTTTCTTCTATATTGAGTTAAAAGAATTCATTATACATTTCAAAATAAGTCCTTTATCATCTATATGATTTGCATATATTTTCTCCCAGGCTATTTCTTATCTTTTCATTTTCTTAATAGTATCTTTTGAAACCATATATTTTTAATTTTGCTGTAGCACAATTCATCAATTTTTTCTTTCATAGATTATGCTTTTGGCATAGTATGTAAGAAATTTTTCCCTGACTCAAGGTCACAATTATTTTCTCCTATATTTTCTTCTGAAAGTTTTACAGTTTTAGGTTTTACATCAGGTTAATGATCCATTTTGAGTGAAGCTTTTTGTATGGTACATGAACCTAGGTAGATTAATCTTTTTACATGTGGATATTCCATTGTCACAGCACCATTTCCTGAAGAAAACTAGTCTTTCCCTATTGAATGTCTTAGTATTTTTGTTGAAAAAAATCAATTGACTATAAATATAAAGATTTATTTTTGGACTTTTAATTTTGTTGCAGTGATCTGTATGTCCTTAGGCCAGCACCCTAGCTTCACAATAAGTTTTGATATTGGGAATCCTCCAATTTACAAGATTGTTTTGGCTATTTAAGGCCCTTTGTTTTTCCATATAAGTTTTAGGATTGTCTCGTCAGCATCTCAATTTTTGCAAAGAAAAAAAAAGCCCACAAAAACAAAACTAAACAGTAACAAAAACAAACAAAAAAACCTGCTGTGATTTGATAAGAATGGCAATTCTCTCCAAAATGGCATTCTCTCCAAATTGAACCTCAATTTGGGGAGAATTAACATCTTAATAATATTGAGTCTTCCAATTAATCAGCAAACATAAAATATCTCTCCATTTATTTGGATCTTCTTTAGTTTCTCTTAGAAATACCATACAGGTTTCAATATGCAAGTCTTGCAGTTCTTTTGCTAACGTTCTTCCTAAGTATTTTATTCTATCTGATGCTATTAAGAATGAAATTGCTTTCCTAATCTCATTATGGGATTATTCATTCCTAATAAACAGAAATTCAATTGATTTTTGTATATTGTTCTTGTATTCTGTGACCTTGTTGAGCTCATTTATTCTACTAGTATATGTTTCTTAAAACTTTTCTACATACAGAATCATGTTGTCTTTAAATAATGATAGCTTTTACTTCTTCCTTCAATTTAGTTTCATTTTATTTCTTTTTCTTACCTGATTGCACTAATTAACTCCAATAAAATGTTAAATTGAAGCAGTGACAGCAATAATGTTTCTGATCTCAAGGGAAAGGTTTCAGTTTTTCCCAATAAGAAAAGGATTAGCTGTAGGTTTTTCGTAGATGCTTTTTATCAGGTTGAGGAAGTTCCCACCTACTCTGCCTACTTTGTTGAGAGCTTTTATGATTGGGTGTTAGATTTTGTCTAGTACTTCTTCTGCATCTATTAAGATGATCATGTGGTTTTTATCCTTTATTAATTTAGAATATTAATTTATTTTTTAGTATAAACTCATCTTATATTCTTGGGATTATCCTACTTGATCATGATGTGTAATTCTTTTTATATGTTACTGGGTTAAGTTTATTACCCTTTTTTGCTATTTATAAGAGGTGCACTAATTTTATTACATTTTTTATTTTTTTTTCAGTGACAGTTGATATTCAATATTACATTAGTTTCAGATGTACAACACAGTGGTTAGGCATTTACATAACTTATAAAGTGATCCCCCATAAGTCTAATATTTTGTTGAAGATTTTTGTGTCTACATTCCTGTGGGATAATGAGCAGTAATTTCCTTGTCATGCTTTTGTGTGGCTTTGATATCAGGATTAATTCTTCTGTCATAGAGTGAACTGGGAACTTTCCCCTACTCCTCTATTTTCTGAAAGAGTTTCTAAAGAACTAGCATTTCTTCTTCAGATGTCTGGTGGAATTTACACTATCTGGGCCTCAGCTTTTGTTCATGGCAAACTTTTAATTGTTAATTCAATGTCTTCCCTTGTTATAGGCCCATTCAGATTCCTATTTCTTCTTCAGTCAGTTTCAGTGATTTGTGGCTTTTAAATTCAAGTTAGTATTTATAATAAGCCCTTAAAGAAGTAAGCCCAATATACTCTGAGATTCAAAAAATGGAGTGATTCATTTCAAGGTCAGCTATGTGGAAAAAGGCCAATGTGTGGGGTTCCAAAATCCATGCTCCTAACAGTAGGCCACACTGCCTCTAAACAGATAGGGCTTTTTAAAGTGACTCCTCTGGGATGAAAGAGGGACATATATAATACCTTCAACAATAAAGTGTTATTTTTTTAAAAAATTTAATTTAAAAATTAAAAAATAAAATGAAAATTACAAAAAAAAAAAACAACCCACAACAACATAAAAATCAATTGATTCCCCCACCCCACCCCCCAAACACACCGCCTGAGAGTCACCATTAAAAACAGCCTTCTTTTTTATGCCACAGCCCATCAAAGTGTTTTCCTCTCAAAGACCTGTCCCTCCCTGGAGTCCAAATTGCTGGGACAATGGATGCTGCCCACAGACCAGGATTCTCCTTCTTTAACACCCCCATTAAGAATCACTGCCTTAAAACTCAGCATGGTGTTCACAGATAAACCCTCTGGGAAGGCGCCCAATGACAGAGGCTGCCCTTAATTAATTAATTAATTAATTATTTTATTTATTTTTAGTTTTCAATCAAGCTTTTAATGAAAAGATCATAAAATAGCAGTTTCTCATCACTGTACATTAAGACTGCACACTTCTGAATGGAGAGATCAGTCGTAGGTGAATTGCTTTTCTATGACACTTGAGGGCTGCGTACTTGCAGCTCTGACCTGAATTTATCCAAACTCTCGAGAAAAGTGAACTCAACGTGATGACTGACAGTGGTGGTGGCCAGTACAGGAGTGCGATCACAGTGTCCCTCCCCCTTTCTGGGAAGGACATAAAGTAAGGACATGATCCCTCTTCCAGTTCCAATTAAACAAAACAGCTATAACCCCATCCCTCTCCCTCCCCCTCGAGGTATTTTATGAATGGGCCAGTGCCCAACCTGGGGTCCCCCAAGGGGGGAGAGGGAAAGCAAGTAATGGGTAGGGTACAGAGAGGCTTCCCTCAGCACCTGGCCCCACAAGACCCCGCCAAGTGAGGTCTGTTATGCAGTATTTTTGAGGTCAATAAATTACAGCAATAAATAGCAAGGTGAGGTAGGGGGAGGAGTTCCTGGTAGAAAAAGTGGAATGACTGAAGCTGGGGTGGGGGTGGGGGGGTACTGGAGGCTGCCCTTAATTTAAACGGACACTTTCCTCCCTTACTTCCAAGGAGAAAACCAAAAGGCCCAAGGATCTAAGGGGTTAGAATGACCCACACTTGTTTTGACACTGGCAGCTGACAGTTGATAATCCAGACCTCTGCTAGATAGAAGAGCCTGGTGTATGATTTCTTAAATATTTTTTACTCACACAGAAATGGTATGGTTGCACCCAAACAGGAAGAACCCATCAGAGATAAAATTTATTTGGCTCTGTGTGCTTCGCACAAAATCGAGAATTAGGTAAATATGTCTTCTATCTAATCAATAAAGAATTTTTTTAAAAAAAATAAAAATAAATATGTCTTCTATCAGGGATGGTGAATTGCCTAAAAAGTTATTATATAAGATGAGGTCAAAGGGCTCACACTAAGTAGATTTTATGTTGCAATTGAGGTGGGCACAACAGGCCTCTCTTCGTCAGAAAACGTTATATATTAAAATGATGAAACATAATGGAATTGAGCTAACATTCTCCCCATTTGGAATAATTTCTTTTGTTTTTCTGTTTCTAAAAAGAAGAACATTGCAGCTTTGAAATTTCTCATTTACATCAGCTTGAGGAAAATATTTCAAAAGTAGGTTCTGTTTGAGCTAAAACTGTTTTCAATCTGAAACATATATCTTTGCTGAGATAAATTATTTGATAGTCATTCTCAAATGACTTCAATGGATAAAATTATGAATAACTAAACTAAAATACCTCTTTAGTTTCAAACATAAAGTCTACTACATATAAAGTTTAGTTTATAACAAAAAGTTTTTATTAACAAGAGTTACACCCAAGAATTTTGAGAGAATAAATGTACTTATATGTGTGTACACATACACACACATACACACACATACCACATGAAGCTTTAAAATAATCATCAATAAAAATAGTAAAGAGGGAAGGAGGAAACTTTTGGAGGTAATGAATATGTTTATGGCATAGATTGTGGTGCTAGTTTCATTAATGTATATACTTATCTCCAAATTCATTAAATTGTATATCTAAATATGTACAGCCTTTCATATGTATTGTGATACAGTGGCTTTAAAAAAAAAACAAGCATGAGTCAAGAGCAGTTTGAGTTTGGAAAATAAATGCATAGTACTATTTTTAACATTAAAATATAATCACTTAAGAAAATATAGGTTTTAATGGCCAAATATATAGCTTCATTTGGGAGGAATACATTTATTCCATTGAAGACACTATGCGGGATGTATAAGGCAACTCTAATTTGGGATTTGTTGCGTAAGCCACCCAGTTTGTAATACTTCATCACAGGAGCCCTGATACATTCACATGTCCTAGACCTGAAGCTGAAAACACTGACCATCGTGAAACTGCAACGGGCACAAACAAAAAGCCCAGGCAAAGCCCATAGTCTTTAGACAAAAGACAAGGAAAGAGGCAGCATAATAAGGCAGAAAATTTTCAGATAATAACCACTCTAATTCAGCCAAATACCACAGGAAAAAAAAAATGTGGTTCCCACTCACATCAGCCCAGATGTCCCCCTCATCTTAAACTCTTCACCAAAGACTGCGTGGAGAGAACCTTCATACATGCCAGCAGATAGTGAGACATCACACTCAGCAATATCAGTGGAAACTGTGCGTGGAGCCCCATTGGGCAATATCAAAGCAACCATTAGGGTGGTGTCAGTGGAGGCCCAGTGGAGAGTCAGGATATTCACCACAGTGGAAATGAGGCCACCTCTCCCTTCCTATCACAGTGACACAGTCCATGTAAGCAGCATTAATGAGGTCCCTCTCAACCAAGGTGATATTAGCAAAATATCTACTACTGGACACCTAGAATTCCCTACCCTGCAGTAATGAGATGCCAACCATACCTTCCACTACCATCTGGCAGTAATGATGCTGCTCCTCATTTCCCTGCTTGAATTTCATCAGTTTAGGCCTGTTAAAACACAAACTTTAAATAAAATCCAGGATCTCATAATATAATGCCCCAAATGTCCAGGTTGCAACCAAATCTCACATGTCATACCAAAAATATAGATGATCTCAGGTTGAATGACAAAAGACAATCAATAGGGAATAACACTAAAATGACAGAGGTTAGAATTATCTGGCAAAGATTTAAAGTAACCACCATGAAATGATTCAGCAAGCAATTAGAAACATGCCTGAAAAAAGCAAAAATACTGAAAAGTTTCACCAAAGAAATAGAAGACAAAATCAAGTGAAAATCTTACAGCTAAAAACTATAATCTTCACTAATAAAAGAGAAATATGTAAATTGACCATACATCCTTGACACCCACCAGCCAATCAGGAGTGAGTATGCAAATTAACCCAACAAAGATGATGGGTTGGTTTGCATATGCAGGCACAGAGCGATGGGGTATGATGCCTGCTATAAGGGGGACAGCGGGGGCAAAGGAAGTTACAGGAGCGGTGCTCCAGCTAAAGCAGAGAAGACTGAAGGCAGCATCCAGAGCGAAGGCCCGGTCCTGGGTGCCGGAGAAAAACCAGTGCCAGCAGCCAGGGGAAGGAAGGCCTATTGCATGAATCTTTGTGCAATGGGCCTCTAGTATTAAATCAAACTCAGTGGATAGTCTCAACAATAGACTGGAAGAGAGAGAGAAAACAATCAGTGAACAATAGAAATTATTCAATCTGAACAAACAAGAGACAATAGAATGGGGGGGGGGGAGACAACAGAATCTCAGAAATGCATGAAACTGTAACAAAGGACCTAACAATTATGTGAGTGGAGCCTTGGAAGAAGAGGAAAGAAAGGGCAGGGGTAAGAAAGTATTCAAAAATACATTGAATGAAAACTTCCCAAGAAGCTAAGCAAATTTTAAGTGGCATAAACCTAAGGAAATCCACATTATGACATATTACAGTCAAATTTTTAAAAACTTAAAGAAAGAAATCTTGGAACTTGCAAGAGAGAAACACCTTAACTATAGAAAGAAAACAATTTTAATTAAAACAGATTTCTTATCAGAAAACATGGAGATCAGAAGTATATGGTATAATATATTCAAATGTCGAAAGAAAAGAACCATAATCATGAATTTATACATAGTGAAAATATCCTGCAGGAATGAAGAGGAAGTCAAGACATTCTGAATGAAGGAAAACTAAGAGAATTTGTCATTATTAGATGTACCCTAAAAGTACTGCTAAAAGAGTTATCTTAACAAAATCCTATCTAATAAAAGAGCAATATGCAAATTGACTATAGCTTCACTATACCCATCAGCCACACCCACCATCTGCACCCACCAGCCAATCAGGAGCAAATATGCAAATAAACCCAACCAAGATGGCTACAGCCACAGAAAGCAGGAGGGAAACTTGGGTTTCCCCAGCAATAGAGGAAGTCAAGCTTTCCTCCTGCCCTTGCCCGCTCAGGCCTTCACTCAATGCTACAAATTTCAGTGATAGAAGATAAATAAAAATGACACAGTCACAGAGCTGGAGAGAGTAGGAGGCTTGAGTTGCACCCAGAGATGGAGGAACCCAAGCTTTCCACCTGCCCTGGCTGGCCCAGGCCTCCACTTAAGGCTACAAAGTTTCAATTATAGCAGATAAATAAAACTCAACAAAATGGCTGAGGCCACGGAGTGAGCAGAAGGCTTGGCTCCGCTCCAGGCTACAAATTATAGGAGATAAATAAATCCCAGATACCAGGGTCTCCACTTGGGCCACTGGGGGGAGGGGCGTGGCCAGCCTGCAAACCACCACAGGCCCCTCACCCACGCTGCTCCATGCCCCAAGGGAACCTCTACCCTGATCTGGGACACCCTTCAGGGCAAACCAGCCAGTCCCCACCTGTGTTCCAGGCCTCTATCCTATCTAATAAAAGAGTAATATGTAGATTTACGATCACTCCAACACACAAGATGGCTGCACCCATGTGGCCAAAGATCCTGCCCCCATGTGGACACAAGATGGCCACCACAAGATGGCCAGCAGGGGAGGGCAGTTGGGAGGGACTAGGCCTGCAAGGGAGGGCAGTGGGGGGCAATCAAGCCCACAGGGAAGGGCAGTTAGGGGTGACCCGGCTGGCAGAGGAGGGAAGTTGGGGGTGACCGGGCCTGTAGGGAAGGATAGTTGGGAGGCACCAGGCCTACAGGGGAGAACAGTTGGGGGTGACCAGGCCTGCAGGAGAGGGCAGTTAGGGACAAACAGGCTGGCAGGGAAGCAATTAGGCATCAATCAGGCTGGCAGGGGACTGGTTAGGGGGTGATTAGGCTGACAGGCAGAAGTGGTTAGGGGCAATCAAGAAGGCAGGCAGGCGAGCAGTCCTGGATAGTGAGAGGGATGTCTGACTGCCCATTTAGGCCCAAACCTACCAGGATCGGGCCTAAGTGGGCAGTCGGACATCCCTCAAGGATTCCCAGATTGGGGAGCGTGTAGGCTGGGCTGATGGACCTTATCCCCACTTCATTGAATTTTGTGCACCAGGCCTCTTGTCTATATATATAAAAGGCTACTATGCTAAATGTCTGACCATTCGACTGACCACCAGGGGGCATGATGTGTAGAAAAAACTAAACAGAAACACACACACACACACACACAAAAAACTATGGATAACATTTTTTTGTGTGTGTGTTTTTTTTAATCCTCATCAGAGGATGTGTTTATTGATTTGAGAGAGAGAGAAAGGGTGAGAGAGAGGAAAAAAACATCAATATTAAGAGAAAAACATTGACCAGTTGCCACCTGTATATTTCCCAGCTGATGATCAAACCTGCAATCTGGGTATGTGCTCTGACCAAGAATTGAACCCACAACTTTTTGGTTATTGAGACAAGGCTCCAACCACTGAGAAACACTGACCAGGGCTAGATAAGATTTTAATTAATGGTGAAAACTAGAGTGCTTTCTCCCTAAGACCAAGAACAAGGAAGGGATGCTCATTCTCACCATTTTTACTCAATACAGTAAGGAAGGTTCCAGCCAGTGTGATAAACAAAGAAAAAGAAATAAAAAATATCCAGATCAGAAATAAAGATTTAAAACTTTCCCTATTTGCAGATTACATGAATTTGCAGATGACATTAATTAGTCTGGCAAGCTAGCAGGATACAAGATAAACATACAAAATCAATTGTGTTTCTATATAGCAGCCATGAACACATAGACATTAAAACTAGAAGTACAATACTATTTATAATTATGCAAATAAATGAAATACCTTTTTGGGTAACTAACCTTTTTGGGCAACTAAAAAATTATAAAATCAATTATACAAAAAAATGACTCATGAACTTAAATGTAAAACTATAAAGTGTTTAGGACAAAAACATAAGAGAGAAGCTATGGAACCAAGGGCTAGGCAAAGAGTCGAAAATTTTACAATTTTCCTTGTAAAAAAGAAAATTTGATAAATTGGAAGTCATCAAAATTGAAAACTTCTGTTCTGCCAAAGACCCTGTGAGCAGAATGATAAAAGATACAAATATTTTCAAACTATATATACAGAATGTATAAAAATCTCCCAAAGCACAACAGCAAAGAGTAAATAATCCAATTAGAATATGGGTAAAAGACAGGAAGACACATTTCACATGAAGAGGATATATAGATTGCAAATCAGCACATAAAAAGATGTTAGGGAAATGCAAATTAAAACCACAATGAGATATTACTACACATCCACAAAATAGCTAAAAATTGAAAATAGTGACAACACAAAATTCTGGCAGGAACACAGAAAATCGGATCACATTGTTGGCAGGAATATAAAGAGGTGCCACTACTCTGGAAGTCTGGCAGCTATCCTATGACCTAGAAATTGCACTTGGCATCTATCCCAGAGAAGTGAAGATGTGTTCACACATTCAAAAACCTATATGAGAATGTTCATAGCAGCTCTACTCATAGTGGCCCCAAACTGGAAACAAAACATTTGTCCCTGTGCCTATGGGTGAGGCTTGGTAGAGTTTTAACCATTCAAGAGGTGAATTGTTAAAAAAAAATGGTACATCACACTATGGAATACTATTCATCAATAAAGAAACCAATTCATTCATACAAAACTTAAGACAACTTTCCATAGAATTATGCTAAGTGGACACAATTAAGCTCAAATGATTACATTTTATGTAACATTCTTAAAGTGACAAAAGCATAGGAACGGACACCAGATTAGTGTTGCCATGGACGATGAATGGGTAGGTGCAAGAGGGAAGCAGCTGTGGCTATAAAAGGGGAACAGGAGCATCCTTGTGGCAATCTGTCCTGAACCTTAACTGTGCCCCTGTCAATATCCTGGTTGTACAAAGATACTGTACTATACGTTAATATTGGGGGAAGTAGTTTAAGGATCGCAGGATCTCTCTTATGACTTATGACTGCATTTGAATCTACCATTATCTCAAAATGAAAAGGTTAATTTTTTTAATGTATTTTATTGATTTTTTACAGAGAGGAAGGGAGAGGGATAGAGAGTTAGAAACATCGATGGGAGAGAAACATTGATAAGCTGCCTCCGGCACAGCCCCCTACTGCAGATGTGCCTGCAACCAAGGTACATGCCCTTGTCTGGAATCAAACCTGGGACCCTTCAGTCCACAGGCCGACGCTCTAGCCACTGAGCAAAACCAGTTGGGGCTGAAAAGGTTAATTTTAAAAATAACTTTTCTGTTCAGAAACAGGTACCAGGTTGGATTTGGCCCACAGGTTGTCGTAGTTCTATAGTCTAAAGCAACCACCAAGGAGCGCTGTGAGTTTACTCAATGGTGTTTTAGAAGCTAAAAATATACAGACATCTACACACACTCAGAGGTCTTACACTGTTTCAGACATTAGTTCTTACAATAATGCAGAGGCTTCCTGCAGGGTACATGTCCATTTCCAACGTTAACGTGAAGGGGAGAGGAGCAGTGAGAATGTAACCTTCTTGCCCTTTGGAATCTCGAGCATCCTCTTTCTCTGTTGCTTTCATAACAGCACCGTGAGCTCGTCTTCTCCAGCTGTGCACTGTTCTTACCTTCCTACATTTCGGATTCTCACTTCCAAGATGGTATTTGTTTCAAACAGCTCTGTTGTGGTTCACACAAATATGACTGTTTCTTTTTTTTTTTAATCTTTATTGTTCAGTATATTAATCACATTGTTCCCCTTTTTCCCCCCCTATAGTTCCCCTCCACCTGGTACCCATCCCACCCTCTGCCCTCACCCCCCTCCACTGTCCTCTCCCATAGTTGCATAATTTTTGTCCAGTCTCTTGCTGCACTTCCCACACCCCCTTTCTCCCCAAGAGTTGTCAGTCCATTCCCTCTCTATGTCCGTGATTCTGTTACATTCACCAGCTTATCCTGTTGATCAGCTTATTAATTCACTTGATTTTTAGATTCATTTGTTGATAGGTGTGTATTTGTTGTTCATAATTTACACTTTTATCTTTTTCTTCTTCCTCTTCTTAAAGAATATCTTTCAGCATTTCATATAATATTGGTTTGGTGGTGATGAACTCCTTTAGCTTTTTCTTATCTGCGAAGCACTTCATCTGACCTTCAATTCTGCATGATATCTTTGCTGGATAGAGTAATCTTGGTTGTAGATTCTTGCTGTTCATCACTTTGAATATTTCTTGCCACTCCCGTCTGGCCTGCATCGTTTCTGTTGAGAAATCCGCTGACAATCCTATGGGTACACTCTTACAGGTAAC
Organism: Antrozous pallidus; assembly: GCA_027563665.1. NCBI lineage: Eukaryota > Metazoa > Chordata > Mammalia > Chiroptera > Vespertilionidae > Antrozous > Antrozous pallidus. The sequence continues at coordinate 62,757,045 of CM050520.1, forward strand.
TAACTGTTTCTCTCTTGCTGCTTTTAATATTCTCTCTTTGTCTTTTGCTCTTGGCATTTTAATTATGATGTGCCTTGGTGTGGTCCTCTTAGGGTTCCTATATATTGGGGTTCGGTGTGCTTCCTGGACTCCTAAGTCAATTTCTTTCACCAGGTGTGGGAAGTTTTCAGTCACTATTTCTTCAAATAGGTTTTCATTGTCTTGGTCTCTCTCTTTTTCTGGCACCCCTATATTTCGGATGTTGGTATGCTTGAGGTTGTCCCAGAGGCCCCTTACACTATCTTCAATTTTTTGGATTTTTTTGGTTTCTTGCTTTTTCAGCTGAGTGGATTTTCCCTCTTTGTATTTCAAATCTTTAACTTGGTTCTTGGGGTGCTCCAGAGCACTTTTAGGTCTTTGTATAATATTTTTTATTTCAGTCAGTGTATGCTTAATTTCTGGTTGATCCTTTTTCATATCCTTGAGAGTCTCCTTTATATCCGAGAGTCTCCTTCATTTCCACGTTGGTCTTGATCATTTCCTAGCAGGTCTTGTTCATTTCCTTGAGGGTCTCATTCATTTCCTTGTACGACTCATTCATTTCCTTTTCGGTCTTGCCTAATTCCTTATAGGCCTCTACCTTTTGTTAGAGCCTCTTCAAAAACCCTATAACCGTGGTTTTGAATTCCATGTCCAGTCGTTTTTTTTCCTCCATTTCTTTCACATCTGATTTCTTTCCATGTTTCTGCATGGTGGCTGCTTCCCTGAGTTGGTCAATTAGCTTTGTGTGGTAGACGTCCTACAAGGGACAGTGGCTCAGCCTCCCCAGTTACCTGAGGTGGATATGGGTTGCACAGTCTTGCTGAAGTTAAGCTCAGGTTAATCGTTGTTAGCACTTGGAGGGGTTGACCTCCAGGCCAATTGTCAGTGAAGCTCAGCTGTGCTCGGGTTGAATGGGCGGAGTCTCCGGGCCAAGCCGACAGCGTCAGCTCCGCCCTATGCGGCCCCGGGTATTCTGTGCCGGGAGCGATGGCCGCCAGCACCCCTGAGAGAGAGCCGCTGGGGAGCTCCACCGGCTGCCAGGGAATTCAGACTCTCCCCAAATGACTCTGCACGCCCAATGTCTCACCCAGGGTCGTAAAACAAAGCAGTCTGACGGTTTTCTGAATGAGAGACAAGTCGCAGATCGCTCTCTGCAGGCGGTCACGCAGCCGAGCTGTTCGCGCAAGCTGCCTTCTCCACAAGCCGGGAGACCCCTGCAGCGCCCGAGTTTCGGCGTGCCCTCCCACTGTCCAGTGTTCACCCCGTATGATAGTGGGTTCCCTGGACTTCGCCCAGAGCTGGAGAATCAGTCCAGTGGGACGTCTTTGTCTCCCTGTTCGAGAAAACTGGCCGGTTTTCAGCCGCCCGCCCTCTCTGCTGGCGCGCTCCAAACCTCTCTCTGCACGAATCTTTCAACGCTGTCCGCCGCCGCTCCTTTGAGTCACAGTGTCTTATCTTCACTTTTATTTGTGGAATTTTCACTCGGCGAGCTTTCTGGTGATTCTGGAAGGTGTTTGCTCTTTCGTTAAGTTGTAGTATTAAAATTGTTGAGTATGACGGCAAGATAGGTGTTTTACCTATGCCGCCATCTTGGTTCCTCCACAAATATGACTGTTTCTTGAACAGGTTTCTGTTTGAATTGTATAGGTCAATTTTAACTTTCTCAATATTTCCTTTTGCAATCTCAGTTTCGTCTACTGTGCAGCACAAAAATTTTAACCATGTTTAAAACACCTATATTCCCACATTCATTTTAGGAAATTTACATTGATCTAATATGATAATCATCATTCAGCCATTACGTACATTCTCTGTTTCCTTTGCATTGCTTTTAAACCATATCTTTATTTTGTCCTCTTTAAAAAAAAATGCATTGTGATCCTTAGCTGATTGTACAGGAGTAAGGCACTAAAACGCTCTGTGCCCATGGGTGGGTAAGGCTTGGTAGAGATTTACTGTCCCAGGTCTTTCTGAAGGCTAATCCAATAGATCATTCCTTTGGGAAGCCCACAATGTTAGTGTCTCCAGGTCTTTCCTCCCGGGCCTATTAAATTATCTGCAAAAGATGCTTTATTTTCTACCTGAAGAGTCTAATCCTTCAGGGGCTAGGTGTGGGAACAGGCTGGGATCTCAGCATTTGATGTGTATATCACCAAAGCCTCACACCTTTAGTACAAGACCTCTTCCTCCAACTACACCTGGTGCCCTCAGCCAAGATACCTTCTCCTAAGAGGACTGGAAAGTCTGGGGTCTTTGTGTAGACTGACTTTCAACCAATCTCCTTTTTTCTAGCTCCACCTTCACAATTACTTCCAGAAGAACCTCGTTATATCAACTCTTGAGCTTTATAGGAATTGGAGTTGAGTTACATTGATTTACATTGATTCTTAGGTGCTCTATTGATTGCTTATAATTCAACATTCTCAGGTACGCTCAGCCAGTTACCATTCACTCACTTTCCAACTTTATTGTTGCTCTTCTCTAAGCTAACTTTCTCTCCCCGCCCCCTTGGGAATTTAGTTGTTTTTTTTTTCCTTTACCATTGTTTTATCACCACCAAGAGCATGTGTCGTGAGTTCATTTCTCCATCATTGACCAGAGATCCTTATTCAAGTAATCATAGTCTGAGCCAACATGTCAGGATGACGGGTTTAACATGACATCTGGATTTGTCACCATTCTTATGCAGTGAAGAGCTAGGATGACATAGCCCCAGGATCACGGCTACTTCATGCACATGGACTCAAATTATCATTCTAGGTGTAGCTGAGATTAGTTCTTGTCATTGCTGCAGATGGTTAGACTAGCTGGAGGAGGTCAAATCCCGAGTCTAGCTCGGAAGAACAGTAAGATATCCTTATTTGGATGTGGAATCTTCTCCTGCTTTTTGTTTTGCTAATACTAGCATCTATGGCCCATCTTCGATAGTTGTAAGTTCTTCTAATCCTAGATACTTAATCAGCATCTATCAGGGTGCTGCAGGAAGAGGTAGAAGACTGAACCAGTAATTCAATAAACTGACTCTGAGTTTCTAAAATTGTGCAACAGTCTGTAAATCTAGCCATAAAATATGCACTTTTATTCTATGTAAAAATGTACTTTGAGCCCCATCTAGCAAATTTACAACTGCCAGGCTGGGGAGATACTGCACTGATTGCTGCAGAGTGGGGCAGACTCTCAGCGATGGGCAAGAACAGCTAAGCAGAGAGCGCCTGGGGGCCATGTGGGAGTAGGTCAACCTCTGCTGTGGGTCTATCAGGATGACATGCTATCCTGCCTGGGGCCAGGCCACCCACGGAAATAGAGATGTAGTTAGGATGTGACATACACAAGTAGTACATTTTCTGATGTTCATGGCTCATCTTGGATGTTTGCAATGTGGGGATTGGGAACTGACAGAACTATTTGTGCTGTGTTGCTTGACATTTTGCAGAGTTGACATGTTATCTAGGTATGGATTTATATATACAAACCAAGGATCGAGAGCATGTAACTTTTTGAAAGTTTTGCCAATTTGATAGGTAAAATCGTATTCTATTGCTATTTGAACAGAAATACCTTTGTTTATAAAGTTGTGCTTTTTCCCAACCATGGGTTTACTGACCATTTGTATTTTTCTTTTATGAATGTGTTTTTTCACTTATTCAAAAATGTTTATTGGTCACCTAATAGTTCTGGGGAAACAGAGCTAATGAGACAGACAAGGTCCCTTCCCATCTCATAAAGCTCATAATTTAGAGGAAGTAGACAAATATTAAATAAGCAAATAATATTGTTGTGATATTTCTAGAGCTTGAAAAAAGACTTTTTAGGGACATAACTAGACATTTATGAGTCAGATCTCTTTTATGATGTTGTTTGGGTCTTCTAAACATGTATCCTTTATTCACTTCCTCTCCATGAGCTAAAAATAGTGAACGAAAGTCTCCATTTATTAATATGTTTCTGCCATGTGTGTCTGTTTTGCTCATTGGTGTATCCCCAATGCCAAGAACACTGCCTGGCACATAGTTGAACTACAAAAATTTATTAAATAAACAATATATAAAGTTAAAATATAAAAAAGGTCTTGGGTCAAGCTTTTCTCTCCTGAGAATTGTCAGCATTTTTCTTCTAGTGCTAAATGCTATAGAAAAGAAGTCTGAGGTCTAACTTCTACCTCCACTCCACTTCATTTTTGGTTTTCAGCAATTTGACCTTGAGGTAGCTAGATGTGTGGAGTGTGTGTGTGTTTTGTTCTTGCTTGGAGTTAACTTCTTGAATCTGTGAGTTTATAATTTTCATCAAACTAAAAACTTTGTAAGCCAATTTTTATTATTTTTTAGTCCATGTATGCCCTTAAAAATCTTTATTCTGTTGAGTAAAAAGACCTATATTTTTCTTCTAGATTAAGTTAGTTTTATCATTCAAATATTCTAATCTTTGCTCTTCTCGGCTGCTTATGTATCTTAAAACCTCCAATTAAAAGTGTTGATCTATTTCTAGTCTGTCTATAGTCTTTTTAAAAAATTTTTATTGTTTAAAGTATTACAAATAGTAGTTAGTACATGTTTCCTTTTTTTGTCTACAGTCTTTTGTTTTGTATATTTTGAGACTATCTTTTTAGCAACATATATATTCATGATCGTAAGATCATGTATTATGTTACTAGTATATGTCATCATTTGCCCCGATGACATGTTCATCTTATAATTGTTTTTGCTAATATTAAAACTGCCACTATGGCTTTTGTCCAATTTGCCTGACATATCTTTTTCCATCTCTTAAATGTTCTATCATCAGTACATCTTTGCTTTAAATATATATTTTACATACACCAGATTATTATGGCCACCCTGTCAGTACATCATTGGGCCATCTTCTGCCTTCAATACTCTGGCAATTCTTCTTCCCATTGACTCCATGAGATGTTGAAAGGTGATGCGAGGAACCTGACACCATGCCTGATGAATAGCACTGTCCAGTTCTGTGATATTTGATGGTTGTGGAACCAGCTGCCTGATGGGTCTTTTAACTTCATCCCACAAATGCTCAATTGGATTGAGATCTGGTGATTGTGGGGCCACCTAAGCAAGGTAAAGTCTCCCTCATGTTCTTGAAACCACTCCTGCACAATATGAGCACCGTGGCATGGCACATTGTCTTGTTGGAAGAAGCCATCTCCATTGAGATACGCCATCAACACAATAGGATGAACTTGATCAGCAACAATACTTAGGTATGTTGTGCTATTCAGACATGTTCCACATGAATTAAAGGGCCCAAATCATGCCAGGAAAATATGCCCCAAACCATAATACTGCCCCCACCAGCTGGAAGGGTTGTACTTATGCATGTGGGGTGCATGCTTTCATGCTGTTTCCACCAAATTCTCACTCTGCCATCTGCAAGATGCAACTGAAAATGTGATTCATCAGATTACATGACTTTTCTCCAATGCTCGACTGTCCAATCCTTGTGTTCCTGTGTGAACTGGAGATGTTTTATCTTGATAAGTGCAGACAGCAAAGGTGTTTGGACAGGCCTTTGGCTTCCATATCCCCATACGATGCAGTGTATGGCTAATTTGCCTACAAACGTCAGGTGGTCATAATAATCTGGCCATTCAATGTATATTGCTACATCTTTTAAACCCACCCCATCTTTTCCATGGCTCTGGCAAATCTGGGTGAATGACATAGATGGGCAGACCCTCCACTGAGCTAGTAGTGAAGCTAGAGGTAGAGGGGTTGCAAAAGAATTTCATAACAGGTGTTAATTTATCCCAGTCCAAACGAGTTATGCCCTGGGAGTTAGGCCTAATCCTTAGGCTTAATATGCGTTCTGAAAGAGATGAGGTGTTCAGTGTGTGGCCAGCTGTGCCTTATATCAAAAAGGAGTATTCACCACAATCAGGAGCATGACCACGGCCAGGGGAAAAGTTTCAGTGCTGGGGGTGAGGGGGCCCCAAGACAGACGACCGTCATATAACCATAGGGAAGGGAACAACAAAGGAGTGAGCCTTCATCACGGCATGACAGCATCCACATGCTCATTCTGCTCTCCAGTCCTTGCTATATTACCCAACAGCTCAAGGGATTAAACGCTTTTTTAAAAGACTGGCTCCTTTCCACAGAACTGGCAGGCAGAGGGATAATACAGATGACCCCAGTGAAATACTCCAACATCAGAGACTTATGCTTGCAGAATGATGAGAAAATATCCAGAATACTGGTAGTCGAGGACAGACTGGCTACTGAAAAACAAAAAGACCCATAAAAAAAAAAATCAGGCCTGACAGAGGGAGGCAAAACTTACTCTGAAGCATGGGGGAGAGGACAGGTATCCAGATGAGCAGACCCTTATGCAATTCTAGTACATTCTGGAAGGACTGAGAGGAAGCTACTCATGTTTCCCTGATCCTAAGATTCTATATCTCACCTTAAAGCTTTAGCAAGTCTGTGGTAAATATTGTAGAGAACAGAATTAGACATGGTTCCTAAAAATTAGATTGCATTCAAAGTAAGAGACACACCTTCAGGTGTCAGACCACATGGGACATGTTCAATACAGAGTATAAGGGGTACGTGTGTGTGTGTTTGTGAGTGTGTCACATACATACACATGCATATGATGGCAGATTTCCACGAAGACATATAAAAGCCACAATTTCAAGACATTTCCTTCTTTTTCTACTTCTAGTGAGTAAATATTGATGTGATATCCTTTTTGGGAAAAGGGATGGACAGCCATCTCTCTAATTCTAACAACTCCGAGGCAGATATTACCACTTCAGTTTACAGGTGAGTCTGGCTGCAGGATCCTTTCTGTTGCTTCAAGAAGGATGCAGGAAGGAATGATGGGCCTGTGTTACTCTTGTCTTTGAACTGAAAGGGTAGAAATTAAGCCGCTGGCTTTAGGAATCAACAGATACACAAACACATCCGGTAGCGCCTTTTACACGAATGATAACAGTTTCTATTCCTGTTTCTAACCCGATTCCTCTTTTGGAATTTGTTCTGCAAGAAATGTGAGGCTCAGTAATGAGGACTCTGAAAGCCAAGAGCCCCGTACCCTACAGCCGGACCCAGCAGGACTTTCTGTGAAACTGCTAGTAAATTATTCAGTTTTGCTTGAAGCCACTGAATCACGGAGACCAATTTGAAAGCTAATGTCTCAAAACAAAAAAATTACAGTCCATCCACATGGGACTACTGTTTACCCTGAGAACTGTTAAACTCCCCCCAGCCAGTCCACAGTAAATTGGCATTTGGTCCCTGCAAGGAGGTGGCTCATGTCAAAGTTGTATTCCTTTTAAACGCCCATTTTCAGCATTTCACCAAGCCCATTAGTAATTGCCTTCTGAAAATCCAGCTCAAATCCCCTAGGCCTCCTGATGGACAATGAAGAGGAAAACAGGGTGGAAATAAGACCCAGCGGCACCCACAGGGTCTATAATACAATGTGCGGTGTGGTGTAAGCCTGGCAAGTTAAGGCCTCGGGAGGCAGGCCTGGGTGCGGGTTCTGTGAGCTGAACACACAGACAAGGAGGGAGGGAATGGCTATTGAGCACCTAAAATGCACTAGGCATGATATTGACACCACTGTAATTAGCTAGTTATTAATAACAGGAAAGGAACACAGGCATGTCATTTGGGCGGCTTCACCAGGAAGCTACAACTTCACACTCCCCAGGGAACCGCCGGCCCATTCCCTGCAGATTACTGGGGGAGGGGACTGGACGGAGGGGAAGATGGGTGCATACACAGTGAGGCAGGGTGACATCAGGAACATGCTTGCTGCCAGTCAAACCTGGGAACAGAGATCATCAATCAGCCAGAGGGGGGTGGGCCCATTACAAACCCATGAACATTTGGGAATATATAATCCTCAAACAAGAGTTTGCTCACACCTGAGCAGGAAAGGTTTCGCTAGACTGGGGGAGTCAAGTGGAGGAGGTCAGTACAAAGAGGCAGCAGATCTAAATGCTGAAGAGCACAGCATGAATTCCGAAACCTGACAAGCTGGATTTAAGTACCATCTCCTGTTTTGCTGCAAAATAATCCAATGTGGTGTGCACCCGAGTGTCTGGCGGTGCGAGGCAGTCGAGATGGATGAGCAGGAGTGGCCCAGGGTGGGGTTTGCAGAAGCGGGTCAGTGGGTCCATGCCGGACATTGTAGTATGCTGTGTTTTTTGTGCATGTTGCTGAATGAAACCAACAACCCCTAAGAGAACCACATAAAGGGGATGGAAATAGAAACCTAAGAGGAACTTTATGCGATCAGCCTCTGCATTTGACAATCATTTCAGTAAATCTCTTTCCCAGGCCATGGGCACTTGAGGGTAAGGTGGCACAGTCTCTCCCACTGGGAGGCCCAAGAGCCCCGTCAGCCCTGCCAGGCCCAGGATCTCCAACCATCAGCGGGAGTCCTTCCTTTCAACAGCTGCTTTGTCTTCCTGAGACTCACTGGGAGAGGCCCCACGCTCTCAGGAACAGCCTGGCCATCCGTGAGTGCATCGCCTCCGAGATTAGAACAGCTCTTTCCCCCATGCCTCTCCCACCCCCCAGATCTCTCTGTAATCAGCAATGACAGAACAGGCACTCAGCAGAGTCCCGGAAATCTGACTTCCAAAAAGGGGCTGCTCCATCAGGAATCAGGGCAGAGCTACCATGTCTTCAGGATACAACTCAGCCCCCTGCCAGCATGGCTAATCTGCATCAGACACTCAGCGGCCCACCCAACAATGTGCATCCTTTCAGCAGGAAGAGAACCCAACCTGACCTTCCCCTCCAGGACCGCATCTTCCTCGCTGCTTGCTGCGTGCTGTAAAAAGCACCATTCCAATTAGCACTCTTATTTTGCTGAGACAGACCAATTAACACACCCTGGCTGCCCTCTCCAGATTCTCTCCGTCTTAAAATGATCTGGTCAAAAAGCACAATTTTCCTGGAAGTGATTCACAGCAGGGAGTGGGGATGGGGTGGAGTGGGGTGGGGAGAAAGTGTGCAAGGAAAGGGGTCAGGGGCCTGAGAGGGAGCCCCTGGGACAGACAGCGCCTCTGGCAAAACCAGATACACATCCAGTGGTTAAAGGCTATCATCTCCTTTATTCGAAAAATAAATATTTCACTTTTGAGTCGACATCTTTAAAATCACATTAAGCACAGAGAAGAAATACAGTCCCTTTGGAAATTGTGGAGACATGTGGGGAAAGAGTGATGTCTGAAACAATGGGGGTGGGGTGAGCACTGACTCCAATCATTCATGATCCCGATCCTCTCACCAGGGGGAGCTGCACATGGGTTTCAGGAGAGAAAAAGAAACACACACACACACACACACACACACACACACACACACACACACACACACACACCACACACACCCCGCTTTGAAGTCTGAAAGGCACATGAAGTGGACCATAAGGTGTATGGCACATTCACTGATAAAACGCTCCCTATTCCCTCCCAAGAAAAGTGGAAAAACTTTAATCAAGTCAAAGAGCAGAGAAGACAGGTGTCCCTGCTCAGAGCTCAGCATCGGGAATCTCTGAGGACGCAAGCCATGTTTCCTCGGCTTCCCCGTCTCCGGCGCTCACTCGGTGACGGTGGGGCGCGTGGCCACGTACACGAACACCACGATCAGGAGCACGACCACGGCCAGCGTGGGCAGCACCACCGTGGTGATCTGCTGCCGGGCCTCCTGCATGGCCTGCTTCCGCTCCTTCTTGTCCTTGGACGTCTCCTTCTTGGGCTTCCCTTTGAGCTGCCGCATCTTTCTCAGGAGATGCTAGGAGGGCGTGTCCAGAGAGGGTTTTGAAGCAAGGGCCACACTCCTCTGGTCAACGCACAGAACCTGCTGCAGAGAGAACAATGGTCAAGAACCAATGGAGTGAAAGGAACGAGAAATCATAAAGTTAAAGGCAAATGCTAAGCTAGGGAAAATATCTGCAACTTATAAGGAGTTAAGAACAGCAGTGGTCAGCATCAGCCCCCCCAGGGTGTGGGCGGGCAGGGAGCTGGAAATACCAGGGTCACACCGCCACAGCCTGGCCCAGCGGCCCCAGGTGTGTTGTGAATGGGTCACAGTTGTGCTCAGATAGCACCTCTCAGCCCTGGGGGAGAAGGGGGGTGCTGGGCTAGGCCCTGAGTTCCATAAAAACACCATCACTGCAAAAGCACTCACTTCACTGCCTCCACTCCCAGGAGAGGGGGGCACATTTCTCCTTTCCAAGGATCTACCTGCTTACTCTGCTCTGCTAGATTCCAGGCTCCCCAGCCAAGCTCCAGGATCAAACCACAGACAACCTGCTGACTTCGGGCCCATGGCTGATCGCCTGCCCAGGCAAGGCAGCCTCTCTGGGACTGAAGAGGGCTCGGAGGCACCAATGTCTCCCATCTTTCGTTGGTTCCTTTACCACCCACGCCAGCCTTCCAGAGTGGAATCCGGGTCAGCCGATGAATGGAGACAGCTAAGCCTGTGGTCCTGCCACCCACCTAACCTAGGGTTCTCAGCTCAGGTTCTTGTACTCTGTGGTCCGGGGAGGGTGCTCGGGTGGTGAAACAGTATGGACAGGGGTCTGGGGAGGAATAAAACCCAGGAAAACTACCGAGCAACAGCTCTATACAAAGTTAGCTTTAAAAAGCAACAGAGTGTTGCCGAGACCGGTTTGGCTCAGTGGATAGAGCGTCGGACTGCGGACTGAAGGGTCCCGAGTTCGATTCCGATCAAGGGCATGTACCTTGGCTGCGGGCACATCCCCAGTAGGGGGCGTGCAAGAGGCGGCTGATCGATGTGTCTCTCTCATCGATGTTTCTGACTTTCCCTCTCCCTTCCTCTCTGTGAAAAATCAATAAAAAATATATTTAAAAAAAAAAAAAAGCAACAGAGTGCTCAACATGTGGCTCAATGGTTGAACGTCGCCCTATGAACCAGGAGGTCATGGTTCGATTCCCAGTCAGGGCACATGCCTGGGTTGCAGGCTCGATCCCTAGTAGGTGGCATGCAAGAGGCAGCCAATCAAATGGTTCTCTCATCATTGATGTTTCTCTCCCTCTCCCTTCTTCTCTCTGAAATCAATTAGAAAAGAATATATAGCCCTGGCTGGTTTGGCTCTGTCGTCATACTGCGGACTGAAGGATCCCAGGTTCGATTCCGGTTAAGGGCACATGCCCGGGTTGCGGGCTTGATCCCCAGTTGGGGGTGTGCAGGAGGCTGCCAATCAATGATTCTCTCTCAACATTGATGTTTCTATCTCTCTCTTCCTCTCTGAAACCAATAAAAAATATTTTTAAAAAAAGAATATATGTATGTGTATCCTATGCTATATAATAAAAATCCAGCAACTGAAGGAACGACCAGAATGACCAGACGACCAGTCTCTATGACAGGCACTGACCACCAGGGGGCAGATGTTCAATGCAGAAGCTGCCCCCTGGTGGGTCAGTGCACTACCACAGTGAAAGTATCACTCAGCTGACTGGGATGAGCAGCTGCTCCAACTAGGAACCCCAGGCCAACCGGCAGGAACCAGGCTCCTGGCCCCAGGCTCCTCCTCCTCATTCCCTGCCTCCTCCTCTGGACACCCACAGGCTGGGTGGCAAGTTTGTGGCCGCTGCGGGACTGAGGCCTACTCCACTGCCTCTCAGTGCTATTGTCTCTGGACCCAACCCTGACCAGTCAGTCCTCTGGAGAGGCCAGTGCTGCAGCTCCACAGAAGATGCCAGACCAGGGAGCAGCCACTCAGAGGGCGGGTACATGGTCACTCAGCTAGCGGGGATGAGCAGCACTCCCACAGCCAGCCGATCCCCGCAGGCCACATCCCCCACCAGTGCATGAATACCGTGCACCGGGCCTCCAGCATACACACACGTGCACACATATATATTTAAAATGCAACAGAAATACACTTGGGCTGATGTAAATTGAAGAGTTTGCTCAAAGGTCTCTAGCATGTCCCAGGATCCCAGAAAAGCTGGAGGACCAGACTCAGGAAATGAGCAAGACCGAAGCCCATCTCACACCATAGGCCATGAGGATGCCACAGGCTGTAGCACCTCCTGGACTCTGAACACTGGACACTGGAGCCGCAGGCCCTGAGGCCAATGCCTCTACCCTTGGAAACTTGACGCAGCTGCTGTCACTGCCTCCAGGATGAATTCTGCAGCAGCATCAGCTCTCATGTGCATCTGTCCAGTGGAGCCGAGGCCCAGCATGCCCCCATCCCAGCCTTCCAACCTCCATCGTAGGTGGAGTATTGAAGGAGTAGGCATTGGATATGGGGCAGAAAAGAAAGACAAATGTCCATCCTACTCTCCTGGGAGACTAGCATGGAGTTAGGAGCTCTCAGAGGCAGAAGAGCAGTGTTTGACAACACTCCTCAAACAAAGAGGCTTTGTAACAGGACGCTGTGTGCCCAGATTGTCCTAGGATGGGGGGCTGGGGGGGGGAGGACCTGCCCCACTGACGAGGAAGATGGCATTGACATCTGAGTGACTATGGGAGGAGGAAGACTGTGGAATGTGAACCCAGAGTTGGGAAAGGTCTCACACGATACCTTCCTGTGGGTAGAATGATCCCATCTCTTACTGTATGGACCCCAGAACTGTTTCTGTGCTATCCACAATCAGGCAGAGATTCTTATGTGCAATATGACTACCATCACTTACTCCCTTGGGATGACATAATGCCAGCCAAAAGCAACTATGAAAGGTCAGGGTGGCCCCACTGGGGCAAGGGTGTGATTTCCATTAGGCTTTTAAAACTACCCACTGTTACTTTCTTAAGACCTGACAGGTGTAGAAACTTTCCCTGGCTTTACCAATTCTCCTTTTCAGATCTTTCAAAGAAAGACAGAGCTGGCTGCAAACTCAGGATGTACCCCTTGCTGAGGCAGGTCACCTCACTTCACTCAGCTTCAAGATCATCACCCGAACAATGAGAACAACTTCTCTCATGAAGGATGGCGCACAGGTGGTGTCTACCCACCCTCAGAAAAGCAGGCCAGGCTGGCTGAGCCGGACAGAGCCGCTTCCTCTCTGCACCCCTCACCCGCTCAGTGATCCTGGGCAGAGCTCCCTGAGCTTCTCTAAGCCTCAACTACCACCTGCAGGGAGGTAACAAGGATGGACAGCACCCCTCTACAAGATCATGGTGAGGATGAGACAAGAATGTGGGCCACATGGTGCGTGACCCAGAGAAGGCACCAATCTACCGTGGCTGATACTACTCACTTCCCCCAACAGCCTGTGAGTCAGACAGGGCAGGCTTATTACCCCACTTTAGGAATGAGAAAACCAAAGAGCAAGAGGAAAAATGTCTTGTCAGGGTCAACCCAGCGTCAACCCATCTGTGTATACTCTCTGTGGCTTCCCACAGAGCAGTGGACAACCTCCCTTGTCCAAAGCTTTGAGCCACGGCCCACTTTCTCCCCGATTCATCCTCACAAAACCACTTTAAAAGCCATTAGCAGCACTCTGATTTGTAGCCATTTCCCCCTTCAGGCTTGTGAATAAACGGAGGACCCTGCAGCGGCTGGCACAAGACTGGCCGCAGGCAGGCAGCCCCGGGGACCCAGACAAAAGAAGACCCCGGTGCCCTAACCAGTTGGCTCAGTGGATAGAGCTTCAGCCTATGGACCGAAGGGTCGCAGGTTCAATTCCAGTCAGGGGCATGTACCTTGGTTGCGGGCACATCCCCAGTAGGGGGCGTGCAAGAGGCAGCTGATCAATGTTTCTCTCTCATCAATGTTTCTAACTATCCCTCTCTCTTCCACTCTGTAAAAAATCAATTAAAAAAGAAGAAAAAGAGGAAGGCCGTGGCCCCAGCACGCTGGCTAGCAGCACCAGCCGTTTTCACCCAGCTCCTTTAGCTGCTGCCCGCATCTCCTCACGTGGGTGCGGTTGACATTCACAGGCCCCAGCTGAGGTGATGACCAGCTCTTGACATCTGTAGCATGCAGTTCCCGGAGGCTCGGAAAAAAAGCCTTGAGTTGCTGCCGACAGCGGAGGTTTGATCAGGATCTAAAGGACACTGTGGTCTGAATTCCGGGTTCTTCTTGGAGCTAATGTGGATGGCCTCCCGTCTTCCCTCACCTGTGCTGTGGGCCTCAAACCACAGCCCTTCTCTTTCCAGGGCAGAGCGTCAGGGGGAGCCCATCCAAGATGACACGTGAGGAGCAGGAAAGGGGCCAGCCAGGACGAAAGTGGGCAAGAGAGCAGGAGGCAGCAAAGGTGGAAGGACTCCCTGATACATCCTCACAAAACTATTGTAAAAGATGAGAGCCGTTAGCAGCATGCTGGCTTGTAGCTATCTTCCCTTCAGGCCTATGAATAAACTGAAATGAGTATCTGGAGGAGGTGGCAGGGGCCAGGTAATCCAGGGGATCGCGGACCATGGTGAGGGGTCGGGTGTTATTCCAAGAGCAGCGTGAGGCACGGAAGGGCTTCACCCCGGGAAGCACATGTCCTGTCCCCGGAGAGTGGGGCACAGGGGATGCAAAGGGAGGCTCTTGGAGCAGGTCAAGGAGGGAGGGTCAGTGTTGATGGAGAGGAGGGTGGAGTCAGGTCATATCTGGGGGATACAACTGACAGGACCTCCTGACAGATCAGACATGGTGATGAGGGAAAAGGAGGAGTCGCAGGTGGACCTAAGGTTTGGAGTTTGAGCAACTGGTGGATGGTGATGCTGTCTCGCGAGATGGAGGAGGACTGAGTGTGGATTTGAGAAAGGGCACGAGGTGCCCCGTTCACACCTAGCCTATTAGACATCGTCATGGAAATATCAAGGCAGCAATGAGGACTCAGTGAGTCAGGAGCTCAGTGAGTCAGGAGCTCAGTGAGTCAGGAGCTCAGTGAGTCAGGAGCTCAGTGAGTCAGGAGCTCAGTATGGGCTGCAGCTCTGTATTAGGAAGTCACAGCCAAAGGTGAGGTGAGCTCAGTGGGAGCAGGCAGGAGGAGGAAAGGACCTGGCGAGGACCTGCAGAACCTGACAGAGGATGGGTAGAGGGAAGCCAGCACAGGAGCCCGGGAAAAAGAGGCAGGTGTAGAAGAGAATGAGGAGTCCCTGGAACCACGAGAGTCAGGAAGGGCACCAAACTCTATTGAGAGACAATGAAGCTAAAGAAGCATCTGGAGGACTTTGCCACGTGGAGATGTGACCTGAGTAACGTCAATGGAGTGAGAGTGAGGTTCAGATAATGCGTAGGCCACAGACCGTTACTTGTCTGAGAGAGAGAAGCTCCTGCCAGAATGTAAAGGCTCACACTGCTTCCTCCGTTAAGGAAGTTTTGCCCCTAAAAAGATGTCAGCTGAACTAAATTATGCAGAGTACACAACTGATTTACATTCCGGAGCGCACGCCTTAGTTTTCTAAGGACTTGTGATCGATGGTCCGCACGCCGACACTTCGAGCAGCACTCCGATAGACCCGGTCTGGATTTCTCCCCGAAGAACACGTGGGGCCGAGAGAGAAAGGAGGAGATGTGTGAGGGTCCACAGAATGGGATGCGGAAAAAGAGAGGGATCCCGTAGGAGAGCTTCGCCTGTCAGAGAAGCACAGGCAAGAGGGGAGGTGGAGGAGACAGACAGGTACATGAGGCAGGTCTGTCCTGGTGGGAACGGGAGGCATCTATTTTCTCAGTGAAGGGAAAAGGCTTCTGCTTTAAGTCTGGGAGTTGGGAAGCAGGCTTGAGCAAAGAGGAGGCATGGCCCCGCCAGCTTGACCCAGTGGCTGAGCATTGACCTCTGAACCAGGAGGTCACAGTTCGTTTCCCGGCCAGGACACATGCCCGGGGTTGCAGGCTCAATCCCCAGTGTGGGGTGTGCAGGAAGCAGCCAATCACTAATTCTCTCTCATCATTGATGTTTCTCTCTCTCCCCCTCCCTCCCTTCCTCTCTGAAATTCATAAAAATATATTAAAATTAAAAAAATTTTTTAAGGAAGACATGAAATAACCCTCTTGTAGAATGAAAAAGCCAACAACATAGTAGGGAAGCACCAGTTCTGATGGATGCTCTTAAATAATTAATATCCAGGACCCACCTCTTCCCGTCAAATGATCTGGCCTCAGCCCACTGGGCCAGATGGCCCACTGGGCCAGGAGTGGCTCATCCAGACTCAGCCAGGAGCTTGAAAACGTGTGGCTTGCCTTGGACAGGTAAGCTGGGCCTCTGTTTCAGAAACCTAAACCAAGAAACAAGAAGGGACACTGAAGTTGGACAATCACACAGATGTCGGCAACGTGGAAACCGCCGACGCCACATGCACTAGACCAGTGGTTGGCAAACTGCGGCTCGCCGCTCTGTTGACTAATGAGTTTGCCGACCACTGCGCTAGACAATAGAGGAAGCCAGGTGGGGAGAGAAATGGGAGCAGAGAGGAGGACGCCTGACTCAGAGAGAGGGGACTCTTGCTCTTGTCTCTCTAGTGCAGTCCCTGCAAGGCCCCGCTCTATAAAAGCTCCTGTCCTTCGGTTACGTTGACCTGTTTCCGTATCTTACGACAGACACGGCTTTTACCTTGAGCTGGCTCCAGTGGACCTCTGTATCGTCCAATGAAAAGAGCCCAGGCTAAAGTGAAGCATCTACTTTTACAAATGGGAAGTCCACAGGCTTGCCACTGTCGCAAAATGAGGGCGTGGCAAGGTTAAAGATCAAACCCGCATCTGCCTGACCCCCAAGCCTAAATAGTCCCATCCTTCTGTGCCAGCCGCACATACCTCCCCAGCCCTTTACCCACTGTGGGGCCACGCCATTGCTCACCAGGCCCCGGCAGAGAGGAAGGCGAGGGTGAGGCTCACGAGGCACAGCCTGGCTTCCTTCCCACCAAACAGTCCAGGCAGGCTGGAGAAGACCCTAGAAAAATTCCAGATTCCCAACTGCACCTGCCATCTGGCCACCCACTGCCTCTGGCTCCCTAACCAGGGAAACGGAAGATGTCACAAACAGCCGAGTTCCACGCGATTCTAAGGAAACTCAACCTGTTCTGCCCCCTCCCCATCAACACTCACGGCAACTAGTCAGCCCTAGATGCTCCAACTGGTCCCCAGTATGTGGGGACAGGGGGCAGGGAGGGAGAGAGAAAGCGGGGGAACACATCCTTTCTGATAGAGCTGTTGTTAAATTCATAATTTTTCTCCGATTATAGCTTTCCAGTCTTTTTTGTGTACATATATATGTATGTGTGTGTGTGTATACACATTTATATATGTATACACACATGCATGCACACATTAAATTCTTTATGTATATTTCTCAAATTTAGAGACTATAATGGGATGGATCCTATTAGGGAAACAGCAGGACCAGAGGTAAGAACAAGGGTCTGAAATCAGGTTTGAGCCTCTGCTCCGCTGGGTCTAGCTGTATGACCTTGGATAAGGTACTTAATCTCTCATGTCCTGACTTCCCTCCTCTGCAAAATGGAATCAGAAAACCAGCTTTGGCCGAAACCGGTTTGGCTCAGTGGATAGAGCGTCGGCCTGTGGACTGAAAGGTCTCAGATTTGATTCCGGTCAAGGGCATGTACCTTGGTTGCGGGCACATCCCCAGTGGGGGGGGGAGGGGGGCAGGAGGCAGCTGATCGATGTTTCTCTATCATCGATGTTTTTAACTATCTCTCTCCCTTCCTCTCTGTAAAAAATCAATAAAATATATCTTTTTAAAAAAGAAAACCAGCTTTGTAGAGTAACTGAAAACATTATAAAACATGGATGAACCGAAGCATCTAGTAAACTCTGTGGACAAGGCCACACCAGATGCTCCATAATGGCACATGGACGGTGCCAATGGGTACTAGACTTACTAGAGTGATCACTCCGTAAGTTACATAAACGACTAACCACTCTGCTGTAAACCTAAAACTAATACAATATTGTATGTCTATGGTAATTGGAAAAAAAATTTCTGATTTTTAAAAAAATAATAGCTAAAAAAGTGGCACATAGTAACTTGCTATCCAGGAGGATGTGTCCGGTGGAGATGCACCACATGACCCATAGATAATGAAATCCCTCCGGGTTTCCTCCTTTCCCGGGGCAGGTCTGCGCAAGGGTCTGATGGGAGAAGAAAGTGGGTTCCAGCCACAGAGGAAAAGTCCAGGACTGTACATCCCACCCAGCTCCCATATCCCAGACCTGCTAACCCAGCACAGCCCAGCAGCCACCAGCCACAAGACACTGGTGGCATTTATAATGTGGCCATGGTCCAAACTGAACTGTTTTGCCGTGTGAAGTCTTAGTATAAAAATGAATGTTAAATATCTTGTTACACTTTTTATACTGATTATGTGTTGAAATAATATTTTGGGTATATAGTGGGTGAGATGAAACATATTGTTAATTTCACCTGTTTTAGTTTTACTGTGTCTCTCCCCCCGCCCCCCTTTGTTCATAGGGAAGCTGAGGCACACTAAAGTCTAGGTAACTTCTGAAGTCACCAGGTTAGCACACAATGGAGTGGAGATGAAAATCTCATTCCAAAACCTGTTCCACCCACCTTTTTAAATGGCATATGTCTCATGGAGACCCTGCTTTTACTTCTTTTGGGTATGTACCCAAAAGAGAAATTGCTAGAGATCCTAATTTTTAAAATTCCCATTCCTCTACCCCTTCCCCTTTGGTATCTGTCAACTTGTTCTCTATATCTATGGATCTGTTTCTGTTTTGTTTATTCATTTTTTTAATTTATTTAGATTCCACATTTAGAGATCACATGGTATTTGCCTCTCTCTGACTTATTTCACTTAGCATGATACCCTCTAGGTCCATCCACATTGTTACAAATGGTAAGATTTCATTTTTTTTATTGCTGAATAATATTTTGTTATATATATGTACCATATTTCTTCATTCATTCTTCTATTGATAGGCACTTAGGTTGTTTCCATATTTTGGCTATTATTAGTAACTAGAGGCCCGATGCACGAAATTTGTGCATGGGGGGGAGGGGAGAGGAGGATGTCCCTCAGCCGAGACTGCACCCTTTCCAATCTGGGACCCCTGGAGGGATGTCTGACTGCCCATTTAGGCCAGATCCCGATAGGATTGTAGGATCAGGCCTAAACAGGCAGTCGGACATCCTTCTCACAATCCAGGACTGCTGGCTCCAAACTGCTCACCTGCCTGCCTCCCAGATTGCCCCTAACCTCTTCTTCCTGCCAGCCTGATCATCCCCTAATCACTACCCTGCCAGCCTAATTGATGTTTAACTGCTCCCCTGCCAACCTGTTTGCCTCCAACTTCCCTCCTCTGCCGGCCTGGTCACCCCCAACTGCCCTCCATTGCAGGCCTGATCCCTCCCAACTGCCCTCCCCTGCTGGCCTAATGGCCCACAATTGCCCTCCCTTGCAGGGCCTGGAACCTCCCAATGACCCTCCCCTGCTGGCTATCTTGTGGTGGCCATCTTGTGTCCACATGGGGGCAGGATCTTTGACCACATGGGGGCAGCCCTCTTGTGTGTTGGCGTGATGATCAATCTGCATGTTACTCTTTTATTAGATAGGATAGAGGCTGGTGCATGGGTGGAGGCCGGCTGGTTTGCTCTGAATAGTGCCCCAGATCAGGGTGGGGGTTCCCTTGGGGTGTGGAGCGGTCTGGGCAAGGTGCCTGTTGTGGTTTCAGGCCAGCCATGCCCCAGAGTGACCCAAGCGGAAGCCCTGGGATCTGGGATTAATTTATGTTCTACGATTGAAACTTTGTATCCTGGAGTAGAGCCAAACCTTCTGCTCACTCTCTGGCAAAAGCCATTTCTGTTTGGGTTTATTTAAATTCTATAATTGAAACTTTTTAGCCTAGAGTGGAGACCTAGGTGCTAGGGCTGCAGAAGCTTGTCTTCCTCCATCGCCTGGGCAACCCTAGCCTCTGCTCTCTCCAGCTCCGTGGCTGCCACCATTTCTTTTGGGATATATCTTCTATAATTGAAACTTTGTAGCACTGAGTGGAGGCCTAGGCCTAGGCCTAGGCCTAGGCCAAGGGCAGTCAGAAAGCTTGGCTTCCTCCATTGCTGGGGAAACCCAAGCCTCCCTCCTGTTCTCAGTGGCCTCAGCCATCTTGGTTGGGGTTTATTTGCATAATTTGCTCCTGCTTGGCTGATGGATGTGGCTGCGGGTGTGACTTGATCAGAGGTACGGTTAATTTGCATATTACTCTTTTATTAGGTAGGATGCTGCCATAAACCTGGAGCTGCATATATCTTTTTAAATTAAAGGCGAGTTATCTTATATACAAACTGTAGAGTTATAGTAGAAATTTTATAGAGTAGAAAAAGTTATAGTAAAAAAAAGTAAAGTAGCTAGCAACCACTTATAAATGCTCATTTCACTCTAAACACAGAAGAAATAACAGTTTTGCAAGATCCATATTTTATATGAAGAAACTAAGATTCAGAAAGTATGGTAACTTGCTTGTGATCAAAGATAGTAGGAAAACAGCATAGTTTCAACCCTGGTGTTAAATCATAATAAGCATCCATCTAGCATTTAATGAATGAACAGTATGAGGATTTGAACCCTGACCAAATTCCAAAGCCCAGAATTCCTCTTTGTGTGACCCCACTGTCCCTCCCAGTCACCCCACAACTAAGAACAGCAGCTATTATGTATGGAAGGCTCACTACCTGCCCTTACAAACACACAAACCTGACCTTGGCCTTCATCCCATTTTGCAGACCAGGGGACTGAGGCTCAGAGAAGGTCCCAGGTGGCAAGTCAGCAGTGCAGCTGCGATTTAAACCCAACTCAGAAAGTGCTCCTCCCACCCCACCCAGCTGCCTCCAGGTAGCCAGGCCATCCCTGGGAAAACACATCCCCTGGAAATGATGGGACTAAGAATCGGGAGTCCATACCTCATTCTAGTCCATCAGCTCCAGAAGCTGCAGACATAGGGAAAGTGTGTGAGAGGGAAGCCAGGCCCTCCTGAGCTGATCTCCCTAAGCAGCACACAAAGCCTGGTCCTCACACCCACACCCCTGCCCGATTCTTGGAAGGTTTCCTTTCACGCACACCCCAAGCTGTGCATCAGCCCTACGTTTATTATTTATTTATTTTTATTTTTTAAAAGAATAGCTTACTGATTTTTTTTTTAAAGAAGGAAATGGAGGAGGAGAAATAGAGAGAAACATCTATTGTCTGCCTCCTGCACGTCCCCTACTGGGGATCGAGCCTGTAACCCAGGCATGTGCCCCTGACCAAGAATCGCACTGGCAACCTCCCGATGCATGGGAAGATGCCCAACCAACTGAGCCACCTGGCCAGGGCACTTCAGCCCTGGATTTAAAGATGCCCCACATCTTGCTTGACTTCCCAGGTGGGCCAGGGTACTCAAAAGGCCCGGGAGGTCACAGGTTGTTGAAGGGGTGTCCGCCGAGCAGTGTGGCCTGGCCTGGTGATGATGTTAAGGGGCTGTGGACTGTGTCAGTTGCACCCCCACCTCCCCGCACCATCAAACCAAGTGCAGACACCGGACGCAGGTGGCAGCTCCCCCGGAAGACCACTCCCAGGGATGGAGGACAGAGGCTGCCCACGGACTCTCACTGCCATCCTCTCCTAAAGTGCCACAGCTCGCCTGTCTTCAGAAAAGGCAGCTAAAGGTGCTCCAAGAAAACAGGCATTTTTCTCGTACTTCCAGATCAGGAACTCAAATGAATAAACAACACACAAGCATGTCTATATGGGAGGGTCTCTCCCTTCTCTTCTCATAGCTGCATCATCATAGCATGAGCATTGGAAGGGCTGGACTGCTCCCCGTTCCGTGCTAGGAGCCTGGGAAGCTGCCCTGAGATGAGGGAAACATAAATTGTGTGCTTGAGAGAGAGCAGCGGCTCTGCGGTTCATCAAGTGTGCCGGCTTCACTTTATGTCCCCGGTATGTGGCCATAATGGGCCTGTGATCACTTCACTCCAGTCTGCCACAGAGAGTGGGGGCAGGGGGCAGGCAGGCTGCCAGGAGAAGTGCAAGATGGGACTCCTGATACCCGCTAAGCACCTGCTGATAACATGAGCGCCTTCCTCGGGAACACAGACATGAACAAACAATGACAGCCACATGCAGGCCAGCTCCAGGGCCACCCCCTGCTGACCAGCCTCAGAGATGTAGGGTGGGGGGCTCACGAACTGACAGCTGCGGGGGGAATCAGGGTTACAGACAGACAGAAACTCACCCTCTGCTGACCAGCCTCAGAGGTGTAGGGTGGGAGGCTCACAAACTGACAGCTGGTCGGGGGGGGGGGGGGGGGGGGGGTTCAGAGCTACAGACAGACAGAAGCTGACGGAAGCCAACACATGTGCACTTAACTTCACTCACCAAGGCAGAAGGAAGAAGAAATTGGGTAATTTCGTGTCAACAGAACCAGCTATACTCCTAAGTAAAAAACTCGAGAACATGAAAGAATCTTCGGGTAGGTTGCTAATTACACATCAAAAGCTAAGATTCTCAATACATTTGATCGCAAGCCTTCGGCACACTGGTGTTTATAAAGTGCTTCCCGCGCCTTCGGTTCATCTTCACAGCAACCCTGCTTGCTCCGTGCTGCTGTCATCATTTAACAGGAAAAAGAAGAATACCGAGCAATTAAGCTCCTGTCAGGGCTCCAATCCCCCTCCTGGCACTTCTGAGATATGGGCCCTGAGCAAGTAACTCAACCTCTCGCCCCTTCGAAGACTCTGTCTGTACAAACACCTATCCTTCAGACACTTTGTGAGCGTCTACTCTGTGTCAGGGAACATGCTGGGGATGCAGCTGTGAGCAAGACAGGCAAGATGTTGGCTTCATGCAGTTTACAGGGAAGGAGGGAAGACTGACAGCTGACCAATGAGTGGAATAGGTGTCGGGTGACACTGTGCTGCGGAGAAAATTAAGGGAGGTGCGTCCAGAGGCTGTAAGTTTAGAGCAATCAATCAAAAGGCTTCATGAGAAAGTGACACTGCACCAGAGACACACGAAGGAAGCGACAGATGCAGATTCCTAGGAAGATCTTCCAGGAGGAAGGGCATGTGCAAAGGCCCTAAGGTAGCCCCCCACCCCCACTCCTACTCCAGTCCCAGCATGTCTGAGAGGCAGCACTGGAGAGGGCAGAGGGCAGCACTGAGAAGTGAAGACAGAGTGGGAGCAGGTGGAGGGCAAGATGGTGGCCACCAGAGGGCCCTGCTCGTATCTAAAACTGACCACTGTCAAGACTATACAGGGCAGAGGGGCAAGGCTGAGGCAAGAAATCAGTGAAGATGCTAATGAATGACTCAGGTGACACAGGGCAGAGGTCAGAGACTGAGTGAGTGCACGCTGAAGGCAGAGTCAGCCTGAGCTTTCAACAGGCTGGAACTCGAGTGTGGAAAAGAAAGAAAGAACAGACTGAGGCTCTGTGTGCTGACCCTGTAGAAGCCTGTAGGTGCCATTCAGGGAGCCAAGAAGATGTGAGGGGGCGGGGTGGGAAGCATGGACACGTCAGGTTTGAGATCCTATTGGACGTCCTGAGCAGGCAGCTGGAAGAATGAGTTGGTTCAGGGAGATGGCTGGGCTGCAGGCAGAGATGCAGGAGCTGTCGATGCTGAAAGCCCCGAGGCCGGTAAGTGAGTTCAGACAGTGGAAGGGGCTGAGAACCAAGCCCTGTGCAATCTAACGTGTAGATATTGGGAAGCGAAGAGGAGTCAGGAAAAGAGGCTAAGAGGGCATGAACAGAAGGAGCTGGCCACTGGACGTGGCCACATGCGGGTGATGGGTAATGAGAGAACAGCTTGGTGGAGAGGTGGGAGGGGAAGATGGGAGTAGATCTTAGAGTAGGAAGGAGCAGAGAGAATGCAGACCACAAGCAAGCAACTCCTCTCAAGACAGGACTCGGAGGCTGAGAGTCTATGCGGAAATCCCAGTTCTGCCATCTATCAGTCCTGTGATCTTGGGCAAGTTACTTCATCTTTCTGTGCCTCAGATTTCTCATCTGAGAAATGGGGACGATAATCCTATCTAGAGAAATACATGAGAATAATGCCTGGTACATAAGAAATACTATGTAGTAGTTGCCATCATCATGCATCACTATCATCATTACAGTCACGTCACTTCATAACGGGAATATGTTCTGAGAAATGTGTCACTGTGTGAGCATCATACAATGCACTTACACACCTAGCTGGTGTAGCCTACTACACACCTAGGCTATATAGTATAGCCTACTGTGCAGCATGTTACTGTACTAACACTGTAAGCAATTGCAATGTGTTGTACAATGCTACAAGGCTATGACATCATTAGGCAACATACATTTTTCAGCTCCATTATAATCTACTAGAGGCCCGGTGCACGAAACTAGTGCAAGGGGGAGCGAGGTACATGCACAGGGAGTGAGAGGGTATGTGTCCCTCAGCCCAGCCTGCACCCTCTCCAATATGGCACCCCTCAAGGGATGTCTGACTGCCCATTTAGGCCTGATCCCAGTGAGATGGCACCTAAACAGGCAGTCAGACATCCTTCTCACACTCCAGGACTGCTGGCTTCCAACTGCTCACCTGCCTGTGTGCCTGATCACCCCCTAACCACTCCCCTGCCAACCTGATTGAAGCCTAACTGCTCCCCTGCCAGCCAATTACCCCTAACTGCCCTCTCCTGCCAGTCTGGTCACCCCCAACTGCCCTCCCCCCTATAGGCCTGGTCACCCCCAATTCCCCTCCCCTGCTGGCCTGGTCACTTCTAACTGCCCTCCCTTGCCAGCCGGGTTGTCCCTAACTGCCCTCTACTGCTGGCCATCTTGTGGCAGCCATCTTGTGTCCACATGGGAGTGGCTATCTTCTGTGTTGGATTGGTGGTCAATTTGCATATTACCCTTTTATTAGATAGGATGCGACCACCGTTGTACATGTGGTCCATCACTGATTGAAACATTATTAGGTAATGCATCACTCTATTATAAAAACAGGGTCAGACTTAGAACATGAGGACAGGTGTTTTGTTTGTTTGGGCGGTTACAGAATGTGTGCATTAGAAGGAAAACGGACCACGAGAAGGAACTGAGAGAGAGAGAAGCACAAGTTGGGACTGGCCCTGCACTGAGGCCCGATATGGAGGCAGGAGTTGGTGCAAGTTCTCAGAGGTTCTCGGGGAAATGGGAAGAGTGTCATCAACTAAGGATGCAGGTTGAAGGAGGAGCAGTCTAAGAGAGAGAAGCTATTAAATAGCTGTCTGGAAGGGGAGAACAAATCCATTAGAGGTCTACCATGTCACCCCAGCAACCACAGGACCAGAGCCACCTGTGGACAGAGGTAGAGCTCACAGGGAGGTGAGGCAGATGCAGATACAGGGCTGGGGGCTGGGGATGTTGGATTTAACTAATGCATGAGGTTCTGTCAGGCCCAGATGACACAGTGAGAGAAACACAATGTGAGGATTGCACTAGATCACAAAAGAAAAGTGACTGGCACAGGACTGGGCCTCTGAAGCCCTGTTGTTGTCCCCAGAGCTTAAATGTCCCATCCCAGGAATCCCTTCCTCCCATAGCCATCTTCCCATCCCCACAAACACAGGGACTTCAGGATCTGAAAACTCTGTGGGACTCTCAATTCTGCTCTTTCTGCCCCTCCCTTTCCAGATCCAGTTACTGTCACATTTCTCAGGCCAAGATGTGATGAGATGACACTTCTGCTTGTCTCGGAAAACAAAGAAATCGTGTGAGTGCAGGCTGGTCCCCACTCCACGCTCCTTCCAAGAACCCAGGGCAGAAGAAACCCTGGCTTTCCAGGAACCTGCCCTGCAACTGCACAGAGCTCCCGAGGTGCTCAACCACCACCTCCCCGCACTGAAGAACGGTGGGGACACAGAGCAGGGCCTTTGATGGATCTTCTTATTTAACCCCAACAGCTCACTGCTCTTCTTTATGGAGGCGTTTTAGAGTTAAATGGATAGTGATCCAACTCCAGCACAGCAACTTCATTTTAATTAGTTGACCTGAAGCAAGTTCATCCATGGAAAGGACAAAGATAATGACTAAACAGAAATGAAGCAACTTGAAATTCCTGTAAGACGGTCCAAAACAATGGCTTTTTAAATAGATATAATCCACAGATAAAGTTAACAGCTGCGCACACCACACAAACCGAAATCCACGTTTTACCAAGGTAATAGCAAGCTGACGATCTGCAACACTCCGTTCATCTTTTCTATTTTGTCTTATTTCACGAGGGAAAAAAAAATGCCAGTTGCAACAGACTAACAGAGATTTCACAATCAGTTCATGGGCTGTGACCTGCAGTTGATAAACACTGGATTAAGAAGACCTGCCCCCATTAAGGGCTACTAAATAGTTAAGTCATATTCCCAGAAAAAAATTGTAGAAACATTCAGCCACAAGGTCTGCATACCAAAAGGAACATTAATTACACGCGGAAGAAGTGAGAGGATTAGGTGTGCTCAGAAGACAAGCTGAACCAAGGGGCGGAAGTTACAGGGAGTGAGCTGGAGTGCTTTTTGGTAGGGAGCTCCCCATCTCTAGGAGAAACCAAGAGACTAATGGGATGCTGGAGAAGAGATTCAGGAATCAGAGGAAAGAGGTGGACCCAAGTGTTACTGAAGATTCTTTCCATTCTGACGTCTTCTCTACCTTGATGAATAACAGGCTATGAGGATGAACTGGAAAGAATGTGTGTGAAGGTGCTCAGAGAAGTCACAAGCTTTTCTAGGTACTGGCATTATTCCTTAAATGCAATCCTTTATCCAAACCTGTAGGTTCCTTCCATTTCCCTGGTATTCAATTAGATGTTTAAGACAGCAGGTACTGAAAGTAACCATCGTTAATTTAGCACATTGTTAACAACAGCTCAACTCTATGACAGCTCAAGACAAGACCAAGACAGGGTTGGGTGGTGATTTGGTGGAAACATGCATACGAGGCAACTGTGTGTATTGCTTTTCTTAAGGTGATGCTTTGCTAAGTTTTCCATCTCAAATATGGCAGAAGTGTGCGCACACTCATGCCTGGATGCCAGGTCTGAAGCAGATTCACTGCAAGAATAAAATTTCATTTGCCTCCTCTTTTACCTTAAAATGTCAAGCAATGGTATAGAACATTAGCCCTTGTTTGCTCTCCATGCGATTGGCACCGTGACAGAGGCTGCGCGGCTCTCACTGTATGCTGACAACATGGTCCCCATGCCGTAGGCTCTAGTGTGTCACAGGCTCCCAGCTTAGAGGCAAAAAACAAGGACCACAAAGCAAGTAACTGATGGGACAGATTCAAGCCCAGAAGTCTGGTTCCAGAGCCCCGCTCTTAGCCACCAAGCTATGTCAAATTCCCCTCTAGCAAACACTCACATTTGTTTGAATATTCTCTAAGTGTTATTTCCCCCAAATCTCTGGGTGAAACGTGACCCTGGAGGAGGATGCGCATACTCACGCCAGGGCTCTGCCTTGCATACGGGCACCCCGGGAGCAGAGACCCACTGCTCTCCCAGGACCCACCGCCTGTCCTCACTGCTGTGGCCAGGCCTGAGCTAACGGCCCCTTTGCTTCCAGACACGTACCACCACCCTCATGTTCTATTTGGCAGCGTCTTCATTAAAAACCAAGATATCACAAGCGGCGGCTGTTTATGGCATCTTTAAAATGAAAAATTCAGCTCTAAGGCAAATTACAGCAAGTTAATTACAGAGCCTGGCGGATGGCAGACACACTGAGAAAGAGTACGTTAATGACTGACTGAATCATCAAACACAAGCAACCTCACGCACTCAAGAACACACATCTGGGCCTTCACAAAGGAGGAAGCCGGGGGCTCCCCCATCGAGCGAGGGTCAGTCTCAGAAAGAGACGGGCATGCTCACTCATTCATTCAGCAGTGCTAGGAGTAGCTAATCACACACTCATTCACACGCCAATTCATTCATTCAGTCACTCACGGAGCGCCAACCACATGCCAGGCACAGAGGAACCAGCTGTGAACACGCCGACTGATAACCGACTGCTCCATTAGATAAGTCGCTGATTCGGCAAATACAGGATAATCATGATGCTCAAGGACTGTCCTGGCAATGGGGCTGGAATAATGAACAACACAGAGTCCCTGCTCCGAAGGAACATGTGTGCTAGCAGAGAGAGTCGGGCAGAGATGAATAAATATGTAATACGTCAAGGAGTGAAGTGCTGTGAACACAAAGCAGCATAAGGTGAAGAGGAGGGGACGTGCTGTAACAGAGAGTGTTACCAGGGACCGCATCTCTGATGAGAGAGCAGAGGCCGGAAGGAAAAGCAGGAGGAAGCCTGGAGCAGACGAGGGGAAGGGGGGCCCTCTGCCGACTGGGACATGCTGCTGATGTCCACCGAGTGAGAGAAGAGCAGAGGAGGCCAGGAGATCCATTCGAAGAGGACTCTACAGTCCACTGGTGAATGTCTCAAAGCCTCCACCATAGGCCTCGATTGCTGCCAACAATTAAAATATTCTGCCAAACACAGGCAGTAAACTGAGCTGCTATCAAATGCTCACAGAGCAGCTTGTCTATGCTCTCAAGTCTCCACAAGGTGGATCTGGGGGGGAAGGGAAGAAGGACCCCATCAGACAATGAACTTGGCTGTTGAAATTGAGTCTGTCACTGAGTGATAAGTATGTGGCTTTTATTTCAATGCCACCTCTTTCTGCTGAAACATAAGCTGGTTTACCAAACAGGGCAGTCATATAGATGGTTTGGGCAAAGGGCACAGAACAAGAAGGCTTTTCACCACTGAAGACAAGGTTGACTGATTCTGCCAGGCCCAGAGAGTCCCCAGATCAGCAATGAGCTAGATCCCGGGAGATTGCTGCTGCTAAAGCAAACACAGTCATGTAATGGCCCCTTTGAGAGGGGTTCTCTGAGCCACCTTCAACTCCGCCTTCCACCACTACCCCTGCCACTCCCCTGCCCCACTTACCCACCACAGCCCCATTCTAAGGGTTGAATTCTCCCCCTCCGTACTGATTCCAGATTCCACATCCCACCCCACCTCCCGATGAAATCAATGCTGCTCAGACACACATGCACTCCGAACTGCAAGCCTGCATGCTCTCCCTGCCCTCAATGAGGTCCTCAATGTCTCTCCCCACATAGCCTCCTGCCTCCAGCCTCCTGATTCCTCAATCTTCAGAAGGAATGACTCCACTTAAATCACGCTGTGATCTTAGCCCTCTAACTAAAAAGCCTTCAGGGGCCCCCAGTGCCAACAACAGTGCAGACTTGGCCTGGCCTTCCAAGCCCCGTGTGCCAAGCCCAGCCCTGTCAAACTTCTGCATGTAGAGGTAGAACAAGTCAACATGTGCCTATGACCACATCTTTTCATCTTGGCTGGCAATATGTATTCACACCACTGAGAAAACTCCCCTGGTCCCCTTAGTCAAAATTAATTGCCTTTTCCCCTACTCTTATGCCTTTAAAATAGCCCTTCTTCTGTTCTGCATGTTTAAAGAGTTGATCATCTTTTGTTCATCTTCCCCACTAATATTTGCTGAATGACATAAGCCTGTTCTTCTTACTAATGTTTGGGGGTTTCCCAGACACCTTCCCTCTCCCATATTCCCTACATCAAACGGTTTCCCAAGTCCTCCAGTCCCTTATTCTAAACATCTTCCAAACATATCCCCTCAGCCCCATCCCCACCACCCCTAGGTCAGGCCCTCATGAGGATTCTGTAACAGCCTCTTAACCTGTGACTCTCACCTTCCCTTTCCACTTTCTTGAGCCCTAAATAGTACAAACATTTCTTTTTCTTAATATATTTATTGATTTTAGAGAGAGAAGAAGGGAGAGAAAGAGAGAAACATGGATCAGCTGCCTCTTGCACAACCCCTACCGGGATCGAGCCAACAATCCAGGTATGTGCCCTGACCGGGAATTGAACTGGCAATCTTCTGGTGCATGGGATGATGCTCAACCAGCCAAGCAGTACAAACATTTCTAAATCCTTCTAAAATCACTGCCCATGAAGGCAGGGCAAAGGATACTACCTGCCCATCCCACACACTTTTCCTTACCAACAAAACAGAATGTGGTAACAATCGTGAAGAATCCCTGTAGAGGTGGATGCAGATGTATACATTTTCTCTAACAAAGGGGTACAGATGACTCATTTAAACCTCTTATGTGTTTAAAGTCTAGTTGTTGGAACATCTTAAGTGAAAACACCTCCCAGCTCTAAGTCTCATCACACTTCCAGGTTAACAACCAACCAAACCATGCTAAACTGATCATTAGAAAGCCAAGCTGATAGTTATTGATCATTAAATATCTAGACTCCTGGCAATAAAAAGGGGTCACAAATTCAAGATGGCATTAGAGCACTGTTTCCGATCCCTAGGAACCCCAAACAGACACTGCTCCACAGGACCCTGAAACACACGCTGCTGAGCCAGGTGCGGCAGCTGAACTCCCAGTGAAATAGGAAACACAGTCATCCATACACTTCAACAGGGCAGTCATTTATCACCAATCACGGTTCAGGAACTTTTAATAACGTCTCTGTAATTACTGGTAGGTGGCCTGCAGTCATACCTTGAACTCAGAAGTCTGTGGAATTCTGAGTCTCATACCCATAGAAATTGATAAAAGAGCTTGTGTATCTGAATCGGATCACCATTCTCCTGCCGTTTGGGAGAAGCCTTAAAAGCAGAGACGGGGCCTACAGAAACCCTGCTGTAAAGGACAAATCTCGGATCCAGTGCCTACCCAGGGGAAAATTCCGCAGGGGCGTTCGCCGCACCATCTGGGCCCTGCCCGCCCTCCAGCCCCCACCCCACCGAGGCCTTCAGTGGTGCGGCCACAGCAGCCCTCCAGACAGGCAGCAATCTGGGCACGGTACGCTCCTGCTGACTCCCGGCCGCTGTCCTTGCCGCTGTCTGAAATGCCCTGTGCTGCCTCTTTCTCCCCGTCACTCCTCCCCCTTGGCAAGCTCTTCATTCAAGACCTATCTCCAAGGTCACACACCTTGAAAGCATTTCTTGACTTTTCAGTCCCCAAAGTGAGTGAAGTTTCATCCCTCCGCTCTATGGCAGCTGGTGACCAACTCCACCACAGTGCACGTCATGCTGTATTAACATTACCCTGCCTGGTATTCCCTCTACGGTCTTGGCTTGTAAACTCATCAGAGTGACCCACCAAACCGGTAGCACGAAAGTTTCAAATTCAAGGTCATGGAAAAGTTGTCTTAATTGGAGGCCATTGTGCACCCAAAATAAAGCTGGAAACTCAGTATTCCCATTCATTACCTTGAATGAAAGGCCTGAAGAGAATGGAGAGCATTACTCAACTGAGAACTTCTGTTTCAGTTATGTGGCTGTATATACATGGCTCCACAAACACACAAAAGTGCAGCTCAAGAGTAAATAAGGAAAGCAAACAGGATTCAGGAGATATGTGTCTAAAAAGGAAAACTGTGTATTAATATTTAGTGTGTTTCTTATTTCCCCTGTTGAAAATCAGTCTTTTCTTCTACCAGCCTGGAACAAGTTTTAGTCATGATTTCCTAAGCTAAAATACTGCACACATTTTTATATCAAAATATTTGGGGGAGAGTGCTACTTGGAAAGTCGCAAGGGTGTTATAATTTTGGTTGATTACATATTGGTTATTCACTTATTCATGATCCAAATGAAATAGAGGTCCGCCTCTGTGTTGTAAGAGTTGATATTCTGGGGTTTGGAGGAAGAAATCACTCCCTGTACTATTTCCCAGGACGCAATATCCATTCTAAGTACACCTTCGTGAGCAGTTATTCTACTGCAAGTGGAAAATGAAAGCCATTGCTATCTGCCCAGGAAGTCAACAGTGAAAGGGAGACAGTCTCACAAGTCACTTCAGTGTGATGTCAGCATTGCTGTGAGATGTCAGACAGCCTGGTCTGGGGCCCAGACGGTGCGGTCTCTCCGTGGGCCATGCTGGGAGTAGGGGATTTGTTCAAGAGCAGGAAGTGGTCACTAACGCGTTAACCAAGGGGGTGAAATGATATGACAAGTACTTTTAGAGATCTCTCTAGGTCCCAAGTGCTGAACAAAATGGAGGGAAAGTGGAAGCAGGGCAGCCAGTTCAGAGGCCTTTGCGCTCACCGAGGCAATGACTCTGTCGCTGGACTTGGGAGATAGGTGTGGAGGGCAGCAGATGCATTTCAGAAGCATCACTAGGACTTGGTGATTTGAAAGAAGAGAAAGGTGAGCAACTCCCCAATTTCTGGCTTGAAAAAGCAAGTTAACAACTGTGCACCTTAGTGACATGGCGGGTGGAGGGTCTGGAAAAGGTTTTGGTAGGAGGAATCAAAAGTTATTATTTAGACTTGTTAAGCTTGAGATGCTCATGAGATATACAAGTTTGCCAACTGATATAAAAGGTGTAAGAGAGCTACATAATACAGAGGTGACATGTGGAGTGGTGGATTCCTGGGGCCATTCTCACTGGTGGCCCTTCCTGACATCCTCTCATAGTGTTCCAATGTCCACCTGCATGCCAGCCAAGGTCAGGTACACACGAGGAGCTTTTGAGGCCAAACTCAGCCAGGACACATGCAGGCTGCCTCTATGATGGTCCCCAGTAGTAGCACAGATACCAGCTTTGGGGCTAAGAAAACAGTAACTTTTCACAGGAAAATGGTATTTGCATCACACTGCAATTGGAAATAAAGTAATATAAGCTACTTTCTTCCATTACAAGCATCATAACAGGTTTGCTGATTTCTCGATACTAATGTTTTTAAGTAGCGCCTGTAGGTTCTTGATATCTAGTCCTGCACGCTGGTAAGTACACCGTTCCAAGTACCACCCCGATTGGGGGCTCCAAGTTAAAGTCTCCCCTCGGAAAAATCTAAGGTGGCATCAGATGCAGAGGAAGGTCTCTCTCAACAAAAAGCTCAGAGAAGTCGGCCTATCGTAGGAAAACAATGACTCCCTGCAATCCCATGCTGCTCTCAGTTAATACCCCGCCTTCTGCACCACAGCCTGTTTCCTATCATGACGAGCCTAGTTTCCAATTCCCCCATCAGAGGACAACCAAAATGTCATTCGACAATCTGCTTTCTAATTAAACGTTGAGCCATTTTTATAAAGTCAGATTTAACTAAACAATCCCACATGGCCAGAGAGCAGCGAGCCGCCGCCTTGATTGATGGGATCATTTGCAATGATTGAAAGGAGAAGGGAGGGAAAGAACATCATGAGATACAACCAGATTAAGCTGATCAAACCTCTCTTAGCATCTTCCCGTTCACTCAAGAGAATAACACAGGGCAGCACTAACACAGGGCAGCACTAACGTAATGAAGCTTTCTGCATTCCAGTAAGCCCTAACAAAAGTAAAACTTACCAGACTGACTGGAAGGTCTTAGGAGAAAGATATCCACAGACATCTACTTTCTCAAGAAGACAGCCTGGCTGGGGTTCGGGGTGACACCAGGGTCAGACTGCATCTCCCAACAGATCCAGGCTCCCCTCCCCCGAAAAAACACTGAGGGTGAATAAGAGACAGTGAGAGGCAGTCAGGTTTCCACAGAGAAGGACCAAGATGGTACGATGGTGCAGAGGAAATACCCAATTCCATTCACAGTGACGATGTGACCGCATGTAAGATACTGAGCTGCTGAGTCTGCTTCCTGCCTGAACACGAGAAGTGACCATTTGTCCTGCCTGTTGGCTAGGACTGGTGGGAAAAGACCCGATAATGTGTGTAGAAGCCCCTGTAAAAGGGGAAGAACTCTACAGCTATGAGAGACAACTTGTTCAAAGGCTGGGACAAGTCCCCAAAGAGGATGGTAACGGAGAAAACTAGTAGAATTGGTAAGAAATGTCTTTGGGATACTTGACAAGCGCAGTTTGCGGTCTGAAATTAGGAAACTGCTGACGCATGCATTTATGCAAAAATGTCTGGAGCAAGGAAGTGGGTTAAAATGCAATCGTCCACTGATTAAAGCAGCTTGAAGGGCATACGGATGGATGCCAGCAGATAAGACCAAACCTCAACCTCGTGCAAGGCCCATTCACCACCAGCCACAGGGAGGTGGAGGCAGGCTGGGAGCCAGGCTCCCGCAGTCACTGGTTTCCTGCCTGTCACCTCCCTTCCCTTCCAGCTTCTGGATTATGGCTCTTAACACGGGCTCAAACTGCCCATGAAAAAGAAAAATCAGATACAAAAGCTTTCCTCTGAGCTTCATTTCACCAACAAGCCAAAACACAAAGGACAACTAGAGAAGATTAGCAATTTCTGATAAAAGTTCAAAGAACAGGACCAACGTGAGAACGAGGGAAGAGGTGGAGAGGTACAAAGGGAGCCCACACAGGAGCTGACAGGAGGCCGATTCACTGTTTACTCAATAAACGTTTATGGAGCATCTACTACGTCTCACGCACAATTCAGGTGGGCCCTCGAAGAGCTTACTGGTAACACACACAAACAGGCAACGATAATCAAGCTGGAAAGGCCAGGATGGGAAGGTCACAGAGGAGGAGCCCCCACACTCAGCACAGCTGTGGAGAAGAGCAGTCAGAGGAGGGGCACAAAGAAAACATGAGGCCCATACAATACGTGTCAGCAAGAAGGAGACAGTATTATGGGGTCTCAAAGGCAGCAGAAACCACTGCCAGCAGGAAGGGACCAAACAGCCTTCATTTCCAGGGAGGCAGCAGTTGAGAAAGGCCCTGAGGGATGGAGGAACGTGCCAGGCAGAGAGGAGGGGTGAAATATGACATTCAGAACCAGGCATATCTGGGGAACGACAGGGATCGGATTCCCTCCTCACACGTGGGTTTTCCTGATAAGAGAACCTGAGTAGATGTGAATTTACATCTCCTTACCTTTTCTTCAACTTGAAGAATTGCTGTTTCAATAGTTTCAGCAACCCGATTTCCAGCAGAGGTGTCTTGAGTTATTCCTGTTGAGAAATCAGAAGAAGAGTTATAATAGGTTTGGGAGGCTACCCTTCCACACGCCCTTTTTTTGGGGGCATCCCCCAAGTCCATGTTGAGAGGGTAATAACCTGGTTCCCCTCCCCCAATTGACTGAGTTAGGGATGGACTTATCACCTTCAGCCGAACTGCCCCCTTCCACCTTCCACCTTACCTCCTTTGAGAATAAAGACTTGCAAACTTAGGCACACCATAGTGAGCCCTGATTCAGGGAAACAGACACCACACACACATACACACACACACACACACACGCACGCACACGCACACGCACACGCGCGCGTGTTGAGCAGGACCACACAGCCCTGAGTTAGAGGGGCCTTCCTGCTCCAGTTCCCAGCAAGCAGTCAAGCTTTGCTCCCTGCAACTCCTGACATTCCTACAACAACCCCTCTACTAACTTAAGCTGGTGCCACCATGGCATCTCTTTTCCCTGCAACCAAAAATTGCTGATTTAAAAATAAGAGGTCCAGGGTTGAAGTTAGAAAAAGAAACAAAAGTAGAGGGTTAAGAAAAAAGGCTTCTGAAACAAAGCCTTGAAAAAAAAATAAAAGATGAGAGAGTGACCCGGGTCTCTGAACTACCATCCAATAATATCTGACAGGAAAAAAAGAGGCGTGTGAGACCCAGAGAACAGAACTAATAAATAATTCATAAAATCCCAGCAGTGTTTAATAGTAAGATGGAAGCCCAGATACTGGAGAAAAGGGACTGCTAAATTGGGTGTTATCCACAGCAAAACAAAATAAATAAAAATTTCATTGAAAATATAGAAAGGTGAGACTGAAAAGTGTCCACAGTAAGCAAGGGATAACTAACTGTACAATGCCCATCGTTACTAAAATAAGAAGTGTAATAACTCAGTCTTGACTCATTGTGCTGCCCTTTTTTTCTTTGTCTTAAACGATGAATATTTTATTTGCTCGTGGTTTAGTAGGTCAGCAATGAGTGCTAGGCTCAGCCGGCTGGTTTTTTTCCTGCGCTTGCACCTGGGTACAATCACCTGGTGATTCAACTGCACTGGAATGAGAGGCCTGATGCTGGTGTCTGGTACCAGCTGTTTGTGTTGCCTTTACAGTCTATTTTAGTAAATGTGAACATTTCTTTCCTGAGATCTTCAAAGATGTATATCCTTGCTATAGGTTTCCACTGGCACTTCAGTTAGTCAACCATGAACTGATCTACTATGGGGCTTCAAGAATTTAACCTCTTCTATTCCTCTCCTGTACTTGAGTGATGATTTTGGTCAAGTTCAAGGATTAAGGTGTGTAAAAGGGAAGGGTGGGGAGCAAAGCTGGAAAGAAGGTATTCGCTGAATACCACATTAAGTTGGACAGACTTTATTCAAGCAGCCTAATAGTCAAGACGACTGTAGACCAATCCCACATTCTCTATATGATAACTACCATTCAGGAAATGTAGGGAGTTAAAATTGGACTGCAGACAGAAAATAACACCCAAACCTCAAGGACTAAAGCAGTCAAATGAAAATCAAGTGGACTTGACAGAATCCTTCGCCTGCTGCTGTTGGCTTATGAGCTGCAGCAGAGGCTTTGCAAGTTTCCCCTGGTTCCTGGGCCTTCTAAGAGGCTCCGTGGGGCATCCGCTCTCACTCAGCAGGGAACACACAGTGACGGGGACACCAGCTGGCCTACAGAACAGGCAGCAGGACAGCTCTCCTGTCTGCTCATTCCAAGGGTGGTCTGCAAACAGGTGCCACTCTCCACCTCTGCTGCTGGTTCACAAGTACAGAAATGGAGAGCCTTCGAATCTTTTATAGCATACTAGAGGCCCAGTGAAAAACATTTGTGCATTCAGTGGGAGGGGCCCCTCAGCCTGGCCTGCACCCTCTCGCAGTCCAGGAGCCCTCAGGGGACATCTGATGAGCAGGCCTAAGCTGCTAGTTGGACATGCTTAGCACCGCCACAGAGGTGGGAGAGGCTCCCACCACCACCGCTGCACTCGCCAGCTTCCGGCTGACTGCCCCCCCTGGTGGTCATTGTGCATCACAGCAACTGATCATTCTGCCATTTGATTTGCATATTAGCCTTTTATTATATAGGACTAACTAGAGGCCTGGTGCATGAAATTTGTGCACAGGGTTGGAGGGGTTGGGGAAATTGTCCCTCAGCCCAGCCTGCACCCTCTCCAATCTGGGACACCTTGAGGGATGTCCGACTGCCCATTTAGGCCTGATCCTACCTGCTGGCTTCCAACTGCTCACTTGCCTGCCTTCCTGATTGCCCCTAACCACTTCTGCCTGCCAGCCTGATCACCCCCTAACAAGTCCCCTGCCAGCCTGATTGATGCCTAATTGTTTCCCTGCCAGCCTGTTTGTCCCTAACTGCCCTCCCATGCAGGCTTGGATCCCCCCCAACTGCCTTTCCCTGCAGGCCCAGTCACCCCTAACTTCCCTCCTCTGCCAGCTTGATCACCCCCAACTGCCCTCCCTTGCAGGTCTGGTCCCTCCCAACTGCCCTTCCTTGCAAGTCTGGTCCTCCAAACTGCCCTCCCTTGCAAGCTTGTCCCTCCCAACTGCTCTCCCCTGCTGGCCATCTTGTGGTGGCCATCTTGTGTCCACATGGGGGCAGGATCTTTGACCACATGGGGACAGCCCTCTTGTGTGTTGGATTGATGGTCAATCTGCATATTACTCTTTTATTAGATAGAATAGAGGCCTAGTGCATGGGTAGGGGCCAGCAGGTTTGCCCTGAAGAGTGTCCTGGATCAGAGTGAGGGTTGGGACGTGGGGTGGCCTGGGTGAGGGACCTATGATAGTTTGCAGGCTGGCCATACTCCCCAGCAACCCAAATGGAGGCCCTGGTATCTGGGACTAATCTATGTCTACAATGGAAACTTTGTAGCCTGGAGCGGAGCCAAGCCTTCTGCTCCCTCCCTGGTGGCAGCCATTTCTGTTTGGGTTTATTTACCTTCTAGAATTGAAACTTTGTAGCCTTAAGCAGAGGCCTGGGCCAGTAGAAAGCTTGGCTTCCTCCATCTCTGGGTGCAACTCAAGCCTTCTGCTCTCTCCAGCTCTGTGGCTGCCATCATTATCTTCTATAATTGAAATGTTGTAGCATTGAGTGGAGGCCTGGGCCGGCAAGGGCAGGCGAAAAGCTTGGCTTCCTCCATCGCTGGGGAAACCCAAGCCTCCCTCCTGCTCTCTGTGGCCAGCAACCATCTTGGTTGGATTTATTTGCATATCCGCTCCTGACTGGCTGGTGGGTGTGGCAGAGGTATGGTCAACTTGCATATTACTCTTTTATTAGATAGGATTACATAGGATGATGTTGCTACACAGCCAAGTACACAATCCGTGGAACTGTCATATTAAATGGAGCACAGACTGGTATATATGTGGGTTCCCTACAGCTGATGTAATAAATTACCACAGACTGAGTGGTGTAAACCAATATCAACATAGCCTCTCACAGTTCTGGGGGCCAGAAGCCCAAAATCAAAGTGTCAGCAGGGTCACACCCCCTTCAGAGGCTCTGGAGAGACTCTGTTCCTTGCCTTTTCCAGCGTCAGATGGCTAGTGGCCACATCACGCCTCCATTGCACTACAGTGTGATTGTAAGAGTGTGTGTATGTGTGTGATCTCCCTCTTGTTCTCTTATAAGGACATTTGTAATGGCATTTAGGCCTACCTGAAAATTTCACATTGATCTCATCTCAAAACCCTTATCTTAATTACATCTACACACCCTTTTGCCAAATGAGAGAACATTGTTTGGATACATCTTTGGGGCTACTATTTAGTCCACTACAGCTGGTTTGCATAGTGTTGAACTTGCGTGTGGCCAGTTGTACATAGTGCACACAAACCAATTCATCATTCAGGAAAAAAAAACGCCCCCATCTTTCACTCGGCTAGGACTCTGCTCTTCCTCTGCAGCCCAGGGGTGGGGGTTGGGCAAGACCACGAAATGGGCAAGAAAGGAGAGGCGGCTAACAGGTGGCAGGGGTGCACAGAGCAGGTGCAGACTGTGCTCTCGGCCTGCCCCAACCCCTATTCCCATCCCTCACATGGCTTTAGTTGTAAAGTTATTAAATTGCTCTGTTTTCTGTTTGAGTGCCTCCCTCATCCCATAAAA
Source organism: Antrozous pallidus (assembly GCA_027563665.1). Taxonomy (NCBI): domain Eukaryota; kingdom Metazoa; phylum Chordata; class Mammalia; order Chiroptera; family Vespertilionidae; genus Antrozous; species Antrozous pallidus. Next base: position 62,796,023 of record CM050520.1, read on the forward strand.
TGCTCAGAATTTTCAATGTCCAAGTTTGAAAACAGACACAAAACATTTTCATTAAAATCCTTTTGTACCTTGCACTGCCCTGCTACTACCATATCCTCTCCCCCAGCACCCCTCCCTATACCCTCAAGAACATTCAGGAAGTTTCCAGGTTTCATATAGAATAGAGACAACACTTGGAGACTTAACAAAGCAAGGATTTACTTTCATGTTAGAAGTTGCCTTGCCGGCACAAGTAGTCCTTGCAAAGGGGTCACTGTGCTGAGGTCTTTTGCTGTTACATCTCTGCCTTAAAGGGCAGACCAAGCCAAAATACCTGAGAATGTTTAAAATGATCACACTCCATACAGGAATAGCCATAGAAAAGCGGGCACTCTATCATTCAACGACTGGTAGGAGTGAAATAGGCACAATCTTTCTGGAAAGCAATTTGTTATATTCTTACAAGTGGCTTAAAACTGTCCACCCATCGATGTTGTAACTCCATCCTCAGAATTTCACTAGGGAACAATCTGAAACAGGGACAAAACCGAACCCTCAGAGTTATCCATGGCAGTGTTCTATATGAAATGAATAATAATAATAATAAATGAACTAAAAATAAACTTAATTAGTCAAGAAAAGGAAATTAGATAAATTATGGTAGATTCATAAAGTTTTATGCAGCCATTAAAATATCAATTTACAAAGAATTTTTCATTAAAATAACAACTGTATTAGTAACTGCTAATCCTTACATGGGCCAGGCACTATCCTATGCTTATTAGGTACTTTGCATGTTATTAACCCCTAATCTTTATATCAACTCAAAGAGGTAGGTATTGTTTCTATCCCCTCTTTACAGATCAGAAAATGGAGGCACCAAGAGTTAAGATGCTCACCCAAGGCCATTTTGCTGCTAAGAGACAACACTGGAATCTGAGTCCACCGTGCCCAGCTCCAAAGTCCAAGCTCTTAAGACTCTACTTCACTGAATAATCACCACAAAGACATCAGGCCCTAACTCTGGAACCTGAAATGTTATACGATCTGGCAGATGTGATTAAGATAAGATTCTTGAGAGGAAGAGAGACCCTGGATTTTCTGGGTGGGCCCCAGATGCCACCACAAGTGTCCTCATGATAGAGGCAGAGGGAGATTTCACACACACACACACACACACACACGTAAACACACACACAGGCAAACACACACACACACACACAGGCAAACACACACACACACGAAAACACACACACACGCAAACACACACACACGCAAACACACACACATGCAAACACACACACGCAAACACACACACACAGGCAAACACACACACAGGCAAACACACACACACACACAAACACACACACAGGCAAACACACACACAGGCAAACACACACACACACACACACACACACACAGGCAAACACACAAGAAAGGCATGTGAAAACAGAGGCAGATATTAGAGAGATGGGGCCACATGTCAACAGCCTCCAGAAACTGGGAGGGGCGAGGAACAGACTGACCCTGAGAGCCCCCAAAAGGAGCTCAGTCCTGCCTCCACCTTGACTCAGCCTTCTGGCCTTTTAGAACTGTGACAGACTAGATTCCATTGTTTTAAGCCACCCGGTTTGTGGACATTTATTACGGCAGCCAGAGGAAACGAAGACAAGCTCCTTCATACTGCTCTCAACGCAAGAAAAAAAATTCATATGTTAAATGGGGAAAATAGAAATAAAAATTCATACACAATATCTTAATTATGCATATAAAGATGCATGCAAATACAACACAATGTTTTGTAAGTGATTATCTCTGAATACTAGAATTATGGGTAATTTTCAGCATTACAGCTTTTGATATTTTTCCAAATGTCTACAATCAGAGTGAGCTGCTCATACAAAGGAAAAGAAAATTATTTTTTAAATTAGCAACTCATGATATTTCTGCAACTCTAATTCCATCACAAAAATTAGAAATCAAGAGGACCAAAACTCCCTGAGAATTTTCTTAATTGCATCTCAGAGCAGCACCTGAAAAATCAGCACCGCAGATAGACGCACGCCATTCTCCAAGGCTCACGCGTCCCTTGGCCTTCCCAGGCTGTTGTTTTCAGACTCCGGCACGAACATGATGTGGCTGAAGTTTCAGGCTTTGAAACAAGAGGATGTTCTGAGCTGGTAAACATAGCCCAGCTCATGTTTTCCTGTCCATCTATCTATACATGATGGGGGTGGGAAGGGGGTGGGAGGAGCAATGGAAGGTTTTATGCATTCCCAGAGCTCATCCACAGTGAGTGGTGCCGGCCACATGCCAAGAAGCAAAAGCAGTGGCTTATGTAAATGTTTGGTTTCTCTGTAGGTGACTTCACAGAATGAAACATCAAATTAAACAGTGGCTTCATCTTCTTACCAAAGTCCTGACTCCAAGGTTATTCTGTTGCAAAACCCTCCTGCTATCATCTATGCAGACAGAAAACCAAAGGCCAATTTACTGTATCCACATCAAGTCCTTTGATTAAACATAGTCATAGGAAGAGTGTATTAACATTTTCCCCCAATGTCTGAGCAGGGGGCAAATGTATGGACCAAATAGAAGGTAGGGTGTATTTTGTGTTTTCTTGGCATGACGAAGAAGAAAAGAATTACTCCGAATCAGGCAGGTCAGAGCAGCGGAGCATGAAAGGCACATGACGTGGTTTTATTCAGCTCACTCTGTAGAGTACAAATTTGGACACTGGGGTGATGAGACCACGGTGTGGGGTTTGTCCGTTAATCTCAGGCCTGCTGACCACAAACGGAGAAAGAGTTTCCGGGAAAGAAGAGATAACATCTAGACCTCAGTTATGTTTCGGCTTCAGGCCCAGAAGAGCAGGAAACCAGACAAAGCGACACCGTGGCTGATATCAGGACCAGACGCAGTGACTAATGACCACCAATCAGTGCAGACCGTGATCCTAACTCCCTTTGTCACCATGGCTAATGATTTTTCACCTAAGCCAGCCCATCCCCTGTGAGCCATCTAAGATACAGGCCTTTGTTCACCTGTGACTCTAGGCCTGGGCCACTTTCTCTGCTGCAAGCTCCTGTTCGTGTCTTATTGGGCTTCGATACGGGTGGGCAAACAGACCCCGTTAGTCGGATACCAACAGCTAGTGGAACACCCAGTAAGCATTCACTCACTGACATGCCAGACGCTGCCCCCAGGGCTGGGAGTGTGAGCCAGCCTGCGTGTCCCTACCCCCAACAGACATCAATTGAACAAGAAACTATTACTTTATGGGTATAGTACATGCTGTGAACTGCAGTCCAGGATATCTTGGGAGCAGGTCATGAAGGGCCTGAGCTGAGGTACAGGGAGCACATTCAGAGGACTTGGGGGTGGGGGAGCCCCAAAGTCTCTGGGGCAGGATGAGCTGCAAGGCCCAAGTGGCCAGCAGGAACCAGGCTCCACAGACCTGTCACCACATGGACTGCACGTTCTCCTAAGTATATGGGACCCTGCCACAGAGAAGCATCATCCAGTTTGCACTGTAGAAGGTTACTGTGGCTGCTGCTTGGAGATCTGGAGGGGTAAGGGTGAAGGTACAGATATGTCAAAAATAAACTCTCCAACTTTTTTTTTTTATCACAACTTGCAGAATAAGAAAAACACTTACTTTGCCACACACACACACACAGAGTCTATGAGAGGCTGGCTACCAGCCTGGGCTGGTGGGTGGGCTGGGACACTGGCATTGTCTCTGATGTTGGGCCAGTTTTTCAAATGCCCTGAGCCTCAGTTTCCTCATCTGTAAAGCAAGGATAACAATAATGTTCCTACAGTATAGGTTGTTGTGGAGGATAAGTAAGTCAACATATGTGAAAGCTTTAGCAATGTTAACCTTTCTCTGTAAAACTATCATTGTACACAAGTACAAATTTCACAAAATAAAACTCAGCCTTACTACATGGACTCCACTTTCATGGTTTTCATTCTGCTTCTCTTTTTTTGTTTATAAATGCTTTAAAAAAATATCAGTGGTCAGCAAACTGCAGCTAAATCGGTGGTCGGCAAACTGCGGCTCACGAGCCAGTTTACTGTTCTGTTGACTAATGAGTTTGCTGACCACTGCTCTAAATTATTTTTAGAACCCAATAGCTTGGCTCATGACCTACAGCTGGAGATAATGGCTTGAACTTGGGAGATGGCAATGAGGAAAGAAGTGGAGGAGACAGAATAGACATGGAGGCTAAATAGCATGTTATTAAACAATGAATGGGTTACCAAGGAGATCAAGGAAGAAATTAAAAACTTCCTGGAAACCAATGAAAATGAACACACAACAACACAAAATCTCTGAGACACACAGCAAAAGCAGTCCTGAGAGGGGAATTCATAGTACTTACTATAGGCCTACCTCAAGAAACAAGAAAAATCTCTAATAAACCATCTAACCCTACAACTAAAAGAATTAGAGAACAAGAAAGGCCCACAAGTAAGTAGATGAAAGGAAATAATAAAGAATAGGGGTGAGACCCCTAGCCAGTTTGGCAAAGTGGATAGAGTGTCGGCCTGTGGACTGAAGTGTCCTGAGTTCAATTCCTGTCAAGGGCACATTCCCAGGTTGCAGGCTGGATCCCTAGTAGGGGGCATGCAGGAGGCAGCTGACCAATGAGCCTCTCTCATCACTGATGTTCCTATCACTCTCTTTCTCGCCCTTCCTCTCTGCAATCGATAAAAATATATTTTTTAAAAAGTAGGGGTGAGAAAGGGAAGTGTCAAAGATCCTCACAGGCCTCTGGGTTGATGAGACGGGGACCCCAAGGAAGGAGCAGGTGTGAGTCTGTGGGAAGAGAGGAAGAGAACAAACTACTAGATCTAGAATTTCCACCTAGACATTCTGCCTGGAGGAGGATTTGAGTGGGGTGATAAAAGCACTTTACCATCAGGGAACGAGACAGAAAGATTCACATCAGAACTGTAGCTACCCAGAAAGATTGCAGGTTTCTAGACTGGGCTGGGGAGGTAGTCAGCCTTTGTGAATGGAGCACAACATTAAGTAGTGGGCAGAGGACTCGAGGATTTGGGGCTCCTGCCAAATGTCTTTCCTTATCCGACCAAAATAAAGCACTAATCACATTTAATTAGAGCCCGTCTGCCCATCTGTTTCTTCTACTAAGCGAGTGGCTCCAGGGCAGGGGCCACCCAGCTCATCCATCTCCCTACTCCTCAGGCCTCCTGAGCCCAGGGCCCTGCCAGCTGCCTGCAGTAGGTGCTCAACAAACATCTGCTGAATCAACAGCCAAGAGTCAACATGATAGAACTCCTGAAGAGCCGGCTACAGTGCAGGAAACTAAAAGAAGGCAGAGCAAGTCGGAGAGGGGAGGCAAAAGCTTCTAGGACAGTAGTCGGCAAACTGCTGTTCGAGAGCCACAAGCAGCTTGTTTTGCCCCTTGAGTGTGGCTCTTCCACAAAATACCACGGCCTGGGCTAGTCTATTTTGAAGACATGGTGTTAGAGGTTAAAATTAAAAAATTTGGCTCTCAAGAGAAACTTCAATCATTGTACTGTTGATATTTGGCTCTGTTGACTAATGAGTTTGCCAACCACTGGCCTAAACGTTTCATTCTTCAAATCACTTCCCCTTCCCTTGTTACCTTTTCCATCAACTTCAGGCCTCCTCTGGGATGCCTCCTCCTTTCCAATCTTGTGCCACCTTCCCAAGCCCAGCTCCTAGTATGTTACCTGTTTTTTCTATACGCATATGACTTGTTCCCCCAAATGACAGGAATGTTATACGTCTTCTTATCCATCTACGCCCACCCTTACACAGATAAGGCACCCAATAGTAGTTGATTAGCTGATTTTGATACTGATTCATTTTGGCATTAAAATACCAAGTTCGTATTGATATTTTCTAGTCTTACCCCTTTAGTTGCAACTATTACTAAAGCTATCATTTTTAATAGTAACAGCTGCATTTATTTAGCACTTACCACATACAAGACAGAGTTAGGGGCTTGAAATACATAATCTTAATCCTCAATCTGCAAGATTGAGACTATTATTCCTATTTCACAGATGACAAGATTTTGGCTCAAAGACAACACAGTTTAGTGACAACATCAGGATAATCAAACCTATGGTTACTTAACGCCAGAGCCAAATAAATGTGCAATCACTCTAAAATTTTAGCCTGATTTCTCCTGGGACAGAGGCATGGAGAACAACCCATCTGATATGACATCCGTACTCGATGCTCACCAAGACATAATCAGAGCTCAATCAGAGAAAGCTTTTTTTTTTTTTTTAATGCTTGAAAAGGCCATAATTTATCAAGAACGATTTATTCATTTCCTACAAATACTTGGGTCAGGTCAAGCTTATTTCAACTCTTTAAAAAAATGGAACATGCTAAAAACATCATTTGTTTCTGTAAGAATGTTTAAGAAACCAACAAGTGGAGAACAATCAAATTGTTACTGTTAGGTAGTTAGTGAAATTATCGCCACTCTTGTAACAGCGCCCCCCCACCGCCCCATCTCCTATGTTACAATGCCCCAAAAGCTTTCACATACATTATTACTTCACCAGGACATCTCAGCAAACTGTGAGGTAATTAATGTTACTTGGTTTCTTTAGCTAAGTCTTCTCTGGCTCCCCAAAATGCTTTCCAAAATTATGTTTCGTCTCTGGACTCTTTAATAATTTACAGCGGCCCCTTTTCCAGATTCCTGAACCCTTCAAGATGCTGGATTAAGATCCCAGGCAGAAGGCCAGATTAAATAATAAAAACAAGTGGAAGTTCGTGCACACTACTGCTAAGCCGCTGCTCTTCAGACGCCGAGTGCAGTGATCTCTCCTCTTTCTACATCACAGCTGGCATTACTGGGGCACCAAGTTGTGAAGTAACAATAGTAAAGAACAGCCAGTATGGAATAAGGTGCTAATGGTGCAGAAAAGATGTAGAGTGCAAACAGAATTAGAAAAGGGAGAGATCAATATACCCATTTACATCCCTGTAGTATCCTAAAACTAGATCTCTCCATGCTGCGATTGTGGGCAGAGAAATAAAAATTATTTCTTCATCAGTGGAAGTCAGACTAGCCTTTTCAGCCCCCCTGCCTCCACCTACCCAATGGCCCTCACAGGTGAGCTCCTTAGGCCCCGTCTTCTTCTTCTTGTTTGATTGCTGACAGTACTACAGATGTCCCCCATTTTCTCCTCCTTGGCTCCCCTCCACCCAGCTCCCTTCCCTCCCAGTCCTTCCCCACATTATGGTCTGTGTCCACGGGCTCTGCACATGTGCATACAGGTTCTTTGGTGACTCTTCCCGTGCCCATCACTGCCTTGATGAGACTGGCACAGTTTCCTTCGGCAGCTTAATTTAATTACACACTTCCACAGCGCCCACGAGGGCACTGTCCGAAGCGCTCTACAAACACGGTGCTTCAGCAGCAGACGTTCACTTTCGCCAGCTTCACCGGCCGCACATGACTATGGGAACTTCCAAAAGGGATCTAGGAAACAGAGTTTGTTGAGCCTTTTCTCAAAGGTCTCTAACCTAAGCCTACATGGCTGAAATCCACTCCCTTTCTCTAGCTCCAGCACTTTGCTTCTCTCCCTGAGCCCAGTCCCTTCTCTCCTTCCACAGACCAGAGATAAAGGTTCATGTGTATCAGGCACTTACAGTGTGCAAAGCACTTTCCACCCATGAGCGCGCCTCCTTCTCACAGCAATCCCAGACAGACTGCTTTCAGCCCTCTTCAACAGAAGAGAGAACCGGCTGTGCGGGGAGGCTACTCTCAGGGCTGACTCTCCACCTGGGGACTGGCGGCGCTGAGCGGCAGGGTCTGCACACTCCATTGCACCCACACGAAAGCGGCTCCCTGGAAAGTAACTCTTGTGTTGGTGTCCCTCGAAAAGCCACCCTTGGCAAAAACACTCATGCCCTGTCACTTCGAAAAATGACTGTAGCCCTAGCTGGTGTGGCTGTTAGTTGGGCGTCATCTAGTGAACCAAAGGTGTGCCGGTTCGATTCCCAGTCAGGGCACATGCCTCCTGGGTTTCGGGCTCCATTCCCAGTGGGGTGCCTGCAGGAGGCAACCGATCAATGTTGTGCTCTCACTGCTGCACTCACTTCGATATTTCCCTCCCTTCCTCTCCCTCTAAAAATCAATAAACTATTCTTTTTTCAAAGTGATTGTAACTCAAAAATAAATAAATAACCCAGCACTATTTAAAAAGCAATCTTGCCATACCTCATAGGTCATCAGAAAAATGCAAATTAAAATGAGACACCTCTCTACACTCATTAGAATGGGCACAATCCAGAACACCGACAACACCAAGTGCTGGTGAGGATGTGGAGCAACAGGAACTCTCATTCACTGTTGGTGGGAATGCAAAATGGTAGTCACTTTTGATGATAACCAGGCTGTATTTCTTACAAAACTATACACACTCTTACCATATGACCCAGCAATTGTGCTTCCTGGTATGTACCCAAAAGACCTGAAAAGTTATGTCCACATAAAACCTGCGCATGAATGATCATAGCAGCTTTATTCATAACTGCCCAAATTTGGAAACAGCTAAGATGTCCTTCAGTGGGTGAATGGATAAAGAAACTGTGGATCATCCACAATGGAATATTGTTCTGCACTAAATAGCAATGAGTTATCAAGCCATGAAAAGACATAGAGAAACCTTAATGTACATTTTTGAAGCAAAAGAAGCCAATCTGAGGAGGCTACATATTATAGGAGTCCAACTATATGACATTTTAGACAAGACAAACTAAGGAGATAGTGAAAATATCAGAGGCTGCCAGGCACGGGGGGAGAGGTGGGAAGAATGAACAGAGAGAGCACAGAGGATTTCAGGGCAGTGAAAATACTGTGTATAATCCCATAGTATTATGGATACATGTCACATGTGTCCAATTCTACAGGATGTACACCACCAAGAGTGAACCCTAATGCAAACCAGGGGCTGTGGTTGATCGTGATGTGTCCATAATGTAGGTTCAACCATTTTACCAACTGTACCACTGGGGTGGGGGATGCAGACATTGGGGGAGGCAAGTGGAAGAAGGAATGACAGAGGGTGTGAAAGAAATCTCTGCATCTTCTGCTATGAACCTAATATAAGCAATGTCTTACCAAAAAAAAAAAAGGTTTGTGTACATTCCCTTAAAAGAATATATCTAATCAGCTCTAAACCATGTGCATTACTTTAAGAATGACTTACTAGAAACTTAAGTCTGGGGGAAAAAATAATGAAAAGAAACTTAGTCTGGCCCAAGGGAGAGCGGAGCAAGCGTGAGCACAATCCAGGGTGCACACACTCTCTCTGCATCTCATCTTTCAGCGGCTTTTATGAGGCTGCCCGTCACCAGTGAGGTTAACTGGGAGGACAGCGACAAGATGGGAATGCAGAGGGACTGTACCAAAAAAGGACACATCAGCACCTTTCAATTAAGTGAAGGATAAAACAGTTCTCTGAAGGACATGGCAAGCTAACTACAAATGACAACCCGGACTCTTCTGACACCAGCGGGGCACCAACATGACAGGGGCGGCGAACAAATCAGGTACAGGCAGGCGTGCTGTCAGCATTCACTGGGCAGGTGTTCGATTGGGCAGGAAGTGGGCTGAAAACAACTCAATTCATTCGTCCTGCATGCCTGTCCCCAAGAACAAGATGATAACCCGAAATACCAGCGGCAGGCCAGAGAGGAGCTCACACCTCAGCTTATGCAAAAGCGGTGGCTAGTCAAGATCCGCATGTAGCATAAAAAATTACACTGAAATCAGCCCCTTCGGGTTCAAACTAAAACCAAAGGCCAGGAAGGCAACAGAGTGAGAGGCAGCTTATTACAAATTTAAAAGTCATTCCTTTCTCCTGAGTGACTCTCCCTGGTCAGCCTCCAATGCAGGCAGCCCTCCGTGCTTGGGCTGCGCGTGACAAGGACAAACACGGACATGATGAAAACACCAACACAAAGTGATGCAGTCTACCTTATTTGTAACAACCCCACGCACGAGGTTCTGCCAAGCCCAGATTTAAGTCCAGCCCACCAGACGTAGCTGTGGCCTGAATATACTAGAAAATATACATAAGAGCATGAGGAGTCATTCGGCAGAGGCTAGAGAAAGGGAGATGCACGGAGAGTATAAGTTCAGGGAAAGAAAAACAAAGGCCATCAGCATTGGCAGGAGGGCTACCGAGGGCAGTGGGCTATAGGTCCTCAGCACAAAGTGGGATCTCACCCTCCGGGCAGCCAGCATCACATCCCTTGGCCCAGGTAAGAAACTGAAAGCAAGCAGAGCTTTTGACCTCGAAAGAGGCGGCAGCATCTGGGCCATGTCCTCGTTTTAGAGAAAATAATTGAGGGTCAGAGAGTTTCGGCAATATATTCAGGGCCCACTGTTACCAATGCCTAAAGCCAGGTCTGTAATCCTGATCTCCTGGGAAGCCTTTGAATAATGATGATGATGATGATGAAGATGATGAAGATGAAGATGAGGATGAGGATGATAGCTCCCATGTGCTGAAGAACTCATAAAGCAGACATTACAATGAGGACTTTATGTATATTATCCCATTTAATTCTCAATAAACTATACAGTAGTGGTATTATTATGAATGGGGTGCAGAGAGGTTAAGCCACTTGCCCAAAGTCACACAGCTTATTAGAAGTTTTGGAACATGGATGGATTTGCAACATGAATGAACCTGGAGACCACAATGATAAGTAAAATAAGCCCAATATAAAAAAAAAAAAAAACAAATACTGTATGATCTCACTAATAGGTGGAATCTAAAAAGTCAGACTCACAGAAGCAGAGGATAGAATGGCAGTTGCCAGGAGCTAGGGGCTGGAGTGGAGAGGAATTAGCTAGATGATGGACAAGAAGCACAAACTTTCAATTTTGAGATGATTAAGTTCTCAGTCATAAGATGAATAAGCCCTGGGGATGTAATGTACAGCATGGTGACTACAGTTAATAATACTGTATTGTGTGCTTGGAATATGCTAAGACAGATCTTAAATGTTCTTACCACACACACATACTTAGTGGTAACTGTGTGGGGTGATGCATGTGTTAATTACCTTGATTCTGGTAATCACTTCACAACGTATAACTATGTCAACTCATCATGTTGTACTCTTTAAACACATACAATTGCTATTTGATAATTATAATGCAATAAAGCTGAAAAAATAAATAAAAGGGGGAAAGGGCAGCATAGGCAGATGGAAATCTAAGTCTAGCTAAAGTCTGTGCTCTTAACCACTGTACTCGACTTTTTCCAATTGAAGGAGAAAGTCACCTTTTCAACAACGGGTATACCAGATCCCACTTTATCTTAAAAAATTACCCATCGTGGGATAATTTTAAGTGTCTTCCACCTCTCCCAACCAGAATGAATGGATATAAAGAACAAAAATCTTGGTTAACCAGGGAGAAAGAAGGCTGAAGACTGCCCAGCCTAGACCACAGAACCGAACAGACTCACTTGAAAATGAGACATTCGTGCCATAATCAGGGCCCTCTGGGATTCTCTCCAGCATCTCATGTCCAAGGTATTGCACCTTCAACATGTCATGTATGTATTTTCACATAGTTAATTCTGACTGGATCAAGGTGCTGCTAGGCCCAGTTAGTGATTTCAGAATTGGTAAGATGTTGGGGCTTCCACTAAAAAATATTACTGTGCTGGGCACAAAAATCACCAGGTTAATCATACACATAGTTATGTTCAGTTTCAGGAAACAGTTGTGCTTTGTTTTAAATTTTGGTTTAAAAAAACACCCACATTAAACTGAAACTGTTGTTTTCTGATAAAATAAAAAGCAGCTGATAGTTCTATCTCTCAATGCATAAGAAAGAAGCTGTGCTTCTCTCACCTACAAAACCGGAACATCTCCCTCTGTGCACAGACACCTGCTCCCCTGCAACCTTCACTTCCTTTCACTCACAAACAAACCACAGGTCTTGAGCTTCTAGTTCAAGACCATCACAGAACTGGGGCTCTGGAAGGTGCCTCCCACAGCGAACCTAGCATGAGTCACTTAATCGCTCTTAAGATTAATCGTAAAAACAAGAGCAGCAGATAATGCTTCCTGGCCGCTTATCAGATGCCGAGCACGGTGCTAAAGGCACGTACCTGGAGTTATCGCCTCTAATCCGCACAGTACCCCTAACGTGGTACCCTCCTTAAACCCAGCTTAACGGGGGAGAGCGTGAAGCTGTGGAGGGTTAAGGAATATGCTCAACGCCACTCACCTGGATACTGCCCACAGAACTCAAACCTGGTCCCTCAGCCTTCAAAGCCCAAACTCTCAACTAGCACACACAGGCTGTCTCTCTCTTCCCTCACAGTGTGGGGGAGACTGCCACCCTCGCTTCCCTGGGAGCACAAGGCAGGATGCGTAGTGACTTCTCCCAGCCTGAAGTTCTGCCAGCAGACCCACGGGCCACCATGTGCTCAGCACCGGGCTAAGGGTGAAGGGAAGATAAAAAGGAATAGATCCCTGCCTCCAAGGACTTGACAACGTAACCTACATTGATCTCAACTATAATCTCTTTCCCTCTAGGACATTTTTTTTTTACCGTAAACCACAGTTAGAAATATATTTCCATCATGATCCAGGACACACACACACTCCAAGTCTTACCATGAGTGATGTGCTAATATTTTTTATCCTGTCCCCTTTTTCTCTTTTTCTTTTGTTTTAATATGTCCACCCACAAATTAATTCTGTAACGGCGGGTTACGATGACAGCTTGAAGAGCCCTGCTCAAGACTACCCAGTTTCAGCTGTAATTTTGTTTTTGTTTTTAATGTCAGGAAGTTCATCCTTAGATCTAATTGAAGTTTCTGGGCTGTCAGGCTAATTAAATTTGTGTGGCTGGGTTTGTCCCCAGGGCAGAGGCAGCAGCGCATCACATCAGTAAAGGCCCTGGAACCGGAATCGCAGACCTGTGTTCAAATGCTGACTGGCTCACCTCCATGCCAGCCAGGTGACTGCGCCAGACCTTGGCCAGTGAAATAGGAGATAATACCACTCACCCCTGGGGCTCCTCACAAAGCACCCACCTGGTAGCTATTTCTGTCTTCTTCCGCAGAGGTGATATGGGCATGGGGTAGAGAAAGGAATTGAGCCTGGTTTCTGGGACAGACCTAGAAGGGAGGGGACTTTCAGCCCCCTTGGCCCCACACGGTTCCCAACGCCTCCTGGTGGTTGACAGCCGATTCTTAGGGGGAGGGCAGAGGGATGGCTGTGGTTGCCATCGATCCACTCACAGCCTTCTTTCCACCATGGTAAGTGATCCCAACTCCTATGTATGTATCAGCTGTGCTCCATATAAAAGTACAACACATAGGATACCTACATAACAGGGCACAGGCCAAGTCCCTGCCCTGCAGAGCTTGCTGTCAAGCTGGGCAGAGGGACAGGCGAACTGGCACCTGTTAAGTCACTGTGCCAGATGGTGTCACTGAACACTGGGAGCCCCAGGAGAGAGCGGCTCACACTGCAAAGTCTAGCCCCGAATCCTATTTGCAATCCCCTTGGTAGGAAACCACCGCTTGCAAGTTTCTAACCTAGAACACAGGAAGAAAAGCACCCTTGTCTGCACCGGCATCTATATTAGGACTCACAACTCCAGGCCCGCCTCCCTGACAAGAGTGCAAGTGCCTTGAGGCAGGAGGTAAACCTAATTGCTCAAGGTCACATCGCAAATATACACAAAATGGGAATCCCCAACGATCACTTTCCTGGTTCCTGTGGAACTTTCCTCTACTCATCCCGACTCAAACTTACAAGAGAGAGAGGCAGGGTGGGAAGGAAGGTGGTCAGAAACGGAATCTGCTGCATGTTTGAGCAGGCCTTCCCAGAGGCGAGGCCAGAAGGCCTGAAATTTAGACTTTAAAGTCTTCTCAAGGTAATTACATAATCATTGTACACGCCTGTACTAAAAGTGTCCAATGGGCACACTTAAAATACTTCCATTTCTCGTCAGAGGGAAGGCAGGGGAGAGAGGAGTAAGGGAGAGAGATCAACGAAAGGACTTGTATGCATGCATATAAGCACAGCCAGTGGACACAGAAACCAGGGGGGTGAGGGCATGAGCGGGGGGTGGGGGCGGTGGGAGCAATGGGGAAGGGATAAGGACACATATATAATACCTTAATCAACAAAGAAAATAAAGACAAATACTTCCGTTTCTCAAATCCTGTTTTAGTAGTTGTTCATTTCTTTAAAAATACTGGGTCTGGACACGAGTGGCCACGTGGCTAACACAGACTTCCCAGAGCTCTGGTTCCCGGCAAAGGAAGCAAATACCTGCTACTCCACCCCAAACCCAAAAGAGGAAGAAAACCCTGGAGAGATTTTTGGCTAAAACAAGGGTTCTTCAAGGTTCTTTATGCATTGTCCTCCCCTTCCGCTGGCATTTGCAGGAGAGGTCACTTACCAAGACCCTTGGGGAATTTCTCAGGCTTCGGAAGCTGAGATCCATGATAGCCAAGTCACGGTGTTTTAAAATAAAGACAGAAAGTAAACACCCATTCATTGAGTCCCGGGTAATTTTATATATCTTGCCTAATGTACATCTCACCACACACAACTCCTTTCGATAGTATTCTTACCCCCAATTTATAGGAAGCAGACTCAGAGAGGAAATGGCCGGGAGGGAAAGGAGAATGGGTCCCGGCCCTCTTGACCTCGAACCTCCCTGGGTGCCAGTAAGCACAGAGAGTGATTGAAGAGGGCATTCTTTCACTTTCAGAATACAACAGGTTCTAAGTAAATGGAAACACCTTTTCTGGCGCTGTTTGCGAAGCTTTCTGAGGAACCTAAAAGCCTCAGGTCTGTGATGTCCCTTAAAAGTCCCCTTGTGGCCCAGCCAGTGTGGCTCAGTGGTTGAGCATCGACCTGTGAACCAGGAGGTCACGGTTCGATTCCTGGTCAGGGCACATGCCCAGGTTGTGGGCTCGATCCCCAGTGTGGGGTGTGTGGGAGGCAGCTGATCGATGATTCTCTCTCATCATTGATGTTTCTATCTCTCTCCCCTCCTCTATGAAATCAATAAAAATATGTGTGTTTTTTGTTTTTTTTTTAAAGTCCCATGTGGAAAATGGAGGTGATAGTGGCTTGCTGGGCCTGTGCAAAGCCACCAGCAAATATAAAGGACCGTGAGCAGCAGCATTACTGCCAGCACTCCCTAAGGAGCTGAGGGGAAAGGAACTGCGGAGAAAGACAGAGCCAACACCCACCCCAAAGCCTGTGTCCACTTCTTAAGAACGTAGACCAAGCAGAGTACTGAAGAACATTCAGGTCGACAGCAAGTGCATACGCAGGACGTGGTTAAAATGCCTCTGTTACCACCTACACCAACCAGCTCAGGGGTGGCACCACCTCACTGCACTCACCCAAGGTTATAGACGAGAACACCTAGAGAGCAGGAAAATGCAACAAAGAGCGAAAACTGAGAATTCTGTGGTCCAGTGATTACAACTCCAGTGCCACCTGGTAGCCCCTGGGAGTTGGGGACCTGCATCCGCAATACCCACAGCTGCCTCCTCTGAGAGGAAGGTCCCACCTCTCCTTGGGCCCAGGAGCTACAATCCTGCTCCCCATTTCCAGCCAGGGCATCTTCCAACCCTAGGGCTCCCTAAGGACCCGTAGGATGAAGACGAAAGGCAGAGTCTGGCCAAAAGGACCTGTGTTCAAATCTCTGGCTCTGCTACTTGCACACTCAGCTGATGGGCACATTACAGAACCTCCTAACTCTGTGTCCTCACTTGTAACTCACACAATAATCCCATTTCAAAGGATATGATGATTAAATGAGAAAATGTATATAAAAAGATCAACACAGTAAGTCAGCCACCGCTAACTATCCCATGTAATAAAAGAGAAACATGCAAATTGACTGTGTCTTTGCTATGCTACCAGCCAATAGGAACAATATGCAAATTAACCCCCAACCAAGAATGCAGGCGGGCCCTTGCCCTGAGCTGGCCATGGCAGTGCTGGGGCAGCGGGGGTCCCCGAACCCAGCTCCAGACCCAGCAGGGGATCGGCTCCCCCACCACCCGAAGCCCGGCCATGGTGACACTGGGGGTTGCGGGGGTTGTGATTGCAGCCACAAACCCAGCCCCAAGTCCTGCCATGGTAAACCTGGGACTGGGGGTGAGTGGGGGGTGGATTGGAGACACAAACCCACAGGCCTGGCACCCAGCAGCCCCAAGGCCTGAAGCAGAGGCGCTTGGGTTGCTGAGGGGCATGGGTTGGGGCAGTGGAGACACAAACCCACAAGAAACCTGTGGAAAGGGAGATAAACTATCATAACTTTATCTCCCTTTCCACAAGATGAGAAAACTGCCCCTAGATTATTTAGTGCTGTGGTCAACAACTTTCTACAATCACAGGGTAATGTTATGATCACTCCCAGGAAGGTCTGATCTGAATACCGTCTCCAAGGAATAACGCTACTGTGGCAAATCATCTAAGAGAGGAAACAAGCTTTTGTTGGGTTTATTCTGAAGGTCACAGGACATGCCACCCCAACATATCCTGTGTTGTTATATTGATGATCTTGAGCTGCAGATGCTTGAAAAACAGCAAATGCACGTGGAGGATTTCACTGGTCTCCTGATCTCCCTAAAATCAGACCCCCCCCCTAAAGGAACCTAAATGTCATAGGTTCCCTTGACGGGAGAAATGTCATCAGGCAGAGAAGACTGACTCCTGTCACAGGACAGGAGAGCAAAAGTTGACATCACACCCAAGCTTTGTTACAAACTATTTCCCCCACCCATTCATCTTTCCTAAATATCATTTACTCCCCTCTAAGAGACCTATTATCTCCCGTCCCCTTTCCCTAGAAAGAGATATTTAAATCTGCATTCTAAGCCACCTTGGGGAGTTACTCATTTTTCCCTGGGATCTCCCACATATACACGAGGTACACATGTTAATGAACTTTTGTTTTTCTCTTGGTGATCTGTTTTTCATTACAAGGGCCTCCACTAAGAACTCAGAAAGGTATAGGGAGCTATTTTTCCTCATCCATAATTCTATCTTGGGAAATCAAGTCCCCAGCTGAACAATGAAGTTGGCTCAAGTACCAAGAAGTCCTCGATGACCGAAGGGGGAAGTTTTTAGGGAGAAATCAATGATATTGGCATCAAAGTGGGACGGAAGGCTCATACATGGTTGCTGGTGGGAGTTTAAAGTGGTTCAACATTTTTGGAGGATGACTTGGCAAGTTCGATAGAAATGTTCAAGGTACATCCAAGAGTCTTCTTCTAGGAATCACATCTGCTGAGATAAAGCACAAGCACTTAAGCCCTGGTCAGAACCCAGGATGCTACTGTGGGCTCCACTTCCACGATAGGAAAACCTGGGAACAACCTGCATTTTTAGGACAAGGTGGCATCCTATTAGTAAAAGAGAAACATGCAAATTAGAATGAACACCATCCAGATGACCTTCCGGATGTTCTTCTAGACATCCTTCCCAATAAAGCCATGTTGGCAAGGCCAAGGCAGAGGAGGTTAGAGGCAAAAAGGCAGGCAGGGAAGAGCAGTTAGGGGTACCAGGCCAGCAGGGGAGAGCAGTTAAGGCAAACAGGCTGTCAGGGAAGAGCAGTTAGGGGGATCACACTGGCAGTAAGGTGAATGGTTAGGAGCCAGAGGTCCCAGATTGGAGAGAGTGCAGGCCAAGCTGAGGCAACCCTCTTCCTGTGCACGAATTTCATGCACCGGGCCTCTAGTCTACACTAATAAAAGAGAAATATGCAAACTGACTATACCCCCTGATGCCCATCAGCCAATTAGAAGTGAATATGCAAATTAACCCAATAAAGATGGCAGGTTAATTTGCATACACAGGTGTGGAGTGGCCAGGTGGAATGCCTGCTATAATGGAGAGAGTGGGGGGCAGAGGGAGCTACAGGAGCAGCACTCTGCTGGGAGTGAGGATTTGCAGGCTCTTGGGCAGCTGGGAGTGAAGCCAGGGGAAGGAAGGGTCTATTCTTGCATGAATCTTTGTGCAACAGGCCTCTATTACTAACATAAGCAGTAGCCAACCTCTTCTGGGTACAAATCAATTTGATTCTTTAAAAGAAAAAGGTTTCATGAAGTTAATGAGGATCAAGAATTCTCAGGAAACCCAAGGAAGCAGTGGAGGAACTACCCTCCCCCGCCTCCTAGAGGGTTCGGAGAGCTAGCTCTCTACCTCTGGCTCTCCTATAGGAAAAAGGAGTGTCTTGTTACCTCCACTCCCTCACACTTTATAAATACACCACACGACCAGTCAGAGAGCCTTGCCACCAACCTCTGGGCAAGCAAGTCCAACAGGATCCGGAAATTTCATGTCCATGCAGCCTAGCCACACACGGTTCAAAATAGATATCCATGACCTACATAGCCTTCGAGTACTGTTCTCAAAGCCAAAGACAAGCGGGCAGTGAGGCAGGGTGGCTGCAGCAGTGCCCTGCCCACGACCCCTGGCCTTCCCTGTCAGATAAAACATGCGCTGAAACAGTGATGACTCAAAATGATCTCAGGGGTGGCTAGACAGAAACTCCAGCTTTAAAACAGCTGATTCAAACGGTTTGGTTTTGGTTTTTTTACAGTAAGTCACAGAAGCCACACAAATTCATTACCTCTGACCAGCTCCAACGATGCATTTTCACTCAGACTGAAGGCAACAGTCTCAGGACAGTCAAGCTCCCTAACTTCACCCCCATCACTGTTTCCTGAGTCTATGCATCTTCCCCATGGAACTGTGGGTTCCTGCGACCTGAGACCCTGTCTCCTTGATCTTAATATTCCACAGTGTCTTGGTGCAATGAGAATCAAACACTAGGCTAACTGTGAGAAGGTGAGCTCCTGCTTTCACCAACGAGTCCTCCAGATCCCAGCCCGCTTGCACGTTTGGCTACTCAACACTGGAGACTAAGAAGAGACAGATTGGTGTTTGCTATAAAGACAAGGAAGAGGGTCAGGACCAGGGGAACAGACAGCATACTTTCAACTCCCACAGAGCCACAAAATCATCCCCACATTACAATCCATTTCACCACGGAGATGCGAGTCTTCAGGAGGGTGAATCCGAGGACCTTGGCATGTACACGTTCGAGTAAATCCCAGAGCATTCCAACAGGTGGACGAGGGAACACTGTGCTTTACTAACGAAGCCATGGCAGAGGAAGTGAGCTGATGGGAAAAGCAAAACAAAACCCTGCTGCTCTTCGCTTCCAAATCCATCCTCCTCTAGG
This sequence comes from Antrozous pallidus, assembly GCA_027563665.1. NCBI lineage: Eukaryota > Metazoa > Chordata > Mammalia > Chiroptera > Vespertilionidae > Antrozous > Antrozous pallidus. The sequence goes on from CM050520.1 coordinate 62,815,288, forward strand.
CTCTGCAGTCAGCCAGATGCTCCACGCCCACCCCCGTACACTCACAATTCTCATCACAGAAATATGCGTGGCGTTTTATGGGAACACTTGGCAGCCCTTCAGTTTACTTAGCACTTTTCTCCCACATCGACACGTAATCATCTACAACTGTGGAAGGCAAGTAGCGCACCCACTGAGAAATGAGGAAACCACGGCCAAAGCACGTCTACTCACACGGTAAAATCAGAACGAAAGCACAGGCGTGACTCAGGCCTTTCTCGAAAGCAGGGGTGGGGAAACTTTTACGTGCCAAGGGACATTTGGATATTTATAACATCATTCTCGAGCCACACAAAATTATCAACTTAAAAATTACCTGCTATATTTGGTCAAATACTTAATTAACTCACCCCTAATGCTTTGGCAGGGCCAGACCAAATGATTTTGAGGCCTTATACGGGCTGTGGGCCAGACGTTCCCCATCCCTACTCTAAAGTCCCCCAGCTCAGTGCACCCAGATCTGACATAGCCAGATATCTAAGCTCTAGGCCACTGCTCTTGCCTCTGCGCCCCACTGCTGAGCACCTCCAGAGGCAGAATTCTGACACACAACCCTTCCCAACACAGCAGCCCACACACTTCAACCTTCATCACAGAAATAGGAGCACACAGTCATCAACCCTGGTGCCCATCAGCAGGCAGCACCCATGTCTGCCTCAAGTATGCTGAGCCGGCCTGAGCACCCACCGACATACACACAAAGCCCAACCCCAGAACTCTCAAAGGGGAGAGACACACTAGCGACTAGCTTTCTGAAAACAAGTGGTGAGCACGGGCAGGGTAAGTACCCACGGACTCCAACCATCATAACCGCAGAACCCACATCTCTGAGTCTCTGCATCCTGGGTTCAAATCCTGTCTTTGGAACTACTTACTCTCGGGGATCTCAGGCAAACAACTCTGTTTTCCTAAGTCTCAGCTTCCCAGGAGTTTTAAAAAAAGGATTTCACAAAGAATGTATTCAATGCACAGAACAATACAAAACGATTAAAAAGGTAACTTTTATGTTATGGATATTTTGCCACAATAAAAATAAGTCCACATTCAGATTTTAGAAAGGATCTCACAGATAATAAGGATTAAATAAAATACTGTAATGGCAAGTTCTTAACATTATTTAGCACATATTAAATCTTGACAAGTAGCTATTTCTTATTTAAAGTAATTTTAATTGATTTACATATAAAGATAATACATGATCAATGTAGAAAATGGTGGGAAATCCTATCCTATATAATAAAAGCCTAATATGCAAATCAAACAAATGGTGGAACAACCAGTCGCTATGACACGCACTGACCACCAAGGGGTAGACACTCAACGCAGGAGCTGCTGCCAGCCAAGGCGGTGCCAGCGGGGATGCCCCCTCCCCCACCCACCTCTTCCCCCATTTCCCCATCAGTTACCCCACTGAGGGAAGTAACCGGCAGTGGCAGGGGCTGGGGACGGCTGGCAAGCGGGTGGTAGCAGGGGGCAAGGCCGGTGAGCAGGCAGCACCAGGCTGGGCAAGGCAGGCAGGGGCCAGCAAAGTCCCCCCAATTGCTCTACCAGTTGCACCCACAGATCGGCCCTGATTGCCAGCCAGGCCGAGGGACCCTGCCCGTACATAATTTCATATACCAGACCTCTAGTATAAAGATTTAAAAAAATCTCCTGCGATACCAAAATCCAGAGGTAGTCACTGAAATTAAATTCTTTACAGTATTTTTCCCCGTGCACAGACATTTCTTAAATTGGGAATGTAATGTACATACAATTTTACAGTAATGATCCACTCTTTTCTGCTTGCCAGTAATTGCAAAAACAATTCTCACGACAACATCCAGAAATAAAGGGACTCTGTTCGAGGCAAGAATGAAAGTTGCATGAAACTTGAGATGGAACAAGGAGCTCACGTTGAACAACTGGAGGCACCTGCTCCAGAGCCAGGATGGAGATTTAGGCCAAATCCCCCGCCACCTGCTCCTCCTTTCCCCCTCAACGATGGCCCAGTAGGCAGGCGCTCTGGGGGGTCTGGCCAAGCAGGACAAAAGCCGAGGGGGAGCCCCGTGGCAGCTCTGCATGTGTCAGGCTCCACAGAACAGAGCTCACATTCCCACTGCCCTCAGGAGCGTCCACTGTGACCAGGGGATTGGGTGCAGGGTGGACAGGGACCATCTCATCCGACCCACAAAGATGAGATGACAACTGAGGCCCAGGGAGGCCAATGACTTCCCCAAGGTCACAGCGATGTGACCAGTCCCCACACGGGGCCAGAGGACGGAGCTCTCAGGGCGCTAACTCCAGCATGCTGCCTGCTGGGCACCAGGGGTCCACATCCGATAGACCCTGCCCATCAACAAGGATTTCTTTATTAAGCACTTGGATGTGCATGCACAGAGACAAAGGCCTCCTGACACAGGAATGGGGATGTTTTACAGGAACACTTGGCATCCTGTCTGGCTCCCACTCTTGGGCGAGGCCTCTAAAAACCAGACTCCACAGACCCTTGGGGGTCTTCCCTGCATCAAAACTTCCGTATCAGCCGGCAGAGAGGGCGGCACAGTTCAAAGGCAGCTCCTCTCAGGAAGCGCTTCGGGTGTTGGGGGGAAGCACGCCCAGAAATAACTCTGGAGAAGGAATTACAATCTCACAAATCACTTTGTTAATGTTCATTTTCCAGCTTGGAACACTCATCACAACTTTCATTTCAAATGGCTGTGTGTTTTGTTTGTGGGGAGGAGCGCGGCGTGGGGGAGGAAAAGCGAGTAGCTCCCTCAGGCAATTCCTGAAATCCTTCCGAAGAGCAGCTGCTGGGGCTCCCGGCTCCGGCTCCTGGCTGGGGAAGTCTATTTCCATCTCCGCTTACACGTCATTACACTCTAAAGCGGTGCCCCCAAAGGGGTGACAGTGCCAGTGGCCTCCCAGGCTGCCTCGCTCAGGGGGCGCTCCCGGCGCTATCCTACTCGGTGCAGCAGGGCGAGGGCCGGGAGGCAGGCCACCCACGGCCCAGGTCTCAGAGCTCCAATCTCAACCACGTCAGGCCCTTTCCCTTTGAGGCCCAAAGAGGAAATTAAATGTCAGCCGGATAAGGAGATTTCCCTTCAGCCCTGACACCAAGGAATCTGAAATTTATGATTCCCACAGCCACCAAGCAAACCAAACCAGGCTGTCAGGCCAGGCGGCTAAGGGCGAGCCTCTGCCTGGAGTTCCTTCTTTCGAGTTGATACTCAGCCCACAGGCCTAAGTGTTTTGGCAAAAGGGAATAACCCTGTGCAAAATGTTGCAGGTCCGCTACAAATGGGCAGGAGAGAGAGGGCGCCGGGCCGTGTACAGTGACCACACAACTGCTCCCTAGGTCTCTGGGCAGGTACTTTTGGATATCCCTCCTTGCCCTGAATTTTCAAGGCCAAGTGTGACTGCTGCCCCTGAGAGCTGACTCAACTCTTTCCAAGGCATAGTGACTTTATCCTCAGCAGGACCTGGAAAGCTGAATGAGTCGACTCACACACTGACCAGATTTCCTAAATCTGGTGGGTGATAAACTCCATACCCACAGGCACCCTGTCCACCAGGCAGGCCCAGGACTAGAGGAGAACAGACGGCTGGGAGTAGGGCTGCGGCTCGCACCGGGGCGTGTTGGCAGTCCCAGCCACCCCAAACCTGCCCGACTACTTTCCCTCCTTCATGCTTGTGGTTTGTTTACATGTGGGACGGTGGGTGGCTGAAAAGGCATCTAGATTCTAGGAGAGAGAACACACAGAAAAGGGTAGTGGATTAAGAGTCAACTGTAAAAATGGAACTGCCATTTGACCCAGTAATCCCACTTCTAGGAATGTATCCCAAAAAATCAGAAACACCAATCGGAAAAGATATAGGCACCCCTATGTTCACAGCAGCACAATTTGGAAACAGCCTAAGTGTCCATCAGTAGATAAGTGGATTAGATAACTAAGGTACATCTACACAATGGAATACTACACTGCTATAAAAAGGAAGGAATTCTTATCATTTGCAACAGCATGGATGGAACTGAAGAGCATTGTGCTAAGTGAAATAAGCCAATGAGAGAAAAATATCACCTTATCTCATTCACTTATGGGTAATAAAGAACATTATAAATTGATGAACAAAAATATATACAGAGGAAGAGCAGCATCGAACAGACTGTCAAATTACAGGAGTAAGGCTGGGGAGGGTTGAGAGGGAGGGGGTAAGAGATCAACTGAAGGGCTTATATGCATGCATATAACCATAACCAATGGACGCAAGATACTGAGGGTTAGGAGAGGCCGGGGTAAGGTCAATGGAGGGAAAAAGGAGACATAGGTACTACTCTTTATAATACTTTAAGCAAGAGAATAAAATTTTTTTTAAAAGAGTCAGCTGAGCACTAACCTTTAAGAAAAAAAAAACAGTAGCCGAGACTGGTTTGGCTCAGTGGATAGAGCGTCGAACTGCGGACTGGAGGGTCCCGGGTTCGATTGCGGTCGGGGGCATGTACCTTGGTGCGGGCACATCCCCAGTAGGGGGCGTGCAAGAGGCAGCTGATTAATGTTTCTCTCTCATTGATGTTTCTGACTTTCTATCCCTCTCCCTTCCGCTCTAAAAAATCAACAAAATATATTTTTTTTTAAAGAAAGAAAAAAGGGAAAAAAAACAGTAAAAACTGGCCAATTTGTCTCAGTGGTTAGAGCGTCAGCCTGAGAACTGGAGGGTCAGGGGTTTGATTCCTGGTCAAGGGCACGTACACGTATCTTGGTTGCAGGCATGATCCCTGAACCTAGTCAGGGTACGTGCGGGAGGCAATCAATCAATGTGTCTCTCTCACTTGGCTGTTTCTCTCTCTCTGTCTCCCCTGCTCCCTTCCATTCTAAAAAGCAATGGGGGGAGGGGGGAGATCCTCAGGTGAGGATTAACAACAAACTGCAGAGAAACAGTGGCTACAAAATATCTACGGGGCAAGCAAGTGCCAGAATGGCCATCTGAATGGAAAAAATGCTAAAGGAGCTGGTCCTACTTCCATTAGTGCTCACAGCCGCAGCAGCAGCTCCCACCTACGTCCTCTCAAAGACTGGCAAGAATCTACTTGACCCCTAACCCCCTCACATACCTCTGGAACCTCCTCTCTCTCTCCCTCTCTCTCTCTCTCTCTCTCTCTCTCTCTCTCTCACACACACACACACACACACACACACACACACACACACACACACACACACAGCTTTGTCCCCACCCCCTTCCTCCAGACAGGGAAGCTCAAACACTGAGCAAGGCCTGCCCCGATCACCTCCCAACACCTCCCACACCAACTCTGCCCTGGCACGTCCCCGGCTTTTCATCTCCACCTGAAATACTGTGCTGGATTATTGAACAGTGTCCCCAGAAAGCCATGACCTCTTGCCACCGTGGAATGTGACCTCATTTGGATACAGGGTCTTTGCAGACATAATTAGCTAAGCACACGATGGAATAGAGTGGGTCGGGCCCTAATCCAAGAACGGGAGTCCTTAAAAGGAAATTAGAGAGAGACCCAGGGGGAAGGCCATGGGATGACTGAGCCGGAGAGCAGAACTCGGCCCCCACAAGCTAAGAACAGCAAGGACCCTGCAGCAACAGAAGCCAGGAGAGGGGGCCAGATGCTCCCTCAGAGCCTCCAGCCTGGGAGAGAATGGACCTCTGTTGTTTAAGCCATCCTGGGGGTGGCCCTTTGTCCCAGGAGCCCTAGGAAATGAACACACATACCGTGACTTTCACTTACTATCTGCCGCCCCTCCCTAGAAAGTAAACCCCAGAGGAAATGGATGTGACCGTCTTTTGTTCAGTAAAAAGTGATCAACACAGAGAACGGTGTCTGGCACCAGCAGGCGCTAAGTAAATGCTGAATGAATGATGAGTGAATGAGGACACGATGAGGAGGGAGGCCGGGGTGCTGTACCCATTCTACAAAGGGCAAAACTGAGAGGCTGACAGCCTAACTTCGCTCAGAGAGAGAAGAGTCAGGGCCAGAACTGAAATGGGACTTTGTGTGTTTGTTCGATAAATAATACTGAGCTCCTCCAGGTACTACGTGCTCCTCAGGGCAGCACCCCTCAGTGATCACTTACCACTTGTGGGTGGGGAACAGGGAGGACAGGTGCCGGCTCAGCCCTCCCTCGCTGAGGCCGAGACCCTGAACAAGTATCTCGCCTCTGGGCCTCAGGGTCCACATCTGCAAGGTGAAGTCCACCTGCTCTCTAGAGGCAGGCAGGCTTGTTTAGTGGTGCTACTTCTGAGAAGCCTCAGATCTGGGGGCCAAGGTGGGACTCCGTCCACTGACTTACCCTTAGGGAGGTGCAATGAGCACTCACCACACACTCATTTGAAACCTCTCATACCGCAGGCCACTGTTCTCCCAGGGGCACAGTTGATTCTAACACACATTATCTGGACTCATGTCACAGTCCTCTGCAAGCCATGCCGTGTGCCCAAGCCCCACCTGCATCCTTGCTTCATGGCTCTGCTCCTCCCAGGACCATGGACAAAAAGCTCAGCCACCAAGCTCAGCCTCCAAGAGCAAGGTTTCCTTGTCCCCATCTGAACCTCACAGCCTGACAACCGGCTTCGTCTTGGGGAGAGCCTTCCCCACACTCAATCTGCGGTTCTCAGCCCTCCGGTTTGGGTACATCATCGGCGAACAAGTTAGAGACTTCAAATTAACTTGCTGTCATACACAAACATGTATGCACATGAATACATGCACAGACATTACTCACTGAGTGGCATAAGAGACCAGCACAGACCTCAACCCAGGGCCAGCTGTTAGCAACACACACCCTGGCAGCACTGCTAGCAACACCCGCCCAGGCACCACTGCTAGCAACACCCACCCAGGCAGCACTGCTAGCAACACCCACCCAGGCAGCTCTACTAGCAACACCCACCCAGGCACCACTGCTAGCAACACCCACCCAGGCAGCACTGCTAGCAACACCCACCCAGGCACCACTGCTAGCAACACCCACCCAGGGCCAGCACTGCTAGCAACACCCACCCAGGCAGCTCTAATAGCAACACCCACCCAGGCACCACTGCTAGCAACACCCACCCAGGGCCAGCACTGCTAGCAACACCCACCCAGGCAGCTCTACTAGCAACACCCACCCAGGCACCACTGCTAGCAACACCCACCCAGGCACCACTGCTAGCAACACCCACCCAGGGCCAGCACTGCTAGCAACACCCACCCAGGCAGCTCTACTAGCAACACCCACCCAGGCAGCACTGCTAGCAACACCAACCCAGGCACCACTGCTAGCAACACCCACCCAGGGCCAGCACTGCTAGCAACACCTACCCAGGCAGCTCTACTAGCAACACCCACCCAGGGCCAGCACTCCTAGCAACACCCACCCAGGGCCAACACTGCTAGCAACACCCACCCAGGGCCAGCACTGCTAGCAACACCCACCCAGGCAGCACTGCTAGCAACACCCACCCAGGGCCAGCACTGCTAGCAACACCCACCCAGGCAGCTCTACTAGCAACACCCACCCAGGCACCACTGCTAGCAACACCCACCCAGGGCCAGCACTGCTGGCAACACCTACCCAGGCAGCTCTTCTAGCAACACCCACCCAGGGCCAGCACTCCTAGCAACACCCACCCAGGGCCAACACTGCTAGCAACACCCACCCAGGGCCAGCACTGCTAGCAACACCCACCCAGGGCCAACACTGCTAGCAACACCCACCCAGGCAGCTCTGCTGGCAATACCCACCCAGGGCCAGCACTACTAGCAACACCCACCCAGGGCCAGCACTGCTAGCAACACCCACCCAGGCAGCTCTGCTAGCAACACACACCCAGGGCCAACTCTGCTAGCAACACCCACCCAGGGCCAGCACTGCTAGCAACACCCACCCAGGGCCAACACTGCTAGCAACACCCACCCAGGGCCAGCACTGCTAGCAACACCCACCCAGGGCCAACACTGCTAGCAACACCCACCCAGGCAGCTCTGCTAGCAACACCCACCCAGGGCCAGCACTGCTAGCAACATCCACCCAGGCAGCTCTACTAGCAACACCCACCCAGGCACCACTGCTAGCAACACCCACCCAGGCACCACTGCTAGCAACACCCACCCAGGCAGCACTGCTAGCAACACCGACCCAGGCACCACTGCTAGCAACACCCACCCAGGGCCAGCACTGCTAGCAACACCTACCCAGGCAGCTCTACTAGCAACACCCACCCAGGGCCAGCACTCCTAGCAACACCCACCCAGGGCCAGCACTGCTAGGAACGTAACCGGTTAGAAGGCACAAGATGAGCTCTGAAGCAGGGCAGGCCTGCCACTGAATGCCGCCCTGCCTGACCTGACTCTACCTTTCTGTACTTGAGTGACCTCATCCCACAAGAGGGTCCCTCAGGAGGCAGACCTTTGCAGAGCACCTAACACCGTAGTTTTTCCCCACATCTGGAAAGAGGCAGCATGTGGCAGGTGGGGAAGAGAGAAAGAATCCCAATCCCCAGAGTGAGGAGATCCAGACCCCCATCTCCCTATCTCCACTCGGTAAGGGCCAGCCGGGGCAAGGGACAGCACTTCACCTCAAAGGCACTGGCTCAGCACCACCCCCAACCCCCAACCAAAGGGACAAGTTGTACTAGGGACCCGCACTCTTGATCTATGCATTTAAGGCTCTGGGGTTTCACCGCAGAAGTAATGCTGTGAGAAGACATCAGACCTGCCCTCCTCCCCGCCCAAGGCTCCCTGCCAAACCTTCCCCTTCACCCCCCCTTACTCCCACAGCCCCCACCCACCCAAATCTGCCTGTACTCAGCTCTTAGTCTCCTGGCCTCCTTTCTTTAACAATACTCGATTATGGGCAGTTTTAGATTTAACAAACGTAACGTGCATTCGTGCACTTACTAACATTTATGAAGGAAAAAGGAACACAAGTAAGAGTAGTCATCACTTAACTTACTGAGTCCTTACTAGGCAATACGCTGAGTGTGTTACAGACCTTACTCTCTGGATCCTCACAACAGCCCTGCGAGGTGGCACTATTATTCCTGGCTTACAGATGAGGAAGCTGAGGCCCAGGGGATAAAATGACTTTGCTTACATCCCGCAGCCATAAGGTGCTCAGTGGGAGCCGGAACCCCCTGGTCCTGACACTGGAGCCTCCTCTACCACTCTCTTCTCTGGTCCCCTTGAATGGCAGGTAAAGGACACTTGTCCAGTAGGCCGGAGCTTCCCCAAACCCACTGGGCAGCTCAGCCTGCAGGGATGGCCAGAGGCAGGGGAGAGGGAGAGAGGGGGATGGATGAGGGAGGGGGAACGCTATTCACGAGGGCCCCCAGATGCCTCCTCTACCAGGTCAGACCCTTGGAACACCATCTAAGAGACCATTTCTCCCCAAAGCACGCTGGCTAAGGGGCACAGCATCACAATATTCCAACAAGCCAGGAGACAGCACTGATCACCACAGCCCAGAAGGAAAGGCCCACCGGACACAGAACCTGACTCCCCCCCATTCAGGAAGCCTATTCCAGAAGCAAGAGGAACTGATTTTCTGGCAAGTGATCTTCACGTTCTCCAGCTCAGCCCCCCAGTCTCCAATCTCTGCTTCAGCAGCGCAGGACCGAGGGGTCTCAATGTGCTGTTACACATGCTTACTTCCTCAGGGGAAAGGTCGGCAGAAATACCCGGGCAGCTTACACCCCAATTAAAGTGCTCAATTCTGGTACCCAGCCTCTGGGAGAAGCCAAGAGAATGGCAAACCAGGAGTGCTTGCTTCCAGAGCCACGGGGTCACCCTGGCAACAGGATGCTCCTACCCTGGACCTAGAGAGCTCAGCTCCGCACTTTCTGTGGTTACTATGGAAGCGCGCACTATGATCCAGAGACCAAATGAGGAGTCTCACAGCCTCAATCATCATCAATGGAATGCCTACTCACCACAGCCCAGGTCCTTCCCCTAGAAGAATGGCAGCCCACAGCAAATGGGCAACCTCATACAGTCCTGGCCATTGAAGCCAGTGCAGCACTTGAGAGCACAGCGTGGGTATTGTTATCACAGTGTAAATGTGTGAAACTTTGACACACCAGTCCCACTTCTGAGAAACGCATGCATGTGTGCATAACGGTAGGTATGTGGGAAGATATGACAGCAAAGCCAAAGAGTTAGTTCAGATGTCTCTCAAGGGGGGCTGCCTCATAAATTGTGATCTCTCTATACCACAAAATATTTTTTAGACAAAAGAGAAATTAAAAGAAAAAGAGTTACATGTATGAAAAGATCTGCACGACGTATTATGAGAAAAGAGAAAATAACAAAATGATATATACGATGTAACCAGATTGATGCTTATAAACAAAACAAAACTATCTGTATTTGTGTCTATCCAGGCTGATGAATAATTTAGGATACTCATCACACTGGTCACCTCTGAGGACCCAACAGGGAGGCGGTGCGTAGGGAAACTGGACGAAGGAGGAATTTACATTTTCTCCTATGCACAACTACATACTCTGAATGGGAGTGTGGGGCTTAAGAGTGTAATATATCTGCCGAAACCGGTTTGGCTCAGTGGATAGAGCATCGGACTGCGGACTGAAGGGTCCCGGGTTCGATTCCGGTCAGGGGCATGTACCTTGGCTGCGGGCACATCCCCAGTAGGGGGCGTGCAAGAGGCAGCTGATTAATGTTTCTCTCTCATTGATGCTTCTGGCTTTCTATCCCTCTCCCTTCCGCTCTGTAAAAAAATCAATTAAAATATATATTTTTTTAAGTGTAATATATCCATGTATTATCTCTATCATTTTTTTAAAGCAAATGAACTGGTTAAAAACCACCACCACCAAACCAGGGTTCTTGTTCTGCAGTGAAATTATCACACCAATCTGAACAAGTTTGGCGCCCACTTCCATCCAGGTCTTCCCAAGAGTGACTGATCAAGTTCGAGTCCAGTTTCTAAGCCTGGTGAGAGGCAGGACTGGGATCAACAGGGCAGAAGAGAGATGTGAGAGGCAAGGAACACTTCAGGAAAGGCTCTGTACAAGCTACAAACCTGTCCTACCCTGAACCTGCCCAGCTCCAAACTCACTGTCCTGGGACATTCTGCCTTTCACCCCACAGAATGAGAGAGAACAAAGCAGGAACCGAGACTGCGAGAGGATTTCAGGAATAAGGGAGAACGCTCTTTCCAACAGCAGAGGAAAAAGCCACCCAACCCACTGAGCCGCTTCCAGCAAAATCAAGGAAAAGGCCTGGCCAAACGCCACCTCCCGGACAAAGGCGTGTGTGCCAGGCTCCTCAGACTGCGGGCACAGCCGAGACTGGCAGCCCGAGGCCCGCTCATGTGAGTCCCCTCCACTTCGGCACACAGCCCGAGATCTCTTCACACTGGCTGCGGACATCCAAACCGATCGAATCAGATGGCTCTGCCAACAAAACAGCAACAATGTGGAAAAGGGAGGCAAAAATCAATGGTATCCTGGCGAAATGTGGAACTATTCTTTCTGCTTGCCAGGAGAGGCACTTCTGTGGACTCAAATATTTAATTAGTATCTCTTTTGTTTCCCGGTAATAATTAAAACACACACACACACACACCGATAACATGAAGCAAAAAGGAAAACCAAGGGGCTTCGCTTAGGGCATAATGTTTAAGAGGCAGGCGAGACAGCTAACATGGCCAGGCAAAAATGCTCCTCCCATTAAGACAGGTACCCTGTGAGCGCCAGCCAAACTCACTGGGCACTTACACCGTCTGCCAAGAGGCGCCCTTCAGACAAGGAAAAGAGATCAAACTCTGGAGGGAAAGGGGTACCATCCAGCAAAGGTAAGAGAGCTGAGCCTTCTGCAGGGACTCACTCCAGAGAGGGCTTACGGCTGCGATGCCAGGAAGCAGGCAATCCAACAAAGGTAACCCTGGGAATAAAGGTAACCTGCCTCCCAAAGAGCAAGCAGCTCCCCCAAAGCCAAAACCTGACCAACTGCCCCAAGCGAAGCAAGAACTCTCTGAAGGGCATGCATGTTACGCCTCTGGGAAAACAGAAGCCCACGCAAGTTCCTTACAAAGTCTGGCACTGACTCGAGTCGAGGGCATTAGACCAGCACATTACTGACGTGGCCACCATACATCCTGATGGGGACGCAAACAGTAGCCGCCAGGGATCATCATCTCCCCTTGCCCTGAACCCAGTTCACCCAAGTATGGCCTGGCTCCCCACTGAGGCTGCACCCTTCAGAGGAGGGGGGTCCCACCTCCTCCTCCTCAAAGGGCTGGTTACTTCTGTGAACTCTCTCAACACTCCTCCCTTTCCCAGCCAGCCCGGGTGTGCTGTGTGCCTACAAGTCAGCCCTGTCTAGAAGCAGTCAACTCTTGAGGAACAGGCAAAACTGCAGATCACATCCCCTAGTGGATAGGGAACAGTGGGATTTAGGCTACACCCCAGGAAGTTTCCTTCCTTGGGGGTGTTTTTCCTTCAATGTTACTGCTTTGAATGCTCAAACCAGCGTTTCCTAAATGGGGCCTGAGGAGCCTGGAAAGCAGAAATGGTAAGGCCAGGGGGGTGACCAAAGAGAGGGGAAGGCGCTTTCAGGTCATACTCAGGCACCTGCTCCGCCGGACACCGGAAACCAAAGGAGTCGACTTTGGTTTCTGCAGAGATTGCTGTCGGTCCACACCGTTAGCATCTGCAATTCCAGGGAATGGGAAGACACGAAGCGCTATCCATCCCGACACATCCCCTTTCTCCATCACCGCTGCCACTGTCTTAATGCCTTAAGTTCAAGTCCTCGTTCTCTCTCATGCCAATTACTCTCCTGGACTCATTCCTCCTAATTTCAGAGTCTACCCCGCCCACGAGCCAGCGTTCTAAAATACAGACCGGACCCTCTCTCCCTTAGTGAAAACCCCCAGTCTACCGGGCAGAGTGCAGCCCTGGCAGCACGTGCCAGGCCTCTGCCCGCACCGGTTCTGGAGTCACACAGACCTCAGCTGGCACTCAGATGAGCCACTTGCTGGCTCTGTGGGCACACTTGCGTCTCGATGCCCACTTCCCCCTCTGTGCACTGGGAATGACACGACCGACCTCCAGAGTTGCTGTGAGGATTAAGCCCAAGTGGTAGAGAGCCCAGCTCTCCGAGGGCGCCACACTGCCTACCCTACCCCCACGTGGCTCTGGATCTACGCTCCCCACCGCCACGGCTGCTTCTCAGTGAATGAATATGAATTACTCAAGAAGGCACACTGAAACCTAAAAATTAGGGTCATTCATAGACGTAAAAATTAGGCTTCCAAAACGTGAAAGAAGCCAAAATTAACCCATTATCAAAATAATGCACGAGGAGAATGGGGGGAGGGGAGGGAGAGGAGAGCATCATTTTGGGAGGAAATGCTTTTAAAACATACATACAGCTCTATGATTTTTTGTTTGGACTCCCTTTGTTCCGAAGATTTAGGAAGATCGCATCTTTTCAAACGCTCACAAAGAACACATTTCTATTTTTTTAACCTATTTCTTAATTAACATCCTCAGAGGACTAAGAAGTATTCTTAAAGACTGACTGAATCTTGATAATATTCTCAGAGATATTCTGGCATCAGTCACAACAAGCATCCTCTTGGAACTTAATTTCCTTTTCAGCATACTACTTGCTATGGAAACTCACTTATGATGCCTCCACAAGTCAAAATCTGCCTGCAGCATGACTACTCCAAGGCCCCACAAGAGAGACTTCCAGGCCTGGTTGAACACGGCCCCATTTATTGAGCCAAATCTTACCTCTATCAGATCTCTCCCACGCCAAGCCTTCCAGCTCTTGTGTCAGGTTCAACTCTACCACCTCCTTCCCAGCCCTTATCTGCCCTGCCCTTCCCCCACCCCTACCCGCACCTTATCCTACAGCTCTTCCAGTATCTCCCTTCCAACTAGAAACACCCCACATTCAGTATCTTTTCCCTGCCCATAAAATGAATAAAAAAGGAGAGAAGGGCACAAAATGGGCAAAGGGAAACTAGCTACATCCATCTTCACCTTCCTATCAAAGACCCCAAGCCAGAATAAAAATGATGACAAAAGGGTGGCTTCTGATTTAGGTCAGCGCCCTCCTTCTTAGATGATGGCAGGGCCTGCCACAGTCGCTCAGTGTGTTGGGGGTTGGAATGGGAAGAATTATTCATAAGCACAAAAGTGTATTTTAAAAGCCTTTTTCCCTTGAGGACAATTCCTACTGGAAGACTTAATCAATGCCATTATCCCAAGTGCCTGTGGGCAAAGGGAGAGAAAGGGTGGACGCCGCCCTTTACTGAGCACCCAATGCAATTCACAGGTACATCTCATTTACTGTAAGGCAGACAATTCCCTGACTTGACATATGCAGACCCCAGCCTCAGAGGGGCAGGTGATGGGATCAGGATGTGCACCCAGGCCCACCAGATACCAAGATCCTTGGACTCATAAGCTTCCAGTGTCCCCGCGTTTATTATGTTAATACACGGTCCTGGGTTGGAGAGCACTTCACAGTTTACATGTTGTTTCCTGTATATACTGCCTCATATAATATCACAAGCCTGTAGGATAGCTAAGAATTCCTCGTTCGCTATTATAAAAGGCTGTTTAGTTTCAAAGATCAACAGTAATTTGTGTGAGCCAGCTGTAAGAGCTGTGCCCTTTGAACTCTTTTTTTTCTCTCCTCAGCCTGTCTGATAAATGGTAGGGGCTCGAATGGTAACTATTATTAGCATCATGACATTTATTAATTTAACAGCCCTTCCTTAAAGCAAATTTTACACACACACACACACACACACACACACGTGTGTATGTAGTGTGTATACAACAGATATTTTAAAGATTCACCCTAATTAATCAAACTTTTACTTGTTGGAGAGAATATAATTTTATCACTACCTCAAACTCTGAGATAACCACTAACTGCAGCTTCCAAGAAACTGATGAAAAACGATGACTGAAAATGATGTGGTCAAATCCAAAAAGGATTCTGAAAGCTACTAATGGAAGAAAACAGACGGACAAGAGCATTCACAGTTATAAAATACAAAAGTTCCTCCTCTCCTTCCAGCATCATGGCTTGATCATTAATGTGCTGTTTGACTGGGCCATATCGTTTCAACTTTGCGATGACCCTTAGTATCCAAATCTGGATGACCAGCAGGTGACCCGGAAGTTCTAGTGAGAGGCTGCCCAGAAGGTCTGAAAATAGGGCTGGGGTGGGTAGTTATTAGCTTAAGCTATTTTTAATGTCCTGCATCTAGTGCACTGTTTGCCTATTAATTACATTCACTAAAAGAACCCTGAGGAATTCAGAAAGGTTACATGCTACAGGAATCAGCTCACCACTTTTTAAGCCAGAAAAGAAAAAGATGACAGAAGTCGAGGTACTAGGATCCCAGCATCAGACAGACAGACAGAAGGAAATCTATAGTACTATGGCAATGAGATAAACTAGGATGTTCTTCAAGTAAGGCTGCACCAAACCAGTCCAACTGAGCATCCACTCCAGGCCTGAAGGCTCAAACAAACACAAAAATTCAAATCCACAAGTGAAATATACATTATTTTTCAACAAACAACTTTACAGTAAAGACAGCCTGCATGAGAACAGTATTCGTACTGTTAGTGCCAACTGTTATTAGTTTTTGGTTTTGTTTTGCTTTTTGCAGTATTGCTTCTCTTCTAAGTCCACCCTAATTTCTTTATAGGAATAGGTTGGAATTGTGTGACTAATCTAGTCTCACAAGGAAAAAGATCTGTTTCCCTCAGAAACCTACTCCTGCCACTATCAGATTATATAGTTCTCTTTCATTATATCCCATTTCACAGATAAGGAAACTGAGGTCCAGAGAGGGCAAGTGACTCATTCAAGGTCATATGCCTGCTCATACATGGAGGACTAGAACTAGAGCTCAAAAGGCCCCCAGTTTGGTTCTCCGGCTCCATCACTGTTGCTAATGACCTCGCACACTTGTGTCTTTAATTTTTTCTGGGTAAGAAAGAAGCCAGCATGAGTCACCTCCATTGTCAAGGGCCACCACACAGATTGTTCTGATTAAGCATCCAGCATCTCCAGAACCACTTGTTTCTAAAATAACCAACCTCAGCAAAGAGTAAAAGGCCATGTTTTATACCCGCTTCCGATGTGCTGCTGCTCGGTTTGGGGGCCTGGCTAGCCCAAACCAGACCTTGGAGGTACTGGAGAGGGAATGAGGAGTCAGGCAGCTTCCAGCTCCAGTTAGGATATCTTGGAGCTCACTCCTACTCACCTTGGAACCCCTAAACCACTCAGGGGTCCCTCCTCAACTTCCCCTGGACAAGAGCACTGCAGTCTGGGAGGTGCATGTGGCATGTGGGGAGGGGCGGCACTCAACCCAAGCGGCGGAGGAAGCAATGCTCAGCTCCCTCCCACCACCTCTTACAGGAACTCCCCATCGGGGCTTCAGACGCCAGAGGCGCCCCCAACTCTCAACCTGACCCTCTCTCCCGGTCAGCCCCAAAACAGGCAAGGAGGAGGCACTACCCCCTCCCCAGCACTCTTCTCCGCGGCCGGCTGGTCCGCCGACCCCCAGGCTCCGTACCCGTGGCGCCTCTCTCCCTCTCGCCGCAGAGCCCCCAGCAGACAGACACTCGTCCACTCACGCCCGCCCGAGACTCTGAGCGCACGCAACCGTTTCTCCCCGCCTACAGGACCCGCGTCTCCGCCTTCCCAAACCCCGCGCTCCCGGCCGCCCCGCCTCTGGCCCGGGATTCCCCCCCACCCCCGCCCCAACCTCTCACCGCGTCCTCCCGACACCCCAGTCCGCCGGCACCCACACTTCCCGCCCGGCCCACGCAGGCTCGCCGTGCGCCCCAACTTTTTCCCGGCCGGGGCCCGGGCCCCGCAGCGGCAGGGATTCCGCGCCTGGAGCCGCACCAGCCGGGAGGGCGCGCGTCTCCTTGGCCCCTGCCCGGCCGGCGCGCACGAGTTGCGCTCGGGACCCGCTCGGCTCTCGGGCCTCGGCGGCCAGCCCGGGCGGCGGCGCCGGCGTGGCGGGAACCGCACTGTCTCGGCGCCCGCACTCCCGTCCAGCGCCGGGTCCCCGCGCCCGCCCCGCCGCCGCGCTCCGCTCACCTCCGCCCGCGCCGCCGCCGCCACTGCCGGGGAGACGTGGCAGTGGCCGCCGCCGCCCGCGCGCCTCGCCTCGCCTCGCCTCTCCTCTCCTCGCCCGCGCCCGCGCCCCTGCCTCCGGAGCGCCGGACCGCAGCGCCAGGCGCCCTCTGCCGCCGGGAAGCCGCATCTTCTCGCCCTAACCCTAACTCTCCGCCGCCCCCGCCACCCTCGTCTTCCCTTCCCTGGCCAGCCTGGCTCCCGGCCCGATCCCAGCTTTCGATTCCCAACGGGAGCCGCGGGACCTGGAGACCGTCCCGAGCGCCCGGCCCCGGGCTCGCCGCTGCCTGTGGGGAGCCTGCCCCGACCCCCGATCTGCTCAGCGCCTGCTCCCCTGGCTCCCGCGCTGCCCGGGGCAGAAGTCACCCCGGGTTGATCCGTTCAGTTCCTGCTTCTCTGAGTGCCTCGCCCGCGACAGGGTGAAATCGGGAGCGGGTGGTGGTTGGGGAAGCACAATTGCCTCTCGCGTTCACCATTCTCTTTCCCGGGGCTAAGGTAGCGCCCTGCCTGGAATACCGAAGTGCGCCATAAATACTTATTGAGGGAGCGACAGAGTGAATCGATGAGTGAGATTTTTGCCTCTCTCAAGCTATCCTGACCTGGCTTTGCTTTTTGTAAATCACACACACACACAGACACACACACACACACACACACGCACACACGTGCGCAGCTTTGCATGGATAAATGATTCACAATTCCCCACCTCAGACCAGCAGCAAAGCCGCAAGAGGCACACAGCTAAATGTTACCCAGGGCTTTCAGTCAAAAAGACAGGTTTTAGATCTACCCCTTAAAAGCTGAAAATCTCCGGAAAGCTCATCTCCTGAGTCCCGTACCTCATCTGTGAATGAAGACTAATAAAATCTACTTCAGCCCTGGCTGGTGTTCTCAGTGGTCAGAGCGTACCCCCCCCCCCCTCCCGCGCGCACTTAAGGGTCACGGGTTGGTCTCCCTCAAGGGAACATACCTTGGTTGCAGTTTGGGGCGCGTGCAGGAGTCCACTAACGATGTGTCTCTTTCACATCAATGTTTCCCTCTCCCATCTCTCTCTCTCTCTCTCTCTCTCTCTCTCTCTCTCTCTCTCTCTCTCTCTCTCTCTCCCCTCTCTTTTTCTTCCTTCCTCCCTCCCTTCCAATCTCTAAAAAAAAAAAAATCAATGGAAAATGGGAGGATTAACAAGCAAATAAAATCTACAAATCTACTTCTTAGTGTTGTTGGGAGGATTAATTGAGATCACGAACTGTATGTAAAGTGCTTTACACACACACATACACACACAAGCATACTATATAGTAACTAAATGGTAGCTGCTATTAGCATATTACTGATCTAGCAGGCAATAAGAGCTATAAGCAAATGTGTAAAATAATGGCCACCTACCTTTTCATCTGAAGACAACTGAAATGCCCTGGTTTGTGTGGTTTTTGTCACCTGACCAACAGGGCCAGCCCCCAGCAAGGCCTCTCCAGTTCCTCCTCTCCCCACCCCCAAGAAGGAACTGGTCTTGGTTTTCCTAAGAGCTGTAGAACTGGCCCTGCTGCAGGTTTTCCTCCAGCATTTAGGTGGCCGATCCCTCAATGAACAAGTGTTTATTTCGTGGCAAAGGCAGTGAAGGGTGTGGGGTCCCTGCAGGCTACTGCCTCTTAGTGTTTTCTTCTTGCCTTTCTCTCAACATCTTGAGGCCATCTTTTCACTCCGGAGGGGCTCCTTCCTGCTCCACAGGTAAAGCAGCAGTGAAGTGGCATCAGGTGGGAGTGGGTTGGCTCCCAGCGCATCCACCTTGGGCTTCCGGCACCTCAGGCCCCTCGGTTCCACGCTGGTACATAACATTTCCCTGTGGCATAGAGAGAGAATTGGTGACCCAGTCTGTGAGTAAAGTCCCTGCAGCATGTATGTGTTTAAGGTAACTATTGATTAGTTTACAAACAGTTAGGGCACATCTCCTGAGTGTTGTGGGTGCTGTGACGGTGAAGGGATCAAACCTGGGTGAGGTAAGACTTCCATCAAAAGAGTTTGCTGTCTAGACAAGCGTGTACCTACCAAGGCAGAGAGATGGGGCGGGGTGTTGGGGGGAGAGGATGCTAATGGGAAACTAGCAAATTGGGGCAGTATTGCAGTGTGAATTGCTTTCGTTCATTATAATTGTAAATGCCATTTTCCTCTGAATAGTATGTACATAGCTTCCCAAGGCCACTGCTAAAAATTAATGAATAATTTTCTCAGGCAAGCAGGGCCATTTGATGTAGGATTCAGTCCCCTTAATAAGGTGACTTCAAAAGCTTCCTTATACTAGTTGTAACATGTATATTGTGTCTCTGTGAAAGCACCATTATTTGTAAGTTAAAGTTTCATATCTTGCAATCCATGTCGAAGAGGGAACTTCAAACGTTTTTACACTAATGACCTCGAATGACTCGTACCACAGTATCCATGCCTTTAGTGTTGCCCTCTCCCAGAGTGACCCTGGGCTTGACCATGTGGCATGCTTTGGCCACTGGGACATCAGCAAACAGAGCTAAAGCAGGGACAGTTAATAGGCACACTGGTCTGGGAACGCTACGGAGGCAGTAAGGAAACTTGGTCCAACCTCTTTGAAGATGAAAGACCCAGGCAGAGAGAGGCTTGCCATCCCAGCTACAGCAGCCCCCAGCCAACCCCCAGCTGAGTAAGCCCAGGCAGGACCAGCCAAAAACCCAACCAACCCAAGAATCGTGAGAAACGCAATGGCTGTTTCAAGCCATAAGGGTTGCGTGGTTTGTTGTACAGCAACAGATAACTGATACATCATACAAAGGCCTTGTGGCAGTTGCAAGGTTTTGGTGAAATTCACCCCAGAGTCAATACACTCCTTCGTGTTTCCTGTCAAGAAGCATTAGATTAAAGTCACCATGCCTCCGCTGAGCAGAGTATCCCATTTTAAGGAACGCCTTCTTTCAAAGGACATCATTGAATTGCTTGCTGAGCCCAGACCTGTTTCAAATCCTTTGACAGCCAACATGACAATGAGCTGGCAAAATGAGCATGTCAGTGCATTAAATATTATAAAGCACAACAGGCATTATAGAGATTGGTTGTGTTTCTCTCTCCCATTTTTTTCATGAACTTCTTAATGGTGGACATCTTATCCAGTCGGACAATGTTTCTCCGTAGATAAGAAACATCAGATAAGGAAGGGAAGTTAGAGGTCAGCTAATCCACCACCTCATTTTATAGATGAGGAAACTGGGACTAGGAGAGATCAGACGATACTAACAACTTCCTAAGGTCCTGGAGCCTAGGGCAGAACTGGGATGGAATCACCAAGGCAAAGTTCTTCACAATGTTCATTGGGGTTTTCTGCTTTTCCTTCCTGGCATTTGTGGCTACTAAAAAATTCCTCCTCGTGCTTAATTAAATATATTTACAACCTGCATTTGCATTGAAGACAAATCCAAACTCAATATGGGCTCAGGCGGTCTGGTACAACTTGTTCCTCCAGAGGCACGGGGTCTGCTCTGCCCCTCACTCGGCACTCTGCCCACTCTGGTCTTTTCTGCTCTCGCCTCATCCACCTGAGATTCCAAGCCCTGGCCCAGTCTGTGAAGAATGACACTTCTAATCATCAGGGCATTGTCACCACAAGAGAAAGTGAATCAAAGGTGACAAAATCGCTGACTGTCCACTACCTTACCCCTCAGGCCTTGGTTTCCTCAGGAAAGCTTTTCTTAACCACTCCATCTGTCACACTCTGTCCTGATACTCCTTGTTTTGCCCTGTTCTTATTGCATTTTTATAATTACATATGTGTTTGTTTGTTTCCTTCATTGTTCTCCCTCCATGAGAAAAGGAGCAGTGTTTGCTTGCTCACCATTATATCCGTGTCACTTGGCATAGAGACTGACATTTATTGAATGAATGAATAAGTGAACGAATAACATAAGCCTCAGGGTGCTTCTGACTCGTCTATATGGCATAAGCTTTGTAGAAATGGGCGAGAAAAAAGAATATGATGAGTGTAGATTTGTGGGAGACGTGCCACGCTGGGTCCCTGTGTGCTGCTGTGAAGAGGACTCGGACTCACACGCAGGATAAATAAGGAAAACACTGCCTGTGTGTCAGAGATGTGCCAAGTTAGGCTGTTCTGTACTGGTTCTGAGGGACAGAGGATATAAGCAGGGAAGCAAGAGGAGGGAGGGAGGTCTGGAACAATGAAGACCACATGCCTCAGGGCATTTGCAGGAGTGGGAGCCCTCAAAACTGAAACTGGATTCATGGTCTGGCTGAGCTGCCAGGAGCAGAGGTCAGTGGTCTGTGTTCATGAACCCGCTCCCTGGCCTGACTGTGCCTGGCTGTGCCGACAGCATAGCAGAGGTCCGAGTCTTCTCTGCCAGTGGCCACAGGTCCCTGGAGAAGCTTTTGCCAGTCAGGGACAAAACAAGAATGCATTGAAGCAATGTAAAGCAAATGTATTCCATTTTTGTATCAGTGAACATTTTGTTTGTGATCCCTTGGGTGCTTTGTTTTTGGTCATTTTTTTGCAAAATAAAAAGTTGGCAACCTCAGTTTCACCCCTCAGTGTTTCTGTAATGTTACTGGTCTATGCAATCTGAAAGCCTCAGGAATGACCTCTTCACCCGTACAGGGCTCCTCAGACTGAGTAGACTGTCCTCAGTCAACTGTTGTTCTCGCTGGTTTTAGGCATGCAGATCCAGCCTCTGTTCCCTTTGCTGCAACCCACCTACTCGGCAGTCATGTTAGCTCCGCTGGTTAGAAGGGAGCTGAAGCAGCGTCACTGGGGACTGCATCTGTGCGGTGGGTGGGTCAGGAGGGAGCTGGCCATGGCTCTAGAGCTGTCCTCTTGAAAACCAAGCTCTAGGTTTGAGGTCTGGTTGATGACCAAGTATATGTGAGTGTATATCTGTGCACACACACACGTGTATGTGTGTTATTATGGCAGGGCAAATCTTTCTAAAGTCACCAACATTGTCCCACATGGGAGAGGAGCTTCTTAACCCTAAGAGGAGATAATTGTATTTTGTTGTTGCTGTTGTTTTTTAATTTTTACCCAAGGATGTGCTTTTCATTGATTTTAGAGAGAGGAAAGGTGAGAGAAGGGGGGGGGGGAGAGAGAGATCTGTTGCCTCCCAAATGCACCCTGACTAGGGATCGAACCCAACACCTGGGTATGTGCCCCGACCAGGAATTGAACCCATCACCTTTCAGTGTATAGGGTGATGCTCAACCAACTGAGCGACACGGGCTAGAACAAGGAGGTATTGTTTTTAATCCCTGTTTCACAATGAAGAAACCGAGACCTAGAACATTTAAGTAGTTTCCCCAACGCTTAGCTGAATACAGTGGTCAAACAATGAACTCCTTTGGCAATGCTTCCCTTAACAGGTGCTCAATCGGTGTTAATAGTGGTTAAATCGGATGTGAGTTCCAGAAGCCAACATTATGGAAAGATCATTCTAGATGGAAAGGGATAAAAGTTGCTTTCTCTAAGCTGACTGGAAAATACCCAACTTCTTGTCTCTGAGAAGTAGTATAGTATGAAGTGCCATCCACTTACATGTCTACCAGAAGCTAGCCTACCCATTTCATGCAGTTTGCTGGGATGTGAATTCCTCAGGAAAAAAAAAAAACAAAAACAAAAAAAACTGCCTAAGTATCAAGTAAAAATATCATATATATATATATTTTTTAAACAAAGA
This sequence comes from Antrozous pallidus, assembly GCA_027563665.1. Lineage (NCBI taxonomy): Eukaryota > Metazoa > Chordata > Mammalia > Chiroptera > Vespertilionidae > Antrozous > Antrozous pallidus. Next base: position 62,838,163 of record CM050520.1, read on the forward strand.
CTTTGAACAAAATTATACCTACTCGATTCTACAATAAAGGTAGCCTTGCCCATTTTTTTAAGCTATAAAATATAAGGAAATATTTTAAGATCTCAGCTTTCATTTGCACAAGGGCACTGGAGCACTAATGAAAATTTCACCCGAGATCTTCATGCTCACTGCTCTGGTTTTGACTTCAGCCAAAGGATGGGAAGGCAGTCCTACCCCACTGCCAGCACCTGAGCAAACCCGCAAGCCAAGAACATCAGCGGAGGTCCTGGCTGGCAGGTCAGTTGGCTAGAGCATCCTCTAGATGTACCAAAGTGGCGGGTTCCATCTCCAGTCAGGGCACATACAAGAAAAAAAAAATTAATGAATGCATAAATAAGTAGAACAACAAATTGATGTTTCTCTCTCTCTCTAAAATAATTAAAAATGCTTTAATTCTTTAAATTCTTTAAGTAAGTTGCCTTTTTTCAACTTAATTTCTTCACATTTTTCTCCCTGCTGGCAAATGCTAAGTTTCTATTTCAGGAAACATAAGAGCTTCATTAACTTGCCCGTCTTCATGCTTGTCTAACTCCTTTCAGGGTCTCCGTGTTTTGCTTGGGAAAATCAGACCGCAGTAACACCACAACTCCCCCGGGGCACATCAAAGGAGGGCCGGCGGGCCTGTGTGGAACCGAGCAGGGAGCTTCACCCTCGATCCATAGGCTCTAAATAGCCCTTTATAGGTTTTAACCGAAAGCAACACATTAATTACCTTATCGCTCAGACCCACAACCCTCAGGGTCTTCCTCGGTGACTCAGACACCAGCTGTCCCTTTGGGTTGGGCACATTTTAACTTCAAAGGTATTTCCTATCAACTGTGTCCTTGTCCCCAACTGCACTTCATCCTTACCAGAAAGCAGCGAGATGGTTTCTAGCCTGCACGTCACTCTTCAATCCAGCCACACATATTACGGAGCACCTCATATCTGCAGGCCGTGTATTGAGCTTTGTGGACACAGAAGCAAGCAAAAAGGATACAGTTCTTTCCCTAGAGAGGCTCACAGGTCAGTGGGAAGTAAACATAATTACAAATTACGTTAAGTATTTTTTTTTGGGGGGGGGGGGAGGCAACAACATGCTAATAGGAAGTTTAATAAAGGGGCCTAGTTTTAAATTGAGAAGTCTGGTTTATAGATACAGAGACCAGGCTGAGAACTGTCAGAAGGGAGCAGGGAGTGGGGCTGGGTGAAAAAGGCAAAGGGATTAAGCAAAAATAAAAAATAAAAACCTTTCATAGACGGACAACAGTATGGTGATTACCAGAGGGAAAGGGGAGGGGGAGGTAGGAGAGTGTAAAGGCGGGTAAATGGTGATGGAAGGAGACTTGACTTGGGGTGGTGAACACATAATACAATGTGCAGATGATGTGTTATAATGTTATTAACCAATATTACTCCGGTAAATTCAATAAAAATATGCACATTTTTAAAAGGTAAAATAGATAAATAAATCTGGGAAGACCTTTCTGGAAGTGACTTCAGAGTGGAGACCTGAGAGATGAATGGATGCTGACCCAGTGAGCAACCCATTGGGCACATAGTCCTTCTCACTCAAGGCCTCTCTCTGTATGTCTTCCATACTGAGCAGGAGTGTGAGTTTTCAGTGTCTCTTTACTCTCAGAGAGGGGTCCTGGAGCCCTGTCTCTGACAGGCGCTGACACAGGGCAGGGACACCCGAGGTTCTCTCCTCACCACTCGCCCCACACTGTTCTCTGAACCCCTGAGTCCCCCGCTTGGCTACAGCACTTAGGCAGGCATTGCAGGTGAGACCTGGCTCCCGTGTGTGCAGTCTCCTAAGCTCTCAGGCGCACAGTGCCTGAAAGAGAGCTTGACTAGCAGCTGTGGGTCCATGAACACCCGTTTGGTGGAACTGAATTTCATCACAGCATTTAGCAGTGTGGCTAACACCTGATGTGAAATAAGAGCAGAGATTGCAGGAAAATGCCCTGAAGATCACAGGTGTGGACGCACTTCCTGAAGCTTCAAGGAGGCGGGCTTGTATGGTTTTGATTGACACTGTGAGGCCACAGTGCCTCGGCTCTAAGGCTGCTCCACTTGTAGGATACAGCACTGATTTAACAACAATGTACTTTTCTGGGAGGGGGAGAGGGGAGAAGGCTCTTTCAGTGTATACACTGAGAGCCATATCCTCATTTCAGGAACATTAAAATGTTCCCAGAAGGTATGTCTTATAACAATAATTTTAAAAGCTGTACTTATCATCACTTTTCATGAGACTTAAAGTAAACTTTGTCTTCTCTTTTGCCTGACTCATGTCCACACCATTTCCTTTTTTGTACTAAGACCTCAACTTCCTTGGGAGAAATTATTCTTTCTCATGCAGGCTAGAAACCAACTCGCTGCTTTCTGGTAATGATGAAGTGCAGTTGGGGACAAGGACACAGTTGATAGAAATTATTATTCTTAAATACCTGTTGAGGTATTTAAGTAAGATGCCCAGCTTTCTCCCAGTGAGAGGACAGGCACCTGACCCAAGCCATAGGCCATTCAGACATTGGAACAATGATCAGAAGGGCATAGCTGGCCACAGGCAGAGCTTGCTCATTCCGGATGTGGCTCCTGTGTGTGTGCAGATAAGACTATTCTGTCGCGTCTGCTACAAACACCCTCTAAAACTGCCTAGTTTCAGAGTTAGATTGTTATTTACAAACCCTCATCCCCCAATGCTAAATAGTGCAGTGCCTTTGACTGTTGATACATGTTGAACTGGAGTTCTTAACGTGGAATCTGTGGACTTAAAAATGGTTCATGGGAGGGCATCAGGAGGACCATAAACATGATAGAACTTTTGTATCTGTAAACACTCTGTTTTGTTTGTCTGAGATGGTCTACAGCAAGCATGTCAAATTCGCAGCCCACAGGCCACATGTGGCCCACAACAAATATTTTTGGGCCCAGCCAATATAATAGCATATAAGAAATGTTTTAATAAAAATTTCACAACTTAATTTTTACAATATCCTGTTATACATAATCCTATCTAATAAAAGAGAAACATGCAAATTGACTGTACCTCTGCTAAGCCATATCCACCAGCCAATCAGGAGTGAGTATGCAAATTTACCCAACAAAGATGGTGGCAGCCATAGAGCTGGAGCAAGCAGGAGGCTTGGGTTGCCCCCAGTGATGGAGGAAGCCAAGCTTCCCAACTACCCTGACCTGCCCTGGCCTCCACTCAAGGCTATAAAGTTTCAGTTGTAGAAGATAAATAAATTCCAGATACCTACCAGGGGATGTGGCCAGACTGCAAACCACCACAGGACCCTCACCCAGGCTACCCCATGCCCTGATCTGGGACATCCTTCAGGGCAAACCAACCAGCCCTCACTCGTGTACCAGGCCTCTATCCTATCTAATAAAAGAGTAATATGCAAATTGACCAACACACAATATGGCTGCCCCCGTGTGGTCAAAGATAGCTGTCCTCATGTGGACACAAAATGGCCACCACAAGATGGTCAGCAGGGGAGGACAATTGGGAGGGACCAGGCCTACAAGGGAGGGCAGTTGTGGGTGATCAGGCCAGAAGGGGAGGGCAGTTGGGGGTGGTCAAGCCTGCAGAGAAGGGCAATTATGGGGGGACCAGGATTGCAAGGGAGGGCTGTTAGAGCCAATCAGGCTGGCAGGGGAGCAGTTAGTCATTAATCAGGCTGGTAGGCAGAAGCAGTTAAGGGCAATCAGGAAGGCAGGCAGGCAAGCAGTTGGGAGCCAGCAGTCCCAGATTGTGAGAAGATGTCCAGCTGCCCTGGTAGGATCAGGCCTAAATAGGCAGTCAGACATCCCTCAAGGGGTCCCAGATTAGAGAGGGTGCAGGCTGAGCTGAGGGACACCCCCCACCCCCATGCACGAATTTCATGCACTGGGCTTCTAGTTATGAATAATGAACTACAATGTTCACTAATGACTGATTACTATAATCCTGTTGCATTCATTTCCCTTACTCACCTTATCGGCAGGCACACCATTTCTCTCCACTAATACTAGCAGTGAATATTTTAGCAACCAATTGCCATGTCATTAGTCTTGTACTGACTTATTTGGTGTGCACAATAGGAAATATTTTGCTTTTGGGGAATAAGAAAAATAGGTTTATTTGTGTTACACTTATTAATTTGTGCAGTTATTCAGTGTCTGGTAAGTTAATGTTCAAGAAAAAATATTAACTTTTATTAAAATGTTCTATTATTTTATGTTAATAATTATGCATTTATTTCAGCCCTTGGTAGTCAGTATGTCTCTATCAAAATAAACCTAAGTTTCTATGAAAATTGAAGCTTTTGTGTGGTTTTTTTTTTGCAGCCCACATAAGCTTAAACCTTGTTTATTTGGCCCATGTAGCCTTGAGTTAGATATCCTTGGGCTACCGGCAGCTTTTATTAGATTCTCAAAGGAATTTGTGACTGAAAATGGGTTAGAAACCATGGATCCCAGAGCAAGTGTTCTTTAGTGAAGGCTTATAGTAAATTTGAACGGGAAAAATTATCTTTGTTTTCACTAACTTCCATTCACATTCCTTTCCATCATTAATGTAATCAATAGACTGCATTACGAGCAATACCTGTACCTTTGCCATCAATAGAAATCAGATATTTTCATGTCACATTATAGTGTTGAAGAAATCTCAAAATACAACTTACACCTCTCACTACATTAAAATTATGGTGTTATTGGACCCACAGCTAGATCTTGTTATCCAACGTGTTAATAAAGAAGAATATATATATATATATATATATATATATATATATTACTTGATCACTAAGGAATCTAATATTTTACAACTGCATCTCAATGTGTGTGGTTTCCTTTGTACTTCTGCATGCTTCATTTTATTCAAATCATTAATCTGAGAAGAGGTGAAGAGCTTCATCAGAGGAGCCTGTGACAGAAAAGTTCCTAACCCTCCAGGAAAATCTTGGCAGGCCTGCCTCCTCACCTTGCCTAAGCAGGTGCTACCAAGCTGCATTCTATCCCGTTGTTGCCTTTTCTCAACAACTTGATACATTGGCTCCCAGCATGGCAACCTCTGAATTCTTTCCAAAGCAGCGGGCATTGCCTGTGGCCCAGAGAAACACACAAGCTCTATGAATCATGGGAAAGAAACAAAAGCAATAATTGAATAAATGTTTAAAATAAAGTGAGAGATGGAGATCCAGAACAAGCAAATCCATGGAGACAGAGAAAGCAGACCAGTGGTTGCTGCCAGGGACTGGAGGGAGGGGAAATGAGGAGTGACTGACTGACTGCCTAATGGTGGGGATGATTGCTGAGTGGATGCAGGCTTTCCTTTGGGGGTGAGAGAATGTTTTGGAATGAGATTGAGGTAAGCACTGTGAATGTACTAAATGCCACTGAATGATACATGTAAAAAGGTCAATTTTATGGTTTGTGAATTCCATCTCAAATAAAAGATAGCAAAAAAAGTAAATGAGTAAGAGGAAACGTCATTATAAACTCACTGGAATTCAAGGCCCCACTTATGGGAATAAAGAAAAAAGATCTGGAGGTTTTATGATATTTTGATTATATCTCCTTATCCCCCCCCCCCCCTCAAGTTGCTCATGTACACTGCAATGTTAGCTCACTTACAAAATTGCTAATGTGTACTTTGGCCTGCACATTAAATTCTGGTTTGCACTTATGCATATTAAAACACAGCACTAAATACTCATCTGACAAGCTATATTTTAAACCTCAAACTAGGTTTTATTCTGCCTAGATGCATTTTAATATGTCTACTAAATTTTAGCTGCAATGAAAAATGATTGACAGGGGAAGGTAGATTCTCTCACCTTCTACCCCGCACATTCTGCTTCCGCGTAAGGACGAGGGATTGGCAGCCCTTACTGTATGGGAGCTCCAGAGAGCTTTCAGTGGGGTTGTGGGGGGGAGATATTTACAGCAGGATATGACTGCCTCAGGCAGGGTTGAAGAGACACCCCCCCCCCCAAAAAAAGGCTTCCCATGGGGTAACTCACCCTGTACCCGGGACCTCAGTGTATGGCTTTGAGCTCTGGGTCCTCGAATCCTCCATCAGGGCAGGCTTATATTAACCTCCCACAAGCCCTGCTCACAACCTTCATAATTCCCTCTCTGCCAGGGTTTTGACATTCCTTTCCTGTTCACCTGCCCAGCCTGCATCCCACTCAGCTCAGCCCAGGAAGGGAGAACCAGAATTGACTTTTATTTAAGGCCCAGAGAGTGCCCAGTGCTGGCTAAGGGGCTGAAGATTAAGCATCTCACGGGACTCTATGAACAGCACTACAAGGTCTTACCATGGCCGCAGTGGGTGAACCTGGGCCCAAGGTCACACAAAGTCAGCTAGTCAAGCCTTCCCCACATTTCCCAACCCCCTTCCTTTCCAGCCCTTTCTCTGGCATTTCCTGCTCTACCTCAGCCAGGCTCCTCCCTTCTCATCCCTGACTTGTCACCAGGGGCCCTCACCTAGAATGCCCTCCACGGTCCAAATCCTACCCATTCAAGTTTGGCTCAAGTTCTCCCTTTTCCGAGAAGCCTTCTCAGACTCGAAGGCTCCCTGTTTTCTGACTCCTCACTTATTAAACCACTGCTCATAAGCAAGGTGTGATTTTTTTCAGGCCAAAGCATTGAGCCTACTTCCCAGCTTCTGCGCTGCTCTTCCTGCCTGGGGCAGTGGAAGGAGCTCTGACTCATCCTGCGCTGCCTCTCTGCCCAGGTGAGCCCGCCTCACCCAGGGCTTCTTCCCTGCCACGCCATCCCTCCTCCACGCAGCCCGCTTCCTTTGTAGCTGGAAGATGAAAAGGGCTCTTTTTCCCCTTTACACGTCTAATGACATCATCCTTTTCAGGCAGGGATTTTGGGAAAAGTCATAGCAAATGAAGTATGGCTATTTTTTTCAGGAAATGAGCAGGTTGCGCTCTGTCTCCAGGTGTCTGAGGCTGGGGCTGGGGTGGGGGAGTGGGATATGAGGATCATGTTGGCAGGAAGAAGGGGCCCAGTGACATTAAACATCCATAGGAGAGGAAAGGGCCTTAGGATGGGGGACATCTCTCCTGGATGCACAGGCTGCAAAGATTAATTAGGGTTTCAATGGGTACCATCCACATGTTTTCTAGGAAGATGGGCTTAGCTGGGGAAGGGCAAGGAAGACTGGAATGAGTAGCCTTCACTTAATTTCTGCAGAGGACTGATGGGCACTTTGGGGACACTTTGACAGGTACAGGGAGTCAAAAGAGCAGGACAGGTAAGTCAGGAGTAGGGTAGGGGCGTAAGGAAGTGTCTACAGGGGGGAAGGAATGAAGGTGAGTGGGGAAGACGACCCCATAAGCACTTGACACAGGTCAGCCTGGCCAGCTCCCTGAGATAGGAAACCCAAGCTGGCCCAGCCATGGAAATCCAGGGACAGGCTGAGATACGAGTTTAGACCTGCAGCTGGAGTCAGGTGGAGCCGCAGAGAGATAAAAGCAACAGCCAACCATGAGCTGTAAGCAGCCAGAAGTTGGAGTGAGTGCCATCATAGGTTCTGACCTATGCTCTCTCAAAGCGGGAGAACAGAGGAGAAGTGGCTTCAAAGGCAAGCCAGCCTGCAGCCGAGGGACGGAGAGACCAAGCTTTACACACAGAGAGATCCAGGTACAAGGTAGGAACTGAGAATGAGGAACATGGTGGAAGCACATCCTGTTATGAGAGAAAAACAAGGTTTTCAAAGACAGATGCACCAGGGTTTTGTTTTTTTTATTGTGGAAAAAATACACAAAACATATAACTTACGATGTTAGCCAATTTAAAGTGTGCAATCCCGTAGTGTTGAGTATGTTCACAGTGCTGTGGAACCATCACCACATCTACTCCAGAATATTTTCACCATCTCAAATGGAGCCCCATTCCCATTAAGCTGTCATTCTCCATTTCCCCTTTCCCCAGAAAAGGGAAGCGCTAATCTGCTTCCTGTTTCTATGGATTTGCCTATTCTGGATATTTTATATAAAGGGGGCCATGCAGCAAGTAACCTTTTGTGTCTGGCTTCTCTCACTTAGCATGTTGTAGAGGTTCATCCATGTTATAGTATGTGATGGTTCATTTTATGTGTCAACTTGTGATGCCCAGATATTTGTTTAAACATTATTTCTGGGTGTGTCTGTGAGGGCGTTTCTGAATGAGATTAATATGTGAGTTGATGGATGGAATAAAGCTTATTGACCCTCCCCCAGTGTGGTAGACGGGCCTCATTGAATCTGCTGAAGGGCTGAGTAGAACAAGAAGGCCGAGTATGGGAGGATCTTGTCTCTCTCTCTCTCTCTCTCTCTCTCTCTCTCTCTCTCTCTCTCTCGCCTTGGGACTTGGACTGGAACTAGAGTCTCCAGCCTGCTCAGCCTCCATAACCATGTGAACTAATTCCTTATTTTGTATGTATGTTGGTTCTGTTTCTCTGGAGAATTCTGACTAATACTAAAATTACAAAATATATTGATAATTTGTTCCTTTTCCCCACCATTCATTTCTAGAGAGAGTGGAAGGGAGGGAGGGGGAAAGAAAGAGGAAGAGAACATCGATGTAAGAGAGGCATGTCAATGGGTTGCCTCCTACACGTGCAACCCATGTTTGTACCGTTGACCAAGAATCAAACCCATGACCCTTTGGTGCGTGGGCCAGCGCTTTAACCAGTGGGCAACACTGGTCATGGCAGTAATTTATTCTTTTTTTAAAACATATTTTTATTGATTTCAGAGAAAAGAAGGGAGAGGGATAGAGAGAGAGATACATCAATGATGAGAGAGAATCACTGATTGACTGCCTCCTGCATGCCCCCTCCTGGGGATCAAGCCTGCAACCTGGGCATATGCCCTGACCAGGAATCAAACTGGATACCCTTCAATCCACAGGTCAATGTTCTATCCACTGAGCCAAACCAGCTGGGCTGTAATTTATTCTTTTTAATGGCTGAGTAATATTCCAGTGTCTGGTTATAACACATTCCATTGATCTATTCATCCATTCCATTGGCATTTGGTTTGCTTCCACCATGCACCAGGTTTTGAATCCTACTTATATCAAATCACTTACCTAAGATTCACTCTATGGTATCTGCTTCATCACATATGAAAGTCTTATGAGGATTAAACGAGATAAAGCATGTAGTAAGTGCCTGCTAAAGAGAGGGTAACCAGGTTAGTTCCCTTCAATGGAATTGGGACCCAGATCAGAGCGGACCCAACAGCAGAGCTAACTTGATATGTAAGTGGACTCTTTAAATTCCCCCTCAAATCAGAACTCAGCCCAGAGTCAGCACAGGGTGGACACCTGCAGGTGCAGGACAGAGGTCGTAAGTCTAAGGGAGGGAGATTGGTCTGCCTTGCCCTCCTGCCTCCCCCTCGCACATACACTTGGGGAATGTATGGGCCCCAAGCCATGAGAGTATGCCTCTATTTCACAGTGTCTTGAGCCAGTAAATATTATGAGGAAACATTTCACACTTAAACTGTTAGAAACCTCGCACATTTTGAAAATGTTTGAAAGGTAAGGCATACACCACCATCACGCCCCATCTTAGGCAGTTTATTTACAACTTGTGTTCCCATTATTCCATAGCATGCACTCACATCATATAAAACCTGTGAAAAAACAACACCTATCATTCCTTAAATCACAGTCATCTCAGATGTTTACACTTACTCATTTTTTTATGCCTTATAACGGTAAATGTCACTTTCATAGGTGAATAAAAGGCAACCTGAAAAGGGAGCGTAAGTACTCAGAGTCTTCCTTGCTACAGGTACACACAGAATAGCTTACTCCATAGGCAGGATAGCCGATTCAATGGCCGGCCTCAGAGCACTGCCTGCAGCTCACAAGGCCCTGGGTTCATGCTCCAGTGAGGCCATGGGCATGTTCCTTAACTGTCCTAAGTCTCAGTTTCCTCATTTGTGTAATCCATTCAGATGGCAGCACTCTCTGAGGATCACATGGGCCAGGCACAGGGCCAGGCTCTGGGCTTACAGATATGAATCAGACCTATACCCTTGACCCTCAGAAACCAACAATCTAGCAAGAAAATAGCTAACACACTTAATACCTTACTACGCACCAGGGATTGTTCTTGCATTTCACACGTATCAGCTCATCAAAACTTTCCAACAACCTTAGATGGACAGTATTCTCAGAGACACTATTAATATCTTCCTTTTACAGATGAGAAAACTAAAGCCCCTAATGGTTCAGTAACTTATATGACAGTCAAAAGCAAATCCAGGCAACCTGGCTCTAGAGTCTGCCCTATTAATCATCACACGATTGTGTCTCAATACATTTATAATAATAAAAGTGTAGTATGCTAATTAGACTGGATGTCCTTCCTTCTAGACAAAGCTGCAGTGGGTGGGGGCCACAGCAGAGGCAGTGGCAGAGGCCCCCAGCAGCATCCAAGGCCCTTGCACGAATTTTGTGCATCAGGTCTCTAGTATTGACCTCAATACAAATGACACAGGAGTACAGAGTTGAGCAATTGATCATATCTGAACCCCTTTAAGGCAGATATCAGACATGAGGATGTACCTTGGCCCAGAAGAATGAGTAGGATTTCACCCAGCAGGGATGGGGAGAGACAGGAAAAGTGGAGGACCTACAAGAGCAAACCTCTGGAGGCAGGGGTGGGGCTGAGGTGGCACAGTCAAGGAATGTGCAGGAGCCCTGGTGAACAGAGCCAGGCCATACAGATGAGAATAAAGAATAAGGGCACGGGTCCACTCCGAAGGCCCTTCTAGTGGCTTTCTCTTGTGACTGACCAGCACACTGTATCTACATTTACAATCATGCTGTGGCTCTTCTTATAGATGATAACTCTCTATCCCATCACCTAAACTTCCTGCAACCCGTTCAGATAACGTGCTGTATGGTTCACTGTGCATATTTAGAGTGTCTGCCTTTTCCTGCACAGACCTGTGGAGCATTAGCTCAGTGCACAGCATCCTCATCATTCTCACTGCTCCACTGCAGTGGAGGAAGGGCCTCATGTCTTCCCTGCAGTCTCTGCTTCCTCCAAGCCACGGCCCCTCTTCTGTGTGGCATTAATCTAATCACTCTGATTCCCTACGTTCTCTCCCCTTTCACGGTTGGCATGGCTTCCAGCACAAAGCCTGTCCTCTTAATTTGGTGTTTAGCACATTCTGCCATCGTTTGTGGTCTAACCTTCAAACTCATTTCCTGCCACTCCTCACCCCTCCATTCTCTCTCTGTCTACCTCAAGTTCCAGCCTACACCAAACCCTCTCCATCCAAAGCATGCACACCTGATGCCTTTCAGACAGTCCACTAGTCACTCCTTCCTCCCATAGTTCTCTGCTCTTAGCTCTGTGACTCTACTCGTCTTATTATCCAATTACATCTGAAACACTTAGGTATATCCCCCACGGTGAACCTGACCTGCTTCCCATATGATTGATCACTCAGCCAACAAATGCACACCCATCTAATGACCATATGTGAACCCAGGCCTGTTAATTTGAAAATGTGGACATGGTTAGGTGTTCATGACTTACCAAAAAAAAATGTATTAAAAATTTTTAGCATATATTACTTGATATTTTTAATTAACTCAATATTCTTAAGATACATTCACCAATTCATCCACCAAATACATGTTGGTCATCTTCTGTGGTGTTTATTTTTGTTCGTTTGTTTGTTTTGTTTGTTTTTTTCAAACACTCTGCACTGGGGATAGACTCATAAGCAAGACTGTGAGCAAACTGCCATGCAGAGCTCACAAAACATTCTAGTTGGGGAAACAGATCAACACAAGAAAAGAAATAAACACCAGTGTAATAGACCCCAAGGAGTCCTCATTAGCAAGAATGTTATCAGGAAAAGATATCACAATCAGAGAGAGCAGCTTAGATTGGTGGTCAAGGACAGACTCCTAAAAGGTGACCATTTGCACTTTCACCTGATGGATGCACGCAAGCCAGCCATGAGAAGAGCGAAGCAGAAGCATCCTGGGCCAGGACACAGCAAATGCAAAGGCCCAGGGGTGGGGAAGGGCTCTGTGGGTAGGTGTGGCTGCTGGGTAAATTGGAGAGCAGGAGAGCCAGGGTTGTCATAATGATTAAATGAGAGAAAACATGTCGAGTGCTTAACGGATGCTCAGTACATGAATGATTCGAGCAGGACAAGAGTGGAAGCAGGGAGAGGATTTAGGAGGCCTTTGCAATAATCTGGACAAGAATTTAACAACATGAAATGTTTAAGCACCATCTCTTCCATCAAGTAAGCATGGTTGATTATTAACTGAATTTTCAGCCCTTTGCTCTCACTGGAGTTAGTAGAGGAGGTATGGGGAGGGAGGGGGCTTAAAGTTCCAGGCTTCTAATCAGGATTTGGTCTTTCTGGCAATATGCCCCATCCTGAAGCTATCTGGGGCCCCACCCAGAGTACCTCATTAGGACAAAAAACATTCCTAGCATTCCTATCACTCAGGAAATTCCAAAGGATGTAGGAGCTCTGTGTCATGAACCGGGGACAAAGACCAAATATATATTTCTGATTTTGCACACCCACCATTGAACTAATTTAAGTATTTTGTCTGAGAATAACATTCTTGTTCATTGCACCTACAATAGAATATGTTAGTAGTCTACACATAACTGCCAAGACCTGCTAGAAGGGCACACATCATGCCAGGTGGACTTGGTAATAACTCATGGACTTCCCTGGGTATTAGCCTCATAGGACTACTAGCTTCCAAAGAACAGATCTGATGATTTTTTTTATAACAAACTTTAAAATATATATATATGTTATTGATTTTTTACAGAGAGGAAGGGAGAGAAAGAGCCAGAAACATCGATGAGAGAGAAACATCGATCAGCTGCCTCCTGCACACCCCCTACTGGGATGTGCCCACAAACCAAGGTACATGCCCTTGACCGGAATCGAACCTGGGACCCTTGAGTCCACAGGCTGATGCTCTCTCCACTGAGCCAAACCAGTTAAGTCTCAATGATTTATTTATTTATTTTTTTTGCCTTTGTATTGGCAGATGCTTTGCACAGTCTTAGCACATAACAAGTGCTCAATAAATGTTTCCCACACGTATGAATGAATCCTAAGACGAAATGTTTGTGTCCCCTCCCCAATTTGTATGTAGAAATCCTAACCCCCTTTGTGATGGGAGGTGAGCCGTACGGGTCAGGAGGATGGATTCCCCATGGGTGGGATTAGTGAGTACCCTTAGAAGGAGAGGATGAGATTTCTCTCTGGATGCACACACCAGGGGAAGCCGTGTGAGTACGTGAGGGCTCTCAGCAAGGACCCGGCCATGGTGGCCCTCTGATCTGGGACTTCCCGCCTCCAGAGCTGTGAGAAATAAAAACCCTTTTGTTTAAGCCTCCAAATCTGTATTGTAGCAGCCTGAACTGACCCAGATACCGTGGGAGCACCTTCGTAAGAAATGGTCCTTTCCCTCAAGGAGTTTAGAATCCATTTGGAAGAAAACAGAGATATAGCACTTAAATCACAATTATTTTCACAACGCTTATGAGAAAGAGGGACTGACGTGAGTGGTTAAAGGTCTCAGACTTTTATGTTGGCCTGGGCTACAGGCAAGCTTGTTGTGTAGCCTCTGAATGAGTTACTCCACATCTCTCTGGCTGCCTGTCGCTTTCTGTGAAGGGTGATTGTGAGAAGTAGATCATCCACATAAGGTGCTTAGAGCAATTCCTGAAACACAGAAAAAGGCTATCAATTTGAACCCCAAAAAGGATGTAATTTTGTGCTGAGCAGCACTGGAGTCAAGGCTAAAGTGTGTGGGTTAATAAGAAACAAGATTAATAATGAGATGATGGAAAGCCGGTGTGATCTGGCAGCCTGTGAACCTTGGAGGCTTAACCTCAATCCAGCAGAGAGGTCTCTGGCCTTCAAAAGAGCATCTGGACCTGGCAGCCTCTTCCACGACATGGGGACCTTGGCTGTGTCCCCCATGGGTCCCCGTTGCAAAGCATCAGCTTTGGGAAGGATCCAGGCATGGCTATGACTCTTGGCTGGAGGGACGTTTGAGTGGAGTGGCCACTGCTGCCAATTTCAACTGGGCGCTGGCCACGCGTTGGCAGTGAGGCTCTGGCAAAGTGTGACCTCTTGTTTGATTATATTCTGCACAGGCCCATGTCCAGAGCTGGCTTTGGCCCTGCCATCGAGTTGGTGCCAAGCAATAAAGCAGTGGCGCTTCATGGGGAATTGATTCATTAACCTGGTTCCACACAGGTGCTCTAGGGGCAAATAGGCTGTCCCACCTGCTGGCCTCGCACCTTCAGTCCAGCTGGAACTTGGTGCCCTCCCAGCACTCTCCCCTGGCTGCCTTGGCAGCACTATTAATTGAAAACACTGAAACGAGACTCAGAACCAAACGTTCTTCCCCCTCACTCCTTCCATCATCACTATCAAAGGTATGCCACACCTCAGAAACCCGATGGGAAAGTCCCAAAGAAAATAAAGGTGATGTGCCAAGCCTTCGACACATCAGATTCTTTAGCTGCACTTAAAGTGATATCTGACACATTTCTACAACATGACATCTTTACATAAAACTGGATGTGGCTATGGGACTCTGTTCCCATCTTCTAATGCTTAACTCGTATCTGGTTCAATGACACAGTCTATTGCTCTTTCTTTGAATAATCTTGTACTTTTGTTTATACAATTTTTCATTTACATTGGATTTGTCATGTTCTATCTTAATTATAGGGTCGCAGAAGAGTCCAACTGCCTGGATTGAATCCCAGCCTCAACCCTTACCAATGGGTACATGGAAGAAGTTTCATTACCTCTCCTTGCATCACTTATCTTACCTATAAAATGGACTTTTCATGAAGAACAAGTGAGATCACACATGTAGCACACTTAGAGGAACACCTGACATGGTGTCAGTGAATGTTTGCTAATAATATTCTTATTCCAAAACCTGTGTCAGTTACTTATGTGATTACCATTCTTCCTTCTCTAGCTCCACTGACTACAAACATAACAGGCATTTAGTTCATTCATCAAGCTTTTGTTTTGTTAACCCTCACCCAAGGATAATTTTCCCATTGATTTTTAGAGAGAGTGGAAGGGAGTGAGGTGGAAAAAGAAAGAGAAATACTGATATGGGAGAGACACATGGATGGGTTGCTTCCTGCACTCGCCCTGACCTGGGATCTACCTGCCCTTGACCTGGAATTGAACCCTCAACCCTTAAGTACAAGGGCCAACAGTCTATCACTGAGCCACTTCAGCTGGGGCCATTCATCAAACATTTTAATGGAATAGTTAAGTATTTTAATTTATGATGATGATAAAATTATTAAAGAGCAGCCATTAATACTTGTTTAGTGTTTCCTGTTTATCAAGCTCTATGCTCAGCTATTTATACAAATCATCTCATTTAATGCTCATAATTAGTATTTCCAAAGGTTGGACATGGACTAGTGCTGGCACAAACTAAAGTTCTCATCAGACTATAATAAAAACATTGGAAAGGGTTTTTCTTTAAAGATATGTGCATTTAGATAAATTAATCCTTCCTTCTTTTGGGATGTTACAATATACTTTCTTTTGTCCTGGTAGACAACAATTTTTGTGTTTTTTTTGGAACATTTCTACTTGGAAAATAAAAGATTGGCAGCTTTGTGTTAGTCACAAAACTGTTTCTTTTTTGGTCCATTACCTCCAACACTCTAAAATCTGTGTCTCACCCCAACTCTGATGGGGAGATATTTTTGTTCCCATTTTACAAATGAGCAGCCAAGGCTCAAAGAGGTTGTGAGACTTGCCCAAGATCGCACATAGCTAGCAAGAGGCAGAGCCCAATGTCCTAACTCTTAAATCCTTTATAATAACGGTTATACTCGTACCTGTAGGCCACGAAACTCATTTTATTCTCACAGCTGCCCTGTGCAGAGGTGTAATTCCCAATGTTACAGAATAATGGGACTTGGGGGGAGGAGGATAGGTATGTGCCTAAGTCCTAGAGTCTGAAAATCTGAGAGTAAGATTGGAGCACAGAGCTCTGGCCGGTTGCTCAGTGGTTAGAGTGTCAGCCTGCAGACAGAACGGTTGCAGGTTTAATTCCTGGTCAAGGGCATGTACCTGGGTTGCAGGTCTGATCCCCAGCTTTGGTTGGGGCATGTGTCAATCACTGTGTCTCTCACATCAATGTGTTGTTGTTTTTTCTCTCTCCGCCCCCATCCTTCTGACCCTCCCACTCTCTCTAAAAAAAATCAATGAAGAAAATATCCTCAGGTGAGGATTAACAAAAACTAAAATAAAATATTGATGCACAGAGCTCTCTAATTTCAATTCCTGTTCTCCTTGCACCTGCCATATGCCAGACATCGGGCAGAAGCTAGGCCTGTCAAAAATAGCTAACAGAGGCACTCCAGCCTCAAGGGCTCACAGTTTCAGCAAAGAGATGCTTGAACATCGTTATCATGATGCCCAGAAAGCACGAGGCTGAGTTGTGTCTAAGGCACTGAGAAAACCGAGGTGGGAGAAGTGAATTCTGAGGTGTTGGCAAACATTTCAAACAAGGCTATATTGTATTTTAAAGAACCCATAAGAAACAGGATTCATGTGATCACTTTTCTTGAACACGTGGTAGGATATCTCTCTGTAAACAGCCTATTTAATACGGATGCTCTGCGTAGTCATCTGGTGAGGATTCTCCAGGATTCCATCTGCTAACATGTTTTACTTGAAAGGTTGAAAAACGTTTTCATAATTTTTTTAAATGCAAAAAAAAAAAAAAAAACATTTTAAATCCTGCAGCCTCTACTGTATCTAAAGTGACAAACATTTCTTCTTGTGTCCTTAACTGTGCCAATTTGGAACTTTGTCTGAAGACTAAGAAGTTGATTTGGCTCCCCCGCCCCAACCCCAGCTTCACAAGCAGATTTTTATTTAATTGTCTGTAAATAATAAAATAGGAGGACGTGCAAATGCAATAAAAATGAAGGTTAAGTTACATCAAGGTGGTGGTGGTGGGGGATGTATAAGGGCCAAATTTCACCTTAAGCCCCAAGCAGGTAGCAGGTGAGACGTCTTCCAGCCAAATCCTTCCCTCCCAGCTGCCCTGAGGCTGAGTCAGATGCCGAGCACGAGGCTCTCCCACTGACGTCAGGCCCGTTGGAGAGCGGGCTGTTGAAGCGGCAGCCGGGCAGAGAGCTGCTGGCAGAGTCGTGACCTTGGGCTCTGCCTCTGAGGGTTAATGTATCACTGTGTTTTCCAAAGTGTAGGCAGATGCTGGCTCCCCACATCGGGTTCAGGAATTGCCAAGTCCTCACCTTTGGGAGGAATACGTTTCCTGGCCTAACAGGGCACATGTCTCTGCAGTTTAGAGTGTATTTGAATCTTGTTCGTTCAAAGAAAATGATTCTCTGACTCAAGACTTCGGCTAAGTTAGCATCACCCTATAGATCTTTTTTTAATCCTCACTTTATGATATATAGGGTGTTTGTTTGTTTTATTGATTTAAGAGAGAGAGGAAGGGGGGAGAGAGAAACATCAATGTGAGAGAGAAACATTGATTGGTTGCCTCAGGATCTGTGATCAAACCTGTCATCTGAGTATGTGCCCTGACCAAGAATCAAACCCACAACCTTTTGGGGTACAGGGTGATGCTCCAACCAACTGAGCCACCCAGCCAGGGCTACATCTATTTTTTTTTTAATCCATTTCCCAGAGGCCCATTTACTCTTTAACCAATACTTACTGAGCAAGGTGCACATACATGGAAAAGCAAACTCAGCCATGTCTGTTCCAAGTCTGCATGAAGTTAGAGTCAGCTGAAAGTCAGCCATAAATCCATCAAATAAGTCATATCAGTGAATGTGTAATACTATAGGGACCAATACATTCAGGAGGAAAACAAAGTTCTTCAAGAGTGAATAATGAGGGAACCTGACCCAGATTGAGGAGTGAGGGGGTGAGGAAGAGATTTCCAGGCAAAGGCTGGGATGCAGGGGGACTGAGACTGGAGAGCAGAGGCAGCTGAGAGAGAGGGAAGCTGAGAGCTGGGGAAGACCAGGCCAGGCAGGGCTTTCAGGGCTATTTCAGGGCTTGATCCTTATCCTAAGGATAGTAGGTGCCTTCCAGGTTCTAAGATGAGGTTTATATCTGGTGTGATCAGATATACCTTTTGCAAAGATAACATAATAGCTGTGTAGTGAAGAGAAGGGGTTGGGGAGAGTGTCCAATAGTGCATAGGAGACTACAACCAAGACCTCATGATACTTTTTAATATATATATATTTTTACTAGAGGCCCAATGCATAGATTTCATGCAAGAAGAGGCCTTCCTTCCCCCGGCTGCCAGCTCCGGCTTCCCTCTGGCACCCGGACCCCCGGCTTCCCTTGCAGCCCCGGCTTTGTCCAGATGGTCCGGAAGGATGTCTGAAAGGACGTCCAGTCTAATTACATATTGTGCTTTTATTATTATAGATTGATTTCAGAGAGAAAGGGATAGAGAAAGATAGAAACATCAATGATGAGAGAGAATCATTGATTGGCTGCCTCCTGATCACCCCCCACTGGGGATCGAGCCCACAACCCAGGCATGTGCCCCGACCAGAATGGTGGGAACCCCTACCTCCAGGTTCATAGGTCAATACTCAACCATGAAGGTGTGGCGTGCAGCCATATAAATGAATATATAACACATTCATTTAAAGTAGAGTTACATGTGTCAACACGGATAAAGCTAAAAACATGTTGAGCAAAGCAAAAAACAACTTGCAGAATATTTGCATATAACTTACATAAAGTTTTTAAAATATATTTAATTGATTTTTTACAGAGAGAAAGGGAGAGAGGTAGAAAGTCAGAAATATCGATGAGAGAGAAACATCGATCCTCTGCCTCCTGCACACCCCCTACTGAGGATGTACCCGCAACCAAGGTACATGCCCTTGACCGGAATCGAACCTGGGACCTTTCAGTCTGCAGGCCGACGCTCTATCCACTGAGCCAAACTGGTTTCGGCAACTTATATAAAGTTTTAAAATATGTAAAACAATGCCATGAATTGTTTATGAATTTACACATGTGCAAAAAAAAAAAACCAATTTAAGAGTCACTGCCTTCGAGAGGGATGAAAGGAATGGCATTGGGAAGGAGCACTCTGGAGCTTTCAACTTATCTGTGAAAGTTATATTGATTTTTAAAGCATCTAAAGCAAAGAGAGAAAAAATTTTACAAAAATGGGTATCTGGGAGTTTATTATTCTCCATATTTTTATAGGTGCTTAAAATATTTTTAAAATGTAATAAAGTACACAATCTAGTGAGGAAATAATAAATGATTACCAGAGAAATATTGATAAAAGACAGGAGGAAAAAATTAATTTTAACAGCAGAACTTATCTTGTTAACTTTACCATCAATAGAAATGTGGCCAATGTATATGCCTATTTCTTTTAGTTCAATAAACATTTATAAAGTCCCATGATGTTAGTTGTTCAAGTCACAGATATGACTGCCAAAGTCTATAATATCTAGAAGGGGAACACTGAAAAGGGATAACCAGCCAACACTGTCAGGGTTAAGTAAAAGGTTTGGAGACACCTATGTCTGCCTGGGTAGTGTGGAAAAGCCTCACAGAGGAGAAAATCTCTAAGAAGTAGAAATAAATAGGAAGAGAGAAAGGGAAGGACAAAAACAGGTTACAGGTACAAAATACGTGGAGTTATGAAAGTTCAAAGTGACTAAAGATGAACCTTGAGAGGGACCAGGTATGAATGGCTCTGCATATGTGCTAAATCACTGCCTCTTCCCAATAATTATTTATGGAAGGAAGGAAAGGAGGAGGGAGGGAGGGAGGGAGGGAGCGAGGGAGGGAGAAATCTGTATCTCAGCCTATAGATAGAAAGCAGCCAGTGAAATTATTTCATCAAGGGAGTGGCAGGATATAATTAGGAGTGGTGAGAAGTAAAACATTGACTGGAGCTCAGGGGAGTGAGCAGGAGGGAACAGGATGCTCTAACCTTGGTGTGGGGAAGAGGTACTGATGGCCTGAACTAAGACTGGGCAATGGAGAGTGAGACAAACAAGGCTCACTTGAGAGACAGGTTTGAAGTTGAGTTAACAGAATTGAATAATTGATTAGTTGTAAGAAGTGACAGAGAGAAAGAGAAGAGATTGGATGAACACTTTTTAAAAATTCCAATAAGTTAAATTAACTTTATAAAAAGATAAACTTTACACAAAATAAAAATGCATCTGTAAGTATCAGTTTGATAAGTTTTAACAAACATGTACACCCATACAACCACAACCAAGATACAGCTTATTGCCATCATCCAAAAAGTTCTTTTATGCCCCTATAGTGAATAAACAACTCTCGTGTGGTCCCTACTGATGGGCTTTCTATGAATTAGTTTTTCCTTTTCTAGAATTTTATTTAAATAAACTCATGCAGTGTGCATGCTTTCTTTGTCTGGCTTCTTTCACTCAGCATAATATTTTTTAAATTCATGCAGGTTGTTGTCTATATAGTAGTTGGTGCCTTTGCTTCTTTTAGTAGTATTCTACTAATATTGTGTGCCTGTACCACATTTTACTTACTCAGTAACATGTTGAAAGATATTTAAGTTGTCTTTGATTTGGGCCTATTATGAATGAAATTGCTCTGAACGTTTATGAATAAGTCTTTGTGTGAAATATGACTTTATTTCTCATGGGGGAAATAGCTAGCAGTGGAATTGTTAGAGTACATGATAAATATAGACTTAACTTTACAAGAAACTGCCAAACAGATCTTCAAAGTGATTGTACCATTTTCTATCCCCACCAGCAATATATGTTGCTCTACATCCTTGCCAGCACTTGCATCATCATTCTTTTTATTTACTTATTTATTTGTTTGTTTATGTATTTTTATTAATCTTCACCTGAGGATATTTTTCCCATTGATTTTTTTTTAAGAGGGACTTGAAGGGAGGAAGAGGAGGAGGAGGAGGAGGAGGAGGAGGAGGAAGAGGAGGAGGAGGAGGAGGAGGAGGAAGAGGAGGAGGAGGAGGAGGAGGAGGAGGAGGAGGAGGAGGAGGAGGAGGAGGAGGAGGAGGAGAGAAATATTCATGTGAAAGACCAGGGCCAGGGATCTAACCTGCATCAAACCCAGGTATGTGCCCTTGGCAAAGAGTAGAACCTGCAACCCTTCAGTGCGTGGGCTGCCACTCTAACCACAGAGCGACACCCGCTAGGGCTCATGGTTAGTTTTTTTTAAGACATTCTTGTGGGTATATAATAGTATTTTATTGTAGTTTTAATTTTTTTATTTGGTGATTAATGGTATTGAGCACCTTTTCATGTGCTTGCCCACTTGTATATTTTCTTTTTCATATTTTGGTTTTAAAATTCTTTATATATCTTGAGAGACTAAGCAGGAAGAGAAGGCAACAACTGAGACAGGGAGCAGTAGAGAAAGAGAGGTTTTAAATGGGTGAAGAAGGCAGGAATGAGTTCAGTTTTGAGCCCCTGTCTGTTTGAAGCACCTATCAGGCATTTAGGTTGAGAGGCAGGAAAAAGCTGGAAATAGTGTTCTGGAGCCTCAGAGAAACTGATCTGAAAACATGTTGAGTTTTGAGAAGTAGAGGCTCATCCAACAGTGCCAAATGTCACAAAAAGGTACAGTAAAATAAAGACTGAAAAAAAGTGAATTTCAGCCATAGTTTTTAAAGTGTGGGTGACAACCCTTTAGAAATCATTTTTTTGAATTTTACCAGTTTTGTGTGTTTTTTAATAAAATAAAACAAAAATAGTATTAAGATTAAAGGTATTTCGTGAAACTTTTTTTTGGTGTACATGTGCATTATGTACTGGATCACAGTGTAAGATACACCTTTCACTTTGCATTATGGTTTCTTCTTGGAAGAAGAAAGGCAGCCACAGATGCCCTTCCCAATGTGATCCTGATGTAGGGAGGGTAGTGGTTGGGGATATGAAGCCAGGGTTCAAACCCTGGTCTCTTCTTCATTTTAGATGTATAATCTGGAATATATTACAATTGTACTTCTCACGTCTTAAGTTCATTTTATTTTATTTTTTGTCCTTAAGTTTAGACTGAGAATAAGGATAACATTTACCCCAAAGGGCTGTTGACACTAGAGCCCAGTGTCTCTCTCTCTCTTTCAGGAGAGACACAGACAGTGCAGTCAGGTATGGATTTCAGCCCCCAGAGCTCTGCTGGGTGCCCGGTGTTAAACCCACCTGCACAAGCCTTTACCCCATGAGAATTAAATAGGGTTATGCTTGTAAACCACTGTGCACAATGCCTGGCACGGGCTGAGCTCTCCATAACCCCTGGCGCGCTCTCTCTCTCTCTCTCTCTCTCTCTCTCTCTCTCTCTCTCTCTCTCTCTCTCCATATATATATATAAATTGATGTCAGAAAGGAAAGGAGAAGGAGAGAGAAATAGAAACATCAGTGATGACAGAGAATCATTGATTGGCTGCCTCCTGCCCATCCCACACTGGGGATCAAGCCCGCAAACCCGGCATGTGCCCTAACCGGAAATCAAACTGTGACCTCCCGGTTCATAGGTTGATGCTCAACGACTGAGCCACACTGGTCAGGCGCCACTGGCTGTCTTCAACACTGGTAGCCATTCTTGTTAAAGTAGATGCCAGATCCCATTAGATTAAGTAAGTGGAGATAATGCACAGGAGATTACCCTTAAAAAGTTTGGTTAATAAAGACAACCCCAATGTTTATTAGCTAATGAACTAAAGGTGGTGGAATATTATTCGGTCGTAAAAAAAGAACAAAGTCCTGGTGGGTGTTAAGAGGTGGATGAACCTAGCTAAGTGAAAGAAGCTGGTCACAAAAGGCCACAGACTGAATAGGAAATGATCAGATTAGGCAAATCCATACAGACAATAAGCATGTTACTGGTTTCCAGAGGCTGCCAGGGGTGACTTGCTTCATTGACAGAGAGTTTCCTTTTGGGGTGATAGATGCTCTGGAACTAGACAGTGGTGATGGTTGCATAACCCTGTGAATGTCATTAAATTGCACTAAATGCCATTAATTTGCACACTTTAAAATGGTTAAAATGGTAACTTTCATATGTATTTTACCACAATTTTTTAAAGCCTTGTTCAACTCAGGGATGCTTCATAGTCATTTCACTATCTCTCCAAAACTATTTTTGTTTTTGTTTTTTGGGGGGGAAACAGTTTAGTTGGGAGCACAATGAAAAATATCATCTCAAGAAGGTGATAGGGCTGAGGAAGGGGACTCCCGAGGTTTTTCCTGGGTAGTTGGGGCAGTGGAGTCAAAAGAAGGGGCAGTGGCTGAGGAAAAGGGGGACGAAACCTTCTGTCAATCTCTCCTCTGGCATAAACCTCTGTGCAGCTGTAGAGGTGTCTTCAGGAGCTGTGTTCCCTGCTGAGCAGACAATCTCTCTGTTAGAAGGTCCCTGAAGTATGAGGTGGGCACGAGTGAACCCTCCTTACCCTCATGAATTCTGGGCCTTATAGTATTGCTATTCCTAAGGGAGAGAGGAATAATTGGACAGATAATTAATAATGATCCCCCAAGACTGCTTCTCTGGCAGGCTCTTGGCTATAGCCCCAGGAGCTTGGAAGCTAAATAACTCTTTATTATAAACTCATTTTGCAGTGAATGGGACTGTTGGAATTAATAATTAGAGTCAATTTACTGTTATGTACACTATTGAGTAGAGCAACAATGTGTATAATTTTGGATCGCAATTTGATTTTTTTTAATGCTTCATATTGTGCTACAGGTATTTGACTCCCCTTCAATATATTTACTTTCTTGATTATGTCTGACTTGGGATAATTTGAAAACCATTTTGCATTCCCAGAGCTGGGCCATGCAGGCATCCTTCTCCTGGCTTCTTCTTCCCCAAACATGTTTTGCCTTTCCTATTCAAAGAGATTCTGGCCTTAGACTAAAAGTCAGATTTTAAGAATTCTATAAATAAAGGCATTCAGAGCAGAATATACTGGAATGGTCATGGCAGAATTCATGAGTTTCAGTCTAATCTGCCACTAAACATTTTGGCAATATCTAGTTAATAGTATTCAAATCTTCTTGTTAGTCATTCAGTAAACAATTTTTGAGGGCCATGTACCAGGTGCAGGAGATGCAGAAATAAATAAGATGTGATCATTGTTCTCAATGAACTGCTATAGTAGAGGGAACAGACAGAAACAAATATTTGACCTCAAATTGATTGAGTAAATATAAGGAAAAAGCCGTCAACTCAGGCTGGCATTGAATTCCTCAATGAAGATATACATGGCAGCTATTTTAAAATATTGCCTTCTGTGCCCTTAAGATATGACCTAGTTTTCTTGGGTATAAAAACAACCCAATCAGAGATTATAATTCACCTGTGTACCTCAGCCTCTCTCTGTGTAAACTAGTATTGACATTTTAATTTTTTCCCTTTATTATTATTACTTTTTTTTGCATTATTATTGTTGCTGTTAATGACACATTCCAGCATCTTTCCAACAATCTAGAAGAATTACATACATTAAGAAGCTTAACTGCTTATGTTAAGCTTCTTAATGCTTATGTTAAGCTTAATGAATTACATA
The DNA here is from genome assembly GCA_027563665.1 of Antrozous pallidus. NCBI lineage: Eukaryota > Metazoa > Chordata > Mammalia > Chiroptera > Vespertilionidae > Antrozous > Antrozous pallidus. Next base: position 62,862,781 of record CM050520.1, read on the forward strand.
CATTAAGAAGCTTAACCTAGCTGGTTTGGCTCAGTAGACAGAGCATTGGCCTTCGGACTGAAGGATCCCAGGTTCAAATCCAGCCAAGGACACATGCCTGGGTTGCAGGCTCAATCCCCAGTGAAGGGCGTGCAGGAGGCAGCTGATCAATGATTCTCTCTCATCATTCATGTTTCTTTCTCTCCCTCTCCATTCCTCTCTGAAATCAATATATATATATATATATATATATATATATATATATATATATATATATATATATATTAGAAACACAACAAAATTTAGAAGTATTTTTAAAAAGAAGAAGAAGAAGAAGAAGCTTAACTGCTTATGTTGTCCTGGCAAATGTCTCAGGCCCAAAGTTTATGAGTAAGTGTTTTGGGCCGTTTACCTTGAAGATCAAGAAGCCCAATGCTCAGACTCAGACTCGGTTGTGGGCCCGTGTGCATTCACCTGTGGGACTCAAGTCATCATGTGTGATCAACTGACTTTATTCTTGGCTGATCAGCTATCTCCCTCTATCCTGACCTATCTCTGAGTAGTTCAGTCCCAGTACAGTATTAAGTCATTGGTAGGATGCTAAGTGAGCATAATTTTCACCTCTCTCAGGCCTCTAGGCAGATATTATAATCCAGAGTTCCACATATTTTGTTTATGCCTCTCTGACTAGGAAGAAGTCTCTTAAACACTGTCCCGGTGGAAGAATAGTGATTGAATTCTTCAGCCAAAAAGGACTTAAAGGGCATCTCAACTCATCTCACTTGTTCATTCATTTATTCACGCATTAATATTTAGTGAATGCCAGGCATTGTGTGTGGTGCCAGGAACAAAGCATACGCTGTAGGTTAGCTAATCTATGGAATTATAGTCTATCAGGGGAGAAAGATAGGAAACAAGAAAACATCCTATCTAATAAAAGAGTAACATGCAAATGTGACTGTGCCTTGGCTCCTGATTGGCTATGTTACCAACCAATCAGGAGTGGGGGCAAGGCCAAGTGGCGCAAGCGTCCTGCCCTGGGGGTGGAGACAAAGCTGCGGTGGCAGTGGTGCCTGGCCCCCGGGCTCGGAGATGAGGCGGCGGTGGTGGTGGCACTCCAGCCAGAGCAGAGAAGACTAAAGGCTCCGGCTGGAGTGAAGCCTCCAGCCGGCCAAAGCAAAAACAGCAGGCAACAGCCAGAGGGAAGGCCTGGGTCCCAGGTTGCAGAGGAAAACTGGTCCTGGCAGCCAGGGGAAGGAAAGTCTATTGCATGAATCTTCATGCAATGGGCCTCTAGTAAATAAATAAGGCAATAACAGTTTGGAAATAAATGTAGGCAGTAGAGGGTAAAAGGCAGCAGGTACTTTAGCTATGGTGGTAATACCAATTAGGATCAGGAGATTATGGCCAGATGTGACCAGGTTAAGGCGAAGAGCTTTGGCTGGAGAAGTGGGTAAAATCCTACATAGGATTTTAGCAATCCCACAGAGTCTTCTATTAGAAGACTCAAAAAGGAAGCTGAGCCTGGAAAGAGGTATGATCTAGCTCTGGTCATACAATGTTAGAGTTTACCTGGCTGCTTGGTGCTGAATTGTGCTCCCTACCCAAATCGACATGTTGCAGTCCTTACCCCCAGTACTCCAGAATGTGACTGTATTTAGAGACAGGCCTTTAAAGATGGGGTTTAAGTTAAAAGAAGGTCATGAGAGTGGTTCTAATCCAATCTAAGTGGTACCCTTTAAAAAAAAAAACAGACCAGAACACAAAGAGATACCGGTGATGAGCACACAGAGGAAAGACCTTGTAAGATCATAGCAATAACGTGGCGTCTGCAAGCCAGGGAGCGAGGTCTCAGGAGAAACCAAACCTGCCAACACCTTGATCTTGGACTTCTTCCCTGCAGAACTGTAAAAAAATAAATGCCTGTTGTTTAAGCCACCCATCTGTGTTATTTTGTTACGGCAGCCCAAGCCAATTAAAGCACTAACGCAGGGTCACTTATATCACACTAGAGGCCCTATGCACAAAATTCACGCAAGACTAGGCCTTCCTTTCCGGGGCTGCCGGCACCTGCTTCCCTCTAGCACCTGGGACCCGGGCTTCCCTCCCAGCCCTGGCTTCGTCCAGAAGGACAGCCAGTCTAATTAGCATATCATGCCTTTATTATTATAGATACTTATTAATAAACAGTGTCTTGGGCCCTGTGCCCCACTCCAGATTAAATAAAAATTATGTGGGGAAGAGGGCAGAAATCTGAATTTTAAACAAGTACCCTCTCCCCCCAAAAAACAATGACTGTAAAGATTCTCATCTGCACTGATGATTGAGAGCCACTAGCCTTAAGACCAACACGCTCATTTTACAGATGTGAAAACTGAGTTTCAAAAAAGGAAAGTAGCATGTGGAGCAGGACTGCCAGCCAGGTTTCCTAATAGGGAGCTTGCTGCTCTACCCACTGCCCCAGTGGGGGCCTGGGAAGTGGGCTGATGGAAGTTAACTCCAGACTCAGTATGTCTGTCCACAATTCTGATTAGGCAATTGGCAGTGGTAGCTCCAATAACCTGTCTTGCTGAAACTGAGATTGAGAGTGTATGGGTGTGGTGGTTAATGGAGAGCAACAGAAAGTAAGTGGAGGAGCTTCTTAACTCTTTTCTTTTTTTCAGATAAGGTTTATTCTGGGAAGTGATATGAAATGAAGCTAGAGAGTTAGGCAAAAGCCAACAAGGCAGACCCTTTGAATTTTTGTCCTGAGAGCCTTAGAAGCCTTAGTGGGATTCTATGGGCAGGAGAAAAGAAATTACATAGAAGCCTGTGCACTACATGATTACTGGGAGGGCATAATAAGATTAGCATTTTAGAGATACTATTCTGGCAGCTGTGTGTGTGAGGGCAGAGGTGTGAAATGAAGGCAAGAAGGAGCAAGTAAGCAAAATTGGAAAGTGTTGCATTAATCAAGAGGTGAGATGAGAGGGTTTGAACTACGGCACTGGGAGTCAAGGTAGATAGGTGTGGGTGGACTCAAAAGATTTGAGTGAACAAACTTGAGGCCTTAATGAAAAATGAGGCTTGAGAGCAAAGGAAGAGCAAATGAGACTCTGAGTGCTCTAGTGAACCTTTGTAGGGGGTTGGGAGCTGGGGGTTGTTACTCAGCATCCATTGTCCCTTCCTTTGGTGGTATCACTCTCATCATATATATATATATATATATATATATATATATATATATATATATATTTAAATGGCCTCTCTACATGATTGTGTGTAGACCTGCTAAGATTATCAATCAAAGAAGGTGCCCTGTGAACCCTAGCTAAAGCTTGGTCAATTAGACTGTCTTCAGAAACTATAAAACTTGAGGAAAGTGATGCATGAATGTGGAAAAATAGCTGGTCTCTAGAATTCTTACGCTTTTGCAACATTCCCATTGATTCTGTATCTCCCAGGTAGTTTTACATTTCCTTTTTAAATTTTATTTATTTATTTTCCCCTTTTCATTGAATGTGTTCGGGTGACTGGTTAACAAAATGACACAGGTTTCAGGTGCACAATTCTACAACACATCACTTGCACACTGTACTGTGTGTTCACCACCCCATGAAGTTTCCATCAGGAGCTTCTTATCTTGCAGCCATGCATAGGCTGTGCCCTTCGCCATTGCAGCCCAGTCACATGGACTCCTAATTCTATAATGAGGTCCATTATAGCCTTTAAACTCTTCTTGCTGTGAGTGAAACTTGTTCTTCTTATTTTTCTTTCTGCCTGGCAAAGGAAAATAATTGAACACTATTGTTTATAATAACCTCTCATGTAATTAAAGGTATTGACTGATAAATTTCTAATTTTTCTTCTTGAACAAACAACTTATTTTCTTCTTTTTAATATATCTTTATTGACTTCAGAGAAGATAAGAGAGGGAGAGACAGAGATAGAAACATCAAGGATCCATACATCATGGATCAGCTGCCTCCTGCATGCCTCCTACTGGGGGATCAAGCCTGCAATGGGGCATGTGCCCTGACGGGGAATTGAATCATGACTTCCTGGCTCATAAATCAATCTTCAACCACTGAACCACACTGGCCAAACACAACTGATTTTCTTTAACCTTTTCACAAAGCCCATTTCTTTATCCTTTTATCAAGGTGCTTGTTTCCATAGCTGTCCAAATGCTCTCATATTATGGGACCCCAAACTAGTCACAATAAAAATTTAACACATAATTATTGAATAACTAGAGGCCTGGTGCACGAAATTTGTGCACGGGAGTGTGTGTCCCTCAGCCCAGCCTACACCCTCTCCAATCTGGGACCCCTCAAGGGATGTCCAATTGCCCATTTAGTCAGACATCCCTCTACAATCCAGGATTGCTGGCTCCCAACCGCTCGCCTGCCTGCCTGCCTGACTGCCTGCCCCTAACCACTTCTGTCAGCCAGCCTGATCACCCCTAGCCATTCCCCTGCCAGCCTGATCAATGCCTAACTGCTCCCCTGCCAGCCTGATTGCCCCTAACTGCCCTTCCCTGCAGGCCTGGTCACCCCAGCTGCCCTCCCCAGCTGGCCTGATTGCTCACAACTGCCCTTCCCTGCAGGCCTGGTCTCCCCCAACTGCCCTCCCCTGCTGGCCATCTTGTGGTAACCATCTTGTGTCCATATGGGGGCGGACATCTAGTGTTGGAGTAATGGTCAATTTGCGTATTACCTCTTTATTATATAGAATTATTATATAGGATTTTGCGACTAACAGATGGAATTATTTTCTTTTTGTTCCTTCCTTCCTTCTTAGCTATGAGGTCCTATGGTTTAAAAAAAAATCTATAAGAACAACAACAAGAAAAACTTGGGTCTTTACTCACAGAAAACCTGTCATCCAAAATGTTAGCTTATGAGAAATGTAGATGCATGGCATCATTCTTAATACATAATTACCAGTTTGAATTGACCTGGTCTCTCATGGCGTTATGTGGTTCTTTGCATGCCGTGCTCATTTTCTATCTTCTGATCACCTTGTCTTTACCTCAATCTTTTTTTTCTCACCTTTCATTTCAAAGCATTTTTTTTTCTTTTAAATAATGATAAGTTGTTGTCATGGAAAACCTCAGTCTGCTATTTACTTAGCTGTAAATAGCAGCGCTCCCAGACATTTGTCCCAGGCACATGAAAGTAGCGATATAAATAAGCAAGGGCCGGAATGAGGTCAGCCTGGACCTGTATTTAGTGATTTACCAGAACAGAACTGGATCCTGTCACTCAGCTGCCATATACGTGTGTATGTGTGTGTGTGTGTGTGTGTGTGTGTGTGTGTGTGTGTGTATAAACACATACATATGTAATTTAACATGGACCTTGGCATAAATAAGTGTTAAATACATGGTAGCAATTAATTGTGAGGAGAGGATGAGAAGGAAGAAGGGCAGGGAAAGGAGAAAGGGGGATGGGAGGAGGAGGAGGAAAAGGAAGAGGAGAGCATTTTCCAGGCAGCCAGAGTATGCTTTTAAGGAAAATGGAAGAATTTCTTAATGGACATGTCTGCAAGGGAGAAAAATGCTTGATTGGGGGGTATTTTCATGGCCCCTGTGCCGAAGGAGACTTAAGAATGCATTCATCTAAATGCCTAACCCTTGGGCTCAGGAAAGCTGGTGGCTAACATCATCAAACAGCCGCTCAAGCATCAGCTCTATTACCCAGGAGCCGCTGTCTGGTTTGCTGTTGGCATTGCTCTCACAAGAGTGTGGTCTCACCATCTCAGACTTGGAAGGGGCTGTGGAAACCACTGCATCCAATATTCCACCCACAGCACTGATAGTGCTGCCTCATGAGACTGTCGTGAGGGTTCATGGGTTAATATTTGCGAAGCACTGGGAGTCATGTCCGATGCACAATACAGCCTCTGTGTCAGTTAAATAAACAAACACCATTCACTCAAAGTGTGAGGCCCAATCAAGGTGCTGTACATATGTCATCATTAACCCTCTGCCCAGCCCTCACTCAGACAAGAGGAAGAGCAGCAAGATTACGTAACTCGCCCAATGCACACCTTTGTATGGTGCTGCGGGGCTTCAAACTCAGTATGATTTCAAAGTCCACGTTGCTCTTACCATGACGTGCCAGTGCCCTTGAAAAGAAGTCCTCCCTCCTGAACAGTTCCATGGACAGAGAACGTGTCCTTCTAAGAGTGGCTCGTTCTATAGATGGAAACAAGCTTATTTACTTTTAAAAAGTCTTCTTTATGTTGAGCCACTATTTGCCTCTATTGGTTTCCTCTCTTCGTGTTACACAGAGAAAATGTCTCGCTCTTCCCCTCCACAGGCTTCAGATCCTTGAGAACAGCTAACAGGAGGTAACACTCATCAAACCGGTTTCGCCACGGGAAAGTGACCACTCTGTGGGTTGGGTCAGAACAGGAACAGAGGGTCTGAGTGCCAGGCCACTGTGCACTGAGTTTTCCTTTCCAGCCGCTCAGGGGCCTTTCTGAGGACTGGCAATTGTTTCTGTGGTGCAATTGGGCAGAGAGATTCTTGCTAGATGGTTCTTGCTAGGTTTCATCTGCCAAAGACATAAGCTTTTTTTGTGCTTTTGTTAATCCTCACCTGAGGATATTTTTCCCATTGAAGAGAGAGAGTAGGGGAGGGAGAAACATTGATGTGAGAGAGACGTATCGATTGCTTGCCTCCTGCACATGGCCATGGATCAAACCTGCAACCCAGGTGTGTGCCCTTGACCAGGAATCAAACCTACCTATGACCCTTTGGCAACCCTTCCACGCACAGGGAGGCACTCTAACCATTGAACACACCGGCCAGGGCAGAGCCACAAGATTTAGTTACTAAGTGAGCTCTCAGCTCTCAAAGGGGATGCTAGTGCTGTTATGTTGGTGTCCAGTAGGGGTCGGCAGAGAGGCCTGCTGACTCCGGGAGACAGCAGCCAGGAGTAAGCATTAGTGAGCTCTCAATCAAAGAGAAGAAAGAAAGTTTACCTGTGCTGGCTGCTAACAGGATAGCGGTGATAAACAAGCCCTCTGGAAACAAACAGACTGGGTCCCAAACCCAGCTTAGCACCCGAATAACCACTGTCCTCAAGCACCCCTGCCAGGCCTGCCCCCATTGTCCATCTCTAAAAGGTGAGGATGATAATAATGGTTTCTACTCTATACACTTGTTTTAAAAAAGATTAACTAAGATAAATGTAGGTCAGGCATGTAGAAAAGTGCCTGGCACTCCACAAGTGCTCAAGACATATTAGGTATTTGAAAGTTTCACATACTCACAGGGACATTTGGAGATGCCACTTTATAGCTGAAGAAACTGAAGTTTATAAAATTAAGTAACTCGCCCAAGGTCACTGAGCTATAGGCCGAGGAGGGCAAATTCAATGTCTCTAAGGCCTGCTTTTCACCTACACCAGTAATCAAGAAACCTACACCCAGGGAAATCCGCTCCACCAGGGAGGGCAAGGGATATGGGAAGACAGGAGAGGGAACAGGAAAGAGCATAACACTAGACAAAAACAGGGAGTGCGAGGAGCAGAAGCTCAAATAAAAGCCTGATTAAAATAAAAAGGCTTGGATCCTGTGCCCCACCCTAGCTGGTTTGGCTCAGCAGATAGAGTGTTGTCCTGTGGACCAAGGAGTCCCGGGTTTGATTCCAGTCAAGGGCACGTACTTTAGTTGCTGGCTCCTCCCTGGCCTGGGTTCTGGTCAGGGTTTCTCTGTCTTTCCCTCTCTCTTCCAGTCTCCCTAAAATCAATGGAAAAATATCTGGGGGTGAGGATTAACAAACAAACAACAACAACAACAAAAGACACCTTTGTTGGCCTAAACCAGTGGTCGGCAAACTCATTAGTCAACAGAGCCAAATATCAACAGTACAACGATTGAAATTTCTTTTGAGAGCTGAAAAACAACTCTGCACACGGCCACGAAGTTTCAATCCCACTGTGCATGTGCGTCCGCATGTGGTATTTTGTGGAAGAGCCAAAGAGCTGCATGTGGCTCGTGAGCTGCAGTTTGCCAACCACTAGGCCAGTGATGGGCAACCTTTTGAGAGTGGTGTGTCAAAATTTGCAAAAAACCGAGCATAACTGGGGTGATGTGTCACTGCGAGAAAAAAACCATAATTTCGCGATATTTATAGTTTAAATTAAAAAATGTATAATTGTAATATATAACTGTATTTAATAAACCAAAAACTAATTATTTAACTTACCTGCTTAGTGACTTCTTTGTTCATCTGTCAGTTTCTTTTATTGGTCTTGATATTATGTAACTTGTGTGGGCTGCTGTGAACTAAGATAAGTGAGGGGGAGGGGAATTCTTTAACTAACCTGCCTATTAGTGACTTTTTTGTTGCTGAATTTCATTGGCTATTTTGCACACTTCAAGTCCAAGTAAGCGCTGCTAACTTCATCTGTCAATCTGTTTCTTTTGTTGGTTTTGATATTATTTAATGCTGAGAATAAGGTCTCACAAAAGTACGTAGAGGGGAAAATTGTGGGTAAAGCTATTGCTATATTTTTCAGGGTGCTGAAAGTGTCTGGTAATTGGTTCCAGGCACTCCAAATTTCCTGTTCGTAGTGGCACTCCTCTTGATTCTCCAAGCAGCACCTTTCCAGATTCTCAGGCTTTGACCTTAAATCGACAAACACCTGAGCCCAGATGCTGTCTTGAAATTCTGCAAGTTGCATCTCTAAATCATCAATTTGCATCCATTGGAAACCATTTAATTCCAAACTACTGTAGACTAGTACATCAGTATACCTAATTATTTTTATGGTCTGTTCTAGGCTTTTAAATTAATTAAATCTATCACTGAACTGATCAAGTAATGAGTCTAAAACATGCTGGTACTTTATATGCAAGGGTTCCATTTCATTTTGTACAGCTGCATTGGCCTTCTCAACATACTTTGTTACTCGAGAAAAATACTTATAAGTTTTAGTTTCTACATCTCTCTTGAGAATTTTAAGTTTACTTTCAAAAGCATTTATGTATCCAAACTTAACATCAATACTTTTGCCAAAACCTTGTAACTTTAAGTTCAGTTCATTAATATGATCAGAGAGATCTGTAAAAAATATCAGGGTGTTGATCCACTTATCATCATTGAGCTGAGAAAAGTTTCCCAGATCCTTATCCTCAAGAAATACCTTAATTTCTTCAAAGCACTCCACAAAGCGCTCAAGAACTTTGCCTCGGCTCAGCCAGCTTATATTATTGTACATCAGCAGTTCACTGTAAGTGGAGTCAACCTCCAGTAAAAGTACAGAAAATTCTTGCTAGTGAAAGGGGCGAGCAGCTATTAAATTAACTATTTTTGTAACAACTGACATTAAGTCGTTTAAGTCGGCGAATCCTGCCTTGGCACATAAAACCTCCTGATGGATAATGCAATGAAAAGGCACAATCAGATGTCCAATAGCTTCTGTAAACAATTTGACAAATCCGACTTTTTCCCCACCATGTTTGGTGCCCCAGCTGTCGTTACTGACACAACTTTAAAGATATCAATGCTGAGGTCACGGAGTCTTTGTATAACAACCTTACATATTTCGATTTCTGAGGTACTTGTTGGCACTAATACTAACTTTATCAACTCTTCTCTCATTGTGAGACCATCAAAATATTGACCAATAATGGCCAACTGAGCATGTGCTGTGACATCAGTAGTTTCATCAAGAGAGATCGAAAAATATTTACAATTACTTATGTCTCTCTTTAATTGATGTTGTACATTTGTGTTCAGTCTCATTATTCGATCTTTTATGATATTTCTACTGAGTGGTAACTCAGATATTCTCTTAATAATTGCATCTTTATTTTGCATATCATGAAATAGAACTGGTGCACATCTTAGGACAGTTTCTTTAATAAATTTCCCCTCACTGAGTGCTTTTCCATGCTGAGCTATGGAGTGAGCAATGCTCCAACTTGCAGGTGTTAAATTTGTAGAGCCTTTTATAAATTTAAGGATGGAATTAGATTGGCTCTTATAAATAATGTATTCCTTCCTTTCATCTTCACGTTTTTTCAAGAGCTGGGAATGATTAGTTTCAAAATGTCTATTTATACTCCACGTTCTGCTTACTACCATTTCAGTACATAGAACACAAAATGATCTGCCATTTTTTTCTGTAGTGCCATACATCTTGGTCCATGTCTCTTGAAAGGGTCAGCTACTGCTACTACCACTTCCTTTACTTAACCTTGGTTTTTTGTTTGTTTGTTTGTTTGTTTTTGGGTCCTCCATCAGGGGGGCAGTGACAGAAGATAGAATTATAGATAGCCTGTTAGCCCTGCAGGCAGTTAGGGGTTAACTAGCCTAACTGACCTCAAGATGATACACCTAACTGTCTTTTAGGAAAGGGCAGGGTTAATAAGCAGAAATAGGAGTTAATAAGGATGCACAACAGTAATAGTGGTGAAATGGAGTCTGTACTATGTTGCAAAATGGCGTTCCTTATATCAATTAAGATGGCTGCTGCTATTTCTAATGGTGGGAAATGGCACCCAGAGCACAGGCCCTCTCATCTCCCAGCCTCCCTCTCACTTATCTCAGTAATGATGGTCAATTAGAAATCCACCACACCCCAGAACAGTAGATTGCATCATGGTTGCTGTGGTTATGTGGTTGCTGGTAATGGCGATCACACGGCCCCCAGAGAAGCATCCCCTGCGGCATTCCGCTGCTCCCTGCTCTGCTGGCCAGAAGTGAGGTCAAAGATCCCCTAATGGCCTAACTGGAATTCCCAGAACTAGACGCTCTGTGCCTGAGTTCTGTTGTTTTGGCCTACAGACCTCCAGCACAGAGTGTCTACACTACACTACAGCAAATGTTTCCTCCTTGGCTACTGCACCTGACTGTGCAGTAGCCGGGAATGAAACATCCTTCTCGGCATGCGGCCCCATACTTCTCTGTATGCGATCGCAAGTGGCCGTGTGTCATCAAAAATAGCTACACATGTCAGTGCTGACACGAATGTCATAGGTTCGCCATCACGGCTCGAGGCCCTAGAGGAAACCATCACAAAACCTGGAGAGTGTGCTGTGCAGATAGCAGTAATTTGTTCCAGAAGGAACGACTTCCAAAGCCTCCACCTTACTGACTCCTTCATCCAGACGAGGTAGTAGTCTACATGCACCTGGTCGCCATGTCCAGAATTCCCCAGGCCCCGCTGCAGTACCCGCTGTCTAAGAGTACTCCAAAAGGTACCGAAGGGGATCAGAATCACCCCCAAAATATGCGACTTTGGTGTGAGGATTATTTTGAAGGGAAGGCAGTTCAGAAGCAGCAAACACAGAAAGAGCTCTTTCTTGTCTCTCCCCTTCTGCTGAAAGCAGGTCAAAAATGTCCTTTTGTGAAGGTGTCCCCCTCCTTCTCCTGCACCAATAGAACAGCCCTTATCACTAGAGGCTGAAAGTTGTTACCAAGATGAGCCTGCACAAACACACCTGACAAATAGCCGTTATCTTTCATCAGTTTCCCCCATTTGTCGACCTTCCTTCAATTTACTGTCCCAGACGCCCAATCCTTTTTCCTTTGTCTTGTCACTTCTCTTACATTTATTATCCTTTGTTAAAATGGGATAAGCCCCCCAGGTCTGACTGCCTCTTTGGGTCTTCATTTCTTTTCTGTGGAGCTCTGTCTCTGTGCATGTAAAATTTTTAATGCTAACATCAAATAAAATGTGTACGCCTTTCTCCTGTTAATCTATATTTTGTCAGTTTAATTCCCAGGCCCTACTTATATAACGGAAGAGGGTAGAGAAATAGTTCAAAGCATTTTATTGTGCAATTTTCAAAATCTTAAAAACCGACGTCCTGGGAAAGGCAACACACTGACTTATTGACTATCCTCTCGGACTGTAAATATTATCTATCTTGTTTACTTGCTGAAGTACCAGCACCTAGCCTGGCACTTAAATCAATGCAGGTGTTCATTCATAAATAACTAACTGAGACTGACATATTTTCTGAGAACAGAGTTCCTAGAGTCTAACTGATAGTAAGTGTTCAATACATGTGGAAATTAAACGATGTTACAGGAAGGGCACTTCAAGAAGACAGAGAGGATCGGGTTAGCAACCAATTGCATAATTTTATTGAACCAGTTTTGTTACTATTGCTCTTGGCTGTTTGTGTAAGATTTGCCTTCTCTGGTTTTCAGTTTTCAGGGAAAGAGTAATGAAAGTGTGTGTGTGTGTGTGTGTGTGTGTCCAAAGATTTTTGGAACTCATTAGTAAGGGACAATTTTAATAGACTGCATGACTGAGCAGGCCCACCATATTGCAAGGTTCAGTATTAGCATAACAGAACTAAATGCATATGTGGCACTGAACTTTAAAAGAGAGTTTTTAAGCAAAATTAAACTTTGCCCTAGGACATAGTCCAGCTGGTCTTCTGCACCTCCTGGGTTGGTGCATAATTCTGATGCAGTTAAAGAGTGTATGTTAACCTGAGCTTAGCAGATGTTGTATAAGTACTTGCACTGCCTTTGAGTGGGGGCCTCATCCTCCTGTTTTAATCTTTTCTCCCTTGTTTTCTTCTTTATGTCTCCCTGTTCCTTTTTCCTTTTATTCTTTTGAAAATATAACCTCACCTTGATGATTTTTCCTATTTATATACACAAGATCTTTTTTTAAAATATATTTTTATAGATTTCAGAGAGGAAGAGATAGAAACATCAATGATGATAATCATTGATTGGCTTTCTTCTACATGTCTCCTACTGGGGATTGAGCCCACAACCTGGGCATGTGCCCTTGTCTGGAATTGAACCCTGGACCCTTCAGTCCACAGGCAAATGCTCTATCCACTGAGCCAAACAAGTTAGGGCACACAACATCTACTCTAACAACAAGGAGCATTTATCCACTTATAAACTTTTCTCGAACCGCCTTGGGTTATGGTGTCATTGATGCTCCAAAATTATTCACTTCCCTTTCCTCAGAGAAACTTTTTCCTGGGTTGTATTTGGATTCTGAGTTTTTTTAGACCTGTAGAAGTGATTTCAGATTAATTGTAAACCAGGTCATCTGAAACTACAGTGTTTCTTTATTACCTCATATAGTAACACTTTGGTCACGTCAAATTTGTCGGATGGATAAAAATAACAAACAAGTAAATGATTGAAGAAAATGATAAGTAAGCAAAAGAAAACATTGTTTTTCTGGCTTTGCCACATACCCCTTATCAATAAAACTTAAATGTAGCAGAAACTCTACTACAAAACTTTTGATATTTTCCCCACCTTAACATGAATCTACTGGCCATAAATGAATCTTTGCTTGACTATTCAGAGTCGTAGTGTTCTCTGTTGTAATATAGAAATCTCCTTAGAGATTACTGAAGCACTGTATGCCAGAAACTCTGGGTTAGCAGGCATTGAGTCTGGAAGTCGGCTAGACTTGGTAGACTGTATCTTCTCCTTCTGTTAGCAGTCACAGCTGCCACTCTCAGCACCCTAGTGGAACAGGTTCCTTCTAATCTCTAGCTGGCTAAGAAACCATTCATTCAAGCGAGTTGTATTTGTGTCCGGTATAAGAGTAAATCAATTCTGAGTAAAGAGTTCCAAAGCTCTATTGTAAGAGAAGTGAAGGAGTGTCAGTTTCCTGATTTAAGAACATCTGTTTTACTTAATATTTGATTTTTCTTCTGAGTTTTTTTGTTTTGAAAGGGGGAGGTTTTATTTATTTATTTTGGCTTCATTCTAGATAACCTTTATTTCAGCTGCTTGAGTCTGCTCCCTAAATAACCTTTGACTATTCTTCTATCCCCAGGGCCAGTCCCAAGCCTTTTGTGGGAGCATATTTTGGTATTTCAAGAAGTATGTGATTAGAAGGTTAGATTACAAGAATTTCTGGACTGGGTTTTAAAATCCTGGTTTGGAATACAAAATCCACTTAATTCAGTTTCTGGATCATGGTATGGTTTTTTTTAAATATCCATTCACTTCCCTTGAAACGCCCTTATCCCTATCCTCAGAACTGATATGACATTGTGGCCTGTAACTTGGTGTTTTCTTTTTCACCTTCCCTGGTTAAAAATAAAATGGTTTAAAACACACACACACACACACACACACACACACACACATACACACACACAAAACTAACTCTTTTATTGAGGTTTCACTCAATTTGAACTCATGAAACAGGGACACAACTAAAGTTTCTTTCTGAAAGATTACTAATTAGGGTAAACAAAGTTGCAAGAAGAATATTGAAGATTGAAAAGTAAAAAAAAAATGGTGAGGGCATCAAGACAGAGCCATCAAAGTGGCTGCATACATAGCCACTGTGCTACCTGACAAATCATTGTCAGCTCCAGCCATGATACCACTCCCCCTCCCCCAGCACACCCACCTGGCAGAGTTGTTGTCTGCTTTGAGCTACTATTGGTATTTAGGAGTATTAAAACTGCATTTCTGTGAAAACATTCCAGAAGTCAGACATTTCTTCTCCCCAATTAGTCTCAACCAGCAAGGTTGGGCAGAACAGCCCAGAGAGAGAACTGGAACCAGAGCAACGCCACGCATGCACTTTACTCATTTTCCTTTTCATTGTACAAAAGGAGAGGAATTCTAATCTTTCAATTTGCCTGATGTATCCTGACAGCACGTGCTCCTCACTGCTCTGATAAAGATGCTGAGTCCCAGGACAGTCCTCCATGGGCGCCATTAGCCATTTCTCCTACTACTTCTATATCATGGCGTCCTCCACAGATAATTATCCTTACAGAGATAAGGCAGGCTATATTTGAAGAATTTCTTATGTAGTTCATTTGACATAATGGGTATACTGCAGGGGAGGTGCATCTTAAAGTATTATTATCAGGAGAATATTTCCCAAATCCCTAAGTCATGAGGCTAGAAACAGCAATTTAGAAAGAGTCGAGCAAAAAGTCTTTATATGTGCATTTCATGAAATGGATTCTACTTCATGAATTTCAATGTGGCAGGATATTCACTCTGCTGTCCTGCCCTTACCAAGATGCTTGTTATAAAAAAGAAATATGCATGACGGTGGAGGATGTTGCGTTATTAATGACTGTGTTCTACACTCTGTGAAATACTTCACTGGAATGTTGTCACCTGCGAGAAAGATATGCACAAACTTTCTTACCTAAATTATCTTGCCGAAGACACTGAGAACATGCAAACTCCACAAATCCTCAAATAAAAAGCCAGTTTAACAAGCCACTGTGTCCTTAAATTTAATGTAGGAATAAAATATCGGGACCCTGACATCTATGGATGATCCTTCTTTAGTGAATTGCAAGGTATTTCTCTTTATTAATTGCTGCATGAACTTACTTTTCAATAAGCAAAAGCTGTGTAAAAAGCCAAGTGACTTATACTTTTTTAGTGTGTGCATTTATGATTGGTGGATGAGGCATTGTTGGTAGTAAAAAAATGCATAGTGTTAGTCAGGCTCAGGGTAATGTGCAGGAACTCTATAGAAAGGCCAGAAATGCCCCTCTTAAGGAGAAGAGATGGTTGTGTATTTGTGAAAAGAATATGTGTGCCTCCTTCCTCAGACTAACCACTCTGTCCCCCGAGCTCTTGATTGCACCTCGTCCAACCTCTTCCAGGATTTTTAATTTTTAATATTGTCAGTCTCTCCTTTTTCTTATTGGCCCCTCCTTCTTGGTGTATAGTTCTGCTCGGATCTGTCTCCTGAAAAAGCCTTCACTGCCCTGGCCAGTTTTGCTCAGTGGGTAGAGCATTGGCCTGTGGACTGAAGGGTCCTGAGTTCGATTCCAGTCAAGGGCACATGCCCAGATTGTGGGCTCAATCCCCAGTAGGGGGCATGCAGGAAGCTGCCAATCAATGATTCTCTCTCATCATTGATGTTTCTATCTCCCTCTCCCTTCCTCTCTGAAATAAAAAAAAAAAATGTTTTTTTTTAAAAAAAGCTTTCACTTGTTCTTGGTGGTGGTCAAACTATTATCATACTTGGTCGTGGCCTATCCTCGGGTGAGAATTTAAAAAAAGACGAAGAACAGCTCTCTATCGTCCACAAAATAAAACCTGAAGCACTGCTCACTTTCTAGGTTTATGTTCCTCATTCCCTCTCGATGAATCTTTTCCTGCCGCCAAATTGATCTCCTTACTTCCCCTTGATAGTCCTGTTCTTAGCCACTCTACCTATTCATTGACACTGTGTCCCATCTTTCTGTTTCCCTGATCCGTTTCTGATCCATTTATTCAAATCCAATACATCCTAGAGAGCCAGTTCAGACTCCACATCCTCTGACTTATTTCTCAGCTGGAAATGATTGCTATTTTTACTGTGCAACTTCCTAATTAGGGCCTTCTCTTGACATCTCTTTTCTATCATATGTGCCAGAAGGCTGATCCTGAAGACTCTTTCTCCACTTGACATAAGACAAAACTATAACACAGTTTCATTTTTAATAGAACTCAGTCAGCGTAAAAAAGGAAACAAGTCTCACATACTGTTGAAGGGTACATTCTAACAAATAAAATGCATGAATCATATGAAGTTTTATAACCACCTCTCTTATAAAATGAGTTGGACTTCCCTTGGCCTTGTTCAGTGCAAATGATTCAGCTAACACAGCCAGTGAGGTCAACAGGGCTAGTGTGGTCTGGCTGGTGGGAGTGGGGATGCAGAGATGTTCTATCTGTTCAGGATATTGCTTGCATGTGGAGAGGGATGGAAAAATAAGTAAATAGATTGAGGATTGTGGGAGAGAAGAAGACTAGAATAAACCCATGGTGGTGATTCATTGGAATTCGAAGTATCAATGAAGCAAGGATTGAGATGGAGTTTTGGATGTAGGATATACATTGAGTGGACAGATTATTATGATCTCTGAATGCATAATAATCTGGCCACTCAGCATATATATATATGATTAGATGCCTGGTGCATGAATTCATGCCTGGGTGGGGTCGAGCCAGCCTGGCCAGTGTAAGGGGACATGGGCAGTTAGCCGACCTGCCTGCTGGTTGAACTCCTGGTCGAGGGGACAATTTGCATATTAGCCTTTTATTATATAGGTTACACACTGAGTGGCCAGATTATTATGCATTCAGAGATCATAATAATCTGGCCACTCAGTGTATATTAGGGACCAAAACATGTGGAAGGAAATAGGTTGGGTAGAAGGAGATGCTAAACTGCAATGTAGGCCCCAGAAAGTCTTGGTGAACTCCACTCTGGAGCATACGTGGCCTATCAGAGTTGTTCCTATTTGTGCTAAAATGATCAGACTTATATGTTTTCCTCAGTCAGTCATTCGTTGTGGCTTGGCTGCCCCAGGAAAGATGTGATATTGGGCAAGGCAGTTCTCTACAAGTCCTTCCTTGAGGGGGGATTTCAATGGTACATTTTCAGATTCCACCCCAATACATGTGTGAATGCATGTGTATATATCTGTGCATGTACATACATATGTTTTCTAGCTCTGAGAAGGTCAAGAAGCAATGAAAGCCCAGTAGATTGAGCACATACACTACCCAGATACTGGCTGCTAAACAGTGTTCTCTGCTCAAAGGAACTAAGCCTCCTCAGAAAATCACCAATTCCAGGGCTGATGCAGGGAAAATACAGGATGAACCTGAAATACGTGGTGCCGGTAAGGAAGAAATTGATCCCAGAATGATGAGAAGCTGTCAAAAGAACACAGGCACCACCTTAAAGAGGCCCAATCTGGGCAAGTCTGCAATGTTTCAGCATTAAAACAAACAATGAGAGGAACAAATTATAACCGAATGAATAAACTGGTTATCCATGAGTCCACAGTAATAGAAGTAAAGAAAGTGGGGAAAAGAGGAGGGTCTGCCTTACAATCGGATGACAACTAATAAAGTCTTGATGGAACTAAATAGTTATTTGGCAATCATACTAAGAAAAATTGATTCAGGCAAGAATCACCAATGGGCCAAACCAGTTTGGCTCAGTGGATAGAACATTGGCCTGCGAACTGAAAGGTCCCGGGTTCGATTCTACAAGTCCTTCCTTGAGGGGGGATTTCAGCACATATACTCAAGGGCATGTACCGTGGTTGCGGGCACATCCCCAGTGGGAGATGTGCAAGAGGCAGCTGATTGATGTTTCTCTCTCATCAATGTTTCTGACTTTCTATCCCTCTCCCTTTCTCTCTGTAAAAAATCAATAAAATATATTTTTTTAAAAAAGAATCACCAATGGATCTAAAACTAGCAAGCAATAGCTTAAGGAATAAGTGACGTCTCAAAATATCTCTGCATACAATGCACATTAATTATTTATTAATTTATAAAATACAATTTATCTTTACAGGGGAGAAAACGAGTTAGACACCAACTTACAGCATGATAACAGAATGGCACATCTCTTCTAGTATCTCTAGTAATGAGACAAATAATCATCACGTGCCTCCTGCCATGATACATGGAGAAGAACATAGCATCACTTCTGTGGCATTCCTGCCAAAAAGTGAATAAACTGGAACTACATATGAGAAAGTACCAAACAAACCAAAAATGAAAGGCACTGCTACAAAGGAACGGGCCCAAACGCTTTTCAAAAATCATATTGTGGTCATGAAATACAAGAAAAGACTGATGTAATCAGTGACAGTGGGCAGTGGCTCATACACTCTAGAAAATCAATTGCATGCCTCTCTTCCTAACTCTGCAGTTCAGTGACAGTGATATCAAGTTGGTGCCTTGCAACTGGCTGGAATGGGAATATTTACACCATAAAAAATTGGCAACCACTACAAACCAGGGCCTTTTTTAAAAAAAAATTCCAGTGATCCAGTTTGGCAGCACATCACTGGAATGGGTCCCAACTAAAGGAGAATAAAGAGACATTACAACTAAATGCAACATGTGATCCTTGATTTGATCCTGGAACTGTAAAGGGAATTATTAGAACTATCAGAAAAATTTGAATGGGCTTTGAGGACTAGATAGTATTGTATCAGTATTTATTTTCTGATTTTGATGGCTGTACTGTGGTTATATAGGACAACTAGAGGCCTGGTGCACAAATTCGTGCACGAGTGAGGTCCCTCTGCCTGGCTGGTGATCAGGGCCAATAAGGGGAGGAACTGTGGGAGAGTGGCTGGCCAGGGGAGGTTGGCTGTGGGAGTACACTGACCACCAGGGGGCAGCTCCTGCATTGAGCGTCTGCATTCTGGTGGTCAGTGTGCATCATGGCAACTGGTCGTTCGGTCCCTTAAGATTTTATATATATACTAGAGGCCTGGTGCACAAAATTCATGCACTGGGGGGTGAGTGTCCCATGCCTCTCGCAGTTCTGGAGCCCTCAGGGGATGGCCGACTGACAACTTAGGCCTGCTCCCCATCCTTAGCACTACTGTGGAGACTGGAGAGGCTCCCACCACCTCTGCTGGGCTCACCAGTGAACCTAGCTTAAGGCTTCTGGTAAGCAGTGCTCCCCCTGTGGGAGCACACTGACCACCAGGGTGCAGCTCTTGCCTTGAGAGACTGCCCTCTGGTGGTCAGGGCAAGTCACAGCAACCAGTTGTTCTGCAGCTAGGTCAATTTGCATATGAGCCTTTTATTATATAGGATATATGCTTTTCTTTTTAGGATATAGACATTGAAGTATGAGGGGGTAATGAAAAATCATATCTGCAACTTATTATGAAAGGTTCCAAAACACCTGTGTATATAAATATGTATGGAAAAAGAGAGAATGGCAAGGCAATTGTGGTAAAATGTTAATACCACATTAGGGATTAGGGAATGGAGTGATGGCTACATGAGAGTCCTTTGTACTACTACTCCTGCATTTTTTCTATTAATTTGAAATTATTGCAAAAGTTGTATTAAAGAATTTTGTTTTAACCAAATGCTTTTGAGTAGGTCTGTAGCTCTCCTCTTCTGCTGGGTGGGCTGGGAGTTCAGCACCTTTCACATCACAACAGAGTTAGAGAGCTACTAAAGGAGGAAGCAGTGAGTGTGCAGTAGTTCCCCCTTATCATTGGGCTGGGTTCTGAGACCCCCCCCCAGTGGATGCCTGAAACCTCGGATAGTACCGAACCCTTTATGTACTATGGTTTTTCCTGTACATACCTTTTCACTCAAAGGAAGCGCTCTACAGCTTTTCTTTGTCACATCCAAACTACCAGCACCTCTACACTAGGGGTTGGGCCATTTCTTATTAGGTAACATAAGGGTGACTGAAGCTCAAACACTGTGATACCACAGCAGTTCAGCTGATAAACCAGATGTTGGCTTTTATGTATGTGATTAAGGGAGGGGAGCATATGCAGCCTGGAAACGCAGGACAAAGGGGCGAGCCACGTCCCGCCAGTCGGAGCCAGACACGTGAGATTTCATCACGCTACTCACAATTGCACACAATTTAAAACGTATGAATTGTTTATTTCTGGAATTTTCCACTTAATATTTTTGGACAGTAAATAACTGAAACTGCAGACAGTGAAACTGGAGATAAGAGACTACTGCAGCAAGTCTCCATTTGGGACACTATAACTCAATGCAATATCTACTGAGCTGTTGCGCCCTCGTGGGTCTGTGGAGAAGTGGGAACACTTTTTTCATTTCTCTCCTCAGAAACTCAAAGATTCATGGATAATGCAAGAATGTGACTTCACCGCTATTGCAAACAGTGAAGATGAAAGCTAAATTAGCCAGTCAGAGAAAGATAAGTATCACATGATCTCACTCATTTGTGGAATATAATGAACAGAATAAGCTGATGAAAAAAATAGATCCAGAGACCTAGAACCCCGGAACAGACTAATGAATATCAGAAGGAATGACGGGAGGCAGGGGAGTGGTGGTTAAGAGGGAATGATTACCCGGGAACTTATATGCATATATGCGTATGCGTGGACACAGACGATAGGGTGGTGAAGGCTTGGAAGGAGAGGGCACAGGGTGGGCAAAATCAATGGTGGAAAAAAACACATAAAAAAAACAAAGGGAATATCTGTAATACTTTCAGCAATCAAGATAAATTTTTTAAAAATCTTCATTCGTCTAAAATAATAAAAATGAGAACATGGTAAAAAGCAAGGGGAAAAAGCGCTTTTTTAATAAGCAAAATAAAATATTAAGTATTAAGATATTGGTAGTGTGATGTTCTGAACTCTCTTTACTATTAAATATTGTTTTAAATATTGTTTCTTAAAATGCTAATAGGTTGTTGATTTTAAAAAATTAGGCATTGAACCTCTAATAATTAATATTAAATAATTCATTTAAAAATAATGAGCAGAGATCACATGGAAAGCAATAGGTTTTGTTTCAAAGTTATTCGTTCTTCTTTCCTCCCTCCCTGCTTCCCTCCCTCCCTTTTTTTCGCGGCCAATAAGCTCTGTGTGTGTATACAATGCTCCCAAACAGATCAAGCGCTCCTTGAGGTAGGGATTATGGTTTATTTACACTTTTGTCCCCATAGGTGCCTGGGCTGCTTGATGAGACAACAGTGCTGAAAAAGACAGCCAGTACCTTGTGGACAGTAACCTGAACTGTCACCATAGTTGATCTGAACGTCAAGATGGAACCCAGTCCTAACAAAGAGTCCAGGTTGCCCTCATCTCCCATCGTCACAAAGCAGTTCACAATAGGCTGCAGGGGCCTGAGGGGCTTAGCAACATTTGTATCTTGAACTGTTGAATACTCTGAACCTGACATTTTAAAGGGTCATGCTGTGTTTCTCTTTAAGGAAGATTAATAATGCCAATCACGAGTGTCTATGCCTGTTTATTTGTTTCCAGGTAACTTTCATCTCTTCCTTAAGGTCTAAAAGAAGCAGACAGTTCAGAACACGGATCATTAACAGGGCCTGTGCACTGTAAGTGCAATTGTGAGAAAGCAACCAGTCCCTGGTGGGGACCCGGGACAGCTGCTGGGCTGGCATCCATGCTCTCTGCTTCCCTCTGTGCTTTTTCCCAGCCATGGGCATGGGTATGCATAACCAGGTGGCCTTGGGCTTGGCCACCAAGGGTAGCATGTCCAGTAAAAATGAATAAAACTCACACTAACAAAGTATGGGAACTATTTTAAACTCATAAATACATATGTGAAATCAACTTACGTTTTTAAAAATCTTTTAAACAAGCTTTTTTCCTGCATTTTGGTAACTCCTTAGTAACATTGCAACTCAGGTGCTTTTGCAAATAAATCAGCTTTTATGGAAATGTTATGTAGAGAGCAGGAAGAAACCTCCTGTGCTGTCACCTCTCCCCTCTCTTAGATGTTTCCTCCTTTCCACCAAAATATTGTACTCAAATTTACTAATAATTAAAATTTTTAATTGAGGCATATTTTATATACAGTAAAACTAATGACTAAAATGTTTAATTATTTTAATTACATTTAAAAATACAATAGCAGCCTTAGCTGGTGGCTCAGTGGATATAGTGTTGGCCTGGGCCTAGGTCTGCCCAGGTTGAGGACTCGATCCCCAGTAGGGGGCATGCAGAGGCAGCCAATCAATAATTCTCTCTCATCATTAGTGTTTCTCTCTCTTCCTCTCCCTTCTTCTCTAAAATCAATAAAAATATGTTTTTTTTTAAAAATAAAATAGCAAAAGGGATAAATTCAGGGATATTGGAATTTATCATCTAATATACCATCCTTCTGTAATCTCAACACTTCTCCTTTTCCCTAAATATTTATACATATTAACTAGGAATGTGTTGCAAATACAGTGTACACTAAATTGTTGCTTTATATAAGCAAGAAAGCAAAAACTGTGGAGTATAACCATTTCAGCACACCCTGGGGATTTAATTTTAAATGTTTAATCAGGTGTTTTACACATATTCTAAATGTGTCTAACTTTTAATTTTTTTTCTATATTAAAATGACCCTTCCCTGTCCACTTTCTGTAACTGGTTATATTTAGTACCACTTAAAACAACTTTTAATTACATACTGTCAATCAAAATGTTGATACTGTGGGCTGTGGTTCAGACCCAGAGAAGAGACCAGTCTTCAATTACCATTGCGTGGTTTCTAATTCCACTTCCAAAGTTTAACCTCACCTGGAGTGACAAGATGTAAAAAAAAAATAAAAAAAAATTTACATTTCACATTTAGCACTTACAGTCTAAACTGCACAGGAACACACTGGTAATCCGACTCCATTGTTTCAATCCTAAACATAACAGTAGTGGACCATGGAACTAATGGAGAGAATTAGTCATGGCTTTTTTGATATTCGTGAAAGGGAGAGGTAATCTTGCTGCAGTGACAGCCTTTACAGGGAGCCCAGCCTCTGACTGTGAAACCCATTCCCATGTGATTTCTTCCTAACAAGCCAGAAAGCTGCTTTAATCTTTAAACATGAAGCATTGTGCTTATAATATCAAAGGTAGGCACGTTCTCCCACTGAGGTTCAAAAGCAGAGAATAGTAAGAACCAGGTTGTTAATGTCAGGCTGGTGTCAGCTCTGAAATCACTTTTCATTTGATTGAGCCATTTTATCCTCAGAACCACTTTGTTCTGTTCAGCTGTATTTCCTCCAGCCCCTAATAGTGAGTGACACACCCAGTGCTTCCCAGGGGTTTTCTTGTCAGAAGGTAGAGCCCCTGTGTAATAGACATGTTATTTCATAGCCAAACTCACATAGCCCAGAATTAGCCAAGGACTCTGTGCCTGTGGAGCCGCAGGCTCACTCTCCCAGCTGACCTTCAGGCACTGACACTTCCCAGCCCAAGGTGGGGAGTATGTCCGTTCCCACTAAGCTAAGCCCCCGGCATGCCAGACTTTGCTGTTTGCCTGGAGGGACCTGCAAAATGCTAGGTTTCAAAATTTTTCATAATTCAGTTGCACAGTGTGAGGAGTCACCCTGTAGAGAGTATCTTACCAAAAAGAGAGAAGTGAGGCTTCCCGTCAGATGGTGAGTAAGTAAGTGTGCAACTCAAATCCTCCCACAACCACATCAAAATTACAAATAATTTTAGAACAACCATCATTCAGACCTGCTTGAAATCTACCCATACAGAAGTCCTACAACTAAGGATGTAAAGAAGCCACATGGAGACTGGAAGGAGGGGCAGAGACATGAATTGGCCTGGTCCCACACCCACTTGTGGCAGTTAAAAATTAGGAGGGATATCTTGGCTGCAGAGGTTCCCTGTGAGGAGTGAGGAGTCACAGATCCATGTCTGGCCCTCCAGCCCAGGGTTCAAGTGCCAGGATGAAAAGTCCCCATAACTTCTGGCTGTAAAATCCAGCAGGGATTGAGGCTGAGGAAGATGGAGGGCTGCTGGAGTCCCAGGCAGTTCCTCTTAAAGGGCTCACACATGGGTTTACTCAGACTCACTCCCTCTGAGTTCCAATGTTAGGGCAGCAGCTCAAAAGGCACCAGAGGTATACAGGGCGAAACTGAATTGTCAGGCATCAGGGGAAAAACTGGAAGCTCATCTTTTCCCAAATAGAAGTACTGGCAGAGGCCATTGTTCCATTTCTGAGCCCTCCCTCCCCCACAGAGCCGGCAGGAGGTTACTATATCTGAGTCACTATCAACCTGGATCTCATTGTTCACTCCATACTGGTGACTCCCTGAGGCCCTGCCCCACCAACTTTCCAGTCCACCCAAGCTGTGTCCAGTAGCTTTTTCATACAAACAGCCCATCAGGGTTAATACCTCAGACTTTCTTAAAATCTCTCAAACAATTAACATCTGGCATCATGTTCTGTAACTATCACTAAATGGCCCTAGGCTTTGCCCTGTGGCAGCCGGCCTTGGTTTGCAGCTCAGCCTTGCCTGGACACCTCCAAGCCCAACACAAGTAGCAGCCATCTGCAGATCACTTTATAGCTCATGCCAGATGGCTCCAGACAGAATACAGGTGGTGGCTGACCTTGGCCTGCACTTCCAGGGATGCCACAGAGCCAACACACCTGGTGGACAGCTTCATACCACATCAGAAGACCACCCAACAATCTCCGCAAGTGACACGTACAAAGGCCAAACTCAGCAGGCACTAGAGACCATGTGAAGTAAGTCCTACTCCATGGAGTAGGCCACTGCAGTTGATCCTCCACAATGGTTGCAGCCAGTCTTTGCAGCTGAGAAGCCTGGGGATAAATCCCTCCCATTGATGTGCCAATAGCAATCTAGGCTTGAGCACAGTAGGAGGATGTACACAGCCCACACGGGGAGTATGGGGAGGGGGGGCACAACTGGAGTGGCTAACTTGGGGGAATGGGGAGGCTGCCACTGTACCTTACAAGACACCTACTAAATAAGGCCACTATACCAAGCCCAGGAGATATAGCTGCTCTACCTAATACATAGAAACAAACACAGAAAAACTGCCAAAATGAGGACACAGAGAAACATGTCCCAAATGAGAGAACAGAACAAAACTCCCAGTAAAGAATTAAACAAACTGGAGACAAACAATCCACTAGATTCAGAGCTCAAAATATTGGTTATAAGGATGCTAAATGAACTTAGGGGAAGAGTAAATGAACTTAGTGAGAACTTCAACAAAGGGGTAAAAAACATAAAAAGGGAACTAGAAAACATAAAATAGAATCAGTTAGAAATGAAGAACACGCTAGAAGGAAGCCCAGCTGACATGGTTCAGAGGTTGATCATTGATCTATGAATCAGGAGGTCATGGTTCAGTTCCTGGGCAGGGCATATGGTTAGTTGTGGGCTCAATTCTCCAGTGGGGGGTGTGTAGGAGGCAGCTAATCAATGATTTTCTCTCATCATTGATGTTTCTATCTCTCTCCCTACCTCTCCGAAATCAATAAAAAAATATTTTTTAAAAAGAATATATTACAGGGAATCAACAATGGAATAGATGAAGCAAAGGATCAAATCAGAGATTTGGAAGATAAAGAAGCAAAAAATTAAAATGAAAAAGAAATACCCAATCAGGACAGCAAAAGAAAAAAAGAATCCAAAAAAATGAGAATAGCATAAGGAGCCTCTGGGACAACCTCAAGTATATACACATTCACAGCATTGGTGGGGGGGGGGGGGTGCCATAAGGAGAAGAGAGAGAGCAACAAATTGAAAACCTATGTGAAAAAATGACAGAAAACTTTCCTAATCTGGTGAAAGAAATAGACATACAAGTCCACGAAGTGCAGAGAGTACCAAACTAGAATGAAAAGTGGCACACACCAAGACACATCATAATTAATATGGCAAAGGTTAAAAACAGAGAATCTTAAAAGCAGCAAGAGAAAAGCAGTTAGTTACCTATAAGAGAGCTCCCATAAGACTGTCAGCTGATTTCTCAACAGAAATTTTACAGGCAAGAAATATTCAAAGTGATAAAAGTATGCACTTACAACCTAGATTACTTTACCCAGCAAAGCTATCATCTAGAATCAAAGGATAAAGAGCTTCCCAGACAACAAAAAGCTAAAAGAGTTCACCTCCACCAAACCAGTATTAATGAAATGTTAAAGGGTCATTTTTAAGAACAAGGAAAAAAAAATATGAACAATAAAATGGCAATGAATAAATATCTATCAACAATTGAATCTAAATATACCCTATATAATAAAGAGGTGATATGCAAATTGACCCTCACATCCTCACATCGTCACAAGATGGCCACCCCCATGTTGTCACAAGATGGCTGCCCCACATCACAAGATGGTGCCACAAGATGGCTGCCATCACGACATCACAAGATGGTCACCCCCACATCATCACAAGATGGCTGGCAGGGGAGGGAAGTTGGGGGAAACCAGGCCTGCAGAGGATGGCAGTTGAGGGTGACAAGGCCAGCAGAAGAGGGCAATTGGGGGTGACCAGGCCAGCAGAGGAGGGCAGTTGGGGGCAATTGGGCAGGCAGATGAGGGCATTTGGGACAATTGGGCCAGCAGGGGAGCAGTTAGGCATCAATTAGGCTGGCAGGGGGGCAGTTAGGGAGTGATCAGGATGGCAGGCAGAAGCTTTTAGGGGCAATCAGGCAGGCAGGTAGGTGAGTGGTTAGGAGCCAGCAGACCCAGATTGTGACAGGGATGTCCCAGATTGGAGAGGGTGCAGGCTGGGCTGAGGGACATCACATAATGCATGAATTTTGTGCACTGGGCCTCTAGTATATATGTAAATGAGTAAGAACGGAAACAGACTCACAGACATAGAGAACATTTTTACAATTACCAGATAGGATGGGATTTAGTGGGGTGAGTAAAAAAGGTAAAAGAATTAAGGAGTACAAATTGGTAGTTACAAAATAGTCATAGGGATATAAAGTAAAGCATGGACAATATAGTCAATAATATTGTAATATCTATGTATAGCGTCAGATGGAAATAAGACTTATCAGGATGATCACTTATTAAGTTATATAATGTTTAATCACTGAGTTGTATACCTGAAACTAATATAATAGTGTATAGCCTATATAATAAAAACCTAATATGCTAAGTGTACAGTTGAGCAGTCAGCTGTTCAACCAATCCTATCTAATAAAGAGGGAACATGCTAACTGACTGCCACACCCTCACAAAGATGGCGGTGCCCACAGCCACAAGATGGCAGCACCGAGTCCCCTCGGCCCCACTGGGGTGGCAGGCACACCCACAGTCAGGCCCACCTCTCAGCGTCTGGCCACTCGAGCACCTGCCTCTGAGTCTCCCAACCCCCTCAGCCTCCCAGCCACCCAGGGCCAACCTGAGGCACAGGCAAGCCTCAGATGGTGGCTGCCCAGCTTCCCAGGGCTGCCCAAGGCTCAGGTAACCAGGGCCAGCCAAGGCTTGTGCTGCCGGCAGTGGCAGCAGCAGAGATGTGATGAGGTATCACCTTCCCCTGATCACTGGGTCGCCTCCCACCCCTGAGGGCTCCTGAACTGTGAGAGGGGGCAGGCTGAGCTAAGAGACCCCCTCCAATGCATGAATTTTCATGCATTAGGTCTCTAATCAAAGCATAATATGCTAATAGTACACTAAGGCCTCTCAACCACTCACTATGACGTGCACTGACCATCAGGAGACAGGTTATCTTGCTGCTGGGGTCTGGCCAATTGGAACTGGGTGAGATGGGCCTTACATGCCCTGGAGCCCTCCCACGGCCCCTCCCTAAATGGCCAACCTCCTGTGTCCCATCCCAGCCCCAATCGTGCACCGGTGGGGCCTTTGGCCTGGCCTATGCCCTCTCACAATCTGGGGCCCCACAGGGGACGTTGGAGAGCCAGTTTTAGCCCAATTCCACAGGCTAGGCTGATGGACCCCACTAGTGTACAAATTCGTGCACCAGACCTCTAGTCTATCCTATATAATAAAAGAGAAACATGCAAATTTGACCATACCTTTGCTCCAGATTGGCTATGCTACCAGCCAATCAGGAGCAGGGGTGGGGCCAAATGGCACGAGCACAGGGCCTGGGGGTGGAGATGAAATGGAGGTGGCGGTGAGCACCCAGCCCCCGGGTGCTGTGTGGGGAAGCAGTGGTGGCAGCAGGGAGTGCCCAGCCCCCGGGCACTGTGAACGGAAGTGGTGGCGAGCCCACAGCCCCCAGGGCCAGGTGGTTGCAGGCAGCTGGGGTTGAGCTGAGCAGGGCGATGGCTGGATGCCCAAGGCCCAAAGCCAGAGGCGAGGCTTTAGGCCTAGGGCAGGCTGGGGGTGAGCCATCAGTTGGACATCCCATGAGGGCTCCCAGTATGTGAGAGGGGGCAAGTTGGGTTGAGGGACCACCCACCCTCAGTGCACGAATTTCATGCACGGGGCCCCTAGTATATATACATAAGCCTAAGTGACTGTTATGACCGGTTACTATGACATGCATTGACCACCAGGGGAAGACACTCAACATAGGAGCTGCCCCTGGTGGTCAGTGCACTCCCACAACCAACCTCTCATGGCCAGCCAACCTCCCGTGGTCTCTTTCCCCTGCCAGCCGGCTCAAATCAGCCCCAGTCGTGGGCCAAGCCAAGAGACCCATTCATGCATGAATTCATGCATTGGGCCTCTAGTCAACTATAAATGAAAACTGAAAAATTTTTAAGTAAAAGAAACCCCAAAAACTGTCAACAATAAATAAAAGTAAAAAAAAATAAAATAAAAAAGAACTTCTCGGTAGGCCTGATTACCCTACTTAAAATTGCAACAATTTATTTTTATAGACAGTTACTAAAGACGACTCTCAATGTAGCTCTGGTCTTTTAATATGAGCTGTTCTGTGACTTGCTTGTAACCAATGGCATGTATCAGACGTGACAAATCCAGAACATCTGAGGTTAAGTCAGAGGAAACTTTCTAATTTCTTTCTTGGTTCCTTGAAATACTGGCTTTCAGATGAGAACACTGTGAACTCGGCCTCCATACTGTGATGCCAAAGTCACATAGAGAGGCTGCCTTGTCGGCACTTTGGTCGATAACCTCAGCCAAGCTTCGACTGCTGGCCATGTGAGTGAGCCATCCTGAAGCTCCAGCCCCCACAACAACCCTGGCTAATATCTCCCTGCAAGTACATGAGAAACCCAAGTGAGAACCAACTAGCTGAGCCCCATTAAAACACAGTACTATAGAAGATAATAATAAATTATTTTAAGCCTTTTAGTTTCAGAATAATTTATAATCAAGGGTGACTGGAAATCCCCTTTGCCTTGTTTAATTTCCAATCCCCTGCTCTATTTTTCTTTTTCCCTTGAGCATTTATTATTCTTTAACATATTATATGATTTGCTAATTTTTATGCTTAGTATTTTATCTTTTGTTTGGCTGTCCCTACCAGAATAAAAACTCTAAGAAGGTAGGGAGAGAGAGAGAGAGAGAGAGAGAGAGAGAGAGAGAGAGAGAGAGAGATGAAACAGAAAATAATTCTCAGAATAAAATTCCATTAGATAGAGGCAAAAAGCTAAGATATGGGAAAGCCTAATTAAATATATTACAGACCATTAGCAGCTAACAGTTTTACACACACACACACACACACACACACACACACACACACACACACACGAACAGACTAGAAGGATTGTATAGGCTGCAATGCAAGGTATATTCCAAATTTGAAGAAATCCCAACATTTCTAGCATCAGTCTCAAACTCACCTTAATCTCTTTACCAATCAACATTACTGGACCCAAATAATCAGTCTTGGGCTGTGTTTTGGAGCTCGGCCATGACTGAATTCTCGAGACTTCCTAACCTGAGGCAGGCCCTGGCACAGCTGTCTCCTTCTATCACTTTCTCTCATGTTTGTGTTAGTTTTCCAGGTCTGCTATGCCCAATTACCACAAACTGGTGGTTTAAAACAGCAGAAGTTTATCCTCTTACAGTTCTGGAGGCTAGAAGTCCAAAGTCAAGGTGTTGGCATGACCATGCCCTCCAAGGCTCTCAGGTAGGATCCATTTCTTGCCTCTGTAGCTTCTGGTGGCTACTGGCGTTCCTTGGTTTATGGTTGCATCACTGTAATCTCTGGCTATGTGACCATTTTTTTTCTTTTCTTCTTATCTGTATCAAATCTTCCTCTGCCTCATCTTATAAGGATGCAAATAATTGCATTTATTACTCCCCCCCACCCCCACGCACACACACAGAGACTACCCCTCCACCCCCAATCCCCCCCCCCCCGACACACACACACACACACAGATAATCCAGAGTAATCTCACCATTTAAAGGTCCTTAATTTAATCCCATCCCAAAAGTTCTTTTTCGCTATATTAGGTAAAAGATATAGATATGAGTCCATGTTTTTTTGTTTTGTTTTGTTTTGTTTGTTTAATATATTTTATTGACTTTTTACAGAGAGGGAGAGAGAGTTAGAAACATCAATGAGAAAGAAAAATCAATCAGCTGCTTCTTGACCGGAATCAAACGTGAGACCGACGCTCTATCCACTGAGCCAAACCGGTTAGGGCGAGTCCATATTTTTTAGGGGGAGTGTGATTCAGCCTACTACACTGTTACTGATTGCTAAAACATGGCTTTTCTGTCACTTGAAGGCACAGGTTGGCTAAGAGAAAAGGGCTGAATGGTTCATCGCAGCTTGTGGCATTTTATGGGGCATCCTAGGCTCCTAAGGCCCTCTCTGATTTAAACTACCAAATAAGAGCAAACACTCAGCTCCCAGTCAGGTGGAGAGACTCCAGATAATAGAAATAAATTACATAAAGTTTTTCAAGCTACCTTAAAATTCCCCGTAGGGGCATTCACGAAGAGTTATTTAAATATGACCTGTGTGTAATTCAAATGAACATACCATGTAAATTAAAAAGGTCTCAAACGGTGTCTACCTCTCAAGGTTTTAGGGAAACTGTACTACACCATTTTGTCATCTTTCTAGTCACCCACTATTAAGAGCAAATAGTTAATTGCATAGTGCTTCAGCACTTCTTCAAGGTGAGTGGCATTTGAATGTTTAGATTTGGTCCATAAGTCCTGAATGGTTTCTGGGTATGACCTTACCCTAAAATCCATTCTGACCTAAATCACCCAGCTTCCTGGCCTGTGGCAAGCAAATACACTGGGTAATTATGCAGCATTGGCCTTTGCTCCGGTTGGGTACACACAGTTAAACTTGTCTAATCAGGGACAGCGATGGAGCAATGTAATTTAGGAAAGTAGAAACACCAAATCACAGCTCCAGCACTGGATTTGTGAAAAATAGAAGCAAGGGACCAAGATAACTTGCCAGGAAGCTGGTGAGATGTTGAAAGCTTTCCTTATAAACAGCAATGCCTGCTTGTTGCGCTTGCCACCCAGCCTCACCCTAAGCAGTTAGGAGTAAAGTCAACTCTGTATTAACTGAGTGCATTCATATTACAAAAAGGTCCAATAATAATGACATCCCTGAGCTGCTAATTGACTGTGGAATGCTTTAAGAGCTTTATGACAGAAAGAAGGTACAATTAGTTATTATTAGATCATACAATTCATTAACTTTAAAGGCCAAACAAAACCTAAATGGCAAGTGTTTCTACATAGCTGCAGTGAGAAAATAGACTTGTCAGGCCACTGTTCTCCACTATTAGCAATGCCACTTCCTTACCAGAATGGAATTTGCATACTTTGTCACAATATGAAGTTTTCTTATAAATATTGTTTGGAGCAGAGATATGTGTGCTAATTTATTTATTTATTTTTAATATATTTTTATTGATTTTAGAGAGGGAGAGGGAAAGAGAGAGATAGAAACTTCAACAATGAGAATCATTGATTGGCTGCCTTCTGCATGCCCCACACTGGGGATAGAGCCAGCAACCTGGGCATGTGCCCTGACCAAGAATCGAACCGTAACCTCCTGGTTCATAGGTCAATGCTCAACCAATGCACATTGGCCGAGCTATGTGTCTAATTTAGATGGGATGTTTCACTAAAATGTAATTTGAGCATCATATCTAAAAAACTAGCCCTCAAATGTAAATGCTTTTTACTGTCTTAAATAGCATATAGTTGAAAGCAAAAAGGGAACTCATGAGTTAGACTCTGTTAGAAACCAGAATAACGGAATAATGTTATTTTAAAGAGAAAGGTTTAAACGGCACTTACATAATGATTTTTCCTGTATTATCCCATTTTCTGTTCACAAAAACATAAAGAGTATGATATTTGCCCCTGAGAACCACCAGCCATTGGATGTAGATTAGCTACTGCTCTAAACAGGTCCGTTAAAATTTGGGGAACAATAGCTGGCATGAAAGCAGGCATATAGATCAATGGAACTGAATAGGGATCCCCAAAATAAACCGGTGCCTTTATGGTTAAGTAATATTAGACAAAGGAGGCAAGAACTTATAATGGGGTAAAGGCAGTCTCTTCAATAAATGGTGTTGGGAAAATTGGACAGTTAGGTGCAAAAACATGAAACTAGACTACCTTCCTACACCATATACAAGAATAAACTCAAAATGGATTAAAGACTTAAATGTAAGACTCAAAACCATAAAAATATCCTAGAAGAAAATATAAGCAGTAACATCTTGGACATTTCTCATAGCAATATTTTTTCTGCTATGTCTCTTGAGGCTAGAAAAACAAAATAAATAAATAAATGGGACTATGTTGCGCTAAAAAGTTTTTGCACAGCAAAGAAAACCATCAACAAAATAAAAAGACAGCCCACTGAATAGGAAAACATATTCACCGATCATACATGCGATAAAGGGTTAATATCTAAAATTTATAAAAAAGTTATACAACTCAATAACAAAAATAACAAACAATCCAATTTTAAAAATGGGCACACAAAAAACCAAAAACTAAATAGATACTTTTCCAAAGAGGACATACAGATGGCCATAGGCATATGAAAATATGCTCAACGTCACTAATCATCAGAGAAATGCAAATCAAAACCACAGTTAGATACATCTCACATCTGTAAGAATGGCTATCATCAACAAGTAAATAAACAACAGGTGTTGGCAAGGATGTGGAGAAAAAGGAACCTGCATGCACGATGGGAATGCAGATTGGTACAGTCCTGTGCAAAACAGTATGGAGTTTCCTCAGAAAATTAAAATGGCACTACCTTACCCAGCTGGCATGGCTCAGTGATTGAGAGTTAACCTATGAACCAGGAAGTCATGGTTTGATTCCTGGTCAGGGCACATTGGGCTCAATTCCCAGTGTGGGGCATGCAGAAGGCATTGATCAATGATTCTTACCGTTTATGTTTCTATATCTCTCTCCCTCTGCCTTCCTCTCTGAAATCAATACAAACACATATTTTAAGTGAAACTGATTTATGACCTAGCAATTCCACTTCTGGGAACTTATCTATAAAAACCTGAAATACTAATTCAAAAAATATACGCACCCCTATGTTTGCTGCAGCATTATTTACAACTAGAGGCCCGATGCACGAAGATTTGTACAAGAATAGGCCTTCCTTCCCCTGGTTGCCAGCACCGCCTTCGCTCTGGCCTAGAGCCACCTTCTGCCTCTTGCCTTGTTGTGTCAATTTGCATATTCCCTCCTTATTGGCTGTAGATGTCACCATCTTTGTTGCAGAGTTACAGTCAATTTGCATATTCGGTCTTTATTAAATAGGATAGTCAAGATGTGAAAGTAGCCCAGTGTCTATCAGCAAATGAGTGGATAAAAAAGTTGTGGGATGATTAAGCTGGCAGGGGAGCTGTCAATTATGCCAGCAGGGGAGTGGTTAGGCATCAATCAGGCCAGCAGGGGAGCAGTTAGGGGATTGGGCCTAAAATGGTAGTCAGACATCCCCCTAGGGGTTCCAGATTGGAGAGGGTGCAAGCTGGACTGAGGGACACCTCCCTCCCCCCAGTGCATGAATTTTGTGCACCAGGCCTCTAGTTTTAAATAAAGTAAAAATTGGGAATCATAAATTGAAATGCAACCCCAAAAAACAAACTTAGAAATCTTTATGTTTGCTCTATGATTAGTTATCCCATTGACTAGATAGAAAATTCACTGAATGTCTTTTTATTGCATCTATTGGGGAATTATCTGGAATCTTTTGAGTACTGGTGACAGTTGCTCAACTCCACCATCCTAAGCTAGGAGACATATTGGCTTCTACAGTCATGGAAGGAGTGAGGGTTGAGCTGGTCTTAGGGATACCCATATTCAGGAACTTAAATGCTCCAGGGTCTCTGTCTCTATAAACTATCTCCGTTCCTTTCATTCATTTTATTGCTAGTAGGACTTATCTACAAGGAACATGATACAGGCTGCTCGAGGCTTACAACATTTTTGCTTAATAATCCTAATGGAAGGAGAACTTCTCTCTTCCAGATGTTGTTGAAAATGTCCAGGGAGGGCTTTGGTTGGCTTAGCTTGAATTGCATAACTCTACAAGGAACAATCTCTGAGGAAAAGGGAATGGTATATTATAACCAACCCAACATGAATAGGATGCTTATCCCATTCCCATGATTAGTAGGGAATGTCGTTTTTGTTTTTTAAAAAAATAAGTACATGAATTAACAATGAGGGGAGATGGAATAGCTATAGTCACAGCCTCACCCACTGAGGAACTTGTTTGCATTGAGTACCACCCTCCCTCAGTCGGTACCAATTACCTTCCCTGCATGCACACAGGCAGACATTCTTATTTTGCACTGCAAAGGGTCAGACAGAACAGGTTTAGTCAAAGAAGAAAATCATCTTCTGGAACAATCCCTCCCCCCCCTGCTTTCCGACTCCCCCTAGAATAGATACATTGAAGTTGCAAACTCCAGTACCTCAGGATGTGCCTGTATTTACAGATAGGGATTTAAACAGGCCATTTAGTTAAAATAGGGTCACTAGGATGAGCCCTAGTCCAATATTTCTGGTATCCTTATAAGAAGAAGAAGATCTGAATGCAGGCATAGAAGGAAGACCATGTGAAGACACAGGGAGAAAATGGCCGTCTACAAGCCATGGAGACAAATGCATGTTCCCTCCTTATTGTCTGTGGGGGTTGCCATCTTTGTTGCAGAGTTATAGTCAATTTACATATTCAGTCTTTATTAAATAGGACTAGGGACCTGGTGTACAAAATTCGTGTACTGGGGGTGGGTGGTCCCTCAACCCAACCTGTGCCCTCTCACATACTGGGAGCCCTCAGGGATGTCCAACTGATGGCTTACCCCCACCCTGCCCAAGGCCTAAAGCCTCTGGCGAGTCTTTGGGCCTTGGGCACCCAGCTATCACCCTGCTCAGCTTAGCCCCAGCTGCCTGCGACCACCCAGCCACAGGGGCTAGGCGCTCACTGCCACTGCCATTTCATCTCTACCCCCAGGGCCCGGCGCTCACACCACTTGGCCCTGCCCCCGCTCCTGATTAGATGGCAGCATAGCCAATCAGGAACAAATGTACGGTCAAATTTGCATGTTTCTCTTTTATTATATAGGATAGTCAAGATGTGGAAGCAGCTCAGTGTCTATCAGCAGATGAGTGGATATAGAAAGTTGTGGGATGATCAAGCTGGCAGGGGAGCAGTTAGGTGTCACTTGAGACAGATCCTTCTCTCACAGCCCTCAGTAGAGACCAGCCCTGATCATTCCTTGGTCCCAGACTTCTAGCCTCCAGAACCTTGAGACAATCAATTTCTTCTTTAAGTAGCCCAGTTTGTGGTACTTGTTATGGTAGTCCTAGCTAAAAGTACATCTTCCCACAGTCACCCATGTCACCAACAAATGAGTTTCTCCTCCTCTTTCCCAGGGAAGAGGAACCCATTGGACAACTAGTTATTGCACAGTAACCACAAGGCACCAGACATTAGGCCCAGGAGCTACAAGGAGAAGGATGGGATGAAGGGCATGTTGTAATGTTTTGTTTTTTCTTAAACTCCCACATTCACTAGCTGGAATATTCCTATCCAGGAATAGCAAATTCAAAGCACATGTATAAGCATCATTACCCCCCCTCTTATGACCATGATCAAGACCCATAATCAAACACTGCACTCTACTCACTGAGCCCAGCACTGCCTCAGAATCCTCTTTAACACAATGCTCTAGGAAATCACTACAAATAAGCCAAAACTCCACTTGAGGTGAGACTTACTTTCCCTATGAGGCAGAAGCTACTTACTGCCTACCCAATATCTATCTTCTGCCTTACTGAGACAGCCCTATTTTTATTCAGTAAAAGCAACATTTTTACCTTTTCTTCTCTCTAATACTGGTCAATCCTATATAATAAAAGCCTAATAAGCAAATTGATGGAACCAGCAGGATGACCAGTTGCTATGATGTGCGCTGACCACCGGGGGGACAGATACTCAATGCATGAGCTGCCTTCTGGTGGTCAGTGCACTCCCACAGGGGAGTGCTGCTCTGCCAGAAGCTGAGCTCACAGCTGAGGAGCACAGCGGCAATGGTGAGAACCTATCCCGCCTCCTCGGCAGCACTAAGGAGGAGCGAGCTGAGAGGTTAGGAGCAGAGAGCAGGCGGTCAGTAAGGAGTGAGGGGTCCTGGAGTAGGAGAGGGATGTGGACATTCCTCAAGGGCTCCTGGACTGGAAGAGGGTGCAGGCCAGGCTGAGGGATCCTCCTCCCATCCCCCAGTGCACAAATGTCATGCACCAGGCCTCTAGTGAGATATAAAAAGAGATACTGACTGGAAGACTCTTCAAAAGGACAATTGAATGACACACGCTCTTTTGC
This sequence comes from Antrozous pallidus, assembly GCA_027563665.1. Taxonomy (NCBI): domain Eukaryota; kingdom Metazoa; phylum Chordata; class Mammalia; order Chiroptera; family Vespertilionidae; genus Antrozous; species Antrozous pallidus. Next base: position 62,899,755 of record CM050520.1, read on the forward strand.
CTTCCACTTTATCTTTCCTGTTTTCTGGAATGAGACTGTGATGGCTGGTAATTCTGCAGCCATTTAGGATTATGAGTCCACAGTGATGATGGAAGCTAACACTAAGGATGAAGGGGGAAAAGATAGAAGGAATCTGTTCTCTAAATGATTATGAAGCCTCCGTAGCAGTCCTAGATTGCCTATATCCAGACTCTTATGTGTTTGGACTGCTATTTTTGTTTTCTTGCTATATGTTGCCAAACCTAACACTTGATCTAAAATGATGACATTTTAGAGGTATTGTATAATGGCTTACTCATCACCAATTATCAATGTCTTCTTATTTGTGTCTGGCTGTTATAGAGACTGGAAACGCAAATGCCTACTTCCCTTCCTTGCAGCTGGATGGCCATATAAAATGTAAGCCATTTCTGTCCACTGAGCTCTAAGTAGAAGTCAGCTTGTGACCTTGGGGGAAAAAAACTCTCCCTTTTTTCCTTCTTCCTCCCTTGGCCTGGAATGCAGAAGTGTGGCTGAGTGGCTCAGCAGCCCTCTTGCAATCATGAAGCAACAAGCATGAAGACAAAAGAAGCCAGCAAGCTAGAGATGGCAGAGTGGGCATGCGAAAAGGGCCTGGGTCGACAGTGGCACCAAGCAATTACATAAGCTCTGGGCTGCTTATTTCTGAGCCTCCTGTTATGTGACAATAAATGAACTCTATTTGTTTAAGCCACTTTGGATGGGTTTTCTGTTATTTGCAGCTGAACACATTCCTGCCACCATCCCAGACCCCAGCCACGCAAGAAAGGCCTCCATGGACCTCTCAGCACAGGCCTTCTGCCAGCTGAATGCAGCGACATGAGTGACTCCAGACAGCACTACATGGGGCTGAAGAACTGCCCAGTTAACCCACAGAATTAAAGAAAATAATAACTCCTTGTTCTAAAACACTAAATTTTGGGGTTATTTTTTGGCAATAGATAACAGAAACAATCACAGATGGAACACCTTAAATATGATGTTTGTTTTCCCCCAAGACTATAATAAAGCCTATTTAATCCATAAACATGATACATTTGCAATGAAATAATAGAAAATTTGACACATTATCCAGAATGCCTAGAAAATCAAAAAGGGTCTTAGTTATTGGCAGGTATAATGAAGATAAGAACACCCTCTCCCATCAGAATCAGACGAAAAGCACTGAATCTCCTTGAATTTCTCTTCTTCTTCCTGGACAATCTGTTTGTTTGCTTGTTTGTTTGTTTTTAAGGAAGAAGGGAAAAGAATTAAAAAGAGGAAAAAAAACCCTTCAGTTCTGATCACTTTACAAACTTAGGCAGAATGACTTTCACAGGCTTCAGTCAAGTTCGTCAAAAAGACCTTTTCTACCTAATTTACTTTCACAGGACACAGAACTTCTCTGAGGCCAGAGGGAAAATCCTTTTCTGACAAGGGTGAGCAGGGAACTAAATTCCTTCCAACGTCCCCTTCCTTCTGGCTACTTGGCACGGGTCAGCGATACCAAGGGCAGGCTCCCCTCAGTCCGCAGGCGTCCTGGCAAGCCCCAGCACGGAGACTCCCTCCTGGCAGGACCAGCAGACAACTTCTGACTCCCTGCCATCATCCATCTGCTGGCGCCAGAGTCACAGACAATTGGAAGCAGCAACCCAGCTCCTTGGGGTGGGGAGGCGGGTGGGGAGATATACAGCTGAAGTCTGAGGAGATCCAGTGTAGCTTCCTGTGTACACGGGGGTCAAATGGAGGTGGAATAAAGTAAAAACCAGGTTTGACTCCAGCTTTACTGAGTAATTGATGGCAACACAGAGATAAAGATCCTCCCAGAAAAGGAAAGCAGGCAGGTAAGTGATTCGCAGGGGTTTTTTTTTTTTGCTTATCTTCCCATGCTATCTTCTTCATTGTTTAATGCTGCTCCTTTGCCTCATTATTTCTGAACATAAATGAGAAGACTTTTTATTAGTGAGTGACCCTAAAGGATGCCATCATTTCCCCACACAGGCATGTCTGTGTGCAGTGTCCCCACCCCTCCCAGCACATCTCAACCGTCCCCTCAGTGCTCCAAATCCAATTGCGGGCTGTCATGAAACATTAGTGAAGTTTAATTACAGCTTCTAATTGCTGTGATAGAAAATGCTGCACAGAGAACAATTCCACGCATGCACCAGCATACTCAAAACTTTCTGAAGTGCTTTCACTGGCATTCCTGGACTCCCTTATACTGTGGGCTATGGGGGACAGCTGAGAAGGTGGCCACATTCCCTTGTAACCTCTGAAATTAAGATGCTCAAAATATGGGCTGTTTTGACAGAGAGGAGAAAGGACGATCTTCGCCAGAATCTACCCACACTGATCATGGGGAGACTTGCTGTGTCCAGAGTTCTGTGTTGCTCCAAAGAGGAACCTAGGGGAGGAAATAGCAGGGTTGAGAGATCGGGATGGACCCCCTGACTTACATTTGGTCAGTACCTGTTATGGGCCTAGGCACCTTAGACACATACCTTTTCATTGTTAATTCTCAAAACAGCTCCTTGAGTGAGGGGCTCCTGGCCCCAAGTTGTGGATGGTTACATCACCTTCACCTGAACACTCTCCTCCCTAACCAGCCTGGCTCTCTTCACCTGGTTACCTTCTCTTTACCCGTGAGGCCTCCCTCAACCATTACCACTGCTCTGAGAACCCTGCCCTGACTCCCCACCCCTGGCCTCTGAAGTCCCACAGCTCCTGCGTGTATCACCGTTTAGCCCCTATTATACGCTGTGTGGCAATTCCTCATTTACTTTTCTGGCCTCTACTAGACTCCTGGGGGGAGGAATTTGATTTTACTTACCTTTGTGTCTCTAAAACTCTGCACAACACCTGGCCTGAGGCAGGTGTCTAGGAATGTCTGGGAATGAGCTGAGTACATTGCCCCTGGGAGAGCAGTTAATAAGGGTGGAGCTTCCTCCCCATTCAGGCCCCTGGATTCCAAAGCATGATCACAATAGTTTCTATTCGCGACTTTTTATTAGTGAGTAAGTTGCAGTATGCAGAGCATTGTTTCAGAGAGAGAGAGGGAGAGAGAGAGAGAGAGAGAGAGAGAGAGGACTCGTTATCCAAGTTTAAGCTGATGTGAGAGGTCGTGGGGAATCTTCCGGCATTCTTGGAGAATGGGCTTCAGGTGCTATGTCATGGGTGAGAACAGGGGTTCTCAACCAGCGCTGTGCAGGATGAACTGGCTGCTTCTGCAGATGTCACCTTTCCAATGCTGCATCCTTTCCAGCCCTGCCGTGCCCTGAAGGTTAGCAGCGTCTCCTGCTTCCTCTCTTCACAGGACCAAGATTTCACAGCGCACTGGAAAATACCCCACTCGGGGGTTTAATCTTGTCCCCTGCTACGAGCTAAATTGTGTGTCCGCTCCTCAGAATTCATATGTTGAAGTCCTAACCCCAGTCCCTCAGAATGTGGCTTATTTAAGGTGGTAATTAAGTTAAAATAAGGTCAGGGTGGGTCAGCCTGATCCAATATGACATAATTCATATGTGATCAAGGCCAGCCCCCCAGCCCCATATCTTTTCTCAGACGTGTCCTTTTAATAAGAGTTAAGACACAGGTGGAGAGGGGAGATGATGTGAGGACATGGGGAGAAAAAAAGCTATCTAGAAGCCAGGAGAAAGGCCTCAGAAGGAACCAGCCCTGCTGTGGCACCTTGATCTCAGACTTCTGGCATCCAGAACTGTGAGAAAATAAATTACTGTTGTTCAAGTCTCTCAGTCTATGGTGCGTCCTAGCAATGGACATATACCCCAGGGTAAAGCTGAACAAACAGCTGGCAAGGTATTTTAAGCAGCCAATTGGTGGCTTTTAGCAATAGATGGTCCTATGGGTCCAGTTTTTTGCTACTCCAAGAAGTCATAGGAGCCAAAACCTGTTTGGCTCAGTGGGTAGAGCGTTGGCCTGCAGACTGAAGGGTCACAGGTTTGATTCCGGTCAAGGGCATATACCTTGGTTGTGGGCACATCCCCAGTAGGCAGCTGATTGATGTCTCTCTCTCATTGATTTTTCTGACTTTCTATCCCTCTCCCTTCCTCTCTGTAAAAAAAAATCAATAAGATACATTTTTTTTAAAAGAAGTCATAGGAAAAAGAATTTATGGAGACAAAAATCTGCATAATAGTACAATGTTCCACTTCCATCCCTGGCAAGAGCATCTCCGTGGGCCATGTTGCAATTGGAAATGTTTCATTTCACCTGGCTGGGTAGCTCAGGTGGTTGGAGAATCAAGTCATCCCAATGTCCCAAACTTTTGGGTTTCATCCCAGGGCACATACATGAATCAACCAATGAAAGCATAAGTAAATGGAACAACAAACCAATGTTTCCCTGTCTGACTTTCCCCCACTCCTCTAAAAGCCAATAAATAAAAATTTAAAAAATAAATGTCTCTTTTCCTCTACATACTGTGTATTGTGTGTTTGTATATTGTTAATGTGTGAGTGTGTCCAAGCATCCTAACAATTACACACAGGATCGCTCAGACGGCCAAGAAGGTCTAAGTGCACCTCATCGTGGCTAACAGATGTTGGAGGGAGCTGTTAAAGCCCATCCTGAATGATTCTGTTGAATTCGAGATTAAACTGCAGAGCTCGGACTTTGCAAAATGATCTGATGGAATTTCTGTTCTCCCGGCTTGTCCCAGGGTTGGTGTGACAGATATTAAGACCAGAAAAACCCCAAAGGGGAGGGCGTGGGATTTCCCTAAAGGGTGGTGGTTTTTGTACTTTGGTGCTTTGAAGAAGAATGTGCTCTCCAAGAGGGTGTGGTCCACCTAAGGATAGAGATGGCTGGGAATTGAGGGGTTCGCCTGAGGGGTCCCCTGTGAAGGAGTGGATGTTGCTCTTGTTTTCCATTGAGGGCAGAAATAATGTTACTTTGCAAAGCCTTTACTTGAGAGGGTGCTTTTTCTATCTCTGTGCTCACAGTCTTCAACACAAATTTCCAAGATAGGAAGTCAGATAGTATATCCATGTTATAATTAAGGAAACGGTTTCAGAGCAATTGACTCATTTATAAATCAGGCCATGTGGTTAGAAAAATTATAAAACAGGCCTCAAATCCAGCCTTTGTGATTCCACATTCCACATCCTTTAATATCTTGTTAGCTTTTATTGAGCGCCACTAGGTTCCAGGCTTCACGTTGAGAGATATGATGCATTACCTCATTCAACTGTCCACATTCCACTACAAGCAAAACCTCCTCCACCTCCAAACATGGACATCCAAGTTGAGCAACATTTCGAAGACTGTGCCAGGGGTAGGTTCCTATTCAGAAGCTTCTCTTGTGGTTGGCTCAGCCGACAAAAACAGTGCTAATTACAGTGACTCCAGAGATCTGTTCTGGGCAGAGAATACTGATGCTGAGCTTCAGTCAGACACACTCTGTAAGAGTCTAGACCAATGCTGACTAATAGAACTTCCTATAATAATGGGGATGTCCTGTATCTGCACTGGCTAATAAGCAGCCACTAGCACATGTGGCTACTAAACACTTAGTATGGCTAGCGTGAATGAGAAACTACATTTTATCTAATGTGTATTGCTTTCAATGTAAACTTATACCACACATGGCCAGTGGCTGCCATTTAGAGACCACAAGATTCTAGACTATCAAATCAGGAAAACTTGAATTCAAATCTCAGATCTGCATGACCTAACTTCTCTGAACATCACTACCCTAAAATGGGTAAAACAAGATCTACGTAACAAAGACAATAGGTGTAAAGTATCCAGGATAAGGCCTGACATCTATTAGGTACTTCGGGGGGAAGGGCAGATCATGGTTGTAATTTCTTGGTTAATGCCTCTAATCCAGGCCAGACTGTAAACCCCATGAGGTTAGAAGCTCTATATTAGTTACATATGCATCTCTAGCAATTAGCACAGTATGCATAGCAGGTGCTCAGTAATATTTCTTGAGATGAATTTTAAAAAGAATTGAAGTCTGGAGAAAAAAAAAGAGAGAATTGAAATCTGAACTTAAAGCAAAACCAAACAAGGGTACAAGGGTGATTAATGTTCATTGTCCCTCCAGCCCCCAAATGCATTTTTCCTGAATTGCTCTTGGAGGTAACTGCCATCCGCCAATATTGGAAGATATTATAAGAAACAGTACTATAGAATTTATGGAAGTCATGTTGTAAATATGTAGTTGAGGGTATTGTTAACCCTCAACAATGTTAAACAGTGAGGTTGTCTGAGGATAGTCAGAGTAAATGTCTGTCTTGGTGTAGCATGTAACTACTTAGAATTGTTATAACCTGTTTTATCTCATGGCACTCTCAACGATAATAATAATGAAGTTTTCATGTTCACATCACAAGGTGTCTGAAAAAATCTGGAAATGTAGAATAAACTTATTTTTAACTTATTTTTAGTATATTAGTTACTTTTGCAGATAATATGCTGATTACTACAGATATGTGTCCAAAATAAATGCACTATAGAATATCAGATTGTTCATCTGAAAAAAAGAAAATAAATCCACTATTTTCTGTTTTGAAACTCTATTTTTGCCACTCTGCTGTATGTTGTGCTTTTCTTCAGATTAACAATTAGACTCACTACTTACATTTGAACATGTAACTAGTATAAGGTATAAAAATAAACTTACTCTGCATTTCCAAAACTTTGAAAGCTTAGAGCCAAATCTCTGGCCCAGCTTTGGTCAGGGATTGTTTTGTTGTAAAGAACAGAATCCACTCCAGTTAACTGAACTAAGAAGGGGGGGGAGGGGGGTCCCTGGAAGGAATATCACACTGACCCTGAGAATTATCTCTCTCTTAGGAGACAGAATCTGATTAGTTCTGTCCATCTAATAATTTGCCCACCCATTCCCCGAATCCTGGTCCAAGTCGAAGAACCAAGCCTATCACAGCTGACCACAGAGCAAGGGGAAAGGGAAGACATGGCTGAGACATTTTGAATACTACAGGAGTCCTTGTAGCTATATTATATGTGTTTAGAAACAGATGGGAGACAGAGGTGGCATGAGGGACTAAGGCTGTTGGGGAGCAAAGATACAATTATCGTTTATTTAACAAACATTTATTGAGTGTCTACAACAAAACCATCTAAGAAACAGTTCTAGTAAACCCAATGAAAACTTAGTTGGGATGCTAACTTTGGTACAAGTCAAAGGTTGCCAACAAGCACTCTTCAGCTTTTATATTTTCAGGCCCGTATGAGAAAAGTCAGTGTTCAGTGCAATAACCCCAAGGTCATTCCAAGAGCTACCATCGCCACTGAAAGACAAACTTCTATTTCATGGAACTGAGGGCAGGAAAAGGGACTTGTTTATTTGGAAATATTTTCAACAAGATCTGGACAGATAGGCTTTAGAGTCAATTTTAAGTTAACCTAACCTTGAACAGAACCCTCCATCTAAGCCATTACTGTAAAAGATTCAAGTAGATGAGGATAGTTAAGTAAAAAAAGAACTTTAAAAAAGAACACTCTGAGAGAGAACCAAGATGGCGGCATAGGTAAAACACCTATCTTGCCGTCATGCTCAGCAATTTTAATATTACAACTTAACGAAAGAACAAACAACTCCCAAAATCACCACAGAGCTGGCCGAGTGAAAATTCCACAAATAAAAGTGAAGATAAGACACTGTGACTCGGATGAGCGGCGGCGGACAGCGTTGAAAGATTTGCACAGAGAGAGGTTTGGAGCGCACGCCAGCGGAGAGGGCGGGGGGCTGAAAACCGGCCAGTTTTCTCGAATGGGGAGACAAAGACGTCCCACTGGACTGATTCTCCAGTTTTGGGCGAAGTTCAGGGAACCCACTATCATACAGGGTGAAAACTGGACAGTGGGAGGGCACGCCAAAGCTCGGGTGCTGCAGGGGTCTCCCTGCTTGTGGAGAAGGCAGCTTGTGCGAACAGCTCAGCTGCATGACAGCGCAGAGAGCGCTCTGCGACTTGCTCTCTCATTCGGAAAACCGTCAGTCTGCTTTGTTTTACGGCCCCGGGTGAGACATTGCGCATGCAGACTCATTTGGGGAGAGTCTGAATTCCCCGGCAGCCGGTGAAGCTCCACAGCGGCTCTCTCTCAGAGGTGCTGGCGGCCATTGCCCCCAGCACAGAGTCCCTAGGGCCGCATAGGGTGGAGCTAATGCTGTCTGCTTAGCCCGGAGACTCCCCCCATCCAACCTGAGCACAGCTGAAATTCACAGACAATTGGCCTGGAGGTCAACCCCTCCAAGTGCTAACAACGATTAACCTGAGCTTAACTTCAGCAAGACTGTGTAACCCATATCCATCTCAGGTAACTGGGGAGGCTGACCCACTGTCCCTAGTAGGAAGTCTACCACACAAAGCTAATTGACCAACTCAGGGAAGCAGCCACCATGCAGAGACATGGAAAGAAATCAGATGTGAAAGAAATGGAGGAAAAAAAACTACTGGACATGGAATTCAAAACCACGGTTATAGGGCTTCTCAAGAGGCTCCAACAAAAGGTCAAGGCCTATAAGGAAATAAGCGAGACCACAAAGGAAATGATCAAGACCAACGTGGAAATGAATGAGTCCTACAAGGAAATGAAGGAGACCCTCAAGGATATAAAGGAGACTCTCAAGGATATGAAAAAGGACCAACCATAAATTAAGCATACACTAACTGAAATAAAAAATATTATGCAAAGACCTAAAAGTGCTCTGGAGCACCCCAAGAACCAAGTTAAAGATTTGAAATACAAAAAGGTAAAATCCACTCAGCTGAAAAAGCAAGAAACCAAAAGAATCCAAAAAATTAAAGATAGTGTAAGGGGCCTCTGGGACAACCTCAAGCACACCAACATCCGAATTATAGGGGTGCCAGAAAAAGAGAGAGACCAAGACAATGAAAACCTATTTGAAGAAATAGTGACCGAAAACTTCCCACACCTGGTGAAAGAAATTGACTTAGGAGTCCAAGAAGTGCACTGAACCCCAATAATATAGGAACCCTAAGAGGACCACACCAAGGCACATCATAATTAAAATGCCAAGAGCAAAAGACAAAGAGAGAATACTAAAAGCAGCAAGAGAGAAACAGTTGGTTACCTATAAGGGAGCACCCATACGATTGTCAGCGGATTTCTCAACAGAAATGATGCAGGCCAGACGGGAGTGGCAAGAAATATTCAAAGTGATGAATAGCAAGAATCTACAACCAAGATTACTCTATCCTGCAAAGCTATCATTCAGAATTGAGGGCCAGATAAAGTGCTTCGCAGATAAGAAAAAGCTAAAGGAGTTCACCACCACCAAACCAATATTATATGAAATGCTGAAAGATATTCTTTAAGAAGAGGAAGAAGAAAAAGATAAAAGTGTAAACTAGGAACAACAAATACACATCTATCAACAAATGAATCTAAAAATCAAGTGAATTAATAAGCTGATGAACAGGATAAACTGGTGAATGTAACAGAATCACGCACATAAAGAGGGAATGGACTGACAACTCTTGTTGGGAGAAAGGGGGTGTGGGAAGTGCAGCAAGAGACTGGACAAAAATCATGCAACTATGGGAGAGGGCAGTGGAGGGGGTTGAGGGCAGAGGGTGGGATGGGTACCAGGTGGAGGGGAACTATAGGGGGGGGGAGGGAACAATGTAATTAATAAACTGAACAATAAAAATTTTTAAAAAGAACACTCTTGAGGAATATCATTTAGACACAAAGGTGACTTCATGTCCTTGGCTGTGCCACAAAGTAGATGGTAGACACAAAGTGATTAACTGCTGCTGGCATAATCTGTGTGCACCTGCAAAATGATGCAAAAGATATGCCCAAACAGGGAAGTACAAAACTAAGCTGATGGGTTTTGGGCACCTGAATGAAGAACTCTGGGAAAACCTTAGAGGAGGACACAGTGATTATGATAGCTACCAGGCCAGGGACCATTGTGCCCTTAGTATTCAATATCTTATTAAATAAGATACATGTGCATATGCACATATGCATATAAATATGCATGCACATACTAGTATACACACACACATATCTATACTAATAAAAGAATAATATGCTAATTAGACCAGGAGACCTTCTGGATGTCCTTCCAATCAAAGCCAATGGCTTGGCCGGCCTACAAACCACCCACAAATGGTTCTCAGCCCCTCGCCCAGGACAGTCAAGCCCCCCAGGAGGGACCCCCACACTGAAGGGGGTGTGGCCAGCCTGAAAATGACTATCAGCCCCTCACCCTGGCTGACCCCGCCCCCCAAGGGGATCCCACCCTGATTCAGGACCCTCTTCAGAGCACACTACCCAGCTCCCAACCGTGCACCAGGCCTCTATCTATACTAATAGATAGAAGGGTAATATGCTAATTAGACCAGGAGATCTCAAGGAAGTCCTTCTGGACAAAGCCATGGTGGGAGGGCCAAGACAGAGGTGGTTAGGGACAATCAGGTCAGGAGGGGAGGGCAGTTGAGGGTGATCAGGAGGTTGGAGGCAATCAGGCCTGTAGGGGTGAGCAGGCCGGCTGGGGGAACAGTTGGGGACAATCATGCGGGGGTGGGGGGGTGGCAGTTGGGGGTGAGCATGTTAGTGGGGGACAGTTGGGGGCAATCAGGGCAGTGGGGTGGCAGTTGGGGGCAAGCAGGCTGGCAGGCAGAGTGGTTAGGGGCGATCAGGCAGGCAGGCAGGTGAGCAGTTAGGAGCTAGCAGAGGAATGTCCAACTGCTGGTGTAGGCCTGATCCCACAGGTGTCCCAAATTGGAGAGGGTACAGTCTGGGCTGAGGGCCCCCCGCCTCAGTGCACGAGTTTTGTGCATGGGCTACTAATACACACATACACACACACACACACACACACACACACACACACACACACTAGGGGCCCGATGCACAGAATTTGTGCACTGAGGGTGGGTGGTCCCTCAGGCCAACCTGCCCCCTCTCACATACTGGGAACCCTCAGGGGATATCCAACTGATGGCTCACTCCCGGCCTGCCCAACGCCTAAAGCCCAGGACAGTCAAGGCTGGCCGAGGCTTTAGGCCTTAGGTACCCAGGGATCGCCCTGTGATGGGGTCAATCGCTGGCTCCGCCCCAGCCTCAGTGTGCCCAAGGCTGGAAAGCCTCAGCCAGAGGCTTTCCAGCCTTGGGCAGGGGACCTTTGCCAGGGAACCCCCAGTGATTGGCCTGCTATCGGGCTGATGGCTGGCTCTGCCCCAGCTCTGGCCTGCCCAAGGCCAGAAAGCTTGTGGCCGAAACTTTCCAGCTTTGGGCAGCAGCCATCTTGATTGGGGTTAATTTGCATGTTGCTCCTGATTGGCTGGTGGGTGTGTCTTGTGGGTGTAGGGAGATATGGTCAATTTGCATATTACTCTTATTAGACAGGATATACACACACACACACACACACACACACACATCTTGCATATAACTCTGAGAAGTAGGGGTTATTGTCACCCCCATTTTACATATGAAGAAACTGAATCTCAAGAAGTGAACAAAACCTTCTGATTACCCAATCCAATTTGTTTTTAATGACTTTTGTGGCCTAATAAGTCAATGTCTAAAAAGCAGAATATAAAGTTGGAAGTAAATTAGGTCATTACTCAGTAGTTGTCCAGAGATCCAACCCATATCATTCCAGTCTTGAAATTTCGGAGGGCCAGAATTACTCATTTAGCTAAGTGGATTCTAATACAATTTAAATCAGGAGCAACCTCCATACCAACTCATGCAGAGAGGTGACCACCACTTATGAAAATCCATAAGGAGTCTTCCTCTTGAGTTCAGCTGTGGTGTGGAGCTCAGCCAAGAGTCTTTAACTCAAGCACACATGGGGTGGGGTAGAATAATCACATTGAGTCAGAATCAAATCTGACAATAGGGAAGTCATCCATTAAAGTAAACCATTCAAAGACCACAGCAGAATTAAAAGAGATCAGAAATTGTGGTGCAAATGTTGATGTTTGTTAACATATTTATTACTGTCATTTTTAAAGGATGGCTTAATAGACTATTTATTTTTCTGTTCTGGAGCCCCCAATTTGCCTCTAAGGAGCCGACCTTATAAAATTAGTGAACTTAGACTATGTTGTAAAAACTGGGGCTGAGCAGCCCTGTAAGGGCTTCTCAGCAAAATCAACCACCAACAGATGCTGTATTATTATTTGACGGGAACCGTGTCATGTGGTACAGCCAAAGACATGAAGTCACTTTGGCAGGAATATAAGATTAAGTAGCCTTGAAGCAACAGGGAAGGAAAAAGCACTCACATTTTCAGGTTTGCAGTTACCAATGTGGGAAGCTGTCCCTGCATCCCCTTTTACTTTCCAGTTGGCCTTTTCCTCATGGCCCTTTCCTCCAGGCTCTTAAACAGAGAAAGCATCCTCAAATACACACCATTCCTTCAAAGCACTTGCCCTCCAGGTATTGGTGCTGACAATACCTATATTTCTTAGCTTTCACTAAATGTGCAGCATTCTAATTGCTCTAAATACTTAACCTAATTTATTCTCATTTATACCAGTACTAGAGATCTGGTGCACGAATTTGTGACAGTAGAGTGAGGGGGAGGGTGTTCCTCAGCCAACTGGCACCCTCTCCAATCTGGGACACCTCGAGGGATGTCTGACTGTCATTTAGGCCCAATCCTACAAGCAGTCAGACATCCCTCTCACAATACAGGACTGCTGGCTCCCATCTGCTCTCCTGCCTGCCTTCCTGATTGCCCCTAACTGCTTCTGCCTGCCTGCCTGATCACCCCCTAACTGCTCCCCTGCCAGCTTGTTTGCCCCTAACTGCCCTTCCCTGCAGGCCTGGTCGCCCCCAACTTCCCTCCTCTGCTGGCCTGGTCACCCTTAACTGCCCTCCCCTGCAGGCTTGATTGCCCCCAACTGCCCTCCCTTGCAGGCCTTGTTTCTCCCAACTGCCCTCCCCTGCTGGCCATCTTGTGGTGGCCATCTTGTGTGTATATGGGGACAGGATCTTTGACCACATGGGGACAGCTATATTGTGTGTTGGAATGATAGTCAATCTGCAAGTTACTCTTTTATTAGATAGGATAGAGGCATGGTGCATGGGTGGGGGCCAGCAGGTTTGCCCTGAAGGGTGTCCTGGATCAGGATGAGGGTTCCCTTGGGGTGTGGGGTGGCCTGGGAGAGGGGCCTGTGGTGGTTTGCAGGCTGGCCATGCCCCCTGGTGACCCAAGTGGAGGCCCTGGTATCTAGGATTTATTTATCTTCTATAATTAAAACTTTGTAGCCTTGAGCAGAGCCAAGCCTCCTGCTTGTTCTGTGGCCACAGCCATTTCTGTTGGGATTTATTTATCTTCTATAATTGAAACTTTGTAGCTTTGAATGAAGGGCTGGGCTGTCCAGTGTGTGAAGAAAGCTTGCTTCCTCCATTGCCGGGGAAACCCAAGCCTCCTGCTCTCTCCATGGCCACAGCCATCTTGGTTGGATTAAATGCATACTCGCTCCTGATTGGCTGGTGGGTGTGGCTGGTGGGTGTGGCTTGTGGATATGGCAGAGTGATGGTTAATTTGCATATTGCTCCTTTATTAGATAGGCTATGTGAAAGTTGAAATCAGAGAAGTGACTTTATGGCCAACACTGGGATTCAAATTCAATGGTGCCTACAGCCACACTCCTAATTCCATCACAATACTCCCTCTTGTACTCCTTGTGTTGTGCACTTTGACCATTTCCTGTCACCTCCATGTTCACTGAAGGTTATCCGCTCCTTCCCTCACTTTCATCCTGGAACAGGGAGGGAACCATAGAAGGATAGGAGAGGTTATAGGACCACTCTGGTTAAGAAGTGGGGAGGCAGAATTAAAAATAACCAGGAAAAAGTAACCACTCATTCTCTGTCACAACAGCATCACCCCAACACACACACACACACACACACACACACACACACACACACACACACACTGACAACTCTGAGTCCCACTGTTGAGAATTTTGGCTCTCATCCTCCGAGGGTCTGATGCTTTGGCTTTTCATGTCATCTTTTATCAGGAGTATCACTAACAGACTCACTGTAAAGGAGGCTAGAAAGACATTCCTGGCAGGTGCTGGTGAATTAGCAAAGAACGCTGTCTCATGTGGGCAGGCACAATCTGGAATGGAGCAGAGCATGAAGCTGGGAAACAATGTCCCAGCAATAGACTGAAAGAGGAAAGGGAACAGCAGGGATCTAGGAATTTCAGGAGGAGAAAGGAACTTTTTCTATGTTTTCTCCAAAATCCATAAAGCAAGCATAGATATAAGAAAGTTAATCATCTCCCTTTCCTTGTCCCCTGGCAATGGCCTAAAAATAAATAACTGAATTACTATCCTCTCAGCGTTTGCACCAAGCCATCACAGTGAAAACAAACTAAAGCAGAGCCTGGAAAAATAGGGAATTCATCTTTGGTTTTCAAACTTAGAAGTGGCTGCCATACCCTTTAAGGGACACACACATACACACACACACACACACACACTGAGAAAGAGTAACTAGCTAGGTGTCTTCATATCTTTTAGTTTCCCACAGCTTGCATTTCAGGCAGAAAAGATGTTCTTTCACGTTCCTACAGGGAACTGGCTTGAGAGAGAAATGATGAAGGATTTAAACAGCTTCGTGAATAAGGCAAAACTCAAACTGTCAAGGAGATTCATATTACTCTTCTTCCCCACTTCTCCTCTTCCTTCTGTCTTTCCTTTTGTTTTTCTCCCTAGAGGCAGCCTGTTCTTTTCCTTTTGCTACTCTCCCTCCCTTTTTATCCCCTTCACAAAAACTACAAGACAGAGAAGCTAATAACATTGCTTTAACTGCATCACAGCATTTGGGGAACTAGGAAGAAGAAACGCCATCCCTCATTAGAACACTGTCAGCCCAGGGGGAAAAAAATCTAAGTGAGAGGCCTGGGAGCAGAATAGCAGGAGCTGCCAGGGAACAGCTCATGGAAGTGCATCAAGAAGAGCTGCATCTCTGGGCTGATTTTGCTTAACCAGCTGGGTGGATGGCCGCTTTCACTGACGCTAGCACCAATAAGCACAGGACCAAACCTGAAGCAGTTCTCAATATGTATTATTTCTCTCAGATATTTTGGCGGCGCGTACATATACACAAGGTCTCTAACATTACCCCACTGCCTTGCAAGCCAGAGCAACCCTTGCATCAGAGATAACAGTAGCAAAAAAGAACCTCAATAATTTTTAGAGATGTCATTTCTATGGGTTTGAACAAACATGTGGGAACATTAGGAGGACAGTAAAGAACACTGCATTCAGAGTCAGGTAAAGCAAATAACACCAACTGTGAGCCAAACCTATGTGAGCAAGCTTGCATTCCTAGCCTGGGGAGCCTCAAAGTCTGCTGCATAGATTAGAGATGGAGATAGAGATAGAGATGAGATAAAGCTAGATATAGAGCCAGAGCTATAGCTAGAGACAGATGTAGAGGGGGAGAGAGAGAGAGAGAGAGAGAGAGAGAGAGAGAGAGAGAGAGAGAAGAGGGAGAGAAAGAGAGAGAAAGAATAAATTCGACATAAGGCTAAGACTATACAGAAAAGAATTTACTCTGCCTTAATGAGAGAAACAGCTTCCTAACTATCTATAGCTCACTCTCTCTTGCCCTAACCAGCTGTACTCCCTCTCACCTCTCAGCTCCCATCTGTGTCCACACATCCAACCACCCAGATACTGACATTACTCCTGCCTCGACAGCAGCAAAGATTCCTTACCTCTGAGAAACTCAGTCTGACCCTGAGCCAGCAGCTAATAGTGCCTTGACCCTTTGTGGTTTCTCAGATTTCTCACTTTTAGCCTATTTCTGAACAGAATTACCCATTCACTGCTTCAACTCTGTTTAGACTTTTGAGACACCTGACTTCTATCTTGTCCACTGATATCCTACTCTCATGCATCTTTGGCTTAACTCCCTTCCCCAACCCCATCCTCACCCCAGTGACCAGCCCAGACCCCAGCTGCCTCCTACTTTACCCTGCCTCTGCCCGATGGAGTCCTTATGGAATGCAAATGTCTTTTTAGGTGGAAGGTCAAGATCCAGCATTCTTGCCATGGAAGATTTGCTTGGTGATTAGAGCATCAGCCCAAGGACCAAAGTACTGTGAGTTCAATGCCCGATCAAGGGCACATACTTCGGTTGCAGGTTTGATCCCTGGCTCTAGTCGAGGCACGTGCGAGAGGCAACCAATCTACGTATCTCTCTCACTTTGATGTTTCTCTGTCTTCTCTCTCTCCTCTCTCCCTTTCACTCTCTCTGAAAGTCAGTGGAAAAATATCCTCGGGTGAGGATTAAAAAATAAATAAAATCTATTATTCTTGCTTCAGTCAAGTGAGTTACATTACAATAATGGAAAAAAATGTGGAAATGATAGATTTCCTCTTGCTATAATGTGCTATCCCTCTCTAAATGAAATTACCTAGTGAGTCCCTATAAGGTTTGGGATCCAGAAAGAGGTCTCTGTGGCTTTAAGAGATCAACCAAGGGGTCACCATATCGGTGTAAATCTCTTCCCCTCTCCTACTTATAAAATGAGCTAACCCCACAGAGGAAGTGTGCAAGTCATCGCTACCTTGAAGAACTCCAAAAAGTACTGTTGCTAAACCAGTGATCCGCAAACTCATTAGTCAATAGAGCCAAATATCGACAGTACAACGATTGAAGTTTCTTTTGAGAGCCAAAAACCGACTTTTGCGCATGGACCATGAAGTTTCAATCGCACTGTATGTGCGCACTCACACGTGGTATTTTGTGGAAGAGCCACACTCAAGGGGCCAAAGAGCTGCATGTGGCTCAGGAGCCGCAGGTTGCTAAACATGGAGCTAAACCATCTAAAATGTCCAGGAAGTACTAACATGCTGGGTTTATTAGGGTCTGATTCCTTGTGTGGCTCAGGTCAGCGTGAGGAAGGAGTAATGGGGAGCTAACAAGAGGAAAGCCCATACCAGCTGCCTTCTTTCTCTTTCTCCTGATCTGTAGCCCCAGGTATGAAAATACTGCTCCTACTTTGCAGGGAGATACTGAGGAAGTATTGGGGGTATTCCCGCTGGATTTGAAGCCCAGAGAATGGAGGTAGCAGCCTAGGCCAGTACCTGGCACATAGTAATAGCTTGATTAATGTTTGATGAACAAATGATTAAGCCTCCTTTTCACCTCATTTTGAATCTTCCAATGAAGTATTCCTTCAATTAACATTTCTTGAGTTGAATTCAAATGTCATTAACAGAGGTTAAGAGACCTTTCTAACATGTTGGCTTAGGAGACCCAAAATGTTTCCCTAAGCCATGATTTCCCTTCTGCATAGGCAGCATATAATCTTTGGCCAAAAATAAATTAATTTTGATCCAATCTATCTTGGCTCTTAAGTTGGTGTTGCTGTGCTGTGAGTCTCAGATACTAATAGTCTGGTATTTAAAGCTTGAAATCTCTGTTTCAACTAAGGTTGAAAGCAGCCAATTAAATGCAATTGACTAAGAATTTTTCATTGGGTCACATTTCAAACATTGATGTAAAAATTATATCGTGTTTTCTTCTAACGTTGTAGAAATACTAATGGAGAAATGCAAATCTCTCTCTCCTTTCCTCTCTCTCTCTCTCTCTCTCTCTCTCTCTCTCTCTCTCTCTCTCTCTTCTCTTCTCCCTTCTCCCTGGAGTCATTCTGTAGCACTTAATCAGAATCTAAATAACAGTGACCTACATGTGGCTTTTGAAAGCAGTGGCAGCATTGAAGAATCACTTCATCGGAGAATGAAATACACTCCCTCCTCCATGAAACTCAGACAGTGTTGCACATGCACATGGGAACTACTGAAGATTAGGGGAGCCAGGACCCAATGCAAGGAGGAAAATCTGCTGTATTTTTCTCAGAAAACAAATTCATTCTTCCAGAAATCTTGCCAGGATCCAGGGATTTAATAAGGTGTTTTCTGAACCTTTTCATGATCTCCCAGTCTGGTCTAAATGATCACATCTGCTTTCCAAGACTTGGCTGCTTCCTAGTAAAGCTGTGAAGATGTCTAGTTTGTCTTTGTGACCACCCCTCCCCCTCCCCCAGCTCAACTTTCTGTACCCTTGCCTAAACCCTCTGTGCCACTTCTCTCTGCCTAGCCACCCTTGAGACACCCAGGCCCTCAGCACAAGTTCTCAGGAAAGTCTTGGCATGTGCACTTAACTGGATTTCCTAAACTAAAAAGTATTCACTCTGGAATGAAAGCCTTTACCCGTCCCAATTTTAGGTGGAGGGATGGGGAGCAATATGTGTAGGTTAATGTGTCTGCAGGTGTGTATATATCTACGTGCCTCAGGAAGGCCTTCCCCAGTACCTTTCAAGTTCAAGGAATGTATTCCCAGCATATTGGAAAGGCAGAAGGGTATGGGGCAGTGACTCTCAACCTTGACTGCATGTTAGGCTCGCCTAGGAGACTGTGTAACATACCAACATCTGGACTCTACCCCCGTACAGATGATCAGACTCAACCAGGGTTTAAAACCACCAGCACGGAAGAACACGGTTGAGCTTTGGCATTGGCAGATTCAAATCTCATGCCATACCTGCGAGTGGCATGATTTGAAATAAATTCTTTAACTTTGGCATGTTAGTGCCTTCATGTATAAAATAGGGTAGTGACACCAATCTCACTGAGATATAGACCAGTTATCAGTCAATGATTAACAGGACACCTGACACACAGTAGGTAGTAACTTTGGTTCCTTTTCTTGATTCCGCCAACCACTCAACTAGGTGCTAGAAATCACAAAGAGCCAAGTACCAGGATAATATCTTGCCTTAAGTAAACAAATACCTTCCTTTTGACAAAGAAAGAATTTTTCAGAGTGGCCATTACTCACTTCTGGATTAGAATTACTCTCAGATTTTTTAAAAAATGCAGATGGATATTGGCTTCAACCCAAAGATTCTGATTTAATTGATCAGAGATAGGAACTGAGCACCACTATTTTTTAAAAGCTTCTACTGTGAGTCAGGGTTAAAAAGCTACCGTTCTAGAATAAAGACAGATGCATTATTATGGCAGGAATAATGAATAAGTGGTCAAAAGACGGTTTTGCCTTCCAGCTCTATCACTTTCAGCATCATTGTGAATATATCTCATAAATCCCCCCAAATTGATAATGGAGATAATGTTATTTGGCTTAAAGGACAGTCATAGGATCAAATAATATAATGTAAGTAAAAGTGCTTTTTAAACCACAAAGCACCATGCAATTTTGGCTCAGCATTCTGACGATGACAGGTCTTGGGTTGCAAGTAGCATGGATGGTCTACACCCCTTCCTGAGACTGTCCAGTCCCTGAGGATGGGGTGGAAAATCAGGGCGTGGAAGTACAGACGGACATGATGTTGACTACAACAAGACTTTGTTCACTTTCTCCAAATGGAAAAAGAGAACGTTTTTCTCTGGGTTAAAAATCCATCAGACATTCAAGGCAAACTGAAACGGCAAATTTCTCAGCGTCCCAAACAATTTACTTACTATGTAATCAGTTGGTGGGACTTCTTATATTTGTAATACAATTTCTGCTTCCCCAATTTGGCTTCCTCTGGCTCCTACCTACAATACGCCCCCGCTGACAGGTCTTCAAGGTAGATTGCAATAGTTCATTATTCTAACCACGCAGGTCCTGGGTATAGAGTTTAATTTAGCTGCCTGTGCGCTACACTGCTAGGACATTTTCAAACCTTTAGCCCCTGGCACTGTAAATCAGCCTGAATGTCAGCCAGGAAGAGTGCGAATGTGAGTTAGCCTTGTGTCCACAAACACCACTCATTACTTCTGTAATGTGAAAATAACAGCAAATGTTGCATTAACCTCCTTTGTGGCAGTTCTTAAATATCAAGAAAGATGAATTGGGGGAAGGGTTATAAATGCTGCTCTGATTCCCAGGCCCTTCGGGATTCAGGCATTCCAGTAGCAGTGACCATATGCTGTTCCAGCATTTTTAGACAGTGTTTCTCAACCTTGGTCCCATCTTTGGGGGGTTTGATAAAAACTAGATCTCAAACACCACCTCAGACTTAGTGATTCAGAACCTGCATTTTAACCTGCACTCCCACCAGTGATTTCTATGCACAGTGAAGTCTGAGAAGCCCTGTCTGACAATTATCTCATCAAATCCTCATTCATAAATCTAGTTATCTCCCCATTTTACAGATGAAACAACTGCAATTCAGACATTAACCATTGCATGGCTAGGTCAGCACCACACAGCTAGTTATTGATAAACTGAGACCCATCCCAGATCTGCTGGTTCCAAGAGCAGAGCACGGAACCTCCTGGCATTGGCCTTGTAGGACTTGGTTATTTATAACTGTCATGGAGAGCATGGAGTCAATAATTTATTTTGCATCCTCTTCCGCATGAAGCAGTTTCTCGGGGGTTATTCTTAACAGATTACCTATAAACGGAAGAAAAAAAGTAAGATTGCCACGGACAAGAACCTTTGTAAGAAAGCCAGAGAAAGGCTTCAATCTACAGATTTCTGGTAACCCTGGAAACCTGTGCCTTTATAGAACACGGATAAAATCCTCAGAGGATTGGGGTGAAGATTAGTTACATAATTAGAGAGAAGGCAGATGGACCCCTTGGAGAAAAAAGTCAATACCCACACAAATGCAGAGTACCAATATAGAAAACACCACCGCCCCCCCCATCCCCCTCACCCCATTTGCTGAGGTCATTCTCCAAAGCAAAACGTGCTGTATCCTGGGTGGGGCCAAACATCAGGGGCTTTGACTGATGGCATGGCCCCCACCATCCTGCATCACTGTCCTGCCTGATCCAAACTGCAGCAGTGCCACAGGCTGAAGGAACAGGCCTTTACAAAGGAAAAGCACTGAAATAGGATGGGAAGATGAACTAGCCATGGGACCTTAGATAAATCACTTAATGCCTTTAAGTCTCAGTTTCCACGTTTATAAAATGGGGAACAACAAACCTGCCCTGCCTCCATCATAGGCTTTTTGAGTAGTAGCTAAGTTTATCCATGTGGAACTGAAAGTTCATTATTTTCTCATCATGAAGCCTGATTATATGGTGTTATAATACTAATGTGTGTGTGTTTGTTTGGCCAAGCCGGGCCAGACACTTGAAATTCATACTATCTTGCTTAAAATGGCCCAGTGCTATGCAAAAGTCATCAGTTACTGGGCTGCCTGAATTGTGTGTCAAGTTGGATGCTAGCAAACTGTGGAAGGTGTTATAATACAAGTGGTTTAAAATGAACTAGGAATAACCCAGAAAAGGCCCTTTGACAAAGGAACCCTCCAGTAGCAAGCCCCATGACCTCATATTTCATTAGTATAGCAGTAGAAGCTTTGGAAGACAAATGTACTAGGAGAGGTTAACATATTGACTGGCTGCCAGCCTCTTACACGTTAGTCTGAATTAGTCTATTCACAGATTCCTTCAGTACTGCTCTTAAACTCCCCAACAAAGGGCCTCAACCAAGGGAATTGAATGATAAATCTGATGGTGGAGAAAAAACAGAATTTTAGAGACTGAGACACTGGCTTGAGAGGCAGGCCTGGGTTGAGCCTTGCAGTGGATACAAGAGGGGACTGGGTGCCTCATTGGAGGTAAAAGTCCAAACTAATGAAATGAAGAGCAAATAAAACAATGGTAGAGAGTGCTCAATCACACTCACTTTATAGTTTTTTTCAAGTTCTAAAATGGGGAGAATTGAATCCTGTGTTCCTTTGCCTGATAAGGGCTTAATCACAAGGAACAACAACAGCCTGTAATTATTGGAATTGAGAGTCTCTGACTCCCTCTGTGGGACAATTATTTTTCTTTTCTTCTTTGTAGCAAAGATTTTAGCTTGATAGCACTCCAGGTAATGAAAAAAAAAACAAACAAAGCTAATTTAACAATCTTGACTATTGCTCATTGTAAGTAATTGTTTATCCCAGACAAGTAATTATCTGCAAGTCTCTCCTACATGTACCATCTTTTAATCAAAAGTCCTTTAAAGTGAGTTGAAAGGCTTTTATCCAATATAAGTTAACTATTTTAAGACAAATGCATTCAGGGCCCTAAAAAAGATCCTCCAAGATCGTAGAAAAGGGAAGTGTTCTAGAACCCTTCACTGGTGTAACATGCTGCCTCAGTTTCCCCAGGGTGCTCAGCATCTGGATAGCTAAAGATAAGACAATAAGAGGAGAGAGGATGGCATTGGTCCAAGCAAACACAAAATGGATAGCTCACATTTCCTGATGGACCTAATGAATTCTGTTTCCAAGCCCAGACATTTGTGAACCTTCAGCTCATTCACATCCAGCCAGTCACTGGTCAGTGGACACAAAACACCTAGGGTACCGATGGTGATCACCCTTGACCCCACCCTATCTCCAAATTCCTATGTTCTGCTAGTTCTGGTGGATTCTAGCCTCCATAGTCTTCCCTTATAATTCTGTCCTTGCTCTGATCCATTGCACTTGACCCCTAAATTTATATTCTAAATTTGATCCTCAGAGCTCTTTACCCACTGTAGTAGATTGGATTTACTCATCACCCAATATTCTGATTCTCCTCCCTGTGAGAGGATTCTAAAAGCCGGCTCCATTAAACTGCAGAATAGCTATGGGCTCAGTTAAGCAATGAAAAGTGGGCAGAAGATAGTTTGCCATCCTTCTTTTCCTTCTGTGTCAATGACCGAACAGGTTCCAGCAGAGGCCACTCGATCAGCCTGGTCCCAACATGCAGATGTGGAGTGACAGTGAGCCATGTTGGACACAGGAGTGAGAAATAACCCTTTGTTATCATAAACATGAAGATCTGGGAGACTTATCTGTTATGATAGTGTATTTGACTCACACATCCTTTGATTCCCATCCCTTACAGAAACTCTAGACAGACAAGATGCATAGACTGCCAGATTCCAGCCCCAACACCATGATGTTCAGAGAAAAAACATAGACCATCCACCCGGGAAAAGCAGCATCCTCAGATATGCTATGACGACTCAGCACCTGAAGTGGTATTTTATGTTCTCAGCCCCTTGGTGTCATCTGTCTTTCTGGGTTTATGGCCTTTTAACAAAACCTCATCCCAGAATCCAGCATGATACAGAATGCCAAAATCCCCTCTGAGTAAATGAGGCATTATCATCAGAGAAGGCCGAACCTAAATCTCATGATATGGCCCTCTTATATGAAATCATCCATCAGGCCTTGCCCGGGCCATCTACTCACCTAGAAAATTACCAAACTCCACCCAACACTAACTATAGAATTGCATTTCTAAAAACCCAGCAGAAATCATTAGAAATGTTACTTTTTATATCGAATTTTCTTCATGTATGGATTTTCCTTTCTTTTATTTTTTTTAATTACACCTTTTTTATTTTTTTTCATCTTTATTGTTCAGTTTATTAATTACATTATTCCCCCTTTCCCCCCCCTATAGTTCCCCTCCACCTGGTACCCATCCCACCCTCCGCCCTCACCCCCCTCCACTGTCCTCTCCCATAGTTGCAGATTTTTGTCCAGTCTCTTGCTGCACTTCCCACACCCCCTTTCTCCCCAAGAGTTGTCAGTCCATTCCCTCTTTATGTCCTTGATTCTGTTACATTCACCAGTATATCCTGTTCATCAGCTTATTAATTCACTTGATTTTTAGATTCATTTGTTGATAGATGTGAATTTGTTGTTCATAATTTACACTTTTATCTTTTTCTTCTTCCTCTTCTTAACGAATATCTTTCAGCATTTCATATAATATTGGTTTGGTGGTGATGAACTCCTTTAGCTTTTTCTTATCTGCGAAGCACTTTATCTGACCCTCAATTCTGCATGATAGCTTTGCTGGATAGAGTAATCTTGGTTGTAGATTCTTGCTATTCATCACTTTGAATATTTCTTGCCACTCCCGTCTGGCCTGCATCATTTCTGTTGAGAATTCCGCTGACAATCATATGGGTGCTCCCTTATAGGTAACCATCTGTTTTTCTCTTGCTGCTTTTAACATTCTCTCTTTGTCTTTTGCTCTTGGCATTTTAATTATGATGTGCCTTGGTGTGGTCCTCTTAGGGTTCCTATATATTGGGGTTCAGTGCACTTCTTGGACTTCTAAGTCTATTTCTTTCACCAGGTGTGGGAAGTTTTCGGTCACTATTTCTTCAAATAGGTTTTTATTGTCTTGGTCTCTCTCTTTTTCTGGCACTCCTATAATTCAGATGTTGGTATGCTTGAGGTTGTCCCAGAGGCCCCTTACATTCTTTTGGTTTCTTGCTTTTTCAGCTTAGTGGATTTTACCTCTTTGTGTTTCAAATCTTTAACTTGGTTCTTGGGGTGCTCCAGAGCATTTTTAGGTCTTTGTATAATATTTTTTATTTCAGTCAGTGTATGCTTAATTTCTGGTTGGTCCTTTTTCATATCCTTGAGAGTCTCCTTCATATCCTTGAGGGTCTCCTTCATTTCCTTATAGGACTCATTCATTTCCACATTGGTCTTGATCATTTCCACATTGGTCTTGATCATTTCCTTGCAGGTCTCGTTCATATCCTTCAGGGTCTCATTCATTTCCTTTACAGTCTTGCTTATTTCCTTATAGGTCTCAACCTTTTGTTGGAGCCTCTTGAGAAGCCCTATAACCGTGGTTTTGAATTCCATGTCCAGTAGTTTTTTTTCCTCCATTTCTTTCACATCTGATTTCTTTCCATGTCTCTGCATGGTGGCTGCTTCCCTGAGTTGGTCAATTAGCTTTGTGTGGTAGACTTCCTACAAGGGACAGTGAGTCAGCCTCCCCAGTTACCTGAGGTGGATATGGGTTGCACAGTCTTGCTGAAGTTAAGCTCAGGTTAATCGTTGTTAGCACTTGGAGGGGTTGACCTCCAGTCCAATTTTCTGTGAAGTTCAGCTGTGCTCAGGTTGGATGGGCGGAGTCTCCGGGCCAAGCAGACAGCATTAGCTCCGCCCTATGCGGCCCCAGGGACTCTGTGCTGGGGGCAATGGCCGCCAGCACCGCTGAGAGAGAGCCGCTGCCAAGCTCCACTGGCTGCCGGGGAATTTAGACTCTCCCCAAATGAGTCTGCACACCCAAGGTCTCACCCAGGGTCGTAAAACAAAGCAGTCTGATGGTTTCCTGATTGAGAGAGCAAGTCGCAAGCGCTCTCTATGCAGTTACGCAGCTGCGCTGTTCCCAAGGTCACGCACAAGCTCGCCTTCTCCACAAGCCGGCAGATCCTTGCAGCGCCCAAGCTTCGGCGTGCCCTCCCACTGTCCAGTTTTTACCCCGTATGATAGTGGGTTCCCTGGACTTCGCCCAGAGCTGGAGAATCAGTCCAGTGGGACGCCTTTGTCTCCCCTTTTGAGAAAACTGGCCAGTTTTCAGCCGCCCGCCCTATCCGCCGCACGCATGCTCCAAACCTCTCTCTGCACAATCTTCAACACTGTCCTCAGCCGCTCCTCCGAGTCACAGTGTCTTATCTTCACTTTTATTTGTGGTGTTTTCACTCGGCCAGCTTTCGGGTGACTCTGGAAGGTGTTTGTTCTTTCATTAAGTTGTAGTTTTAAAATTGCTGTGTATGACCGTAAGATAGGTATTTTGCCTATGCCGCCATCTTGGTTCTTCCTCTCCTTTCTTTTCTTTATTCACCTTCTCAACCATAAAAATAAGTTGGCAATTCAAAAGACAGCTGCTCTAGGGTCTGACAAACATAGGTTCTGATTATGCCATGTCCCCCAGTGTGACCTTGGGAATGTCCGTAGCTTCCTGGGGCTGCCCCTCCTGGCCTGTGAGTCTGGGACAGCTATTCAGAGCCCGCCACTTGCTGGGAGTTGTGCCTGACACTGCGTATGAAAGCTTTCGCAAAGCGGGGCTACTCACTGCCATCACATTTTCTGAGCCCTGACTTTCCTGCCTATTGTAAACAGATACATCCCAGAGGGATGTATTTTGTGGAGGCATTTCCTTCATTAGGTCAATGTGACTCCTATCCCCACCCCATACCTCTGGGAGACTGTATTATCTTGAGGATGGAAGTTGTGATAGACTCAGTGGCTCCAATGTCTCTAGAGTATAATCAATGTTCAATACGGGCTATGAATGAACTGACTCAAAATGATGAGTCTTACAAAATAATTTACTACTACTTATTCTTTCTACTTCTTTCCCCTGAGGTCTCTCAAAAGAGAGGAACATGAATGTGTGTGTCACACACTGAGTTCTTCAGAAGTTGAGTGTTATGTCAGAAAAATCTGTTCAGAATATATTCTGTTGATGTCCAATTGGAGAGGAGAGGATCTGCCCTCTGTGGCTAGTGATTGTTCATCGTTCTTGAACTCTGCCATGTCCCAAGGGGGTCAGCCATAAACAGACTGATTCTGCTGTGCTGGCTGATTTTCACTGTGTTCAGGGTGTACACAATTTATGAGCTAAAGTTACAGCCATCCAGTGGTTTAAATTATATGTGAAATCATAATACAAAATTTTAAAATATATTTTATTGATTTTTCACAGAGAGAAAGGGAGAGGGACAGAGAGTTAGAAACATCGATCAGCTGCCTCCTGCACACCCCCTATTGGGGATGTGCCCACAAATAAGGTACATGCCCTTGACCAGAATCAAACCTGGGACCCTTCAGTCCACAGGTAGATGCTCTATCCACTGAGCCAAAACAGTCCGGCCAATAATACAAATTTTAAGATAGCCAACATCTCAGTCTATGTTCAATTTTCTGGTTTTGTTCTTCAGTAGATGCCAATCTTTCCCTTCCTGACCACAGTGTCTGGCTGGTATTCAATCCAACCCTTGCTTTGGGACATCTGTCCAGCTATAGTGGAACTCCTCTGACTCCTCCCAAAGCCTGGGATGGTTCCAGAGGCTTCCAGGGGATCTGGGCCCATCTAAGTAAAAAATAAATAAAAAAAATAAATCTTTGTTACTATCAACCACGCTACCCTTTTGGATTGCTCTGGAAATACAGGATGGCTCCCTTCCCAAAAGCACATTCAGAAAGTAGGCTAAAATGCAATGTGTTGCAAACTGTGTTCCACCTGCCTCAAAATCCCTAGGATGGGTGCGTTAAAATGCTGACTTCTCAGCCCTGCCCAGATGAGCTGGAATAGAATTTCAGGGAAGGAAGCATGGAGGTCAATATTTTTCATAAGCTTTCTAGAAAATCTTCCACCCAGGAAATTATGTGAGTCACTAGGACCTCTGTTCAGAGCACAGATTCTAGAGCCAGGTGGGACCTAGTTTGAATTCTTACTAGCTATGTGATCTTAGGCCAGTACTTACCTTCCCTACACCTACTAGTAAATGTCCACACATCTGAAAAATGCCCCCACAGGGTGTTGGAAAGATAAAATGGAATGACATTAGGCATGAAAGGCAGTGGTTCTCAAACTCCACACACATAGGAATCACTCGGGGGTCTCGTTAATGTGCAAATTCTGATTCAGTGGGTGTGGGT
This sequence comes from Antrozous pallidus, assembly GCA_027563665.1. NCBI lineage: Eukaryota > Metazoa > Chordata > Mammalia > Chiroptera > Vespertilionidae > Antrozous > Antrozous pallidus. The sequence goes on from CM050520.1 coordinate 62,927,188, forward strand.
TGCAGCTTGAGATGCTGACTTTTTCTAGCAAGCATCTTAGTACCCTGTCCACACTTTGAATAATTGCCATACACACAGTAAGTTCTTAATAAATGTTAGGTACTCTATTACAAGAATTGGCTGGGCAAGAATGGAAAGATAAAGAGAGCAGTGATTTTTTAAAATCATGATAATCCATTGTAATTATCTCTGGTGCTTTGGGGGAAAATGCAGATACCTGGGCTTCCATCTCCAAAGGTTCTGAGTCAGTGCCTTCACGGGGGAGCCCAGGAGTCTATGTGTTTAAAGTGCAGCAAGTGGACATGTACACATAAGGAACTATTTGACATTGAAACTGGGACTCAGAACTGTTGGACATTGAAACTGAGACTCAAACATTTTTTGTTCTTAAAATGTTTATTTCTAGTATGCAAATGCAAGATTTTTTTTTAAAGAAAAGAAACGGGTGGAAAAAGATAGATACAGAGGCAAAGAAGCATTGAATAGTCTGTCAAACTACAGTGGGAAGGCAAGGGAGGGTGGGGGGCAGGGGCTGTGGGAGATCAACCTAAGGACTTGTATGTATGAATATAAGCATAACCAATGGATACAAGACACCGGGGCGTAGGGGGCAGGTGAGGGCATGTGCTGGGGGTTGGGGAGGCCGGGGGGGGGGGTTAATGGAGTGGGGGAGGAAACTTTTTAAAGAATAAAAATTATATATATATTGGGGGGAAAAATAAATAAAGTGCAGCAAGTGAGCCAGGATGGAGAATCATTGGGTCAAAAGTAGTAAGTATCTCAGATGAAACTTAATTTGCAGCCACTAAGAGATGTTAAAATGTCCCACTAGTACAAAACATTTATTCACCATTGCTATAGACTGAATGTGTACATCTTTCCCAAAATGTATATGTTGAAATCCTAATTTCCAGGTGATGGTATTTAGAAGAGAACCCTGGGAGGTGACTGGGTCATAAGGATGGAGTCTTCATGAGTGGGATAGTGTCATAAAAGCAGCCCAGAGAGGTCCCTGGCCCCTTCCTCCTTGTGAGAAGATGCCATCCGTGAACCAGGAGGGAGGCTCTCACCACACATTGAATCTGTTGGTGCCTTGATCTTGGACTTCACAGCCTCCAGAACTGTGAGAAATACGTTTCTGTTGCTAATAAACCACCCTGCCTATGGTATTTTGTTACAATGGCCCAGACAGACTAGGACACTATGATGCCAGGCTAAAGCATACTGCCTCAGTCATGGCCATCAATAAAAGAAAGAGAAAAGTTTGGTCTCAGCTCTTACACTGCTCTAGCAATTCATAATAGGGCCAGTCTCAGTTGCTCTTCTGTCCTTTACTGTACAAGGGACAAAAGAGTTATAAGACGCAAACACCTTAAAGAGTCCATCCAACTCCATCACTTAAAAGCTGTGGAATCTTGGACATCCTACATTAACTCCTTGCTCCTCAAATATGTCATCTGTAAAATAGGGAGAACAGCTATCCCACCTACCTCATAAGCTTGTAAGAGTCCAATGAACACTCTATAACTTTGCTACTCAAAGTGTAGTCCATGGACCAGCAGTATCAGCAACGCCTGAGAGCTTAGGGAAATGCAGAATCTCAGAGCTACTAAACATGAATTGCAATTTTTAGCAAGACACTCCCTCCCCACCTAGTGATTCCTTCGCCAAACACTGCTTTATGGTACTAAAAAATTATAAGGAAGTGTTGAAAGATGAAATAGCTCTTGTCCCATAGGGTCCTACAGTCTCTCTGGAAATAATATATTATACATGAACAATTAGAGATGGGTACAAAGCCAACAAAATTAAGTGCGAAGGAGTGCCCACATTTTCCAGAAACCAAAACCATTAGAAAACAATAGCAGGAACCACAGCATTGCCATTCTTTCCAGCTCAGAGAGTAAGTGCTTCCCAGATATTCCTACAATCAAGAAACAGATAAGGAAATGAAGAATGATATTTATACATTGCAATGGGATAAAAGGACAGGGTTGCTCAGGACCAGAGTCAATTGTCTTGGGCACTACCTCTGAAACTTAAATGGGCATCTCATGAAAATGCAGATTCTGAGATGAGGCCTGAAATCCTGCTTTTCTAACAAGCTCCTAGAAATTTCCCAGGCTACTTGTCCATGAGGGGTGAGGATTGGGGATTCAGGCCACGCAGCCCAGTACCAGCAGCTCGAAGGGCCAGAGAGAAATCAGTATCTTAGTACACCTTAACACATCATGGCTCACTGGATGGGAAGCACTATTCTCACTCAGATTAATTTGAGCTAATTCATCATTTATATTGTGACCAGAACGTGTTGTTCTTGCACCCAAGGGCTTCTCTATTTTATTTATTAATTATTTTAATTAAGTTTACTGGGGTGACATTGGTTAATAAAATTATGTAGGTTTCAGGTAATTCTATAACACATCATCTGTGTATTGTACTGTGTGTTCATTACCCAAAGTCAGGTTTTCTTCCATCACCATTTACCACTCCCCCCCTTTACACTATTCTACCTCCCCACCTAGACCTTCCTTTCCCTCTGGTAATCACCACACTGTTGTAGGTCTATGAATTTTTTTGTTTTATTTATTTATTTATTTATTTATTCATTCATTCATTCGTTTATTTATTTATTTTTGCTTAATCCCTTCACCTTTTTCACCTAGTCCCTCTTCCCTCTCCCCTTTGACAGCTGTCTGTTCTCTGTATTTACAAGTCTATTTCTATTTTGTTGCTTAGTGTATTTTGTTCATTAGATTCCACATATAAGTGAAATAATGTGGTATTTGTCTTGCTCTGACTGGCTTATTTCACTTACAATAGCCAAGATTCAGAAGCAGTCCAAGTGCCCATCAGTGATCAAGTAGCTAAAAATCCTGTGGTACATTTACACAATGGAATACTATGTGGCCATAAAAAAGGAAAGCTTACCTTTGAGGGGTGGGGAGGCAGCATGGATGGACCTGGAAAGTATTATACTACCTGAGGGCATCTTTTTCGTTTGGTTTGGTTAATCGTCACAGGATGATATGTTCCCATTGATTTTTAGAGAGTGGAAGGGAGGGGAGAGACAAAGAGAGAGAAACATGAATGTGAGAGAAAAACATTGATTGGTTGCCTCTCACATGGGCCCCAACCAGGGATCCAGCCTGTAACTGAGGTTTGTGTGCTTGACTGGAGTTGAACCTGAGACCCTTAGGTCCATGGGCTGACACTTTGTCCACTGAGCCAGACCAGCTGGGGCTGAGGGTATCTTTAATGTCTCACATATACAGGGTGAGGATGGACAGGAAGTCACCTACCATATTGCATAAGTATAGCATCACTTTGTGGTCAGATATATATCAGCCAATACTGTTGCCTGGAAGGGAACTAGCTGGTGATGACATGGTTCTGCAAGCTGAGAAACCTGTCAAGGCAAACCTTTCCGAGTCTCCAGAACTCTGTAGTCTTATTCATTTGCATGTCTCTCCTTGGAGCAGAACAATGCAAATGCACACCTTCCAGGAGCTACACAATGGTCTCTCTCTGGCATCTGCTTTATGCACAGATGCTAACAGCCCTGTCAGTTCACCCTTCTGTGAACTCCCCAGGGGACTGGTTTCATGGCATTTTTTCTTGGCATAGTATTCATACCCCCCAAATTCCTGGTACTATATAACTCATATAGTCATACTGACCCCTGATATAATTTTTAGCAGGAAATTTATCTATAAGAAAAAATACCTTTAGTAGACATTTCCAAGAAAGCAAGCCTGCACAATCTCAATATACTTAATGGAGAAATTAAATCACCAGGAAAAAAAAGAATAAATTTGACTGCAAAATATATTATAAATGATTTTTTTTTGCAAAAACAAGATTGAAAGACAAACAGAAAACTGGAAAATTCTGTCAATTTAAACAAAGATTTAATAAAGAATAAATCAATAAGGGAAAGATTCATAATAAAAAAGTAGACAAAGAACATAATCTAGAAATTTGCACAATGTATGTACAAATGATAGATAAATCTATATGTAAACATTCAAATAATCTCAAAATGCAAATGAAAAGAAAATATTTTGTCTATGAGATTCCTAAAGATGAAAAGTATCGACAAAACGCCTTTTGGTGAGTGTTGGGTCAATGGCACTGTTGTGTACTCTGTGGATGAGAATATAAATCAGTAAAATGTGTCAAGTATGCCTTTAAAATTCAGATCTTGTAGTCAGTACTCCCATTCTTAGAAACCTACCTTAAGGAGATAATTTCCACCAGAAGATGAATATTCATTCTTCTGTACTGAGTCATTTTACATGTGCCAGGCATTGGATTGGGAATTAGTGGTACAGTTAATACAAAAACAAGCAAAATGCCTGCCTTCAAAGAGTACGCATTGTAGTCAGGGGAGACAAATGCAAAGAAATCAAGTGTGTGTGTGTGTGTGTGTGTGCGCGCGCGCACGCATGCGTGCGCGCCCACGCACACACACGTAGCTGGTGGTGGTGGTGATATTAGTAAGGAAAACAAAGGAGGGTAAGGGCAATAAGAAATGGAATGCACTGGTCCTAGCAGGTGATTAGGAAAGGCCTCTCTGATAAGGAGACACAGAGCAGAGACTTGAGGGATCAGGGAAGTAGGGTATAGGAATACCGATGGAAAGATGATTCCAGACAGAGAAAAAGCAGGTACAAAGGTGAGACCAGTGAGTCTGGAGCAGAGTGAGGAAGAGTAAAGTGGTGGGGGCCGAGGAAGTGGTCCTCTGAGACTACACTAGGCCTTGTTCACCACAGTGAAGCCACTGGGGTTTCACCATTAGCAAAACAAGCAGAATTGGAGGGCTTTGAGCAAAGCAACAATGGTCTTTGACTTGAGTTTGTAAAGATTCTCTGGCTCCTCGTAAAGAATAGACTGGAAGTAGGCAAAAATGTAAGCAGGAAGACCACTCAGAATCCTATATAATAAAAAAGAAACATGCAAATTTGGCCATACCTTTGCTCCTGATTGACTATGCTACCAGCCAATCAGGAGTAGGGGTGGGGCCAAGTGGCATGAGTGCCAGGGCTCCAGGGATGGAGATGAAATGGCAGTGGTGGCGAGCGCCTAGCCCCCCAGGTGTTGTGAGGGGAAGCGGTGGTAGCAGCAGCAGTGGTGGTGGTGGTGGCAGCGGCAGGAAGTCCCCAGCCCCCAGGTGCTGTGAGTGGAAGTGGCTCCTAGCCCCTGGGGTTGGGTAGTCACAGGCAGCCAGGGCTGAGCTGAGCAGGGCGATGGCTGGGTGCCTAAGGCCTAAAGCCTCACTTGGGCAGTCTGGGGGTGAGCCATCAGTTGGACAGCCCATGAGGGCTCCCAGTATGTGAGAGGGGACAGGTTGGGTTGAGGGACCACCCACCCCCAGTGCACAAATTTCGTGCACCAGGCCCCTAGTGTGATTATAATAATCCAGGTGAGACATGATGACCAAGAGTGACAGTGGAGATTGTTGAAAGAACTTGAATTCTAGATATGTTTTGAAGGCACAGCCATGAGGATCTCTAGACAGAGCATAGATGAGTCATAAGAGATATAAATGAGGCAAATTTGGCTCTGAGATTTTTGGCTTAGAGGGACATTTATTGAGAGGAAAAACTTGTAGAAAGAGAACTTAGATGAGATGAGGTCAGAGAAATCAAGGGCTTTCAATTTGTCAGGTTTGAATAGTCTGTTAGACATCTCAGTAGCAAGGTCAGGTAGGCATTTGGATTAGGAATCTGGAGTTCAGAGAGATGTCTGGGCATATCAATAGTGTTTAGTTCTGAGTCCAAATGAGATTTCCTAAGGAATGAATGGACAAGGAGAAAGAAGAGGTCTGAGATCTCTGGAGGTGAGGAGAAACTATAGTCAGTGAAAGGCAGTGGCTAATAAAATGGGGGGGGGGGGGAAGGGAACCAAGAAAGTGGTTTCATGGAAGGAAAGTGAAAAACTCCAAGAAAGAAATGAATGGTCAGTGTGTCAAATGCTGCAAGAAAGTCAAAGACGAAGGACCAGCCATTGGGTTGGACAGCATGGTGGCCACTGATGACTTGTAAGAACTGTCTGTGGAGGGCTATGGGTGAACACCTGATGGGAGTGCATTCAAGAGATAGCAGGAGGATAGAAAGTGAGACTAGCAAGTATAAACACCTCTTTTAAAAATGTAAGGTGAGTAGGGAAACAAAAAACATGGGCTATAGCTGGAGGTGGAGTGACATCAAGGAAGATTTATTTTAAAGATGGGAGCTATTGATCTGACATCTATTTCTAAAGAAAGGGTGTAGCAGAAAGAAAATAAAGACAAAGCAATGAAAGGAGATGAGATGGGATGCCTTGGATAGAGGCAGACGCAAAGAATTTTTTACCCAATAGTTTATAATAAAAAACTGGAAATTGATTGAAGGAACCAAGATGGTGGCACAGGTAAACACCTATATTGCTGCCCCACACAACAATTTCAAAACTACAACTTAATGACAAAATGAACATCATCCAGAATCACCGGAAAGCTGGCTGAGTGGAAATTCCACAAATGAAGGTAAAGATAGAACACTGTGACTCAGAGGAGCAGCAGAGGGCAGAGTTGAGGATTGGTGAGGAGTCAGAGGTTTGGAGCTGCGCACATGAGTGGATAGGGTGGGCGGCTGGATACACAACTGGTTTTCTCGAATGGGGAGGGAGACAAAGGCGTCCCACTACACTAATTCCTCAGTTCCAGGCAAGGTCCGGGGAACCCACACCCATACAGGGTGAAACTGGACAGTAAGGAGGAAGAACACTGAAACTCGGGCGCTGCAGAGGTCTGCGAGCTTGTGGAGAGGACGCGTAAACTAGGGAGCTACAGAAGTGCTCAAGCACACAGAGAGGACTTGTGACTTGCTCTCTCATTTAGGAGAAAAGAAAGAAAGAAGGGAAACCACCAGAGTGCATTGTTTTACAACCCAGGTTGAGACTTTGGGTATGCAGACTCATTTAGGAAGAGGCTGAATTGTCCAGCAGTGGTTAGAGCTTGGCAGCAGCTTTCTCTCAGAGGTGCGTGCAGACATTACAACCCGGCACAGAGACCCAGGTGCCGCATAGGGTGGAGCTGACGGGAAATCAAGGCTGCCTGCTCAGCCCAGAGACTCCGCCCATCCAACCTGAGCACAGCTGATCCTCACAGCCAATTGGCCTGGTGGTCAAACCCTTCTAGTGCTAACAACAATAATCTAGGCTTAACAAGACTGTGCAACCCATAAAGGGCTGCACTAAGAGTAACCACCTCAGGTAACTGAGGAGTCTGAGCCACTGTCTTTTAGAGGACATCTACCACACAAAACTAATCGACCAACTCAGGGAAGCAGCCAAAATGCAGAGACATGGAAAGAAATCACATGTGAAAGAAATGGAAGAAGCCGAGACCGGTTTGGCTCAGTGGATAGAGCGTCGGACTGCGGACTGAAGGGTCCCGGGTTCGATTCCGGTCAAGGGCATGTACCTTGGCTGCGGGCACATCCCCAGTAGGGGGCGTGCAAGAGGCAGCTGATCGATGTCTCTCTCTCATCGATGTTTCTGACTTTCTATCCCTCTCCCTTCTGCTCTGTAAAAAAATCAATAAAATGTAAAAAAAAAAAAAAAAAAAAAAAAAGTAAATGGTAAGGTAAAGTCACCTTCCCTTAAAAAAAAAAAAAAAAAAAAAAAAAAAAAAAAAAAAAAAAGAAATGGAAGGAAATAAAACGACTGGACATAGAGTTCAAACCATGGTTAGGAGGTTTTCAAGAGGCTCCTAGAAAAAGCCGATGAACTTAATGAGACCTTCGAGGATATGAATGAGACCATAGAGGATATGAATGGGACCCTCAAAGATATGAACAAGACCCTTGAGAATATGAAAAAGGACCAACTAGAAATTAAGCATACACTGACTGAAATAAAAAATATTATACAAAGACCTAAAAGCAGTCTAGAGGACGTCAAGAACCAAGTAAAAGATTTGAAATACAAAGAGGCAAAATCCACTCAACTGGAAAAGCAAGAATCCAAAAGAATTCAAAAAATTGAAGGGAGTGTCAGGAGCCTCTGGGACAACCTCAAGCATACCAACATCTGAATTATAGGGGTGCCAGAAAAAGAGAGAGAGAGCAAGACAATGAAAACCTATTTGAAGAAATAGTGACCAAAAACTTCCCACACCTGGTGAAGGAGGAGATAGATTGGAAAGAGGATGTCCAAGAAGCACACCGAACCCCAATATATAGGAACCCTAAGAGGACCACACCAAGGCACATCATAATTAAAATGCCAAGAGCAAAAGACAAAGAGAGAATATTAAAAGTAGCAAGAGAGCCGAGACCGGTTTGGCTCAGTGGATAGAGCGTTGGACTGCGGACTGAAGGGTCCCAGGTTCGATTCTGGCAAGGGCATGTACCTTGGCTGCGGGCACATCCCCAGTAGGGGGCGTGCAAGAGGCAGCTGATCGATGTCTCTCTCTCATCGATGTTTCTGACTTTGTATCCCTCTCCCTTCCACTCTGTAAAAAATCAAAAAAATATATTTAAAAAAAAAAGTAGCAAGAGAAAAACAGTTAGTTACCTATAAGGGAGCACCCACGATTGTCAGCGGATTTCTCAACAGAAATGATGCAGGCCAGACGGGAGTGGCAAGAAATATTCAAAGTGATGAATAGCAAGAATCTACAACCAAGATTACTCTACCCAGCAAAGCTATCATTCAGAATTGAAGGTCAGATAAAGTGCTTCGCAGATAAGAAAAAGCTAAAGGAGTTCATCACCACCAAACCAATATTATATGAAATGCTGAAAGGTATTCTTCAAGAAGAGGAAGAATAAAAAGGTAAAAATAAAAATTATGAATAACAAATATACATCTATCAACAAATGAATATAAAAATCAAGTGAATTAAAAATCTGATGAACAGGATAAACTGGTGAATATGACAGAATCATGGGCATAGAAAGGGAATGGACTGAAAATTCCTGGGGAGAAAAGGGGTGTGGGAGGTGCAGCAAGAGACTGGACAAAAATCATATACTTACGGAAGAGGACAGTGAGGGCGAGGTAAAGGCAGAGGGTGGGATGGGTACCAGGTGGAGGGGAGCTATAGGGGGGAAAGAGGGGAACAATGTAATTAAACTGAACAATAAAGAATAAAATACTTTTTAAAAACTGGAAATTAATGAAAAGCTTATCTATCAATAGGACCTGGATATGTGATAAATACAATCATTAAAATTTATAGTAAAGATTCTGTATTTATCTGCACAGTAATGTATCTACAATAACAAATGATGAGCTCTAGCTGATTTGGCTCAGTGGATAGTGTGTTGGCCTGCTGACTGAAGTGTCCCAGGTTCAATTACAGTCATGGGCACATGCTCAGGTTGGGTGTTCTATCCCCAGTGGGGAGCATGAAGGAGGCAGCCAATCAGTGATTCTCTCTCTTCACTAATGTTTCTCTCCCTCCCTCTTCTTCTCTGCAATCAATAAAAATATATATTTTTTAAAATATGAATTGTTTTACACTATGTACATATATAATTTGCTTAAAGTTATCTTCTCTACTTAGAGTCGCTCCATTAAGAAAGACAACGCCCTGCCCTGAAGCCCTCTTAGAGGTTTTGAATGATTTATTCACCCCTTCAAGGCATCCTCTTTCCAATCTATCTCCTCCTTAAAAAACATCAATTCAAATCCCATCTACCGCTAATTAGATTCTTGCTTTTAACCAATATATTTAACCTTCATAAGCTTGTTCCTCCATCTATAAAGTAATTATTATTAAAATTTGCCTCAGAAGACTGTTGGGAGAATCAAAGATGATGATGCAGGTAAAATGCCTAGCATGGTGCCTAGCACATAACAAGCACTAAATGTGCTGATCCCTGTTCACTTCCCTAAGGCAAGCCTAGTATGCAAGCTTAGTACACAATTCGAGACAAAATTCGAAGGAGAACCCACCCTTATCAACAGCATGCCTCTGACTTTGCTTTTTCCTATTTCTGGCTTCTTGTCTAATGCAGGAGGATTTTTGAAAGCAAGAAAAAAAAATTTCCCCAGGCTTTACAATGGCCAGCAAACATTATAAAATTTGACTAATCCGCCCTCTAGTGGTAGACTTAATAATTGCCACTTCTTTTCCTCCAATTGAAGTTGATATAGAAAATGCCCCAAAAAGGTAGCATCTGAGGTGTTTGCCTCATCTCCCACTGCTAGTCCTGCCACCACCACGGAAAGGTGCAAAAATGCCTATCTAAACTGGCCCAGTGCTCACTACCCCGTGCTAAGACTTTGAAGGTCCTGCATAAAATACAAACCTGTACCTGTGCCTAGGAGGAATGGTCTGCCTGTGAATCCTTCAGCTTGGACTTAGCAGTTGGGACTCTGTGGGATGAAAATCAGCAAGCCCATGGGATGTTAGCCATGAAAGTGAGCTTAAAGGGGCCCCTGGCTATTCCGAAGTTGGTGAATAGAAGATGAGAATCCCCAACATACTTCCTTTGTTCCTTCCAAAATTATAATTGTCTATCTAGAAGTAATACCTCAAAACAGCAGTTGGTACAATAAGATTGGAAATTAAGTCTTGGGGTAAAAGAATGCATAAATTTTCCTAGCCTGAAAGGTGATTCATATATATATATATATATATATATATATATAGAGAGAGAGAGAGAGAGAGAGAGAGGTGGGGGGAGAGATATTAGTATGCATTTGTGCTGGTATAAATTACTTTATATTTTGGGTCAAAAGTCCAGAGATTGAGTACCAGTGAATTGGAGATAGGGAACTTAACTCATAGACAAAGGATAGGCTTTTTAAAAATTAACACACAGAACTATTTTTGAAGCTGGACCATATAATAATCAGAACACAGACCTGACAAGAATTTAATACCTAATATTTGTAGGTCTATACTCTTTCACTTGTTAATTGGATATTAATGGAGGCCCACAAGGTTCAAACACTGTATCCTCTACTCAGCCCTTTACAAGTGCAAGATAAATTAGACATGCAGTTTCCTCCAAGGTGTTTGCAGTCTACCAGGGGATGTAGCATACTTATAAAATAACTAGGGGCCCAGTGCACAAAATTCGTGCACTGGGGGTGGGTGATTCCCTCAGCCCAACCTGCCCCCTCACACATACTGGGAGCCCTCAGGGGATTTCCTACTAACCACTCACCCAAGCTTTCCCAAGGCCTAAAGCCTCTGGCTCCATCTGTCCCAACCACATACCCCCCACCCCCAGCCCTGGCCTTCGCCTTGCCAGTTCGAGCCCAGATAGCATGGGCCTGGCCCGCCCCCGGCCATGGCTGTCTCAGCCCCGCCCCCACACTCCTGATTGGCTGGTGGGGGTAGCAAAGGTATGGTCAATTTGCATATTACTCTTTTATTAGATAGAATTACAACACTAGGTGGAAGGTTCCATTAATGTTGAGCAGAGATAGTTCAAAATATAATCTGATTACAGCTGGCTTAAAGAGAGCATTGTTCCTGTAAGGTTTGTAATGCAGGAAACAAAACACACAGAGAGTCCAGGTGATTGGAGTTTTAATCTTGTGCTCCTGTACAAAATTCGCTGGTCCGAGGGTGGGCCAGGGAAGTTTGCACCAAAACGGGGCATTGGTATTTCTTTTATACAGCAGTTTAGTGCGGGGAGGGCGGAGGGCATGAGAGGTGTGGAACTTTTGCCTCGGGCCGGGGGCCTTAGGAGGGTAGGAAGGTGCCAGCTATCTCTGTATCTCTGTCACCACCTTGCGGATGTGGCTTTGAACTCCCCCCCCTGCCTAACAGTTCCCATGAGTAATAAGTATTTATTGAATGATTAGAGTGGAGCAGAAAACAGAGTGAACAGGGAGCAATGAGATGAGTATGGATTTTAGTGTCAGAAATACATGGGTAGAAACTCAGCGCTGTCACTTGAGCCATGTAACACTTGGGCAACTTCAGGACTCAATAATATTAGATATTAGAATGTCTAAGACTACCTTGGCCTTGAAAGATGGGTAGGCTACAGATATGTGGAAATAAAGAGAAGGGCACTTGTTTCCCACTACTTATCAAGTGCATACTTGGCTTGACACTCTAAGGCAGTGGTTCTCAACCTTTGTAATGCTGTGACCCTTTAATACAGTTCCTCATGTTGTGGTGACCCCCAATCATAAAATTACTTCCGTTGCTACTTTATAACTGTAATTTTGCTACTGTTAATGAATCGTAATATAAATATCTGTGTTTTCCGATGCTCCTAGGTAACCCTGCTAGCAGTTGTCAACCTGTAGCAAACACCATCACATTGGTGGTGGGTAGACTTTAAAATATGAATGGGGGGACATAAACATTCCATCAATAGAACTACCTTCCTGTAACTGTCTGCTTGGTCATCTGGCCACAGATGGGAAAGCGATCTTCTTTCCTCCTAATCAGGAGCATCTCCAGAGAGGGCTCTGTGTCTCATATATCTTTATTCTCATTGTCTCATAAAGAGCCTGGTAATAGTGGGTACTGATTAAGAGCTGAATTTATGCACCTAAAGGGAGACCTACAACCTCACTAAATAATAAACAGTTAGTCTGGGTGACATGGGCTCAAGGTGTCACATTTCATGAGTAGGGGAAGACTTCATGGAGGAGATAGGACGTGAACTAGAACTGAGAGGCATGAAGGGTATGAAGAGCACATGCCACAACAGGACCAGGAGTGACAGCAGCCGGAAGCACTTACCTAACACTTACTATGTGTCAGGCACTCTCCTAAGGACTTTATACCAGTAACTCACTTAATCCTCCTCACAGTCCTGTGAGCAAGTACCACTATCACCCAGACCCCAGGCAGTCTGGCCTAGGGTCTGCTCTCTCCCTGCCATGCTGAGGCGTGACACCAGCTCAGACACTCAGACACGGGAATGGTCACAGTAGTGGAAGGGGTGTCCTAAAACAAGGTTGGCTGGATAAGAGCACCATAATAATAATAATAATGTTTATATAGTATTTGGTGGTTTACGAAGTGCTTTCAGATGCATCATGTTGTTTTGACTCTCACAGTCCTGTGAATTTGGCATGGTGGATATTATTACTCCTGTTTTACAAGTAAAGCAACGAAGGCTCAAAGCTATTAGCAATCAACTCAAACCCTGAGCTCTGCTCTTTCTAATGCTATAGTCTAGAGGATTTGGAAAGCTATTAAGAGACATTTGGAGTTGATGCATTATGTAAAAGAGAACCCCTGTAGGTTTAAGCAGGGCAGGAATGCTTACAGAGGAATGCTTGGCTGAAAGATTTGTCCCATGTCACCACTTTCTGGAATGCTGAGGGAAAAAAACAAGCCCAAACATACAGACATTGAAGCAAGCATAAATTTATACTGTCAGCTGTGCTTGGCAGTGTCCCAGAAGAGCAGAATTCCTTCAATATGTCTGTTTAACCAAAATACAATCATCTAAATAAATATTTTACACCATCAACACACAACAATACCCTGTGTATTACATTATCAAGACATTGCTCTCTTTGAAATTGCTAGAATATCTTCAATCCCCACCTGTCTTCTTCCTGGTGCCAAAGATTTGTCACTGGAATCCCTTCTTTCTGGAAACCATAAAGTGCTTACCATATGTGCTGGATCTCTGGCGTAGCAGAACCATCAATTGTCTCCTCAGTAGTCATTGCCCCCTTCCTTCTGCTAATCCTAGCCCTCAGTTCACCAGGCATAGAGGGCCCTCACGCTAGGCCCAAACAGGGCATGGCTGGGTACACAGGTCTGAAAGGAATGAACAGGTTATTGCACTTACCATTCGGTCTTTTAAGAGCCGTTCACATGCCTGCACTGTCTTTTTGAGGTCGGGATCATGTCTATCATGTGCACTGCGGTCTCCTCAATATCTGGTTAGTCACTGTATCCTCAACTGGCACTTAGTAAATGCTCAATGAATATTCAATGAATGAATACAATGCAGCCAAAATGCTTATAAATGGGTAAGTACCATCTTGTTAAGATGCCCAGTACATAGATCCATCCCAAGTTTTTGGGTGAGAGCTCCCATCTAGAGAGATATGATACATCATAAAGATAACACCAATCCATCATATTATTACTCTTCTAGACAAGCTTTATTGGGGGAGAGGGGATGAAAAGAACAGTGAGTTCTCTGTTCTGTGCTTAATGCTTCATGTGCATTATAGCTATTACAACCCCATTTTATAGGTGAGGAAATTGAGTGACTGGTTTTCTAAATTAAGTGGCAGAGCTAGAATAAGAACTCCAAATCCAGTATACTCTACCACACCTCATACCTGTACCACAAATGACCAAGGTCTTCATTAATAAAAGGAACCATTGTCCTCATTTTAATGGTGGCATGGTCTGTCTCTGTTACTTGTTCATATGCTTCCCCTTTTCTATTCTGTTACCCTGTCCCAAGTTTATCTCACGTGGGACTTCGTGTAGAGCACTACTTCTCCAACTTTAATGTGTGTACGAACTGCCTGAAGATCTAGTTCAAATGCAGACAGACTCTGGTTCAGCAGCTCTGGGTGGGGCCAGAAAGTCTGTATTTCTAACAAGGTCCCAGGTGCTGAGGATGCTTCTGGTCCCCAACCACACTTCAGTAGATTAGTGTTATGTTCACAGGTAAATGGAAATAATTTTGGATGATGAGAATTCTGACCCCATAGTACCAATTCATGCTATATAAAAGCTGGATTGATTAAAGCAGGTTAAAGGACAGAAACAAAGAAACTGCAGTTCAGAAGTTACCTGCCCAGAATCTGTACTGGTGGCCAAATTGTAGTATGGTTTTTTATAATTAACTAGGGGCCCAGTGCACGAAATTCGTCATGCACTGGGGGTGGGTGATCCCTCAGCCCAACCTGCCTCCTCACATATACTGGGAGCCCGGTGGCTGAGGCTTTAGGCAATGGGGCAGATGGCTGGCTCCATCCCAGCCCTGCCCCCACTCACCTCTCCAGCCAGGGCCTTAGACCCAGCCAGCTCGCCCCTGGCTAGCACAGGCCCGGGCCACCTGGGACACCCCCACCCAGGCCCGGGCTGCCTCAGACACGCCCCCCAGGCCCTCCCAGGCCCTGGTCACCTCAGACATGCACCCCCATGGCCTGGGCCACCTCGGACATGCCCCCTCAGACCCCCCAGGCCTGGGCCACCTTGCCACACACCCCCAGGCCAGGGCCGCCTCAGCCACTCCCCGCATGGCCTGGGCTGGCTCAGACATGCCCCCCGCGGCCCGGGCCACCTCGGCCACGCCCCCAAGCTCCTGATTTGCTGGTGGGCATGGCTGGTGGCTGTAGCGAAGGTACTGTCAAATTTGCATATTGCTCTTTTATTAGATAGGACTAGAGGCCTGAGGCACAAAATTCATGCAAGGGTAGGCCCTCTCAGCCCTGCTTCATTGTGGCCCTGTCCCCCCTCACCCCCTGCACCTGCCTTAGCCTGTGTCCACCACCACATACCCCTGGTTTCCTGATTCCCTGGTGCCCCCCAATCAATCACCTAGGCCATGCTCTTTGGGGCAATTGCAGAGCCCTAATTGATCACTCCACTGGCCAGTGGCCTGGGCCTCCCTCTGAGGGGTGATCGTGGGGCTAATTTCATCACACCCACCTTGGCTGTCCTGGCGCCAGTGTGTATCAAAGCATGGTCATCTGGAAGGTCATCTGACGGTCGTTGTGCTGTTTGGTCATTCAGTTGATTTGCATATTATGCTTTTATTATTATCCTATCTAATAAAAGAGTAATATGCAAATTGATTATCACTCCCACACACAAGATGGCCACCCCCATATGGTCAAAGATGACCACCCCTGTGTGGACACAAGATGGCCACCACAAGATGGCCAGCAGGAGAGGGCAGTTGGGGGGGACCAAGCCAGCAGGGAAGGCAGTTAGGGGTGGCTGGGATGGTAGGGGAGGGCAGTTGGGGACAACCAGGCCTGCATGGAAGGGAGGACAGTTGGGGGGGATCAGGACTGCAGGGGAGAGCAGTTGGGGGGGGACCAGGTCTGCAGGGGAGGGCAGTTGGGGGTGATTAGGCCTGCAGTGGTGGGCAATTAGAGGTGACCAGGCTGGCAAAGGAGGGCAGCTGGGGGAGACCAGGCCAACAGGGAGACCAGGCAACAGAGGGCAGTTAGGTGTGACCAGGGTGGCAGCAGAGGGCAGTTAGGTGTGACCAGGGTGGCAGCAGAGGGCAGTTAGGTGTGACCAGGCCTCCAGGGGCGATTGGGCTGGCAGGAGAGCAGTTATGTGTAGATCAGGCTGGCAGGGAAGTGGTTAAGGGGCAATCAGGCAGGCAGGCAGGTGGTTGGGGGCCAGCAGTCCTGGATTGTGAGAGGGATGTCTGACTGCAATTTAGGCCCTATCCCAGTGGGCCTAAATGGGCAGTTGGACATCCCTCAAGGGGTCCCAGATTGGAGAGGGTGCAAGCTGTGCTGAGGAACACCCCCCACACACACACCCATGCATGAATGTTGTGCACCGGGCTCCTAGTAGATTATATGCTTCTATGTAGGATATTTACATCTTTTTCTGTTTGGTCTTTACAACTGCTCTATTAGATAGGATGGGTATTAAAATTCCTGGCACATAGAATGCTCAATACATTTGGGGTATTTTTATTCCTGCTTTATAGACTGAACCTCAGAGAGATTAACTGTTGATCAAGCAGATGTTCAAATCCACATCTTCTGACTACAGCTGCAAAATTCTTCCCCACCCCACCCAATCCTCCCCAACTGCTACATACTCTTCTGGGTTGTAAATAATTTCCCTTTTCTCCCCTTTTCATTTAGGCATCCTGTCTTTTTATGTATATAACATTCCCCCACTATGCACACTTTAATGTCAGTCTCTCCTAATCAATATGGATAAAGATGAAAGGAAACTCAGAACAATGAAACTGTTATCATCATAGAAACAGCTTAAAGTGCTGCAATCCTAACTGGCTTTAGTTGCACTTTGAGATGAGGCAGCATTACATGGTGACCAGTCACACTAAAGCCACTACTTTCTAGAGGCAACTCTTCCTCTTGATCTCTGTTCATTAACATTCATTCCTAGTGCGATAACAACACTAGAAACTTTACGTACATACTTCTCCCTAGGCCCAAAGGACCTAATTAAAATTTAAACCCAAAACAGCAGCAACACAATGAAAAGTTGTTGGGGTTCTTTGCCTCCCGTGGTCTAAAATGAATGTATTAAAATAAAAGTAAAAAAAAAAAAAAAGATAACATTTAGTGCACACCTTGTGCCAGGTGCTGTTTTAAGAGCTCTAAACCTCACAATAACCTCTTGAGTGGAATTACTACATCCCCTTTAAAAATGAGAAAAATGACTTCTGGGGAGGTTCAGGAACTAGTTCAAGGTCACAGACTTGCTAAGCTAGAAATTTAAACCCAGGCAGTTGGTCTCTAAGTCCAAGATCTTAACTTTTATTTTATAGTACAGTGGCAGCAAACTGCGGTTCTTGAGCCACATGCAGCTCTTTGGCCCCTTGAGTGTGGCTCTTCCACAAAATACTATGTGCGGCTGCACACGTACAGTGCGATTGAAACTTCATGGCCCACGCGCAGAAGTCAGTTTTTGGCCTGGGTGAGTCTATCTTGAAGAAGTGGCATTAGAACACTCAAGGGGCCAAAGAGCCGCATGTGGCTCACAAGCCCTGGTTTGCCGACCACTACTATAGTATTTCCCAAGATGCCCAGATGCTGTTTGTCTGCAAGAATTTAAATATAAACCTACAGCCTCTTTTAATTTGCAAAAAAGTGAAACTTCCACTCAAAGCAGCTTAAGAAAAAGGGAGTGAGGTAATGGCTTCTATCAGTGACTTACAGAACGGGCTGACATCAGGGAGAGTTGGATCCCGGTTCAAGTCCACCATCAGGATTCTCTCTGTGTGTTCCTTGCTGAATGTCTTCCATACCAGTTTATGGGAGCCCACATGGTGGGTGGGTCATTTGGGGAAGCTCCAGTTTCATATCCAGGAAAATATCTGTCCCTCAGGGCTCAAGTAAGAAACATTCACATGGAAGACTCATTTAGAGTATGTGCCCATCCCTGGGTCATCCCAATAGCAAGGGAGATAGGGTACTAAGATTTGCCCAGTCTTCGTGACATGCCTACGCCTGTGGTCGGGAGGGCCGGGTCTGTACCAGAAGAGGGCAGAAAGGGGCTGGACAAAAAAAAATAAAATAGTTGTTTAACTACCTCTTTAGAGCTTACAAAATGCTCTCATATGATCTGTGCACCTTGAGTCTCACAACTACCCTATGAAGATAGCTGGGTAAGTATTACTAAGAAAACGTGGACTACCATTGCACTCATCTGTTTACCGCACATCACTGGGTGCTCCACAGCACGTGAAGTTCAAGGTGTCCAAAGCTGAGCTCATCACCTTGTCACTTCACTGACTCCCGTTTGATTCCATTCTTGGTTGGTGGCACCAATATTGCTCCCCAAGGTAAGTAGCCTGTGAGGTTAACTTCGCTCTCCCTTTTCTCTCAACCTCACATGCAATTGTTAGTACTGCTAATTTTGCCTCCTAAATATTTCTGCAATATAGTCCTTTGTCTAAATATCTCATAAACACCATAAAATGAAAATACTGAAAGCTTACCTCCTCCCTCAAAACTTCTCGTCTTGCTGAAACTGGTTTGGCTCAGTGGGTAAAGTGTCGGCCTGCAGACTGAAAGGTCCCAGGTTCGATTTCGGTCAAGGGCATGTACTTTGGTTGCAGGCACATCCTCAGTAGGAGATGTGCAAGATGCAGCTGATTGATGTTTCTCTCTCATGGATGTTTCCAACTTTCTATCTTTCTCCTCACCTCTCTGTGAAAAATCAATAAAATATATATTTAAAAAAAAAAACTGCTTGTCTTCCCGTGTTGTTATCCCCATCCACTTAGTTGTCAAATATGGAATTGGGTATCAAGGTTGATTTCTCCTTCGACTTCCATGCTTATGTAACTACCAGTTCCTAATGTTTGGCATCCTATTGGTCTCTTAAACCTAACCACTTCTCTCCATTCACAGTGCCATCATCTCTCACTTCCTGCAGCAGCATCCTCACTGGTGCCCCCCACTGCCTTGCCTTCAATCTTCACTCCCAATGACCTCTCGCACAGGAGGAAGCCAGAACTGATCCTGCCAGCAACTTTCCTCTCCTGGACTCCCCATTTTCTAATCCTTTGTTTCCTAATGTGTATGGTTACCTAGACCACAAAATCTCTCTATATAAAAGCCTAAGTGACCATTATGACCGGTCGACCAAATGACTGGTTGCTATGATGCACACTGACCACCAGGGGGCAGATGCTCAAAGCAGGAGCTGCCTCTGGTGGTCAGTGTACTCCCACAGCCAACCTCATGTGGCTGGCCAACCTCCTGTAGTTCCCTCCCCGGCTGGCTGGCCCTGATTGTACCTGGCCCGGATTGCCGGCCAGGCCAAGGGACCCCACCTGTGCATGAATTCGTGCACCGGGCTTCTAGTCTAGTCTAAGGGCCATAATTCATATGCCCTTGTCTCCCTTTCATGTAGCACACTGTACTTGGCACAATAAATAGGGCACTGTACTCATCCCTTTCTGATTATAGCTTGTTTACAACAGATAAATCCTTGTCATGTTCTAGGTGTGTCGAACCTCGGGAGCCACAGATTCCCTGAACATGGTTTCTTGTAGTAGGAGCTGGAGGCCCTTAAAGGAAGCATCAGACTAGCGTCCTCGTACCAAACCCAGTGTGTAGTCACTACACAAACGGATGCAAATCTTCAGGATCTACAGCCGCCCTCGCGGCTCTGGACAAACATGTTCCCCATCGGCGAACTCTGTCTCCTCTGTCTCCTTGTGTGAAAACCGCAAGTTAAGCGACAGAAAGTGAAACTTGAGAGCCGCGGAGTGAGAAACCAGAAGGCTCTACGGAAGCCAGTGCATCCTGTGCGAGTGCGAGTGCGCGTGCGCGGCCGTCCCGGCGGCCCCCGGGGGAGGCGGGAGCAGGCGGCTTCCCGCGGTTTGGTGCCGCCATTGGCGGGCGGTTTGAATGACGGAAATGACGGCGGCTCGGCGATGGCCGTCCTGCAGGCGCACGAACGGCTGTTGGGAAGCTGAGAGGCGGTGACCGCCGGGACCTTCCCTAGCGGAGCTACGCCTCCTGGCTCCCGGCCCCCGGCTCTCAGGTGAGTGACGGCCGCACCGCCTCCCCGCGACCCTGGCGTGCACGACCCCGGAGGCCTGGGAGCTGGGTGCGCCGGGGAGGGGGACGCCGAGCGGGAGCGGCGCCGCGAACGCCGCCCGGCCCGCGGAGCCCGGCCTCGGCGGCGGCTCCCCCCAGGCCCGCGTGGGCTTGCGGCTCTGAGCAGCTGCGGGACCCGAGGCGCGGCCCGATCAGCCCGTCCGCTCGCGGGAGAGGCAGCCCAGGGGCCTTGGCGCGTGAGGCTCTGCGCCTCTTCCGCGCCCGGTCGCGCGGAGTCCCGGAAATGCCAAGGACAGTGGGCAGCCGGGAGCGCCCCTGCTGTGCCGCTGCACCCGGCTCCTGCGTCCTGCCCACCCTCGCCCGAGGTCACCTGGACGTGCCTTGAAACCTGGTCGCCGCTGGAGAGCACCGCCGGCATCGTTTCCTGCGGAGAGCGTGCTCTTTTTTGGTGTCTGCCACCTTTAATTTTTAAAGCATTAAGTCCTGCCACAAACTGAGCTTTTAAAATATCGGGGAAGGTTCGAGTCTTTGGTCGTGTCACGTTCATTCAGTCACATAATCACCAGAACAGCCTGGTGGGAGTTCTCCCATTGTTTGCATAGTTTAGGAGGTCACTTTGGCCAGAGTCTTTCCTGCTTTAAGTTCCAGTGTTGGGTCTTGAACCCAGGCATCGAAGTCTGGTATTGATTTTGTGATTACAGTGTGTCAGGTTCCATTTAATCTGAACAAAATCTTGCAAGAGAAGTAGTATCTTATTGTACAGCAATAATACATAGGATTTCAAAAATCCATTTTCATGTGAATAAGTGAGGGATCAGGAGAAACTCTTCCTCTTAGTATGTCTTTAAATGTAAGCCTAGAAGGAATAATGTAAACAGAAAATACCGCTTGATAAATGGCATGGTAATTGTTTCAGACATCAGTCGTCAGTGGATACTAAACGTAATGGGCAGAAGTTGGATGAGCAGCACGATACTTACAGAGCCTCAACTCCCTCTCCACCAGATACTTAGAAATGAAACGTAGTAACTACAGTGGAGAAATCTAACCATCTGATCAAAATTCACCTCGCCAGTAGGAAGTCGGGTTCACTTCATTTACCTCCTAATGTGCACTGAGAAGGCTGCGGTCTTGGCAAAAAATGCATAACCTCATTCTAACCACAAGAAGAGATTAAACATCCAAACTGAGAGACATTCTTCAAAAATAACTGACTGGCCAATGCTTTTCAAAAACGTCAAGATTTTGAGAAGAAAAACAGATTAGAGGAGTTGAACTCAGACATGAGAATGTGAAGCACCTGCGTTCTGCAGTCCATTGGCATGCTGCTCCTTGCCAACGATGGAGCCTTGCCAATAACAGCATAGCAGGCCTGTTCCTGAGAAACAAGGGACTCTCAGAGGGCTTGCTGGAACTTCCTTAGACTGCATGGCCATGTAGGAGGCATTTATCCAGCTTATCTCCGTCCTTCGCTCATTGTCAGATTTGCATAGAAGTTTTGCCAGCTTTCTCCCCATTTTTTTTCTGACGCAGGCATTTTCCCTAATAAAAATCTTTGTGGGCGCAATCTCACCTGGGTATCTGCAAAGTACCACAACAGTCAAATGCAATGTATTTTCCTTGGATTGAGCCCTGGTTCAGAAAATAGACATTAGTGGAATAATTGGTGAAATTTGAAGGTTTTAACTTTTTGTATAGATTAGTTAAAAGTATTGTGCCAGTGCTAATTTCCTGGTTTTGATTATTGTACTGTGGTTACGTAAAATGTAACGTTTAAAGAAGTTGGGGGAAAGAGTATACAGTAATTCTAAGTCTGAAATTATTTCCAAATACGTTTAAATTTTTTTAAAGTAATATACAAGAGAAAACAATTGTTTTGTCACATCAAGGTAAAAATAAATTTATGTTTGCTTTCCTATAATCCTCTAGCAAATGAAATGGTGAATACTCAAAATTCTTGGAATGACAGTGATGAGAATGGGGAAGTGTCAGAATAACTTGAGAAGGGTTTTCAAGTTATAAAAACTTATAGATTCTTACATTTTTTTTAATTTCTCCAGCAGACTCCCCCAAATAGGGGCATGTTAAACTAGGGAGAAGAGAGAGAATACTGAGTACAAACAGTACCACTAGATGTATAGAACCGGAAACCTAAACACTTAACTCATCCAAACAACAGAATTGTTCCACAGGGATTTTTGAAAATAATTACTTACTTAAAAATCACCCCGTGGCAGTTGTTGAAGAATTGTTTACTGCTCAGGGGTTGATAGGTGATCAAGTTGTGTATAACACATTGGAAGTTGAATCTAGAGACTAGGAGCCCTCGCAGTTACAACGGTAATTGTGAAAACATTCTGTGCTAACACATCTCTTTAAGTCTTCAGGCTTTTTTGCCTTTAAGCTAAGTAAATTAGAAATCCTAGTTAGGAATAAGTCAGGTCCCTAAGCTAGGTAAACAATAATCTCCTGTAGATGGAGAACATTTTTTTCAAGTATTTCTGATTATCCTCCGCTTACTCCTTCCTTCCCATCTATCTGAGAACCACTGATTTAAGTGCTGCATTAATAATTGATGTTTGTAAATAATTTGGACTTTATTTACCCAGATTATGTTATTTGCATGTACACAGCCCTTAATTGTCAAATATACTTTTTAAAAATTATCTTTGCTGCCCTATTTTAATAGACATTTTTCCTTTTTAAAAATTCAGATCCTTTATATTTAAAGGACACAGAAATGAAAAGAAAGGTAGTGAATGCTGGCAGGATGAGATTGAGTCCTAATGAGGAAGCCTTCATTTTAAAAGAAGATTATGAGAGAAGACGAAAGCTAAGATTGCTACAGGTAAGATTTATTTGGAACAAAGTTTCAAATTCTGTATCTTCTCCCAGTTTTTAATATTTTTTTACATTAAAGTGTTCTAAGTAAAATGTTGCATTTAAAACCTTTCTTGCTGTACAGAAGCCCTGATTCTTGCATACTAATTAGTTTTGGAACATTTGAAAAATAGACCAAAATGGTAAATATATTGAAGAAGAGTTTGAGGATAGGGGTGAGTTGACTTGATAATTATTGGAAGGTAATTCTTTAAATATTTTTAAAATGATGTTCAACTGATAGAGATTAAAATGACTTTTGAAGACTCAATGAAAAGATTACTAGCTGCTGAAATAAATTTATTATGAAGTTGTAGGGTTTTCTTTTCTAGAAGTCTTTAGAGCAGTGGTTCTCAACCTTTCTAATGCCAAGACCCTTTAATACAGTTCCTCATGTTGTGGTAACCCCCAACCATAAAATTATTTTTGTTGCTACTTCATAACTGTAATTTGGCTACTGTTATGAATCATAATGTAAATAAATGTGTTTTCTGATGGTCTTAGGCGACCCTGCTAGCAGTTCTCCACCAGTTTTAAATCTATGTCTGGGCCATGTCAACTGTTCTTTAAAACTCCTCAGATGTGACCCACAGGTTGAGAACCACTAGCAAGGTCACCTAAGACCATCGGAAAACACAGTTATGAAGTAGCAAGGAAAATAATTTTATGGTTGGGGGTCACCACAACATGAGGCATTAGAAAGGTTGAGAACCACTGCTTTAGAGTAAGTTAAGTCTTTGTGAAGCATATTTAGGTGCTATTCTGCCTAAAATTGGGGATGATGTACCACAGATAGGGAGTTCTCATCTAGCTCTGTCTATATTCACCTGGGCTATGTATTTTATTGAATCATGCTTAACCATTTTAGCCTCTTAGGTTAATAGAATGGTAATGGCAGTACCATTAGGGCTTGAGGGATATGATAGCTAATCATTTAGGAAACTTTAGAAGATGTCTTGAAATTGTAGGGTTTTTTTCCTATATCACTTGGGTTTTTTTCTTTTTACATAAAGCTTATTTAATGAATATCCAGGAGAGTTGATAGATCTAACAAAAATTAATTTAAGTTTCTGTTTCCAAATAGCTTTTAAAAAAAGGTTTTAGTACTCTTTTTTATATATGCTAAATATTCTTCAGGTTCGAGAGCAAGAAAGGGATATCGCTTTACAGAGAAGAGAAGATATAAAACAAAGGAGAAATCAGCAATTTAATTATTTGGCAGAGGCACTGAGGGCAGAATGGGAAGAATCACAGACTCAGAAAATAAACAACTTGGAAAAACTGTATTTGGCAAGTTTAAGAAGTATGGGAGAGGGACACCAACAAGCCAAAGAAAATGTAAGTGACCATTGATATGACTGACTGCCTGTCTGTGGTAGTAATTTTGGTTAAAAGCAAATTGTACTTGCTAAATGTTTGTCTGATAAAAAAATGTTTTCATATATAGAATTTGTTCAGGCTGCTAAGTTCATTTCCTAGTAAGAATCACGTCAAGTAAACTATCTTCCTGTAATGTTTAATTTGTGTGTGTGTGTGTTAATCCTCACCTGAGGATAGTTTTCCATTGATTTTTTAAAAAATATATTTTTATTGACTTCAGAGAGGGAGAGAGAGATAGAAACATCAGTGATGAAAGAGTCATTGATTGGCTGCCTTCTTCACGCCCCTTACTAAGTAGGGATCAAGCCCGAAACCCGGGCATGTGCCCCTGACCAGAAACAGACCCAAGACCCTTCAGTCTACAGGCTGACGCTCTATCCACTGAGCCAAGCCACCTAGGGCTCTATTGATTTTTAGAGAGAATGGAAGGAAGGGGGAGAGATAATGTGAGAAACATTCATGTGAGAGAGACATGTATAATTGCCTCACACATGAGCCCTGACCAGAGCCGGTGAGGTACATGCTCTGGACCAAAATCAAACCTGGGACCCTTCATTCCTCAAGCTGACGCTCTATCCACCGAGCCACACCGTCTAGGGCTATCTTCCTATAATGTTTCATTTTCTTCCAGTCTTTAACTGTCTGGGTTAAAAAAAGAAAAGAAAAAAAAGTAACTTTCTTAATCAGAAGTTGTTTTTTAGCATTTTTGACAGATTCAGTGTGTTGAATTCAAATTTCTCATTTCATTATCATTCCTCATATTTCTAATACATATATAGTTGAATGTATATACACTTGGATTTCACTTACACGGAGTAAAATTTTTTTGATGACTTTCAAAGAGGCAAAGTAGAACTTAGTATTTCAGACTGCCCCATTAACCTTATTTTGATTTATGATTGGAAAATATGGGCATACCTTGGAGATATTTCAAGTTTGGTCTCAGACCGTCACAATGAAGTGAACCACTTGAATTGTTTGGTGTCCTGGAGCTTATACATGTTATAGTTACACTATATGGTAGTCTAATAAGTGTACAATCACATATCTAAAAGACAATGTACATACCTTAAGTAAAAAGTACTTTAATGCTAAAAAAAAAAAAAATGCTATCATTTGAGCCTATTGGAAAAATGGACTTGCTCAAAGCAGGTTGCTACAGACCTTTAATTTGTAAAAATCCATACTGTCAAGTGCATTGAAGTGAAGAACAGTAAAACAACATACCTGTTCTAGATTGAAGTCCTGGGGACAGTCACACAAAATAAGGCAAGTCTTCAATATCAAACCAATAGTAAGGAAAAAAAATACCTTAAAGAATGTGGCAATCAAGTATGTTCCATGGTCCCTGGTTTTTGTCTAGGTTTTTAGTAATGACATTAAGTTCTGGCATCAGATTTTTGTAGCTTCACTTATTTATGCTTTAGTGCTGTGATTCCTAAACTTCATTCATTCACATTCATGATTTTTGCTCTGACTTGGTAAGCAACCAAAGATTATACTGTAATGCTACCTTTTAACCCTGAATTACATAATTTAACATCGTGTATCTATTTTTAGGAACCTGATTTGAATGCTCTGGCACAGAGGGCAGCAGAAAGAAAAAGAAAAGCAGAACTGAGGCATAAAGAAGCCCTGAAAGTACAGAAAAATCAGAAAGAAATGTTGATTAAACGAAAAACCTGGTAAAGTAATAGTTTTTATCATATTCTCCACTGAAGTGGATATGGCTAGAAGTAGCTTCTGCATTGGATATTGTTTAAGCAGCTATTTAAAAAAATTCACATTATATCCATTGAGTTGTTAATTTGGTTTTTTAAATAATGGAAGGAGGGATGTATTTAGGTAGGTGAACATAGTAACAAATGACTTTAGCAAAATTACTAAATTGTATAGAAATGTATGGCTAGTTCCGAATGTATTTCAACCAAAATCTCTGCGTCTGATGTGAAAAAAAAGAAAAAATATCAGTGCGATTAAGAACATTAAAATATTATAGACTCTTTGGAAGTCATTAATGAGTATTTTTGCATATTGTAAAAATGAAAGAGCCTGTTACTTGTCAGTAATAGTCATTTTACGTAGTGGCCCATCTTTATCAATATTTCTTTTTTTTTTAACCCTAAACTAAAAACATTAGATATTCATTGTACTAGTCCCACTGTAGAGCTTTATGTCTTTAGGTATATCTCTTACACCTGGTAAACAATTTCTTCATATCTACTGTGTATAGACTATTAAATAACACACTGAGCTTATGGGATCAGATTGAAGGATTTCTTGAGATCCTGTGGCTTTCATATTTTTAATCTTCAGAGATATACTGTAATACTGTTTGTGAAAGTAATTTATGCTGTCTTTTGTTTTTTTAAGGCACATAAAAGCTCGAAAGGAAGCATTGCTTGCGGAAAAAGAGAGGTCTGCCAAAATTACAAGTCTACCACCTCCTCCTCCAACTCTTTTTGAGGTGAATTATTTTGAGTGTTAAGAAGAACTAGGTTATAATAATTCTTTGCTATTAGGATTCAGTTCAGGTCAAAATATCATTTGCTTTAGCTTTTATTTTTAATTTATTGATTTTTAAGGAGAGTGAAACATGGATTTGTTGTTCCACCTGTTTATGCACTGATTGGTTGATTCTTATTGTGCTTTGATGGGGGGATCGAACCTACAGCCTTGGCATATCCTGACAATGATCTAATCAACTGAGCTACCCGACCAGGGCCTAACTTAATTTTAAATGTGCAAGTAACACATGCATAAATCTGGAGTAAATAGTATGTATCTCTACTGTAGGACTTTAGTTTTTTTTTAGCACAGTACTAATATTGTTCCGAATATCATCTAAAATGAAGTGTGTGGCTCAGTGATTGTCGACCTATGAACCGAAAGATGGTTTTCATTCCTGGTCACAGCACATGTCTGGGTTTCGTGTTCAATCCCCAGAAGGGAGGCATGCAGAAGGCAGCCAATCAGTGATTCTCATCATTGATGTTTCTATCTCTCCCTCTCCCTTCCTCTCTGAAATCAATAAAAATACATTAAAACACAGTCTGTTCAGTTTTTCCCTTAACTAAAAATATTTTTGGTGACTTGAAAACCTGTAGATGTCTTTTATCTTTAAAAATGCCCTTTGCTTTTTAAATACTGGATTATTTGCTCTGTAGACTTTTCCACATTTAGGATTTGGTCATTGTAGATAGTTACCATATTATAAGATAAAGAGATTAGTTCATATAAGTTAAGTTTATATAAGATTATGCAAAATATCATTTTGAACAATTTTATTAAATGAAGTGGAAATTAAAAGGTGTCAATTCTCTTGTTCACATTAGCTTTTGGTGGGTTATTGGGATGGCTATTTGGATGATTATCAAAATTAGTTATTTTTACCTAAGAAGTTAATTAGAAAAGGAAAAACAAATACAAAAATGTCTAATTTAGTTGTATATACACATATATTTTATGTATGGATGATCAATATAAGTACCCAGTATTAACCTCTTAAGCCTTTAATATTGTCAGTCTTCCTGCTTTTATGTTGAGCCATCTGCCATGTAACATTTGACCCAACATTCAAATGGAAGAGTCAGATTTCAGTCATTCCCTCCGTACCATGTTAAAAGACAGGTGGTATTTTATCCAGGATCCTGTGATTTACTGTTGGTTCCTGGAAAACCAAAGTAAAAAATTTACAAAAAGCAAGAAAAATTGTATGATTTAGCAAATATGAATTATGTCGAATGTAGACTCCCCCCACAACTTTTTATTATGAAAATTTTCAAAATACAAAGAAGTTAGAAGAGTACAATGCGTAGACATTTGCATTGTGTGTAGATTTCAAATAGTTGTACATATATGTATACATTTGAATGTAAATTGTAGAGATGATATTTCACCCTAAATACTTCCGCAAGCTTTTTGTAAGAATAAGGGTATTCTCTTATGCATTCACAGTAACACCTTAGGAAAATTAACATTAATTCCTTAAATCCATTTAATATTTAGTCAGTAATCAGAACTGCCCAATTGCTGCTAAACTGTCATATCTTGACAGCTTTTTTTTTTTTTTTTTTTTCCCAGAGAGGAAGGGAGAGAGAGATGGAAACATAAGTGGTGAGAAGAATCATTGATTGGCTGCCTCCTGCACGCCCCCCTACTGGGGATCAAGCTTGCAACCCGGGCATGTGTCCTTGACCAGAATCGAACCCGAGACCCTTCAATTCACAGACTAGCACTCTATCTACTGAGCCAAACCACCTAGGACTTTTTTTTTTTCCCAAACCAGGATCCAAGCCAACGTTCACCTATTGCTTCTGCTTGTTTTATTTCTTTGCTCTCTGTTAATGTAGAACAATACCTCCCCCAAGTCTTTTATTTCAGACTTTTTGAAGGGACTGGTTTGAAGAGAGTATACTAGGTTTTCATGTTGTGTATTTATCTGGCTTGGTTATGCATGTCTACAAGACATATCCATCATAAAGGTATATTTTTCTCTTCAACTAGAGGTCTGGTGCACGGCATTCGTGCACTGGGAGGTGGCGGGGAGGGAGTCCCTCAGCCCAGCCTGCACCTTTGCAGTCCTTAGTGCTGCTTTGGAGGCAGGAGAGGCTCCTGCTGCTGCCCTTGCCAGCTGTGAGCCCAGCTTCTGGCTGAGCCGCTCTCCCCTTGTGGGAGTGCACTGATCACCAGGAGGCAGCTCCTGCATTGAATATCTGCCCTTTGGTGGTCAATGTGCATCATAGTGACCAGTCATTCTGCCGTTCAGCTGATTTGCATATTAAGCCTTTTATTTAATAGGATTACCAGGTAATCTGAGAGATCTGTCCATCCTTCTACATTTATTCATTGGCCGCCTCCTGTTTGAAAAAGAAAAAGAGAACTTTATCAGTGAACATGAAGCGCTATAACCAAATAATCAAACTTAGAATCAATAATAGTAGAGCAACTTATTATATGCCTCCTGATGTGATGCATTAAACTATACAGCATCACCTCTGTAATGCCCTTTTCTAAATACAATCTAGCTTTTAAATCTAATTCCATTTTAATGGAAACACAGGGCATGATCCCATGTGAAAAAAATAAGGATAACTTGATAAAAATACAAAATAATTTTTTTTGTATTGGATCTTGCTTTAAATCAAAATTAATGCTTTTAACCTAACAATCTGTTTCCTATGTTCCATTTTTTTCAGAACATTGAAGTAAAGAGAACTTCTAATGTGAAAACCAATAGTTCTACTTACCATCATCTTTACGCTTTCGTGAATAGAGAGACAGACACAGAACAGGTGATTGACTTAATGTTTGTTCATTTTCTTCATTTTGTTATTTCTCTGTTCATTGAATTGATTTATATCTAATTTCTTGTAAGTTGTTTCCAGATATCAAAATACCACAATTCAACTAACCATCACAGAGTAATAATGTTTTTAAAAATATTTCAAATATGTTTTGAATTATCATGTCATGTTTAATATGAATGGGGTTTAATATGAATGAAAGGATTTAGCTATTTGGATGGTTATATTTTAAAATAGCAAATCTTAAAACTTTTTTATTCAAAATAATATATGCTCTTTGTGAAAATTTTGGAATTATAGATGCCAGCCTAAATAATAGGAAAAACACTCATGATTTTATCACCAAAAGGAAATGTAGTTAATACATTAATGGATTCATTATAGTCTCTCTGTATAAAATATAGACACTTTTAAAAACATGATATTTAACAAATACTTAATATTAAATCATAGAATTTATTTAACCATTTTCTGTTGTTCCATTTCTCCTGTTAAAAATGCAAATATAATATTTCTTCATCAGCTTTTTGCAAATAAACTATTTGGGCAGTCATCTTTTTTTTTTTCCCCCCATGTATGAGGTTCTAGTATGTGTTATTTAAATATCCTGATAACTTAGTTCTATACTCTTGTATACCACAAAATTTGTCTTTGGCTGAAGAATGATGAAAGTGGCCTGCTATATTCTTGCTGGAGCCAGTAATTCTCTGAATTATGGTTTGCTACATTTACTTTCTATATACACAACTAAACTAAATTCCTAAATTACTGATGCCCTTCATCTTTATTTTCTTTTGTCATTGTTGCATAGTTTAAAAATGGATTTTTCATTCTAAGGATATTTTTTTCTATTGTAACCATTATATTTGTTACTGTGAGACCCAGGAATGCAGACAAAACAAAAAACTTAAATTCATCAATTTAAAAATGTGTCTAAATGTCTGATGTATAAGATGCAGAAGTAGCATATTTAATATTTATATACTCCAGATTACAATTTATGAAAAAAAATTTAGAAATATGTTTTCTAAAAAAAGTTTTTGCTTGGGATTCACAGTTTTTGCAGATTTCACACATCTTTTGAGTTCAGCTACTGAGTGGATTCTTAATAATTATTTCAACTAGATTTTTGTTTAAATTTTTAATTGCACTGACACAAATCTATAAAGGATTATTATTCCTATAGCATTCTTGTAAAATCATTTTTTGATGTTTGGGCAGTAAGAATAAAACTTTGGGTACCTGTCCTGGCCAGTGGGTTCAGTGGTTAGAGCGGTGGCCTGTGCACCAAGGGTCTCTGGTTCAATTCCTGGTTAAGGGATGTACCTGGGTTGCAGGTTCAATCCCTGGCCCTGGTCAGCACAGATGCAGGAGGCAGCCAATCGATGTCTCTCTCCCACATTGATGTCTCTCTCTCTCTCTCCTCCCCCTTTCTCCATCTCCCTCTCTCCCTCTCTTCTTCTGTGTATCCCTCCCTCTCACTCTCTTTGTTTATTTTTATGTTTTATTGATTTTTACAGAGAGGAAGGGAGAGAGATAGAGAGTTAGAAATATCAATGAGAGAATCATTGATCGGATGCCTCCTGCACATCCCCTACTGGGAATGTGCCCACAACCAAGGTACATGCCCTTGACCAGAATTGAACCTGGGACCCTTCAGTCCACAGACCAACACTCTATCCACTGAGCCAAACTGGTTAGGGCTATTTATTATTTTTTTTAAATATTTTTATTGATTTCAGAGAGAAAGGGAGAGGGGGAGAGAGACAGAAACATCGATGATGAGAGAGCATCATTGATTGGCTGCCTCTTGCACGCCCCCCATCAGTGATCGAGCCTGCAACTCGGACATGTGTTCTTGGCTGGGATCGAACTTGGGACCCTTCTGTTCACAGGCCAACACCCCATTTACTGAGCCAAACAGGCCAGGGCATCTCCCACTCTCTTTAAAAGTCAATAGAAAAAATGTCCTGTGGTGAGGATTAACAAACAACCAAAAAGTTGGGGTTACCTAATTTTTCTCTAACTCTTTATATCCTTTATATTCCTCACTAGAGGCCCATTGCATGAAAATTTGTGCACTGGAGTGAGGGTCCCTCAAGCCTGGACTGCCCCCTTTCCGGCATTCCTCAGGGGATGTCTTAGGATGGCGTAGGCCCACTCCCCACAGGTCCAGGCCAATCAGGGGAAGGCCTTGCCCCCATCACCCTGCTGCTACTGACCACTTCTGGCTGCCGTGTCGGTGAGGTCTGAGCCCAGGCCTCGCAGCCTCCAGGGCTCATGGCTGCCTGAGCCCACAGCTGTCTGAGCTCCAGGCCTCGCAGCCGCCGCCGGCCCTCGGCCCTCACAGCCACTATGGCTTTGTCCGAATGGACATCTGGAGACATCCACTCTAATTAGCCTATTACCCTTTTATTAGTATTGATGATTGTGTCTGGACTTAAGGTGTTAATCATGAATGTTGTATATTTTCAAGTTTTCCTCCCTTAAAATTTTAGTTTATCAAAATTGACATTTTGCTTTGAATTTACCCTTAAATGGTGTGAAGAGTTTCAAAACAACTTTTTTTCTTAAACCTGATGGCCTAAATGGAATGGAATATTGTTCTGTAAAGGTTATTTTGTATGATGTTATGCATGGTAATGCATTATAATTTTATAGCGAATATAATTTTGATTTAATAGGATCTTTGTTATTTTGTCTGGTGTGTTTATATTTGCATAAATATTTATTGGCTCAAAAATTATATAATATTTTTACCCTAGCTGTTTTGGCTCAGTGGATAGAGCATGGGCCTGTGGATTAAAGGGTCCCTGTTCAGTCCAGGGAAGGACACATACCTTCTTTGCAGGCTCCTGGCCCTGGTCAGGGGCATGCCGGCAGCAACCAATTGATGTCTCTCTCTCACAACCTTGTTTCTCTCTGTCTCTCCCTTTCACTCTCTCTAAAAATCAATGGAAAAATATTCTTGGGTGAGGATTATTAAAAAGTTATAATATTTTTAATTAACTTTAAAGTATATTTTAATCTATATTTGGAAACTTTTTAAATATTTTTTTATTGATTTCAGAGAGGAAGGGAGAGGGAGAGATAGAAACATCAGTGATGAGCGAGAATCATTGATTGACGGCTCCCTGCATGCCCCCTACTGGGGATCGAGCCCATAACCCAGGCATGTGCCCTTGGCTGGAATTGAACCTCAGACCCTTCAATCTGCAGGCTGACACTCTATTCATAAGCCAAACTAGATAGGACTTACATAATATTTTTTTATAAAGTTGCTTGGATATTACACTCTTAATATATTAATGTCAGTCTCTTTACCTATTTATTTCACTGTTTGAGAGTTTTAAATAATTTTACATATATACTTAACTAGAGGCCCAGTGCATGGATTTGGCCTGCTCTGTGAGGATCAGTTGAAACCAGCATTCCTACACCCCCTAAGGGATGTAGTAGTATGCAAAGTGGCAGGTGGCCAGGGAGGAGCCTGAGCCCGGGCTGAACACTGTGCCACTCCCACTCATCCTGGTTCTGCTACACCTGCTGCTGCCACTGCTCAGTAGGCTTGCTGCCACTCTGCTGTGGTCTCCACGCGTCCATCCTCGGGTGATACCAGCATGCCCATGACCAAGAAGGGGCCATGGGCTCATGCCTATTCAGTCCCGATCCCGGTCTTGATGGGGGAGAGGCAAGCAGGGGGAGCGTCTGTAGGAGAGGCTCATGCCACCGCAATTGCACTCGCCAACTATGAGCTCAGCATCTGGTGCCCATTGGTCAGTTGAGTGGCGCTCCCGCTGTGGGAGTGCACTGACCACCAGGGGCAGATCCTGCATTTAGCATCTGCTCCCTGGTGGTCAGTGTGCATTGTAGCTACCGGTCAACCGGTCACTAAGGCTTTTATTTAGAGAGTGGCCAGATTATTATGACCACTCCATCAGTACTTCAGTACTGTGACAATTCTTCTTGGCATTGACTCCATGAGATGTTGAAAGATGATGCGAGGAATCTGACACCATGCCTGATGAATAGCACTGTCCAATTCTGTGACATTCAGTAGTTGTAGAACTAGCTGCCTGATGGCTCTTTTAACTTCATCCCACAAATACTCAATTGGATTGAGAGCTGGTGATTGTGGGGGCCACCTAAGCAAGGTAAAGTCTCCCTCGTGTTCTTGAAACCACTCCTGCACAATACGAGCACCATGGCATGGTGCATTGTCTTGTTGGAAGAAGCCATCTCCATTGAGATACGCCATCAACATGATAGGATAAACTTGATCAGCAATGATACTTAGGTATGTTGTGCTATTCAGACATCGTTCCGCATGAATTAAAGGGCCCAAATCATGCCAGGAAAACATGCCCCAAACCATAACACTGTCCCACCAGCTTGAAGGGTTGTACTCATGCATGTGGGGTGCATGCTTTCATGCTGTTTCTGCGAAATTCTCACTCTGCCATCTGCATGATGCACCTGGTAACGTGATTCATTGGACCACATGAATTTTTTCCAATGCTTGACTATCTGATCTTCGTGTTCCTGTGTGAACTGGAGATGTTTTGTTTTGGTAACTGCAGGCAGCAAAGGTGTTTGAACAGGCCTTCGCTTCCATATCCCATTTGATGCAGTGTATGGCTAATTTGCCCACAAATGTCAGGTGGTCATAATAATCTGGCCACTCAGTGTATATAGATAGATTTCATGTTCATCATTATTTCAACTGATGAATACAATTTCAACATATAAAATACATAGAAAATTTGTATTTAAGGTTACATTAGGAATGTTTACCAAGATTTGAAATGGCTGAGACCGGTTTGGCTCAGTGGATAGAGCGTTGGACTGAGGACTGAAGGGTCCCGGGTTCGATTTCGGCAAGGGCATGTGCCATGGCTGCGGGCACATCCCCAGTAGGGGGCGTGCAAGAGGCAGCTGATCGATGTCTCTCTCTCATTGATGTTTCTGACTTTCTATCTCTCTCCCTTCCACTATGTAAAAAATCAATAAAATATATTTTTTAAAAAAAAGATTTGAAATGAATATTCAGATATAAGAAGCCAGGTTTTGTACCTCTCTTCCTCTTTAGTATTACTTGTTATGTTAATGAATGTGATGGCTGACTACAATCACATAATCGTAGGTTGTGTGCAAGTTCTAGGAAGCCAGAAATTATATTAAAGTATGTGTTTTGAGTGATTTGGTCTTCTTGAGGCTGAAACCAAGTAGCAGATGTTGGCTGGAAATCAAAAATAAATCTCAGTGCTTTCCTAAATGACTTACATGATTTTTTACTACCTTTCAGCATCAGTTGTTTTAAAGGGATTTCTTTACTTAACAAAAATGATAGAGAAATGCATTTGGATAAGTATAATGTAGTGATGTTCAACCTTTTTCATCTCATGGCACACACAACCTAATTACCAAGTTCTGTGGCACGTCAAAAAATATATTACATTTTTTGCTGATCTGGCAAAAATAGGTATAATTTTGATTCATTCACACTGGACAACTATTGTGTGTTGGCTGTTGTCTTTTTTTTTTTCCAATGTAAGGAAAAGAGGTCAGAGGTTCTTAATAAATAAATAATTAGGTATTGCATGTTTGAAACCTCTTGTACACCAGTTGAAAATCATCGTTATAGTGTAATTTGGTTTGAAATTAACAACTTGCAAAACTGTACAGTAACAATTTCATCTTTATCATAGATAGATGCTGTGGGCATTCAACTCTTATCTAATTTTTAAAAAATAATTTTTATTGATATTAGAAAGGGAGAGAGAGATAGAAACTTCAATGATGAAAGAGAATCATTGATTGGCTGCCTCCTGCACACACACACATACACACACACACCTCACTGGGGACAAAGCCCACAACCCAGGCTTGTGCCCTTGACTGGAATAAAACCTGGGACCTTTCAGTCTATAGGCTGACTTTCTGTCCATTGAGCCAAACCCGCTAGGCCTAGATCACTTAATTTTATTTAAGTACTAAAACATGATTTTAAAGTTGTTTTATTTTTTTAACTATTGGTTTGTTTTACACTTTTAAATTGCCTAAAATGTTACTTATTGATTGCTAGCCAGATCCTCATTTGGCTGCTGAAGAAGAAGCTAAAAGACTGGAAGAAGTACAAAAACAAGCAGAGAAAGAGAGAATGGAACAGACTGAAAAGGCACATGTACGGGGTTTCCAAGCAATGAAAAAGATCCATTTGGCTCAAGTAAGAAATAAATTCTCACTCTGACCACTCCTGACAGACTTAACCAGTAGCATTACAGAATTATTAGTGAATGGACTCAAAGTAAAGAGGTATGAAGAATGTGAAAATATAGCTTCTGAATCCTGTGATTTCAAATTTTCCCATTTTCTTTTACCTCTTGTTTCAAATTCAGGTTGGGTGAAGCTGTTCTCACTAATAATATATTGCTGTTCTAAAATTTTTACTAATGATGAATTTATTAAAAGTTAAATATTTTAATCAATTAAAAAATAGCCTGAGAAGAAATTAGTCACTTTCCTAATTTGTACTCTGTAAATTCTAGAATTCAACTCATTAAATATTTATTGAGCTGAGCACTTGGTGGCTTTGCAAAGTGTTGATTCAAAGGTGGAGTCATGACCCTATATTGTCAAGCAGCTTGAAAATGTGATTGTTGCAGACCTGTAGAATATGTGTAAGGAAAACTGGCTTCATAGTTTCAGCTTCACTTTTGTCATGCCTATTCAGCAAGTGTTTATTCTTGAAACAGCATAGAAATGATTAATCTTTTTAGAAGTCTGAATTTATGTTTTGAATTTGATCCATATATTTGGATGTCTTAAATGCTTCTCTGAAGAAGTTTTTTAAGTGCTTCTGTGGGAATCAAATGCCTGTCTTTTTTTAAAATTGAATTTGCTGAGGTGACATTGGTAAAATGCCTATCTTATTAAAGTTCATTTGTATAGTTTGAACTGAATTATTACCTTCTCCCTTAAATTTTTAACTGTTATAAACTGGGAATAAGTTATGACTGAAATAACTGAATGTCTGAATTAGTATCAGTCTATCTAAGGCTAAAACCTATAGAAAAAATTGTGAAAGCATTGTAAACCGAGCACTCCTCCACAAATCAGTAGTGTTAGTGGTGAAGTAAGGGAACTCCACAGTGAGCCTAGAGTTTTGTCCCTTCGCTTTTCCACTGTTTGATCTTAGGCAGGTTACCTACGCTCTCTGAGCTCTGTTTCATGATCTGTTATGTGAGGATTAAATGAATTGAATGAGGCCCTAGGATTGTGCCTGGAATTTCATAAGCTCACCGTAATTTTATCATTGTTGGTGGTAAATGTTATAAATAATTCAAGTAGAAAAATATGCCAAGCTTTCAGCAAGCCAAGAATAGTATACTTATTTAAATAACTTTGAAGTTAATTGAATAAGAAATTAATGATTTAAAACTTAATGTAAATTAAGTGATTTCATAATTTAATTATTTTTCAGGGTATGGCAAAAAAATTTGGCGATATTTTATCTCCAAATGATAAAATATTTTAAACTTTATATAAGAATAAGTAGTGTGTATATGTAATCACTTGACAAACAGTTTGTTATACAGGCTGTCCACCTTTTTTCAGACTTAGTGTCTCTTACCCAAAAATGTCATCAAACTATGCAATCTCATTACCACTAGAGCATTTATTTCCCCCTGTCTGAACCTTTTTACTGTAGATCCCATTGTGCCCTAGGACTATATTTTCTGCTGGCATCTAGTGTTTATTATAACTAGTGTTTGGCCACTACTTGCCCTTTCAACTTTATCTTTTTTCCTTGAATATCCCTGCCCTCTGTGTCCTATCTATAATGAACAGTGTACTTTTTCTGAATACCTTGTGCTTTCATTTCCATACCTTTGTACTGTAGTTGTTCCTTCTTTCTTACACGCCTTCTCCTTCACCCACTTTTACCGGGCCAAATCCTCATCCCAAGGAATCAGAAGTCTTCTCTTAAGCTCCCTCCCTAGCCTCACCCCCAAAATCCTGTTAGATAACCTCACTGAAACTCCTGCTTAAGTTTCCAAATTAGCCAGACTCTCAGCTTAAAGAGATACGTATAGATCCCCTTTAATCATGGTGATTCCAAGAGTATCCTATCTAATAAAAGAGTAATATACAAATTTGACCGTACCTTCGCTATACACGCACAAGCCTTGCCCACTAGCCAATCGGGTAGGGTGTGGGGCCGAGGCGCATGCGAGACAAGAGGCAGGGCCACTGCAGTGCGAGCAGTGCTGCCACCACTCCGCAAGGCCCCGCAGAGGAACAGAACGGGCATTGCAGGCTGGCCGGAACCGCCAGCGCAGTGTCCGCACCCCAGGTCAGGGGCCCCGTGGAGTGGCGGCAGCAGTGGCAGCACGAGGGGCAGGGCTGCCACAGTATGAGCAGCGTGAGTGGTGGCAGCACAAGGGGTCGGGGGGCAGGGCCCTTTCCGGCCCTGGGGTTGGGCCGGACGGGCTGTGGGTGGGGCCACCAAGCAATGGCCAGGCCCTGACCCATCACAGGGCCCTGAGGTGGCCGGGTGCCAGGCCGTAGTCAGAAGAAAAGAGACACATTGTACACAAGAATAAACATAAAGATTACAAAGGATTTCTCATCAGAAACAGACTAAAAGAGAAGATAGTGGAGCAACATCATTAAAGTACTCACAAGGGTGAAAATCCTCTCAATTTATAATTCTAGACTGAGTGAAAATATTTTTAAAATAGATTAAAATAGACAAAATATATTTTAGCTATTTTAAACTATTTTAGAAATAGTTAAAAATATTTTTATGTATAAAAGATTGAATTTTTTAAATCACCAGCAGATTTGTAGTATAAGAAATGTTAAAAGAAGTCCTACAAGCAGAAATAAAATTTTGCCAAATACAAATAATGATCTATACCAAGAAATGGAAAACACCAAAGACAGTATATGCATAGGAAAAAATATAATAGAAGTTTCTTATTATTGAAATATATTTAAAGATAGTTAACTATTTATTTATTTTATTTATTTATTTTTAATATATTGTTTTTTCCAGAGCGGAAGGGAGAAAGAAAGTCAGAAACATCGGTGAGAGAGAGACATCGATCAGCTGCCTCTTGCACGCCCCCTACTGGGGATGTGCCCACAGCCACGGTACATGCCCTTGCCGGAATCGAACCTGGGACCCTTAGTCCGCAGTCCAACGCTCTATCCACTAAGCCAAACCGGTCTCGGCGATAGTTAACTATTTAAACAAATAATAATGTGATGTCAGTTTTATAACATTTGTGTAAGTAAAATACATGACAACAATAGCACAAAGATTGCCTGGGAAAAATGAAATTTTGTTACAGTGAAGTTTCTATACAAGATGTGAAGTGATGAATTATCCACTTGAAGATAGACTGTGACAAGTTAAAATCCTATATAATGAAGAGCTAATATGGAAATAGTCATAACCACACCTTCATGCCCTCATGCCATAACGGCTCAGACACTCAACACTGGGGAGAGGGGAATGGGGACCAGACAGGCTACGGACTGGGAGAGGAACAAGCCACCCACTCCATGGTTCCAGATGCCAACAGCTGTACCTGCCTCTCTGGCCCAGCAGGGACAAGCCGACTGCCTTGCAGTCCTGGGCACCAGCAGCTGCACCTGCGCCTGCAGCCCAGGAAAGGGACAAGCCATATGCCCTGTGGTCCTGGGTGCCTGTGGCTGCCTGAGGCTGTGGCCAGCCTGAGTGAAGCCCGCCCAGGTCCTGGCTGGCCAGAGGGAGGGAAGCCTGGGTCCCAGGTATGGGGCAAGGCAGAGGCAGTTAGGACCAATCAGGCCAGTAGGGGAGCACTTAGGGGAAATCAGGCAGGCAGAGGTAGTTAGGGGCGATCACAGAGACAGGCAGAGAGGTTAGGGGTGATCAGTCGCACAGGCCAGTGGGCAGTTAGGAGCCAGTGTTCCTAGATTGTGAGAGGGATGTCCAACTGCCAACAGTCGGACATCCCCGAACGGGTCTCTGATTGGAGAGGGTGCAAGCTGGGCTGAGGGAACCCCACCCTCCATGCATGAATTTCGTGCACTGGGTCACTAGTGATGTAATAAGTATCATCTGTTAAGCCACAGGTGCTCTGGGTTTTGGTACCTACCTGAGTCCGGTATATGCTGCTGTCTACGAGGCGAACTAGTACACTTCTGGAGCCGTGGCACTTCTAGAGAGCTTACTTATAGAGAGCCTGACTTCATGACTATCCTGAGAAAGGAGAACTGTAACTGGCAGATTCCTTTGAAGCTTTGTGGTGTAATCAGTACTACCCGCCACTTTAGGGTCCTTACTGACAGAATACCCTTTTTGCTGCTCTTTAGGTTAGGGGTGAGATTGCATCTCTAACATCAGTGGTATCTGATATTTAGTAAATATTTTTTGAATTAATAAATTAATGTCTTTTTGTGGCATAACAAATGGTAAAGGAGGGAAAGGAACCCCTGGCCCCGTTTCTCATGATTTTTCCACTTTTCCCTCACTTTTAATATTAATATCCCAAGTATGTGCCTCAGCTATTGTTAATGAAATCTGTTTATCCTTGAAGAATCAAGAGAAACTAATGAAAGAACTCAAACAGCTACAGCAAGCGGACCTGGCACGTAGGAGACAGACTGTAGCACAGATGCCACCACAACTGGTTGCACTGCCATACAAGCGCAGTGAGATGAAAGAAGACTGGCAGAGAGAGCTCGAATTTGCCTTTGAAGACATGTACAACGCAGATAGGAGTAAGATATTTCCAGTAAACTTTCAATGATGCCTTTAAATGTCTGGGTGGGAAAATATGTTTGCATTGCTGAAGCAGTTTTTATTTTGAAATAAGTTGTTCATTTGAAAGAGGTCCTCATGGTTTAGACTTAAAAACTATAATGGCCTTTAAATTTTTATGCTCAAGTTCTTTTTAGTCATTTTGGAATGGAAACATATCTGTGTATTTCTTTATTGAGAGGTGAAAGGAAACCTGATTTTGCACCTCGAACCAGAACCTTTGCCCACTGTGACTGATCAGATCCAAGATGAAGAACTGGAC
Source organism: Antrozous pallidus (assembly GCA_027563665.1). Classification (NCBI taxonomy): domain Eukaryota; kingdom Metazoa; phylum Chordata; class Mammalia; order Chiroptera; family Vespertilionidae; genus Antrozous; species Antrozous pallidus. The sequence goes on from CM050520.1 coordinate 62,968,013, forward strand.
CTTTCAATGGAACAGGAAAATTTAGGTGAAACTGAAAATCCTCCAGTGACAGAAGCTGAAACAATATGTCCTGGTGAAGCAGATGGTAAAAACTTCTTCAAAATTGAATATTACAGTGTTTCATAGGACAAAATGCTAATCATTTGCCAACATTTAGAAAAGTCTGGTCTAATTTGAGTGCAAACAGTGCTTAATGGGAATAGGAGTAATGGGAGGAGGAAACAGCATTGACAAATTTTCATTATTGATCCTTTTCATATACATAGGAAAGTTCTTTTATTCATATGTACATATAGTGTGAAGATTTTTAGGTTACTTGATTTAGATGCTTAATTCTGAATTCGTTTGAAAGGTCAGCATTTTTTTTTTTTAGACTTTCATCAGATTACCCAAGAAATCCTACTGTGTTAATTATAGCTAGGCACTAAGTGTGTAATAAATAGCACACACTTAGATCTCTCTTCTAAACTTCATCTATGTCTCCAACATTTTAAACCTTATCACAGATACTTAAAACAGCAAATTGATCATCTCTTGACTCCAGAAACCTTGTTTTCCTGTCTTCCTCATCTGTAATAAACTAGAGGCCCGATTCACGAAATTCATGCACAGGTCGGGTCCTTAGGCCTGGCCAGTGATCTGGGCAAATCAGGGCCTGCCAGCTCCTGGCCAGGGCCTTCCTTTGTTCCACGCTGTCCCCTGGTGGTCAGCCCACAACATAGCAAGCAACCGAACCCTGGGTAAACTCCTGAGGGGACACTTTGCATATTAGCCTTTTATATATATAAACTAGAGGCCCAGTGCATGAAATCCGTGCATTGGGGGAGGGGGAGTCCCTCAGTCCAGCTTGCACCCTCTCCAATCTGGAACCCCTAGGGGGATATCCAACTGCCTCTCAAAATCCAGGATCACTGGCTCCTAACCATTCACCTGCCTGATTGCCCCTAATTCCTCTGCCTGCCTGCCTGCCTTCCTGATCACCCCTAACCACTTCTGCCTGCCTGCCTGATCACCCCTAATTGCTCCCCTGCTGGACTGATTGCCCCTAACTGCCTCTGCCTCATCCTGCACCCAGGACCCAGGATTTCCTCCTCCAACCAGTCGCAGACACCCAGGACCCAGGCTTCCCTCCCTCTGGCCAACTGCAGGCCCCCAGGACTTGGGCTGGCTTCACCCTGGCCAGCTGCAGCCACAGGTGCCTGGGACTGCTGGGCGGGCAGCTTGTCCCTCTCCTGAGCTGCAGCCTGGCTGGTCACCATTCCTCTCTCACAAGATCATTTGTGCCTGGCTGGTCCCCATTCCTCTCTCGTGAGCTTATTTGTGGCTGGCTGGTCCCCATTCTTCTCTCCCCAATGTCCAGTGTCTGAGCAGTTCCAGCACAAGGTCATTAGGTTGTGAGGGCCTGAGGGTGTGACAACTATTTGCATATTAGCTCTTTATTATATAGGATCATACCACAGTTTGCAATTGTCCAAGTTAGACCAATAGTTGCCGCTGACACCTCCTGCTCTTTTACTCTGTATCTGCTTCGAGACTAAGTCCTCTTCATTTTGACCTCTTTTTACACCTATATACCTAACTACTATGGCCTTTGTTCAAGACCATTCAGACTTTCTCATCATTTCCACCCTACACTGTGGGTAGGTAGCCCTTTAGGCTTCCAACTTTATGTGGATCTCCTCTTGGACTTCCTAGGTGAGGGCTTTAGGCTTTGTCCCTATCCCTAAGCCCACACTGCTGTCCAAAGTGTAAGGTCAATGTGTTTTGGCATTAACTTCAGAAGGTGGTTTCAGGGCTCACTTGTCTTCCAGAATTCTCACTTAAATTTCATTTCTGACTTCTACAGAATCTTTTATTTTCTTGCTAGACCAGCAGTGCCTTTAAGAAGGTACTTGACTGTTTCCTTTGGCTCTTTGCGTTGTTTTCAGTGGGAATATCATTCAGATCTGTAGTTTGTCAGAGTTGCACAGCTTGCCTTATCTTAAAAGGACAGTCAGTTTTCAGCTACTGCTGATCCCATTTGGGATTGCTGGTTCGGTGTTGCCAATTCTCTTGATTTTTTCAAAAGAACCTAGGATTACTATTGTTTTTAAATGGTGAGTGAAAGAAGCCAGGTAAAAATAAAATGCCTAAATGTAATTCTATATTTATATGAAATTAAAGGGAAAAACAGGCAAAAAATAATCTGGTCTCAAGCAGCATAGTGGTTATCTTTAGGGGTGTATTGACTGGGAGGGACGTGAAGGAATTTTTGAAATGTTTCACATAATGATCTGGATGGTGTTATAGATAAGTGTAAAATTCACTGTGCTGAACATGTAAGTTATGACTAAGAAAGTTTAAAGAAAACCATAAGTCAGACAAAACTATAGTCTGCCAGTTTTCAACCTCTGTAGATTTCTTAAATTTTATTCCTTAAGGCAGAACACTGTGCATTCAAAACACAGTATTGTCCACTTAGAGAATTGTTAGTATTGTACTGTGTTTTGAAATTGTACTATCAGCTCATATGGAAGGATGTTTTGAAGAAACAACTTAAGAATTTTTAACTACAGGGATCTCTTTATGATAAGTGGAAGAAATTTTCCCAGATAGTACCAAGAATGCTTTGGGAGCACTTGATTTGGTTTCAAGGTTATAATGCCAATGTTTTTCTCTGTAACTACTAAGTACAGAGCCATAATTGGTACCCTCCTCTAGCAAATAGAACCTTACAACACATATTTTTGAAGTTAATCTTACAAATTAAGAGGTATGCATTCTGTCTTCATTTACAAACAGAATAAACAAGTTACTGATATATTTTTCAGCTTCAAATTTGTGATAGATGCTTGTTGGGAAATAGTTTAATTTTGGTGTCTTTATTAAATTTAAGTTAAAAATATTCCTGGTTATAAAATTGTGATTGGGTTTGAGTAGTATTGTACATACTGTTAAATTATAAATAATGTGAGGGAAATAAAGTTGTGCTTTTGTTTAACTAGTAGTTGTAGCAGTAACTAAGTATAAAGATAGAATAATTTACTGGGTATATAATAGATGCTGAATTTTTCTTTTCTTTTAGTTCCCTTGGCAATGAAGACCCAGCCACTCCCTTCAAAAATTATTTTTAAAAAATTATTAAATAAGATCCGAAACCAGAAATCTCTATGGACAATTAAATCCATGTCTGAGGATGAAAGTGAAATGACTACGACTATTAGTGAAACTGAGAGTAAAGCACCAACATTTGAATCAGAAACAACTGCTATTGAAGAGGGAACATTATCCTCTAGGCAGGAGCAAGGTGTGTCTGTCCAGTAGTCTCATTTTATAGTCCATACACCCTTTCTAAGTTACTTAAAAATATGCTCATTTCTGCCCTGGCACAGTGGCTCAATGGATTGGAGCAATGTCCCTTATACCAAAAGGTTGTGGGTTCAGTTCCCATTTGGCGTGCATACAGGAGGCAACTGATCCGTGTTTCTCTCTCACATTGATGTGTCTCTCTTCCTCTCTCTAAAATCAATAGAAAACATATGCTTAGGTGAGAATAATATGTATATATGCTCACTCCTGAAAAATCAAAGAATAGAGATAAAAAAAACATTTTAGAGCCCATATTGCTACTTAAAGGCAATATATGTTAAAAACAAAAAACTAGTGAATCTCCTTCCAGACCACTTTTAATATAGTAATATCTCATATATATACAATATAATTGATGAACCAAAATTAATCAGTTTTCTCTTGTTGAGACATTTAGGCTATTTCTAATTTTTTTTTTCTTTTTGTATTTCTTTTGCTGCAGTGAGCATTCTTTTAGCAAAGTCTTTGCCCTTATTTTAAATGATTTTCTTAGGAACAACTCTTGAGAGAATCAAAGGAGATGAACATGTTAACAGCTTTTGAGTGTACTGTGTTGTGTGCTTATTAGAATTTTGACTTATGTATTTTTTTTTAATGTGATTGTATTTGTATGGAAATATTTTGCTACCAGGCTTCCAAAAGTAGTGTCTCATCCATATTTGGATTTTATTCCAAGTACAACAGGAAGCCTTCTGAAACCATTTCTTCACTTGACCCCGCCCTCTCTTGGTTTTCCTATCTCACTGGCTCCTCCTCCATGGTTTCCTTTGCTGCTTATCCTAATCTCTAATACCACTAGTCATTGCCTCGAGCTTGTGTCTCAAATCTTTTCTCTTTGTATCAATACTTCCTAGTTCATCTCTAATGTCGTGACTGTATTACCATCCATGTCCTGATGATTTCCAAGGGTCTTTTTAGGCTTGATCTCTCCTTTGAACTCCACTCCATTTACATGTTTACTTGACATTTCACCTTGTATAGTAATCACATCTCAAACTTTTCCAAAACTGAACTCTTGATATCCCCACCCAACACCTGCTTTTCTTACAGTCCTCTATATTTTAATAATTAGTAGTAAAATTATTTTGCTTGAGCCCAAAAGCTAGTTATTCTTGTTTCTCTCTTTTACGTCCTACATCTGAATCATTAGCAAATCCTAGTGGTCCTACCCTCAAAGTACATCTAAAGTCCAGCCATTACTCAATACCTACCAATTCTGGTTTAAGCCACGTTCTTTCTCTAGCTTCCTCTAGTAAACCCTTAACAGGTCTTTTATTTTCAGTTTTGTACCTCCCTGCTGTAGTCTCTTCCCAGACTCATCCTGTTAAAATCAGCTCATCCTTCTGGGGGAAGCCCTCCAATAACTGCCAGTTTCACTCAGTAAAAACCAAAGTGCTTATGTGAGTTGCACAACCCCCCACCACCATCCCACCACCATCATTTCTTTCACCCTCACTCTCTGACTTCTTTTTCTATACCTGCCCAACCATAGGCATTGGCTTCCTTGGTATTATTTTTTTTTATATATTTTATTGATTTTTTCACAGAGAGGAAGGGAGAGGGACAGAAAGTCAGAAACATCCATGAGAGAGAAACATCGATCAGCTGCCTCCTGCACACTCCCTACTGGGGATGTGCCCACAACCAAGGTACATGCCTTTGACCAGAATCGAACCTGGGACTCTTTCAGTCCGCAGGCCGATGCTCTCTCCACTGAGCCAAACTGGTTAGGACTTCCTTGGTATTCTTAACACAGCAGACATGGCTCACATAGCATTTGCAGTTGGTCTTTCTGACTGAAGTGCTCTTGGGTATTTTAACGATTCACTCTCATTTCCTTCAAATATTGGCTCAATAATGCTTTCTCAGAAAGGCCTTCTCTTAACACTATACAAAAAGGCAAGGTTCAGCCCTCGCCCCACCCATAATCCCTTCACTTCCTATATCTTTTACCCTGATTTTTCTCTGTATCTCTCATCAGTATCTGATGAACCATAAATTTACTCTTTTGCTTATTTGCTCCTTACCTTGATACTTTTCCTGAGCACCCTCCAGTTCCACAATGTCATCTACATGAGGATAAGAACTTGAGTTTGTTCATTGTTAAATCCCAGAGCATAAACTAGTGCCTTGTACATAAAAGATGGTCAGTTACTATTTGTTGAATTAAATGAGTAGCATAAAGCAAGAGAGGTAAGTTCAGAAGGCAGACATACATATGATGATTAAAGCCATAGGCGTGGAAGAACTCTTAGAAGCTCTCAGTGAGAAGAGGGCTTCTGAGGGATTCCAGCACTGAGAAGATGGCTAGAGAATAACAAAGGCAGTACAACGGAGTGGCTAACGAAGTTGCAGTAAAAGGGGCCTCTTTCATCTCAATTCACAACCAGGTTATTTTGAAAAAGGCCTTATTATGAGTAATCTTTCTCTAGCCTCGTTTTGCTTCATTTTCCCCCCTTGTTTAACTATACCCATTTGCTCCTCATTCAGTTCCCTGAATGTGCCAAGTTGTTTGTCCCCTCACAGGGTGTTAATACCTGCTTATCTGGCTGATTCCTCCTTAACTTTTAAGTGTCTGCTTAAGTGTCATTCCCTAAGAGAAATCTAATACTTTTGCATTACCCTTTATTTTTCTTATATAGTACTTACCATAAGTTCTAATTTTTTTTCTTTTTTTAATATATTTTATTGATTTTTTACAGAAAGGAAGGGAGAGGGATAGAAAGTTAGAAACATCGATGAGAGAGAAACATTAACCAGCTGCCTCTTGTACATCTGCTACTGGGGATGTGCCCGCAACCAAGGTACATGCCCTTTACCGGAATCGAACCTGGGACCCTTCAGTCCGCAGGCCAACACTCTATCCACTGAGCCAAACTGGTTTCGGCTTATCTTTTTTCTAGGATACTTTTATAATGTCTCTCTCCCCGCTCACCCTGTAAAACCATTTTAAGGCCATTTCTTTTTTTTTTTTAAGGCCATTGTTTATTTACCACAGTGTCCCTAACATGCAACACTTAAATAGGTACTGAATGAATAAGTGAGTGAATGAGTGAATATTTAATGCAGCGTTTCTGGCTACCCTGATATGATTGCTTTAACTTTTTTCTCAGCTCTGGTTTCATAAAAATCATAACATCTAAATATTTCAAGGATACTTTTAAATTTCTTTAGCTTCTGCTTAACTTTGGTGTCTTGCGGATTTTATGTGTTTCCATTGTGTTTGAAGCTATCAGCATGCCTTCTTAATGGTTCTTCATTTTTTCCTTTTTGTTTACAATTTTAGTCTTTCATCTGTCTTATATTAGGCTCAAGGTTTTGTTGTTGTTTTAAATATATTTTTATTGATTTCAGAGAGGAAAGGAGAGGGGGAGAGAGATAGAAATGTCAGTGATGAGAGAGAATTATTGGTTGGCTGCCTCCTGCATGCCCGTCACTGGGGATCGAGCCTGCAACCCAGACACGAGTCCTGACCTGGAATTGAACCATGATCTCCTGGTTCATGGGGTGACGCTCAGTCACTGAGCCACACTAGCCAGGCTTTTGTGGTTGTTTTTATATTTTTATTAATTTCAGAGAGGAAGGGGGTGGGAGAGAGAGAAAGATTAATGATGAGAGAGAATCCCTGATTGAATGCCTTCTGCACGCCCCACACTGGGGATTGAGCCCCAAAATCAGGCCTGTGCCCTGACCGGAAATCAAACCATGACCTCCTGGTTCATAAGTCTATGTTCAACCACTGAGCCACTCTGGCTGGGTAAGGCCCAGTTAAATATATAAAATATGTGGTCATCTGGAAGGTGACTGGATCTTAAAGAGACATTCAGGTGGACCAAGATGAATTGTCAGTCTGAGTGCAGAGTTTTGTTACTTTGTTAAGACTTAAGATTAACAGTGATAATGTGTTCATAATAATATATTTATTATAGTTGAAAGTGATATGCTAACAGTTGACTCTGGACCACTCACTAGTGAAGATCAACCAATTTCCTGTGATGCAGACTCTAAAAAGGAGCAAGGTATTTTTTTTTTTAATTTACATCTTCAAACTTGCTTGTTCTTCAAATCTTTTTCCTAATAAAACTTAATGAAATGATTAAATAAAGAGTGTGAGAGTAATATCAAAATTTTAAATTGTTAAAACTAATTTTTGTTTTGGGAATCCTCTTAGAAATAAGTGAGACCCAGCCAATCACAGCTGTCGCTCAGAGTTCAGTTCTACTTCACCCTCAAGAGGAAGCAATCAGAATTAGAATGGCAGCAAGACAGAAACAGGTAATTTGAAATTTTTGTTTTTAAAGGTTTTGTTCTTCCCTTTGGTATTATAATTTTATTTGACCAGTGAAATTTGTCTTAATACATGGCTACATTTGATACAATACTACCTTGACTTACACATTCAGCTGATAGGAGGCACTTCATCTTCACAGTACTATTCATTTGACCCTTCACATTTTATACTTTTGTATATACTTATCTTTCCTATAAAATGTATTATTTTTTTTTAAGTTGGAGACTTTTTAAAAATGTATTTTATTCTATAGAATTTCTGGTATAATGCTTTATGCATCATAAGTGTTCAATAAATATTTGTGAAATAAATGGATACCTGTCATAATATTGGTCATTTGCCTGGGCTTTGTAATTTTAAAGATTTTTTTGAAAAATAGAATTTCAGAAGAAAAATTTAAATTCAACCTTTTTATCTATAATTTTGGTTTCATATACTTTAGTAAAAGATTTTATTTCTTTAACTTTTTTTTATTTGTTTCTTTGTTTTAACTTTTCAATTACATATGACATTCAACATTCAGTCTCAACAAAGCTTTTCTTTTATTTATTTATTTTAATCCTCAGCCGAGGATATTTTTCCATTGATTTTTAGAGAGAGTGGAAGGGAGAGGAAGACACAGAGAGAAAATCGATATGAGAGAGACACATAGATTGGCTGCCTCTTGTACACACCCTAACCCTAACCAGAGCCAGCGAACCTGCAGTCAAGATACATGCCCTTGACTGGAATCAAACCCAGGACCCTTCAGTCCCCAGGCCCATACTCTTATCTATTGAGCCAAACCAGTTAAGGCAAAATGTTTATTTTAATGCAAATTACCTTGAAAGAAGCTAGTTGTTACTAAGCCAGTCAGTTTCTAGTTATAGTTTTTATAAAAATACAGCTCTACAGTTAAATTCTGAGCCAGTATTTCTTCTCATATAAATGTTTTTTAATCAATATTCTAAAGCATTACTGTCCAATAGAACTTTCTGTGGTAATGGAAATGTTCTATATCTGTGTCCATGTAGCTGCTAGCTACATGGGCTGTTAAATACTTGAAAGATTACTAGTATAATTGAGGAACTGAATTTTAATTTTTACTTGATTTGAATTAACTTACCTAGTCACATGTAGCTAGTGACTTTTGTATTGATAATGCTGTTCTAGAGGTACTACAGAACTATAAACAGCTAAATTCAGTGGTTCCTATGCCTAAGGGAAAGGAAGGAAATGAAGATAGGAACTTGCTACAGCCTCATTAATTTTTAACTGTTACCTGACTAGAAATAGGTAAAGTTTCAGATTGAGACAATTTCTGTTTTGAAAACAAGATCATCTTTTATTATCCTATCTAATAAAAGAGTAATGTCCAAATTTGACTGTACTTTCGCTATACTACCAGCCAATCAGGAGGGGGGGCTGGGCCAAGTGGTGCGAGGCAAAGGGGAGGGGCCACGGCTTGTGGGACGGGAGGCTGGTGTGTGTGGCTGCCAAGTGCAGGGTGTCCCCAGGGCTGGGCAGTCACCACTGGAGCTAAGGCCTGGGCTGGAGAGGCGGAGCCAAGGTGTCCCGCGAGCACGGGGCCCCCGGGGCTGGGCAGTCGCCAGGTGGTTGCCAGCAGCAGGGGCTAAGGCCAGGGCCAGGTGGGCGGGGCTGAGGCGGCCAGGGCAGAGCTAGCCATCAGCCCCATTGCAGGGTGATGGCTGGGTGCCCAAGGCCTAAAGCTTCGGCCAGGGGTGAGGGGTCAGTAGGACATCCCCTGAGGGCTCCCAGTATGTGTGAGGGGGCAGGTTGGGCTGAGGGATCACCTACCCCCAGTGCACGAATTTTGTGCACCGGGCCCCTAGTCCTATATAATAAAACCCTGATATCCAAATCAACCAAATAGCAGAACAACTGGTCGCTGTGATGCTCACTGACCATCGGGCAGACGCTCAACACAGGAGCTGCCCCCTGGTGGTCAATGCACTCCCACAGGGGGAGTGCTGCTCAGCCAGAAGCCAGGCTCATGGCTGGCTAGTGCAGTGGTGGTGGCGGGAGCCTCTCCCACCTCTGAGGTAGCGCTAAGGAGCAGCAACCCCGGCTTCTAGCTGAGTGGTGCTCCCACAGGAGATACTCGCTGAGGGGTCCTAGACTGCCAGAGGACTCAGGCCAGGCTGAGGGACACCCTCCGCCCCACTCTCCCACCTAGTGCACAGATGTTGTGAGTCTCTAATAAAAATGTTCCTCTTAATAAAACTTAACATTCATTTTTCTACTTGTTCAGTAAATATCTATTATGTATTACATATGTATCAGGGACTTAACTAGATGCTGGATTTAGCAAGCAGCCAGGTAGCCCAGTCCCTGTTCTCATGAAACTTGGTCACTCTGACATATGTTCTTTTTACTTGGATCTGTGTGTATATTGGTGTAATATTAGAGTTCAGGTGTCATCCATGTGCCATTGACCGACTCTATTGCATGCCTGGCAATATTTATCATTGTTTTACTATTTGGGTTCTACGTAACTGCATTCTTCTATGGGTATGCCTTAGGAATCAAAGTGTTTAGGGAGACCTTGACATTTAATTTCTTTGTCATTTCTTATTTAGCATATTGTAAATTTAAAGATGTGAACACAGAATTTGGCCAAGCATTGTTTGCTATTTTTATGGCGGTGGGACTTCATTGCTGATCAAAGCTTCCCTGTGCTTCCAGGAAATAGAAATAATTAATGTGTTGTTGTTTTCTTTCTGCCTCTTTTTAAATTTTTTTCCCTTTTTCTCCTTTCCCCCTTTTCCCATCATTCATTCCCTACCCTACCCCCCCACCCCACCCCACCCCCCCACACACACATACACACACACACAAAACAGCAGCACAATAACAGATAATCTTTTGGGATAATTGGTACTGTTGGTGAAAATATCTGTTTTTGTGGGGGTTTTTCAATGTAATTCATACTGTAAACTTTTCTTTTGTGTGAGTTTGTTGTTAATAGATCCATAGTTTTGTTTTTTTCCTTTTTACCTAGATAATGGAAATAGAAGAGCAGAAGCAAAAGCAATTGGAATTACTTGAACAAATTGAACAACAGAAGTTAAGATTAGAAACTGATTGCTTCAGGGCTCAGTTGGAAGAAGAAAAAGGAAAAAAACCTCACCAGACTGAGGTAGGATATGGGGAAATCTTATCCCTACATAGAGCACTGGGGATAAGGAAATACAATAAAACCGCAGTATAATGGACTAATTCAGGCGAGGGGGTATCTGCTAAAGCTGAAAGTCTGTTATATAATAAAGTAGGTTTTCCCAATGCATATGTTAAAAATTTAACAAATTAGTTATTTTACCTGTTTTTACTTATTAAACACGTTTCTGTAATTAAATCATGTCTGAAAAGTTTAATTTCATAGAAAAGTTTTCTATGTGTAAAACTGTAATTTTAAATTTATACTGGAAAGGGCTAGTAAATGCATGCATTCACCAGTCACCTCAAGTAAACAAATGCACACAGCTGGGGTGTGGCTTAGCACATGTGGGAACATTGGTGGCTTCTTCATTTAAACTGCCACAGAAAGTCACCCCAGGAGAGAACAGAACCAGTTACAGCAAGCATGTCAAACTCAAAGGCTAACATGGGCCAAATAAGCAACATTTAAATTTATGTGGGCCACAAAAAAGCAAATAGCTTCAATTTTCATAGGAATCTAGATTTATTTCAGTAGAGACATACTGAGTACAAAGGGTTGAAATAAATGAGTAATCATGAACATAAAATAATAGAACATTTTAATACAAATTAATATTTTTTCTTCAACATTAACTTCCCCGACACTGACTACACAATTTAATAAGCATAACGCAAATAAACCTACTTTTCTTGTTTTCTGAAAGCGAAGTATTTCCTGTTGCACTTACCAAACAAGTCAATCCACGACTAATGTAATGATGCGCCCATCGGCTGCTAAAATATTTGCTGCTAGTATTAGTGGAGAGAAATGGTATGCCTGTGCATAAGGCACATAAGGGAAATGAATGCAACACGATTATAGTAATCAGTCATTAGCAAATGTAGTTCGTTATTAATAATTATGTATAACAAGATATTGTAAAAATTAAGTTACAAAATTTTTATTAAAATGTTTCTTACATATTGTTACGTTGGCTGGGCCAAAAAAATATTTATTGTGGGTTGCATGCGGCCCATGGGCCATGAGTTTGAGATGCTTGAGTTATAACGAGAGATGTGGTATGGTCACGTGACAATCATTTGTTGAACATTGTTTATAGTGGTGACTCCTGGATTTAAATATGTAGACTATAGTTAGAATTATATATTTATTTATGTTGACAAAGTCATTAGTGTTTTTTCCAACATACTGCATATTTGCTAAAATTTGTTAAAAATAACAGTGAATTAATAACAAAAAGTAAACTTTATTTACAAGCAAATCTTGATTTAAAAATTAACAAGGTTTTAATTTTCACATATGACATACAGATTGGAAACTTTGTCCATTAAATCCAAAGTTTTTTAAATCAAGGTCCGCAAAATAGAGGGCATACAGTATAAGAAATCATAGCTTTCAGAAAAGTAAAATGCATTTCTGATTCTTATTTGATCATTTCTTTTAATTATGTACATACATATAAAGTTGTGTATACACACACACACAAAGATGTTTTAGCAAAGTAACAGAAATTTTCACGGCCCACAGGTTGAGAACTGCTAGCAGGGTCGCCTAAGACCATCAGAAAACACAGATATTTACATTACAATTCATAACAGTAGCAAAATTACAGTTATGAAGTAGCAACAAAAATAACTTTATGGTTGGGGTCTCCACAACATGAGGAACTATATTAAAGGGTCACGGCATTAGAAAGGTTGAGAAGCACTGTTCTAGAGGGTGTCAGTGTGTGTGACCATAATTTGCATGTAATGGGTATGTTGAGCTCTTGGACTTGGTTGGTACTAAAAGAAAATGGTAAATGACTTTGTTTCTTAATAGTGGAATTGCCGATCTTTTATTTTAAAAAGTAATAATAAAGCTATTTGGAAGTTAATTATAGAACTTCAGTTTAGTACTTGTTTCTGGGTTTGCCTTTTAATTAGTAGCTTTGTCTTTTATTAGGATGGCACTTCTCAAGCATCATGCACCATAAGTACTGATGAAGATAGTCATAGGCAGATGATTCGAAACTATCAACATCAACTTTTACAGCAAAAGAGGTATTAGCTAGGGTGTAATTCCTGTTTTATAGTGTGTGGCTACATCTTCAGGGTTTATTATTTATACTAAAGGCCCAGTGCATGAAATTCGTGCACACGGGAGCAGGGGGAGGTGGAGTGTCCCTCAGCCCAGACTGCACCCTCTCCAATCTGGGACCACTTGGGGGATGTCCGACTGCCCGTTTAGGCCCGATCCTGGTAGGGCAGTCGGACATCCCTCTCACAATCCAGGACTGCTGGCTCCCAACTGCTTGCCTGCTTGCCTTCCTGACTGCTCCTAACCACTTCTGCCTGCCAGCCCAATTACCCCCTAACCACTTTCCTGCCAGTCTGATTGATGCCTAATTGCTCCCCTGCCAGCCTGTTTGCCCATAACTGCCCTCCTCTGCAGGCCTGGGTCTCCCCCAACTGCCCATCCCTGCAGGCCTGGTCACTCCCAACTTCCCTCCTCTGCTGGCCTGGTCACCCCTAACTGCCCTTCTCTGCAGGCTTAATTGCCCCCAACTGCCCTCTTTTGCAGGCCTGGTCACCCCTAACTGCCCTCCCCTGCAGGCTTGATCGTCCCCAACTGCCCCTCCCTTACAGCCCTGGTCCCTCCCAACTGCCCTCCCCTGCTGTCCATCTTGTGTCCACATGGGGACAGGATCTTTGACCACATGGGGGCAGCCTTCTTGTGTGTTGGAGTGATGGTCAGTTTGCATATTATTATCAGATAGGATAGAGGCCTGGTGCATGGGTGGGAGCCAGCAGGTTTGCCCTGAAAGGTGTCCTGGATCTGGGTGAGGGTTTCCTTGGAGCATGGGGCAGCCCAGGCAAGGGGCCTGTTGTTTGCAGGCTGGCCACGCCCCCCAGCAATCCACGCAGAGGCTCTGGTACCTGGGATTTATTTATCTTCTGTAATTGAAACTTTATAATCTGGAGCGGAGCCAAGCCTTCTGCTCACTCTGTGGCAGCAGCTATTTCTGTTGGGATATATTTACCTTCTGTAATTGAAACTTTGTAGCCTTAAGCGGAGGCCTGGACTGGCCAGGGCAGGTGGAAAGCTTGGCTTCCTCCATCTCTGTAACTCAAGCCTACTGCTCTCTCCAGCTCTGTGGCTGCCGTCATTATCTTCTATAATTGAAACTTTGTAGCATTGAGTGGAGGTCTAGGCCAGCAAGGGCAGGCAGAAAGCTTTGCTTCCTCCATTGCCAGGGAAACCCAAGCCTCCCTCCTGTTCTCTATGGCCAGCAGCCATCTTGGTTGGGTTTATTTGCATATTCACTCCTAATTGGCTGCTGGGTGTGGTTGGTTGGTGTAGGGGAGGTGTGGTCAATTTGCATATTACTCTTTTATTGGATAGGCTGAAGATCTGATTGGGATTCCCTTAAAATTATAGCATATAGATTTCTCTACGGGCAGGGCAATGTGAACATTGTTCCTTTTCCAGCATGAATCTGGCACATCCTAGGTTGCTATTGAATTAAATGTATAGACACTTGAGAATATGGAGCATTTTTTTAATCAAAAAAGAATAATATTTGTTTTGTTTTTGTATTTATTTTTGGTAGGCTTCATAGACAGTCTGTTGAAACAGCCAGAAGACAATTACTCCAATATCAGACTATATTAAAAGAAAAGTATCCATCTATGCCAGCTGCATCATCAATATCTAATTCTCTTGTATCAGCCCCACTACGGAAATATGAAAGATCCACTGTTATATCAGAACTTTGGGATCAAGGTCAGAGACCCAAATTGAGCCCTAACAAATATAAACCTGTACAACCCACACGGATCTCCCAATTAGAACAAGATTATTTTCAGGTTCCAAGGCAAAATCACTTTCCACAAAGACGGGTAGGGACAACAGAAACAGATGTTTTAGCGAAGAAATGTTTAGGATCACAGGAACAGCCAAAGCAATTGTCACAGACTGAAACACAACAGAGAGACTATAAATCAGTTCCTAAGGATTCTCATATACTTTCAAGGACTTTATCACACGTTAGGCCACTAATACTGCAGCATGCTAAAGAAATAGCTGGAACTTTGGACTCCCAGCAAATGTTCTCAGAGAACAATGAAAATACATCTTCTAAGCCAAGGGAACCTTCTTCATTTCTACCACTGTTAGCTGAGCATTCTTTTATATCTCTGCCTAATAAAGTTGAATCTGGAAAAACCCAGGAACCCTTTTCAACAATGAGCAAAGATACAGTTTCTGTAAACCACTCTGTAATCAGCCAAATGCAGGATAAGTCTTTGCCATCCTCAGGGAACATAACAGCCCAGAAAGGTCATTTGAAGCTTCTCCAAAAGCAGTTAGACCTACAGAAGGAAGTTCTTCGGTCCAGACAGGAAGCACAGAAGCAGTTGCTTTGGGGCAAACAAAAAGACTTGGAAGGGCAAACCGGCACCTCTGTATTCTTTCCATTGGTACCTATGGATTCATTTGCTTCACTGCCTTCTGTCAAAGCTGAATCAGGGAGAATCCAGGAACCTTCTCCATCCAAGAATGATACTGCAGTTTCCTCAGGCCATTCTGGGGTTCCACAACTTCAGGATAAGCTTTTGGGTTTTCCACAGTCTATCTTATCACAGCAAGAAAATTTAAAATTTCTTCACGAACAGTTAAATATTCAGAGAGACAGCAGCATTCAGGCCAAGCAGGAAGCCCAGGAAGTATTACATGTACATAAACAAGGTGAGCTGGGTGGAAGAGTATGGTCTGAACAGACTGAGCCACCTTCTCTCCCCTCTCAGGTAGCTCAGCATACATTTTCTCCATTTCTTTCTGCTGGTACTCAGTCTGGAAAAATCTGGGAGCATTGTTCATCTAAAATTGAGGAGGGACGTCTTTCAAACCAATCTGAAATCCCCAAATCTCAGGATGGCTCTTTGAGTTTCCTGCAGCAGTTCCTACCTTTGCACAATAGTTTGAAGTTGCTCCAAGAACAACTGACTGCACAAAGGGATGCTCTTCAGGCGAGGCATGAAGCCCAGATGGAATTACTTTCACATAGACAAAGGGATTTGAGAGACAGTAAGTCTGGACAGATGAGTTCTTCATTCCCATCAATGGGTGCTCCACATTCAGTTGTGTTGCAAGCTTCTGTTAAAACAGAGCCCAGAAGAATTGAGAATCCTTATTTGTCTAAGAAGGAAAGTACTATTCCCACAAGTCACTCAGTAATCCCAACATTTCAGGATGAGTCTTTCAGCTCTCTACAGCATAGCCTGCCACAGCAAGAAAATTTGATAGCACTCCAAAGTGAATTTGAAAAAGGAATTTCTTCTGAACAGACTGATACCTCTTTATCCCTAACCCAAGTAGCTGAATCTGAAAGATGCCAGGAATTTTTATCAAGTGATAGTGCAGGTCCATTAAGCCATTCTAAGATCCCAAGGGTTCAGGAAAGACTTCTGAGATTTTCACAGGGTCATTTGGAGAAACACCAAGAATGGCTAGACACAGAGGAGGCCCTTCACTTTAGCCAAAGAAAACAAGGAAATATAGCTTCTGAGCAAACTGGTTCCTCCTTATCTGTACCACAGTTAGGACACCTTTCATTTGGTTCAGCATCTTCTGAATCTGGTAAAACACAGGAACCTTGTTCAACAGAGAGGGATGGCAAAATTCCTTCAAGCCATTTTCAGATCCCAGAATTGCATGATAGGCTTTTCAAGATATCACAACTTATCCAGCCTCAACAAGATAATTTGAAGGCACTTCAACAACGGTTAGCTGCACAAAGGGAAGCCATGGTTCAGTCTAGACGGGAAGCCCAGGGAGAACAAGAACAGAGAAAGTGGAGGGAAGGAATATTTCCTGAGCAGGCTGGCACCCCTTCCTTTTTACCCCTAGGGGTACAGCATTCATTTGCTTCATTACCTCTAACTGAATCTGTTAGAATCCAAGAACCTTGCCAAACTGAGAGTGATAATACAGCCTCCTCAAGTCATTCTGAAATACCAAGATTGCCTGCTCATCTTTTGGGATTATCACAGTCTGTTTTACCTCAGCTTATGTTGCCAAGACACAATGAATTTGAGGAAAATTTATCTTCTGAGCATTTTATTCAATCTCACCATCGTGATTTGATGGTACTTCAGCAGCAATTAGATTTACAAAGGGAAGCCATTCGATTTAGGCAAGAAGCCCAGGAAGAATTGCTTTCACCAAGACGAAGTAAATTGGATAAAAGGGTATCATCTGAGCAGGTTAGCTCCTCTTTAGTATTATCCCAGGTAGCACTGCCTATAGACTCTGAAAGAATCCAGAAGACTTTTCCAACCAGATCACAGGATAGGCTTTTAAGTTTCTCACAACCTAGTCTGCCTCAACAAGTTCATTTGACAGCACATTTGGACTTGCAAAAGGAAATGGTACACTCTGATGAAAAGGCCCGGGAGGAACTACTTTTAACCAGAAAAGGTAAGTTGATTGAAAGTGAATCTTCTACGCACACCATTCCTTCTTTGTTTCTACCCAAGGAAAGAGAACATTCATTTATTTCACTACCTTTTGCTGAAGTTAAATATAAAGACAGTTGTGAATCAGATTCATCCAGAAATGAACATATAGTTTCTTCAAGTGATTCTGTGATCCCAGAATTTCAAGGTAGATTTTTAAGTTTTTCACAGTCTAACTTAGCTCAGCATCATAACTTAGGTTTTCAGAAGCAGTTGGATCTACAAAGAGAAGTTCTGCATTATAGCCAAAAAGCCCAAGAAGAACTTCTAACACAGAGACAAACCGCATTGCAGCAGCAGATACAGAAACACCAAGAAACCTTAAAGGATTTCCTTAAAGACAGTCAGGTATGTATTAAACTTGAGTACCTAAGAATTAAACAAGGGCATTAACCCAACTCAGTAAGCTAAATGTTTTCGTCTTAGGCCTGAATAAGATCTTAGTTATTGAGAATAAGCAGTTTGAACTTGAGTGCTTTAATTTTCTATCTTAAATAATACGGAAATTAAAACATAAACACTACTTCACATGGTGTTTATGAGGTTAATAGTTATTTGAAGCCCAACTAATTTCAGCCAGTAATTTGATACAACCAAATGCCAACACTTTTGAAATATCTATATTTTTACTTATTTCAGAGAGGAAGGAAGAGGGAGAGAGAGATAGAAACATTAATGATGAGGGAGAATCATTGATTGGCTACCTCCTGCATGCCCCTTACTGGGGATAGAGCTCCCAACCCAGGCATGTGCCCTTGACTGGAATCATACCCATGACCCTTCATTCTGCAAGGCCGAATAGCTGAGACAAACCAGCTAGGGCAAATGCAAACACTTTTGAAAGTGTAGATTGTCATTTGAAGTTTTGTTATAAAGGGTTTTGAACTTTTCTAAAGGATTTTGTATTTACCATAAGAAGATTAAATTATGAAATAACCAATTAAGAGTTTCTCTTCTACAAATAGCAGACCTTGTGCTTTCTGTTAGTACATTGTTGACATCTGTGTGTGAATTAAAATCAGTCCCCTCTTTATTAATACCTGTTGTAAAATTGGCATGGTTTTAGGCTGATGGACAGCTAGACCTGCTTCTTGTCACTAAATTATAGAGAAGACTCTGGCATTGTAACTCAAACATTCATAGTTTTCCTGTATGGGAGAGAAGAGTATATTCTCCGAAATGTAAATGTGTCCATTTTACTTTAAAAGGCTAGTTCCTAAATTTGTGATTTAGCCTAAGTAGAATTCTGTAAATCTTTGATGTTCAAAAGAAGCTGGAGTTGAGTTTATGAGAATTTGAGTTCTAGGGATTTATTAGTCATGTAAAGGAAAAGTAATGGGAAAACAAAACAGATGGGGATACTCAAGAAAATAAAGTCTCTTGTTGAAATGTACAGTGGAGGCTGTTTTAGGTTGAAGCCTGTGAGGGTTATACTTCCCAATGGAAATATATCACCCTTTCAATATTAGATACCTTTCTTATTTTTTATCTATGGAAAAAATTGTAATAGTGTGATTGATGGAACTGTGTATTTGGTTGACGTTCTAATTTAAGAGGGTGTTATAATTCTAATGAATGCTTCCCATGATCCCTTATCCTGTGCCATCCCCACCATCATTTGTCCACTGTTTCAGACAAGTAAGCCCACTCTTGAAAATGACTTACACCACCAGTTGCTCAGAGAGTGGCTTCCTCGTTTCCAAGACCAAGCAAGAGGCGATCACGAAAAAATTAGTTCTATAGACACGAGCAACTCTGATGATAATCAGCTTCTTTCAGAAGGTAAGTACCAAGCAGAGTAATAAGATAATTGGGTTTTATTGTAATTATTCCACTGATTATTCTTTGCTTTCACTTCTGCAACTTGCTGATTAAAGAGAACTTTGCAGTATATTAATAGATTGTCATAAATTTATCGTTGACTTAATAGGTGAACATCTGAACAAAGAACTGGGTAGGAGAGCCTCAAAGCCACCTGTGGCAAAAGTTAAAAGTGGATTGGACTTGAACCAACATGAACTTAGTGTGATACAAGAGGTAGAATCACTGGCAAGCGGCAGACCTTCTATACTAGGTAAACAGATGGTTTGATAAAATACGGTTTTGTAATGATTTGACAATTTTTTCATTTGCTTAAAAGTTTGGTTCACTAACTTCCCACACTAATATCTTATTAAATAACTCTGATATAATTTGAGGTCACATCTCTTTCTTTTTGTGGAACACATTTTGGTTGAAAATTGGGGGCTGCCATTTTGAAACAGCAGGGGTGTTCCTTTCCTTTAAATTAGCCAATTATGAAAGACTATGAGCCTAAGCTCCAATCAAGAGTAAGGGAACAAGAATGAGGATAGAAACCAAGATGGCAGCATAGGTAAACACCTGAAATTGCTGCTTCACACAACCACTTCAAAACTACAACTAAAAGACAAAACGGACATCATCCAGAACCACAGGAAGGCTGGCTGAGTGGAAATTCTACAACTAGAAGGGAAGAGAAAAGCATATTGAGACTCAGAGGAGGTGCGGAAGTAAAGTGTCTAGGCATGTAGGAGTGCGTGCATGTGGAAAGGGCTAGCAACTGAGGACTCAGTTGTCTTTTTCAATCTGGAGGAAGACACAAGTTCCCGACTGCTCTGAACTCCAGTTCTGGGCGATACTCTGGGAACACAGACTCATAAAGGCAGAAACTGGACTGTCTGGCATTGGGTGGAACTCAAGGGTGGCTTTCTCTCAGAGCTGATTGCAGCAATTACTGTAGGACACTAAGACCCAAGGACCTCTTAAGACAGGGCTGAGGATCAGCCATTGCTGTTTGCTCTGCCTTGTGGATTCCCTGGGACCCCACCCCATGCAAGCTGTGTACAGAGGCTTTTGCATATAAATAGCCTGACCCTTTGCAATCTAAAATTACCTAACAAACTGCAGCTGGATCAGAGAGACCCAGAAATTCCAAAAGAAGGCGCAAGTCTCCTAAACAGCTTGCATTGCTTCACAGCTGGGTCTCATCTAGGCAGTTCCAAACCCAAACAAAGAAGAGCAATCTGCAGTTCTCTCATAGTTCCTGCTGGTGGCCTCAGGCAGAGGCTAAATTAGCACCTCCTTAGAGAACCAAGAGCCAATGTACCCAATGGTCAGAGTGGGACCATCCAGATTACAAATCCTCAGACCCATAAGGGACACACTTGGAGCTGATTCAGTGAGCACAAAAACCCCTCTGAAGCAAGACTTGCCCCATAAGGGTGACTTCAGCACAGTTCTCCCATTGTAGACACAGCTGATTTTTATAGCCAGTTGGTTTGGAGGCCAAGTCCTCCCAGTGATACCAACAAAAATCAAGGCTTAATTACAACAAGACTGTGCACACAGCCCACAAAGAGGTGCACCAAAAGTATCCACCTCAGGTAACTGGGGAGGCTGACCCACTGGGCCCTATAGGACACCTACCACAAGAAGCTACTCTACCAACTCAGGGAAGCAGTGAAAATGTGGAGACAAACAATCAGATCACACATGTCAGAAATGGAGGAAAGCAAACTACGGGTTATAGAGTTCAAAACCACGGTTATAAGGTTTTTCAAGAATATTCTAGAAACTGCCGATAAATTTAGTGAGACCCTCGAGGCTATGAAAAAGGACCAACTAGAAATTAAGCATGTACTGACTGAACTAAAAAATAATATACAGAGATTCAACAGTAGACTAGAGGATCACAAGAATCCAGTCAAAGTTTTGAAATATGAAGAAGCAAAAAACACCCAACCAGAAAAAAAGAAAAAAGAATCCAAAAATCTGAAGATAGTGTAAGGAGCCTCTGAGACAACTTCAAGCATACCAACATCCGAATTATGCGGGTGGCAGAAGAAGAGAGAGAGCAAGATACTAAAAACCTTTTTGAAGAAATAACAACAGAAAACTTCCCCTACCTGGTGAAAGAAGTAGACTTACAAGTCCAGGAAGTGCAGAGAACCCCAAACAAAAGGAATCCAAAGAGGACCACACCAAGACACATCATAATTAAAATGCCAAGATAAAGAGAGAATATTAAAAGCAGAAAGAGAAAAACAGTTATCTACAAGGGAGCACCGATACGATTGTCAGCTGATTTCTCAACAGAAACTGCAGGCCAGAAGTGAATGGCAAGTAATATTCAAGGTGATGCATAGCAAGAACCTACAACCAAAGGTTGTTACTCTACTCAGCAAAGCTATCATTCAGACTTGAAGGTCAAATAAAGTGCTTCCCAGATAAGAAAATGCTAAAGGAGTTCATCAACACCAAACCAGTATTGTATGAAATGCTGAAAGTTATTCTTTAAAAAGAGGAAGAAGAAGAAAAAGGTAAAGATAAAAATTATAAACAAGTGAGTCTAAAAATCAAGTGAATTAAAAATCTGATGAGCAGAATAAACTGGTGAATATAATAGAATCATGGGCATAGAAAGGGAGTGGACTAACAATTCTGGGGAAAGAGGTGGGTGGTAGTGGTGGGAAGAGACTGGACAAAAAGCATACACCTATGGAAGAGGATGGGGGTATAAGGGCAGAGTATGGGATGGGTACTGGGGGCAGGGACACTCTGGGGAGGGGAGAGCAACATTGTAATAATCCGAACAATAAAGATTTATTAAATTATTTAAAAAAGAGAAACAGTTAATTACCTACAAGGAAGTACCCATAGGATTGTCAACTGATTTCTCAACAGAAACTATGCAGGCCAGAAGGGAGTGGCAAGAAGTATTCAAAGTAGATGAATAGCAAGAACCTACAACCAAGATTACTTTACCCAGCAAAGCTATCGTTCATAATTGAAGGTCAGATAAAGAGCTTCACAGATAAGAAAAAGCTAAAGGAGTTCATCACCACCAAACCAGTATTATATGAAATGCCGAAGGCTTAATGAAGTCTCCAGGCATTTTTCCTGCAATTCAGTACTGAAGGATTATCTGGTATTAAATAGGTGTTTCATTAAAAACTCAGTAAAATTAAAATAAAATAGGGTATTCTTTCCCCCTCCCCACATGGGAGTTTGTGCTGTGTTCTTTCCCCTTCTCCATGTAGGAGTCTGTACTTGTTCTTGAATAAATTTCTACCTTTGCTATACCAAAATACTGCTACTACGACTACTACTAACAATAATAATAGAAATAAAATCATCTAAAGGTCTTTGTGAAAGATTAGTTTGTTTGGGTTTTTTTTTTTTGTTTTTTCTAAGAGAAGAAAGTGAGAAGGAGAGAGATCGAAACATCAGTGATGAGAGAGAATCAAAGATCAGTGGCCTCCTGCACACAACCTGGTCATATGTCCTGACTGGAAATTGAACCATGACCTTCCTGGTTCATGGTCAGCTCTCAATCACTTAACCACATTGGCCGGATAGTAGTTACTATTTTGTTGCTCTGTAGGTCAACTCTTTGAGTTTAGATTTTTGCCCCATAATATAAATTGCCATTTTAGTTTTGCTAGTGCTAGAAACAAGCAACAATCTAATGAGTCCATTTTTTTCCCTACTAGGTAATCTAGAATTTTATCAGGACAGAGACCCCCTAAGGGTCTCCATAAGTCGAGAACAAAATTTTCTTGGGACTCCATTGGACTTTGTTCCATTTGCTCATCCTCACCCGATTTCCCAGGAGAACGTATGCGGTGACAAGTCTAATGAAACAGGTGAGAGATAAAGAAATTTAAAGTGGAATTGCTGTGCACAAGATTTTTATTGTAGTGTTATTTGTAATGAAAAATGGTAAATAATTCAATGACACTTTGGGATTAGAATCATTATGGTGCACCCATACTATGCGGTTCTGTATAGTGTTAAATGACCGGAAATCTGTGTGCATGCATTGAAAAGTATCTGATGATAAACACGAAAATGTTGATACAGGTTTACTATTATTGAAGACTGGTTTTACTTTCTATTTGATATGTTCACCTATAGATTTTTTTTTTAAATAAGCATGTATTCTGTAGGAAAAAATTGAATCAGAGAAGTGAAATGTTTTTAAATAATAATTTTGCTTCTCGATAGTTTAAATAAATGCTAGTAGGAATTATTTGAAGGTATGAGATTTTTATAGTTGGCAGCCCGTACAAGTTTTGCATTTAAACCTTTTCATAACAATTCACAGTTAATACTATTAAATATTATCTTTCAAAAATTCTATATGTGGCTTTCTACATGAGCTGTTTTGTTTTACTTTTACATATTTGGAAAATAAAAAGGATTATAAGGGAAAAAATAGTAAATAACATAATTCTGCCACCCAAGACAATCAGTGTCAAGTTTCTCACTTTTGTATTTATGTATGAAGGTAATAACTGATTTATATGTATATTACCCTTATTAACCATACAAAGCATAGTTCAAGTAATGCTTTATTAGTTCTAAAGCAACTTTTTTTTTTCTTAAATAAATCTTTATTCAGATTATTACAATTGTTCTTTTTTCCCCCATAGTTCCACTCCACCCAGTTCCCACCCCATCCTCTGCCCCTAATTCCCCCCCCCCCACTGTCCTCATCCATAGGTGTAAGCTTTTGTCTAGTCTCTTCCTGCAGCCCTCCACACCCCTTTCCCCCAGATAATTGTCAGTCCACTCCCATTCTATGCCCCTGATTTTATTATACTCACCAGTTTATTCTGTTCATCAGATTTTTTATTCACTTGATTTTTAGATTCACTTGTTGATAGATATGTATTTGTTGTTCATAATTTTTATCTTTACTTTTTCCTTCTTTCTTCTTAAAAAATGAATACGTTTCAGCATTTCATATAATACTGGTTTGGTGTTGATGAACTCCTTTAGCTTTTTCTTACCCATGACGCTCTTTATATGCCCTTCAATTCTGAATGATAGCTTTGCTGGGTAGAGTAATCTTGGTTGTAGGTTCTTGCTATTCATCACTTTGAATATTTCTTGCCAATCCCTTCCGACTTGCGTAGTTTCTGTTGAGAAATCAGCTGACGATCCTGTGGGTGCTCCCTTGTAGGTAATTAACTGTTTTTCTCTTGCTGCTTTTCATATTTTCTCTTTGTCTTTTGCTCTTGGCATTTTAATTATGATGTGTCTTGGTGTTGTCCTCTTTGGATTCCTTTTGTTTGGTGTTCTCTGCACTTCCTGGACTTATAAGTCAATTTCTTTCACCAGGCTGGAGAAGTTTTCATTCATTATTTCTTCAAATAGGTTTTCAGTATCTTGCTGTCTTTCTTCTTCTGCCACCTGCATAATTCAGATGTTAGTATGCTTGAAGTTGTCCCAGAGGCTCCTTACACTATCTTCAAATTTTGGGGTTCTTTTTTCTTTTTGTTTTTCTGGTTGAGTGTTTTTTGTTTCTTTGTATTTCAAATCTTTGACTTGATTCTTGTGATCCTCTAGTATGCTGTTAGGTCTCTATATATTATTCTTTATTTCAGTCAGTGTATGTTTAATTTCTAGTTTGGTCCTTTTTCATATCCTTGAGGGTCTCGCTAAATTTATCGGCCTTTTCTAGGAAATTATTGAAAAAACTTATAATTGTGGTTTTGAACTCCCCAGTCATTTCCTCCCATTTCTCTCTTTTGTGATCTGTTTCTTTGTCTTTGCATTTTTGCTGCTTCCCTGAGTTTATAGGGTAGTATTTTGTGTAGGTGTCCTATATGGTCCAGTGGGTCTGCCTCCCCAGTTATCTGAGGTGGACACTTTTGGTCCTCCCCTTTGTGGATTATGTTTACAGTCTTGTGGTAGTTAAGTCTTGATTTTTGTTGGTATCACTGGGAGGAATTGACGGCTGTGAGGATCAGCTGTGTCTATACCGGGAGAACTTCTGTGCAT
This sequence comes from Antrozous pallidus, assembly GCA_027563665.1. Lineage (NCBI taxonomy): Eukaryota > Metazoa > Chordata > Mammalia > Chiroptera > Vespertilionidae > Antrozous > Antrozous pallidus. The sequence goes on from CM050520.1 coordinate 62,993,118, forward strand.
GAGATAGCCTTATGAGAGAAGACTTGCAAAATTGCAAAAGCCTTTGTGCTCAGCTTGGATTGGGCAGAGTGGCAGGACTGAGCACACAGTCTTGGCTTTCTGTTAGCCCTGCCCTATGAGGTCCCAGGATCTCGCTATCCCTCGGTAATTGCTGCAAGCACCTCAGAGAGAAAGCTGTCTTTGAGTTCCGCCCCCTGCCATACAGTCCAGTTTCTCCCCCCAATGAATCTGGATTCCCAGATTCTCGCCCGCAACTGGAATTCAGCACCTTTCCCTCCAGCTAGAGAAAGCCAGCGGCACACTCAGCAATTACTCCTGTCTGCTCGCACTCGCGCATGCACCTCCAGATTCCTGCCTTCTGCGTCTCCCCTGAGTTTCCACGTGCCTTTCTCTCTTTCTGACAGTCCAGAATCACCCCATATGAGCCTGGGTCTTACCTGGAACTGGGGTTCAGTGCAGTCAGGAGCTTCCTTCTCCCCTCCCGCCAGAGAAAGCCAGCCAGGCCCTCAACTACCCTTCTTCTCTCCGCGCGTGTCTCCGAACCTCAGCCTTTTGCAGTTCCTCTGATTTTCTGTGAGCTTTTTTCTTTTCTTCTAGTTGTAGAATTTCCACTCAACTAGCTTTCCTGTGGTTCTGGATGGTGTCCATTTTGTCTTTTAGTTGTAGTTTTGAAATTGTTGTGTGAGGCAACAGTTTAGGTGTTTACCTATGCCGCCATCTTGGTTTCTCCCTTCCAAAGCAATTTTTAAGCAGTTACTTTTTCTAGCCACATTTCTTTTTATTTTAGCCATCATACACATATTTGAGTAATTCTTCTAGTTTTATCTATAGTAGAATGAGATGAGAGACCACAACCCTGGCATTTGCTCTTTACCCAATTTTTATTTTTCACCTCTTACCACTATTCAAATGCTACCCTGTTCACTTCGCTCTCCTCTTGGGGTATCTTCTTTGTATGTTACAGGGCTCTCTTCAAAAGGGTTTTATTTATGGAAAAACAATGACAACTACAGTTTTCCAGGGGAAAAAAGTATATTGTACTTACTAGTAAAGGTAAAATGAATGGATTTTTTTCCCTTTAATTTTTTTAGTGTAAGATAAGGCAACTCTACGAAGCAAAGGATGAAAAAACATTTTTTAGGAAAGCAGGAAATGATGCCCTCTGGAGCTAAGAATTTGATTTGTCATAATCCAAATCTTCCTCCCTCCCCACTTGCCCCCTTTTCAGTTAAGGTCAAAGAGGCTGTGGTTGAGAATCAGGCAGTATTAAGTTCTGCTGTGGACAAAGAAGAACATACATATCTGAGTGCAGCTATGAGGCCAGTTAATAAGGTTGGTAATGTCTTAGTATGCACTACATTGTTAGAGCTGTTTGGCTTTATATTCTCTTTTGTTTAGTTCACAGAAGTTGTGAAATACTAAAGACTCTGTTCTCTGAGATCTGCTCTTACTGAAGTGGATCAGTGATGAAAATAGCCAAATCTGAGCATTAGAAGACCTTTCAGTCTACCTGATGCATGATCTGTATAGTTCTGAGAAGCAAATGTATAAAATAGTTTAAACAATAAGAGATAGAGAGAAAGTGTGTGTGTGTGTGTGTGTGTGTGTGTGTGTGTGTGTGTGTGTGTGTAAAGGTGACAATGGATAACTGAGGACTTGCTGATGGATAAGTGAGATTGGTGGGGGAGGACATGTATGTATGAAAGGCTTGTCAAGTCTGAGCAATGATGACAAGATTTGACTACTGAATTTCAAAATTATGAATGTTTCTATACTTGATCTGAGCTCAGAATTGATAGTTGCTGATGTTTGGGTTTTTCTAGATTTTTACTTCTTACATTCTTGTCTAATGTTACCCTTATTTTTAGGCTGAAATACAAGAGATTTATCATGAGCCATTATCTTCAATAACTATTTCTACTGGAAGCTTAAGTAATGAAAACACAGATTTGAGCTTTACAGATCCAGGTAATTATGTCAAAATGTCTGTAAATAAATTGAAAGACCAGCACCACCTCAGTTGTTGAACAATGGTGAGAGCAACCATTACTATTCACATTGTGCTGAGAGGGATTATTTTTTTAATTACAAAAGTAAAGTTTCCATATCTGATAGAATATTGGATAGTATGATATCCTAAACACAATTGGAAGTCACAGACATGTAGATCCTTGAGGATGCTCTGTGGATCCCTAACAGTACTTTAAGAAGTATCCACTAATGGTCACATTTTCCCACTCAGTGGGAAGCTGTCCCAGCAAATTTCTTGATTGCACTGGTCCCTTATCAATGTTGCTATACCTCTCACCAAAATTTATCTCTATGTAAGTAACTAACCATTAAATACTGTCATTAATCTCAATTATTAGAGTCGTTTTCAGAGCATGTGGACCATGGGGAACAAGGATCTACCACTGGCAAAGAAGTAGCAGCAGCTATTTTAAGTTCTACAGTTCCTCCATCACAAGTTATTTATCAAAGGCAGGACTCCGGAGATTTTCTTAAACCTCTGTCCCCTGCAGCAGAAAAATTTATACCTGGTCAAGCACACATTCAGCAGACAATAGACAAGTACATAAATGAAGCAAATTTGATTACTGAAAAAACAGACTTGCGGGGTAATTATCTTGAACACATACTTTTATTTTTTTCCAATTTAATTTTTAATAAATCTTTATTGTTCAGATTATTACTATTGTTCTTCTTTTTTCCCCCCACAGCACCCCTCCACCGGGTTCCCACCTCACCTTCTGCCCTTACCTCCCTCCTACTGTCCTCATCCATAGGTGTACGCTCTTTCTCCAGTATCTTCCCACCCCGCAACCACTTCTTTCCCCCAAGAATTGTCTGTCCATTCCTTTCTATGCCCGTGATTCTATTATATTCACCAGTTTATTCTGTTCATCAGATTTTTTATTCACTTGATATTTAGATTCACTTGTTGATAGATATGTATTTGTTGTTCATAATTTTTATCTTTACTTTTTCCTTCTTTCTCTTCTTAAAAAATGAATACCTTTCAGCATTTCATATAATACTGGTTTGGTGTTGATGAACTCCTTTAGCTTTTTCTTACCCATGACGCTCTTTATATGCCCTTCAATTCTGAATGATAGCTTTGCTGGGTAGAGTAATCTTGGTTGTAGGTTCTTGCTATTCATCACTTTGAATATTTCTTGCCACTCCCTTCTGGCCTGCAGAGTTTCTGTTGAGAAATCAGCTGACGATCCTATGGGTGCTCCCTTGTAGGTAATTAACTGTTTTTCTCTTGCTGCTTTTCATATTTTCTCTTTGTCTTTTGCTCTTGGCATTTTAATTATGATGTGTCTTGGTGTGGTCCTCTTTGGATTCCTTTTGTTTGGTGTTCTCTGCACTTCCTGGACTTATAAGTCAATTTCTTTCACCAGGCGGGAGAAGTTTTCATTCATTATTTCTTCAAATAGGTTTTCAGTATCTTGCTCTCTCTCTTCTTCTGCCACTCACATAATTCTGATGTTGATACACTTGAAGTTGTTTCAGAGGCTCCTTACACTATCTTCAAATTTTGGGGTTCTTTTTTCTTTTTCTGGTTGAGTGTTTTTTGTTTCTTTGTATTTCAAATCTTTGACTTGATTCTTGAATTTCTATAGTCTGCTGTTTGTTCTCTGTATAATATTTTTGTTTCAGTCATTGTATGCTTAATTTCTAGTTGCTCCTTTTTCATATCATTGAGGGTCTCACTAAATTTGTCAGCCTTTTCTAGGAAATTATTGAAAAAACTTATAACCGTGATTTTGAAATCTAAGTCCGGTCATTTGTTTTCCTCCATTTCTTTCATTTGTGATCTGTTTCTTTGTCTCTACATTTTCGCTGCTTCCTTGAGGTGGTAGAGTAGCTTTTTGTGGTATGTGTCCTCTAGGACACAGTAGCTCAGCCTCCCCAGTTACCTGAGTTGACACTCTTGGTGCACCCCTTTGTGGACTGTATGCTCAGCCTTGTTGTAGTTAAGTCTTGATTTTTGTTGGTATCACTGGGAGGAATTAACCTCCAGGCCAATTGGTTGTGAGGATCAGCTGTGTCTATACTGGGAGAACTTCTGTCTGGAGACACTCTTATGAGACAAGACTTGCAAAATTATAAAAGTCTATGCTCAGCTTGGATGGGGTAGGGTTTCAGGGTGGAACAGACAGCATTGGTTTCCCGTCAGCCCTGTCCTATGAGGCCCCTGGGTCTCAGTGTCCCTCAGTAATTCCTGCAAACATCTCTGAGAAAAAGTCGCCCTTGATTTTAGCCAGCTGCCAGACAGTCCAGTTTCTCTCCAAATGAGTCAGGGAACTGGAGTTCAGTGCAGTTGGGAGCTTCCTTCTCCCTCCCACTTTTGAAAGCCAAACATGTACTCAGCTGCCAGTGCATTCAGCAATCAGTCCTCTCTGCAAGCACATGCCTCATGACCTCTGTCTTTCACAGCTCCCGAGTCTTAGTGTGCTTTCTCTTTTTCTGAGAGTCCACATTCCCCCCGAATGAGTCAGATTTCCCAGCGTCTCCCCCAGGACTGGAGTTCAGTGCAGTCAAAGCTTCTTTCACCCTCCTGCTTTCGAAAGCCACCTGCACACTCATATGCCCGTGCACACTGCCGCCCTTCCTCTCTGCATGCGACTCTCCATACCTCAGCCTTTTGGAGCTCCTCTGAGTCTGTGTGCTTTCCTCTTTTCTTCTGGTTGTAGAATTTCCACTCAGCCATCTTTCCTGCAGTTCTGGAGGGTGTCCGTTTTGTCTTTTAGTTGTAGTTTTGATATTGTTGTGCGAGGCAGCAGTTTACATGTTTACCCATGCCGCCATCTTGGTTTCTCTTTGAACACATACTTTTATATAAATTAACTTTTAGCTTTTTATCCCTTTTAGTTTTTAGTGGTGATTATTTGAGCTCCATATTTTTATGGCCTGCTGCAGCACAGTCATGCCCTGGACAGTGTTGAGGGACTTAGAACCAGTTAAACTCACAGAAGAACAAGAACTCAGCAAATCATCCTCTACCATTGGAAAGTTAGCTATCGCAGATTGAGGACAGTATGTGTTTTCAGTATTGAGAACAAGAATTCAGAAGTCAAGCGGTCATGGATTCAACTCCTAGTTTGACCATTTTACTAACTGTGAGACCATGGCTAAATACTCTTTTCATCTTCTGTAAAAGATTGGTATTAGAGATGGAATGGAGTAATGTACATAAAAATAAAGTACAATGTCTGGCCCATAGTAACACTCAGATTTTCTATTTTTAATCATTGACCTGAAATGAGCTAAGTCAGAATAACAAAGCCTATAGCAAAGCAGTGATCACAATGGCCTCTTACATCTAATTAACCTCATAAAATTTTGGGCCCGGTAAAATGGAGACATTTTTGTGAAAGATTTTGAACATTGAAAATGTCCCCACTTTTTATGCACTGTAAGTAATAGAGGACCTAATTTTAAAGCTTCTGTTGATAATGAAAAAAAAATAGAATTTTGTTGAATTTACCTAAAAATAAGTTTTTATAAATATGTTCTTAGTACTACTACTCTAGGCTTTAATTGATAAAGAAATTCATGTCTCCTCCCCCCCCCCCCCCCCCAATTCTAACAGTTGATCTTGACTTTCCTGAATTGGAATACATTTTTCCAGGCTTACATCGTCAGCTCTTTAAACCCTTGGAACCACAACCAGATTTTGATTTGTCATCTTTATCCTCCGGGATTTCTCAAGACAGAGGAGACTTTTACCAGGTATGTTAAAGTGGATGCTTCATTTCATTGAATTGCCAAGAACAGTTTGTCAAGTTTTATTCCTTTAGAACATAACAGTGGTTGTTAATATTGGTTGCCAATTAGCCGAGACCGGTTTGGCTCAGTGGATAGAGCGTCGGACTGCGGACTGTGGGGTCCCGGGTTCGATTCCGGCAAGGGCATGTACCTTGGCTGCGGACACGTCCCCAGTAGGGGGCGTGCAAGAGGCAGCTGATCGATGTCTCTCTCTCATCGATGTTTCTGACTTTCTATCCCTCTCCCTTCCTCTCTGTAGAAAATCAATAAAATATATCTAAAAAAAAAATATATTGGTTGCCAATTAGAATCATGTGGAAAGCTTTTAAGAATACCAGTGCCCAGATTGCACTCCAGACCAGTTAAATTAGAATCTCTAGGAGTACTCAGATATCAGGATTTCTTTTAAAAGCTCCCAAAGTGACTCTAATATGGAACCAAGGTTGAAAAAAGCTGCATTAAATTGTAATTCAGTTTTAATTAAACTGTTCAGATAAATACAATTTTGCGAAATTTGAAGTTTCTTCCTACCCAGTAAAGGAGTTAAGACTCAAACCACGGTCTTTCTACTTCCACATCCTGACATCCTGGGCTGCATACATAATTCCTATCAGAAATTGATGTCAGCTCTGGCTGGTGTGGCCCAGTTGGCTGAGCGTCATCCCATGCACCGAGACGTGGCTGGTTCAATTCCCCTTCAGGGCACATGCCCCAGGTGCAGGCTCAGACCCCAGAAGGGGATATGTAGGAGGCAGGCAATTGATGCTTCTGTCTCATCAATGCTTCTTCCTCTTTAATATCAATAAAAACAAATTTTTTAAAAAAAGAAATTGATCTCATCATGTTCTAAATTCAACTGGTTAATTTGTAATTTGTTTTCTAGATAATCTTTTTAAAAGTCTTTTTCATATTGACTAAAATGGAAGAAGTAGATTTGAATAATCAAATTATTAGTGTGCTAGTCAGTTGGCAGTTAAGAAAGAGTAATGTCGAAGGAACATGATTACTGACTCAACTTGTAATACATAATCAGCACTTTAGTTAGCATTTCCCTGTTGTTTTCCATCAGAGCTCAGAGGCTTTAGGTGAAAACCACCATGCAACTCTGTCTCCCAGAAGAACGGCTTGTTTTACGGCCCTGAGGAGGACCCACCTGCCTTCTCCTCTTCACACAAGCCTGAGTCAGCGACCTGACCCTAACCCGACTCGTGCTGCAGCTCTGAGTTTTGGCACAGAAAATATTGAGGGTATGTATGATTCAGCTACAAAAAGTTTAAAATCCAATATATGTTTGATTGTTTGCATCCATTTTTCTTGGAAATTGTGCCTAAGAATTCTTGGTTTTTCTCCATTTCTGTTCTCACCTATGCCCCTAGTATTATAAGTTTTTTCTTTGTGTATTCATTTAAATAACAGAGGTAATGTATGCTTACTTGGCAATTTTCAGAGTAGTGAACTTGATAAAGTTCTTGTTCAACTTCCCTACCTCAACACTTAATCAACAACCTATCCTCCTAAAACTTTTTGCACAAATTTTATGTACACATACACAGGATACACGCATGTTTTAACTTTCTGTTATAACATAACCAATATTTGGTTCTTTTATGAGGGGAAAATCTCATTGTGTTGAATAGTCATATTTTTTTAAATATTAAAATAGAAAACACATGGTGGTGTGAGCAGTAGTTATTTGAAAGTCACTGTGACCACCCTTTAGCTTTCTATTCATGTTTATATATATATAAACTTTCCTAAAATTATAGGAACCTTTACAATTTATGCATAGTATTAGGGACTGTAGCTCTACCCAAGTTTTATAATATATGATGACTAACTGACCTCTTAAACTTAATTGCAGGAACTGAACAATCTTTTCAACAGCTTCTGCCAGAATTTTCTTCACAGGAGGGGAGCCAGCATGCTGATCTACCAAGTATTTTTAGCACTGAAGCAAGAGATTCTTCCCAAGGCATCGAAAATCACTACTCCTCTGAACCGACTGAAGTATTACAAAACAAGGGGGAAAATGTTCATTTCCAGCTCTCTGTAGGAAATTTGAAAAATTCACTCTTCAGTTCATCTGCTGAGGCTGATGTATTTCATCAATTAAATATACCGCATAGTACTCCATGTGGTTCTACCACTAGTGAGTGCTCAATGAAAGACCAATTAGAAGGCCAAAGAGACGGACTAGGCTTTGAAGAACTATCAGAAAGAGGGATTGATAAAGTGTTACACAGTCAAGGACTCGCTAAAGAGAATAAAAATGAAACCTGTGGAGTTTTAAGTGTAAATCTCCATGTACAGGAAATTGATTCACAATTATGTGTAAGAACAGTGGAGATGGGAACTTCAGTTCAGATACCACATACTATTCAGAATGAAAAATATTTTGAGAACTCTATTAAAGCAGAAACTCCAAAAATCATACCAAACATATCTCAGCCATCACAATCAGAGCTGTTTTTCACTTCTGGATCATTTCCACTACAGAGCTCTATTCCAGTCTGGGTAAGTGAATTCTGCATTGTATAAATAGCATTTAGAATGCTTTTCCAATATTTTTCTTTAAGTAATATTTGTGTTTTAATTTTTTTTTAATGCCATATATACATACTAGAGGCCTGGTGCACAATATTTGTGCATGGAGAGCAGGGGATGATCCCAGTAGGATCAGGCCTAAATGGGCAAACATCCTTCTAGCAATCCAGGACTCCTGGCTCCAAACTGCTCACCTGCCTGCCTCTCTGATTGCCTCTAACCGCTTCTGCCTGCCAGCCTGATCACCCACTAACCACTACCTTGCCAGCCTAATTGATGTGTAACTGCTCCCCTGACAGCCTGTTTGCCCCCAACTTCCCTCCTCTGCCAGCCTGGTCACCCCTAACTTCCCTCCCCTGCAGGCTTGATCGCCCCCAACTGCCCTCCCTTGCAGCCCTGGTCCCTCCCAACTGCCTTCCCCTGCTGGTCTGGTCACCCATAACTGCCCTCCCTTGCAGGGCCTGGAACCTTCTAATGGCCCTCCCCTGCTGGCCATCTTGTGATGGCCATCTTGAGTCTACATGGGGGCAGGATCTTTGACTACATGGGGGCAGCCCTCTTGTGTGTTGAAGTGATGGTCAGTCTGCAAATTACTCTTTTATTAGATAGGATAGAGGCCTGGTATATGGGTGGGGGCCAGCTCTTTTGTCCTGAAGAGTGTCCCAGATCAAGGTGGGGGTTCCCTTGGGGTGAGGGGCAGCCTGGGCGAGGGGCCTGTGGAGGTTTGCTGGCCAGCCACGCCCCCCAGCGACCCAAGCGGAGGCCCTGGGATCTGGGATTAATCTGTGTCTACAATTGAAACTTTGTAGCCTGGAGCAGAGCCAAGCCTTCTGCTTGGCTCTTCTATTGTTTCAACTCATCACCTGAATATAGTATTGCTTGACAACATCTACATACACCACAGACATTATTTGAATTTTGGATTTTCTTTGTAAATTCTTGTTTTTAAAGTATGGTATTTCAAACAAAGGCCATTTCTGTTAGAAACTTTGTAGCCTAGAGTGGAGGCTTAGGCAGGCTGAAGGCTTGTCTTCCTCTGTTGCCAGGGAAACCGAAGCCTCTGTTTTCTCCAGCTCAGTGGCTGCTGCCATTTCTGTATCTTTTATAATTGAAACTTTGTAACATTGAGTAGAGGCCTAGGCCAGCTTGGCTTCCTCTGTTGCTGGGGAAACCCAAGCCTTCCTCCTGCTCTCAGTGGTGGCAGCCATCTTGGTTGGGGTTTATTACCATGATCTGCTCCTAATTGGCTGGTGGGTATGGTGAAGGTATGGTCAAATTTGCATATTACTCTTATTAGATAGGACTTTATTAGATAGGACATATATATGTGCATACTACTCTATATGTATATATATACACACACACACACATATATATATATGTGTGTATATATATATATATGCATGTTATAATTTAAGAGTAATTATTAAAAGAGTAAAGATAAAAGTTTCCAAACCAGCAATTAAAATATGAAATCACAGAAAATAATTTTAATTCAGTCAAAGGCAGAAAAGGATAAAGTAATATTCAACAACAAAAAAATTAAACAGCATAAAAGTTCAAACCCAGGGGGACTTTTGAAATAAATTTCAGGAGAAACAACAAAGCTACTTGTTAATATACCGAGATAACCAATTTTGTAATCATCAGAAATTTCCAATTTTGGAGATCTCTGATTTTTACTAAAGATTTTCCTCATTTCCCTTCTCAGCTTCACTCAAGAATGTTGACCAGCCCATGTTTCAGCATTTTCAGTTTTTGACCCCATTTCACTGCATTGAGTCAGTCCAATGACTCTTCAGCCTTTTCCATCTCATGGCACACATAATTACTAAAATTCTAAGGCATACCAAAGTGGATCTGATCAAAAAAGTTCATATGATTTAGATTCTTTCACACCAGATGGCCTGTTGTCATTTTATTTGACAATCTGTAAAGGCAAAGAGGTTGGTGCCTAAATAGCCACAGTGCACTAGTTGAATATTGCTGCAATAATCTATTGTTTCAACTCACCTGAATATAGTATTGCTTGTCAACATCTACACCAGACATTATTTGGGTTTTGGATATTCTTTGTAAATTCTTGTGTTTAAAGGATGGTATTTCTCTTAAGAATTTAATCTAGCCGAAACCATTTGGTTCAGTGGATGGAATGTTGGTATGCGGACTGAAGGGTCCCACGGGTTCGATTCTGTTCAAGGGCACCTACCTTGGTTGTGTGCAAATCCCCAGTAGGGGGTGTGCAAGAAGGCAGCTGATCAGTTTCTCTCTCATTGATGTTTCTAACTTTCTATCCCTCTCCCTTCCTCTATAAAAATCAATAAAATATATATATTTTTTAAAATCTGGGAGCAGTAGCCTACATTTGGCTTCAACCCATTAGCACTACTCCCTTTAGAACAGGCTATATCCTCTGGTTCCCTGTTAACCTGTGCTCATCTGCCTAGCCCCTGTGATCTTTGGGTTCGTAATCCTTGCATAGGGGTGCACTGCTTTGTTGTGGTTCTTCCTCCAGAATGTACATTTTCACATATTGAATGTTTAAGGCCATTACTTTTGGGCATGGTTTTCTTCATATGGTTTTTTTATTTTACTGCACAGGAGACAGAGTCTGGCCATGGTATAATGGAAGAACCAGAACTTACGTTAGTAAGCACCAGTGACATCAGTATTACTGAAATGGATTTTGCAAACTTATCCATAGAAGAAAAGGATGAGGCAAAAAGTTTTCAGGTAAATGTCAAATCATAAATACACTTGATACAGCAACCCATAGCCAAGGAGAACGTAAAAGAATACTGGTTTATTTCACTTTTCTTTCCACAAGTCCATTCTTTTTTCCATTAGAATTATCTGCAAACTAATTCCCTTCCCTATATTGTGGTTTTCTACAAGTGCAATAAACTACAGTGAACAGGTGGCTTATTGTGCTCAGAGCAGAAACTGACAGTTGACAGGAAATGTAAAAGCCTATCACCACCACCACCCTTTTTTTCAAATATATTGATTTTTTTATAGAGAGGAAGGGAGAGGGATAAAGTCAAAAACATCGCTGAGAAACATCGATCAACTGCCTCTTGCATACCCCCTACTGGGTATGTGCCCGCAGCCAAGCTACATGCCCTTGACTGGAATCAAACCCGGGACCTTTCAGTCCGCAGGCCGAAACTCTATCCACTGTGCCAAACCGGTTCCGGCCTAAATGTTTTACTTTACAAATTTGAGCCAAAACTGGTGACACATGCCAGAAAAGATCTCTCAGGCTTGGGTTGGAATTGTTCCAAAGTTGAGGCAGCAAGATAAGGAAATCTAGAATTGAAATGGATATAAAAAGTGCTATTCTGTTGCTTTAGAAATTTATTCTGAAAATAAGGCTATTTCAAATACTATTAAATACATATTCCTGTTCCCTTTTTCCCACAAGTAAACCATTTGTTTCTTGCCTGGCTCATAATGAATTCTAATTTATAAGGGCATCGGGTTAATTATGTACAAGTGTTATTGTGAACTGATGCCTAATCAGACAGGTAATCAGAGGGAATGGGGTTGGCTAGGTGGGAAAGCTAGTCATTAGTCTCTTGTACAGCTGGCCAAATCAAGACTTTCCCTAGCCAGAAAAAAATTAAATCCTAAAGCTTAACAATTTAGCTAAACTTTGTTATACTTAAGATTTCATTTGTGACTTTCTTGCAATTAGGAGTGTGAATTTCTGCCTCTTGTACCAGAAACAGAAAACTCTGTACCAGACCACTCTGTGGAGAAAACAGCTGCAGTATCTGCAGGTATGCCTTAAACATCTGAAATGGGTCAGTGAATCTAAGGGCTAGTGGGAGTTTCCTACTCAAGTAGAAGTTCCAAGCTTGCATGTTGCTCAATGAGGTGAAAATAGCTTCAACTTTTTTGTTTCTACCAGAAACCCTCTCAAAGTTTATGCCTGTACCAGGAAGCTTACAAGAAGCATTTGCAAAGAGAAAAAAATCATTTATAGAGAGATCCTGCCAAAGACAGAAAGAAATAAGGAATAAAATAAATAAAAGCCAAGTAGTTAAGGCAACACTTTCTGTAGGTAAGTTCCCAAAAACATTTGTATCTGTTTCAGAAAGGGATTCTGGCTTATCACATTACTTGAATCTGGCTCATATTCTCTGCTCAGGTTCACCTGTGAGTGGCCTAAAAAGTAACGTTACAGTATCACTTCCTGAAGATACAAAGACTGCACAGGCCCTCAAACACCAAAGGACTCCAAGGTATATCGGATCTAATAAGAGTAACATGCAAATTAATCATACCTCAGCTACCCCAAGCCATGCCCACCAGCCAGTCGGGAGCAAATATGCAAATAAACCCCAACCAAGATGGCTGAGAGAGGAGAGAAGTTTGAGTTGCACCCAAAGATGTAAGCCAAGCTTTCCACCTACCCTGGCCAGCCCAGGCCTCTGCTCCAGGCTAGTTTCAGTTATAGGCGATAAATCAAGATACCAGGGCCTCCACTTGGGTCACTGGGGGGGGGGTGTGGCTGGCCTGCAAACCAGGTGACCCCCACCCACACACCAGGCCTCTTTCCTAGTAAGAGTAATAGGCATATCACACCAACACACAGGATGACAAAGGGAGGGCAGTTGGGGGCAAACAGGCTAGCAGGAGTGGTTAGGGGTGATCAGGTTGGCAGGCAGAAGCAGTTGGCAGCCAGCAGTCCTGGATTGAGAAAGATGTCCAACTGCCCATCTAAGCTCAATCTCAGGTTGGAGAGGATGCAGGCTGGGCTGATGGATACACACCACCACCACTACCCCATGGACAAATTTCATGCTCTGGGTTATGTGTCCTTTCGTTTTAATCATGTTCACATTTCTGTCTTTAATTCCACATGAATTTCTTACAGGTTACACAATCAGTTAGCCAAAGTAAAACAGCAAAAGGAAGAAAAAGCAAAACAAGAAGCTTATGCCCAAAACAGAGCTAGAGCAAAAGAATTTCATAAGGTGAGTAAGGTGCAAAGTGGTTTTTCATGTCAAAGGTGCACAATTGAAACTAAATTTTACTTTTATTCCCTCCGCAGAAAACACTAGAGAAACTTCGAGCCAAAAATACATGCTGACTTTTTACAAAGCTTTTATTATTAATAAACTTATTTATTTAAGGAATTTGACATGTTCCAACTCTTCCATGGCTTTAGTTCCTCCTGAGTTTGAGTCTTAATCATCTTACTCCCTAAAAAAAGAAGAGTAGGCAGTGCTTAAACTTGGAAAATTTACTTTCCCACCTCACCAATCACTTACACAAGTAGCTAAATCATATATCTCTTTGGGACAAAATAGACACTATTGAGAGTGTCTATTACCATCCTCTAGAGAACTTCAATTTTAGGTCACAGCGTTAAGAGCTCCTGGTTTTAGTCCCATTAAGCTCTCTTTGAAATGACCCATTAAGTTAGTATTTTCTAATGTGCACATACCTTTTTTGCTCAATCCTGATGTCATTTTAGCCCTGCATAACAGGAATAGAGATTATCATGATCACAAGCTGTATGGTAACTAAGAAGGATTAACTAGACAGAGGACATCAAGGCCCCAGACAAGATAAGATGGCTATCATCACATCTCACTGATTACAACTATTACAAAAACCTAGTTTGTGTTAGATTTATAGTGGACAGTGATCTGGCATGTAAATTAAGGTTAGTAAAATGTTCCCAGTAGGCTGAATGCTATCAACATAGCAGGAGAAAAACCTATCGGGGAAATGTTTTGTGGTCATGTCCACGGCAAATGAGAAACTGCATTCTAAAAGCCTTGGTAATGACCATTATACTTTGTTGTAGGGTAAGATAAGACAAATAACTTGCCACAATCCTTTTAGTTGAGCTTCTTTAATCTACACTTGAATATCGACATGCTTCAAAAACTCTGCACCTATGGAGGGGGAAAGACTTTAACATTAATATTGGACTAAATTTTTAAATACTTTTCATTAGGGTCCAAAGTACCCTGATAACCAGTTCCCAACTAGCATGTATTTCAAGTTCCAGGCTTGAAACAGAAAATAATTGGAATAAGCATCTTTTCAATTTAAATATTGGGAACCAATCTATTTTTAAAATAAGAATCCATTTCCATTCACATAAAACTCTCATAGGAAATGTTTGCATTTCAGGGAATGCTTATTAGAGCTTTCATGTTTTAAAATACATATTTATTATGTAGATAGATGTTCAGATGGCTATTTTTCATTCAGCTCATTCAGAGCAGTTGAACATTTTGCCCATCATCATAACATCATGCTGGTGAACAGTACAAACATAGCAGTAAGCCTTTTGAATGTCCAATCTTTTGTGAGAATACTAAGCCACCAGGATGGGCTACTGTAACAAATAAATGCAAGGACATTAATATTGAAGTTCTAAAAGGAGCTTAAATCTCCTGTAAACTAAGAGGGAGTTTGAAGAAAAAAATTAAAATCTTACCTATAATCAGTGGGAACTATTTTCCTCAAGCAATTTACTTTAGGGCCCTAGAAGTTAAATATTAAGAAAAACACTTATTTTAGCAGGTGATGTAAGATATAATATTCCTTGTTTCTGAAATTGAAGTCTTATTACTCTACTCATTGAGCCTCGCCAAAAAAATGTTACAGGTCTCATTGTCACCACTGTAATAAAATTACTGTGATGGAAGCATAACCTGTGTCTCAATGTAGCCACATTAACAAATTTCTGGACACCATACACAAAAACAGTGCCCATTTTCATATAGAATGAGGCTTTATAAAATTTTCTTAAGCTTATATGTATACTATGCAAAATGCTTTGACTTCTGTATAGAAGTTTCTATTTACACTTGCTTTCAAAACAGGAAAGAAAGCAACACAAATACAAAAGCTTACCTGGTTAGGGTCTAAGTAGGTAGGTCTGCTGGTTAATTTTTAATTTCAGACATCCTAGAAAAAGACAAGTATTAGTTCCTACTGAAGATTACTTAGATCTAAGTGAACAGTAACAACTGTAAGAATGTCTCAATAAAAATACCAGGTTTAACATGCACAAAGCCAAGAAAACCAACGATGCCAGATACTGAATTTATATTGCACTGTCCTTTGAACACCCAGCAGGAATAAACTACTGAATGCAGATACCATGCAGTGCATTATGACTGAATTATAAACTTCAGTTTTAAGCATATCTCATTGTGACAGATCCAGAAACATAACTGGCTGACAAGTCTCAGAGGGAGGGGGAGATTAACCCAAGAACTTATGTGCATAACACCCATGGACACAGACAATAATGCAAAAGGCCTGGGTTTGTGGGGGGTGAGGGATGGGGAGAGCATTTAATACTTTCAACAATAAGTTTTAAAACGAATTTCTAATTGTCATTTCAATGAGGCAACCATATTAATGCAATAAACTATAAACCTAAGTTACTATTCTCTTTATCCTCTTTGTAGTAGAAATAAAGGTTATTATTACTCAAACTTATTAGGTGGAATTCCTTTGCTATTTTAACATATCCAAGTCTGCAGCATTACTAAGGTGAACCATATGGAACTGTCCATTTAATAAAAGGGTGCAAAAAGGGGACATTTTCACTTGGTATTCCTAGACATGCAGTCTCTTCATCCCCCAACCCCCCAATTTTGTATATAAATACAATTATGGCAAATATTTTCACCAAGATATTGGCAATTTTGCTTTATACCTAAACAACTATTAGTCACAGAAGTAATGGAATGCAGTAGAGCAGTCCTTGAATTAACATCCTTTTGTTGAAGGTGTCCTTATCAAGTTGAGATGCCTCAGGAACTTCTCTCTTCATTTAGCCTATTGTCAAACTTGCTTCCTTATACATCATTTCGCTTAGTGTTAAGGGAGGACTTACTCTACTCACAAATTGCATTTTTTCACAACTTTGAATCCTTAATATTAAGGAAAAGAAATTAAGTGTTCCACTTACCGCTAAACATGAGTTAAGTGCAAATCTTCACTCCTACAGATAAAACACCAAACAAGAAGATTGACAAATGTGTGATTAAAAACTAAAACTTATACAATGCTATATTCAACTGTCAGAATTATGTTTTAGTTCATGTCTGTATCATTCAGCAGTTGAACAGTTAAATTCATCATCTGAACTGCAGTGGCACCCTAAGGTTGTAACTGTCACCAGTTAAAACTTACCTAAGCTATCATTCGCTAGAATAGTACAGATCTTCGGGGTATACAAAAATACCTAAGATTAAAAAAAATTTAAAAAGATTTTATTACATCTGTTGCAGTTTTAGCAACTGTCTTGTAATTCCTTCCCACAGATCTAACACACAGTTCTGTGAATAAAGGAAGCAACATATTTATTCTATGAGGCGTTTCCAACGATTAAAGTCTACAGAAAAAGACCCATCGGGATAGACCTCAATCATTTACACATTTTAAAAGGAATAAGCAAACCTGTCTCTATAGGAAGACAATGAGAACTGATCTGCTCCAACCATTTGAACACAAAATTATAAAAAGTCAAACATCTTCAAATTTGTAATAAATTATCCCATAATACTAATCACCAATGAGTCTAATGATGCTCAGCAAGTACATACAGACCGCCCCACAAAAAAACATACAAAATGGCAAGTAAGCTGCTCTAGATAACCCAAAGGAGAAATCTCCATATATAAATTATTGATTTTTATGAATTTGGTACTGCCATCTTTCACCTAATGCAATTCCCAGGTTACACAATAAAGTTAGCGTAATTTTTGGTTCAGAAATAAAGATCTATATGAAATATCTCCTCCTTAGCTACTTGTTATCAAATATAAAAATATAGGAAGTTTTATGTAATGTGGCTTTTTATGTTCCTATCATTTTAAAACTTTAACTATCTAAACTTATGAAGTCATGTCCTGTGTAGTCATCATTTCTAGTATTCTAATATTAAATCTACCTCTATAGCCCAACTTCCAGTTTTGGGACTCTTTCCTGCAAGTAAAGTGAGGCTGGCACATTATCCCTATATAATGGTGATTCCCAAGATTCATTTTCTGAAATCATGTCCTGATCAGAAGTTAAAAGTTGGCAAGAAGTCTTTTAATGATACCTATGGAGATTTAGATTATCTGACCCAAAAACTCACCTGAAGAGTAAGACATAAATCCAGACATTGGGAAGATAAAATCCTAATAAAAGAAGTCAACTTTGTTAGTGTTATCAACAGCAAAATTAAAATACTAAAGCAGTATGGTTTATATTTCCCTTATATTCTATGCTTTTTAAATTATTAATCCTACAGTCCCGGAACCAGGGTTTTAGGTATCATGTTCCTTCTTATATGTATCAAAACTCATACTGAACAATGAGTTCTGGGTTGCAAAAGAGGCTTTATTTTTAGCACCTGTATGTAGTTTTTGTCCACAAATTACAAAAACAAACACAAGTGCTATTGTAAAATGCAGTATATTTAGCAATATAATTGGTAATATTTATGTTCAAGAAGGGGAAATTATTAAATTCTTATCAAGTTCACTTTTGTCTGAATAAAACTGGGATAAAAATAAGAGTTTCAGATATCTTAAAAAGGGTGACTGGTTGTCATTCATTAGTGGTAAGACTTTATTTTTAGGATTTCAAACTCTATTCTTTGATTCAGTGCTCAAATGATACCTTTAAGCTCTTAGGCCAACATAAACAAGTATAGGACATACGATTAGCTGCCTCTTAAACACGCCAACAGGGGATCAACCCCACACCCCAGGTATGTGCCCTTACCAGGAACCAAACCAGCAACCCTTCAGTGCATAGGATGACAACCAACTGAGCCACTCTGGCCAGGCAGTAGGACTTTATTATTTTACAATAGATTATTTCTGCTATGAAAGCCTCACATTTCTTGTACATGCACAATTTCACTTCAATTTTTCAGTAATTACTTCTTATTCTTCAATAGTTTCTCAAATTTGTTCAGAGGTTCTAAATTTCATCATGGCCATTTTATTACTAGACTGGCATTTATAGTCATTACTTTCTATAAAGTTTCTTTAGTCTTTTTACCTTGACATTCATATTCCTATCTCCTTTTCTGTCTTCCGTTCAATGTTTTTTGGACTTTGATACCCTTTTTAGACAAAGCAGCATCTTCAGTATGTTCTTGCTCTAAATATACATTCATCTTCTTTGGTAATTCAGAACTTACTATGAAACAGTTATTCTCCTGCATAAAAGATACCAATATTAAGCAATAACTAAAACTTTATTGCTTTCTAACTTCTAGAGATATCTAAGATGTTCAAAATCCAATTAATTTGTGCTTTTATTCTCACGTGATATTCTAGTATCAAACCTAACAATAATACTGAAAAGTCCATGGCACAACTACCCAAAAAAAACATTTTTATTCTTGCATTTCCTGCACCAAATATTAAAGCCTTTCCAAAATTAAGCAGGTACTATAAGACAGTAACTAATGCATAAAATTCTTCCTGTACCATCTGAGATACCCTCCCAAAAGGAAAAATAAAAATGTCACTTACCACCAATTTGATATCACATTCATCATCACGTTCAAGATTTGTAGCAAATTCATCCTCTTCTCTGCAATAACCAAAATATCATATGACTAAATCCTCTATAACCCAATTAATAGTATATAATATTGTCGTGCATAACACCTAAAATTGGCTCTCATGTGCCAAGCTCAGAGCTCAACTGTAATAACCCAAGTGGGTTATTCTATCTTTGCGACCATCATTATTAAAGTATGAGCAAATTAAATGCATAAGTATAAATGAGCATTAACATTAAAAAACATTTGATAAATAAAACCTATGACCAAAAATTTGACACGATTAAACTTACACTGACTCTTCAATAGGAGAGATCGATCCATCATCATCCAAGTATTTATATCTACGACTATCAAGGTCTTCTTTTTCTAAATCTTCACCAACATTCATCTGATTTAAGGATTCCTTGAGGTGGTATTCATACTTCAGTTTTTCAAGGTAGTTGAAAAATCCTCTTGCCACTGCTTGCTACAAATGAGCAGAAAACCACAGCCTTACAATACTTCCCGTGAGCAGAAAACCACAGCCTTAAAATACTTCCCTCCATCCCTCAACAGAGGCATGTTCCAAAACAGCAAGGACCCCCTTACCAAGAGCTCTCAGTGATACTGATTTAACTTTTCTGCCATATGCAACTCATGTAACACAACAAATGCTGACTGTAAAAAGAACTCACTGCTACCTAGGAAATTATCAAACTTACCGAAGTTGGTACAACCAACAACAAATCTTGTGTTGTTTGGGAATAAGACTTAAATGCAGATATACTGCAGATAATCTTTTAAACCGCTCCCCCCCCCCCAGGCTATTTTTCTATTGCTTTTAAATAAGGATGTGCGTGGGGGGGGGGGGGGTCGGGGGTTGAGAAACATCAATGTGGATAACAGGTGGATTGGTTGCCTCCAGCAATGAGCCCTCACCAGGATAGAGCCTGCAACCTTGCCCAGGAATCAAACCTGCAACCCTTCAGTGTACAAGCTGGCCAATGCTCTAACCACTTAAATCAAACCATCCAGGGCTTGCAAATAAGAAATTTTTTTGGCTCTATAATAATCACCTTAAAACAAAGGTTAACTGCCAGGCTGGCATGGCTCAGTAGTTGATCGTCAACCTATGAACCAAGAGGTCCCAGTTTCAATTCCTGGTCAGGGCACATGCCTGGCTTGCAAGCTCCAGTAGAGGGTGTGCAGGAGGCAGCCAATCAATGATTCTATCTCATCATTCATGTCTTTTCCTCTCTGAAATCAACATTTTTCTAAGTTAACTAGGATTAATCCCCTTAAATCAGAATTTAAGTCAAGCAATTAAAAATTAGCTATGCAAACGTTAAATCAAATACAGTATACTGCTAAGTACTAGGCATTTATCAGGCAATTATGTCAAATTGAATGCTCACTATATCAAGAAAATGAAACCTACTAAAATCACTGAATACAAAAGGAGGTTTTTTTTTGGGGGGGGGGGACAGGGGTTTGACCTAAGTTACAACTGGGAACCATTTGAGTTTTAGGGTTGTTAAAACCCTGACAGGATGAGATCAAGAGATTTTATAGAACAGCCTTGGAGCACTTCATATACAGATATAGTCACTAAATACACCCATGAAAATCTCACCTAGTAGCCAAGTAAAGTTTGAGCTGAAGTGCCTGAAATTAATCCTTGTCTCACTAACAGAAAGATGTGGACAGGAAGCCTGGAAGGCTGGTGAACAACCTTAATTGCTCTGAAAGGTCAGAGCTAAACCATTAACTGAAGCAGCCTCCACCTGTTTATGTATATGTTATTTGAATTTCCTGCCTAAAGGCTATGGGTGTATCCCAGAGCCTTAATAAAGGGATAGCCAGGCCAGAGCGAGGGGCAGTCCTTCCACTAGAGATGGGCAGCCGCCTGGCTCCCAATATTCCCAAATTCATACTTTTCTAGTCTTTTTTCATTTGTGTGTAGCCTTCTCCAGAACCTGAACCACTCGGGACGTGAAAGGGGATCCACATCTAAATTCTAAGTGACCAACACACCAAATTCAGGCACTTTAGCTATAGGTACCCACATACACTAACTCACCTCAAAGGTTAAAATTTTCCTCCAAGGTAATGGTTTTCTTCCATTCTCTGACTCTACAAATGGGAACTGAGGTCTTTTAACTTTAAGTTGTTTCTTACTTATTTGTGACCTGTTTTTCCTTCCTTTTGGTATTCCCTTTGGTCTTCCTGTTGGCTTGTATTTCCTCTTTTTACGTTTCTTTGGTTTCTTTTTCTTGAATCTTTCAAAAATAGCTTTTAAAGTCAATGGTCTTGGTTCTATAGATGAGTCACTGGATGAATCTCTTGCTTCAACACTTTCAAGTGAATGAACACATTTCCTAGTAGGATTTCTTTGCCTCCGTTTGGGTGATGATGGAACACATTGAGTTTTAAATAAGCTGCTACCAGAGGAAGAGCCATCACTAGGGGGAAAAAGGGGAGGAAATTAATGTATCCTCTTTTATATGACTGAATGCTTATTACCAGTAATGTATGTTTCTCCCAAGGACAGAAGCAGGACAACCTGCTCAGGTTTGTGTAAACCAGGTTTTTCTATTCTTTCCTAATCCTTGAAAATTACCTTTACCACCACTCCTTATCTATAAGGACTTATGCTTTCTGGTATTCCAAGTACAGTAAACATTATCATCAAATCTATTGTCTCCTAGTGAAAATCTGGCAGTTGCCATTGATATAAAAAATTCACTTACTTTTGATTTTCAATTTCCATAGCTGAATCAGATACTGTTATGTAGTCTGGAGAATCCATTCCTGATCTCTTCTTCCAGGCTCTTTGCTTTCATCAAATTTCTGACAAAATTTAATGCACATTACATCAGTGGAGGCTGCTTCAGTTAATGGTTATATGTTAAGTTAAGGCACAATCATTTACAAAGTCATTCATATTTTCATGTAGGAGCCATCCATTTCAAGTAAAAAATTCTAAAATCTAGAAATTTAATTGATGGGTTATATGTCAGTTGTGCCTCTAATGCTATCCAGTGGAACAAGATTCTAGAAAATGTCATTCCCTCAAAAAAAATATCTTTCCAGTAACAGGAAAAAAATGTGATTTTATCATTAGTTATTTAGTAATGCGCAATTAATGGCCCAAACGCAATTTTCCAAAAGCAGATGGGAACAAAGCAAGCCTCAGTATACCAGGAAAAATAATTTACTCTCAGTCCATCACACCATTTTTTAAACGCCTGGTCTGGGATTTTCATTTGTGGCTTTTTCCCATTCCTACTGACTCAAAAAATCACAATGAATCATCTTTCTTGGTACACCTTTTTGTTATTATGGTCATTAACTTAAAAGTTCTGAACTCACTCTCAAAATTCAAGGCAATTGGACCATTAACATTGATGTCCTTATCTTCCTTTTTTTTAAAATTCCTTGTAGATTTTTCAGTAGTTTTGGGAAGTAATTTGAAATTAAAAGTTAAGCCCAGCCAGGAGGTCCCCGTTCCATTCCCAGTTAAGGGCACATTCCCTGGTATGTGGCTCCATCCCCAGTAGGAGGTGTGCAGGAGGCATCGAGGTTTCTATCCCTCTCTCAAATCAGAAAAATACAACCTTTAAACACAATTAAAGGATGCGAAATATTGGTTCGCCTTTACAGAGAATGTCATCATTCTTCCACTTTTGCGGGGTTTAACATACTTGACAATGACCAATGAAGATTAAAGTTACCTTAAAATTAACATAAAGGTATTTCAAATAACTGGGCAATCAATAAGGTCGCATATATCTTAGATTTTCCAAAATGTCCAATAGACTCACATACTAATTTAATGGTTTTATTGTAGTTAGAATGCAAAATCAGACTATGCCATGAAATGCTCAAAAATAAAATTCAACAAAATTGTGTCCAATGGCACTGGTGGTATACCCGAGGTTAACATTTTTTAAAAATGTTATTAGGACATTCTCAGAATCAAGTGCAATTAACTCAAAAGTCACTGTTTCTGAAACTTATTTAGAAAGCATTTCTGAGTGTCCCATATTCAGAAATTCGGCGCGGCCACGTGGCCCGATAGTGCACTGCCCCGGCACCAACAAAGCCTCTCTAACCACTACCTGACCCTGGGGTGACTATCTGGAAACACCCACTCAGGGCAGAAAATGGCCTAAGCATCACCTTGTATTTATTAGCCCAGAACACCTGTACTTGTCTATATCACCTACAACTCCAACACACTGGATCACACCCACTATTAATGGTGGTTTGTGTGCCTCCACCCACAGGCCTGACTTCTTCGGCTCTAACCTCCCGAGCGTCGCGGGGGTCGGGGGGAGAAAGGCGTGCAAAGTAGAGGTGCACCCCCTCCCTCAACCAGGCCCGGACGGCGCTGTCCTCTTTCTTACCCGTGTAAGTCAAAAGACGGCTTGCACCACCAAGCGCCGGCTCGGTAAGAGCCTCAGCTGCGTGCTGGCCACCCGCAACCCAGGCCTGGAAAGCCTGCAGCCAGGAACCGCCCAACCTCAACGGCTGCAAGAAACAACCGCCGCCCTCCGCCAAGCGCGCGGAAGAAAAGGCTGAGCTAACAGTTAGACCTACTTAATAGTGGAGCCAAACTCTCGCGATAACAGTTTGGCTTCTGAAAGAACGCGAGAGGCGGGAGTAGGGGAAGCGCCGCTTTGGTGGCCCCGGAGGGAGGAGCGATTGCAAGTGGGCGGAGCCTGAACTCCTAACCCAGAGGAGGCGGAGTTGCCTGAGGCTGGGTTTAGGTGCAGGCTTCACTAACCGATTAGGTAAGTGTTATAGCCGAGAACGTTTAGGCAAATGACAGAAAGAAATTGTGCGGCCAAGTGAACAGAAAGGTTGTGAAGTGCGAGGAAACAGTACGGTTTGTTTCCGGTGGTCTCGCATTTGCAGCTCTGGCGTCCATGGCGTGGGTGAGTGGGTGTGTATGGTGCCTAGTGTATGTTGTCGGATTGTGTCTACTTTTGCCTTCAAAAATCTCTTCTGTGTTAAACTGAAAGGATCTTGCTTTGACTGTCACTCAAAATATGGAACCTTTGCACTGGAACCAGTGTTACTGCGTAGGGCACCCAGTTTTCTCCACCTTTGGACTTTTGTTAGCTCTTTAAAGTGGGGTCAGCCTTTCAGGAGTTGGTTAACATATCACCGGAGATAAATTCCTTTTCTGTCTTCCTCGTCCCCTTAGTTCCCAAGTATTAACATAAACCAGTTTAGAAACTAGTTTAGTTTTGATGGGGTTTCTTCCCCAAAGCAGTCACAAGACGGAATAAGCTGGTCTGATTTGTGCATTTTCAGACCTCTTGTGGCATATGATAAGGCAGTAAACCTGTCTAGTCATAGTTTAGTTAGTGTGATCTCAGGATTGGGCAGACCTAGAAGGTAATCCAGTCTATTCACTCAGTTTTGTTCCAAATAATGAACAATTCCAGGCATAAAAAGTCTGACCCTGTGGGCATGTCCAGTCTATGAAGTACTGTGAGCTCCAGGACAGGTATGGATGTCCCATCCACTGCCATATTAGGGAGCACTGGGCATGTAGTTTGTAAGGCTCATTACAAAATGAAAATGCAGGATCACTTGTTCAAAAATCAGGAAAAGTATCATTAAAGGTCCTAAAATATAAGCTGTGAAATGATCATGCTTTGATATGGAACCTTTGTACTGACTGGAAGCCAGTGTTACAATGTAGCACACCCAAATACAAGTTCTTCCTTTATTCTGTAGTATCTCTTTTGACCTGTCATGGTGTTTTAATTAGTAATATTAACTTGCTGTTAATTATTGATAGCGTTATTAATCATGCTATTAAATATTATGCTATTATTTATTAGCATTCATTTGCTATTTAATTCACTCTAAGAAAAATTTTAAGTTTACATTAACATGATTTTTTACCATTTTTTATATTGTACAATTCCAGTTTTAAATCTATAATAATAAAAGCTTAATATGCTAATTACACCAGACATTCTTCCGGACAAAGCTGGGACTGCAAGGGAAGCCTTTGTCAGTAGCCGGGGGATAGAAGGCCTACTCTTGCACCAATTATGTGTACCTGGCCTCTAGTACAAATATAAGAACATTTGTTAAATCATTTGCAGAATCATTGAAATTTCACAATTTGTATTTTATAATGCATGCAAGCATCTACTGTTCTTACTAGAACAGCAGAAAATGCATGAGACAAACTCACCTGTATTTATTTTGCTTCCTTAATTACACTTTACCAATACTATGGAATCCAGGGGCTTGAGTCCTGTTAAAGCCCATGGGTCGTGGGTTCACCAGAATTCTGTGCTTACCCAGCTTCACAAACACTTCATGTGAAAGGGGGTAATTAGGAATGATGGTGGGCATGCACACTGCACCTCTCTTCTCTCATTCCATGCAAGCTCTATTGCCCTATCAGTCTCAAATAAAAGTTCAAATGTAAAATGACAATAGAGAATTAAACCAAGTGCCATTCTGAGCATATGGCCCTGTGTAGCTACACTAGATACACACATAAAGCCAGCCCAGTTTCAGGGCCTTGAGTCTGGTACATTGTAAATGTTGAATAAATTTGAGAATGAATTTACGCCAGTTGTCTACTAGGTACTTGGAACGGTTTTAAAAAAAAGGAACAGGCCAGAATGGAATCACTTTCCCTAAGCCCCTTCACTAAACCCAAACTTAATAACTAACCTAATTGCATTTTCAACCTCTCCCAGGGTAAATATTAAACCAATCCATCTAGAATATCCAGATCAAAAATCAAAACTAGTCAGATAATCTGCTTGATAAACAGCCCTCCAGTCCTTTCACCCTAAAAGAATAGGACTTGGCCTAAAAATAATCCTTTCTGCCGAAACCGGTTTGGCTCAGTGGATAGAGCATCAGACTGCGGACTGAAGGGTCCCTGGGTTCGATTCCGGTCAAGGGCATGTACCTTGGCTGCGGGCACATCCCCAGTAGGGGGCGTGCAAGAGGCAGCTGGTTGATGTTTCTCTCTCATCGATGTTTCTGACTTTCTATCTCTCTCCCTTCCGCTCTGTAAAAACTTAATAAAATATGTTAAAAAAATAAAAATAATCCTTTCTTTTGCTAATAACGTGTCTGCCACACCCTTCTGACTAGAAAAACCTTCCATTTATGTACCATCTCTCGGAATGCCCTTTTACTTACTGGGTGGGATGCTGCCAATTAGATCCTCAAATTTACTCATTTGAATTGGTTCTTTGATAGAAGTCAGATGTGAGAAACGGCCCTATCCTTAAAGAGATGACGGGAGGGGGGCGAGGGGGGAAACAAAGCAAACAGATCATCATAGGTATCCTCTGAATGCTGTAAGATCACTCAATACAAATTCTTCCTTATTGTGAGCTGAAATGTGTCATTCCTTCACTGGTTAACTGGCATATGTGATGAGTTCTGGCTCTGCAGTGTGTTAGCTTTGGCTTGAATTCTGTTTCTGCCACTTGTAATAACTGTGTGGTGTCAGGTAAGTACTGTAGTCTTATGAAATGAGGACATCAGCATGGTTGTAAGAGGTTTTGAGAGAATGTCTGTAAAGTGCCTAACATAGTAAGTATCTAGTACATGAAATGCAATTAATAAATATCACCTTGGTTACCATAGCTCATCCACCCATTTAGGAATTGTTTCTGCAGTTCCATTTATTCCTACTAGTATTTTTATTCCTATCTCTAGACCCTATTTCTGGGCCACTGATTCTCAGCAATAGAGTATGAAAGGTAAATGCTGTGTGCCTCCAAATGGCCCACAGTTGTCCTGGAGCCACTCTGAGTTTATAGCAGAACCTTTCTATCCCTTTCATCACCCCTCCAACTCCCACTTAAACACTTACACACACACTACCACACTATCTTCTGGGCTGTTGGCTTGACTGAAGTTCTACATTTCTAAACCAATTATTTAGGCTATAACCCTCCAGGGTTGGACTTTCTATTTTGGTAAAAAAGTAAACCAAAAAAGCTGACCTTTTTAAAGATAGTAAAGGGTGTAAAATTAGGATATATTTGAATTTAAACTTGAGTCATTATTATTTGTACTAGAAGCAGAAATATCTAGAATGCTTTTATTATCCTTATTATAAATAAATTATATTAATTGAGCAGATTTTGACATGTTCTTAATTAGTACTTTCTGGGAATATGGTAAAGAAAGTATGATGTTAACACTTGGAAAATCTAGGTGAAGAGAATACAGGAATTATTTATATGTATTTCTGTCCATCTGACATTATTTCTAAAGAAAAAGTTAAAATGTCTAATTCCTGAGCAATTATAGATTATTTAATTAAAAATGTTTGAGGCCCTACCCAGTTTGGCTCAGTGGAGAGAGCTTTGGACTGAAGGGTCCCGGGTTTGATTCCGAGCAAGGGTACATGCCTGGGTTGCGGGCTTGATCCCCAGTATGGGGCGTGTAGGAGGCAGCCAATCAATGATTCTCATTATTGATGTTTCTCTCTCTCTCCTTCTCCCTTCCTCTATGAAATCAATAAAAATATATTTTTTAAAAATGTTTGACCTGTTGATTCTGCTTCTCTCTGTGCACATGTTTCATTCTCAAGCAGGTTGTCTTCTTGTGGCAGGAATTATGGGTGCTGACAGTTCAAAGCCTACATCCTACTGATCAGTGGTAAAAAAAAAAAAAAAAAAAAAAAAAAAAGATATTCTCTTTCTGACCTGACATATATACCAAATTTCACTAAAGACTCAGATCATATATATATATATATATATATATATATATATATGTGTGTGTGTGTGTATATATATATATATGTATATATAGTATGTGTGTGTGTTTGAGATCATTGAATTATAATTATATAGAACTTGGGGCCATTATCAACAATTTATCTTTTATTCGGGAAGAAACAAGAATATGCTTATTAATTAAAATATAATAAAAGTTGGTTTTTGATAAAAGTACTGAAATAAATATCAAGTTCTAAGTGTATGCAATAGCATATTTGTGGGAGATGTGTAGTTTGAAATTATCATCAAAACTAAAAATTCAGTTTATAAGAAACCGGGGACCCTTTGGAAAAGTTAAAAAGAAACTTTTTTTGAAAAAATTTTTCCAGTGCTGCAAAAGGACCACCTTTCACTTACTGAGTAAGCATGAAGCAGAGACTCCAGATTAATGAGCTTTTCCATTAACAGTTTTAATGAGAGTTCCAACAGTGCTCTTAGAGACACCCTCAAGTTTTGCCTTTGTTCCTTGTTGCAACTGGCCTCGAGTGGGATTTCCTGCCCACCTTATTACTTTTATTCCTTTCTTTTGCCTTCATTTTGTTTATCCTCCTCTGCTTGCATACTTTATCACCTGAACATTTGAGGTAAGACACTAATTTCTGTATATATATGCCTACTTATTATAAAATATACTTAGCATATATTTTTAAAATATCAAATTATAATTGGTTAGATTCTCAGAATAATTAAACATTGAAGCTGTTTACTAAGAAAGTATGTTTATTTGTAAATGACAATTTGAATTTCAAAAGCTAATCATTAACAGAAGTTCATTTCTTAGTAATTTAAATTTTATTTTTTAAAGTGATAATCTAAGAAACTTACTTAATTTTTAGCCTAAATGTCAAATATAGAAAACACAAATGATCTATTAGTTAGAAGTACTTGAGCATTCTGTATTGTTATGTACAACCATTTAATTATTTCATAAAGCTTAATAACTACTTTTTGTTTCAGGACCTGTATTCCTTAGCCCAACCATTAGAAAACCCTATGTTCATTCCAGGTCTATAACTAAAGAAAATGAACCCCGTGACCTCTTGGTTTGCCATTTCTTGTCTATTTTAAATGTCAATTATATAAAGTATCGGCATTAAAAGAGATTACTTGGACATTTTGTCACTAGGAATATTGAATACTAGACGTTATGATTGCCTTTCTTTTATTTCTATTGATTTTATTTTATTTTTTTATTGATTTCAGAGAGGAAGGGCGAGGTAGTAGAGAGAGAGAAAAACGTCAATGATGAGAGAGAATCATTGGCTGGCTGCCCCCTGCATGTGCCTCCTGCATGCCCCCCACAACCTGGGGGATTGAGCCCAGCCACAACTTGGGCCTGAATCAAACCGTGGCCTCCTGATTCATATAGGTTAATTCTCAACCACTGAGCCACGCAGACTGGGCGTGGCTGCCTTTCTGTGAGGACAGACGCCTAACGCCCTTTGCCCTCTTTATATAAGTGAACTTTTAATGTTCATTTCCAGAGCAGCAGCTATTCGTGCTTGGTGCACTGTGGACGCCTGTGATAGCCTACAGCAGTCTGTCTTATTTGTGCATCCTCACACGTGAAGAAGTAAGAAAATGGCCTGTGCTGAGTATTCTTTTCATATGCCAAGTCTAGAGGAACTTGTTGAAGGTAACTACAATACTTAAAAGTTTTTAAAATTGTTCTAAGGAAAAAAAAATACTCTAAGATGATTTACACAATGGCACTTTCAATACAAAACTTGTTTTCCTTTTCAGTACCTGTTCTGTTCTATTTGTATTGAGAGTCCAAAATTCCGGCCCTCAAAAAAAATTAAACTCACTATTTGAAGATTCTTGATCATTTTACAGAATGAAAACAAATATAATAACCTACATGTAATGTTTAAGGGTTGTGGTGCTCCAAGAATTACACAATTTTGTTTTATTAACGTTTTATCAGTTCCAGTATTCTTTTTTTTAAAATATATTTTATTGATTTTTTACAGAGTGGAAGGGAGAGGGATAGAAAGTCAGAAACATCCATGAGAGAGAAACATTGATCAGCTGCCTCTTGCACGCCCCCTACTGGGGATGTGCCCGCAGCCAAGGTACATGCCCTTGCCGGAATAGAACCTGGGACCCTTCAGTCTGCAGTCCCACGCTCTATCCACTGAGCCAAACCGGTCTCGGCAGTTCCAGTATTCTTTAAACATATGACCTACTGTGGTGTACTCATCAGGCTCCCAATATACTATTCCCAACCCCATATGACAGACTGTCAGTGAACTTGCTTGCTTATATGTTTCTGTCTCCATGTATTTTTAAGTATTTCACCTTGTTCAAACAAGAATTTAAGACAGCTTCACAAGATAAATTAGGCAAGATATAAAATAAAAAGAAAAATAGGAATATGAAATGACATAATAAACTCTAATGTGTTTTTATTGATTTTTAGAAAGAGAAGAAGGGAGAGGGCTAGAGAGAGAGAAACATCGGTCAGAGAGAAACCCCATCAGTGGGCTGCCTCCTGCATGCACCCCTACTGGGGATTGAGCTTGCATCCCAGGGTATGTGCCCTGACCAGGAATCGAACCCACTACCTCTTGTTTCCTTGGTCGATGCTCAACCACTGAGCCATGCTGGCTGGGCGAAGACAGAATAATCAATCTGAAACTGGAGAGCCTGTCAGAATTCTAACATTTGTTTGACAGCCTTTAGGTTGTATTCTAATGGTAACTCTAAAACCTAACCTTATTTCTTACAGTATCTGTCCTAGTAGTTCGTCTGTCCCTCTGATAAGGTTGGAGTCAAAAAGTGGACTCATATTTTACTTGGTTGTGGCTCTCTTATACCTTCCTATTTTCCCCCCAAAACTGAATGGCAGCTCATAAACAATTTTTATTGCTAGTACTCTTAGCTTGTATTTCTTTTCTATCAGTCTGATATGACAGGACAGCTGAGGCTAGATTTAGGATGACTTCTTGCTTTTTAGAGATTGATTCTACAAGACTTAAACTAATGGTTGACACTATTTTCAGAGAAAGTTTTATAAAAACTTTTCATCCTTAAAAATGTATTGCTCTTGCCGAGACCGGTTTGGCTCAGTGGATAGAGCGTCGGCCTGCAGACTGAAGGGTCCCAGGTTTGAATCTGGTCAAGGGCATGTACCTTGACTGCGGGCACATCCCCAGTAAGGGGTGTGCAAGAGGCAGCTGATCGATGTTTCTCTCTCATCGATGCTTCTGACTTTTCAATTCCTCTCCCTTCCTCTCTGTAAAAAATCAATAATATATTAATATATATATATATTGCTCTTATATTTATAACGTTGAGACATCTATGTTTGCTTTTTTACTTTCTTTAAAAAAAAACCTTCACCCGAGACATCTATGTTTGCTTTTTTACTTTCTTTAAAAAAAACCTTCACCCAAGGATATTTTTTTTATTGATTTTAGAGAGAGGAAGAAACATCAATCGGTTGCTCCCATATGCACCCCAACCAGGGATTGAACCCACAATTGGGTATGTGCCTTGACCGGCAACTAAACCCACCCACCTTTTGGTGTATGGGATGGTTCTCCGACAGAGCCACACCAGCCAGGACACTTTTTTATTGAATTATAATATATCTATAGTAAAGTACACTAATCTTAAGTGTACAGCTTGATGAATTTTAATGTATTTACACCCATGTCACTGCCATCAAGATTAAGATATAAAATATTTCCAGCATTGCAGAAAGCTCCTTCATGTGCTTTCCCAGTCAATATCTGTACCCAAGAGGTAACTACTGTCCTGACTTTAGTGATCTGCTTTTTAAATACATTATATACTATATACTCTTTTGTGTCTTGTCTTTCTCAACCTGTAAGCTTCAAGGAAGTTGTTGCATGTAATTGCTTACTTTCTACCAGTTTAAATATTTACATTTCAATATGTCTTTGGAATCCTCTCCCCAAAAGAAAGGTAGTTCTCACCTGAGTGCAGTGTTTCTCCTCAGTGGTTTATAATACTATGATTTATACTGATATTTATGTGACATCTTGTGATTGACTATGTGTCTAATGTTTAATTGTATTCATTAATGAGATCCCTTCCCCTGTTTTTTAATTAGACAAGTTTAGATTAGAAGTGGGACACACACAAATTGAGGGAAGATTTGATATGTGGTGACAAATTTTTACCTCGTGGTAAGTAAGCGCTTTCCTTGTCTGTATTAGTCCTGCAGAAGGGGCTAAAGGATAACTTTGCTGATGTGCAGGTGTCTGTAGTTGATTGCCCTGATTTGACTAAGGAGCCATTTACCTTTCCTGTCAAAGGTAAGCGATTTTTGCTATTAGCTTTTTTTTTTTCCCAGTTCTAATCTTTTTCTGAAACCAAAATGATTTTTAAGGATTAAGGATTATTTTAAAGTATCTACAAATAAGGATAGCGTTTCAACTTTTAGACTGACTTGTGCTTAATTTCTATGCTCACTGTTTTCTTATGTTACTCAAATATCATTTTGTACTCTTGTGGAAAGATGGTATGTTTTATGTACTTTTGTAACTTTCATAGGATATATAATAAATATTTAGTAGGCTAGAATCCTTGCAATGACTATTATGGAAACTTCTTAAATATTTATTTATTTAAGATGTGAAGAGAACTTAAAAACCTTGTATTTGAATCACCTCTTAAAGACTTATATCCTTTAACAAACTTGCCAAGTGATCATCCAGCTCATGTTTAAAATGAAAGTGATAGCCCTAGCCAGTTTGGCTCAGTGAATAGAGCATCAGCCTGCTGATGAAAGGTGCTGGGTGCAATTCCAGAGAAGGGCATATGCTTGGGTTGCAGGCTTGGTCCCCAGTTGGGGGCATGCAGGAAGCAGCCAATCAATGATTCTCTCTCATCACTGATGTTTCAATCTCTCCTTGTCCCTTCCTCTCTTAAATTAATTTTAAAAATAAAATGATAATAAAAATTAATTATTAATTATTATTAAAAGGAAATTAATATTGTGGAGTAAATAGAATTTGACAGTATGATAGGTACCAATAACACTGCAAGATAAGTACTGGCCCTCGTTTATAGATGTGAAAACTGAAGCAGGATTCCAATCTAGGTCCGCTTCTAAAATACAACTTTTTCCTGCTATACCCTACTGTGATGAAAAATTTGAAGATAAACACTAATATTCTTTCACTGTTTTAGTATGCAACTGACATCTTTGTTAAAAAATAGTTTTGCATGAAAGTCCTGAACTCTCTCTAGGTCTTTCTCCGCCACATTCAGATTTCATTACCCTGGGAAAGCTAATTAATGTACCTGGGGTTCATGGGGAATTTAAATTGGGGGGGGGGGATCTTTCCAGTTTAAACAGTCTTATTTTAAGTAGACCTGTAAATTCTAGAAGTTTTGTGTGCTAGATGGCAATTTATCCTCACACATTGAAAGCATTTAGTGCAATGCTTTTTTATAGTTATGTTTCTTCCAATTTTTAGGTAATACATTCTCCCCCAATTAAAAAAATCATCATATAAATAAAATAAAAATCAGAAATCAGAGAGGGTACAGAGAAAAAAATGTTTAATCTTAATTCTGTCATCCAAAGGGTAATACTTTGAACAAGAGGTTTCTGGTCAATAATTTGTGAGTCTTTAAATTACAATATTAAGGAAGGCAGATATGTTTATATGACCTTTCGAAACAGTTAGGCATTTCTACATGAACTGATGTGCTCATGTCCCTGGTGACCTTGGTATGTTTAATAGCATTATTTGATCTCTACATACTTCATACTTTTTGCCCATTGTTACCTGACACTCTCTCCCCTTGGTTCTCCCCTCTCCTTTTTCCTTGGTGCCTTCCCTACCTCTATAATGTTCTTTCTCATTTCTCCTGATTTCTTCTCTTTCTAATAGACTCTTAAGTTTGGATGTTTTCCAGAATTCTTTTCTCAGCCTTTTCTTATTCTGTACAATCTCTCTTGGATTTTCCATTTATCCTGTGGTTCTAATAATTATTTGGATACAACTTTGAAATCCGTACATGTCACCTAGATCTCTTTTTTGTTGTTGTTGTTAGCTGTAGATCAGTAATTACAAATGTCATTTATAGGACATCTCCACGTATGTATGCTAAGGACAACTTGAGGTCAGCATGTCTAAAATTTAACTTATCATAATTGCCTATTCTTTGTTCTTTTTCTTAATTTCCTTTTCATCTCTACAAGTCACCATTTTTA
The DNA here is from genome assembly GCA_027563665.1 of Antrozous pallidus. NCBI lineage: Eukaryota > Metazoa > Chordata > Mammalia > Chiroptera > Vespertilionidae > Antrozous > Antrozous pallidus. The sequence goes on from CM050520.1 coordinate 63,026,956, forward strand.
GCCATTACTTGTCTTTTTTCTGAACTACTAAAATAGTACTCTATTGGTGGTTTCTCTAAACTTCAGCATTATTGTCACTTATGATAGAGTCTTATCCATGAGTAATTTTTGCTGATCCCATGAAAAACTATACAAAATAGCTAATTATAAATGTAACCTAAAAGAACTGTGTACATCTACCATATGCATAGCTGAAGAAACAAAACAATTAGATCTACTTTACTGTGTAATGCTGTTATTACGAAACTGATAAAACTACTTTTTCTCAGACAAAAGGTAATCATTTTCTACTCTACATTAAAAATAAAAGTCTTCTCCCAAATTGTGACTAGCTGAACCTGTGATGTTAATTAAAAATGTAAGTAAAGCCCTGCCCAGATGGCTCAGTTGGTTGAAGCCTTGTCCCATACACCAGTGGTCGGCAATCTGCGGCTCGCGAGCCACATGCGGCTCTTTGGCCCCTTGAGTATGGCTCTTCCACAAAATACCACGGCCTGGGCGAGTCTATTTTGAAGAAGTGACATTAGAAGAAGTTTAAGTTTAAAATATTTGGCTCTCAAAAGAAGTTTCAATGGTTGTACTGTTGATATTTGACTCTGTTGATTAATGAGTTTGCCGACCACTGCCATACACCAAAAGGTTGCAGGTTTGATTCCCTTTCAGGGGACACACCTAGGTTGCAGGTTCAGTTACCAGTTGGGGTGTATATAGGAAGCAACCAATCCATGGTTCTCTCTCACACTGATGATCCTCTCTCTCTCTCTCTTTCCTCGCTCTCTAGAAATCAATGAATATATCCTTGGGTGAGGATTAAAAAAATCAAAGTAGAAAGTTCCTAGCATCTGAAGTTTACCACTAATTACTTGTCATTTTTATAAAAGACCTTAGGAAAAAACAACTTTGCCGAGAGGATTTTGAATATGGATTTCTAAAAGAACTAATATTATGTTTTACCACAGTAAAATATTTTAAGTTAAAATACAATTTTAGCTAAACCTCTTCCCAACCACCAAAAAACCCCACAAATTTTTAAAGGAATAGGTAACTATAGACAAGAAATTAAATTATAGAAACCTCATGCAATCCAAGTTTTGGCCTCAATTCTAGCCCTTTCCCTATTATAATCAACTTCATATTATCTTTATGCTACCAGCTATATCAAGGCATGCTTCATTATGACAAATTTGAGCCACAGGTAGTTAGAATAGAATATGGGTCCTAGCTAGTTACATCTTCCAATGCCTACTATTTGTAAAACTATGAGAATGGGAAAGTTATCTGCTCATAGTAAATTAAATTAGTGTTTTCTGGCATTTTATAGTAATCGATTAGATATTTGCCTAAATTTAAGATTTTTTTTTTTTTTTAGGAATATGTGGTAAAACTAGAATTGTGGAAGTAGGAGGTGTGCCTTACTTATTGCCTATTGTAAATAAAAAAAAAGTAAGTGTGCTTTTACTCTTCACATTCACATGAAGATTGTAGAATTTGGGTTGATTCCTTTTGTTACAACACTAGAATCCTGATGCACAAAGATTCGTGCTAGAATGGGCTTTCCTCCCCCTGGCTGCCAGCCCTGCCTTTCCACTCCGGCCCCGCCCCTTTCTGCTGAGGCCCTGGAGCCGCCCCTCTTTCGGCTCCAGCCCCGCCCTCCCACATTGCCCGGAGGCCCTGAGAGACCAGGGGTGGGGCAAAACACCTGCATTGTCGCCAGCGACTCACCTGTCCCGCCTGCCCCATCACTCTCGTCTGTATATGCAAATTAACTGCCATATTTGTTGGGTTAATTTGCATACCACCTCTGATTGGTTGGCTGGTTGCATAGCAGAGGGATGGTCAATTTACATGTTTGTCTATTATTAGCTAAGATTACTAACGAATGTGGCAAGGAATTGTTGATGGACTTAGTCATAAAAGTAAACCTGGGAATTTGTGTAAATTATGATTTAAATAATCTTGTTTTCCTCTTATATAGGTTTACGATATAAATAAGATTGCAAAAGAAATCAAGCTTCCTGGAGCTTTCATTCTTGGAGCGGGGGCAGGTCCATTTCAGACTCTTGGGTTCAATTCTGAGGTCAGCATACATATAATTATTTTATCGATTAGACATTTGGTTTGTCTTTTGCCTTTCCTTCCCTATCAGAAATCTTAACTTTCTGGATGAATTGTAAGTAGTTAATATCATGTCTCTCTACAGATTTGCTATTTGATACAGTTTTGTATTAGAGCACATGCTCCAACTGATGCAACTATAATAGGGCACTGACCCCTCATTTCAGATTTTCTTAGGGTATACACTCATTCTAGGTGAGTCCAAGGTCCTACTGTAGTCTACTGTGGATCTGGATTGTGAAAGATTGTAATCCTGACATATCAGGATTTCAGCTTCTCCATAAATCTTTGCTTTTGGTACAAAAGCAGCTTTTCATCAGAAGATGAGTGGAATATTAAATAATCTAGTCAACATCCCTTTTCCAACCAAATTATAGAAACCTACCTCAGTAGTATGATTATTTACAAAATGTAATATCTAGTACTGTGAATGTCAATATATTTCCAACATAAAAATAGCACTGTTTCTTCACATCTCATAAACAGAGGAGTGAATGACATCTTCAATGTGCCCATTCTCTCACAACCTTTACAGATATGACCATTAGTCAATAATCAAGTTCTTTTGCAGAATCAATATAATTTGCCTACTGTCCAATGAAAAAGTTTTAATTAGACTTTTTAAATAAAGCAATGTTACAATGTAATAGGAACACTATAAGAATACTGTAAACATTTTTATAAATTGTTTTTTCAGCTTTTTGATATATGTAAATCTTTAACATTTTTGTTTTGAATCTAAAACTAAATAGCTCATATTTCCTGTTTTCTTATTAGATATTGAAATAAAATATCTTCCTAGGATAAAATTCTGTCATATTATTCAAGATACCCTGTTTGCCGAGAGATACGAAGATACTAATTTTACCTTATTTATTTTTATTTTCAGTTTATGCCAGTTATTCAAACAGAAAGTGAACGCAAGCCTTCTGTGAACGGAAGTTACTTTGCCTGCATTAACCCTGAAGATGGAGGGTGCCTACTAGAGAAATACAGTGAGAAATACCACGGTTATGGCTGTGCATTACTGGCTAATCTTTTTGCCAGTGAGGGCCAACCTGGAAAGGTGATTTCGTCCATAAAAACTCAATGTTCTTCAGAAGTTCTCAGCTAAAAATTTGAACTTTTATTGCCACGATATGGTTTTCTAGAAAATATCCAAAGTGCCTGAGTCAAAGCTCTTTAGCCTAGCTGGTTGGGGCTCAGTGGTTGCGCGTTGACCTATGAACCAGGACCCCACTGTTGGATTCCCGGTCAGAGCACATGCCCAGGTTGCAGGGTCGATCTCCATTGCGGGCCATGCTGGAAGCAGCCAATTGATTAGTCTGTTTCATCATTGATGTTTCTACTTCTCCCTCCCTCTTCTTTCCTCTCTGAAATCAATCGAAAGCAGCTCTTTCAATAATCCAGTTAGGAAAGATTCAGCGCGTACAACAGGTAGACTGAATGGAAACTCTCATTTAAAACTGAGTTTAAGAATATTTAGTAAGCAATACTCTTCTTTTTAGGAATTATGAGGTATCAGGACATCCATATGGGGAGTGAGTTAGTCAAATACACTGAGTGGCCAAATTATTATGATCTCTGAGTGCATAATAATCTGGCCACTCAGTATATATATACATTAGAGGCCCGGTGCGTGAATTCATGCATGGGTGGGGTCCGGCCAGCCTGGCCAGGGGTAGGGGACATGTGGGTTGGCTGGCCTGCCTGCTGGTCGAACTCCTGGTTGAGGGGACAATTTGCATATTAGCTTTTTATTATATAGGATATACACTGAGTGGCCAGATTATTATGAGTTCAGAGGTCATCATAATCTGGCCGCTCAGTGTAGATGAACCATGTAGCTGATAATGTCTACCAATAATTAGAAACTATGCAATTTGTTCATTCCTGACTGATCAAACATTGATTGAATTAGAAATGATGGTAGCAAAAAATTACAGCAAGACGGCGGTAAGGAAAATTAATGCCTCACTTCAGATGTATTTCATGTTAGAACACAAAAGGATGATTTCAGTTTTAGCTTTGAGGACACTTAGATTTTATACATACAGATAGCTACTTCAGCTACTTTGAGAAATGAGGTAGTAAAGTAAAACTACCTAATGAAGTGAAGATAACCTAAGTCCAGAATTTTAAAGGGAGTGACAAAATGTAATCATTTCCCCCTCTCCTGCAATTAAGTAATGCAGTTATGGGAGATTCAGAAAGTACGATAGGCAGAGTGAAAGTCTCATTTCAAACTGAGGCTAGGAATAACACATAGCAAGCAGTACCCTTTCAGCCAGGAAATTCTCAACCCTTGACCATCTTGACATGTAATGATAAGAATCTCTAGAGTTCAATGACGGATTTAGCCATAACTCTTTCTCAGTCCAAGAAGGCATGACTAAGAATTATTATTAGAGTGAGTGTTTTGTAACACACACACACACACACACACACACATATCTAAAAAAGTGAATATTTGCTTAATGGCATTTAGATTGTATGTTTTACTTTGGTAGGTATTTACATAAAATTTTGCACTTTAGAACAATGGTATGCATATTTATGTCCTCTCTAGGTCATTGAGGTGAAAGCCAAAAGAAGAAATGGAGAACTTAATTTTGTGACCTGTATGAGACAGACTCTTGAAAAACATTATGGAGACAAGCCTGTAGGGATGGGAGGTACTTTCGTAATTCAGAAAGGGAAAGTGAAGACTCACGTTATGGTAAGGGCCTGTAGGGGTCTGAATGCATGCAGTTGTGGATATGTATGTGTGTGCATGTGCTTAAGATCTTAAGAATTTTTAAAATAAATCTTTATTGTTCAGATTATTACAAAGGTTCCTCTTTCCCCCCCCATAGCTCCCCTCCATCCGGTTCCCACCCCACCCTCTGCCCTTACACCCCTCCCCCAACTGTCCTTATCCATAGGTGTATGATCTTTGTCCAGTTTCTTCCCACAGCACCCACACCCCTTTCCCCCTGAGAATTGTTAGTCCACTCCGTTTCTATGCCCCTGATTCTATTATATTCACCAGTTTATTCTGTTCATCAGATTTTTTATTCACTTGGTTTTTAGATTCACTTGTTGATAGGTATGTATTTGTTCATAATTTTTATCTTTACCTTTTTCTTCTTTATCCTCTTCTTAAATAATAACTTTCAGCATTTCATATAATACTGGTTTGGTAGTGATGAACTCCTTTAGTTTTTTTTTTTTTTAATCTGTGAAGCTCTTTCTCTGACCTTCAATTCTGAATGATAGCTTTGCTGGGTAGAATAATCTTGGTTGTAGGTTCTTGCTATTCATCACTTTGAATATTTCTTGCCACTCCCATCTGGCCTGCATAGTTTCTGTTGAGAAATCAGCTGATTATCCTATGGGTGCTCCCTTGTGGGTAACTAACTGTTTTTCTCTTGTTGCTTTTAATATTCTCTCTTTGTCTTTTGCTCTTGACATTTTTATTATGATGTGTCTTGGTGTGGTACTATTTGGATTCCTTTTGTTTGGGGTTCTGTGCGCTTCCTGGACTTGTAAATCTATTTCTTTCACCAGATGGGGGAAGTTTTCATTCATTATTTCCCAAATATGTTTTCAGTATCTTGCTCTCTCTCTTCTTCTGGCACCCCCATAATTCAGATGTTGGTATGCTTGAAGTTGTCCCAGAGGATCCTTACACTATCTTCATGTTTTTTTATTCTTTTTTATTTTTTTGCTTTTCCAGTTGGGTGTTTTTTGCTTTTTTGTATTTCAAATCTTTGACTTGATTCTTGCAATCCTCTAGTCTGCTGTTGGTTGTCTGTATATTATTTTTATTTCAGTCAGTGTATGTTTAATTTCTAGTTAGTCCTTTTGCATATCCTTGAGGGTCTCGCTAAATTTATTGGCCTTTTCTAGAAAATTCTTGAAAAACCTTATAACCATGGTTTTGAATTCTATATCTAGTCATTTGTTTTCTTCCATTTCTGACATGTGTGACCTGATTTTTTGTCTCCACATTTTGGCTGCTTCTCTGAGTTGATAGAGTGACTTTGTGTGCTTGGTGTCCTATAGGGCCCAGTGGCTCAGCCTCCCCAGTTACCTGAGGTGGACACTCTTGGTGCACCCCTTTGTGGGCTGTGTGCACAGTCTTGTTGTAGTTAAGCCTTAATTGTTGTTGGTATCACTGGGAGGAACTGACTTCCAGGCCAGTTGGCTGTGAGGATCAGTTGTATCTATGCTGGGAGAACTTCTCTGCTGGAGACACCCTTATGAGACAGGACTTTCAAAAGCCTCTGCACTTCGCAGAGTCTCAGGGCACAGCAAACATCGATGGCTTCCTGTCAGCCCTGCCCTAAGAGGCCCCTGTGTCTCAGTGTCCCACGGTAAACACTGCAAGCACCTCTGAGAGAAAGCCACCCTCAAGTTTCACCCGCTGCCAGACAGACCAGTTTCTCCCCGAGTGAGTCTGGGTCCCCAGAGTCTCACCCGGAACTGGAGTTCAGTGCAGTTGGGAACTTTCCTCTCCCTCCCGATTGAGAAAGCCAGCTGCATACTCAGTTGCCAGCCCTCTCGACGTGCGACTCTGTACCTCTGCTTTCCACAGCTCCTGTGAGTCTCAGTGTGCTTTTCTCTTTCCTTCTAGTTGTAGAATTTACACTCAGCCTCCCTGTGGTTCCTGATGATGTCCATTTTGTCTTTTAGTTGTAGTTTTAAAATTGTTGTGTGAGGCAGCAGTTTAGGTGTTTACCTATGCTGCCATCTTGTTTTTTCCCTTAAGGATTTTTTAAATGCACACTGAGAGTTTTATCTTTAAAGGCACCTTGAATAATTTTACTATGTTATATTACTTTAAAATTTTAATGACAGTATTGTAAGTCACGATATTGTATTGTATGATGACATCTAGCTAGAGTCATGTTAATGTTTTAGAACTTTATTTTCAATGTCTTTGTTTTTCAGATCAAGGTAGATGTGAATATAAGCCTGAGGAGCTGATTATTACTTTAACTGCCAGAATTCCATACTCAACACATAGACTTTACTATTAGAATAGTTGTAGTTTGGGAAAAGGGACTCATGAAAATTACAATCTATGGGCTAAAAGTAATAAGTTTATAAGACATTAAGTATGGAATACTATTTGAAGACAGACCCAGGGCATTCGGGTCTTTTAATATAATGTTTAATAGGTGAATGAATCAATGAAGTGATTTTATCAGTAAAGCCATTAGAAAATATATTGTTTTAATGGCTTTTATCCTGTTAATTTTAAAAGTCATGCCAGCTGACCATGCAAAGAAAGCACATTAGTGAAACTCATTAATTTTCTAAATTATTTATAACAGAAGTATATTTAATAAGGAAAATAGTTATACACACACACACACACACATACACACACACACACATGCACACACGCTAGAGGCCCAGTACACAAAATTCCTGCACGGGCTGGGGGATGTCCCTTAGCCCAGCATGCACCCTCTCCAATCTGGGACCCCTCGAGGGATGTCTGACTAGTAGGATCGGGCCTAAACGGGCAGTCAGACACCCTTCTCACAATCCAGGACTGCTGGCTCCAAACTGCTCACCTGCCTGCCTCCCTGATTGCCCCTAACTGCTTCTGCCTGACAGCCTGATCACCCCTAACCACTACCCTGCCAGCCTAATTGATGTCTAACTGCTTCCCTGGCAGCCTGTTTACCCCCAACTTCCCTCCTCTGCCAGCCTGGTCACCCCTAACTGCCCTCCCCTGCAGGCTTGATCGCCCCCAACTGCCCTCCCTTGCAGGCCTGGTCCCTCCCAACTGCCCTTTACTGCTGGCCTGATCGTCCACAACTGCCCTCCCTTGTAGGGCCTGGAACCTCCCAACGGCCCTCCCCTGCTGGCCATCTTGTGTCCATATGGGGGCAGGATCTTTGACCACATGGAGGCAGCCCTCATGTGTGTTGGAGTGATGGTCAATCTGTGTATTTCTCTTTTATTAGATAGGATAGAGGCCTGGTGCATGGGCGGGGGCCTGCTGGTTTGCCCTGAAGAGTGTCCCAGATCAGGGTGGGGGTTCCCTTGGGGTGACGGGCGGCCTCGGCGAGGGGCCTGTGGAGGTTTGCAGGCTGGCCACGACCCCCAGCAACCCAAGCAGAGGCCCTGGGATCTGGGATTAATCTGTGTCTACAATTGAAACTTTGTAGCCTGGAGCAGAGCCAAGCCTTCTGCTTGCTCAGTGGTGGCAGTCATTTCTGTTTGAAACTTTGTAGCGTAGAGTGGAGGCGTAGGCCGGCAATGGCAGGCTGAAAGCTTGGCTTCTTCTGTTGCCAGGGAAACCCAAGCCTCTGTTCTCTCCAACTCAGTGGCTGCCACCATTTCTGTATCTTTTATAATTGAAACATTGTAACATTGAGTGGAGGCCTAGGCCAGCTTGGCTTCCTCTGTTGTGGGGAAACCCAAGCCTTCCTCCTGCTCTCAGTGGCGGCAGCCATCTTGGTTGGGGTTCATTTGCATAATCTGCTCCTGATTGACTGGTGGGCGTGGCTGTGGGTGTGGCTTGTGGTGTGGCAAATGTATGGTCAAATTTGCATAATACTCTTTTATTAGATAGGATATGTTCAAAGGAAATGAAATCAGTAACTTGAAGGGATATATGCACTCCTGTGTGCACTGCAACATTGTTCACAATAGCCAAGTTATGAAAACATATATATATATATATATATATATATATATTATATATATATAAATATTTTCCATCATATAAGACAACTTTTTAACCCAGGAAAATCTCAAAAGTCGGGGGTCGAAATCAAATCTGATGTTTTTTAAATTTTTATTTAGTGTGCGTTGCAAGAAGGGTAGTCTTATACGGCAAGTATATCCCAAACTCTATATTTTAACTGGAAAAGTTGGGAGTCGTCTTATATGTATATATATATATATATATATATATATATATATATATATGACTTAAAAAAGAAGGAAATCCTACCATTTATGATAATATGGATGCATTTGCAATACATTATACTAAGTGAAATAAGCCAGACAGAGAAAGATATATTGCATGATATCACCTATATGTAGAATCTAATGGTGATTGTCAGGGGTTTGGGAGTGATGGCAGGGGAAAATGGAGAGATGTTGGTCAAAGGGTACAAACTTTAGCTATAGACGAATGAGTTCACCCAGCCAGTGTGCCTCAGTTGATTGAGAATCTGGTCATGTACCAAGAGGTCGCAGTTTGATTCCTGTGCAGGGAGTGTGTGGGAGACAGCCAATCAATGTTTCTCTCTCTTTCCCTCTCCCTCTCTCTAAAAACCAATTTAAAAAAAGACAAGTTCTAGAAACTAATGTACATAATGATAAATATAGTTAATAAAAAATATTGTGTACTATAGGATGATACATAAGATTAGGATGAGGATATATTCACAGGAAAACTAAGGCTACAAAAAGTAAAAATTTAAAAATGTAAAAATATATTAATAGACTCATTCCTTCATTTATTCATTCGTATGTTTTAGTGTGTACATATTGATGGGTGATCCTTTTAAAAACTAAGGTGTATAACTTTTAAATGCCAAAATTAGTCAACACAATGTGTAAGAACTCTTAAAGTTTTTAACTTAATGTAAAATTTTAATTTTCAAAAATATTCAGTATGTTTACCTGTTTAATGATCTTTTATTGTAGCCTAGAGAATTTTCTCCCTGCCCTTTGAACTCTGATGAAGATGTGAATAACTGGTTGCATTTTTATGAGATGAAGGCTCCTTTGATTTGTCTGCCAGTTTTTGTCTCCAAAGACCCAGTAAGTCTGTTTCTGTCTTTTATATTATAGTATACCACAATGATAATGCTCACGTTTTAGCATCTTTTTTTTTTTTAATTTGGCATTTTTTGTGTTGTTATTTAAGGACTAGAATAGTCTCTAGAATTATCTTGAAAGATAAGGAAGCAGGTGGCTAACAATCTTGAATTAGGCTGAGCAGATTTTACCTTTGAGAAAATGAAGGCACAGGCATTTTAAATAATACGCGAAGTCATGTTATTAAATAGTGGAATTACAACATGACTCATTGTATTTGCTCTTTATTATACTGTTCATTATATTCTAATACTATACCCTGGGAAAAATATTATAATATAGGTCAATTCAGAGTAAATATCTACTAAAATACTAGTGATATCTTTTGATCCAATGATTACATGCCTAGGAATTTATCCTTAAATATTTGCATAAGCATGTACAATTATTAGTTACAAGGTTATTCATGACAGAATTGCTGTAAGAATAGAATAACTGGAAATAACCTAAACATCAGTTGGAATGTGGCATGTGCATACAATAGAATATAAGGAAACTCTTATGATCTGATATACAAAGATCTCAAGCTATATTATTAAATGAAGAAAAACAATATGCAGCACAATATGTACAGAGTACTACTATTTGAGTGAAAAAAAATAAATCTTTCTTAGAAGGATATGGAAGAAACTGCTTACATTAATTGCCTGCAAAGAAAGGAAGTGAGTGGTGAGGGCAAGAAATGGAAAGATGTATTTTACTGACTATATCCTTTTGAATCATATGAATGTATTACCTACTTAAACAATAAAATAAAAACTACCATAATATAAATTTAAAAGGTCTCCTTCCCCCTTAAGTAAATTCTGTTCAAAATAATGTGAATATTAACAGATAGTTTGTTTGTTGTTCTAGGGGTTTGATTTGCGATTGGAGCACACTCACTGTTTCAGTCAGCATGGAGAAGGTGGGCACTACCATCATGACACCACCCCAGAGACAGTGGAGTATGTTGGCTACTTCTTACCTGCAGAGTTTCTGTACCGCATCGATCAGCCAAAAGAGACTCACTCATTTGGGCGGGATTAAGTCAATTGCTACTCATTTAGAAAAAGAAGTTATTAACTAAGTTGTTAATTAATTAACTCAGGAATTGATGCAAATATAAAATCCAGTAGAAATTATCTCACGACTTAAGCTATATTTCTGGCCTTTGAAATGAAAGGTATGTTGACATTATGCTGTGTTGTTTCATAGGTCTATCTTAAAAAGTTTGTTGGGAACAAAGATACATAATGGAGATGTTCTTCATTCTTTTTTTTTTTTCCTAAAAATTAGTCTTATAGTTATACCTCAAGTATAAACACGACCTGGAATCATGTGATTGTTTATTTTTACATAACTTATACTTGTAAGTTATGTAAATTATAAATAGTAATCACTTACATTTGTTTAAATTATTAAGATTTTCAACACAGTCTCAAAACTGCTAATAGGATATTAGAAAAATCAGTGTTGGAAATTTTGATAGTTGTTGAATCTTCGCATTGAATTTTAAAAATCCATTTTAGAAGTCAGAGTGTTTAATAATTTACACACTTTTCTCAAGGAACATGGCGGTCAGAAGGCGGAGCTTCATCCCTTTTGGTGAAGTTCAGCCCGACACAGAGTTTGCAGTTTCTCTTTCACAAACATTGGCAACTAGATGGTTAGCCATGACCCCTCCTCTGTTTGGACTGGAAGCAGTTTGTGCCTTGTTGGTTACTTGCAAAAAGAGAAGAGAAAACAAACAGCATGAAAATACAACACTGAGGACAGTATATATTTTAACTTATGTAAGGCTATTGCTAAACATGGCACTGTCCTTCGAGATAAATAAAATGATATCCTTACTGATTATAATGGCTGAAATTTTCCTCAGTGTTCTTCAGTAATCATTAGCCAGAAATTAACTACCTCTTACTAATGCAAACAATGTGCAGATTTAGGAGCTCTTCAGTATTAAGCACATGGTAAATCTTCAAAAAATATTTTTTATTATATTTTCAAGATGTTAGTTGTAACATGTCCTTTGAGTATACATTACTAAATGTTATTTTTAAATAAGTACTAGTTTTTAGCAAAAAATGATTTTAGTCCAGCCAGTTTGGCTCAGTGGTTGAGCATCAACCTAGGAACCAGGAGATCACTCTGGGCACATGCCCGGGTTGCGAGCTCAATCCCCAGTGTGGGATGTGCAGGAAGTAGCCAATCAATGTTTCTCTCTCATCATCGATGTTTCTATCTCTCTCTCCCTCTCTCGTCCTCTCTGAAATCAATAAAAAATATTTTTAAAGAGTGTTTAAAAATTTATATTCATAATATGACTTGTGTTTCTTTTTAACATTCTACCTAAGGAAAAAAATATTATTCGTTAATTCAACAAATATGTATTTAATACCTACCCTGTCCTCTGGAATGTAAGCTCTATGAGGGCAAGGGCTTTGGTCACTACTATAGCACTAAGGCACTAGTGCCTGGACAAAGTAGGCACTCCACAAATATTGGTTGAACGAATGAATGAATGAATGAATGGTTAGGTGGATGATTATGCCAGATACTTCACTAAATGCTGGGATCTATCATTCAATCAAGACAAATAATAAGCAAGTATATAACATGTCAGATGATGTTAAGTGCTATGAAGAAAAATAAAGCATTGGCTGCATTATAAAGGTGGATGCTATTTTGTTGTGGCCATCCTACACTGAGACAGAATGAACTCCCCACCCAAAATTTGGTTCAGATGAAATCCAAGAAATCTCTCTCTCTCTCTCTCTCTCTCTCTCTCTCACACACACACACACACACACGGTATGAAAGGGTTTGCTGATTGCACAATGAGGCTTTATGGGGAAAGCAGGGAAGCTCCCAAGCAAGTTAAAAAATGGCTTGAGAGAACAGGGGAAGGAGACTGTGGTTGGGGGAAAGGGGGTTGTGGTGGTTAGGGAAAGGGGCCAAAATGATGGTTCTGCATGCAGTTGGAATTTCCCACAGGTGTTGAAGGAAAGAGTACCCACTTTCTTATCAGCTGCCCAAATGTGGAGCAGAAGGGGTAGGACTTAATAGCGGCTCTTTACTTGTGGGAAATAAATAAATAAATAAAACAAAGCACATACGTACATGCATTGAAATGACAGAACCTTTTTTTAAATAAATACTGTAAATGGGAGATGGCATGAAATGATGCATGTCGAGTCCAACGTAACCCGAGGACTGAGTGTATATATATTCAAAAAACTATAAATTCAAGTCATGCCAGTCTAATCCCAGTCAGGCTTTTCATAGAAACTAGTTGATTCTAAAATATATGAGATAGCAAAGGACCGATATAAGTAAAGACAATTTTCAAGACAACTAGATTAGGGGTATTTGATATATAGATATCAAAATGTATACTAGTAAACTTATTAAAAGTAAGAGTGAAATTTTGGCACAGTCAAGGACAATCGAACAAACAGAACAGGAAACCAAGGCCAGAAAAGATTCTCATGTGATTTTTTTTTTTTGACAGGTGGCATTGCAGATCAATGAGGAAAGGAAAATGTTTTCTAGTATAGTGTTGCCACAGCCAGTCATTAATATGGAAAAATAAAACTAGATTAGACTCAATATTAGGTGAATTAAAATTTAAATGTAAATATTAATATTTAAAGTTATAGGACAAAATATAAGAGAATATCTTTATGATTTAGATATATGGAAGGATTTCCTAAAGAATATCAAGCACAAACCATTAGAGAAGAGATAGATAAATCTGATCTCACAACATTAAAATGTAAAACTTTTGTCAAACTATGGCTCAAAAGGGAAGAAAGCAGACCATAGTCTGGGAGAATATACTTTCAAAATGTAGCTGATGAAATTCAGCTTGTATTCAGAATGCATTAAGAACATCTCCAATCCTAACCAGTTTGGCTCAATGGATAGAGGGTTGGCCCTTGGACTGAAGGGCTCCAGCTTCCATTCTGGTCAAGGGAATGTACCTGGATCCTGGCTGGGTGTGTGAGGCAACCAATCAATGTTTCTCTCTGTGTGTGTCTCTCTCTCCCTCCAACTCTAAAAATCAATGGAAAAATATTTTGGGTTTACAATAAAAAAAAATTCCAAATAAACAAAGAAAAGACAAACACCCAGTAGTGAAATAGGCAGAAGTTATGAACTGGCATTTGGGAGAAAAGAAAAAAAACCAATGGCCAGTGTTAAATGTTAAGATTCTATTTCTAGTAATGGCAGATAGATAATTCAGACAAATCATCTCACTAGAGGCAATTTTAAAAGCTAGAAAACTAGAAAAGTACCTCCTTGAAGGTACTAATCAGCTAAGATAGGGGAGGAGGAGGACTACTAGGCAATCCGTGTCTGAGACAGAATGGAAGCTTAGCTTCGGTCAGCCAACCCCCATTAATACTTCATGCTTCCTGTGCATGATTTCAGCTTTAAAACTGACTTTTAGGGTGCCGTATTTCACAACAATAGGTTACAGATTTAAAGAGAAACACATAGTGTCCTGGCAGGTAGCTCAGTTGGTTAGAGGGTCATCCTGATACGCCAAGGTGCAGGCTTGATCCCCAGTCAGGGCACATATAAGAATAAATCAGTGAATGCATAAATAAGTGGAACAAAACGATGTAAAAAAAAAATACGTGGAAATGATAAGTCCTGGTTATTTCTAGGAGGGTGGGAGATGTGAACTAGGAAGAGTACAGAGGAGCTTTAACTATATCAGTAATGTTTTATTTCCTAGGGTGGGTGTGACTACACAGATGTTTGTTGTTATCTTGTTTTTAACTCAAACACAGTTAAACGCTGGCCGGTTGGGCTCAGTTGGTTGAGTGACATCCCATGCACCAAAAGCTCACTGGTTTGATTCCTAGTCAGGGCTCACGCCCAGAGTTGCAGACTCAGTCTCCAGTAGGGGGCATGCAGGAGGCAGTCAATCCATGACTCACTCTCATCATTGATGTTTATGATTATTTTTTTAGTCATCTGAGGATATTTTTCCAATGATTTTTTGAGAGAGAGGAAGAGAGAGGGAAATACATAGAGAAACACATTGATTGTCCCCCCACCCACCTCCTGCATGTGCCCTGATCATGGCCTGGGCCAGGGAGGAGCCTACAACCAAAATACATCAATGCTCTTGACCAGAATTGAACCTGGGTCCCTTTAGTCCACAGGCCGATGCTCTATCCACTGAGCCAAACCGGCTAGAGCTTAATGTTTCTCTCTCTCCCTCTCCCTTCCTCTCTCTAAAATAAATAACATATTTTAAAAAAATAAAGTGAAGGACATAGTATCATGAATCTCCTTTTTTTAAAAAAAATACATATTTTTGAGAAAACCAAGATGGCGGCATAGGTAAACACCTAGACTTTTGCCTCGCACAACAATTATGAGAATAGAACTGAAGGACAGAACGGACACTGTCCAGAACCATGGGAAGGCTGGCTGACTGGAAGATCTGAAATTGCAGGGTTATAGAACTGCACACAGATAATCAGAGCCTCTGCAAAGCTCAAGTAAGGTGGAGACTCATGCATGCAAGAGGACGGGGTGTCTGAATCTGGCAGGGGTGCTCTGGCGGAAAGAAGAAAAAAACTCCAGGCTGCACTGAACCCAGTTCAGTTTGCACTCAAAACCCAGGGAAACCAGATCCTTATGGGGAGAACCTGGATTGAATCCGAGGGGTAGGATCCCAGGGGAAGAGCCAGAGGCAGACCTCCGGAGACATGTGCATGAGTGTGCGCAGTGGGGACAAACGGGTCACTGTCTGTGTCTGTTAGGAGAAAGTAGCTCCAGCCAGAGGCAGAACTCCAGGGGCGTGCACGAGTGCTCACAGTGAGGGCATTCTGTTGACTGTGGGGCTGGCGTCTGGTGGAAGGGAAAAGGAGTTCCAAATGCACTGAACCCAGGTGCCAGGCAAAAATCTGAGATTCCGGATCCATTGGGGACTGGAAGTTCTGGTAGGAGGCAAAACGCGAGGGCACCTTTCTCACAGAGGTGCCTGCAGTGATTGCCTGCAGACGCTAGGACCCAGAGACCTCCTGGGCCGGGGCTGACTGGAAGCCAAGGCTGTCAGCTCCATCCTGAAACTCCGCCCCCCCTGAAACTCTGCCCCATCCAAACTGAGCACAGAGACTTTGGCAAGTTTGCAAGTCCAGGCGCAGAAGGCTGTCTCCTAGAGTAGACACAGCTGATCCTCAAAGTCAGTTGGCCTGGAGGCCAATTCCTCCCAGTGATACCAACAACAAACAAGACTTATCTGCAACAAGGCAGTATACACAGTCCACAAAGGGGTGCACCAAGAGTGTATACCTCAGGTAACAGGAGAGGCCGAGACACCTAGCACACAAAGCTACCCAACCAACTAGGGAAGCAGTGAAAATGGGGAGAGAAAGAAAAAGATTGCAAACAAAAGAAATGGAGGAAAACAAACGACTGGATATAGAGTTCAAAACCACAGTGATAAGCTTTTTCAAGAGGCTCCTAGAAAAAGCCGATAAGCTCAGCATCCGAATAGAAACTTAACATACACTGACTGAAATAAAAAATATTTTACAGAAACCCAACAGCAGACTAGAGGAACACAAGAATCAAGTCAAAGATTTGAAATACCAAGAGGCCAAAAACACTCAACTGAAAAAGAAAAAAGAAAAAAGAATCCAAAAATTTGAGGATAGTGTAAGAAGCCTCTGGGACAACTTCAAACGTACCAACATCAGAATTATGGAGATGCCAGAAGAAGAGAGAAAGCAAGATACGGAAAACATATTTGAAGAAATAATGACTGAAAACTTCCCCCACCTGGTGAAAGAAATAGACTTACAAGTCCAGGAAGCACACAGAACCCCAAGCAAAAGGAATCCAAAGAAGACCACACCAAGACACATCATAATTAAAATGCCAAGAGCAAAGGACAAAGAGAGAATATTAAAAACAGCAAGAGAAAAACACTTAATTACCTACAAGGGAGCACCCATATGCTTGTCAGCTGACTTCTCAAAAGAAACGATGCATGCCAGATGGGAGTGGCAAGAAATTTTCAAAGTGATGAATAGCAAGAACCTACAACCAAGATTACTCTACCCAGCAAAGCTATCATTCAGAATTGAAGGTCAGATAAAGAACTTCACAGATAAGAAGAAGCTAAAGGAGTTCATCAACACCAAACCAGTATTATATGAAATGCTGAAAGGTATTCTTTAAGAAGAAGAAAAAGGTGTCTGCTTCAAACTAGAGCATGGATGGAACTGGAGAATATTATGCTAAGTGAAATAAGCCAGTCAAAGAAAGATAAGTATCTCATGAACTCACTCATTTATGAAATACAATGAACAACATAAACTGATGAACAAAAAAAGATCCAGAGACAGAAAAGTATTGACTGTCAAACTTCAGAGGGATGGTAGGGGAGGGCGGGAGTAAGGGGAAGAGATCAACCAAAGGACTTGTATACATGCATATAAGCCTAATCAATGGACATGGACACCAGCGGGGTGAGGGCATAAGTGATGACGGGGGGAGGGAGGAGAGGATGGGAAGAGGTAATGGGTGATGAGGACACATATGTAATACCTTAATCAATAAGGAAATTTTTAAAAAATAAAATAAAATGTAAAAAATACATATTTTTATTGATTTCAGAGAGGAAAGGAGAGGGAGAGAGAGAGAGCAACATCAATGATGAGAGAGAACCATTAATTGGCCACTTCTTACATGCCCCCTACTGGGGATCAAGGCTTCAATCCAGGCATGTGCCCTTGACCAGAATCGAACCTGGGACCATTCAGTCCACAGAGCCAAACTGGTGAGAGCGTGAATCTCCTTTTTTGAAGTATGGTCTTTTGTACATAATTTCTCACATATTTTCTCAAAATATCTTTAAGTTTATACTAAAGAATTATCATGATTTAGTAATTAATTTAATACTCAATTATTTTTATTTTAAATTAAATACTTCCCTATTGTTCTTTTGACAAATAAGTAGATTCCCTTCTGATATATTGACATCCTAGATATAATACCTTTTTTTTTTTTTTTTTTTTTTACTAAGGAGTTATCCATTGTATGTTCAAGTGACCTCCATTTATGATAATGTTAGGTGAGGCTATCCTATTTGCTTTGGGGAGGATGGGAAATGTTAATGACAATATATTGTATAATGTTTTTCTATGAAATATGTTGGAATATCTATGTATTAAGTTAAGATTGAATCATGCTATATCAATTTATTTGTCTTAAATACTAGTGAATTCCTATAAGGCATATTATTAAGGAAATATTCACAACAATGGGTTACTGATTTAAAGAGAAACACGTGGTGTCCTGGCAGGTAGCTCAGTTGGTTAGAGGGCACGTTTCAAGTGCCCACCATGATACATTGGTGAGAAAAATCAAAGAAGTGTAGGTAAAGGGTTAAGAGGATTTGGCCCTGAAAAAAAGAGTATTAACAGGCAGAGGGTGCTGCATTCAGTGAGGAAGAAAAGTAAAGGTATAACTAGTGCAGAGTGGGGCTAAGAACCTGTTGCAAACAGGAAGCCAGGAGATGGGCTGAGTTACTAAGGATCACAGCCCCTGGGGACAGTGAGCTGTATTCCTGTTGGCTTGTCTGTTGTGTTCACACCTGAGGTCTCTATTAGTTGCTTTAAGGACCTAAGCTGAGAAGTTCTGCTTTGCTAAAATACTTCTACCGTGAATTAGTTCGGGTCCCACTCTAAGGCTGCTTGCTTCCCATCTGATTTCACATCGAGGGTAAGTGGGGGAAGGGGGGGGGGAGAGGAGGTTCTCTGAAAAAGTCCAGGGTCTCTCCCCTAACTAGAATGCGAATACAGTCTTTACCCGCCCATCAGTTTTCTCCAAAGAGGAATGCATGAACCATAGCAAGGGCACAGGCCTTCCAAGGGATACAGGAATATTTGAAGGTCTGTCCGCATATTTTATTTCATCTGTTTTAATTTCTATTTTTGCGTACACTTCTTAAAATGCATTGTTAGGGATGTCAGTTGAAATACATTTTGCTGACAGACACAAGTTGAAAACGCTTAAAGACCAGATACATTTACATAATCTTTCCAAACATAAAATGAGAACATATAGTAGTCTGACAGACATAAAGGCAATTATGTGATTATTAAAAACTGAGTTTCCACAGAAAATCTGGAACAGTCACTGGTCAAATCCTGGAACTCCTTCCTACCTTTGGCCCTTTTTCTCTAATACGTCCTGTGTTTCTGAAATGCTCTGTTTTTCTGAAGTGTGTTAACTACAGCAAAGACTGGCTTCTTAGAGTTTAGAATAATGCTTGCGATTAGTTGCATTAGCAAACCTAGTATTTGCCACTACAGTATATCTACAAGCAGACTCCCAGTTGCTTTTAGTTTTAGAACTCTGGCTTCCTTGTAGGTTATCTGTGAAGCCTCTGTGTGGCCTGTTTTACCATTTATCAGCAATTTACTGAGCATCATCAATGTGCCAGGCATTGTGAATATACAGATGAATAATACATGGTCTCTGCCCCAGCAGAGTTCCGTCTAGTGGGGACTCCGGCTGACATATGAACAAATAATTAAAATAAAAAAGGGTAAGTCCTATTAGTATTATCCAATAAGGTACTGCATATTAAAGAAACCTGCAAGGGGCTTGAATTCTCACCCCTCCTGAGGAAGGTCTCCTACCCCCACGGCTGCTACGCCTCCCATGCACAACTCACCCCGGGACCCAGGTGGTAGGCAGAGACTCGGCCAGCAATAGCTGCCCTATATCTAAATTTAATTTATTGCAAGGAATGCTGAGGACCTACTCAAAAATGCAAATATTCCTTTCCACAAGTATTTACTGGGTAAACTAAGATTTCTGCTTGAGTATTAAAATTGACAGTAAAATAGTAATCAAGTTTTCAGATTAATTTAAATCGGACAAGTGAAATAAGTGAATACTCAAGAAAATCTAACTATACTGGACAAAAAGCTTTTCCTAAAACATTAACTAAATTATCTATTAGTAGTTCATCTCACTGCAAAATTGCCTAACATCCAAAGAACCTAAAGCAGTAATATTTATGTGCAAAAATTAAAATTTAAAATTACCAAGACTGCAAGATAAAATTTCCAAAAGCCCCTATTAACCAAAAAAAGGGGGGGGGGGGACAGTGGGGTAATATCATGTAAGGAAAAATATCCTATAAGTAAAATACA
The DNA here is from genome assembly GCA_027563665.1 of Antrozous pallidus. Taxonomy (NCBI): domain Eukaryota; kingdom Metazoa; phylum Chordata; class Mammalia; order Chiroptera; family Vespertilionidae; genus Antrozous; species Antrozous pallidus. The sequence continues at coordinate 63,047,082 of CM050520.1, forward strand.
TGCAGAAAATTCTTACTCCAGAAAAGAAAATTCCATTTGTAAAACCAGCTGCAGGACACCCATAAAAAAAAAAACAACACACACACATGGTGTCAAAATAAGCCAAAGGAAAATCATTTAGGCAAAAATAAAAAGAATCCCAAGTCTACTTTGCAGAGAGGATCTCTTTGTTAACCTTTGGTCGAGAATGTGTTTGTGTGTTTGCAGAGAACAACTCCAAGACCATGTGGGTTCCTGTGACAGTGAGTAACTGACGGGCCTGTTCCAGCCACGAGGACGGTCCAGAGATGGGGGACACTGACAACACCTTGCCATGCTAGCAGTCGGCAGCTGTGCATGGCTGCAGGCGGCCCAGGACCATACCAGAGAGGATGGATCTTGCATTGCCACGATGTGTCCACCATCTGGATACCATTGCTGACATGTACACATGAAGAACTATTTGACATTGAAACTGGGACTCAGAACAGTTGGACATTGAAACTGACACTCAAACTTTTTTTGCTCTTATACATTTGTTTTCAGTATGCAGAGGCAAGATATTTTTGAAGAAAAGAAACAGGGGAGAGTAATTGATATAAAGACAGAGTGGCCTCGAACAGGCTGTCAAGCTACAAGGGGAAGGCTGGAGCGGAGGGGAGGCAGATGCTCGGGGAGATCAACCGAAGGACTTGTATGCATACATATGAGCATAACCAATGAATGAAAGACTCTGGGATGGGGCGGGGGGGGGCAGGTGGGGACATGTGCTGGGGGGTAAGGGAGGCTGGGGGGATGATATTGGGAGGGGGAGGAAAACATATGCACTACTATTAAATATAAGTTATATTGTAAATAAAAAATAAAAATAAATAAAAAAAGAATGCAAAGTAAAAAAAAAAAAAAGAAACCTGCATATCATAAATACAAAAACTGAAAGGAAGACATGAGCTCCTGGTATTGGCCAAGATGCAATAAGCTGACAACAGCCTATTTCTATCACAATTGCAGAACACAACACGGACAAAATGCAAAACGCAACTCTCAGAACACTCTTGAAAATGAAGCCATAGCAGGCAGGCTGAAGAGGGAAATCAGAACTTGAAGAACAAATAATATGATTATGAGTTTCTTGATTTTTCTTTCCTTCATCTCCTGAATTTGACCCAAGGCAGCCTATGTCACACTATGCAACTGGCATGGACAGTAAATACTCCCGACAGACAGTCCTTTCTGGCCAGAGAACCAGGAAAGGGAGCCCCAGCAGTTATGGTATGAGTCTCCCTTTTTTCCCCTCCTGTTTTCTCTTTTTTCTCTCAGCTCTGCCCAAAGGCTAAACATCTGTGACACCAAGAGAAAAAAAACAGAAAAAAAATTTATTCCCCAACCAGGAAATGGGCCTCCTATGGTCTCATTTTTCTCTCTCTTTTCCCTTGGCCTTTCATATAGAGACTGGTCTTGGCTATGAAGAGCTGCATTGCAGTGTGGGGTGTAAAGACTAAAATTAACAAAAAATGGTATTTGTGACCAGAGGAAGCAGGAAAAGGTGTGTATTTATAGTATTCCCTTATTAGCCTTTTAATGTCTATAAGAATTTTGAATGGGTATCCCAAATTATCTTTTACTGTTCTGTTCTGTTTTTCCATTGGCCAGTCTTTGAGTTCACTGGCCCTACTCTGCTATGTTAAATCTCTTAGTAAATCTATTCCATGGGTTATTAATATCAACATTTTTTAGTCTAGAATGTACATTTAAAAAAATGTTTTTGAGTTCAAAGAGGAAGGGAGAGACAGAAACATCAATAATGAGAATCATCCATCAGCTGCCTCCTGCTGCCCCCATTCCCCCATCCCCCCACCAGGAATGGAACCGTGACCTGATTTAAGGGTTGATGATCAACCACTGGATCACACTGGCTGGGCTAGAATGCATTTTTTTTAATAGATTGGAATTTTCTGTTCAAACTTCCAACATTTCATCCATTTTCCTCTTTATCAGTGGTCGGCCAACTGCGGCTCACAAGCCATATGCAGATCGCGAGCCACAGTTTGCCACTCTGTTGACTAATGAGTTTGCCAACCACTGGTATAGGTGCTTAATCACAAGGAACAACAACTGCCTGTAATTATTGAAATTGAGAGTGTAGGTCAGTGGTCAGCAAACTCACTAGTCAACAGAGTGGCAAACCCTGGCTTGCAAGCCGATGTTTACCGAAAACTGTTTTAACTCATTATTTTATAACTAGCGGCTCAGTGCACAAAATTCATGCACTGGGGGTGGGTGGTCCCTCAACCTAACCTGCCCCCTCTCACATACTGGGAGCCCTCAGGGGATGTCCAACTGATGGCTCACCCCCAGCCTGCCTGGCGAGGCTTTAGGCCTTGGGCACCCAGCCATCGCCCTGCTCAGCTCAGCCCTGGCTGCCTTCGACCACCCGGCCCCGGGGGCTGAGCACTCGCCGCCACCACCACTGTTTCATCTCCACCCCCAGGGCCCGGTGCTTGTGCCACTTGGCCCCGCCCCCACTCCTGATTGGCTGGTACCATAGCCAATCAGGAGCAAAGGTACAATCAAATTTGCATGTTCCTCTTTTATTGTATAGGACTAGTGGCCCAGTGCACGAAATTCGTGCACGAAAGATGGGGTTCCCTCAGCCTAGCCTTCACCCTCTCCAATCAGGAACCCCTTCGGGGATGTCTATTGGCAGTCAGAAATGTCTGACTATTGGCAGTCGGACATCCCTCTCGCAATCTAGGAACACTGGCTCCTAACTGCTCACTGGCCTGCCTGATCACCCCTAACTTCTCTGCCTGCCTGCATGATTGCTGCTAACCACCCCTGCCTGCCTGTCTGATCACCCCTAAGTGCTCCCCCTGCTGGCCTGATTGCTCTTAACTGCCTCTGCTTTGCCCCACACCTGGGACCCAGGCTTTTCTCCCTCTGGCCAGCTATAGGCACCCAGGACCTGAGCCAGTTTCCTCGGCCAGCCACAGCCAGCCGCAGGCACCCGCCCACAGCGTGGCCTGGCCTAAGCCAACGGGGCTCCACCCCTCCGAGACGCCCTCGGCACCTGCCCTGCCCCTCCATGGGGCCCCGGCCTGGGGAGCAGCAGAGCTGCCCTGCCACCGGCTGGCCTGCAGCGCCCACCCCGCTCTTTCATGGGGCCCCAGCCGGGACCGCTAGTGCAGTGTCCACTCCCCAGGCCGGGGCCCCTCCTGCCGCCGCCCCTCGCTCCAATGCACCTCAGCTCTGCCCTCTGCTCCTGACTGGCTGGTAGTGTAGCGAAGGTACGGTAATTTGCATGTTTCTCTTTTATTAGATAGGATTAGATAGGATTCTTGCCTCCCATCTCCAATGATCACCCATGAATGTGTTCCTATTATTTGTTTTTGCTCCTGATCACCACTCTTTCCTGCCTCTTTACATATCTACCACTACTATTACACGCTATATATTGTGTTCTAGATGGTATCTTTCACTTTTAAAAAATATTTTATTTTTTTACAGAGATGGAGAGGGATAGAGAACCAGAAACATCAATCAGCTGCCTCCTGCACACCCCCACTGGGGATGTGCGCACAACCAAGGTACATGTCCTTGAATGGAATCGAACCTGGGACCCTTCAGTCTACACGCCAATGCTCTATCCACTGAGCCAAACCAGTAAAGGCTCTTTCACTCTTTTGTTAGGCAGATGGAGAGACTGATTACCTCAATTCAATTAGAGATTGAGCAGGGTTGGGGTTGGGTTGCATTTTAAATAAGGCTCAGGCTAATTCTGTTTAGAGTTTGTTATTCCACCTGCCTCTTCTGAGGTTTTGAGAGCCTGGCAGATCTGTCTCCTCAGCCCGGGATGGTAGGGAGTTCAGTTCCTTCCTTTGGAAGATTTGAGCTCATTGAAACCTCAAGTCTTACATGTGCGGGGGGCTAGGGGAGGAGGCTGGGGGGAGGATTTTGGGGGGGAAGGAAAACATATGTACTACTATTAAATATAAGTTATATTGTAAATAAAAAAAAGAAACCTCAAGTCTTTTTCAGGGAACACTTCCCACTAAGCAGTACTTAGTCTTGTCAGCAGCGCTGGAGATCAGGTACTTGCCTCTCAGAGGAAAGAATTCAATACGAGATAGAAAAGGCAAAGTTTTATTCAAATGAGAGTACATCTGAGGGACTCTTGGATGGGCAACTCCACCTAGGTTCCAGTGCCCTGAATGGGCCTAGTTTATTCTTGCTCCTCCCCCTCGCTTCTTCTGTCTTAACCTTTTTTTTTATTTCTTCTTCTGTCTTAATCTTATTGTACCATTCATCCCTTAGTTGAGGGGCTGAAATTTGTTTGTTTGCAGGTGTTTTTGGAAGATTTGCCCTCTTGGTGCCCTTCCTGTTTTGGTCTAAATTTGATAGCTGTTTTTAGCTTTCCATCCCTCCTTCCCCATTCATTTAAATATGGTCTTTGATCAGTTTGTCCTGCCTCTGCCCTGCTCTTACCTATCTAAGTGCCTACTCTAACATTCTCCGCTCAAGAGTTTGACATCCAGTTTGTTGGGGGGATTATGGACGTAGACAATCATCTGGCTACTTCCGGCTGACAAAAGGACGAAGTTGGGATTGGGTTTCATTCTCTTGCTATCTGTCAGGGCAAAGGATAAGGTTCTTGGAACAGCTGGCCAGCTTGATCAGGATGTTGAGCTATTTCTGCGGGGGTGTTTGGAAAGGTTGAAAACCCCGATGAACCATTATCTGAGGTGTAATTGCTGTAATCTGGAAGAGACAAATTTTACAAGTAGGTTAAATGAACAGGGACCAAATAGTAGTATTCCTAGCAAGATAAGGAGGGGCATTATAAGAGGTTCAAGGAGAGACCATAACCAATTTTTCCAATTCTAAGCAAGTGAGGTTGCCAGACCTGGCAAAAGTTAGGCTTCTCTTAGGTTCTTTAACCAGGTTGCATGGTTTAGAATCTCATGTATCCTTGTTTCTACTTTAGCGGAGTTATTGATGTAGATGCAACATGTAGTATTTCGAATAGCACAGACTCCTTCTTCTGCAGCTGAAAGATAGTCCAGGGCAATACGATTGTCTAAGCCTATATTGGTTAATGAGTTGAGGGATTGTGGTAGTTCATGGAGGGCTCCCCCTGTTTCACTTGAGAGCTTTTCTAATTCAGCTGTGAGATTAAGAAGGATGAATTCATGTTCCATGTATCCTGCCCAGGGGACAAGGGAAGTAAAGGACTTTTTTTCCCAAGTTAAGGGGTTGTTGTCTACGAGTCCTCTCTTATGCTGGAAAGGCGTTGATGTTTCCTTGTAGATGGCCAGGCTAGGAGTTAAATATCCTAAGGTGCACATTCCATAAATGAGATAGGGATTTAGGCATGAAGTGGCCATGTATCCCACGGGGGTGGTGTGTACTGAACCAATGCCTGCTGTCCCATTCATGGAATATGCGCATATGTAAACCATTCCCTTAGGAGCACAGATTGTGTTGGAGGTGCTAGTTAAAACCATAGGAACAATGGTGCTACATGAGGAAATATTCGCTGGCCACAACATGGAATAATATAAGGCTCTAAGTTTGCATAGAGCAGTCTTAGTCTTGTTGCAGACAGGAAACTCTTTTCCCAGACGAGCAGGCTTATGTTTAGATGTTGCAGTATATAGGCAGATAGATGGAGAGGTAGTTATGTTAACCAGAGAGAAAAGGGTGGCATATGTACTTGGTTTGGAAATATATGGTAGCTCTGAGCGCCAGGTTTCATTACCGAATTTGTTCTCTGGCATAGCTAAATATTTTGTGGGGCCTGTAGCTTGTGGGTGTTTGTGACAGACCCAGCAATTAGTGATGTTCCCCGATGCTATAGCCTTGGTAATCCTAATTAGTGAGTTTCGGTCCCATGATTGTGGTTCTGGTTTTAGAATGGTGTTTATTGTGCCTACTCTTAAAGGGACTTGTGAAGCCAGGAATAGAAATAGAAGGAAATTCATTGTGTAAGACTGTAGAAAAGGTCTAAGCAAGCCTTGAAAGGAGTATCAGGTAGTGCACAAATAAGTAAGCAGCCAAGAAGAGTTTTAGAAAGGATTATTGATCCAATAAAGAGTAATTCTGAGAAGGGTTTTCACAGGGAGGAAGGAGGAATTGTTAAGTCAGCAGAGCGGTAGAAGAACAAACCAAAAGAATATTAAGAAGTTTGTAGCCGAGACCGGTTTGGCTCAGTGGATAGAGCGTCGGACTGCGGACTGAAGGGTCCCGGGTTTGATTCCGGCAAGGGCATGTACCTTGGCTGCGGGCACATCCCCAGTAGGGGGCGTGCAAGAGGCAGCTGATCAATGTCTCTCTCTCATCGATGTTTCTGACTTTCTATCCCTCTCTCTTCTGCTCTGTAAAAAATCAATAAAATATATTTAAAAAAAAAAGAAGTTTGTAAATAATAACAGGAATTGAGAAGTAAACTTATCTGGGGGTTGTCTTTTTCATGAAGAGGAACTAAGTTTTCAATTGGTTTGCATTCTCACATCTTGCTTGATTTCTCAGGCTCAGATGGGTTAGTAGAGTTGCAATAAGGCTTTACTCCTGTGTGACATATCCGACTAGAGATGACAGCAATGTTGATTCCTGTGGAAGTGGAGAACAGGACAGTGAAAGGCCCTATTCATAGGGGGTGTTAATTGAGATCTTGGAGTTCCTGCTTTCCAGGCTTTAATGTATACCTGTAATCCTGGCAGATATAAAGATGGGGAGCCCCCGGAGTTCTGTTCAGCCCCTGTAGTTCCTCTTTATCCAAAATATTGTATTGGTTGTTGAAATTTAGCTAGGGAGGTGACGTATGGTAGGCATTTGGTGGATTCGGGATCTGTTATAAGATAGAGCATAGAAATGGCTGTTCATGTAATGATCCAAAGGTGCTTAACTCGGAGCTCCAGTGACGCAATTGGTTAGTATGCGGTACTTATACAAAGGTGCTTAACTGTAATTGAGTTGTGGGGACAGTTTCAATTGGAGGAGGGCTATAGGTAGCAGATCTAAACATTTAAGGGCAGTTTCTTGGCAAAGTTTGCCAACGGTTTTCTTTATTATTTTATTTGGCCTTTCTACCTTTCTGGAGGACTATGGCCTCCAAGCAGAGTGAAGATGCTGTTTTGTTTTTTTGGGTTTTTTTCATATATACTTTATTGATTTTTTACAGAGAGGAGGAACATCAATGAGAGAGAAACATCGATCAGCTGCTTCCTGCACACCTCCTACTAGGGATATGCCTGCAACCAATGCCTTGACTGGAATCAAACCTGGGACACTTCAGTCCGCAGGCCGACCCTCTATCCACTGAGCCAAACCGGTTAGGACTGAAGATGTTATTTTATTCCTAAAGTTTTGCTAACTAATCATGTGATCTACAAAGTAAATCCAGGTTCATTATCACTTTGTAGAGATGGAGGGAGTCCAAATTGAGGAATTGTATTTTCTTCTTTTAAGAGTATTTCTGCTTCCTCTTGTGCTTTATCAGTCCTGGTGGGGTACATCTCAATCTACCCAGTGAAAATATTTATGAAGATTAGTAGGCATTTATAGTCTTGACATGGAGATAGGTAAAATCTATTTGCCAATCTTGCCCTAAATAGGTGCTCCTTCTCTGTATAAGTTGGACTAGTATAGGGGGAGAGTTAGATCATTGGGATTATTTTGGGCACATAATGCACAAGCCTAGCAGACCTGTCAAATAATTTTGTGTAAGCCCTTTCTGGCAAAAAGTCTTTTGCATATCAGGACCATATTCTCTCTCTTCGGGGGACAAGAGTCATGGAGGGCTGAGAGGACATGTACTCCTTCTGATTTGAACCATCCCATTTGTCCTTTGATGTACCTGTGTTGGAATGCCCATTCTAATTCTTTTTGAGTATATTTGGGGATTGACAATTCTGTAGGTAAGGATGAAATTAATGCTCCTAATAATATATCCTTAGAGATGGCGGCTGCTTTTGCAGCTTTATCAGCATATTTGTTTCCTTGAGTTATTTTGTCATGACCTTTTTGGTGTCCCTTGCAGTGTGTAACTGCTATTTCTTTAGGTAAATGATCTGCCTGTAGCTTTCTCACATGTATCTGAGTCTACAGAAGACTTCACTCTTTTTTCTACTTAGATCTTGAAAACATTTGGAGTTTATTTTTATTTATGGTATGAGATAGGGCAGTGGTCAGCAAACCACGGCTCACGAGCCACATGGGGCTCTTTGGCCCCTTGAGTGTAGCTCTTCCACAAAATACCATGTACCCTAATTAAGTTAATAACAATGTACCTACCAATACAGTTTTTAAAAACTTGGCTCTCAAAAGAAATTTCAATCGTTGTACTGTTGATATTTGGCTCTGCTAATGAGTTTTGCCGACCACTGAGATAGGGGAATGTAACTAGATTATTTTGCATGTATGACAGTTGGCTCTGGTCCTCCCTTCACCCATACCCCTTTCCTCTGCAGTTTCTCCAAGTAAGAAAGCTGAATGTATTCCCTCTCCCACCTTTGACTTTTGGGTTTGGCCATGGCACTTGTGGATGTTAGACATGTAATGCGGGCAAGGTGTATCTCTTTTTTTTTTTAACGTTTTTATTGATTTCAGAGAAAGGATGAGAGAGAAATATCCATCAGCTGCCTCCTGCATGCCCCCTACTGGGAGTATAGCCCACAACCTGGAAATGTGCCCTGACTGGGAATCGAACCAACAACTTCTAGTGCATGGGATGACATGCCACCAACTGAGCCACACCAGCCAGGCCAGGCTTACCTCTTGTATCTCTGCCATTGCCATAAAAATACAAGAAGAATGAGATGTGTGGTACAGAGTTATCGGAGGGCCTAGCCTATCAATATGCAGCCGAAACTGTTTTGGCTCAGTGGATGGAGCATCGGCCTGCAGACTGAAGGGACCTGGTTCGATTCTGGTCAAGGACATGTACCTTGGTTGCGGGCACATCTCCAGTGGGAGGTGTGCAGGAGGCAGCTGATCGATGTTTCTAACTTTCTACCCCTCTCCCTTCCTCTCTGTAAAAAATCAATAAAATACCTTTAAAAAAAAAAAAGAAAAAAAAAGAGCAATATGCAAATTGAGCATACCTCCGTTACACCCACAAACCATGTCCACCAGCCAATCAGGAATAAAATGCAAATAAACCCAACAAAGATGGCAGTTAATTTGCATACACAGATGCCAAGTCCCAGGAACATACTTAGGACCCAGGCCACTCCTAGCCTGTAGGCCGGCACTTAGGCTCTGAGTGGCAGGTGTCCCAGAACACCCCCAGCCACTGCGGGACTATGGGTGCAGCCACTTGCACGTGCTCTGACGCCAAGCAACGGTTTGGTTTCACGCCCCCAGCCCGGGGCCCACGACAAGGCTGGCTGATGGCCTCTGGAGCATGCAGAGACCTTGATGACCGCTGCTGTGTGCAGCCCAGGGGTCCCTGCATGACCCCCCAGCCCGGTGCCCACAATAGGGCTGACTGCTAGCCTCCAGAGACAGGGATGTTCCTGCCCCGCCCCCAGTCCCTTGGGCATGCTCTGATGCAAAGCTGTGGTTCTGGTCCATGCTCCCCAGCCTGGTGCCCATGATGGGGTGGGGGGAGGCTGGCTGTCAGTCTCTAGGGTGTGCAGAGACCCTGCTGGCCACCACCAGGTGGCAGGGACACCCTCCTAGCCCAGTGGATGCAACGCAGGGGCCACATGAGCTGCAGAGAGGAAACACCATTTTTTAATATACACATATTTTTATTGATTTTTTTAGAGAAGAGGGAGAGGAACAGACAGTTGGAAACATCGATGAGAGAGAAACATTGATCAGCTGCCTCCTGTACACTCCCTACAGGGGATGTGCCTCCAATCGAGGTACATGCCCTTAATAGGAATCAAACCTGCCACCCTTCAGTCTGCAGGCCCACGGTCTATCCACTGAGCCAAACCAGTTCCAGCATAAACACCTTTTCTGACAGCTCATTGGCTAAGCTCCTGTATGCCACCACTTGCAGTGTTCTTGGTAACTTAGGTTATGAAAATCCAAGAAGGTGATCTAGGTTTTTCCACCACACTCCTGGAGGAAAAAATGAAGGTCCACTGCTGGAGGGACTAAGAAATGTTATATTCTGCCCTAGCTGGTTTGGCTCAGTGGATAGAGCCTCAGCCTGCTGACCACAGGGTCTGGGTTCGATTCTGATGAAGGCCATGTACCTAGGTTACAGGCTCCTCCCTGGCCGGGGCCCAGGTCAGGGCTCATGCAGGAGGCAAACAATCAAAGTGTCCCTCTCACATTGATGTTTCTCTCTGTCTCTTCCTCTCTCTTCCATGCTCTCTAAAAATCAATGGAAACATATCCTCAGGTGATTATAAAAAAAAAAAAAAAAGTCATATCCTATGAAAGACACATCTTGAAAATGCCTGAAGACAGATGTCATTTTTTCACAGTGAAGGGACTAGAGTCCTTGTTGATGAAAACACCTCAGCGGCTGCAGTGGCTGGCACTGGCTACAGCAGCAGGGTAATGGGGCTGGCGCCTTCCCTCGATCAGCCTGGTCACCTCCCACAGAGGGTAGCCAGACTGATGGGGAGCGGGCCTCAGTAAGACATCTCCTGAGGGCTCCCAGTCTGTGAGAGGGGGCAGGCTGGGCGGAGGGAACCCTCCACCATGCCGAAGAAGCTAAGGATGAACCCCCTTCTGAAGGAGAAGCTGAAGAGAAGGAGGAGAAGAGGCTGAGGAAGAGGAAGGAAAGGAAGAGGAAGAAGATGCCAAGGAAGAATTTGAGGACACAAAGGAGGAAGGTGAAGGTGAAGGAGAAGATGCCCAAGAAGCTGCCCAAAAAGATGAAGGTGCTGGGGAGGAGCAAGCAACCAAGAAGAAAGATTGAGCCCCCCTTTCCTTAATTATTTCAGGAATAATCCTCCCAATAATCTACCTCATCACCAACCAAGCAGTTGAGTTCCTGATACTATATAAATTAAGAAGCCAATACATATAACATTCTTAGGTAACTCAGGTTGGACATTAAATGTTGTGCTGTGACTTTTCTCCTTATGCAGAATATCTGTTTGCTTGCAGAGTGGCTTTCTGGCTTGCTATCAGTCTGTGCATGAACCACGCTTAAGAGTTTAGCATCTATAACAATGTGGATAATTCAGATGTTTACAATAAAAATACATGAATGCACTAATTCACTAATGTCAAGGTTAAAATTCATGGAAAAAACAGTGCTTTGAACCTTTGGTGGTTAGAAATTAAAGACCTCAAATCATGTGCAATAAACAGTAAATGAAGTTACACTGAATGACAAAAAAAAAATACATTAGGGGCCAGGAAACATTCAAAGAACTGGGGAACCATTCCCAGATCAGGAAGGGAAGTCACAGGGTGTATATTATTGCTATGAATACAGTATTTCCTACTACTTACAACATATATAATGTATTAGATGCCTTCGTATCACATGAAGTATGTAATAAGAGTAATAGTGGTAGATATGTTATAGTTATGGCAGTATGTCATATCCTATTTATATTCATAAAAGTGTAATATGCTAATTAGGCCATGAGACCTTCCAGATGTCCTTCCGGACAAAGCCATGGTGGTGGAGCCGAGGCAGAGGCAGTTAGGGGTGATCAGGCCAGGAGGGGAGGGCAGTTGGGGGTGATCAGGCTGGTGGGGGGTGGGGAGTGCAGTTGGGGGAAAGCAGGCCAGCAGGCAGAGTGGTTAGGGGAGATCAAGCAGGCAGGCAGGTGAGCAGTTAGGAGCCAGTAGTCCTGCATTGTGAGGGGGTTGTCCAACTGCCAGTTAAGGCCCAATCCCACAGGGGTCCCAGATTAGAGAGGATGCAGGCCAGACTAAGGGATACCCCCTCTGGTGCACGAATTTCGTGCACCAGGCCACTAGTAGACTTATAACACGATATAGAACCAACCAGCTGAGCCCATTATAGGTCATCTGGCCCTCAAGTGTGTGAATAAGCCCAGGTGGGACTGCAATGCTCTAGCCAAACTGCCTTAGTATGAGTACCATATAAAGATGAAATAAGAAATATGTTTAAAGACACAGTTACTAAAACAACTAGAACCTATGAAAAATATTAAATTTAAAATAAAGTATTCAAACTTTTTACAAATTTTGGCATAGTCAAGTACACTAGATCTTAAACATGAGTATGCTTGCCAAAAATAGGTTAGTTACTCTTGAAAATTCAACCCACCCCAACACACCAGTATATTCTGTTTTGGTAGAGACTAAGACCAGGCATCCTTATTTTTCCTTAATAACTTTATAAAGTTGTTTTAAAAAAATTTGGATATTTGGTCAGAATAAAAATTGGAAAGATTCCTTAATTGTATATATAATCCCTTAAATTAAGTAAAGTTTTGGAATAGGAAATAATCTATCTTTTCCCGGTGGAATTATTACTAATGCAATACTTTGGGGGGTGGGGGGAGTACTTAGACACTGAAGTTATACCATTGTGTGTGTGTGTATATATTTTTTTCAGAGGAAGGAAAAGGGAGAGATAGGAACATCAATGATGAGGAAAAAATCATTGATTTGCTGTCTCCTGCAGGCCCCTTACTGGAAGATCAAGCCCACAACCCGGGCATGTGCCCCGACCCGAGTCACTGAACCGTGATATCCTGGTTCACAGGCTTATGCTCAACCACTGAGCCACGCCGGTCGGGCCACCACTACTTCTTAATCTTATAAATATTCCTTACCCCCAGTCAGGCATAAAATAAGTGTTTATTAAGCTCAAACATTCCTGTGTCTATTGGGCTTGTAGAAGAGAGTCGCTCTCGTGAAATCTAAAACGAACGGGAAAGCGGCGAATAAAGCAATTATGAATAATAATTTTAACTAGTAATAAGCACAACTATTTTCCTTCAAACCACGCCCTATTTTGTAACTCTTCAGACACTTTTCTACTCCAGGTGTGAGCCGTCAAATCTCAGCGTTCCCAAGAGAACTCTCAGGGTAAGATCCGGGGACTCATTCATTTTCTTCCCTACCCGTTTCCGGCCTTCTTCAGCTTTCCTTCCTCCACGACCTTGAAACCAGTAACCTGTGAAATGCAGACGAACACCAGGAACCAGCCTCTCTACGCTCTCTGCACTGGGGTCCCCAGTTCTCGCAGCGCTCCACGCCTCCAGCGGTCAAACCTTCCCGCCGCCGCCCGCGAACTCACCGGAAGTTCTTGCCCGGAAGCCCCTGGAGCCCGCGCCTCGTCCATTTAGTTCCCCGAGACGCGTAGCCGAGAGGCTCCTGCAGTGCATTCTGGGAAAGCGGCTGGGCTCTCAGCTTTGTTTCCGGCGGAGGAGCGGCGGCTGGTTTCCCGACAGCCGGCAGAGGCACCGCGTTCCCCAGGTTGCCCGCTGCCCGCGGAGGCGCTCGTGCTTCCTCGCTCGGGTTCTGGCTCGCGCGGGGGTCCTCCCGCCGCCTGCCCAGCCGCCAGCATGTCTGGGGTGCGCGCTGTGCGGATCAGCATCGAGTCGGCCTGCGAGAAGCAGGTCCAGGAGGTGGGCCTGGATGGCACGGAGACGTACCTGCAGCCGCTGTCCATGTCCCAGAACCTGGCGCGTCTGGCGCAGCGGATCGACTTCAGCCAGGGCTCGGGCTCCGAAGAGGAGGAGGCTGGGGGCGCCGAGGGCGATACGCAGGACTGGCCGGGCGCCGGGTCCAGCGCGGACCAGGACGACGAGGAAGGTAAGGCCCGGGTGTGCCCCTCGCGTCCGCCGGTCTGTCTGGGAATCCTGGTACCCGCCCGGGAAACGCCACCCTGTCTCTTCTGTGCTAGGTGAGATGCCGTGTGTCTTTTTGAAAGTAAGAGGTTTGTATGAAAGTAACGGCCGCGTAGGACGGTAACTGTGCTCTTTTTTGTTTTGTTTTCGTTAATCCTCACCCGAGGATATTTTATCCATTGATTTTAGACAGTGGAAAGGAGGGGGAGAGACACAGAGAGAAACATCGATGTGGGAGAGAGACCCATCAATTGGTTGCCTCCCGCAGGGGCCCCAGGATTGAGCCTGCAACAGAGGTACCTGCCCTTGACTCGAATCTCACCCGCGACCCTTCAGTCCACAGGCGGATGCTCTAACCACTGAGAAAACCAGCCGGGGCTCCTTTTTTTCTTTTTGAAATAGATGGACAAGTTAGGGTTTTGTTTTACTCTCAGTACTCCGCATCGTTCTGCAAGTTTCCTTGAGTTGGAGCGTTTGAGACATGTTCCTGGTGCAGTGTTGACGTTTTTAATGGAGCTTTTGTCACTGGGCGCACTATGGTTAAGAGCTCTGGAGTTCTCGGCTTTACCGTTTTTGAGCTGTGTGAGCTTGAGCGAGTTTCTTTGTTTCTCTGTGCAGTGTGAATGTTGATGGTAACACCTGTATTGGTTGAGTCTGAGATAAAGGTTTAAGAGGTAGACAGCGACCAAGTCTAGTCGGCCAGGATAAGCATTTGGCTTTTGAAGGATTTTAAGTAGACAGATGATTTTGTTTAAAAAGATTACTCAGGATGCTATGTAGTAAATGGAAAACAAAGCTGGAAGGAGGGAGACTATAGTTAAAGAATTGTAGAAAAAAATATGAATGGTTTTGGGGTTCTCATTCTTATCAAAGATAAAAAATATTCACAATTCTTGTTATAGTTGTAGGCAACAGGAGTAGCCATAAACAAAGTGAAAAGATAAGTGATGGACTGGGGAAAATATTGGCCCACAGTGGTTAATATTCCTCATATTCAGAGTCCCTTCAACCTGCAAAGAAACAGGTCACTGGAAAAATAAGCCAAAGATATAAACAGTCAGCTCACAGAGGAATGACCTCAGATCTCTAGTAGGGAGAGACAAGTTAAAACATATTAAGATACTATTTTCATGCATAAGATTAGCAGAAATTTAAAAGATTGTTAATATCCAGGATTTGGAATGTGAATTGATAGAACCTTTTTGGGAAACAATTTGGCAATTCTGTATATATCAGAATTAAAAAAAAATAATTCTTTAAAAATTTTTTAATGTATTTTTATTGTTGATAGTATTACAGATATCTCCCATTTACTCCCCTATCTCCCCTCCTTCCAGCCACTACTCATTCCCCCTCTCCCAATCCCCCTGGTCTTCACCACCCTATTGCCTGTGTCCATTGGTTATACATATAAGTATATAAGTTCTTTGGTTTATCTCTTCTCATCCTCCCAATCCCACATCCAGGTATGTCAGTATATTCCGTGCCTCCCTACTTTGGGTCCTACTTTGTTGGTCAGTTCATTTTGTTCATTAGATTCCACAAATAAGTGAGTTCATGTGATATTTGTCTTTCTCAGTTTGGTTTATTTCACTTAGCATAATATTTTCCAGGTCCATCCATGCAGTCCCAAAGGGTAAGAGATCCCTCTTTTTTACAGCTGCATAGTATTCCATAGTGTAAATGTCCCACAGCTTTTTTATCTTTTCATCTACTGGTGGGCACTTGGGCTGTTTCCAGATTTTAGCTATAGTAAATAATGCTGCTATGAACATAGGGATGCATATATTCTTCCTGATTGGTGTTTTGGGGTTTTTAGGATATATTTCGAGAAGTTCAATTTTTAATTTTTTGAGGAAATTATATATTGTTTTCTGTAACCAGTCTGCATTCCCACCAATATTGAACTAGTGCTCCCTTTTCTGCCCATCCTCACCAGCACTTGTTTGTTGATTTTTTGATGATAGCCATTCTGACAGGTGTGAGGTGATAGCTCATTGTGGGTTTTTGTTTGTTTGTTTTATTAATCCTCACCTGAGGATATATTTTCCATTGATTTTTAGAGCAAGTGAAAGAGAGGGGAGGAGATAGAGAGAAACATCAATGTAAGAGAGACACACCAATTGGTCGCTTCCCACACATGCCCCGATCAGGGCCAGGGTCAAACCCACAACTGAGATATGTGCCATTAATCTGGAATCAAACCCGGGACCCTTCAGTCCACACGCCGATGCTCTATCCATTGAGCCAAACCATCCAGGACTCTCATTGTGGTTTTAGTTTACATTTCTCTGATGATTGTGTATGTCAGAATTTTTAAATGTGCATCTCTTGACCCATTAATATTTCAGCTAAAATTTAACCTACAGAAAACAGTACATGTACACAAATGTGTATTCAAGATGTTTACCACTATTAGCATTGTTGGATCTAATCTACCTATCCATTAAATAGGAATGGTTAAACTTACTGTATAGCCATACTTTAGAGTACCATCTTATTTAATAAAGATGGTGGTGCCCACAGCTAGTAAGGAGGAATATGCTAATTGACGGTCCCATCCTCAAAGATGGCGGCGCCAACAAGGAGAGAATATGCTAATTGACCGCCTCACTCTCAAAGATAGTGCCACCCACAACCAATAGAGGGGAATATGCTAATTGACTGCCACACCCTCAAAGATGGCAGCACCCATAGCTACAAGATGGCAGCGCTCGGTCCCCTCAGCCCCGCCGGGGCGGCAGGTGCTCCACGCCTGCCTCCAGAGTCCCCCAGCCCCTCTGCCCTCCAGCCACCCAGGGCTGGCCCGAAGCACAGGAAAGCCTCAGATGGCAAGCTGCCCAGCCGACACCCAAGGTGCAGGCAAGCCTCAGATGTTGGCTGCCCAGTTGCCCAGGGCCACCTGAGGCTTAGATAACCGGGCGAGCCAAGGCTTGTGCTGCCGGCAGTGGCAGCAGCAAAGGTGTGATGGGGCATCGCCTTCCTCTGATCGCCAGGTCACCTTCCATCCCTGAGGGTTCCTGGACTGTGAGGGGGGCAGGCCGGGCTGAGGGCCCCCTCCTCCATTGCGTGAATTTTCATATACTCTAATACTGTGATAAAAGAATGAAGTAAATCTATATGTCCTGATATGGAAGTGTCTAAAACAAATAAATAGGCACAGGGTGGGGGAAGCAAGTAATAGAAATATAGGAGTATCTGTATATCTATATCTATATCTATCTATCCATCTATTTATCTATCTATCTACAAAGGCTAATATGCTAAGTGTCCAACCGGTCATTGTGACGCACACTGACCACCAGGGGCAGATGCTCAATGCAAGAGCTGCCGAGCTGCAGTGACTTGGCAGCAATGGTTCTCGGGTGACGCACCCCAAAACCAGAGAGGTGGGAGCCTGAGATTCCTTGCAGGGCTGCATGATTCTACCTTTCACCTTGGGTTATGTTGTTGCTGGAGCAGTGTTGGCTCGAATCTGGTTTACTGCACACTTACATTTGCTTTCCACACCCTGTACAACAGCAACTTTGCAGAGTGCCCTTTCGCACTCCGGGACCCTCTGGGGGATGTTGAGAGCCGATTTCGGCCTGATCCCCGCCAGCCAGGTCGAGGCACCACACCAGCTGGAGGGACCCCTCTCACTCCTCAGACACTGGGAGGGACCACAGGAGGTTGGCTCCAGGGTGTGTCAGGCCCATCTTACCCAGTCCCACCCCACCAGCCACCTTCTAATTAATTTACTTTCAATGTGCACGAATCCATGCACCAGGTCACTAGTATGTATATGAATACACAGAAAAACGTGAACCGGTATATCCCAACTGCTAATAATGATTAACTTTCAGGGAGGGAGAAAATTAGTGCTGGGAATAAAGGAAAACTTTCACTTTTTACACTGCAACTGTCTATTGTTTGAACTGTATACAATAAGAATGTGTTCATGAAGTTTAATTTTAAAAATGATTTAAGAAGTTGGAAGATATGCTAATAGTGCATAATATCTGAATGCTACTCTTATAGGCCATTTTTATTTTTGTCCTTCCCTATATTCTGGAAATTCTCTATAATTATTTATTAACATTTTAAAAGCTGGGGGGGGGGGAATGTTATTTAAAAGGCCTGTATAAATTAAAAAATATATTTGAATGCTTATCTATCATGTTGTAATGTTAGATTTAACCTATGGATATTATCATTTTGTTTTGCCATTGTAGGAATACTAACTTAAATGTTCAAGATTCAAGAAAGGATAGAGGGCATAGGACAAAAGAGGATACAATTTTGAAATAAAATTTATTATTTCTTCTTTTAGTTCTTTAAAACCTCTGAATGGGCTTCCTAACTTTTACTCATTACTAGAGGCCCAATGCATGAAATTTGTACATGGGGGTGGGGGGTTGTCCCCTCAGCCCAGCCTGCACCCTCTCCAATCTGAGACCCCTCGAGAGATCAGGCCTAAACAGGCAGGCAGACATCCCTCTCACAATCCAGGACTGTTGACTCCCAACTGCTCGCCTTCCTGATTGCCCCTAATTGCTTCTGCCTGCCAGCCTGATCACCCCCTAACCACTCCCTGCCAGCCTGATTGATGCCTAACTGCTACCCTGCCAGCCTATTTGCCTCTAACTGCCCTCTCTCTCCTGCAGTCCTGGATCTCCCCTAACTGCCCTTCCCTGCAAGCCTGGTCACCCCCAACTTCCCTCTTTCGCCAGCCTGGTCACTCCTAACTGCCCTCCCCTGAAAATTGATTGCCCCCAACAGCCCTCTCTTGCAGACCTGATCCCTCCCAACTTCCCTCCACTGCTGGCCATCTTGTGGCAGCTGTCTTGTGTCCACATGGGGGCAGGATCTTTGACCACATGGGGGCAGCCCTCTTGTGTGTTGAAGCTTAACCAAGCTGCATATTACTCTTTTATTAGATAGGATGGAGGCCTGGTACATAGGTCGGGGCCAGCTGGTTTGCCCTGAAGGGTGTCTGAGATCAGGGTGGGGTTTCCCTTGGGACATGGGGCGGCCTGGGCAAGGGGCCTATGGTGGTTTGCAGGCCAGCCATGCCCCCCAGCGACCTAAGCAGAGGCCCTGGTATTTGGGATTTATTTATCTTCTACAATTGAAACTTTGTAGCCTGGAGCAGAGCCAAGCCTCCTGCTAGCTCTGTGGCGGCAGCCATTTCTGTTGGGATTTATTTATCTTCTATAATTGAAACTTTGTAGCGGAGGCCAAAATAGGCCAGGGCTGCAGAAGCTTGGTTTCCTCCATCGCTGGTGGCAACCCTAGCCTCCTGCTCTCTCCAGCTCCGTGGCTGCTGCCATTTTTTGTTGGGATTCATTTATTTATTTTTTGTAGTTGAAACTTTGTAGCCTTGAGTGGAAGCCTGGGCCCACCAGGGTGTGTGGAAAGCTTGCCTTCCTCCATTGCTGGGGAAACTCAAGCCTCCCTCCTGCTCTCTATAGGCGGCAGTCGTCTTGGTTGGGGTTAATTTGCATACCTGTTCCTGATTGGGTTGTGGGTGTGGTGGAATTATGGTTAATTTGCATAGCACTCTTTGATTAGATCGGATAACTAATATTCATTTCTTTTTTTCTTCTTTTTAGGGTTGGTAAAATTTCAACCTTCCCTTTGGCCTTGGGACTCAGTGAGGAACAATTTGAGAAGTGCCCTGACAGAGATGTGTGTTCTCTATGATGTTCTCAGTATTGTCAGGGATAAAAAATTTATGACTCTTGATCCAGTTTCTCAGGATGGACTTCCTCCAAAACAGGTAGTTGTGGACTTTAGCTGGACAATGGTACCATTTTGTTAAATCTCAGGATCACTTTTTAGGCTGTGTGCCTACTGTTCCCTTTTCCTTTCATGCAAAATTAAGTCAGGGTGAAGATTTAAAGACTAACTGGCTCAAAACAAAGTTATAAAACTGTTTCCTTTATACTAATATATTATTTTATTCATATTCCTGTGACTTTTGTAAGAGTTAAGTCTTATTAACAATATAATTCTTTAAAATTTCCCAACTCTTAACAAAGTCTTAGAGCCTGCCATCCTTAGTCTACAGTATATTATACAGAAATGTTATGACACAATGACTTTGGGATCAGATAGACCTGGGTTCAAATCCTGCCTCTGCCCTCAATAGCCTTGTAACCCTGAGTAAGTTATTTCCTCAGCTTTTCCTTCTAATCCCTCCCCTCCTTTTTAGGGCCTGGTTACAAAAATTAGAAAAGCCAAAGTATGGAGGATTTTGAAAGCAAGGTAAAATTACTGACATCTGATGAGTGTATTCAAGGTTTGAACATTAGCAGATGAAAGGGATGTGGAAAAAGGGTGAATTCTGAATGAAGAGTCTGAAATTGGGGAAGTAAGCTGAGAAAGTTTTTAAGGAAAACAAGCATCAAGATCGTGACCAAGTTAGTGGTGTGGAGAGGAAATAATGGTTATAAGAATCTATTTGTAAATAAAATTAAGTGAATTATTTAATTACATGGAAATAGTTTCAGAATCTAGAAACATTGCTTTGGAAGACTTCTTAGAGATCATTAAATCTGCTTCCTTCATCTTACAGAGAGAAAACTAAGCCTAGAGAGATCAGTGATGTGTTCAGATTGCAGTAAAGCCAGTGGTTAGAGAGCCAAGCTGAGACCTCCAGCACCTCATTCAGAGCCCACTGCCTTTTCCACCTTAGTGCTTCTCCCAGAAAGGAGTTGCAGGACTTTCTTAAGCTTTTTAGGAACTTAGAATTAGGTCCTCTAACATGATCAAAGGATCATTGTGACATTGCTGTGAAACTTGATGATTTTGACTGTTACATAGCCAGAAAACTTTCTTTTTGAAAGTATGTGTGGTTAATGTGCTACATACACAAATTGGTGGTGACTGGATACTTATGTATGTGTCTACGGCACTGGTTCAGCCATTATAGATTTTGATTTCTCATCAGTTTCCCAGAAATTAGCATTCAGTGAAATACATTTAATATTAATGCTGCTTGGTTTCAATATTCATTTGAAAGGCACTTAGGTAGCTTACTGTAATACAAGATAATTTTAACAGCTGTAGTCAGTGGAGTTATTGATTTATTCATTAAATAAAATATAACAAGCCAGGCATTGTTTTAGGGCCTGTGGATATAGTAGTTTCTGCCATCATATAGGTTACAATTCAAGTAGGGATTATAGACCTTAATTAGAAGTTTAGTAAGTGCCACCAAAGAGTATACAGGTGAGTGAGGAGTGTCAAGACACAGGAAAGGAATGGCAGTACACAAGAGGGAGGGAGCGTAACCGAGGCTGGGCAGAGTGATGCCTGGGTCAGTTCTGAGGAGTAGCCCACTGTGCTGTTTTTGGTTTGACATAAGTCTTTATTTGAGTCGACCAAAGAAATGGGTCAAAGTTATTATTTTTAAAAAATAAATGTTATGTGTATTTTCCCCCTCTTTGATTTAATTTAGAAATCTCTTTAGTAGGTATGTTGTTCCTGGGAAAATGTGTAATTTTCAAATCACTTAAAAATAATACAGAACTACACTTTTGGATTGTTTTTGGTAGAATCCTCAGACGTTACAGTTGATATCTAAAAAGAAGTCACTTGCTGGAGCAGCACAAATCCTATTGAAGGGCGCAGAAAGACTGACTAAATCAGTTACTGAAAATCAAGAAAATAAGCTACAAAGAGACTTCAACTCTGAGCTTCTGAGATTAAGGCAACACTGGAAACTTAGAAAAGTTGGAGATAAAATTCTTGGAGATCTAAGCTACAGAAGTGCAGGTATAGATTACTATTAAAAACTGTGCTTTTAAACTGAAGTTTATAAAAATAATATACAAAATTGATTGTAATGTTACATATTGTTCTATAACATATTGTTTCTCAGTTACATGTCACATATTAAAGTTTTAATTTCTGTAAATTTAGCCTAAAGAAGCTAAATTACATTTACAGCCTTAGATAAATATATATAAACTAGAGGCCCAGTGCACAAGATTCGTGCACTCAGAGAGTCCCTCAGTCTGTGCCCTCTTGCAGTCCAGGAGTCCTTGGGAGATGCCCAACTGATGGGGCTAAGCAGGCAGTCGGACATCCTTAGCACTGCCACAGAGGTGAGAGAGGCTCCTGCTGCCACTGCTGTGCTCACCAGCTATGAGCTGGGCTTCTGGCTGAGCGGCGCTCCCCCTGTGGGAGCACACTGACCACCAGGGAGCAGCTCCTGCATTGAACATCTGCCCCCTGGTGGTCAGTGCATGTCATAGCTACCTGTCATCCTGCTGTTCGGTCCATTTGCATATTACCCTTTTATTATATAGGAGGATAGTTTATAGATCCATTGTGAAAACCTTTGGATACATTTAATAGAAAGTTCAAAGATAGGATTTATGTGCTAACATAATCTAAATCATAACATTTATATCAGAAATAAGAAGGTAGGACTGGATTCGTAATCAGAGGCTCACCTGTAACCCCCTTAAAAACTGGGAATAAAAGGAGAAAAGAAACATTTCTATTGTTTTGGTGTTTGTTTGTTTCCTCCCTTCAGTCTGCTAAGCTGTTTTCACATCCTGGGTGAAGAGAGGATGGTGAAAACACCTTGTCTACCTTTTTCCCATTCAACCAGGGCTGTAAGGAATATATGTTGTTGGCATATACTAAAGTTTGATGATCTTGAATTCACATGTTTTGGTGTACGATCTTTGTGGTTGGACTATAAAAGCAGGTTTCTCAAGGTATTTATGGAAGTGTCTTTAAGCTGCTGAATTGCATTCAGAGGAACTACACAGTAAAAGTTGATAAGACTCACAGCTCAATGGAGTAAAGGTTTTGAATGCCAAGGGATAAAGCAAGGAGCCTTGGCTGTGATTGTTGAGCTAATAATAGTAGAGATCAATATATTTTTTAATTTGTTGTTTTGAGTGAGGAAGGGAGAGAGACACAGAGAGAGACATCAATATGTTGTTTTCACTTATTTATGCCTTCATTGGTTGATTCTTGTATGTGCCCTGACAGGTGATCGAACCCTCAACCTTGATACTCTAAACAACTGAGCTACTTGGCCAGGGCTAGTAGATCAGTATTTTAAAAGAATTAATTTGACAGAGCAAGTCAGCATTATTCTAAAATTAAAGAAAGGTAGATTGAGGTGCATAAGTCAAACATTGGAGGAGCTGTGGGCCTCAACATTGCTGAGAATTGGGAAACTTTGAATTCTGAAGGCAAAATCCCATTACAAAGATGAATTCAAGATGATAAAAACATTTTTACATTTTATTAGGCGGTCTGTAGAAGCTGTACTTTCTGTGAGCGTTGTAATTTCTTTCCAACAAATAATTATGTGCAAGTACTTTACCCAATTTCTCTTTGTGGGTTAGTCATCCATGATTATAAAAGGATTTCATTACATTTGTTTCTAATTGCAAGAAGATGTTGACCATCTTCCCTTGTTATAAAACAGCAATTACTGATAATCAACCACTCTTGACATAATTCAACAGTCAAAACACTTACCGAAACTTTTGCACTGAACAAAAACATCTCATAAAAAAATTAGGGACTGATTAAAAAATGGGTAATGTATGCACTGTCCTTTTGTCCTTGCTGGATTTAAAACACTTCAGTTGCAATCTCATTCTAGAGGCTGAGCTCCAAAAGTATTTAATCTCCAAGGAGTACATTCATTTTGCCCAGCCGTCGTGCCTCAGTGGTTAAGCATCGGTCTATGAACTAGGAGGTCACAGTTTGATTCCCGTTAGGGCACATGCCCAGATTGCGGGCATGATTCCTGGTAGGGAGCATGCAGGAAGCAGCTGATCAATGATTCTCTCTCATCATTGATGTATAAATCTCTCTCTCTCTTCCTCTCTGAAGTCGATTACATATATATATATATATATATGTATTATACATATATATATATATGTATGTGTGTGTGTGTGTGTGTGCATATATATATATAGTAAGGGTTAGAACCAGAATTTTAGGTGAATATTTTTAGTCTATGTCTATGTCTATGCATGGAGTCCTTCCATTTCAGGTTTTTTGGTGGACTCCAGGTTAAGAACGCCACTTCTAAAGGTAGAGTTCTGGAGTGAATACAGTGTGTTTTTGTTTTTGTTTTTAAATGTATTTTATTGATTTTTTACAGAGTGGAAGGGAGAGGGATAAAGAGCTAGAAACATCGATGAGAGAGAAACATCGATCAGCTGCCTCCTACACACCCCGTACTGGGATGAAACCGATTAGAGCTGAATACAGTGTTTTTATTTTATGTTAGAGTCATCTATGTTGATATGGTGTGTTTTTAATGTACTTTCTTTTTTTGTATGCATGCATATAAGCATAACCAATGGACACAGACACCAGGGGGGTGAAGGCATGAGTGGGGGTGGAGGATGGAGTGAGGGCCATAGGGGGATAAGGATACATATGTAACACCTTAATCAATAAAGAAAGAAGATATATACTTTGTGTATACACACACACACACACACACACACACACACACACACACACACATTAAAAAGAAGTATGCCGAAACCGGTTTGGCTCAGTGGATAGAGCCTCAGCCTGCAGACTGAAGGGTCCTAGGTTCAATTCCGGTCAAGGGCATGTACTTTGGTTGCGGGCACATCCCCAGCAGGGGGCGTGCAAGAGGCAGCTGATCTATGTTTCTCTCTCATCAATGTGTCTAGCTTTCTGTCCCTCTCCCTTCATCTCTGTAAAAAAAAGAAGTATATTTATTTTATCAAAACTCCATTGGAATAAAACAGTTTGGATGGCACAGGGAGTGTTATTTTTTTAAGGTAAATAAAACTTTTCTTATGCTTCCTTTCTTCCCTTTGCTCACCACCCTTTTTTCCCCCTGAACACATGTTTTGGTAGGAACTTAATGTACTAGTATGATTCAATGATGTGGATGTGAAATATTACTTCATACTTAATAATGTATGTTAAATGTGTTCATTACTTTTTATTCTCCTATTTTGAATACCTTACTAGGATCTCTCTTTCCCCATCATGGTACATTTGAAGTAATAAAGAATACAGATATTGATCTGGATAAGAAGATACCTGAAGATTACTGTCCCCTAGATGTTCAAATTCCTAGTGATTTAGAGGGATCTGCATATATCAAGGTATTTTTCAGAGTATTTTCCAAGTAATTTCTTATTAATAGCCCGGAGACTAATGTGCTAACATTTATGTATGTGTTTTTATTGTCATATAGGTTTCCATTCAAAAACAGGCTTCAGACATAGGTGACCTGGGCACGGTTAACCTCTTCAAACGGCCTTTGCCCAAACCCAAACCTGGTATAGTTATGTTCTGTCCTCTACTTTTAGTCTTAACTGAGCTTAAACATACAAATAAACTAAAGCTAAATATAGATAGGAAAAATAGGAGTAATAACAAGTAGAAATGTACTATTTATAATTTGTTAATTAACCATTAGTAAAGAGCTGTGTAATCTTTTTTTAAAATTGAACTTATTTACCAGTTTTCTTTGTGTAAAAGAAGTAATTTCTATATTTTGGAAAGTATATTTCTGAACTTCTGTTGTATGTATTCAGATCACCACTTAAGCTAGTTAATGCATAATATACTTAGATAATTTATATGTATATGTCTTCTGTCTTTCAGGTTCTCCACACTGGCAGACAAAATTAGAAGCAGCACAAAATGTTCTCTTGTGTAAAGAAATTTTTGCACAGCTCTCTCGGGAAGCTGTTCAAATTAAATCACAGATCCCACACATTGTGGTGAAAAACCAGATCATCTCTCAGCCCTTTCCAAGTATGAGCAACCAACTCTTTGAAGATTTTAAATAGGACTCTGTGGTTTGGGGAACAGGATAAAGAGTTGTCAAAGGAACAGTGAGAGCAAAGAGATGGTGTGCTATTCGTAACGGCAGCTGGAAAAGCATGCAGCACAAGCCACACTACTGATTCTGTGGCCTAAATAGTGGAACTCCGGATTTTAAACAGCCTGTGTTTAAAGTTTGCACTAGCAGGACCATTATTCATCCACAGTTGCTGTGAGCTGTCTCTGCTAATGCCATATGTGGAAGACTTTGCAGGGATCCTACCTTATTGCCTTATTGTCTATCTGAGATGTCACTTAGAAAATGCTTAATTTTCTAATTTTGTGGAAATTAGATTTTAATTATATGTTTAAAAGGCAGTTAGATTTCCTCTGGAGATCAGTTTGTAGTTAGCTGGGCACTTGTTTTTTACATTAATTCTGAGGAGTATCTTCTAGATCTTGTCAAGGGAATGGGTTTTAGGAATGAAAATCTTCATCCTGGTTCCCTTGGAAGCAAGGGATAGTATCTCTCGCCTAATTAGTAAGACCAGATACCAACTCTTTTGGGGTTTTTTTGTTTGTTTTTATCTAAAGGGAAGAAGAAACATTAATATATAGCTTCTGTTCACCTGTCTTTAGCCACAGCTCAAGGTCAACAGAATTTGAATTGTTAAAATACATGGCAGTTTACTACATTCATGAATAATCATTTTAAAGCTTCTTTATGTGGTTCAGATCCATTGCTTTCATGTTTCCAAATGTGAGCTCTTCTTTGAGCATTGTGTAGTATCCCTAATGTGAGTATTTGAGAATGGGCTGTGATTACATTTTATAAAGACAGGTTGTGCCTTTTCATAGTTTAGATTATTTATATCTGCTCTACTTCTTTTTATAAATAGGCTTGCAGTTATCAATTTCTTTGTGCCATTCCTCAAATGACAAGAAATCTCAAAAAGTTCCTACAGAGAAGCAAAGTCCGGAGGACCACCTTTATGTCCTAGAGCATAATTTGCATCTACTGATTAGAGAGGTAATGAAATAAATACTTTTGCTTGCATTGCAGTGAGCATGTCCAGGGCAGTGACTATGCACAAGCTCCCCGTTGCCAAGTCCTCATTAATCACATAACAGTGATATTCACTGTTCGTGATGAGAAAGATTTTTGCTGTATGCTTGGGGAATACAAAGATGATCAGAGTGCAGTCTCTGTTCCCTAGCATAGCTGCTACTGTTAGAAGGATACCACATGTTTTATAGGGAGGTGTAAGAAACGCATGTTACAGGGTGCAGAGGGAA
Organism: Antrozous pallidus; assembly: GCA_027563665.1. Classification (NCBI taxonomy): domain Eukaryota; kingdom Metazoa; phylum Chordata; class Mammalia; order Chiroptera; family Vespertilionidae; genus Antrozous; species Antrozous pallidus. The sequence continues at coordinate 63,073,889 of CM050520.1, forward strand.
GAGTGATTCTGATTGGATGATCAGGAGACATGACTTGCCAGAGCCTGTGAACAAGATAGCCCTGCTGTCTCGGCACATATACCACTTACAGGCCATCTAAAATGTGCTGGTTCGCAGTGTAGGCCGGTTTCAAAAGAACCCCTAAGACACTTTTAACAGAAATATACATGCCAGTCTCCCCTGCCTCATTCCTATGCCTGGTTCAGTTGTTTGTGGTGATGCAAGAATCAGCCTTTTTCCAAGGTCCCCAGGTGGTTCTGTAGGAGGCAGGATTGGGAGCCTCTAATTGAAGGTATAGTGGACTAACTAGTACTGATCACCTGTGTTCTATTGTGAGACCTACTGAAGAATACTTGGTCTTATCCTTTAAAACTTCTAAAAACAAACAAACAAAAAAACCCAGCTTGAAAAGGACCCTTCTCTTTACAGATATGCATGACACATGGCCTCGGTGTTAGCATTTATCTGTGTGCCAGGCCTGTGAACCACTGTATGTGGTTCAGATCCATTGCTTTCATGTTTCCAAATGTGAGCTCTTCCTTGACTGAGCACTGTGTAGTAACTAATATGTGGGTATTGATAATCTATAACAACTGTTGTTGTTACAGTTTCATAAACAGACTTTGAGTTCCGTCATGATGCCTCATCCAGCAAGTGCACCTTTTGGCCACAAGAGAATGAGACTTTCCGGTCCTCAAGCTTTTGATAAAAATGAAATCAATTCATTGCAGTCCAGTGAAGGGCTTCTGGAAAAAATAATTAAACAAGCAAAGCATATTTTTCTGAGGAGTAGGTAAGGATGAGCGAAGTTTTTGCTGTGTGTGTGTGTGTGTGTGTGTGTGTGTGTGTGTGTGGTGAAACCACAGCCTTTTTTCCTTTATTATTTATCTCACATGTGTTATTTTGGACATGCTTTAACTTTTCTTCTCAGGGAAAGGAAGGTGGCTGCTTTGTGAGAGTTTATGATCATAAATGGTCCTGTCAGGTTTGGGTAGACTCAGATCCATGGCCATGTAACTTAGTGTATTTTTTTTAACATGCTGGGGTGTGGGCTCTATCCCTTTGACCCACAGTAGGGGGCATGCAAGCGGGCAGCCAATTGATGTTTTTTTCCTTCCCTTCCTCTCTATCTAAAATCAATAAAAACATATTTTTTAAAAAGGTATAAAGGGAAGATTACTGGCTCTGGAGTTAGACTCCAGGTTTTGTACCCTGGCTCACAGCTCTGTAACCTTGTAGCAAATTACTTAACATTGCTACACTGCTCTTTTTTCTTCTGAAAAATGGAACTAATAATAGTACCTAGTCACAAGGTTGTTAGTAAGATTAAGTTATATAATTCATGAAAACACTTTTACTATTTGGTACATAATTAGCACTTGAAGATTCCTAGTTCTTACTCATTCCTGTTTTATATTTCCTGGAGTATAAGGTTTTAATTGTGCAAAATGTTTTTCTAGCTTCTCATGCAAATAAATTACAGTTCCATTACAGCGTGGGTATGTCCCAAGTCATTTATTAGCAGGGGTCAAGTATTGATATTTATTAATGATTATATTCTTTTTAGAGCTGAGATTAGTACCCAAGAAGTCTCCTTCTCACTGTATTCCGGTAAGATTTCCTGGGTGGGAGAAAGCAAGTAGAGTTAAAAGGAATGAGCCTGAGCACGAGAGGGCTACAACGAGAGGCTGAGAAGCAGCACTTCAGAGGGATGTGAAAGAGGGCTTCATGACAGCCAGCCTTGCTTTAAAGTCTGCTTTTCAGACAGTGGTATTTTTAAAATGTCATCTGGTGTTCAAATCTCCACAAATTGATAAGTGATTTATAATTTTATTGTTTTATTTGGTAGCTTTTACAAAATTTTTACTTCTTTTCTTTAAAGGACTGCTGCAACCATTGACAGCTTAGCAAGTCGTATTGAGGACCCTCAGATACAGGCTCACTGGTCAAATATTAATGATGTTTATGAATCTAGTGTGAAAGTGTTAATCACATCTCAAGGTTATGAACAAATATGCAAGTACGTGTCAAAAATAAGTTACTCATTTAGAAGAAATACGGCAAACTTTAATAAAAGTTATAATTTTATGTAGACAATTGCCAAAATGTTTTATTCCTAAATATTTACTGTAAATTAAAATGTAGTACTATGAAATGTGGAAATGTATAGTGCTACTTTTTCTGCATTTGTTCTTCTGCATCAGTGATCGGCAAACATGTGGCTCGTGAGCTGCGGTTTGCCACTCTGCTGACTTAATGAGTTTGCCCACTACTGTTCTAGATTATTTGACTTGAGGAATTTGGGGTTTCTTGTACATGTCATGTGCTAGCAATTTGTATGTTGGTTTGAAAAGTGTTGTGATCAGAATGTTAGTTATTGTCTATTTTATGAGGGGTTTTTTTTGTTTGATCTAAACCAAGTTAATAGTGTCCGTAATCTGACTTATTTGCTGATTATTTTAGGAGAGGGTGAAAACTTGATAAAACCTTTTTCCTTTCTATATGAGAATCTGACCTGGGTTAATTCTCTAGCTCTAGTCCCTAGTAACCTGTTAAGGAAATAGGCCATCTGTTACTAGGCAACATTGCTTATGGCAAAATGATTGATTTCACATTAAGAAATGGATTTGGATGGAAGGAATTATAAATACCCGACAGGAATGCCTGTGGATTTCCGTGGATGGGGTGGCTTGTGAAACGGGGCAGTCAGTGTCTGTTGTGAGGACCCTGGGAACATGCCTGTGGAGTTGTAACAAGTGAGCATGGCTCCTGTTGCGTCTGAGGTTTGCAAGTCAAGGCAGGTACTACACATACCCTGTCTGGAGCTTATGTCGTTCAGCCAGGTGTGTCGCTGCTGTGCTGACAGTTGTATGTCCCGCTGCAAGGACTGCCACAAGAAGAGCAGCCGATGTTGGCCAGCTGGCAAGCATGGTTCCTCTCCTGTGCCCTTTGTAGACTGGTGCTCAGCGTGGCCTGTGGTAGTCTGCCTCACTCTGATGGTTTAGGTGAACCTAAGAAAGCTCCCCATCCCATGGGTGCTGGTGTAGGTTGTCAAAAGTGTCTGTTATTTTCTTTTTCTATGATAAGGGTTAATGTTCATGGCATTTACAAGGTAATTTGGAACATTTCTGATTTTTAGTATATGTGTCTATTCAGGTCCATTCAGCTGCAGTTGAACATTGGAGTTGAGCAGATCCGTGTGGTACACAGAGATGGAAGAGTCATCACACTGTCTCACCAGGAGCAGGAGCTGCAGGACTTCCTTCTGTCTCAGGTGAGAGATGCAGACTACAAGTCCTGAGCCCCTTCCTCCCATAGCCACTTAAAGACCAAAGTGGGTAAGCAGTGGGGAATGGTAAATTATAAAAAGAAAACCATGTTTTCTGCCATCTTACTTCTAGTGCATATCTTACTATCTATTGTTTAGTTGAAAGTGTTGATAAATATCCTAGATTTGTTTCCACTTAGTATGTGTTGAAGAGAAAGGATCAGGCCTGAAACTGTCAAACTTTCTTATGTTTGCCAAGATTTGCACTCCAGGGCCACATGATGGTGGAGAGGTATTAACCCAGGAAAACTAGAGAAAACGAGATTAGGTCAAAACCATAGTGACCATTAAATACTCCAATATTAAATGGAGTATTTAAATGTAAGCTGTATGAAATCATTCCCCATATTAAGGGGCAGTATGAAAAGTGCTGGGGTCTAGTTCCAGCTCCACCACACATTTGCTCTGTGACACTGGACAAACTTCCAGACTTTTAACAAGCATAAAGTAACAATAGTATTTTTCTTACCTTCCTTTAATTGTGATGATCCAGATACTATATTTTCATATAAAATTCCAAAAAATATTGATGCTCTCCATCCTCACCCAAAGCAATAATTTTAGACACTGACTTGCTTCTTTGGTGCCAAATAAATGAAATGCATTAGTGAGGAATGGCAGCTCTTGGTGGATTACCTCTAAAATGGTTTTGGCCAACTTAGGCACATGCACAGAGATGTATTGGAGGGCTACTGGGTAGATCCCAGGATCAGTGGGGAGTCTAGAGACAAGTCTTGCAAATGGAGAGGGAGCAGAGGAAGCTAGATGGTGAGACCCACAGCCGGGGCAGTGCCACTGCTGCCTTCCTGACACTACTGCCTCCCAGCTGGTGGCAGAATGTACTCAAACTGCCCCTGTCTCAGTCATGGTCCTAACAGGCAACACGTGGCACACTCCAGGGGGGTTATTACTAAGGATTGATTTACAAAAGGGTGGCTACAGGAGAGCCACCAGGGAAAGTGGTAGCCTGCTGCTAGTAGCAATCATGTAACCAGACCAGTGGGGCCAAAGAGATAGAGGAGGGACAAGTAATAGCAACCCTACTGGGATAGTCACATAGAATAGACCAGCTTGAGAAGACCAGCAGCCTTTTTTCACTGGATACAACATGCCTAGACAACCTCACAGGAAAGGTACCAGAAGAATAAATACCCTGACTGCACGCTTCCCTGCCATCCTGGCAGTTCACATTGCCTGGGTGGCTCCCACTATCTGAGCCCAACCTGAAACCAGAGGACATGGAAAGCTGTTAACGTAACCATACAGGTCAGGCTTCTGGGTAGAGGAGGCTGGAGTAGACTTGAAGGGTGAATGGAAGGTACTCAGCACACCCTGTTACCTTGATTGTTGCTCCTCATGTAGTGATTCAAGTGGGAGCATCCAGCTGATCATGTGTTGTCCTCAAGCCGCCAGTAGGCAGGGAAAGTGAGCATCAGGCTATTTTAGCTTCTGCAGTGAAAGTGGGGGGTCCTCTTCCTCCCCCCAGTAGTCACACACAGGAGGATTCCTTATACATGACATCGGATTCCTGCGCTAGGCAGTGAAAACCCCACCAAAAGTTTACAATTATAACATTAGGTCACTGCAAAGTAAATGTCCATGCCGATGTCAATAAAATGTCTTTTTTTCATTCACAGATGTCACAGCATCAGGTGCATGCAGTTCAGCAGCTAGCCAAGGTCATGGGCTGGCAAGTTCTGAGTTTCAGTAATCATGTGGGGCTTGGGCCCATAGAGAGCATTGGCAATGCCTCTGCTATAACAGTGGCCTCCCCGAGTGGTGACTACGCTATTTCAGGTACTTTTACTTCTTTGGCAGTTTGGCCTTAAATTAGCTTTAATAGTTACATGTACTAACGGTAATTTATCCCTGCAGTGAGTGAGTTCATGCAGTAATGGTGCTGAACAGTATCTGATCATAGCTGTTTTTCAGAGCAACAGATTATAACTTCTCTTTCAGTAGTTATAAAAATTGTTTGCTTGCAACACGTTTTTCCTGACAGAACATCTGAAGACTGCCATCGCCATTGTTACCTCTGCAGTTTGAAATCTTTAATGGAAAAGAGCTTTTTAGAAATGTACTGCTATAGATTTGGGAAGAATTGTATCTGATCCTAAAGATGGTAAAGGGACGGCTAAGAGAGGAAGAGGTGTTTTATTAAGCAATTGCTGTGAGTCAGGCACTTTATCAAGTACCTACACATATTATCTAGTTGACAATTATATTTTTAACTAGAGGCCCGATGTACGAAATTCGTGCACAGGGGGTAGGGGATGTCCCTTAGCCCAGCCTGCACCTTCTCCAATCTGGGACCCCTTGAGGGATGTCCAACTGCCCGTTTAGGCCCAGGACTGCTGGCTCCAAACTGCTCACCTGCCTGCCTCCCTGATTGCCCCTAACTGCTTCTGCCTGCCAGCCTGATCACCCCTAACCACTACCCTGCTAGCCTAATTGATGTCTAACTGCTCCCCTGCCAGCTTGTTTGCCCCCAGCTTTCCTCCTCTGCTGGCCTGGTCACCCCTAACTGCCCTCCCTTGCAGGGCCTGGAACCTCCCAATGGCCCTCCTCTGCTGGCCATCTTGTGGTGGCCATCTTGTGTCCACATAGGGGCAGCCCTCTTGTGTGTTGGAGTGATGGACAATCTGAGATTACTCTTTTATTAAATAGGATAGAGGCCTGGTGCATGGGTAGGGGCCAGCTGGTTTGCCCTGAAGGGTGTCCCGGATCAGGGTGGGGGTTCCCTTAGGGTGACGGGTGGCCTCGGCGAGGGACCTGTGGTGGTTTGCAGGCCGGCCATGTCCCCCAGCGACCCAAGCGGAGGCCCTGGGATCTGGGATTAATCTATGTCTAAAATTGAAACTTTGTAGCCTGAAGCAGAGCCAAGCCTTCTGCTCACTCTGTGGCAGCAGCCATTTCTGTTTGAAACTTTGTAGCCTAGAGTGGAGGCCTAGGCCGGCAACGGCAGGCGGGAAGCTTGGCTTCCTCTGTTGCCAGGGAAACCCAAGCCTCCCTCCTGCTCTCAGTGGCGGCAGCCATCTTGGTTGGGGTTTATTTGCATAATCTGCTCCTGATTGGCTGGTGGTTGTGGCTTGTGGGTGTAGCAAAGGTCTGGTCAAATTTTCATATTACTTTTTTATTAGATAGGATGCTATGGTTTTCCAAGCTTAAAACGATCTTTTCTAATACCTGCTTTAAATAATTGAAAGAGTTGGTAGTTAGAAGTTTTTCCCCACAGGATCACAGCTTGTGTATCTGTAAGCTTGGTATTGCTAGATCTTTATTAATAAGAATTTCAAAATACACTGCTCTTCTTCCCTAAGTAATAGTTAAAGCCTCATTAACCTAGAGTTCTTCATTCAAAATAATCTTTTTTAATCCCTCCTTGTCCTGATTCTAAACATTTAAGTTTCATTAATGCTTCCAGAACGACCTTCCAGAACAATCAGTGGGCTTTGGGGGAGGGGGGCGGAGAGGGAGGCGCAAGGGGGCAGGGCACGAGGCAGCAGGGGCCTCGAGGGCCAAGCCCCGTGCATCAGGCCTCTAGTATAGGACATTTGACTTTTCCTAAGCCAAAATTCACCTTGGCACATTTTTATAGTACATCTAGTAATTCATGAGTATTTATACCAGCCTGCTATCCATAAATTAGTAAATTAGTTTAGGTATATCAAAACTGTAAAGCACTTTCAAACATAATTTTCTTTTTTTTTTTTCTTTTTTTTCTTTTTCTTTTTTCTTTTTTTATCTTTATTGTTCAGTTTATTAATTACATTGTTTCCCCTTTTTATCCCCCTATAGCTCCCCTCCACCCTGTACCTATCCCACCCTCAACCCTCCCCTCCCCCTCCCCACTGTCCTCTCCCATTGTTGCAAGATTTTTGTCCAGTCTCTTGCTGCACTTCCCACAACCCTTTTCTCCCCAAGAGTTGTCAGTCCATTCCCTCTCTATGTCCATGTCTCTATTATATTCACCAGTCTATCCTGTTCAACAGCCTATCAATTCACTTGATTTTTATGTTCATTTGTTGATAGATGTGTATTTGTTGTTCATAATTTATATTTTTACCTTTTTCTTCTTCCTCTTCTTAAAGAATATCTTTCAGCATTTCATATAATGTTGGTTTGGTGGTGATGAACTCCTTTAGCTTTTTCTTATCTGCGAAGCACTTCATCTGACCTTCAATTCTGAATGATAGCTTTGCTGGATAGAGTAATCTTGGTTGTAGATTCTTGCTGTTCATCACTTTGAATATTTCTTGCCACTCCCGTCTGGCCTGCATCGTTTCTGTTGAGAAATCCGCTGACAATCGTATGGGTGCTCCCTTATAGGTAACCAACTGTTTCTCTCTTGCTGCTTTTATTATTCTCTCTTTGTCTTTTGCTCTTGGCATTTTAATTATGATGTGCCTTGGTGTGGTCCTCTTAGGGTTCCTATATATTGGGGTTCGGTGCACTTCTTGGACTCCTAAGTCAATTTCTTTCACCAGGTGTGGGAAGTTTTCAGTCACTATTTCTTCCAATAGGTTTTCATTGTCTTGGTCTCTCTCTTTTTCTGGCACCCCTATAATTCGGATGTTGGTATGCTTGAGCTTGTCCCAGAGGCCCCTTACACTATCTTCAATTTTTTGGATTCTTTTGGTTTATTGCTTTTTCAGCTGAATGCATTTTACCTCTTTGTATTTCAAATCTTTAACTTGGTTCTTGGGGTGCTCCAGAGCACTTTTAGGTCCTCGTATAATATTTTTTGTTTCAGTCAGTGTATGCTTAATTTCTGGTTGGTCCTTTTTCATATCCTTGAGAGTCTCCTTTATATCCTTGAGGGTCTCCTTCATTTTCTTGTAGGACTCATTCATTTCCACGTTGGTCTTGATCATTTCCTTTGTGGTCTGGCTTATTTCCTTATAGGCCTCGACCTTTTGTTGGAGCCTCTTGAAAAACCCTATAACCGTGGTTTTGAATTCCATGTCCAGTCGTTTTTTTTCCTCCATTTCTTTCACATCTGATTTCTTTCCACGTCGCTGCATGGTGGCTGCTTCCCTGAGTTGGTCAATTAGCTTTGTGTGGTAGACTTCCTACTAGGGACAGTGGCTCAGCCTCCCCAGTTACCTGAGGTGGATATGGGCTGCACAGTCTTGATGAAGTTAAGCTCAGTTAATTGTTGTTAGCACTTGGAGGGTTGACCTCCAGGCCAATTGTCTGTGAAGCTCAGCTGTGCTCAGGTTGGATGGGCGGAGTCTCTGGGCCAAGCAGACAGCGTTAGCTCCGCCCTATGCGGTCCCGGGGACTCTGTGCCGGGGGCAATGGCTGCCAGCACCTCAGAGAGAGCCGCTGCCGAGCTCCACCGGCTGCCGGGGAATTCAGACTCTCCCCAAATGAATCTGCATGCGCAATGTCTCACCCAGGGTCGTAAAACAAAGCAGTCTGACGGTTTTCCGAATGAGAGAGCGAGTCGCAGAGCGCTCTCTGCGCTGTCACGCAGCCGAGCTGTTCGCGCGCAAGCTGCCTTCTCCACAAGCTAGCAGACCCGGCAGCACCCGAGCTTCGGCGTGCCCTCCCACTGTCCAGTTTTCACCCCGTATGATAGTGGGTTCTCTGGACTTCGCCCAGAGCTGGAGATTCAGTCCAGTGGGATGTCTTTGTCTCCCCGATGGAGAAAACTTGCCGGTTTTCAGCCGCCTGCCCTCTCTGCGGCGCGCGCTCCAAACCTCTCTCTGCCCGAATCTTTCAACGCTGTCCGCCGCGGCTCCTCCGAGTCACAGTGTCTTATCTTCACTTTTATTTGTGGAATTTTCACTCGACCAGCTTTCTGGTGATTCTGGAAGGTATTTGTTCTTTCGTTAAGTTGTAGTATTAAAATTGTTGAGTATGACGGCAAGATAGGTGTTTCACCTATGCCGCCATCTTAGTTCCTCCAAACATAATTTTCAAGTTAGTAACAGACAAGGGTTTTTTTTGTTTTGTTTTTAATTATATTTTATTGATTTTTTTTTTTACAGAGAGGAAGGGGGAAAGAGAGAGCTAGAAACATTAATGAGAAAGAAATATCTATCAGCTGCCTCCTGCACACCCCCCACCAGGGATGCGCCCCCAACCAAGGTACATGCCCCTGACCGGAATCAAACCTGGGACCCATGAGTCCACAGGCTGACGCTCTTTCCACTGAGCCAAACCAGTCAGGGCCAGACAAGGTTTTTGTAATCGTGGTAGAATGAAGCTGTACAATCTACTTTTCCTATTTTGGAAAACAGCGTATTAATATTTTGGTTATGCTCCACAGTGCGCAACGGCCCTGAAAGCGGCAGCAAGATTATGGTTCAGTTTCCACGAAACCAGTGTAAAGACCTCCCAAAGAGTGATGTTCTACAAGATAGCAAATGGAATCATCTTCGTGGACCATTCAAAGAAGTTCAATGGAATAAAATGGAAGGTCGAAACTTTGTGTATAAAATGGAGTTGCTTATGTCTGCACTGAGCCCTTGTCTACTATGATTTTCTTCTAGAAGTTTCCAGATTTTTTTCCCAGGGAAGTTTCCAGAAACTTTGACTTGAGGTGTTCGCAGAAGAAAAATCTTCCAAAGGAATGTTATTTTTAAAAAATGGTAATTGGCAAATGTTTACTTAGCACTTTGGAACCTTCACTTTATAAGTGACAAATGCTTTGTGGAAATTGATGTACAGTTAGTTAAAGCGTAAAGGGAAATGTAAAATAATACTATTTTTATGTAGTTGACTTGAAATGTTATTAACTTATGGGTTTGAATTTGCTTTTTTAAGCATCCCTTTGATGTTGACACCAAATAAAACATATGGTTAAAAATTCCAGATACTTTCTGAATTAACCGCCTAAATGAGTTGTGTCTTCAATCAGCTTGTCTCAGTCCACAACTTGTTAAAAGAAAGATTACTAAGACTCTATGGTGTGTGTGTGTATTTGGGGGTGGGGGGTGTCTCTCCTTTCCACGTCCAGAGTGGAAAGAAGAGTAGGGTCCAGTTACTGAGTAAAGGAGCTGGGGATTGAGAAATAATAGAATAGACAACAGAGGTAGAAAATAAAAGCTGAGGCTTGGTGGAATCTCTGCTCTCTGATGGAGAAACAGGAATCCCAACCCAAACGCAGCATGTTTATTTATACTAAAATAGAAAGGGGTTACACATGAAAAGGCTTAAAATCAAAGGAGCTTAAGTGGGCCCTGGTCCCACTCATTTTCTCATTCCTGGGGCTTGGCTGAATCTACATTTCAAACAGCCCCCCCCCCACCCCCCAAAGTAAGTTAAGAGTCAGTACTGATAACGCATCCAGCCTTTTTGGTGGATGCGTTTCCAAGACATGGCTCTACCTGGCACCTCAGATTCAGCTGACACTGATTTTAAAAATGCTCAGGTGTCTTGCCTGGGGCCCTCTACACTATGGCATACTGTATTTTCTGGCGTATAAGACTTTTTAACCCAGGAAAATCTCAAAAGCCAGGGGTCGTCTTATACACCAGTGTAGAAAATACCATAGCTTGCAGTTATGATAGGCATTGCTAACTCGCCAGGGACTTGCCCAGTACTTGCTCTCTCTCTATTGTTTGTATCTTCCTCCTATCATCATCAGTTCCAGTCATCTTATATGCCAGAAAATACAGTAGTTTTCATACTGGAATTCACTAGACAGCCTCTGCCTGAAGTGTAACAAAGTACATGCCAACCAAAGGAGCCTGCCCTCCCTTCTCTACCAAACCATGCGCTGGTCTTCTAACAGGCCTCTTCCTCCAGAGGTCTTCTGAATGCTTGTGCAGGTTGCGGGGAACCAGCCATTACCTCACCAATAGAAAGGCTTAGTCAACCTTGAAGCTCTGAAAGGTCAGAGCTTACCACTCCCTATCTAATTGAAATAAGGGTGACAAGGGCAACTTCCCCACCAGATAATCGTGTAAATCCTCCTGCCTAAGGGCAATGGGTGTATTCCCAGAGCCTAAATAAAAGGAATGGCAAGGCCAAGGCAAAGGGTAGTCCTTCCACTAGAGATGGGCTTCCACCTGGCCCCCCATTTTTCCAAATTAATGTTTTTCTGAGTCTTTGTTCGTTTGTGTGCGGCCTTCTCTAGAACCCGAACCCTGAACTGGAACCCTGAACCACGCAGGATGTGAAAAGGATTCCAACACAGGTCTAACCTGAATGGCACTATGAGCACTTTCTCAGGGGCTTCCTTGGATCCCTGTTTGGTCTGTTCTCCCTGGAGAGGGCATACTCCTGCCTCGCCCTGCCTCTGGGACTCCAGCCTTCACCTAGTGACCCTGGATCGCTTCTTTCAGTTAGTCTGACCCTGTCTTCTGCTCTTAGTTCTCTTGCTTTTTTCCTAGGGCAAATACTAATGGATTAATGGATTACATTTTGCAAGTAACATGTGTGCATGTTTGAAAATAGTGCCCCAAACCTAAAATGCCTGAGAAACTTCCCTTAGGAGATTTAGGCTAATGGGCTTTTTGGTACCACTATAAATAATATATAGATAGTGGTTTCTTTATGAGTACAGCTTTCAACTTTTAAAGAATACTCTTTTAATAATTTATAACATGACTTTTAAAAGTTACTTTTAAAAGTTCTTTGTATTTCTCCATCTTTTTTCCTTTTAAAAGAAAAATGGCACTTGTCAGCCATAAAATACCATAACACCTTCATGTTTTGCTTGCTTTTTCTCCCTTTCTGATCAAGATACAATTTCTACCCATGAAAATTAAAATAGTAAGAATCTTCAGGTAATTAATATAAAACTCTTTGGTACTTCATAATTATGGTGGCCCACAAAGTTGCCTTAGCTAATTTTACCATGCTCCTCTCTACAGTGTGTCTCACATGAGGAGCCTTATGTGATTTTGAAAAGCTCACTGTAGTGCAGTGAACCTCAAATTCTCATCAAAGGACTAGTTTTTAATAAACTACCAAAAAATTTCCATTCATTGCAAATTGATACTTTGAAAAATATGATAAAAATGAATCACTAGAAAATTTAAATTTAAAAAAGGTAACAGCATAAAAGCTTCCCTTTTATTATAAAAGACATAAAATGGCTCTCAAGTATAAAAATTTCTAAGTGCCTTATTTTCTGTTTCCATGATTATTTTGTCATGAGCCGGTAACAGGACCACATTCTGAGTAGAACTCATGAGAACACATGCACGGATATTACCACCTGTTCTTTTATGCTTTGAGGAATAACTGAAGGCCAATGTGATCCTCATATGACTCCCTTGCCCCAATATTTTAAGCCACTGTTTTTATTAATATATTTTAAATGATTTCAGAGAGGAAGGGAGAGTGAGAAACAAATAGAAATGTCAATGATGAGAGAATCATTGGTTGGCTGCCTCCTACATGCTCCATACTGGGGATTGAGCCCACAACCTGGGCATGGAATCGAACCCACTTCTAGGTATGTATTCTGTAGACATATTCCACAAAGCACAGATTCACAAAAATCATCGTGTAAGGACAATCAAAGGCGTGACAAAACGAATTCTAGTGGAGGAGCCCCAGATGCAGCCACTCATATTTCCTCTAAAAGTGGAGCTCAAGAGGCTGAGGAGTTTTTCTGCTCCTTATCTTCTGACTTCCCTTGCTTCAGAACCAGAAATGAAACATTTATTGTAAAACAGACTCTATTTGACTGGAAACTTGATAGATGAGGGAGAAATTTGAGATGTAAAAGTAACATATGGTCTGAAAAAATTCCTGATAGTGAGAATGCCAAGAAGATGAGGCCAGTGGCAGAACCTTCTCTTTCACCCTAATCTATTCGTGGCTTCTCTTAACTGTCTTTACAAATTCTTCCCATCCAAATCCCTTGGGACCAAGGAGGCAGTATCAGCAACTGTGATCTGTTTTTGGTCTTTGAGAAAGTCTAATTGGAAATCGTATGTTCATATGTTTACCCTCTGAAGTTTCACCAGCAGATTTGTTTGCCTTCATCAAATCAAAGTGATACCCCTGATTTTCTCATGTTGACCAGAAATTCTAACTGGCACTTCTGTTTTGTTGATGAATAAAAACAAAACTGAATTATTTAATAGGTGTGCTTGTTTATTAAGAAAAAATCCTTTTAAACCATGAGGTACCCGAGGGAATAATACTTGTAGCATTTTTAGGAACCCAATGGCCTGAACAACTACTGGTCGGCTGTAGAAAAGGAATTTAACCTACCTGTGTGTGTACTTTATAAGATCAAATTGAGAGCTAAAACTTTAGACTCTAATTTTATACTAGAGGCCCGGTTCACAAAATTTGTGCACAGGGAGGGAGTGTGTCCTTTAGCCCAGCCTGCACCATCTCCAATCTGTGACCCCTCGAGGGATGTCCAACTGCTCGATTAGGCCCACTCCTGGTAGGGTCAGGCCTAAACAGGCAGTCGGACATCCCCCTCACAATCGAGGACTGCTGGCTCCCAACTGCTTGCCTGATTGCCCTAACCACTTCTGCCTGCCAGCCTGATCAACCCCTAACCAGGGGTTGCTGGCCTGATTGATGCCTAACTGCTGCTCCTCTGCCAGCCTGTTTGCCCTTAACTACCCTCCCCTGCTTGCCTGGTCACCACTAACTGCCCTGCTCTGCAGGCCTGATCCCCCCCAACTGCTCTCCCTGGTAGGCCTGGGACCCCTGCAACTACCCTTCCCTGCAGGCCTGGCCTCCCCCAACTTCCCTCCTCTACCGGCCTGGTCACCCTTAACTGCCCTCCTCTGCTGGCCTGATTGCCCACAACTCCCCTCCCTTGCTGGCCATCATGTGGCGGTCATCTTGTGTCCACATGGGGGCAGAATCTTTGACCACATGGGGGCAGCTGTCTTGTGTATTGGAGTGATGGTCAATTTGCATATAAGCTTTTTATTAGATAGGATAGAGGCCTGATGCATGGGTAGGGCTGGCTTGTTTGCCCTGAAGGGTGTCCTGGATCAGGGTGGGGGTTCTCTTGGGGCATTAGGCCTATGTTGATTTGCAGGCCACCCATGCCCCCTGTGACCCAAGTGGAGGCCCTGGTATCTGGGATTTATCTTCTATATTTGAAACTTTGTAGCCTTGAGTGGAGTCCTGGGCATGCCAGGGTGTGTGGAAAGGGAAAGCTTGGCTTTCTCCATTGCTGAAGTAACCTAAGCTTCCTGCTTTCTCAGTGGCTGCAGCCATCTTGGTTTGGTTAATTTGCATACTCTCTCCTGATTGGCTGGTGGGCATGGCTTGTGGGTGTAGCTAAGTGATAATTTGCATATTACTCTTTTATTAGATAGGATTAGTAATGCTCTTTCTCCCTCCCCCAGTAAATCTTCGATAAACTTTACATATAACTCACCAATATTATAAAACATTGACTCTGAATTCTCTGAAAGAAGAAGGGATTCATAGGAGGTAGAGTTGAACACATCTATCCTATTTAATAAAGAGGAAATATGCTAATTTACTGCAATGCCCTCACAAAGATGGCAGCACCCACAGCCACAAGATGGCAGTGCCCAGTCCCCTCAGCTCTGCCGGGGCGGCACACGGGTCCAGCCGCTCCACACGCCTGCCTCTGGAGTCCCCCAGCTCCCTCAGCCCCCAGCCACCAAGGGCCAGCCAGAGGTGCTGGCAAGCCTTGGATGGTGGCTGCCCAGCTAACACCTGAGGCACAGGCAAGCCTTGGATGGTGGCTTCCCAGCTACCCAGGGCTGGTCCAAAGTGCAGGCAAGCCTCCGATGGTGGTTTCCCACCACTCAGGGCTGCCCAAGGCTCAGGCAACTAGAGCTGGCCGAGGCTTGTGCTGGCATCAGTGGCAGCAGCAGAGGTGTGATGGGGGCATCGCCTTCCCCAGGGCCCCGGACTGTGAGAGGGGGCAGGCTGGGCTGAGGAAACCCCCCACCTCCAGTGCATGAATTTTCATGCACCGGGCCTCTAGTCCTATCTAATAAAAGAGTAATATGCAAACTGACCATACCTCCGATCAGGCGACGCCCATCAGCCAATCAGGGGCAAATTATACAAATAAACCCCCAAAAGATGGCTGCAGCCACTGAGAGCAAGAGGGAGGCTTGGGTTTCCCCTGCAATGGAGGAAGCCAAGCTTTCTGCCTGCCCTTGCCAGCCTAGGCCTTCACTCAATGCTACAAAGTTTCAATTATAAAAGATACAGGAATGGTGGCAGCCACTGAGCTGGAGAAACAGGGCAGTAAGACATCCCTCGAGGGGTCCCAGATTGGAGAGGGTGCAGCCTGGGCTAAAGGACATCCCCCCCAACCCCCTGTGCACCAGACCTCTAGTGTACACACACACACACACACACACACACACACACACACACACACACACTAGAGGCCCAGTGCACAAAATTCATGCATGGGGGGGGGGCAGGAGGGAGCAAACAGGCTGGCAGGCAAGCAGTTTGGAGCCAGCAGTCCTGAATTGTGAGAAGGATGTCTGACTGCTTGTTGTTTAATAAAGCCTGTTAGATCAAATTCACTTGATGGAATTTTGTTCTTTAAGGACAACTTTTTGGTTTCTTAGATCACAATCTCTGGAGAACGTTCTGTTGACAAAGCATGTTCCGTCGAGTGTCTTAGGCACCGCTGAACGTGGAGGCTAAGCGGTCACATCCATTTTAGTCCTTTTCAGGAGCGAAAGGACTCCATTGAGTTCTGATTTATATTCTGGAAGCAAAACTTCAAATAGAAGGAAGAATGACAGCAATAATAAAGTGTTTTCCTGAATTGCTAAAGAATGTATACTGTTAGAAACAATGTGAGCCATTCTATTGTCATCTTATGTTATGTGAAATAAGTCAGTCAGAGAAAGGCAAATATCACAATATCATTTATATGTGGAATCTAATGGACGAAATACACTGACAAACCAAATAGGTCCAGAGACATAGAAGCATGGAACAGACTGACAGATCTCCAAGGAGAGGGAATGGGAGGGGCTGTAAGAGATTAACCAAAGAATTTGCATAAGCCAGACAATAATGTGGTGACACTATCGACCAGTATTTAAAAAATGAATGACAGGCTGCCTGCTTCAAATCATGTGGTGTACAGTTGGGGAGAAGGCAAAGCTGAAACAAGACTGGCCATGCATTGATAATTTTATTGAAGCTGGGCAATTGGTACATGGGAAGTCATTATAATTTTTCATGTTTGTGCATGGTTAAAAATTTTATAATAAAAGGTTTTTAAGTCTCTCCTCAGAAATAAGTAAATGAAAACAAATAAGTAAAAATGTGCCAGACCCCTGACCTTGGCTGAGGGTTTTGCTTATGCCCACAGCGGATGGGACCCTGGCCCGGTGGCCTCTCTCTGCAACAGTAGACTCACACACAAAGGAGCAGAACTTTATTTTCAGGTTTTATTTCATTCTTTGAAACACTTTCACAGTTTGAAGCATAATAATGGTTAGCTTAACATTTACAGGGGCTAACCTCTCTGATGTTATATTTTCCTGTTTTTGAAAAATGGACAAAAATCTCAGTCTCTAGAATCAAAAACTTTCCACAGGAATGTTCAGGATGGAGGGAGCTTTAAAAGTGCAAAATAAAGAAATGGAAAGCCGAGGGGAAAACTTTCATGACAAACTTAGGGGGGCAATTTAGTGGATATCTTGGTTTGCCCCTGAAGCCTCTCACTGGCATTCTTTCCCATTTCTCCTTTAATTATGAACATGTCCATCCCTGACTTCTGACGAGCGGAGAGGCAGAGTTCTGAAAAGTGGGTGGTAAAGAGGACTCAGATTCCGGCAGCTACCAGATCCAATTACTCTCTGGCCTTTTGAGTCAGGTGGTACCTTTGGAGCCCTTCTCTAGATCACTGGTAGCTCTTGTCTGAATATTGCTAAAAATTTCTTCTTGCAACCCTGGATTCATTACTCAAGGAAATATGACATACTAACTTCTGCAGACAACTCCTTATTCTGACACATGGGAAGTAGAAAAGATGTGGATGTTGAGGACATGAAGTGAGGGATAAGAGAAGGGAATATTCATTTATTCCTTTTTTTTTTTTTAGCTTAAGAGGAAGGGAGAGTGAGAGAGAGAGATAGAAACATTGATGAGAGAGCACCAACTATCGATTGGCTGCCTCCTGCATACCCCCTGATAGGGATCAAGCCTGCAACCTGGACATGGGTAGAAATTGAACTAGTGATCCCTTGGTGCATGCATGGGACGATGCTCAACCAAATGAGCCGCACCGGCTGGTCAGAAGGAACTATTCTTAACTCTGCTTTGCATGGGCAAATTTGCTGCTAAAGACTGGGGACTCAGCTAATAACTTCAGCCTCCACCAATAATTGAGATGGCACCTTTGTTCTGTAGCTAAGAATATTGGAGAGAGACAAGATAATGGAAAATAAATGCAGGCCTGCTTTAGAGCTTGCCAATGGGAGCTGGTATGGAGAAACCTGCAGGTAAGCATGCTCACCAACACCTGAGAGAATAAGGCCAAAGCCAGCTGAGATCCAGCCCCCAATTTCACCTGGAGTCCAACACCCCAGGTCATTTTATCAATTTCCAGTACTCAGTATAGTGCTGGTTGCTTTCAGATCGCTGAAGAATCCACACACTGACTTCCTGTTGTGTCACCCATTACACAGGCCCAGCTTTCACACGGCCGGGCAGGAGGCCCCTGCAGGCCAGATGCTGCCCACGGTGAAAACTGTGCTCCTCACACCGGCTGAAGTTGGGGCCGCAGGAGGCAAAATTCATTCATGTTGGACCAAGACAGGAAAAGAAAGATAATTTTCTTCTGTTCCTTGTTCCCAATGCTGGTCCCTTAAGAACAAATTAAGCTCCTTCTCCTAAAGTTCCAGGCCCTGGGGGTGCTTGCCCTTCTCTGAGCAACTCCCTAGATCAAAGCAGAACCCCTTGGTCTCATCCGACCTCTGTCTTGGGCAGCAGGGGTCTAAAACTCTCACGTTTTCTCACAGCAGCTCCCACAGCAGAGGGTTGGCGGGCAGGGCAGAGCAGACAGGAGCACAGACAGCCTGCTGGCTGCACACCTGACCTCGAGTACTCTGGTCTCCAGCATGGGGATGCCTCCCATGGCTATCCTGGGCCGAGCAGAGCACAGTGAGCAAGCAGCCAGTGCCTGCCCTATCTATGCCTTTGCCCGCGGGTTAGCATGGCTCTAGGCTGCAGCCATTCAAAGCACTCTTCTCCTTGACTTTCAAGCATGTACGAGAGGGAACTGACTCGGTCCAATCCAGAGTCCTCAACTCTATGCAGTGCACTCTGTCCACAGCCGGCACTCTGTTCATCAGCGACATGCGGCTGTGGCAGGACAACAGGAGGCTCTTCGCTTGGATTGGTATGTCTGCTCCTTCCACCGGAAAATAGTTTTCCTCTTGAGGTAGGAAATGTCATTGGGCCCAGCCTTGGCTAACACTCAACATCCTGTAGCTCAATCTCCTCAGTTGTGCTCTCTGCAAAGCAGAAGACAAGTCAATGAGTTGCAAATCAGCCATAAGATGTTCTTTGTGTTTGTTTGTTTGTTTGTTTTTGGTGAGAAAAAGCTAACGTGGGCTACCTCCAGCCATTAAAGCATGAACTGATTATCAGAAGGCCCAGAGAATTACCTTTGAGCTTGTGTCTTCTTTTCCTCTGGAATTTATATGCACACTTATTACAAACCCACATGAGGCTAATTAACACTGCGGCCACAGCAGTGAGAAAAGCAAGGAAGACAGCAACGAAGTGGAGGTCTTCATAGAGGATCTCTGTGGGGCGGGGAGCGGGGAAGAGGAGGGGGAGGATAAGTCTTTTTTAATGTCATGAAGTCGGCCTCCCACCCACAGGGCCCCTGGAGCTGTCTTACCCGACACATGCAGCATGATGGTGCCAAACTGGCTGCTCCCCAGCCGCTCGGTCACCGTGATGACATAGTAGCCGGAATCCCTCACGCCCACACTGAACAGCTGGATGGAGCCATTGTCAAAGGTGCAGACTCTGTCCTTGTGGCTTTGGGAGATGTTGGCCTGAGTCCCTGGCTTCCACTCCACGATCTTCTGCACGCCCCAGGTGGATGTGTACTTCCATTCGATGGTGGGGATGCCATGGCAGGAGTATTCCACAGACAGCAGGATGTCTTCTTGCACCGTGGCATTGATGGCAGACTGGGGAATGTACAGTGACACGCCCTGACCTGCAGGATGGAGTGCTAGATGTGGGGCAACTTATAAGGACTTACAGTGGCGTGAACTTGTATAATTCATTGATTTATTTATCAAATATTTACTGAGTGCCTATTACATGCCAAGCTCTCTCTTAAGTTCTGGTGCTAATGCTACAATGGTGAATATTATAGACTGAATGTTTATAATCTCCCCCTTCCCACCCCCACCCCCCAAATTTCTATATTGAAACACTAATCCGCAATATGGTTGTATTTGGAGTTGGGGCCTCAAAGGAAGTAATTAAGATTAAATGAGGTCATAAGGGTATGGCCCTGGTCCAATAGGATTAAGGTCTTTATAAAAGGAGACACTAGAGCGTTCATACCCTCTCCCCGCAGGGGCACACACGGAGGAAAGACCACGTGAAAACACAGCAGGAGCCAGCTGTCTATATGCCAGGAAGAGAGCTCTTACCAGGAACCAAACCCTGCCAGCACCTTGATCTTTCCAGCTTCCAGCATTGCGAGAAAATAAATTTGTTGTTTAAACCCTCCAGTTTGTGTGTTTTGTTCTGGCAGCCTGAGCTGACAGTGAACAAGATGCAAGGTTACTGTCTACTGCTCCCTGGCGCTTTCATTCTGTAAGGGAGATGTACAAGGGCTGAATGAACCAATGAGATCATCTCAGAGAATGACAAGTGCTTTAAGGATAGGGAAACAGGGCATGGTGGCCAGTGGGGATGGAGTGGTACACACTCTTACACAGAATGGTCACGGAGGTTCTCACCAAGCAAACAGCTTTTCATCGAGACCTAATGGAGGAAAAGGGGGCAGCCAGATAGACATGGGGAAGCACATTTCAGGCAGAGGAAACAACTACAAAGGTGAGAGTGAGCATTGCTGTGTTTGAGGGACAGACACAGGCCAGTATGCTAGGCCACAGAAAGCTCTGGGCAGAGCTTATGAGACAAGATTGGAGAGAGGAGCAGGACCCATGAGGTCAAAGTCAGGGCTGAAGTTTTTTACTCAAGGGTGATGGGAGGCCATCGAAGAATTAATTGGAAGGGTGATATTCTCCATTAATCTTAAGAATGTTTGCAGTGGAAACATTCTGGAAAACGATCTGGGGATGACGAGACAGAATCGAAGCAGGAAGAGAAGTCAGGTGGCTGTGCACTGGACTGGATAAGCGATGGAGATGTAGCCTTGGAGAGAGTGAAGAGTGGTTTGATTTAGGGGATTTGGAAGACTGGAGGACATGCTGGTGAACTAGATGTGGGGGTGGGTGAGGCCAAGAAGCTTCAAGGAGAGATTTTTGTATGAAATGGGTATATTGATAGTGGAGCCATTGAGTAAGGTTACATGTATGTTGTTATACTGCATTAAGTAGGTACCCGGCACAGGCCCTGTGCTAACTGCATTACACACATTCTCTCAGCCTCATACAGCCTATTGTGATTCTGTCAAGGATTTACATGTAAGAAATCTCAGGCATCACAGGACTAGCTTGTCCAAGTTCACTCTGCAAGGCTGAGATTAACACAAGGGCTGCTGACTCCAAAACTGACATCTTTATCTTGTATGCTCAAGCCAAAGGTCAGTGGTTGGAGGGAGATGGCCCAGAATGTGACAAATGCCCCCACGCTGAGAGGAGAGATCAGGGCTGGCTGGAGAACACAGAATGAATAGGGCAAGACTCAAGCTTGGAGGCCATCCCTTGGTTTCCACCTCCACTTCCTGTTTAGCCCTCTCACTCTTTGGGTGCCCAGCTGCCCTGGGGCCCCTGCTGTGGCTCTAGGTAACCAGGCCTGGTACTTTCCTAGGCCTTTCTCATTGTCCTCTCCCATCCCCAGTATATCACATTCATGCTGCTCTCCTTAGACCTGGCTAGGTGACTGATAATCTAATAAATTCCATGCTGAAAAATTGGGAATAATGGCTTTCAAGTGTTATAGCTGTCAAGTTACAGAAATGTATTTCTCTCCAACTCTATTTTTTAAAATGTTAAGCTCACAGAAAGGTTGAAAGACAAGCACAATCCATATCTATATACCTTCTCCTAGATTCACCAATTATTAACACTTTGCTAAATTTGCTTTCTCTCTCTTTTTCTTAGGAAGAAAATGGAGGCCAAATTCCAGGACAGCTCATGGAGGGCAAGAATTATGTGTTTTCTTCATCTCTGTTTTCTTCATCCCTGAACCCAGCATAACATCTAACATAGTTATTGGTTAATAAATGTTTGCTGAGGAATGAGTAAGTGAATGACCAAATATTTATAGAAGTAAGAAGAAGGATGATTCATTGCTTATAGGACTGTTGCTGCTTGGGTAGTTTAAAAAGTAGGTACATCTGGCCCTGGCCAGGTAACTCAGTTGGTTAGAGTGTCGTCCTGATTCGGCAAGATTGCTGGTTTGATCTCGGGTCAGGGCACATATAAGAATCAACCAATGAATGCATAAATAAGTGGAATAACAAATTGATGCCTGTCTGTCTCTCTCTCTTCTCTCTCCATCTCTTTCTCTCTAAAATCAATCAATCAATAAAAAATTAGGTACATCTAAAAGCTAACAAACATTGGAAAGAACTACAGTCAAGGGTTTTCTATGCCAGTTACTATATTATTTGCTTACTAGTGGCCTGGTGCATAAATTTATGCACATTGAAAGGAAATTAACTAGAAGAAATATTTTAATATCATTATTTGCCCTTTCTCTATAATAGAAGCATCAATCACATCCACAATTGATAATGACAGATTGAAACACAGATGTGTGATTGGCCCTAGTGAGGGCTTTATATGTATCATGCATGCATGAGTCAACTTAGCCTTTTATATATATAAAATAAACTTGCTTAATTATACCTGATTTCAGATTTAGCTAAAATTTTTCCAGCCCAATAAGCACCCCAACTTCTCTTTCAGGTAATTGTCAGCAACACAAGAGTAACTATCAACATGAAGCAGATTATTATTGTAGGTCACACAGGGAGAACAAAGCATAAAATATTTAACTGCAGCAGTGGTTGACTATATTCCATGCGTGAGAAAACATGAAGTCATTTTCAAGGTCCACCATTTCTTACTTCTTTTTAGTCAGGTCAAGTTTCTAAGCTTTCTAAATCTCCATTTTCTGGCTAATGAAAAGAAAATAGGATTCTATTGAGTCTCCTATCTACCTACTCCAGGACGTCTGTGAGGATCAAATAAGATGAGGCACAGGAAAATGCTTCACAGATATTTGGTAAAAGTGTGAAATGTTTGCACCTGCTATAAAGCAAGTCATGCTCCTGGGCTGAAGAAACTGCAAGGAGGCTAGTCATGGCTAGGGAGAGGAAGCCAGGTGTTGCTACTTGACATTATCTGGCACCACAGCCACCATCTTAGTGCTGGGCTGGGCTGGGCTGTGGGCTGCATTTGGCACCATGGGGTCTCAGCAGTGTTAGCTGTGATTTGGTGCGGTGTTGCTCTGGAGTGATAGCAGGGCCTGTGTCCCATTTGGGGGAAGCTGAGTGTTGGTTTGTCAGTGCCAGCTCCATGGTGCAGGCCAGTGTTCATCATGGCAGCTCTTGCATTGAGCGCCTGCCCCCTGGTGATCAGTGTGTGTCACAGTGACCAGTCAGATGGCCAGATACTTAGCATATTAGCCTTTTACATATATATAGATTATGTGCTTTACAATCCTTATCTCTTACTTTTTACATGCAAGTCAGCAACATAGCTAGGAAATGGCAAAGGTGGGATTTGAGTGCAGCTTCTGTTTGATCCAAAACCCATGTTTTTCCCATTTTACTTGGTGACTGACTATCATTTATCTATCTATATCTTCTGATTTCTCTGATCACAAATATGAGCATTTGGAATAATGATTGCTGTAAGATCTGGAGAGCCATATTTAGAACTAGTAACAATCTGCATCATCACATATGTGTATGTCATGTACATCCTAGGTCAGTGGTCAGCAAACTCATTCATCAACAGAGCCAAATATCAACAGTATAATGATTGAAATTTCTTTCGAAAGCTGAAAACCGACTTCTGTGCATGGGCCATGAAGTTTCAATTGCACTGTACATGTGCGCCCGGATGTGGTATTTTGTGGAAGAGCCACACTCAAAGGGCCAAAGAGCCTCATGTGGCTCATGGGCCACAGTTTGCCGACCACTGTCCTAGGTTAACCATGCTGACCATTATTTGAGTCTTTCAATTACTTTGGCTCAAGAAACAGCAAAACTGAAAAACAAACAAAAATAAAACAAGCCCAAGTTTTTCAGATGTTGTAAAAAAACAAAAACAAAAAACAAAAAGTATTCACTTTAAAACGGAGCCGAGAGGTCATGCCAGAAGAACTTAGGCTTCAAGCCTTTGGGGTGTTAAAACAGGGCAAAATATCCTTTGGCCGGGGCCTAAAGCAATACTGTGCCCAAAGAACTTTTGCAAAGATAACAAGAAAGCAGATACTGTGACTACCAGACTGGACAGAAGACTACAGACTGAAAATTAAAAACATTCTTTAGAATTAACATCACTATGTTAGCCTTCCTACACCAATAGAAATGCCTTCCTTCTATTGATATAATTGTCCCCCTTCCCTTTCTCATACCTCTTACTTTTGTCTCCTAATCAGAACATTATTTGGATTTCTGCCTGAATCAGTGCGTCCTGAATAGCTACTCTTTTTTTAATCTCAAATAAGCACTTGTTGCTTTTCACTTTGGCCTTTTATTTTTAAGTTAACACTGGTACAGCTGTAAACTGACCAGCTAATTCACTTTGG
Source organism: Antrozous pallidus (assembly GCA_027563665.1). Lineage (NCBI taxonomy): Eukaryota > Metazoa > Chordata > Mammalia > Chiroptera > Vespertilionidae > Antrozous > Antrozous pallidus. The sequence continues at coordinate 63,098,097 of CM050520.1, forward strand.
TTTCTGTCTTTTCTTTGATCAGAAAAATCTCCTCCTAATCAGACAAACTAACCAGCTATTTAAACAGGTTTAAGGAACAACAAGTTTCTCCTCCTGTCAATCTACCACACATAATTAAAAATAAATGATCCATAGCAAAGATGGAAAACTAACAGTTCCAAGAGTTTAAAGGCAAACTGCTCGTCAACTGTTTAAAAGTTGAATTAATGAGTAACCACCTCTGCATCTCATGCTAAAACTGTTCCAGAACAAGTCCAGAGAAACTTAGTGACTAGACCAACATTCAGAGCCGGCTCAAATGTTCTACTCAAGGAGGTCGGTTCAATAAATCAGATTCTACTTATACAATGGATGCCAGGCAGCCACGGACAGGAGGAGCTTTGTGAGAACAAGGAAAGATGTCTATGACATGTTCCCAAGTTACAAAATGAATTTATAGCCCAGGCAGTGTGACTCAGTTGGCTGAGTGTCATCCCATGCGCCAAGAGGTCACCAGTTCAATTCCGGTCACAGCACATGGTCGGGTTGTAAACTAGATCCCCAGTAGGGGGTTTGCAAGAGACAGCCAATCGATGTTTCTCTCCCTCTCTCTCCCCCCCCCCCAAATAATAAATAAATAATAATAATAAATAAATAAATAAATAAAAGCATATTAAATCATAGATTTATAAAACAGCACAATATGATCTTATTTATATTTGTGTAAATATTTGCTAATATGTAGAAAAACGTTGCAGTAATATATGCTAAATTGTTAACAGGAATTTCTCCTTAGAGATTGGATGACAATAAAATTTTATTTTGTTTTTATACACTTATACATTTATATAATCTTTAACTTTTCATAGTTACTCATTGAATAAATAAAAAAATTAATGTATTATGCTAAGTGAAATAAGATAGTCATAGAAAGATAAGTATCACATGATCTCACTCATATGTGGAATCTAATGAACAAAATAAACTGATGAACAAAATAGATCCAGAGATTTAGAAGCCTGGAACAGACTATCCAACCTCAGAGGGAAGGCGGGGGTGGGGGTGGAGGGTTGGGCTGGCTGGAGGAGATCAACCAAAGACCTTGTATGCAAACATATATAACCCATGGACACAGACAATAGGGTGGTGAAGGCCTGGGGTGGGGATGAAGGGTCAGGCTAGAAGAGTTCAGTGGGGAAAGAGGGGACAGAAGGGACATAAATATTTTCAACAATAAAGATTTTAAAAATATTTAAAACAATATTTTTTTAAGTTCTCCTGATTAGAACAAACAATCTCATTTGCAAAGTTTAAAGGAAAATTCAGTGTAAAAGTTTACCTTGTTTCTCATTATTTACAAGTTTTGGGATGTTTTTGTCAGAAATACAATGAAGGAACCTAACTCTTATTTGTATCAATTAGCCTAGGTTCAATTGGTTTCGCCATAAATTATTTTGTTTTAAAATCTCAGTTTCCAAGAATCTATTGACATGTTGAGAACTTATTCTCAGAGTGGCTCCTTATTTCTTTTCTTACAAATAAATTACAGAGGTAGAGCTTTGTTGCTTTTAAAAACATTATTTGACCCAGAAATCCCTCTCCTGGGTATCTACCCCCAAAACTCGATATCATGTATTCGCGAAGATATATGCACTTCCATGTTTACTGCACCATTATTCACAGCCAAGACATGGAAAACCTAAGTGTTCCACAATACAGGACTGGATCAAGATATGGTACATATACACAATGAAGTACTACTCAGCCATAAGAAAAGATGAAATAGCACCATTTGCAACAACATGTATGGACCTTGAGAACACTGTGCGAGTGAAATATGGCAGTCAGGAAAAACTAACAACTATATGATTTCACTCACATGTGGGATACAAAAATTAAATCTGTGAACACAAACAGCAGTGTGGTGACTGCCAGAGGGAAGAGATTGGGGGAAAGGGTCCTAATGTAAGGTGACAGGAGAAGATCTGACCTTGGGTGGTGGGCACACTTTGGTGCAAGAGACAGATCTTGTTACACAGAAACCCACACCTGAAACCTATATATTTATGTTGACCAGTGTCACCCCAATCAATTTAATAAATATTACAAATAAATAAAAATGTATTATTTAAAAAGGATATATTTCCTGACAGCACATCAAAGGTCCATACTGTTCAGAACACAGTTCCGGTGGACAAGAGTACCAGCTAATGGTGAGAGGTACATTGCCCACGTGACCTCTGAGTTTAAGGAGTCATGGAGGAAACCCCTTAATCAGGACATTTTCATCCTTATCGGGAAAGCCATTTACCCAGCTCTGCGATTATCAGATGCAACTGAGAACCAGGAAATAAGTATCTCGTTGATGTCGTCTTCATCCTTATCGAGCCTGGAAGCAGCTAAACCAGGAGTCAGAAAGCTAGGGCTCAGGAGTGGGTGGTGGAGCGATGAATCACCCTACAAAAACGTTACTTCTGTTGGCAGTGAGGTGTGGTGGAGACACCTGAGGTGGGTGGGACCCACAAAGGTTCAGCTATGGTGTCTCCTTGGTGTGAGACCTGCAGAGCCTGAGCGTCTTCCACTGAGTATGAGGACTGGAAAACCTCTGGGAGGAAGGCTGTGAGGCTGAGGGACACGTGGAAGGCCCAGCAAGGACAAGCACTGAGTGCTGACTCAGGATCTGCAGCCCCACCACTTGCCCTTCTCACAACAGTTCTGTGTTGCTGGCCAGTGTGACCAACCTTTCTGGTTTGCCTGGGACTGAGGGGTTTCCTAGAAGGTGAAGACTGTCAGTGCTAACATCAAGAGAGTCATGGGCAAACCAGAACAATTGGCCACCCTACCTGAGACTCAAAGGAATGTCAAAGAGCAAAGAATAAACTCCAACATGTACAAAAGCTGATTTCTAAGGCGCCCAAGGCTCTCAGCAGGCGTGGGTGTAGGATAGCCGGCTCTGAGGAAGCTGAGGGTGGACAAAAGCCATTCCTTCCTTAACTCTGGCTCTGAACACACCTCCCATGGGTAAGCACTCTCACTGCCAGCCTATCTTAGTGGGAACCTCCTACTTGTTACAGAACCTAGCCTGCACTCGCCACACTTCCTCCACAGCCTGCTGAATATTACTATCCCCATTTTACTGAGGACAACTCCAATCTGCAGGAGTTGGGAAGAGGCAAGACACTCATTCAAGTGGAGGCTGGAAGAATAAGATGTTAAAAGCATGGGAAAGGGAGGAAGCACAATCCCAGCAGAGAGAATAGTGTCCCCACACCAGGGAGCCATGGCAGGTCCTCAGATTTGACTAAGAAGTGCAGATTGGCTGTAGTGTGAGGAACTGATAGGCTTGGGATCACCAGAAGGAGTTCTCCCTCGGGTAGGGAGGACACAGGGTGGTGTTTGAATAGAGGAATGTAGGATCTGAACATGGCTCCCAGAAGGGCAATCTGGCAGCAGACAGAATTCGTTATCATTTACACACGTCACCCACACTGCATCACGTGCGCTTGTCCTATGCACCTTCAGGAGAACCCCTGGCTGGGGCCCAAACCGTTGGGCGCAGCTGGGTGTGGCCCTCCTTGGGCCTGACTTGGGGAGCAGATAGGGAGCAGCAGGAAGCCCACATATGCATGGTAAGCCGTGAGATTTTGCTTTGAGAACTTGTTTCCAATCCAGCTCAGAAACCCAGCACCTAGCACAGGGCCTGGCACTTTGTAGGTGCTTACAATATACTCCTATGAATCCTGATGGGACATTTGGCCCCATGCAAAATGTCCACAGAGACCTGTGGTCCACACCAAAAGCTGCTTGATATTTGATCCTGTACCAAAAGGTCTATGGAGACATTTGGTCTGAAGTTAATCCTACCTAATAAAAGAGTAATATGCAGATTGACCATCACTCCAACACACAAGATGGCTGCCCCCATGTGGTCAAAGATCCTGCCCCCATGTGGCCAGCAGTGGAGGGCTGTTGGGAGATTCCAGGCCTGCAAGGGAGAGCAGTTGTGGGTGATCAGGCCAGCAGGGGAGGGCAGTTGGGAGGGACCAGGCCTGCAAGAGAGGGCACATGGAGTGATCAAGCCTGAAGGGGAGGGCAGCTGGGGGTGACCAGGCCAGCAAAGGAGGGAAGTTGGGAGCATATAGGCTGGCAGAGGAGCAGTTAGACATCAATTAGGCTGGCAGGATAGTGGTTAGGGGGTGAAGTGGCCGACAGGCAGAAGAAGTTAGGATCAATCAGGGAGGCAGGTAGGCAAGCAGTTTGGAGCCAGCAGTCCTGGATTCTGAGAAGGATGTCTGACTGCCCGTTTAGGCCCGATCCTCCTGGGATCGGGCCTAAACGGGCAGTCGGACAACCCTTGAAGGGTCCCAGATTGGAGGGGGTGCAGGCTGGGCTGAGAGACATCCCCCGCCCCCATGCACGAATTTAGTGCACTGGTCCTCTAGTATTAATACAAATCTTGCTCTTCTGCAAGATTTGAACCCTGACCCATATAGCTAACCCCATGTACCATGACCAAATAGGCTACTGAGGTGAGAAGGGTTATGACTGGCAATACAGCCACAACAGAATTATTGGAGCAAGAAAACATAATAGTATTTTTCATTAAAAATCTTATAAACCAAACATAGAAATAAACATTCTGGGTCCTTGGAACCCAGGGACATTTTCTAAATGTGGACATTTTTGACAGGACCAAATGCTGGATAATTGTATGAATGAATGAATGTGTATGTCCTGCCAGTCAAACTGCTGTCTATTTGGAGAGATCAGGAAGGGAGGATTTATTTTGAGCTAAAGGAGTAGTGGTTCTATCTGAGGAAGGTACTTGCAAGAACCCTCTCCCAGCTTCAAGTCTGCTGAGAGTTAAATAGCTAGAGTGGAATTGGCACAGTTTTACAAAACTAAAATATCCATGTCCCTGCCATTCTTAAAACAAATGAGCCTGGAACTCTGGAAACACAGCTGTGTGTAGAAGGCCTGCAGAGCAACCCCAAATAATGGCCCTTGGGTTTAAATGCCATGAATAGTGCTGATGACTGACACTTGTACATATTTTACAGAGTACCTATCCCTCCAATTAGCTCAGGTATTCAATCCCCCACCCCCACCAGTGCATGGTTACTCAGAGACCAAAGCTCAGCTCATCTCCAAGGAAGCTCCTCCATGATCTTACCCATTTAGTGGCCTTGGAAAGTCAAACCCAAACAACATGGACTGAGGCAGTTTTAGATAGAGGCTGGCAGGCTGCTCCCCTCATCAGGTTCCTATATTTGTAGCCCAACCAGAAAAATCACTCCAAAATAGCAATAGCCACCATTTCGCTTGGTAGTACCTGCTAGGTACTAGAGTCACACACTATTATCACAGCCCAGTGAAACCAGGCCGGGGAAGTTGAATGACTTGCTATCAGACTGGTAAAGATGAAGCAGTTTGATAACACTGTGTGGTCAGGAGTGTGCAGAAGTCATCCTCACACATGACTGTGGGGACTGTAAATGGGTATGACCTGCTGAGAGGACAATATGATGAAATCTGGAGAATTATTTAAATAGCACATACCTCTTGACCCAGAATTCCACTTGGAGGAACTTATCCTACTAGTAATAAGGACATATAGATGCAGAGGTTAAGTGAGTATTGTCACTGAAGCATGGTAGTCAATTATAGTAAAAGGCTGGGACAATCCATATGTTCACTGGTGAAGGAAAACTGTTGGACACTAGCTACTTGGAGTCAGCACAGACCCCACAGGGTAAGGCTCTGTCTCACAAGACTGCCCCCTACTTCAGATGCCAATCACAAGTCCTGATCTCTCCTACTTCTGACCAACCGGCTACACATCAAGGATTACCATCACCCCCTCCTCAGGTTTGATAATTTGCGAGAACAGCTCACAGAACTCAGGATAGCACTTCACTCACTATCACCAATTTCCTATAAAGGATACAACTCAGGAATAGCCACATGGAAGAGATGCATGGTGCACAGCACATGGGAAGGGGGTGGAGCCTCCATGCCTTCTTTGGGTGCATCTCCCTCCCAGGACCTTAATGTGTTCACCAACCTAGAAGCTCTCTGAACCCCTTCAATTTTTTTGGGGGGGGTGGGGAGGTAGAGTGAAGGGTTTGGGGGGCTGGGGAGAGCGGGATATTCCATTACATAGGCATGATTGAATAACATCACTGGTCATTGGTGACTAACTCAAGTCCCAGCCCCTCTCCCTTTGAGGGCCCTGCAGGTGTGGGGTGGGGGGAATGAGGCTGAAAGTTCCAACCCTCTAATCACATGGTCAGTTCCTCTGCCAACCAACCCTCATCTTCCAATGTCTCCTCATTAACAAACAAAAACACACTCTTAACACTGCTGGTGATTCCAAGGGTTTTAAAAGCTTTGGGCACTCACACCAAATATTATAACCAAAGATGTTCCTGTCACTCAGGAAATTCTAGGGTTTCCAGCGCTCTGTCTCAAGAACCGAACCAGGAGCAGGGACCATCTGCTTCTTATAACTGGTAATAACCAATTAAATAAATGATCAATATTCATACTTTAGTTCATACTACAGAGACATTAAAAAATGAGGCAGGCTTATATGCATTGGTATTAGTCTCAAAAATAATAAAAAGGCACAGGGCAGAATGTTTCATTTTGAGTGAAGTAATGAATGCATACACACACACTTATCTGTGGAAACACACAGACCGCCTCTTCGAGCACACACGAAGAACCAGGAGCTGTGGCTGTCTTTGGGGAGGAGACCGGGGCCTGGGGTGGAGGAAAGCCTTGTATTTTCTCTAGACCCTTTTGAAAAGGTGGAATATTTTAGGAAGTTTGTGAATGACTTAAAAAATAAAAATAGTACAATCCTAACAATAAATACATCCCAACATTGGGTCTGAGCCTCGGATTCTTCTTGTTTGAAAATGTTCACATTTACACCATAAAGCCCTTACCAAACATTACCTCAACCTGTGAAGCAGGCAGGAGACTTGGGTTAAGAAATTATGCTTTTTGCTTCACAGGGACTTGCTTATTGGTTCACTGAGAAAACTATTACCAGTTTATTATAAAGAAAACAGCTCAGGAGTGGTCCAATGGAAGAGAAGCATAGGGCAAACGCAGAAGCTGAGACAAAGAGGCATAATGTAAGTGCCCAAGTCCTTGCCCAGTAAAAAATCAGAACTGAAACTGGAACTCAACTCCCTTTTCGCTGATCCACAGTTGCCTCCAATAAGGTACTAAGGTTATAGAGGTGAAGTTTTTCCACTTATTTTGTTTCCCCAAAATGCACATTGCTCCATGCTGGAAAAGACTTGGGAGATAGATGGGATAAGAAGCAAGGGTCTAGACCTGGGCTTTCCAATATAGTAGCTGCTAGGCATGCATTGCTGTTGAGCACGTGAAATTGCCTAGTCCAGTGGTCGGCAAACTCATTAGTCAACAGAGCAGCAAACCACTGGCCTAGTCCAAAATGAGATGTGCTCCAAGCGTAAAGTACACGTCATCTTTTGAAGGCATAGTACTTGGTATGTTAGGATGTAAAATAGCTTATTAATAATCTTTACATGGATTATACATTGAAATGTAATTTCGGGATATACTGGTTTAAACAAAATACTTTATAAAATCAGAACATGAAAAGAAACAGGTGAAGTTAATGTGGCCACTAGAAAATTTAAAATTACATATGTGACTTGCAGGTATGGCACACACTATATTGCTATTGGATAACACCCGTTTAGACTTTCACTCCACCCTTTTGAAAAAAAAATTATATATATATATATATTCTGTTTCCTTGAGGGTATTCCACTTTCTCCCCTTCTCAACAATGTGAGCACTCTGCCCCCCAGTTCCAGCATTCCCATGGACAATCCATCCAGCACCCTCTTCTCGCTCCATCTACCTTGGCCTCCAGTAAAGCAGCCTGCTCTGACCATAACCTTCTCTCTTTCCTGTTCACTGTTCAACCCCTCCCGCCAGCCTCCTCCATCCTTCTACCCAATGATTCCCTCTGCTTTTCTCAATCCTCACCCCTCCCTATCCAGCCTTGTTTCCATTGCCTTAAGCAGTCCTTTCGATTCTTTAATCTCCATTGACCTCCGTCTTTTCATCAGATTTTCCAGGTAAATTCCCAGCCCTGGTCAACCACTCTCTTCTTCCTCTCTGCCCAAACTGAGCAGTCAACGCTGCAGAAGCATGTCCCATGGCAGACACTCTCCACAACACTGTTTCCAGTGCACCTTCAGATCACCAAAATTCAGAAGACCCTCCATACTGCCAATCTTACTATGTGTTTCATATAAATTTACTTGTATTTTTTCTACAATTACTAAGACAAGATCCCTCCCATTTCTTTGGACCTACAAATTCCTCCTCATGCTCAGATGACCTTCACCTCCTGGGGGGCACTGCTGACCAGTGTTACCTGCTTGAAACACCCTGTGGCTTCTGGGTCACCATACTCACCTGGTGTTCTTCCCAGCTCCTCTCCGACAGTAGAGTGGACACTTAGCAGGCGTTGCGAGAAGTCAGCTCCACCTTTCTCCCCAGGTGCCAGGGAGGCAGACCTAGCTGCCTGTGGGAGCAAAGGGTAGCAAAGGAGGGCAAGATGCTGTCTGGGGAAGCCCTGGGAAAGCCACTCATGCACGCTCTGTGGAACCAAAAGACCCAGGTTCTATTTTGGCTGTACACACCCTAGTGGTGTGATTGGGCAAATCCTTTGACCTCTCTGGCCCACTATTTTCTCATTTGCAATTAGGGATTACCATGGTTTGCTGTCAATGATAATAAAAACACAAACCAAGAAAACATGTGGGTGAAAGACAGGAACAATTCCAGGGGGCAGAGGAGCTCCCTCCCCCGATTTCTCACCCAGAAGAAGCTCCGATTCCAGGCCATGAGATTTGAATCCAGCCTCATTCCATTCAATGAGCATGTGGGAATGGAAGCGAAGGGGACTAACATCTGCAGGGCACCAACTCAGCGTCGCCTGCTCCACATGGAAGTCCATTATTAGTTAATTTGGTGCCCATCCAGCTCTGCCCAATCTTTTCTCTGAACCCCTGCAGAGCGGGCCTTCGGAACCAAGGAATAGGTGAGCTAAGTAATTCTGTTTGCTCCTTCCGTCCTCTCTAATCCGAGGACACAGCATTTCTCATTTAGCTGCATCAGAATCACCTGGAGCCCTTGTTCAAACACAATTGCTGGGCCTTAGCCTGTTTCTAATTCAGTGGGTCTGAGATCAGGCCCCTGTTGGAAGGAGCAGGCAAGCAGGCATCATGCCTCTAGCATGACTAACCAGCCTCCAGCAATGTGTGACATGACAAATAGCTCACTCAAACTTGGCTGTCAGATTGATTTGTCAGTCTACCTGACATACAGAAATAATTCTGCTTCAAGATCACTGGAATTCCACCTCAAGTATGCAGAAGGTTTGGTTAATGGTGGGAAGAAGAGCAGGTCTGGTGTCCTGCTTCTGGGTGTGGCTCCTAACAGATGTGACTCTGCCCTGCAGTGAGCCTGGGGCAGGGATGATACATTTGTACACCAAGGCCAACAGTCCATGGAGCCTCACATTGGGTCCCCTGGCCCGGGCCTGGAGCTGAGGGACCCACTTCTCCCTCCTGATTCTTTGGCAAGGCTGCTCCCTGCATCAGGTTCCTAAAAAGCATACCCCCAAAACCACTTTATTTAGTGGGTACATTTATAAATTAATCTGCAAGTTCAAAGATCTATAAGAGAAACTATTCCCACATCTTCCACTTATGATCCAAGACCTTCCCAAGCCACATTCCTTTAACTGTTAGATGACTTATTAGATTGAATATGAAGAAATCGGCATGAGTTGAAAAACCTGGTATTACTAGAGAATTGTCACCCTGCTACTGGCCCAAAGGCAGAGAAGATGGCCACACTACGTGCTCATTATTTCCTGCTGTCAGAACTCTCTCTTTCCCTGCTCACCTGGCCACCTCCTTCTTTGCCTTCAAGACTTCTTCAAGAAGCTTCTTCCCAACTCCAAACTGAGCTTAATACCTTCCTCAGTGCTCCCAGGGCATCTGACCTCCCTCTATGCCATGTGACCCCCATTGCAGGGACTATTGCTGGCTCCTGGCTTGGTGTGTCTCACACAGCAGGTGCTCTGGAGCTATTTATCAAACCAAACCAAACTTCAAAGCAAAGCAACTTTGTCTCCTGGCCTGATCCTGGTGGGAAAGTATCTATGGCAGGAGCTGGAAACGTCTGGCCCACAGACTGTAAAAGGCCCACAAAATCATTTGGTTTGTCCAAATGGCCCTTGGTAGAAAAAGGGTTCCCCACTCCTGATCTATAGGTTTGTCCAGGTAAAACCACAAATAAGACACAGGTGAGACTCTACTACACACAGTCGTGGCAGTCTGAGAACAGAAGGGGAAGAAACAAGCTGTTTCCATATGATGAGCCTAAAAGAGGGATGCAAATATGGCCCAGTCCGGGAGCTCTCTGCCCGTGGCCACACATTAGAAACACCTGAGGAACTTAAATGCGAAACAAAGGAGCGCTGGGTCTTACCCTCAGAGATAGCGATTAACTGTCTCGGTAGAACATGGGCATCGTAGGTGTTACAAGACCTCCTCCCCCTCCCCCAGGTGGATCTAACATGCAGCCTTGGCTGAGAAGCACTGAGCTAGCCCACCCTCTTTGTCCTGTGTGCGAGGGCAGGGGTCAACAAACTCATTAGTCAACAGAGCCAAATATCAACAGTACAACGATTGAAATTTCTTTTAAGAGCCAAAATTTTTAAATTTAAACTTCTTCTAATGCCACTTCTTCAAAATATACTGGCCCAGGGCATGGTATTTTGTGGAAGAGCCACAGTCAAGGGGCTAAAGAGCTGCATGTGGCTCTCGAGCCACGGTTTGCTGACCATTGTGCTGGGGAAGGGAGATGTCCTCATATACAGGGCTTACCACCAGCACTGGGAACAGTCCCCAGGCCTTTCCCCTTCTGCCAGCTGAGGTTCCCCAGGAAGCCCTAGAGCAGCTGAGCTGCCCCCACCCCTGGGATACACCCCAGCAGGTGGAAGACCAATATGCTTCCTGGACCCCATGTGAGCAAGGAATGTCCTGTGCTCTCTCTACAGTCCAGTGTGTCAATTCCCCTTTGCCCAGAGGGCTAACGGTGCCTTCCCAGCCCAGCAAACCAGTTATGGGAGAAAATCATTCTCCAAATTTGAACTGGCCAATCCTGCCTCTCTCCTACTCCCATGTTGGCTGGATAAGTAAATAATTTCCTGGCCCAAACCCATTTTCCGAGAAAAAGCCATATATGGGCAGACCAGGGCCGGAGAGCACTGGACTACAAGAAGTGCAGTGTTAGTTACATCGCAGGTAATGCCTGCTTAAGGTAGCACCCACTTCCCCTTATTTTGTTTAGTATGTCCACATTCAGCCAGGCCACAAGATAGATAGTACACCTTTTTTTTTAAGCACTTGCAGTATGCCTAACAGGTACTTCTCCACCCAGTCCTGCTGAAAACACTTACTCATCCTTCAAGACTCAGCCTTGCCTTCTTCATGAAGCCTTTCCTACCCCCAGAAGCTACACACATTCTCACAGGAAGGACTCAACTTCAGTCCCAGCCAACAGAAATTACAGCAAAGCTATTGATTTCTAACATGCATCCTGACTTTAGACATATTAAAAAACCGTATAAGTCTTACAGCGAATGAGATGTATGGGTGTCCTTAAGTCCTGGGGATAATGGAGCAAGGAGGACCTCCTGCCTACAGCCCCTTCCCAGACGAGCAGGTGGCATATCAGGACTCCTTTGAGATCAGGAATGAAGACATCTGGGTGACTCTTTGGTTGAAGCCACCACTCTCTCAATAGCTTCAATTTAATCCTCCAGGCATTTGTGTGTGTGTGTGTGTGTGTGTGTGTGTGTGTGTGTGTGTGTATGGGGGTGGGGGCAGTAGGCGCCCATCAGCCTGGAAGTGGCGCCGGCCTTCCACGTCCTCCATATGAATCACTAGCACTATACTTGTCACCCTGTAAGAGGGGTCTGCTCTCCCCCAAGTGAGGACTAAAGACTCAAAGCTTAAACATCTATTAGGAGGAGGCTGGCTGGCTAAGTAACAATTAGCACATTTATGTGATGACAGAGGTACAGAGGTTGAGAGGAATGAGTGAGATCTCTGCTTATCAATGCAGACAGAGCTCAAAACAATTGGTGTAAAAACTAAGTTGCTGAAAAACCAGTACAGCATGATTGCATTGTTGGAAAGCGTACCCCAAAACCACTTTGTTTGGTGGGTACATTTACAAGTTAATCTGAAAGTTCAGTGCAGAGAGAGGCCACACTTCATCTGTCTACGTGTCATCCAGGTCCAGTGTGGAGCCTGGTGCACAGTAGGTGCTCAGTAAACATGTGCCACGTTGGGTGGCCACACTGGTGAACACTGGGCCCTTTTTCTGGATCTATGAATCTGGGCATCTCCCCAGGGGCCTCAAGGGAATTCCTCCCCTTCCCACCCATCCTACTCCCAGCTAAATCCAGAACCCATGGCTCCATTCAGAACCAGCAGCTCCCAGCCTATTCCCTTCCTTCCCAGACCCAGACTGAGCTCCCACTCTGTTCCTCTGCTGTCTTGGGCACTGGGCCGGGAGTAACTCAGTGCGGCCAGCTCCCCCTGGTAAAGTGAGGATGCTAAAGGACACTTATGTGTGTATTCATGTATGTGGATGAGTATGTGTATATGTTGGGGTAGCAGGCTGCTTCTCAGAAGTGGGGTTGGAATACAAGAAGCAAGCTGACAAGGACACAGGCCATTAATTAAACTTCCCTGCTTTATTTAGTCTCTGATCATCTGCTTCTAAATGAGAGGGAGCACCAGATACTCATAGCCCTTACCAAGTTGAGAGGTGAGAAAGGAAATGGACAAGGGTCCTAGAAAGGCACTCAGCTTGGCCTGCTACAGGGGGCCTGCCAGCTTTCTGAGCTTGTGGACAAGCTTTTAAATCAGTCTTAGTCACCTCAGGCTGCTATAACAGAATACCAAAGAAGGGGGTGCTTAAACAACAAGACATCTATTTCTCACAGTTCTGGAGGCTGGGAAGTCCAAGATTAATGTACCCACAGACTCAGTTCTTAGTGAGGGCTCTCTTCCTAGCTTTCAGACAGCCACGTTCCTAATGTATCACATGATGGAGGGGCAAACTCTGGCATCTTCCTCTTTTCATAAGGACACTAAATCCTATCATGGAAGGTCCACCCCCATCATCTCATTTAAACCTAATTATCTTCCAAAGGCTCCACCTCCAAAACCAGCACATCCTGGGGGTTAGGACTTCCACATATGAATTTCAGGGAGGCACAAACATTCAGTCCATAGAAGTCCATGTATAGAGAAAACGCTTCAGATGCAAGCTGACTGTGAGTTCATGTTTGTGGGGTGTGCTTTAACAGAACTTCAGTGTAAGTGATGAACATCAGACTTTCTGGGTGGCAGCGTTTGACAGAGGCTGAAAAGGCAGAAAATGGAGGGAGCCGTGAGAGGGAGCCCACTACATCATCAAGGCTGGCCCTGAAGCATGGCCTCTTTCAGGCAAGTGCACATCCATTCAGTGACTTTTAAGGTCGAGTGCGTGCTAGGAACCCAGAGCTGGAAAGAGTGCCTGCTGCGTACAGTTAGTTAGTTGTTCAGGAACCAGAGAGTGAGTGGAGAATTGCAAAGCTTGTACCTGTCCTCCAGGTTTCCCACGTGCTTCCTCTTTGTCTAGGACACCCTGTCTTCTCTGGTGCTCCTGTTCATCTGTTACGTCTCAGCAGGTGTAGCTCCCTTTTGGGGTGGGGGGGGGGGGGCTTTTCATGGTTCTCCTAGTCTCATTTTGAGTCTCCTAGGGCTCGCCACCCCAAGCTGGCTTTCCTGATTCCTTGTCTGTGGACAAGACTGTGATCGGTGTTATCTCCAGTACCCACTGTGGCCTGCTTCTTGCAAGCAGGCAGTGCTCTGAATGAGTGAGTGAATAAATGAATTCTACACGGTGATGAATGGCATTCTGTGGTGGAGGGTTGAAAAAACAATGGAAAAGGTCATGCAACTCCACCCGATGGACTTCCAGCAGCGATTTCTTGCCCCACAGACAGCTAGGTGCACACATCTTTACGCCAGTTTTTCTGGGCTTGAGATCTGCAGCTTCCAAAGCTGATCACTGGCCGGAGAGGCATTAAGGTCAAAAGTGCTCGATTGCCCAGGTTTGAGTCCTGGCTGTGTATACCCCTGGCTAGCTGGGGACTTTGTGCAAATAACAGCCACCTCTCTGTGCCTCAGTGTCCTCACTGGTGAAACAGGGATAAGAGTAGCACTTATTTCTTAGGGCGCCCAGGGGACTAAATGACAATGCCTCCGGGCTTAACAAGAGCTGGCTCTACCTACTGGTTCCCCCCCCCCCCCCCCCCACCAGTGGCCCTGCAATGGTCACTCTTTTAACCTCCGCTGACTAATCTGTAAAACGGAAATGATAATAATGCTGATGATTAAACCAGAGAGTCAGACTGCCTACAATCTGTTGTTTGTGTCTGGGCGAGTTTGTGGAGTTGTACGTTGCCTTCAGTCAGATTCATCAATGGCGGGGGGGGGGGGGGGGGGGGGGGGGGTTTCCAGTGCCCACACCCCGCCCAGTGCTGAGAGGCTAGACCACCTGCACTCAGGTCCAGCACCCAACCCAAGCCCCCAGAACCCCTTTGCAAGAGAGTGTGTCTGAGTGAGCTGGGAGGATGGGGGGTGGGGGGCAGAGGGAGGGGTCCCAGCAGTAGGGGCGGGGTCCGTGCGCCCTTGAGGTCTCCGGTACCGGCACGGGCACCGCAGGGGCAGGCTGGTTATTCCAGGAAAAGGAAAATGAAGCCGGACGGCTTCCGGCTTTGATATCGCTGGGCCGCGCGGCGCTCCCCAGAACTGTCCCAGGGGCTGGCTGGGGGCCTCCGCTCTGCCCGGGTCCCTCTGGCCCCGGTCGGTGCCAGCCCCAGGCCGCGCCCAGCCCCCCGGAAGGGCCTGCCCAGGTGGCGGGGGCCGGCGGCCGGGCAGCCTAGACACCCCGACCCTCCCTCGCCCCGCCCAGCCCCGAGCTTACTCTGCAGACAGCAGGCTGCGGCCAGGCGGAGGGCGAGGAGTCCCAGGGAGATGCCGGGGTGCTTCCTGCTCCGGCGCGGTAGGGGCCTCATGAGCAAGCCCGGGAGGCGGCCGGGCATGGGCTTCCCCGCGCGGCCGGCTGTGCGCCGCCGCCGCCGCTCCCGCCTGCCCGGCCGCCTCCCCTCCCCTCCCTGCACCTGCGAGTCCTTAGGGCCAGATGCGGATGAGCTAGCTGGCTGTGCTCTGGTTGAACCAGTTCCCTAGGATTTGGAAAGAGAGAGGAGAGGGAGAGAGACAGAAAATGGGAGGGGAGAGGGAGGGAGGGAGGGAGGGAGGGAGGAAGAGAAAATATGCACACACTTAGAAGCAAATACTGGCAAACAAGGAGCAGTCTCCTTCCGTTCACACCCAGTTGACTGGTATCGATTCAAAATTCATCTGGATGCTGAGTTGTGGGAAGAAGGGAAAGTGCTAGCTGTTGCCTGGGCACCAAGAGGGACCATCTATCTAACGGCTCCACGGGGGAAAAAAGAAGGCTTTTAGGAAACTGAAATGACAGCCTGAGGGGAGAGGAGTGAGAAGAGGGGAGGCAAGGGGGCCCACAGGCTGGCTGCTCTGGGTGGAGCCTTTGGACAGTGATGATACTCATCCAAACCCATCTATCCACCATCCGTCTAACCGTCCACCCATTTATCCATCCATCATTCATCCACCGCCTACCACTCAAACTTCCACTACCCACCCACCTATCACCCACTTATCTACCTCCTATCATTCATTCATTCGTTCATTCATTCAAGAAGAGTTCACTGAGTCTCCTCCTGACACAGTAGATGGGGGAACACTGGTGGAATGAAGCACTGTGCTGGCATAGTGTTGGGGATACAAATATGAACAAGATATGAATGGCCTGTAGCTAGTTTGGTTCAGTGGACAGAGCGTTGGCCTGCTGACCGAAGGGTCCCGGGTTCGATTCTGGTCAAGGGCACGTATCTCTGTGGGTGGCTCCTCTCTGGCCAGGCCCTGGTCGGGGCTTAAGCAGGAGGCAACCAATGAGATGTGTTTCTCTCATATTGATGTTTGTTTCTCTCTGTCTTTCCCTCTCCCACTCCTCCTAAAAAATCAATGGAAAAATATCCTTGAGTGAGGAATAAAACAAAACCAAACCACAAGCTAAGGTATGGACACCTCTTTAGAAATCCTAGCAAAGGGTGGGGCTGGAAAAATGAGCAGCTGCTGTACAGTGCATATATCACTTTGATGAGACCAGAATGCTATGGGGACTCAGAGCAAGAGAACTTAATCTTAGGGGAGAGGGAAGGAACACAGGATGGGAGAGGAATTAGGATTGGTCCCAGCTAGTCATGATTTTTTTTTATTTATTTTTCGTCATGAAATTCTATTCCGGTTTGTTAAAACTAGATTTCCTAGCCTTCCTGGCAGCAGGGGGCAGCAGTGTGATCTAATGCTGGCCAGTGATGTTTAAGGGAAGCCTCCTTGGGGTGTTTCTAGCCAGGTTTTTGTTTCCCTGAAAATAGTGCCAGATAAGGCTAGGGTTGATGCTCCCCTTTCTTCCTGGCTTGAAGACAATGATAATGTTTAGATCTGTGGTACCTATTTTGGATCCATGCATTTGCATGAATGAGGACAAAAGCCATCACACCAAGTAAGGTGGTGGACCAGAAAGGTGGAAAGATGGAAGAGCAGGGAAGTCCAGCACACTTTCCTAGCTTCTTCTTCTGGTTCCTAAGGGGGACTCTGCCAATTCTGTGAATTCACAATGAGGCTGATAGTAGTGGTACCCTGCTGACAGGCGTAGGTTGGATTGTGAGGCAGTTTGACTCACTCTTCACCAGCAAAAGCGTTTGGTTCAAGAATGAGCTGTTTTTTCCTGGGATTACTTGAAGCCGTTGTTGGGACTTCTAAAATCAGAGAATATGAGGGACCATCTTGACTGTCATGTGGAGAGGCCCTAAATTAAGAACGAAGCCCAGATGACACAAACAGCTGGGAACTGAGAAGAGAGATGGAGCCCCAATGACATTGTGTGTCTGGGATTCTACACTTGCCTTTCCCAGTTATGATCAAATAAGAACCCTCTTTTGTCTCAGGAAATTTAAGTTGTATTTCTATGACATAAAATTGAGGAAGTTCTGATTAATACAGGTGATCTTCCTGACATTTTCCTGTTGTTGTTTTATAAAATATATTTTTATTGATTTCAGAGAGGAAAGGAGAGGGAGAGATAGAAATATCAATGATGAGAAAGAATCATTGATTGGCTGCCTCCTGCATGCCCAACACTGGGGATCCAGCTCAAAACCTGGGCAAGTGCAGGGAATTGAATCATGATCTCCTGGTTTATAGGTCGATGCTCAACTACTGAACCACACCATGTGCTGTTTTTTGTTTTTTTTTTTTAACCTGAGGCGATCTTTGTTATTTTTTTTTTTTAAATCCAGCCAAGGATATGCTTAGAGAGAGGAAGTTAGAAAGAGAGGACCATCAATCAATTGCCTTCTATAGGTTCAAACCCACAGCCCAGGTATGTGCCCTGACTAAAAATTGAATCGGCAACCCTTTGGTGCAACCAACTGAGCTACCCTGGCTGAGTGACATTTTTCTGTTTTCTTTATTCCATGTAAGGGGATTTAGGAATCACTTGTATCTGTTTGTTTATTCATCACATTTTTATTAAATCTGCCCCTGTACCAGGCCTGCAGCTCCAAAGATGAATCACTCATGGCTCCTAGTCCCAAGAAGCTCACAAATAAATGGAGATAGAATTATCCAAATTGAGAAAGGCTTTCAGATATATGGCTCTTCCTGCTGAGGCCAAGGAAGAGGAAATGGGCTGTATTGCTCACTGTCACATACCTGGCACCTGGCACTGGGTAGGTGCTTAGTCACTATTTGTTAAATAAATATATGAATGAGAGACTTAAGAGAGAAGAAAGAACTTCAATGAGATAAAGAGCTACTGAAGACCAGCTAGACTGACTCAGTGATATTATGAATTCTTATCCTATTTCTGTCACCTACCAACTCTCTGGACCTCTGAGGGGTTGGACTGTGTCAGAAATGGATAACCCTGTCTGTACATTAGAATAAAAGCACCATGCCTTGGCCCTCACTCCAGTTCAATTGAATCAGATTATTGGGAGTGGCATTAGAGTTTTAAAAAATCTCTCTAAATGATCTCATGTGCAGCCCTGTGGAAAACCACCACTCTAGATTAGTTAGAAGTGTCTTGTGGTCATGCTAATGCCATTTAGATCTGAGTTTATCAGATCCTTTCTTTAGAGTAGGATTCCATAGAGTGGAGTGTTAGACCCCCCAGAGCAAGGACAATGGGCCAGGTACAGAAACTTATCAGGAAGAAAGCCCAGATGCCTAGCAAGGGGCAAAACTGGGAAAACAAGAACCTTGCCCCCAGGGTAACCTAGCCTCCCCCAGCACATCACTAGCCATGCAGTTTGGACGCCTGATCTTTCATATTGCTGGTCAGGTGATTTAGCTTCTCTGACCTTGTCCTCTCTAAAGATAACATCGAGGTCTCAGTTGTATTTCAGCTCCAGGCCCAAAAAGCAGTAAAACCAGACAAGTAGTGCCAAGAGCTACATTGAGTAATGACCCTCGGCCCTAGCACCGACCAATCAGTTGGGACCACGACCCTGAAAGAGCATACTTGGAAAGCTAATGAATATTCTATTAAGAGACCTCCCCTGAGACCTCTCCCAAAATTTCCACCTGGAAGAGAGAGATGTGCTCTGGACAAAGGACTAGTTGGAGCTCTTTCTCCAAGGAGCACACCTGTGCCATTCTCCCACAGTCATGTATTCCATAGTCTCTAAGGGACCCCACGAGACTTGCAACCAGAGGAGCAATGGGCAGTGTCAGCTCAACGAGGGCTTACCCCCTATCTCCAAGGCCCCCCTTTCTGTGTAGCCCTTCCTTTGGATAGCCCCACCTGCCATCCCTTTTCTTAAATAAATTCAATTTTCTTTAATCATCATCTGAGATGGCTCTTTAGCCACTAACTTTAACCTTTCAGGAAGAGCTTACAATTTTAATTGCCCTTCCCTCCCTCCCTCTCTCCTTTCCTTTCTTCCTTCTTCCCTCTCCTTTCTTTCTTCTTTTCCTTCTTCCTTCCCTCCCTCCTTCCCTTCCTTCCTTTCTCTTTCAACAGATATTAATTACCTGCAAGATTCCAGACTAATGCTTCCAGGCATTAGTCTTATTGAAGCTGAGAGGAGGGAGTAGTAAAGGAAGACTAGAAAAGTAGATTGGGGCTAAGATTTGAGGAATCAATGTACTGAGGATGCTTGTGTTTGCTAAAAGGATGTAATTCAAGATTCACACTTGATCTGAAATGTTGGCTTCTCCTCTGCAATCTTTGGCATATATTATAGCCCTCTGTTCTTTGGTACAGTGGAACCTCAGTTCTCAAACATAATTCATTCCAGAAGGTTGTTTGAGAAGGGATTAGTTTGAAAACCAAATAACTTTTTTCCCATTAGAAATGTGTTGGTGTCCCTCGTTAAGGGACCATAATGCCAGGGTTCTTTTGCCAGCCTTACAAAGGGTTCAGCATTCTGGAGAAAGGAGCTGCGTGTAGATGATTAAAGAGTCCAGAGACGAAGGATAGTTTTGAAAGGCATTAGGGGTCAGAGGAGCTTCAGCTAAAGGGAAGGGAAGACTCTATTTGTCTCAGGACTACGTGCTTTTATTAAACACAATTGTCCCAAGGCAAGGTGGAGACATACACTTCAAAGGGTAAGGTCTCAAAGGGCACAGAAGCATTATCAGTTTGGGGAATAGCCTACAGCTGTTCAGGTGTTTGGCCAACAGGAGGAAATAAAATGCCCTGAGCTGTCTGACATTTTATTCAGGTTTGGGGGGAGTGTCTTTGTTTAGCCGTTTCCAACAGGTAAATTACATATGTGGCTCACCCTTGTTGAGCCCACCCAGTCCCATCAACCTTTTACATGCTGGAATTGGTTCTCGGCAGAAACTATGTAAATGGAATGAATCTGCTCAAGAACCCCAAATGATTCCCTGTTTTAACTTTTCTTATATACAGTACGTGTCTAATGGGCTGTTTAATCTATAAGTGAACCCTTCTTAGATTTATCAAACCACCCCTCCTAGCCTTAAAGGAATCACTTCAGCACTAGTTCCAGGGGTAGCTTCCAGATCATTATGTAGTGTCTTTTTCACACATGAAATGCTGTCACGTGCTAACTGCTTTTTATTTATCCAAATCAACAACAGTTTTTTTCTACCTCTTCAATTGTCCGATCATTGTTTGTTTCTCAACCTTAACAACATTAGCACTGCTGATGAGCACTCTTGATAGCCTCTTTATGTGTGAAAATTGTGCTAATGTGGATTTTGCCAGCAACAAAAGCATTCTCTTTTTTGTTTGTTGCCCGAGAGATTATATATATATATTTCAGAGAGGAAGGAAGAAGGAAAGAGAGATAAAAAACATCCTTGATGGGATTCATGGATAGGCTGCCTCCTGCAAGTCCCTCAATGGGGACTGAGCCCACAACCCGGGCATGTGCCTTTGACTGGAATCAAACCTGGGACCTCTACCCACTGAGCCAAACCAGCTCAAACAGTGGTCAGCAAACTCGTTAATCAACAGAGCCAAATATCAACAGTGCAATGATTGAAATTTCTTTTGAGAGTCAAATTTTTTTAAACTTAAACTTCTAACGCCACTTCTTCTAAATAGACTAGCCCAGGCTGTGGTATTTTGTGGAAGAGCCCACTCAATGGGCCAAAGAGCTGCATGTGGCTCGAGAGCCGCAGTTTGCTGACCACTGAGCTAGAGCAACCACTTTTTGTCATGCTGAGGTATAGGCCTGAAAGGGTTACCAGGTCAAACACCTAAGCTTGGTTGGACAACTGAAACATTTTTTCTGGAATAACTTGGTCAAGAACCGAATTATTTGATGGCAGACATTCGAGAAATAGATTTGACTATGACTCTTCTCACTAATCAACCATTCTGGAAATAAAAATAAAAAAAAGAAAGAAAGAAAAGATAACATAAGCCCTGTCCGGTTTGACTCAATGGATAGAGCAGGCGGTCTGTGGAATGAAGGGTTCCATTCCAGTCAAGGGCACATACCTTGGTTGCAAGCTTCTCCCCAGCCCAGGCCCTGGGTGGGGTGTATGCAGGAGGCCACCAATTGATGTGTTTCTCTCACATTAATGTTCTTCTCTGTCTTTCCCTCTCTCTAAAAGATCATGGAAAAATATCTTAGGGTAAAGATTAACAAAAATAACCCACCACCCACCAGTATTTATTTTCTCAAGACCTCAGGAGCTACTCTTCACTTCCAAGATAAGCAAATGATGTGTTTATAGAGCCCTGGCTTTATGACCGTCATGCATCTTCATACAGTTCTCATTTCAAGGACAGTCCTAATTTTATGCTAGTCCATCATTCTTGTAAGTACATATGAATCTGTGAGACCAGATATGCTGGTGTTTGGTTCTGCAAAATTGGTCACCACCTTCAGATGACATAGGGTAGTATCTTTTTGTGGATTATGTGATTATGGGTAATTGAAAAAATAAGTATAAGATACATACAATAGAATGCACAGATTCTAAGTGGTAAAGTGAGAGAGTAGAAGAGGCATGTGTAGGGGGAGGGGAGAAAAAGAAAGTGAAGTGGGGACAAGGAAGGGAAGATAGGATGGAGATAGGAAAGAAAGGGCAAGAGGAGAGGAACCACCCACTCAGCAGGCAGCCTAGGAATAGCCCAAGACTGGAGGGAAATGCATTTGCCATGAGATCCGTGTCTGCTCTTGGCAGGTTGATGGCCAGGAAGTAAAGCTGAGTTGTGCTGAGAGCATCCCTCATTAATATCACAGGGCCAGCAGCCCTAATGGCCATTGAGCCTTGTGCACTGCAATGGGACTGGCATGGGAACATGTTGGTTGGGCAGGTGCTAGGCTGTGCTTACAGAGATGGAACCTCCCTGGGCCAATTTGGGGTCTGATGCCAGGCCAGGGCCTAGACACTGCTGAGACATCTGGAGGGTAAGGAGTATTTTTTTGGGAGGGGGGGGGGGCGAGAGGATGATGAAAACATGATCAGTCCAGTTCCCTCACCAAGCCTGGGTGGCAAGCAGCCCCTATGGCTATAGTTAATGATTAGAGAGAAGCAGCTTCTGGAAGCTGTGTTACTTGACAAGTGGTCAGCTTGGATTCATTTGTCCAGTCAACAGACCCTGAGCCTTTCCTGGATCCCATCTGTCCCCAAAAGGCTCAGTCTAGTCAGTAGGTGAATTACTGATCAGACTGAAATATGTCCTACAAGGGATTAATCCTATAGCTCCTTTCAAATGTTAGAGGCTCAATAAATATTTATTGAATGAATGAAAAAATAAATGTTCAACCCATGTATCTAGTAGCACAGAAGAAAGGTTATTTATGGACAATCCTTTGCACAGGATTGAATACATGATCTTCACCCAATTCAGTTTTATTAAATTGGGCTGATTGCATTTCACTGCAGAGAAAAATGCAGTACTCTCTAGGGAAGTAGTCCTCTAAGCTGCTGTCACTCACCGGTACGTTAATATGAACTTATTCACGTTGTCCATTTTTGCTGATATTTACAAATCACATTAACTCCCTTAAAACTGGTATCCATTCTGTGAGATGGGCAGGGATGGCACCATCCTCTGCATTTAGAGTTAAAGACATGAGGGCCAGCCAGGCTGGGTGCTTTGCTTGATTGAAGTACTAAAGCCACATCTGGAAGCAAGGCTCCAGTTGCCAACCCAGCTCTCATTGCACACTTCCTATGGCCATCCTCACGCTCAGTAAAACTCATGGAGAGGCCTTTGGAACTGGGTTTTTTTGAGGGAAGGTTTAATGGTGGAAACCACATGCTGGCATTAATGTGGCTTTATAAAAATTACTTCATTTAACCATCACATGACCTTATGCGATGGGAGTATTATCCCCATTTTGAATTAAGAATATATAGGCTTAGAAAAATCATTAAATTTGTCCATGTTCAGAGCTCGGATTCACACCAGATTGGTTGCACTTTGAATCTCACATTCCTCCCCCCCCCCCCCCCCCCCCGCCCCCATTGCATCATGTGGTTACTTGAGGTAATTTTGGAGAGAAAAGAGCAAAGTGATGACAATGGAAGTGTCTTAGATTCTTCCAGCAAGGCACAATTGCTCTGGGGCAGGGCGGGAGTGGAAGGGTAGAGACCGTGTATTCCCAGGTCCCAGGATTTCTTCCTTGTGGAGTGAAATCTGGAGTTTATCTGGCATTCTTTCTAGAGAGGGAAAAAGTGAAAAGTCTTTATTAGTTGGGGCAGGTAGGCTTCCAGGTGAATTCAGGGGCAAACCAACCCATCAAGCCTAAGTGGGGTAGAGTAGGGGAGAATTCTGAGGGAAAATAAAGCAATTTTCCAGTCCCGGCTGGGTAGCCCAGTTGGCTAGAACATCATCTTGATGCACCAAGGTTGTGGTTACTAGTTTGATCCCCACTCAGGGCACATATAAGAATCAACCAATAAATAAGTGCATAAATAAGTGGAAGAACAATCTCTCTCTCTCTCTCTCTCTCTCTCTCTCTCTCTCTCTCTCTCTCTCTCTCTCTCTCTCTCATCAATAAATAAACATTTTTAGAGAAGAATGCAATTTCCCCACCGTTCTCTGAAGTGGATTTCTACCTCATACCTGCAACCAGCAAGGTAATTTCTATGTAAATGGGGATGGCCCAGCCTGTCACTTCAATCTTTTCCCTTTCACTCCAGCTGCTTCACTGGCCCATCTCAAGATCCTGCTGTTACCAAGAACAACTCTGCCTCTGACATCTTAAACAGCTTTCTTGTAGCTTCCTTTCCACTGCCAATCTAATATGCATGGAAGCCTCCAGAGCCTGAACCCAGACTCTGATCTCTGTTAGCCTTCCATCTGTTGGCCACTTTGTATTATTAGTCAAGGCTCTTCCACTGGCCAGTGACAGAGCCATTTTTTAAAAAATCTTTTTTGTTCAATTTATTAATTACATTGTTCCCCTTTTTTCTCCTATAGCTCCCCTTCACCTGGTACCCATCCCACCCTCCACCCTCACCCCCCTCCACTGTCCTCTCCCATAGTTGCATGATTTTTGTCCAGTCTCTTGCTGCACTTCCCACACCTCTTTTCTCCCCAAGAATTGTCAATCCATTCCCTCTCTATGTCCGTGATTCTGTTACATTCACCAGTTTATCCTGTTCATCAGCTTATTAATTCACTTGATTTTTAGATTCATTTGTTGATAGATGTGAATTTGTTGTTCATAATTTACACTTTTATCTTTTTCTTCTTCCTCTTCTTAAAGAATATCTTTCAGCATTTCATATAATATTGGTTTGGTGGTGATGAACTCCTTTAGCTTTTTCTTATCTGCGAAGCACTTTATCTGACCTTCAATTCTGAATGATAGCTTTGCAGGGTAGAGTAATCTTGGTTGTAGATTCTTGCTGTTCATCACTTTGAATATTTCTTGCCACCCCCGTCTGGCCTGCATGGTTTCTGTTGAGAAATCCGCTGACAATCATATGGGTGCTCCCTTATAGGTAACTAACTGTTTTTTTCTTGCTGCTTTTAATATTCTCTCTTTGTCTTTTGCTCTTGGCATTTTAATTATGATGTGCCTTGGTGTGGTCCTCTTAGGGTTCCTATATATTGGGGTTCAGTGTGCTTCTTGGACTTTTAAGTCAATTTCTTTCACCAGGTGTGGGAAGTTTTCAGTCACTATTTCTTCAAATAAGTTTTCATTGTCTTGCTCTCTCTCTTTTTCTGGCACCCCTATAATTTGGATGATGGTATGCTTGAGGTTGTCCCAGAGGTCCCTTACACTATCTTCAATTTTTTGGATTCTTTTGGTTACTTGCTTTTTCAGCAGAGTGGATTTTATCTCTTTGTATTTCAAATCTTTAACTTGGTTCTTGGGGTGCTTTAGAGTACTTTTAGGTCTTTGTATAATGTTTTTTATTTCAGTCAGTGTATGCTTAATTTCTGGTTGGTCCTTTTTCATATCCTTGAGAGTCTCGTTCATATCCTTGTAGGTCTCATTCATTTCCTTGTAGGATTCATTCATTTCCAGTTGGTCTTGCTCATTTCCTTGCAGGTCTCGTTCATATCCTTGAGGGTCTGGTTCATTTCCTTGTAGGTCTTGCTTATTTCCTTATAGGACTCGACCTTTTCTAGGAGCCTCTTTAAAAGCCCTATAACTGTGGTTTTGAATTCCATGTCCAGTCGTTTTTTTCCCTCCATGTCTTTCACATCTGATTTCTTTCCATGTCTCTGCATGGTGGCTGCTTCCCTGAGTTGGTCAATTAGCTTTTTGTGGTAAATGTCCTACAAGGGACAGTGGCTCAGCCTCCCCAGTTACCTGAGGTGAATATGGGTTACATAGTCTTGTTGAAGTTAAGCTGAGGTTAATCGTTGTTAGCACTTGGAGGGGTTGACCTCCAGGCCAATTGTCTGTGATGTTCAGCTGTGCTCGTGTTGGATGGGCTGAGTCTCCGGGCCAAGCAGACAGCATCAGCTGCACCCTATGCGGCCCCAGGGTCTCTGAGAGAGAGCTGCTGAGGAGCTCCACTGGCTGCCGGAGAATTCAGTCTCTCCCCAAATGAGTCTGCACACCCAATGTCTCACCCAAGATCGCAAAAACAATGCAGTCTGATGGTTTCCTGAATGAAAGAGCAAGTCACGAGTACTCTCTGCGCAGTCAGGCAGCTGCGCTGTTTTCAAGTTCACGCGCACTCCTCACAAGCTCGCCTTCTCCACAAGCCGGCAGACCCCTGCAGCACCTGAGCTTCAGCGTGCCCTCCTACTGTCCAGTTTTTACCCCGTATGATAGTGGGTTCCCTGGACTTCTCCCAGAGCTGGAGAATAAGCCCAGTGGGACGCCTTTGTCTCCCCCGTTCAAGAAAACTGGCTGGTTTTCAGCCACCCGCCCTATCCGCTGGCGCGCGCTCCTCCAAACCTCTGACTCCTCGCAAATCTTCAACGCTGTCCGCCGCCGCTCCTCCGAGTCACAGTGTCTTATCTTCACTTTTATTTGTGGAATTTTCACTTAGCCAGCTTTCCGGTGATTCTGGATGGTGTTTGTTCTTTTGTTAAGTTGTAGTTTTGAAATTGCTGTGTATGATGGCAAGATAGGTGTTTTACCTATGCTGCCATCTTGGTTTCTCCGACAGAGCCATTTTAAACTTGGTTAAAAATGAGAAGGGTCCCTGAACATGGCAGAGCCACAGCCACTTCTATTCCTGTTTTCAAGACCTATGACCTAAGGGTTTTCAGGTCGTACAGTGATATATGGATAGTCTTTTCAAGTTGAGGAGAGGTTCTTTTTCCTAATTCACACAAAGGTGCTAAGTGGCCTAGGATGACCTGGCCAGTCTTTTACTCTTCAACTGTTCTGTTTTTATTATTCCAAACTATTGTAGTGGGGTTCCTCTACCTACCTGTGTCAGTGATGGCTCCACAAGGAGGAAAGGATGCTAACTAACCCTTCTCTGGACTAGTAACAGTATTAACCAAAAATGGATCAGCACCTTGAAAGTGTTTCTCACTTTATTATCTTACTTAATCCTTATTACCAGCTTGAAAGATGGGCATTTTGACTTCTGTTTATTGCTTAGAAAACAGACTTAAAGAGACCTGCTCAAGTCCACCTGGCTTTATTTAGCTCAAGTTCAGGACTGTTGAGCCTGGTGCTCTCTCCCTGCCCATAATTGCCTTTCATTGTTGGCACTTTGAAGAAGAGGGTTTGTATAGTGTTTTGTGTAGTGTTCTGTAGGGCCTGGTCAGGTTAAAATTTGGGGAACTACAGAAGATGAGAGTGGGCCAGAAGAAAAGTAATTTCCATGGACTGGATTTTCTATTTTTTTATTTAACATGTTCTCTTCCATGAGGAGCCATAATTTAGTCAGCAGGTCTCAGTTCTCACTTAATTTCCTTTATATGGTCTTTCAATTCAGAAGTTAGTATAAGTCCTAATAAACCATAAAACTTTCTTATTAGATTGACAGAAATTTGATGGCACATATTTGGAATACCTCTGTGTTGTTCCAATTTTTTAGTATATGTGCTGCTGAAGCGAGCACTGATGGCACAAATTTGTATTTTTGGTGCCTCTTACAATGTTTTGGGCAATAAATATTGCTGAGTGAATGCATTTTTCTTTTATTAACAAGCTAGAACCCTTTTCTCTGAAGTAAAATATTTAATACCTTGAAGATCCACCAGATGGCATTCCAAGACTGCCTCGTTTAGGTAATACTCGCTGAAAAAACAATTCTGGGCACAGGGATAAGGCGCTGAAATGCTATTTTTGGTTTAAAAGAAAGAAAAGGGAGACAGAAGAAAACACCTTTGGTCTTGGCACTGTTTGCATCAACAGGTAAGCCATAGCATGAGACCTCCTGTGGTTTTACTTAGGCATTTATGACTCCCTCATTTTCTAGCTGCTCTAGGTCAGGGACTCTCCTAGTCTCCTTTGTACTCAATACAAGGTCCAGCGCAAAATAGGAACATGATGTATTCTTGTTGATCTGAGATGACTAGCTCTATCTGAAAGCTGACCTCTACAACATTTCCCCGAATTAGGCTTCTTCCTCTGCTGATCACTTCTTGGTTGATGGCATTGGCTGTCTTGGCATCATGGTTGAATCCTCAGAGCCACACTGCTGCCCAGCAATCTCTCCATGAGTCTCTGGTGGGCATCCAGTCCCATTTTATACAGTAACTGCATCAAATCTGCAGTTCTCTCTTCATTCCTCCCTTCTCTCCCTTTCAGGAGACGCCCCTTACCACCCCCATAAAGTAAAACATCTGTGGAGATTCCCTCAGCTTCCTAACTTTGCACCTTTGAACTTCCTCCTATTCCCATCTATCCTCTTCAGCTCACCTTCCATGATGCTAGAAGAGGCACCTTTTATTTTGATCAAGGTAAATTCTATCTACCTACATTGTTTTAGCCTTTCATTTGTTCATTTATTTACTCATTCTTCAAACATCTATTAATTATTACTGTGTGCTAGGTTCTGGGAATACAATGGTGAGTAAAAGTGATAAGATCTCATAGGAGAGACAGCTGGTTATCAATTGAGTAACCAAACCTCTAGATGAAGTGGGGTCAATGTTTTCATTCTACACTGAAATATGCTAAGAAATTATGGCTTTTAGTTTGCTATAACTGATATATCTTCCTCACAACCAGTTATAGTGCCTCAAGTGTAGACTAAAGAATCAGAATAAACATACCTGGGCAGGCCATTCCCTCTAGTAGAGTCACCTGCACCTCCTGCTTGATCCCCTAAGGAGGGTTCTGCTGGGCACTGTAGCAGGAAGGCCACCAACACACCAGTGACTCTGATTGGTCATATTATGCTGCCCTTGTTTCTGTGCTTCAGCTCTCCCATTGCCTGGGTGGGGAACAGAGGGAAGACCTCAGTGGGGGTAGCATAGATGTGTGGCACCTTTGGCTAAACTCAAAGAGAAGGATTCTGGGAACACATGGAAGCAGGTCCAGTGAATATTCAGGCCAAGTTTGTGTCCAGGGTTAATTATCTGAAGAGGACAAATAAGAGAGTATAAAAGACACAGTTGAGGCAGGGCTACCATATGGAAAATGGGGGGATAAAATTATATGAAGCTCTGGCTGGGTAGCACAGTTGGTTAGAGTATCATCCCAATACACCAAGTTTGTGGGTTCAATCTGCAGTCAGGGCACATACAAGCAACAACCAATGAATACTTGTGGGACAACAAATCAATGTTTCTCTCTCTTTTTCTCTCTCCTTTCCTCCCTCTCTCTCAAATCAATAATTAAGCCTGGCTGATGTGGCTCAGTGATTGAGCGTCAACCTATGAATCCCTAGAATGTCACTGTTCGATTCCCGGTCAGGGGACATGTCTGGATTGTGGGCTCGAAACCCCTATGGGGACATGCAGAAGGCAGCCCATTGATGATTCTCTCTCATCATTGATGTTTCTCTTTCTCTCTCTCTCTTTCTCTCTCTCCCCCTCTCTCCCTCTCCTCCCCTCCCCCTTCTGCTCAGAAATCAATAAAAAATATATTTAAAAAATAAATAATTTAAAAAAGTGGTATGAAAACAAGACGGACACCATGCCTGTTATGCGGCAGGCAACTGTTTTAACTATGGGAGAGAATATTTGAAATTGGGAAGAAATAAGAAAATTCTGGCTTTATAGCCTTTTTTCTATAAATGGGTCACCCTAAGACTATTTAACGGTATGAGGAGTCCACAGTTTTCTTTCTGTTTCAAACTATTGCTCTTTTCTAGTTTCACAGTATTTTCTATTACCTTCTATTTTTCATTCATGTGTCTTGACTTTAGGTCTCAAAGGTGTTCTATTTGGAGTATTGCAAAACTTCAGACACCTGGAGTCATCGTGGGATGAGCCCGTTGAAGTTTCTCATCATCGTATACCTCTTCAGACACCCTTGGACTAGTAATGATCCTTCTAATAATAATTCTCAGGCTTCCTAGCTGTTTAGGGTTCTGCCTGTGACCTAGGTGTGCCTTCTGAGACTTGGATGACAGGGTGACATTCTTCACAATGTAGGGTGATTATAAAGTGGTGGTGATGTAGAGACACTGGATCTTTCTGGATGCTGTAGTGGAGCATCTATCCTGGCTTCAGAGATGCCAAGTGGCAGGCAACAGCAGGAGTGGGGTTTCTACTAGAACTGCCTCATTGTGCAGTTGCCCTAAATTCGTAGCTGCCAATCTTAATTTCATGTCTCCAATAAATTCTGTAAATCATACTGTAACAAATCCTTGCAGGCTTAAACTAACTGGAACAGAGATCTGAGTCAGTCTCTCTCTGTCTCTAGCCCAGATTCTGACTTCCAGATCCCTGTACTCAATGCCCACTGGGCATGTGTACTTGAGTGCCAGGCATGCACCTCAAAGTTAACATGTCCCCACTGAACTCAGCATCTCTCCATCCATACTTGGACCTCTCTCTACCCAGGCTTCCAGAATACAAACTATTTCAAAACTACAAACTTGATTGTGCTTTTCCACAACTTGCCATCCCCTTATGACAACCTTTGGTAAAATTTCTTATTTTGGTGCTTACTATTCACTCGTCCTTCACACACACTGGGTATCATCCATACAGAGCTCCTTACATTCCTCACACTCATGCTGTCTCTTACCTCTGGACCCCATACCTCTGTCACTTCCTGTCTGCATCCTACTTTTGGGGTTCTCATGCTCTTCTTTTGGGCTCTCCCTGAGTTTTCAAGACTGGATTAGATATCCCTGCTATGTGCTCCTGTGGTATGGGCAATGGGGAATAGAAGGCAAAAAGCAAAGACACATTTTGAGAAGATGGAGCCTTGGCCATCAGAACAAGCTGCGGTGCAGAACATTGTTCAGATACACTTTATTTTTTTCTTTATCAATTAAAGTATTACATATGTGTCCTTATCTCCTCATTGCCTCCACCCCCACACTCATGCCCTTACCCCCCTGGTGTCTGTGTCCATTGGTTAGGCTTATATGCATGCATACAAGTCCTTTCGTTGATCTCTCCCTTTACCCTCACCCTCCTCTACCTTCCCTCTGAAGTTTGACAGTCTGATCAATGCTTCTCTGTCTGTGTAGATACACTTTAAAACCAAACTCTGACTCTGTTTAAAGGAGAATCTTGTTCAGGGCCCAGGGCAGCCGAGTCATAGCCTGGGGTGTGTCCTAATGACTGGCCACATCTATCCTAAGGGACGATGCACAAAGCTTGAACTGTATTTATGCCTTCCATAAACAGGCCATGTTGCTCTTTGTAAGAGCCTGAGCTAAGATAGATTGGTTCCATTGGTCCTTAGAGGTGGCATCACTGTGGCCTCTTAGATGCTGCCCCAGAGTCCAGTCCTTTGCGAAGAAGAGCTGACAAGCACGGGGCAGCCTCAGCCCTGACCTGGGCGGCTGGGATTGATTGGTCTGCTGCTGAGGTATGTGTGGCCTCAGATTATTTACTCCTCCCTCCTGGTAGTCCTTTATTCACCTATAAAATGGCAATAATAGTTTTTACCTACCTCAGAGGTGCATTGGGAGGTATAATTAATGGTGGTTAAAATATTTTGAGAGGCATAGATGAAAGGCTCTATATAAGCTCACATCATTATTATGATTAAGGATATTTTCCTTCCTCAAACACACTGGGAGACAGCCCTCTTAATTTAAGTCATTTAACTGCATCTCAGCTCCCGGTTCAGATAAGAGGCAGTACAGCCTCCAGGCTGACCACTCAAGAAAACTTCAATACTTTGGAAATCTATGGACATCTCCAAAGTGATTTAAGTCTTTTACTCACTCTCTTTTAAGATTCCTCCCAAATGATGTGATCATGAATGATCTGTTTAATTTAAAGCATTTCAGCAAGTGTGAAGAGAGAAAAAAATATATACTCGTCATTGTTAATTAATAACTTGGCACCAGCAAAACCATCTTGCAGATCACTGAGATAATCCGGGCATCAGCGAGCAGGGATGGATTTTCCAAAGTAGGAACCCAAGTGACTCACTAGGGGGCAATGCAAAGACCCTGTTGGGTGTTTGGGTTTCTGGGAGTTGGGATCCCTGCTCCGAAAAAGAGGGAACTGCTTTGTGATTCCCACCCAGACCCCTCCAGCCCCTCCTGTGGAGCACATGTTACGTAGGTTGTGAGTAAAAGCGATGGCTTCTCTAGTGGCCTGTGAGAGGGACACGCCAGCCTGGGCAGCCAGGCCAGGATTCTCATTCCTACCTGCTTGTAATTAGCTGGGTGACCTTGGGCAGGTTACACAAACATTCTATGCTCCCCGAGGACAACACATGTCCCTCATAAGGTTGTCAGGGAATGGAGAGAGAGAAGTTACCATATGTGAAACACCATAGAGCCTGGCACATAATTGGCGCTCAACAGGTCGTCCCTTTCCTTTTCCTCAGTGGCCTGCAGAGGGCTGAATCCACTTCTATAAAGCAGCTGGGCAAATGCCCAGGGTGTCTGACCACCCGGCAGGCTTTCGGGAGAGGCTGAGTCCTGCCACTGCCTCATTTGGGCAATGTCATGATTATATACCTCCCAACCCAGTAACCTGTGGGCAGAAGCCTCCTGTACTCAGGTAGGAGGACCTGGGGCAGCTCCTGCAGTGGTCCTTAGATCCTCTGATTCCAGAATCTTCTAACCAATAGCATTAATGACACTAATTGAAATGGAAGGCACAGAGGAGTTGGGGAGGGGTAAGGATTAGCCATGTGCTTTTTTTTTTTTTTTTTTTTTTTTTTTAGCCATGTGCTTTTAAATTATTATTTAACAGACTTGTAAATGTCTAACATTTATTCATATGCATGTATTTGGACATGGACTCCATATGTGTGGGCTTATGAGGACATGGCAAGGTGGCATTAGTTATATTTGTATCCCAACTCATTGCTTCTCTTTTTCTTGATCAGACCATGTCCTGGAGTAGGGGGCTCAGTTCTGAATACCACACTTGAAGAGGGACATAGACAAAATTGGTGTGAGTTTGGAGGTGATGCTCAACTGGGAAAAGGACACAGAGCTTAGAGCTGGAGGGAAGGAAGGCTCAGGAAAGACATGATCACTGTCTTCAAGTGTCTGAAGGTGAAATGAAAGTCAGGTGAAACCCAGGGGCCAAAGGCTGTAGAGAGAGAGCTCTTGGCTCATTAGAAGGAAAATCTTTCTAGCTGTCTGACATAGACAGACCGCCTAGAGGATGGGTTCTCATCAAATAATCTCTCAACAGACAATTGACAGTCTTTGATCAGAGGATTTAGGCACTGGGGAGGAGCGTTAACTTGAATCAGGTCTCTTTCAAATGTCTAAAATGTATGCCTTATGTTTCTAAAATTTGTCTAAATTAATAACCCATGTATAGAACATATGGCAGCTTTCTATTAACCAGAATATTTGCTTAGTGGAAGTGTCTGTCCTCGGCAATGCTTTGTAATATAAGGTTTGCTGTAATTTTTTTTAAGTTCCGGGAACATAGCCTTTGCCATGTACTAAATACTACTAAAAATATGAGCATAAGCTTTAGTATTAATCTACTTTGCTAGGCCCTCGAAAGTTGGGAAGTAGAGCCACAATATAAACTCCTTTCAGCATCCACAGTCCCTTTGACCACTTTGGTCAGTGTAGGTGGGAGATACTGAAATAGTTTAACCAATCACTTGGCTGAGTGATGTTGGCAACATCTCTGACGGCTCGCAGGCCCTTGAGAAAATGCCCTGGAAGTGCACTCAGCAAGCCATAAGCCTGCTTCAAGACGAAGGTGCAAACATCTCAGAAGGAAGAGAGGGTCCCACACAGGCAGTAGGCTAACTGGGGAAGTGACTGTAGAGCTGGTTTCTCTGGCAAAGAACTTCACTTCTTCGAGTCTATTTCCTGATGTGTGGAATGGAGGCGATAATCACAACACTTGGCTTATGGGATTGTTGTCAGGATGAAAGGAGTTGATGGGGATGTTGCAAATGTCTTAGTTCAGTTTTAAATCTTGTTGCTTCAGAAGAACAAATGACTCAAACTTAGAAAAGACCATAATTTTATTTAATATATGTTTTTATTGATTTCAGAGAGAGGAAGATACAAGAGATAAAAACACGGATTGACTGCCTCCTCCATGCTCCCTACTGGGGATTGATCCTGCAAACCAGGCATGTGCTCTGACCACAGGCATGGAAGCAGCAACTTCCTGGTTCATGGGATGACACCCAATCAACTGAGCCACACCAGCCAGGCAGAAAAAAAACATCATTCATCATTTTTATTTTTTTATTTTTATTTTTTTCATTCATCATTTTAAATGAACTCAAACAAATGCCATTAAAGCATGTTGGAAGAGTGCCTGACATATAACAAGTGGAATTCACACTTTGGAAAACTCTGGTTTGCTGGGAAGCCATTCCTGAAATCTCACAGATGGAAGACATGCACTAGATGGTTTCAGGGTATATGAGGAAGAAGAAAAGCAAACGGGGATCCAGGAGCCAGTGGTCCCCTAATTGGAACACTTGTCACAATCACCTGAAGGACTTACTACAACTAGATTACCTCAGGGTGCCTGATTCAGTAGGGCTAGCGGGGGAGTGGGGGTGGGGTGGGGGCCCTGATTTTGCTTTTCTAACAAATGGCAGATGACATGGTGCTGCTGGCCTAGGGAGCACACTTTTGTGGGGGAATGGGTAGAGGAAGCTGATCTGGTCTTCAGGTCACCTCATCTCCCCTGGGAGGGAGAAGTCCAGGAGGCCAGGTCCGGGCACGCTCTTCTCCACACACCAGTCTCTGAGTGGGTGGGTAATAAGAGAAGGAGAAACTTTCAAAGTCATAAAATGGTGGCTGAGGTTAGAGCAAGCACCCAGAGGCCCAGAGGTGGATGTAGAAGAGAAAATGGTGATCATCTGAGGAAAGATCTGATAACAAATCTGAGAAACACTCTTGTGAAGGTTACATTTATGCATCAGCTTGGCCAGGCCACGGTACCCAGATATTTGGTCAAAGATTATTCCAGATGTTTCTGTGGAGGTTTTTTAGAGATGGGTTCTGGGAGTGAAGTGTGGAGGGATTGAGCAAAAAAGAAAAAAGAGAGAGAACTTATGGACATGGACAACAGTGTGGTGATTGTAGGGGTGGAAGAGGGATGGATGGAGTGGGAGAAGGGCATAGGGGGATAAATGGCAATGAAAAAAAAAAACACCCCAAAACAAAGATATAACACTGAAATCAGTAGAGAAGATTATTGTCCACACTGTGGGTGAGCTTCATCCAATCAGTTGAAGGCCTTTGGCCTCAACTTGTAACTCTTCTCTGGGTCTCCAGTCTGTCAACCTACTCAGCAGGGTTTGGACTTGACCAAGTCTCCATTATCCTGTGAGCTAATTCTCTCTATATATATCCTGTGGCTTCTGTTTCTCTGAGAACCTCACTTAATACAGCACACATGGGGATGTGCCCACTAGCATCTTAAGAATACACATATAATCCTTATTATCATCAAAAATTTGAAGGCACATTTAGTCAACACAGTTTGAAATGTTTCTTCCAGCCCTGGGCTGGAGGTGGGTGGTGGGTGCAGTGTGTCATCTGTCGTGGTGTTATTTGGACTGAGCTCACTGAACATGAGTCAAAGGAAGAAAGTGGGTCCTGGGGGTGGGGTTGGGGCACATCCCTGATGACAAAAGGGTAGGCACTAGTTTGGTGTTTTTCTTCTAACAAATGACGTAACTCTAAATTTTCCATTTGGGGAGACTCAACACTTTCAGCTTCAAAGGTGTCTGCAAAAAGTAATTAATATCCTTACGACAGCCCTGGGAGACAGAGGGTGTTATTTCAATTTTATGTCTGTTAAAACTGATGTAGTAAGATTGTGACACATCTGAAGATGTGAATAGAGACCTAACTTGGACTCCCTGGCACCCGGGTCTGTGTTTTCTACCAGGCCTTGCTTCCTTCTAAAGAGAGTCATAATTGGAGGATCAAAAGTACTTTCATCCTATATAATAAAACCCAAATATGCAAATCAACTGAATGGAGGAGTGACCAGTCGATATGATGTGCACTGACCACCAGGTGGCAGATGTTCAATGCATCTGGTGGTCAGTGTGCTCCCACTGGGGGAATGCTGCCCAGTCAGAAGCTGGGCTCATGGCTGGCAAGCACAGTGGTGGTGGTGGGAGCCTCTCCCATCTCCACAGTATTGCTAAGGAGCCACGAGCTGAGCTGTTGAGTGCGAGTAGGTGGGCAGAAAGGAGTGAGGGGTCCCAGACCGTGAGAGCCCCAGACTGTGAGAGGGATGTCTGACTGCTGGCTTAGGCCTGATTCCCCAGGCAGGCATTGCCTGAGGGGTCCCAGACTGCGAGAGGGCACAGGCTGGGCTGCAGGACCTCCCATAGTGCACGAATGTCATGCACTGGGCCTCTAGTTAATAATAATAGCTACCATGTATTGACAGGTACCATGTGCAAGTGCTGTATAAAATACTCTGCATACATACATCACCTCATTCAGTTCCTCATAACTGCATGTAGCTGATGAGATTACCATCCATACTTCACAGATGAGAAATTAAGATTTAGGAAGGTTAAGATATTTGTTCAAGGTAGCTCAGTTGGGAAATGGGAGTGAAAGGGTTTGAACTCAGTCTCATTTTCTCCACATCCCACACCTGTACCACTGCATTCTAAGTCCTTGTATGAATCCCGAGGAGCAACTGGAAAACAAGAGTTTGGAGGCCAGCGAGTCAGAATCAGAGATTCTGAGCACCACTGATTGTAAACAACATGAGGGAAAGGACCGGGCTTGTTTGTTCACCACTGCAGCCCCTGTGTTTAGCACAACCTGACACCCCATAGGTTCTTAGTAAATACCTGTGGGAGAAAAAAAGAATAGTAGAATGCTTTGGGAGTTTTCTGCAGAAATGTCTTGAAAATAAATAAGGCAACTTATTCTAGCTCTGTAAAATATTGCAAATAGTGTTTTGGTGCCCCAAGCAAGAGGGCAGCCCCAGAGCTATCTACAAAGATTAATGTGGGAAGTGGTATGATACGCAAGGACCTGTGGACGTGGTTTATGTTTCTAGTGGCTTCTTCTGGTCAGTGTTCTGTTTGGATGAATTATCATATTCTATCTCTCAGCCAGCATGGCTCAGTGGTTGAGCATCAACCTATGAACCAGAAGGCCATAGTTGATTCCGTGTCAGGGCACATGTCTGGATTTCAGGCTTGATCCCCAGTATGGGGCGTGTAGGAGGCAGCCAATCAAGGATTCTCTCATCATTGATGTTTCTGTTTCTCTCTCCCTCTCCCTTCCTCACTCTCTAAAAGGCAATAAAAAATATTTTAAAAAAAGATGTCACACCAGCAGAATGAACTGATGTCCATTCCAGCAGCAATCTGTGACAAGGGCTTGACTCTTACTACAGTGCTTCTCTTCAATTTATGTCTGTTAGAGCAGATCTGAGCTATGCTTGTCCCTTCCTCAGCTTAGAATCTAGAAGCTTCTCTCTCATTACATTATTCCTTTCTAAGATATAGGTGGTGGAGAAAAGGTCTACCTGTTACTGGCTCAACCATATTATCTGATAAGGTAAGGCTGAGTTGAACACAATTATTTTTAAATTCGTGATATATTATAATTAATGATATATTTAAATCAATGAATATTTTTATTGTGGTAAAATATACATAACAAAAATTTACCATTGTAGCCATTTTAAGTGTATGATTCAGTGACATTCACATTGTTGCGCAACTGTCATCACCATCTCTGTCCAGAACTTTTTTTTGTTTTTATAATGAAAGGCTGTTAGATTTTATCAAATGATGATGAAAAAATATATCTATTGAGATATCATGTGGCTTTCCCCCTTTATTTCATTTTAGTTTAAAAATATTTAAATATGGGTGTTTTTTTTGTTACTTTTTTGTTAATCTTCACCTGAGGATATTTTTTTCTATTGATTTTTAGAGAGAGTGGAAAAGAAGAGGACAGAGAGAAACACTGATGTGACAGAGACACATTGATTGGTTGCCTTTCACTCATGCCCAACCAGGGATGGGGATCAAGCCTGCAACTGAGGCACACGTCCTTGACCAGAATTAAACCCAAAACCCTCCAGTTCTTGGGCTAACACTCTATCTACTGAGCCGAACCTGCTAGGGCTCCCATTTATTTTATTATGTATATTACATGGACTGATTTTTATTTTATTTTATTTATTATATTTTAAAAATATTTATTGTTCAGTTTATTAATTACATTGTTTCCCTTTTTTCCTCCTATAGCTCTTCTTCACCAGGTACCCATCTCACCCTCTTCCCTCACCTTCCCCACACTGTCCTCTCCCAGAGGTGCATGATTTTTGTCCAATCTCTTGCTGCACCTCCCACACCCCTTTTCTCCCCAAGAATTGTCAGTCCATTCCCTCTCTATGTCCATGATTCTGTTATATTCACCAGTTTATCCTGTTCATCAGATTATTAATTCACTTGATTTTTAGATTCATTTGTTGATAGATGTGTATTTGTTGTTCATAATTTTTATTTTTACCTTTTTATTCTTCCTCTTATAGAATATCTTTCAGCAATTCATATAATATTGGTTTGGTGGTGATGAACTCCTTTAGTTTTTTCTTATCTGTGAAGCACTTTATCTGACCTTCAATTCTGAATGATAGCTTTGCTGGATAGAGTAATCTTGGTTGTAGATTCTTGCTATTCATCACTTTGAATATTTCTTGCCACTCCCATCTGGCCTGCATTGTTTCTGTTGAGAAATCCGCTGACAATCGTATGGGTGCTCCCTTATAGGTAACTAACTGTTTTTCTCTTGCTGCTTTTAATATTCTCTCTTTATCTTTTGCTCCTGGCATTTTAATTATGATGTGTCTTGGTGTGGTCCTCTTTAGATTCCTATATTTTGGGGTTCTGTGCACTTCCTGGACTTTTAAGTCAATTTCTTTCACCAGGTGTGGGAAGTTTTCGGTCACTATTTCTTCAAGTAGGTTTTCATTATCTTGCTTTCTCTCTTTTTCTGGCACCCCTATAATTCGGATGTTGGTATGCTGGAGGTTGTCCCAGAGGCCCCTTACACTATCTTCAATTATTTGGATTCTTTTGGCTTCTTGTTTTTCTGGCTGAGTGGATTTTGCTTCCTTGTATTTCAAATCCTTGACTTGGTTCTTGTAGTCCTCTGGACTGCTTTTAGGTCTTCGTATAATATTTTTTATTTCAGTCAGTGTATGCTTAATTTCTAGATGGTCCTTTTTCATATCCTCGTAGGTCTTGTTCATTACCTCATAGGTCTTGTTCATCTCCTCGTAGGTCTTATTCATTTCCTCGTAGATCTTGTTCATTTCCTTGTAGGTCTTGTTCACTTCCTTGTAGGTCTCGGCCTTTTCTAGGAGGCTCTTGAAAAACCTTATAACTGTGGTTTTGAACTCTATATCTAGTCGTTTTTTTCCCTCCATTTCTTTCACATCTGATTTCTTTCCATTTCTCTGCATTGTGGCTGCTTTCCTGAGTTAGTCCATTAGCTTTGGGTGGTAGATGTCCTCTAAGAGACAGTGGCTCAGCCTCCCCAGTTACCTGAGGTGGATACTCTTGCTGCAGCCCTTTATGGGTTGTACAGTATTGTTGAAGTTAAGCCCAGCTTATTGTTGTTAGCACTAGGAGGGTTTGACCTCCAGGCCAATTGATTGTGAGGGTCAGCTATGTTCAGATTGGATGGGCGGAGTCTCCTGGCTGAGCAGGCAGTGTCAGCTCCACCCTATGCAGCATGTGGGTCTCTGTGCTGGGTGGTAAGGGTTGCATGCACCTCCCACCTCCAAGCAAAAGCCGCTGCCGGTCTCCACCCTCTGCAAGACAACTCAGCCTCTCCCCAAATGAGTCTGTACCCCCAAAGTCTCGCCCAGGGTTGCAACATAATGCAGTCCGTTGGTCTCCCGAATGAGGGAGCAAGTCATGAGTTCTCTCTGCGCGGTTACGCACTTCTGTTCCCAAGTTTACACGCACTCTCCACAAGCTCGTCCTCTCCACAGGCTTGCAGACCTTCACCACGCTGGGCTTCAGCATGCTTTCCCACTGCCCAGTTCCACCCCTTATGAATGTGGGCTCCCTGGACCTTGCCCAGCACTGGGGAATCAGTGCAGTGGGACGCCTCCGCCCACCCCGTTGGAGAAAACCAGCTGGGTTTGCAGCTGCCCGCCCTCTCCGCTGGCACGCGTGCAGGACTCCAAACCTCTGGCTCCGCAAGTATCTTCAACGCTGCGCTCCACCGCTCCTCTGAGTCACAGTGTCTTATCTTTACTTTTATTTGTGGCATTTTCACTCAGCCAGCTTTCCAGTGATTCTGGATGATGTTTGTTCTGTTGTTAAGTTGTAGTTTTGGAATTGTTGTGTGGGGCAGCAAGATAGGTGTTTACCTATGCTGCCATCTTGGTTCCTCCTCTACATGCACTGATTTTTAGAAGTGAGCTTAGCCTTGTACTCCTGGGATAAGTCCTTCTTGGTGATGGTGTATTGTCCTTTTCCATGTTTCTGGAGTCAGCCAGTGCTCTTTCATCTGCTACAGTGTTGTATCTCACAGGCCCCTTCTCTTCTTCAAAGCAAAGGTCTAGATCTCACTTCTGATCTTAAACACTGCTGAATGGTAAATGCTAATCTGTAAGCCAAACAACATTCAGTAATCATCTTGAAGCAAACTTATAGATGTAGTCATAGGAGAAAAATAGCTCCTTAGAAACTTTCAGAGCTTGGTGAGACCAGCCACAAGGACAGCTCGGAGGAAGCTCTGGGGTGCTGCTAGAATTCTTCTTCTGGTGTGTGGGAGAGGCAGTTGGTGAACTGCCATCGAGCTCAGTGAGCTGATGTACCAGGTCTCCCACCACAACCCTATTTTCAAATATTTTTGCTGTCTGGCATCAGACCACTTTTAGCCTAGAAAATACGGCTTCTTTTGTCATTAGAGCCAACCCATCTAGATCTCAAGCCCAAATGACAGCACCATCTGGAATGTGGACCATCACCTATGGCTACAACTCGAGGAGAGATTTGGCTCAAAGCAGAGATTCTTTTACCTCACACTCTCGATTTTCCCACTTTTCAGTGTTTTTTTTTTATTATTATTATTCATTTTAAACACTTCAAAAAATGAAAGAAAAAAGACTATGAAACCGGAGGGATGAAAATTTATTAGAGCCAGTAGCTGGCGGCATATTAAGCACCCTAATTATAGCACATGGCCCCAAATGTACCCACAGTAAAGGAAAAATAGTCAGTAAATCATGTTGAAGCAAACTTATAGATGTAATCATAGGAGAAAAATAGCTTTAGGTTTGGAATTAAATCAAATTGAGCCCTCTGAGTTCGTGGCTCTCTGCACTAAGCACCATTATTATGTATTATTGTTATAGATCAAGGCAGGAGGATATATAAATCCTGAGTCCTCCATGGAATTTATGGGCCTTAAGGCTGTCATGCCAGCCCTGCTGCCTCTTCATGCCTCCTGGCGCGTCCACGAGGCTGGTTTCAGTGACAGGTTTTATCTATCTCCCTAGTGAACTTGGAAAGTGGGCGTCACATACAGGTATAACATGTAATTTGAATACATTTCTCCACTCAATAGTCTGAGCTGATCCTGCCCCAGTTCTTGAAGAAAAAATCCAAATGGCTACACGGGGTCCAAGACTTGCCATGCTCAGGGGTAGTGCAATGTGAGAAGTGGACAAAGCTGGAGTTTCAGGTTTCCTGCCTCTTGCTAGGTAGTAAGCTTGGGAGATGTATCTTAGTTAGAGACAACTTCTGTGTTGGTTTTTTTTCTCCAGGAAATTGAACTTGCCTCTCTGAGTTGTCGTGACCATTAAATGAACGCATACAAGGGATTTAGCCAGAAGCTGGGCACACAGAAGGTGGCCAGTAAAGGTTGATTCATTTTCTCCTAAGGTTGAGCCAAGAACTCAGAAAAGAGTCAACAGCACATGGTGGCTATAGGGTTGTAGTCATGAAGCCAGGCACGGCCATGTCAAGAAGCCGTTAAGAGCCACAGGGCCTGGGGTCAGTGCTGGCTCTGTTACTTACTAGTCATATGGCTTAATACAGGGCACCTAAACCTTCTGAGCCTCAATATCCTCATTTTAAAAACATATATTTTATTGATTTGTTTACAGAGAGGAAGGTAGAGGGACAGAGAGTTATAAACATCAATCAGCTGCCTCCTGCATACCTTCCACTGGGGATGTGGCCGCAACCAAGGTACATGCCCTTGACCAGAATCAAACCTGGGACCCTTCATTCTGGAGGCCAATGCTCTATCCACTGAGCCAAAGTGGTTAGGGCTTACTACCTTCATTTTAACAAAAGAAGTGATGATAGTATCTGAGACTGAGGCATTTCTTTGCTTGCTACTGTTTCAATACTTATACATGAGAGTTTGAGCTTCATGCCTGGACCAACAAATCTTCCAAACTTTTGCTTTTCCCCTTCTGCTCTCCCCAGAGTACTCCTTGCACCTCTCTGCCTAGATGACTAGGGCATGGCCAGATCATGATGCTGACTACAGGTCCTTGGTTGTGGCACAGTGACCCATTCATTATGCCATGGTGGCTACCAGCATGGGATCTTGGTCAGTCATACAGTATGGGCTCTGTCAGTTACAGTTGGTGGCCTTGATACATGACTTTATCTGTGACTCTTTGTTGCCTCATATATAAAAAGGGACTAATGATATCTAATACTTGCTTCAGAGAGTTGTGGTGAACTTTAATATTGGTTAATATTTATTAAACATTTAATCTCAGTAAGTTAGTGCTAAGCATTATGTTAAATACTTTGCACAAGTTTCCTCATCTAATCCTTACAACTATGAAATGAATAATATTATTAAGCTTTCCAATGAATAGATGAGGAAACTGAAGCTCCAAGAATAATTAATCTTGTTCAAGGTCACATAGTTATTATATGACAAAGTTGGATCAATGCCATATTTTTCTGACTTCAGAGGTAACCTCTTAGGTAATAAGAAGACA
The DNA here is from genome assembly GCA_027563665.1 of Antrozous pallidus. Lineage (NCBI taxonomy): Eukaryota > Metazoa > Chordata > Mammalia > Chiroptera > Vespertilionidae > Antrozous > Antrozous pallidus. The sequence goes on from CM050520.1 coordinate 63,140,784, forward strand.
TGTCTAAAGCACTGATAACACAATTGGTGCTCAAAACAAGCTACCTGCTGTGATAAATAGAGTATGTGAAGTGTGGTGAGATTGATACTTGTTTGGCTTTTGAGGATGACCAAATGCCCTGAAGACAGAAGTCAGAGGCCCACCTCAATCCCTGCACTCTCTCTCTTGCTGTATTTGCTGCTCACACAGGATCCCCCCACACTCCTGGGACAGGGAGAAGGCCACTCTGCATCAACATAACTGCTTCTTCATAAAGATGGCACCTGGCTCACTCCTGAAGGGATGAGTGAAAGAATTAGTAAAGCAAGATGGTTAATGAATCAGACCCTTCCGGAGAGAGGTGATTGCGTGAGGTTGGGCTGGAAGAGGTAGAGTTCGAGTTCATGGTTAATGCTGGGTTTTCCACCCACTGCCTCTGGAATGGGGCTGAGCCTAATGAATGTTTGCAAAGGGTCTTTGAAATTTCTGAGATGAAAGGCTATGCCCCATTTTTAAAGAAGCTTTTCTAGCTCTCATTGATCTATTTGTCTGTTGTGGGGGATGGAGGGCAATTAAATAATCTGTGAACATCAAAGATGTATTACATCACTTTGTATCCTCACTGCTTAACTGAGTGTCCCCTGTGTATAATGGGAGCTCTATATACATCTGTTTTCATGAGAAAAGATTGGGCCACCTGGCTTTTCCAACTGGCTGTGGCTGTCTTCATTCAGCCGATCCCTCTTCTGTTAAATGTGTATGCAGTTCTGAGGAGCCATGCATGTTAATGGGGATTGCTGGAGGGATAGAGGTGGTAAAAGGGAGAGGAATGGAGCATTCTTCTTTTCCCTCTTTTGCATGTCAATCAGAGTATATAATGGTCAACACATGGGAGTTCCTGGACTAGGGGAATGTGTGTGTTAGTGTTGGGGTGTATAATGAAAACCAAATGCAGAGAAAAAAAATACAATTCTCAACTCTAAAGAAATCAGAACTTGTTGCTACAGGGAAAGCCCTTTTGAAGGGCCTGTGCATTTGGGCCAAAGTTGTATTCTATGTAAACCAGGCCTGGGAATACCTCTCAGGCAATGCCTTTCAGAAGCCATGACACTTACTCCCACAAGATGGGCCTCAGGTTAGATTAATTATGACTTTTAATTAACTAACTAACTAATTAATTTTTTACTGTTTCCACTGGCTAAGTAATGCCATTATTCATGGAACTCTGGATGTCCTATGCCTTAATTTATGGATGTTCTCAGATTTTCTTTATCATAAACATTCATGGGGCTCTCCATTACCCTTAGTTTGTCAAGCCAACTAGCATTTCCTCCTTGCAGGATTTCAAATGAGATGCTACCTGTATTCAGGCAAATGAGGGGACTGGGCTGGTTGGGTGTAATGGTGTGGGGCTACAGGTGAGCTGTCCCTGCTTGGGATGAGTATGGAGCAGTTTCTAAATTTTCCCCCAGAAGGTCTACACCACTGGGTAATCTGATAAACTAATTCATACAGGGTCATCAGGTATGGTAGGCAGAGCCCTGCATTTTAAATCAGAAGACTTGGGTATAAATAATAGCTCGACTACATATAAAGTTGTATGTTAACTGACCAGCTTTCTAAGCCTTGCTTTCTTCACTCAGGGGCATGAGTATAATCATCTCTCTCTCTGTTACCGCTGTTTGGGAATCAATGAGATGATGAATGTGAAAGGTAAGGGGCCATATGGAGGAACAGATTTGTGAATGGTGTTCAGAGAGGGTAGAGAACTAACCAACATGCCAGGGCATGTGCACATTTTAATTATATTTTCTGGAGAAGATACTCTTTTCTTTATTGTCAAACTCCGAGGAACTCTGTTTCAGGTGATGCTCAAGTCACAAAGCTAAGAATCCAATGCCCAGAATAACAGGTGACATTTTATAGGCACCCAAACATTCTTCATTGGGTGACAGAATAACTTGGCACCCCATGGAGTATTCTTGTGTAGAGTATTGTAGGAAGCATTTATTTACTGGGCTTAAAAGCTTACCTTTAAATATAGGAACTCAGCATAAAAAAGAAAGGAAGGTCTAGAGTTCTCGGTAAAGAATTAACAAAATACTGCATCATGTATTACAGATTGCAAACACAAAATTGTTTCTAGTAATTTCAAAATAACTAAGTACGTATTACAGCTTCAAATCTACTCTTCCATACTGGGCTCTATGGCAGGACTCAGCAAATCACCTTTCTCCTTTGCCAATTGCTCCCCAGTAGCACCAGGATGGGGGCACTTAGAGGAAGGCTAGAGGAGGAAAAGGGGAGTGGACTTGGCCTATCGGTGAGACTTTGGTGCCTCTCAGCATCATCCTGGCAACTTTCCTCTTCACCTTGGCACAGCCAGTTTATTCCAACTGCAGCAGGTGAATTCAATTCGCTATTTTCTTATGTTCCCAGAATCAGCCTTGTGACAATACCCCTCCCTGCCTGTTCTGGGCCATCAGCTCCAGTTGGCCAGTGTCTCCTCCTCAGAGGTCTGGATCCCAGTCCCACTGGACTCCCCCTCCAAGCTTCTAGGTTTTAATCACTCCACCTTCTTTCCTTTGTTTCCCAGCCCTCCAGGTGGCAGCTGTGTCCTGCCCTCTGTGATACCTTTGCAGTTTTTTTCAGATCGAGCCAACTCTTCTTTATATTAAATTATCCCTGTTCAAATCATAGGTATGGCAGCTGGTATGATGGACTGCACTCTGACCCAAACTCTGAGTCTTAGAAACCTTGAGAGCTCTAATGAGAAGTTGCTCCTTTAATGGGTCCTGAGTGACCATCTTTCTAGCCAGAAGACACAGGGCGATGTAGGAGGAGGCATGCTATTCCAGAACACTTGGAGAGGTTGCATTCTAGGGAGTGTGGGGCAGACCATTTATCGGATATCGTACAAATATCTCTTTCTCATTGTTTAGAACTTTTTCCTCTATGCTTTTCAAAATACAAGACTGGAAGAGACCTCAAGGACCACTTAGTTTAAGATCTTAATTTTATCAGTGAAGAAACCAGGTCCAAAGAGGTTGATAGCTGCTTGAATTCAGTTAATTAATGGTATTATCTGGGCTGGGCCGCATGTCTCTGGATGCTCAGTCCTGATCATTTGTCACATCACGCTGGACTGTTATCAGCTCACCTTGGCCTTGCATGGGCTGATTCCTGATCACATGGCTTTCTGATCCATGTGGGCGTGGGGGTGGTTGCACTTTTTGGAGTTATTAGGCATAGATGGCTTTCTGGGGCTGCGTTGTGACACGTCTGTTGGAATTTTTCTGGGAACTTCACATCATAGATGCCACTGAGAAATGACGTTTTGACTATGGGGAAGGTATATACATTTGCTTTGCTGGCTTCTTGCCTTCTAAATGTCCAAGTCCCCCAAGCCTTAGGTTTTGAACTTTTTCCGTAGCTACACTCACTCTCTAGGTGACCTTATTTAGTTTGACTTTCAGTTCATTCTGTTTTCCAGATTCATATACTCAATTTTACCCTACTTTTCAGACACACATAACCAACTCCCCAGGGACACAGTAGGAAACTCAGATTTGACATGCCCGAAATCAGACTTTATCTTGCCACAATCCCTAAGCCTGCTTCTCCTGCAGTGATCTCTATCTCTCTAAATGGTACCACAATTCACCTTACTGTTCAGGTCAAAAAGCCTTAGAATCATCCTTGATTTTTCTTTCCCTTATCTCCACCTATAATTTATCTGCAAGCCTCATGGGTTCTACTGGATTCTACCTTCAAAAATCAGATATATCCAGAATCTAACTTCTCTTCACTTTCTCCATTGTTCTACCCCACCTTTAACCAGAATACTGTAGTTCTCTCCTAACTGGTGTCCTGTTTCCACCCTTGCCATCTTTCAGTCTGTTCTCCACATTGCAGCCAGGCGGGACTTTTATCACTGCAGGTCAGAGAACTGGAAGCAAACATGATGAGCCCAATGATCACTCCGGGCTTGCCATCTGGAAGTGCTTTCCAGACAGTCATGCACGGAAGGAGAAGCTAAGCAGAACATTGCGGCCTTGCTGAGCTGAGGAGAGATTGGAATTTGGGAGGGGAGGGTGCTGAGGCAGCTAACATTTGCAAAGCTGAGTAATGAAGTGGAGGAGGGAGCACACAGAGAAAGAAATTTCCTTGAGTCACCTCACTCATTTTTTGCCCCTGGCCTTGCTCCTTATAATAATGTATCTACAATCCAGCAAGTGCATGCAAAACTGATCACGTTGTTCCTCTTTCTGACAACTATTCTCTCTTCTGAATAAAGCCCAAAGCCTTTACCAAGCAGAAGATAGCATCGTGCTGTGGGTGTTCTTTGCATTGCTAACTGGAAAACCAGAGTAAAAGAACTACTTGCCATTCTCTGTGGACCCTGAACCTGTGGACAAAAGAAGCCACATGCTAACCTGACAAGCTCAGGGGAGGCCTGTGTGGCAGTCTTGCAAACTCAGAGATCTAAAATAACCACAAAAGATGGTTTGAAAAATTAAATATAACTACAAACAGGTTATAGTTGGTAGTCATACCCTAGGCCGGTATTTTTCCTGAAAAAATCAACTTAGATCTTTACTGAGCCATTTGCCTTTTTGCCTCTAAGATAACATATCTGTGAGATATCTGGGTAACTTGTAACTTCCCTTTTTCTGGAGCCCCTGGGGCACAACCAAATGTGGTGGGAGCCAGGACACATACTACAAATTCCTTCATTATCATGTTAATTGTTCCTGCACCCACCTAAGTATGTGTCCATCACTTTACTTTTTATCCAATCCCAGGCGTTTTCCACTGCTTTTGCTTTATCCCACCTCCTTAATTCATCACCAATGAATTTCATGTAACCCACCTATGTCCCTCCTTTGATTGCGATGTAGAAATACAAATGTAACCCACCATTCTCCAGAGCATTTTCTCAATTCATTGAGGTTTTGCTTCCCGACATATGTCTACAGGGTGGCTTAAATAAACTCACTAAAATGCTTTACAGGTTTCAATGGTTTTTTTCCGTTAACAAACCTGACCTCACTTCTGGGGTCTGGCTAAACAATGTCCAAAAGGGAAGAAGGCCAGACAAACAACAATAGTATAATGCAGCAAGTGCCATCACAAAAACCAACACTGAACCTTCTGTAGGTAGCAAAGAAAAGGTGCTTGGGAGTGCAGGAGGCGGTTGGAGGAAGTGATGCTTAAGTTGCCTCTTAAGGGATGAATAGGAGTTTTGCAGTGGTCAAGGTGAGAACAGGAATTCTAGGCTGTGGACACACTGTGACACAGGTGCAGCCATGTCAGATGACAAAGGGTGTGATATGTTGTGCGCATGATTCTGCATATGTACTGCATATGTGTTAGAATTAGATTTGTGTGTTGACAAAAAACTTTGCCAACAATGTATGAGATGGATTTAGGGTGGAACTGGAGGCCAGAAATCAGTTAAGAGCCACTGTGATAGCACAGGCAAGAGATAAGGAGGAGGCAGAAATACCACCACTAGCTAACATCCATTCAGAGCTTACTATGTTCCAGACACATAGTAGGTTCCCATTTTATTTCATTTTATTCTAACAACTTTTCTATGATGTCGGGAAACTGAGGCAGTTTGCCCGGGCTCATACAGCCAGTGGCAAAGCTGATGCAGAAGCTCCAGTGATGCCAGGCTGGGTGGCTCAGTGATTGAGCATCGACCTATAAACCAGGAGGTCACTGTTCGATTCCTGGTCAGGGCACATGCCCGGGTTGTGGGTTCGACCTCCGGTAAGGAGTGTTCAGGAGGCAGCTGATCAATGATTCTCTCTCATCACTGATGTTTCTATCTCTCTCTCCCTCTCCCTTTCTCTCTGACATCAAATAAAAACATATTTTAAGGAAAAGAAAAGAGAAAAGGAGCCGTTGTGGTGGCTCCAGAGCTCATGTTGTACACAGGGGTTGGACTCTAGTTTTCTAGAATATTAAATAATTAAGGGGTAGGTTCCCATTTTCCTCCCAGAACGTTTGAACTCAGGGAGCTAGATTTATGTGGCTTGTGGGAGGGTCACCAGAAGCCAACCAATTTCCCCTGAGCATGAAGGACATGAGTCAGGCCTTCTGGGCTGGCAGCTGGGCCGGTTCGTGTTTCCTCTAAACTTGGCTTGCTTTATTTCTGCCTCGTCACACATTGCCTCTGGATTAGAGAATTATGAGAATTACTGTGGTGGGTGGGTGCCAGTGTGATGCTTGACAATCTCCAAATTGGAAGGAATGTTCCCTGTGAGCTAAATTTAGGGCATGCATAACTCATCAGGAGGCCCAGAACATGTCAGTATGCAGAGATTTATTGGTAGCCTCTCTGTAAGGCAAAGCAGATGATGGATCTGTTTTCTGGGAGGGACGGACTAATAAGAAGAAAATGACTTCCCAGCATTTACCACTCACCAACAAGGTAAATTTTGAAGATCAAAGTGATGAAAAGTGTTCGTTTGTATTTCCTATATCATCTCTACCTAATCGGAATGCAAATTTATTTCAAGCTTTAAAAAGGTACCTTTGTAACTGGACAAACAATGGGTCCGTGCTGCCTGTCACTACCTGAGCCAATGAAGCAGAGACAGGGTTGAATTGTTGTATCCAAAAAGCGAGCTGGATAAGACACCTTAATGAGCCAATTAGTTAAGAGTCATTTTTATTGCACCCAGGTTCAGAACAGATTACCTCTGTCAAATTCTGAACATACCCAGGAGGGAGTATTTTCTTTTTATATCCTTCTAGTTCTTTGTGTAAGACAGCTTGTAACCTTGAATACATGTCATATCTAACAAACACCTGTCATATCTATAAAGACAACTTGTAACTTTGAGTCCAAAGCATATTGATATAGACACCTGTAACCTTGGATGAACAAACACTTGGCAGAATATGTGAATTAATATCAGTATCAGTGTATTTGTCCCTTTAGATGGCTAGCTTGCAAGGTTAGACAGTTAAGTTTATCTTTTCTATTATTCAAGCTAAAAACAAAGTTATTTTTTTTATAGAATAAGAGACTATCTAAAAATAACAGAGTAGTTCAAACAGCAGTTTTATTTTTATTTTTTAAATTTAATCTTTATTATTCAGTTTATTAATTACATTGTTTCCCCTTTCCCCCTATAGCTCCCATCCACCAAGTACTCATCCCACCCTCCCCCCTCACCTCCCCCACACTGTTCTCTCCCATAGGTGCATGATTTTTGTCCAGTCTCTTGCTGCACCTCCCACATTCCTTTTCTCCCCAAGAATTTCAGTCCATTCCCTCTCTATGCCCATGATTCTGTTATATTCACCAGTTTATCCTGTTCATCAGATTAATTCACTTGATTTTTAGATTCATTTGTTGATAGATGTGTATTTGGTGTTCATAAATTACACTTTTATTTTTTTCTTCTTCCTCTTCTTAAAGAATATCTTTCAGCATTTCATATAATATTGGTTTGGTGGTGATGAACTCCTTTAGCTTTTTCTTATCAGCGAAGCACTTTATCTGATCTTCAATTCTGAATGATAGCTTTGCTGGATAGAGTAATCTTGGTTGTAGATTCTTGCTATTCATCACTTTGAATATTTCTTGCCACTCGTGTCTGGCCTGCATGATCTCTGTTGAGAAATCGGCTGACAATCGTATGGGTGCTCCCTTATAGGTAACTAACTGTTTTTCTCTTGCTGCTTTTAATATTCTCTCTTTGTCTTTTGCTCTTGGCATTTTAATTATGATGTGTCTTGGTGTGGTCCTCTTTGGATTCCTTTTGTTTGGGGTTTGGTGTGCTTCTTGGACTTTTAAGTCAATTTCTTTCACCAGGTGGGGGAAGTTTTCGGTCACTATTTCTTCAAGTAGGTTTTCATTATCTTGCTCTCTCTCTTTTTCTGGCACCCCTATAATTCGGATGTTGGTATGCTTGAGGTTGTCCCAGAGGCCTCTTACACTATCTTCAATTATTTGGATTCTTTTGGTTTCTTGCTTTTCTGGCTAAGTGGATTTTGCTTCTTTGTAGTATTTCAAATCTTTCACTTGCTTCTTGCGGTCCTCTAGATTGCTTTTAAGTCTTTGTATAATATTTTTTATTTCAGTCAGTGTATGCTTACTTTCTAGTTGGTTCTTTTTCATATATTCATAGGTCTCATTAAGTTCATAGGCCTTTTCTAGGAGCCTCTTAAAAAACTTTTTAACTGTGGTTTTGAACTCTATGTCCAGTTGTTTTTCCCCTCCATTTCTTTCACATCTGATTTCTTTCATGTCTCTGCATTGTGGCTGCTTTCCTGAGTTGGCCGATTAGCTTTGTGTGGTAGATGTCCTCTCAGGGACAGTGGCTCAGTCTTCCCAGTTACCTGAAATGGATACTCTTGCTGCAGCCCTTTATGGGTTGCACAGTCTTGTTGAAGTTAAGCCTAGCTTATTGTTGTTAGCACTAGGAGGGTTTGACCTCCAGGCCAATTAGCTGTGAGGGTCAGCTGTGCTCAGGTTGGATGGGCGAAGTCTCTGGGCTGAGCAGGCAGTGTTAGCTCCACCCTATGGGGCACCTGGGTCTCTGTGCCAGGTGGTAATGGCTGCAAGCACCTCTGAGAGAAAGCTGCTGCCAAGCTCTATCTGCTGCTGGACAAGTTAGCCTCTCCCCAAATGAGTCTGCACACCCAAAGTCTCATCCAGGGTTCTAAAACTATGCAGTCCGGTGGTTTCCCGAATGAGAGAGCAAATCACGAGTCCTCTCTGCACACCCGTGCACCTTCGGCTGTTCCCAAGTTTATACACACTCTCCCCAAGCTCACCCCCTTCACAAGCTCGTAGACCTTTGCAGCACCCGGGTTTCAGCATGCTTCCCTAGTGTCCAGTTTCACCCTGTATGAGTGTGGGTTCCCTGGACCTCGCCCGGAACTTGGGAATCAGTGCAGTGGACGCCTTTGTCCTTGCAGCTGCCTGCCCTCTCCGCTCGCTCATGCGCACGCACAGGTCCAAACCTCTGACTCCACGGGTATCTCCAAGCTGCCCTCTGCCACTCCTCTGAGTCATAGTGTCCTATCTTTACTTCTATTTGTGGAATTTTCACTCAGCCAGCTTTCCAGTGATTCTAGATGATGTTTGTTCTGTCGTTAAGTTGTAGTTTTGAAATTGCTGTGTGGAGCAGCAAGATAGGTGTTTACCTATGCTGCCATCTTGGTTCCTCCTCCCATGTCTTTCAAACAGCAGTTTTAAACAGTAGTTTTCCAAAGGAGGGACCACCATGCTTCAGAATCATATATGAGCATTTATTCCCCGTAGAATGGGAAAGCAGCAGGTCAGCCACAGAAATCTGCTCTGCAGCCCCCCATAAGCCAGCTGCTTATATAGGTAGAACTGCAAAGGAAGAGTAGGCAAAAGGGCAGTTTACAGATATGCAAAAGCATTAGGGGCCTTCAAAGAGTTTAGTGATATGCAAAGGCTGGGAAATAGCCAAAGGGAGTGGTGCCAAATGAGCAAATAACAGGTAAGCAGGCTGGAGGCTTGCAACAGCCTGCAGATATGCAAAGGGGCTGGGGGATTTTCGAAGGGCTAGGGATTCTTGTTTCTGCAGGAAAGTTGTTCATCATTCCATGATAATAGGCAGCTCCAAATGGGGAGGAAGGGCTGCATGTCCAGGTCAGCTCTATCCAGGGTGGAATGTGCCTTCTTTAATCATAATAAACAATCACGGTTAACAGAGCATGATTAATATTTCTTACAATACTCTCCCTGACCCCCTTTCACATTTACACAAAGGAATACTATTTGACTATGAAAACCTCCCTAAACTCTTACCTTTTGTGACAGCATGGATTGGCCTGGGATTGTAATACTAAGTGAAATAAGCCAGTCAGAGAAAGACAAGTACCATATGATCTCATTTATATGTGGAATCTAAAGAACAAAATAAAGTGATGAACAAAATTGAACCAGAGGCATAAATACATGGAACAACCTGACAAATCTCAGAGGAAAGGGTTTGGGGGTGGATGGATTAAGCAAACACACACACACACACACACACACACACACACACACACTCACACAGACAGCCACACAAAACATAGATATGGACAAAAGTGTGGTGATAATCAGAGGGGTGGAAGTGGAGGTGGGCAAGGGGAAGATAAATGGGAATGGAAAGAGACTTTACTTTGGGTGATGGGCATATGATTCAGTGTGCAGGTGATGTTTTGTTGAGTTGTTCACTTGAAAACCATATCTTATTTGTGAACCAATGTCATCCCAATAAATTCAATTAAAAATTAATCAAGCACGCTATTAGTGATCCATTGGTGATGGCTGTATTATCATGCTTCTTTTGCCAAAACAGATTTGTTTGAGCTCCACTGGCAGTTGGATAAGCAGAAGAAGAGTAAGCAGGACCCCTTGCTCATTGAGAACCTCCATAAGTGCCTGAGAAACCCAAGCAGCTCCAGTGTCCACACAACTGGCCTGCAGGTCACTCTGATGTGACAACCTTCACAGTGGCCCTGAGCCTATCAGACTTCTGTATCCTGCCGCAATCATCTACAATGCACAGGAAATAAACAAAAAACTTAAAAAAATGTAAAGAAAAATTAAGTAGTTAAAGTATAAAAGTTTTCTTTTGAAGTATAAAAGTTTTATTGGCACCATTTTTATTGTGTTTAAATCTGTGGATCTCAAAGAATCATTTCACTTCCTTTAGTGCTCTGTTCACGACCATCCTAACTGAGAGGCCTTCCAGACCCCTGAATCTAAATACCAGTGTTCCTTTGTCCTGCCCACTGTTACCCCTAACCCTGTTGTCCTGATTTACTTTTCCCCTTAACACTTAATAACACCTCACCCAATAAATGTATTGTTTGTCACCCATTTCTCCCTACTAATCAAAATTTCATGAGGGCAGGGACTGTATTTTGTTCACTGCTCTATCCCCAGTACTTAGAACAGTTCTTGGCACATAGTAGATGCTTAACAAATATTCATGGAATGCTAATTTAAAAACTCCTACCTACTTCTAATTACATTAGTATAATGTGTATTCAAACTTTATGCTGATCTTCAAGTTGCATACTCAAAAGCCTTTTGTTTCATTCATCCCTTTTCTGCATTTATTTATTTTTTAAAATTAATCCTCTCCCGAGGATATTTTCCCATTGGTGTTTAGGGACGGTGGAAGAGAGAGGGAAATTCAGAGAAAAACATTGATGTGAGAGAAACACATCGATTGGCTGCCTCCTGCATGAGCCCCAACCAGGGGCTGGCCCAGGGAAAAGACTGCAGCCAAGGTCTGTGCTCTTGATCAGAATGGAATCTGGGACACTTTGGTCCTCAGGCCTATGCTCTATCCACTGAGCCAAGTCAGCTAGGGCTCTGCATTTGTTGCTGGTAGCTATCCTTTTGCAGTTATAGCACTCCTCACATGTGGCAGAATTGTCTTTGCTTTTGAGAATCATTCCTATTGTCAGACCTCAGCCACCAGGATGTGCAATCTGCTTCTCATCATTTTTAAACTTTATTTCCTTATTTACTAGCTGGTGCACAAAATTTGTGCATTGTAGGGGGACCCCTCAGTATGGCCTGCACTCTCTCACAATCTGGGACCCCTGAGGGGATATTCAGATCGGGTCTAAACCAGCAATAAGACATCCCTCTCACAATCTTAACTGCTAGCCTGCCTGCTTGTCTGATCATCCCTATCACTCTGCCTGCCTGCTTTATCTCCCCTAACCACTCTGCATGCCTGCCTGATTGCCCCTCATCCCTCTGCCTGCCTGACTGATCACCCCTAACCACTCTTATGCCTGTCTGATTGCCCCTAACTGCCTCTGCCTTGGCCCCCATCGCTGTAGCTTCATCTGGAAGGTCGTTCTGTCGTGTGGTCTAATTAGCATATTACACTTTTATTATTATAAGTTTTTTTATTGTTGACAGTGTGACAGATGTGCCCCATTCCTTCTCTGTATCCGCCTCCATCCAGCCCCTACCCACCCCAGGCCTTCACCACACTATTGCCTGTGTCCATGGGTTAAGCATATATGCATATAAATTCTTTGATTAATCTCTTCCTGTCACCACCCCCAACACTCCCTCACCCCTGAGATCTGTCAGTCTGTTCCATGCTTCTATGCCTCTGGACCTATTTTGTTCATCAGTTTATTTTGTTCACCAGATGCCACATATAAGTGAGCTCATGTGATATTTGTCTTTCTCTGACTGCTTATTTCGCTTAGCATAATGATCTCCAGATCGATCCAAGAGTAAGAGATACTTCCTTTTTACAGCCACATAGTATACTTTTGTTTCCATTGCCCCTCTTAATAACCTCAGTAAACTCCTAAGACTATGTGAGTGTAGCCATGTATCCCAGAGGGCAAATGACTGCTAACACCAAGTGCTGGTCAAGGACATTTGGGCTCCAGAGGTCAGCTTTGTTTTTTTGTGAAAGCTCATGCATCTCAAGTTCACCAATAGAAGAGCTTCTCTATTCCCAGGCATGCAGAGTGTTTTGCCACTGCCCCCCTTCACTAGGCTCTGAAGAGGGTCACCTGGAGGCTCTGAAAGTCCTGCTTCCTGTGGCTGTTCTCTCTACCTGGAATGGTCTCTCCTTTCCACTCGTCAGCTCAAGCCCCGGTCCTCCTGCAGCCTCCTTACTGCCCCAGCCCACAGCCCTTTTCCTGCCTGCCTGTTCCTTCCTCTAACGGGTTCTTGGCCCTATCTCTCCGACCAGGCTTTGAGCAATGAGATTCCGTGGAAGAAACCCTTGGACCTGGCATCTGTGAGCCTCCTGTCTGCTTCATCTTGGGCAGCCACTTCTGAGCCTCAGTTTCCTCCTTGTTTCAATAGGGATAATTTTTCATCCCAGGACAATGAGATGTGGCAACTTCAGGGTCAGATACAATCATGTAGGGAGAGAGTTTTCATCCTATGCAAAGGTCCCAAACGTTATCATTATAGGACTTTGGTGTGTTATGCTGGTAAAGGAAAAGCACACTCTTTCTTTATTACATACAACACTCTGCCTGCTTCTGTACTCTGGTCAGCAAGCGTGTGAGGAAATCCTGTGACGCCAGCCGGGTGTCCTGTGATTCAACTCAATTCTGGCAATACCTGGAAATAGCATCACATCCCACAGGTTAAGGACTCAATCCCACCGGACTGCACTCACCTCCTTACCTGAGCTTCTGACTACTGGCTTTGAATCTGAGGTTCCCAGGACCCCCTTCTCAGGTTCAATGAATTTGGTAGGTGGGCTCACAGAACTCAGGAAATGGTTTACTTACTAGATTACCAGTTTATTATAAATGATATAACCCAGGAAGAGCACCCTCCACGTGTTCACCAACCTGGAAGCTCTCTGAACTCTGGCTGTTGGGTGAAGGTAGGGGTGGGGGTGATGAAAATTTCAATCCTCCAGTTCTGGTTGGTTCCCCTGACAACCAGGCCTTCAGGTGTAATCTAAAAGGGGCTTGAAATGAATAATAGAGGACACCTTCATTACTCTTTTCACTTAGAAAATGTCAAGATATTCAGAGCTCTCTGCCAGAAAGGAAGGAAGCCAGATATATCCATTTCTTATTATAAATTGCAATATCACCATGCTGTGACTAGAGCAGCCTAGCCCATACTAGGAACTTCATGTAACCCCCAGCTGATGGGTGGTGGTCAGCGAAGAGTACATTTTAACTACAGTTGCAAAATGAAGTGGCTCTGACTTGGCTTTGTTTCCTTCTGGAAGCTTCCATATCTGGGCCAGGGCAGTGAAAGAGAGGAAGAGAAAAAGAAGGAAGCTGGTTTTTTAAAATATATATTTTTTTATTGATTTCAGAGAGGAAGGGAGAGCGAGAGAGAGGTAGAAACATCAATGATGAGAGAGAATCATTGATTGGCTGCCTTCTGCATGCCCCACAATGGGGATCAAGCTTGCAATCTGGTCATGTGCCCTTGATCAGAATCGAACCTCAGGACCCTTGGATCTGCAGTTGGATGTTCTATTCACTGAGCCAAACTGGCTAGGGCCAGTTCAGAGTTCTTAACTCATATCACTGTGAGAAACAACTTTAGAGTACAGTATTTATTGTACATACAATTTTTTTTAAAGACTAATTTATTTATTTTTAGAGAGAGGAAGAAAGAAGAGAGAAACATTGATATGAGAGCCCTAACATCCATCAGCTGCCTCTGTAACCCCCCTTCCTCCCCAAACGGGATTGAGCCAGAAACCTGGGCATATACTCTGACTGGGAATCAAACCAGCAACTTCTTGGTGCATGGGACGATACCCAACCAACTGAGCTACACCGGCCAGGCAATTCTCTTTTTCTTTAGCCTTACAGTTTCTAGTCAACACAACTTTTTCCGTTTTTTTCCAGTTACTTATTTTATCTTCATTCTCTTCCCCCTGCTCCTTTTAATGTAACCCCCCTTTAAAATTATTTTCTGCCCATCTGGCTTAGGAAAAATGCCAGATGTTGGTTTGTCAATAAGCATTTGAGCCATGAAGTTTGTTTCAAGTCAGTGTAGACCTGCAAGAGCATTTTGCCAAATAAATGAGTTCTCTAGATGGTTTTTGTAAAATGGTAAAATCAATTTTTCACATTTATTTACAACTAGAGGCCCGCTACACAAAAATTTGTGCACTCGGAATGGGAGAGGGTCTCTCAGCCTGGCCTGCCCTCTCTCACAGTCCAAGACCCCTTGGAGAATGTCCACCTGCCAGCTTAGGCCTGCTCCCCGGGTGATTGGGTCTAAGCTGGCCGTCAGACATCCCTCTGGCAGCCCGGGAGTCCTCAGGGGATGTTCAACTGATGGCTTAGGCCTGCTCCCCAGAGGGAGAGGTCTAAGGCGCAGTCAGACATCCTTAGTGACTTAGGATGAGGCTCCTGTCACCACCGCTGCACTCACAGCCATCAGCCTGTGGCTGAGCAGAGCTCCCCTGTGGGAGTGCACTGATCACCAGAGGGCAGGGCCTGCATTGAGCATCATAGTGACCAGTTGCCTGGTGGTTCAGCCCTTAGGGTCAACTTGCATATTACCCTTTTATTATATAGGATTATGCAAGCCATCCTTGCTTTTTCTGGAAAATGTGGAAATCATTATACTATAGCAAGGTGTAAGGAGCAAAATGGGAAGACTTTCTAAACTCACTAAGTAGAGCTACTTCCTTCACATTTCCAATAATGTGTATCACATTATGTAACCTGTATCCTGTAGTTAAAAACAGTTTTTAGCCCCTAGAATGAGTCTGGGGGAGGGGGGAAATGTCAGGCAACTGCGGTCTGGAAAACATATAGTTTCCCTTGAGAGAGTAAGGGATTGAAAATGATGAGATGCGCTTGAAGACAGAGATTGAAGTGAAAATCATCACCTTCCTGTGGTTGCGTGCTGCGATTTCCCCTTTGCTTAAGCCTTTTCTCTCAGAACACTCCACCCTCTTCCTCCAGGCACTTTCACTTTGCACGCTGTAGAAACTCAGGAAATACTGGTCATATATTTGCAAAGTAGACCTAAGCCAGACTTGCAAATAATTAATTTCTCCTTAATTTCAGAGAGGTTTTTTTTTTTGGGGGGGGGGGGGGCAATAAACACTTTCTTCCGTGAGTGAATCATGAATCATTTTATGGTTGGCCCACATTTCACATGTTGATGGTGCTCTTCCCACTTCCAAAGCCCTTGATGGAGTGAGTTAGCTGAGCCCGTGTGTCCTGCACGCTTCCATGAGCTGGGCCCCACCCAAGGGCTGTTCGGTGCCTTCTCCACCCACTTTATTAGCCACAGAATGCACTTTTGTGTCTTTAATAGCAAATTCCTTTTAAAGGAAGAACCACAAGAGGGACTTTTTGTCAGAGGCGGAAAAGCTTTCTCCTCCCTTGCTTCAAATCCATCACTTTACACAAAGAGTGTTTTAATGGGGAATAGCTAATAAAACTTTTTGCTTTAGATTTGTTTTTCTTCTCAGGGGAACAGTAATTGGGCCATATACAGCCATTCTGTCTGGTGGTCAGACTGTCCTAAAGACTTCCCCTCCCTAAGCCCAGTTTCCTCTCGGGGTGACCCCCTCACAGCATTGTCAGGGCTGGGCTGGTGCTGTGCTGGGCCCAGTACTTAGGGCTGTATGTCTCTCTTCGTGTCAGTGGGAGAGCTACAGGGAGGCTGAAGAAACAGCCTGTTAGCAGGGCACTCAGGCACTGGTGACACTGGCAGGGCCACCCTGTTCATGAGTAGGTTGTTTTTGCACAAGGCAGGTGACTTTGTGTGTGTGTGTGTGTGTGTGTGTGTGTGTGTGTGTGTGTGGCGGGGGTGGGGGGGTGGGGAATGAAGGTGTGGGTCCCAGGTTCAGTTTCGGTCAAGGGCATGTACCTTGGTTGTGAACACATCCCCAGTGGGGAGTGTGCAGGAGGCAGCTGATCTATGTTTCTCTCTCATCGATGTTTCTAACTCTCTATCCCTCTCCCTTCCTTTCTGTAAAAACATCAATAAAATATATTTAAAAACAAAACAAGCAAAACAAAACAAAAAACAAAACAAGTGAGTAGTTAACCTATTTCATTCCATATTTTTCTGCTTCTCTGGTGGTTTGGAAAACCCACTTGGACTCTCATGGGTTAAGTGAAGTAGGTTCTTCCTTATCACTGAGTCATACAGTGTTTCTCAAAGTGTGCTCCATGGAATATTAGCCCCATAAAAGGTGTTCCAGGAGAAAAGGGCTTTGTGATCAGATAAGACCAGGAAATTGTGCATTTGCTACTCTCTTCCTGGAGATAAGCTATGCACACAGGCTCTGTAAAGGTTCTGACAAGTCCTGCAGTAGAGAAGCCTATTATACTTAGTTTAATCCAGTGCATCTCAAGTTAATTTGACCACGGAGCCCCCATCATCTTTTTTTTTTTTTTTGTAAATGAATAACAAATAGTGTCTAAGTAATAATCTCTGAGATCCACAGGAAAGTGGTCTAAACTGTAAATGTTGGAATCAGGCTCAAATTAGAAACTTAGATTCACTGACTTCAGGCAAGCAACTGAACCTCTCTGAGCCTGAGATTTCTCATCTGCAATATGGCATTATAATGACACTTGCTTTATAGGATTAACTGAAATTGTGTAAAGTGCTTAGCACAGGCCTGGATATAATAACCACCAAATACATTAAGCATCTATTATTACATTATTTTTTATTTCTATCATTGTACATCCCTATGACTTCTTACATCATGTCTAGAGATCATTTGGAGGAAATATCAATCTTGATTTTAGCAAAGTGGATGAAGTTCGAAACACTGTTGTCCTTCATACAAACCTACTCTGGTAAGAAAGTCGGGGGCTTTTTTCTCAGCTTCTCAGAACTCTGGAGATTGACACTTGCCAAATCCAGTCCTCCCGAAACCTGGGGATTCTCTTTCACCTGTCAATCAGTTGTGATTTCTTAGGCTGCTCATAAACCAGTTATGTTCACCTGAAAGAAAAATTAAACCCAAAGTGGCAAATGAGGTTCAACATGTCAAAAGGCATTTATTTCCTAGTTACTGGCTTCCCTCTGGGCATGTGGGGCCAGGGCAGGAGACAGACAACGTAGAACAGATCAAGGGGAAGAGACTGAAAATTTTCCAGTTATAGGAGCACTCACCTGCCCTTTTCGGATGCAGGTGCCACAGTAGACGTCACAGAGTCCACTGATGACTTGGCTGAGGCAAAGCACCGCTTCGACCACGCCGATCCCTAGGAGGATGGAGAACAAGACCACGTTCCACAGGACGATATGCTCAGGCTCTTGGCACGTGGCCCAGGTGTGTTGGTTGAACAAGTAGCTGTCCCTGCCAGGGTAGACGAGAAAATGAGCCTGGCTTAGAGAGACAGGAAGGGAGGGAGGTGTTATTGACTAGCACGGGAGAGGCACTATCTAACACAGGAGATTACAAAGCTTCAGGGTCTTCATTGTTCTCATCTTCACGAAGATAGAAGCTTTATTATTGCTCCTTGGTGGAAAGGCTGGGCAGACCCTTTCCCTCTGACAGCCCAGTTTCTCAGCAACGCATTGTGGATGTAGTCAGAGCTGCACAAGACAGCATATGAAGAAGCAGAACATTCTGGGCTACAAGATTTTAATGGCTGCTATAAGGTCTCAAAGGCAGTGTAAGTGGTTAAGAGCTTGGTTATGAAAGTCCCACAGAACCAGGTTTTAGCTCTAGCTTCCTCATTAAAAAGTTCTACATAAGTTTCCTAAATGTTTTTGTATATCAGATTCCTTATGTGTAAAATGGCATTAAAAATGACAAGGCCCTGGCCTAATAGCTCAGCTGGTTAGAGCATTATCTCAATTTGCCAAGGCTGTGAGTTCAATCCCTGGTCAAGGCACATACAGGAATCAACCAGTGAATGCGTAAATAATTGGAACAATAAATCTATGTACACCCTCCCTTCCTCTCTTTAAATAATCAAATTTTAAAAAAGGCATCAATACCATAGAGTCATTGGGAGGATTAGATCAGGTGTTAGCACATCGCCTGCCATGCAGTAGGCATTATGGTTTAGTTATATCCTAGAAAGGGGAAGGCTAGAGGTGTAGAATAGCTGGAGAAGGCTTCACAGGCAAAGCTGGAATCACCTGGCCTTGAAGGAGACAGCAGCAGAGAGGAGAGCAATGAATTATAAAGAGAAATAGCATGTGAGCAAAAACAGTAAGGGAAATTTGGACTCACAGTGTACCTGTTGGATAAAGAGAAAACAGAATAGGTTTTCAGGCCATATTTCATAGAGTTGTATATTACTTGACATTCCTATCTTTATTTCTACCTTTACCCATATTCATATAGGTATCTATTGAGTTTCCAAATTTAAACTTACACTTAAGTTCTTTAAACGTAAAAATTTCTTGGCCTTATCAGCATCTTTACATTTTACAAAAACCCTTTTGGCTAATCGATGGCAAAAGGCGTAAAGGGCAAAATGGAACTAGGATACTGTTGCTTCCTAAACCTGGTCAGGAGCTTCCCAGATGTGACCCGAAACCAGCCCCTACAGGGAGAAGCTGAAGAAAAAGACAAACCACTCCAGACTGGTAGGTGGCATGTTTAATAAGCAAGGGAATTTAGTTACAATACTTATATGGCTACAAGATGAGTAGTTTTTCATACCCACCCACCTGGCAGCATCTTAAAAGTTTTTATAGAGAGGCCCTCAGGAGGATTCAGTCACAGATAGTCTCAATATCACATTGCTCTCTCCAGGGTATATCCTTGGAACAGCTTCTGGGAGTGGGGAAGGCAAGTGAATGCACATTTCAAGGATGGGGGAGGGGCTGAGGAGCCTCCAATTGCCCAGGTCCAGCTTGACTGTCAATTGGCGATCACGTCTTTTGGATGAGCTCCCCCAATAGGTATTTGTTGGAGGTAGATGGTGTTGGAGATTGGGAACAGGGTGATACAGACTAGGTGAAAAGCAATGTAAATTCAAGATATTGTCAGGAGAGAATTGACAAGATCTGGTAATGGATTGAACATGGGAAGTAAGAGGAAGAAGAATCAAAGATAACTCACAGCTTTTAGGTGACATTTACTAGGGTGGGGATGACCAATAGGAGATTTGTGGATATAGAGTTTAGGACATATTAATATTGAAATACTATGTGTTCAAGAGGAAATTTCGAGGAGGTAACTAGAGATTTGGGTCAAGAACTCAGAAGATATAAACTTGAGATAGACATTTTGGAATTATTTACATGGATAGATGGATGGTTCTGAAAGCCGTGGGGATAGATGGGACCTGCCAGGGAGAGAACATGGGATGAAAAGAGAAACAGGGTCTTTCTCAATCAATTGGTGTTGGGTTTCTTTCTGTATCCATTCAGGAAATAAATGTGCATCATCATCACAGTGTCCAGACATTACAGGTAATTTGTGTAGTTCCAAACTTGGTAATTGTCTTCCCAGTTTGACTGTGAACTACTTGCAAATAGGCAAGTTGTCTCATCCTTCCTTTGCACCCCCTTCTCTTTTCACAGTGCCTAGCAAGTACTAAGCAGAACCTTAGCACATACTCAGTTGAACTTAATAACTGGGGTTAATGAAATCAGGTATAATTATATTGAATACCTTGGGCAGATTGCTTAATTCATGGGCACTTCTCCCCTTGGCCAATAACTTCCCAGAGATTATAGATTTGGAAGCAAGTGTGAAGAGAGGAACAAGACACTAGGTATGAATGAAAGTACCTGGTCCCGTGATCAATACTGAGACCATATTCTTTGTGGTCATCAGCTGTATCGTTATTAGATATTAGACACTGACTCCAGACCATGAATGCTACTCACTCCAGGCTGTCATTCCTGAAAGGGTAGGTGTAGTTTCCACTGCCTGTGTCACAGAAGGGACCACTGATCAAACCCAGTGAAGAAATGACCACACAGTACACAGCCCCGATTGTGCCCTGTATGGCCAGAAGCACAGGGAACAGCATCTGCAATGGAACAGAGTCAGAAATTCAGTGCAGCAATGGGAAGGACTGTGGGGATAAGCCAGCTTTTTACAGATGCAGCCCCTGAGTTTCCTGGAAAAGGATCCAAATCTTTTCTTGCAAATGCCAGACCAGGTAGGTGTCCTTGTTTTGCTTCCCAAATGTACAAAATGAGTGCTGGAGGTAAGATGCCCTCTGTCCATTGATCTACTCCAGTTACAATTCTAAATAATGAAAAGATCCACTACTATTTGCCATCTTGGTGCTCGGTGTTCAGTACGTGTTTGTTGTATGGTGGGGTGAGTAAATGAATAATTATTTTTCTAATGCTCAAGTCAGTGACCAATTGAATAGCTGTGCTGTGTACAAACTTCATAAATATCTGTTGACTGGGTAGGTGGGTGAGGGAGTGTCACAGTGAGGCAAGTGTCGAGTGAAGGTAGCATATTAGCACGTTAATGAATTGGGGCGAAGCTGATGAACTTGTTTGCTTCAAAACATGAGCTTTTATTCCTGACACATCCACAGGGAGTAAGGCAGGGGGACAGCTGGAGCGGAAAGGAAGGACTCAGGAAGCTCCTTGGAGATGGTCCTCAGGCAACATGGGGCTAAGATCTCTGTGGACGGTCTGATTGGAAGATGCAAGGGTTGGGGCAGGGACTTTTGAAGCAGAAAAGAGAAATGAGATGGTGTGTGAACTAGAAACCTAAAAGCAATAGACAGATTGCTGTGATCAGGGACAAGATCAGGAACAAGAAATAAATATGTAATGAAAGAACTTACAGAGTGGCAGCTTTTGTTCCTCATAGGATATTTTGAGAGAATTCCTGTGAAAGTGATTTTGAGAGTACAATCTTCAACATCCCTTCTTGCTTGAATCCCAGTTCTGTGATGTATTACCCCATTTACTACCAGGGGATAGGAAAGTCGAAGGATGTGAGGGTCCTAGACCTCTCTACAGACAGACAGGCAGACAGAAGTGCAAACAACCAATGTTAGCAGGCTGGTCTACCAGAGCTTTGTGTCCAATGCAAATGACTCTTCTCACATCTCCAGGTTAGTTTTTCCTGGGATCTCTTTTGGCTAGAGCCCTGCATAATATCACTATGTTCCAAAGGGGCACTGGTCTGAAACCACATGCGGTTCTTTGGCCTCTTGAGTATGGCTCTTCCACAAAATACCATGGTTGGGCGAGTCTATTTTGAAGAAGTGGTGTTAGAAGAAGTTTAAGTTTAAAAAAATTGGCTCTCAAAAGAAATTTCAATCATTGTATTGTTGATATTTGGCTCTGTTGACTAATGAGTTTGCTGACCACTGGCCTAGGGAATAAGCCCTTTGGGGGAGGGATGGGTATGTAGGAGGTTAAACATTCTGTAGAATCCACAGAACTTACCCCACATCTGTGGACACAGCAGCCTCCTCCACCTCCTCTCAACAGCATTAGTGCTGGCACCATAACCTGCAGCAACAATATAAAGTAAAATTAATACTCTTGTAATGAAGGGAAGGTTACCCTTTTGGAACAAGGTTTTGATGTGTCTCTAACTATTAAAAATGTCCAATGATTCCTCATTGCCTATAGAATACGATATAGGCCCTGACTTGGTGTACATGAGCCCTTTGTGGCTTCACCTCCCCACCATTCAGACTTCTGGACACACCAGTTTATGGCCTCCCTGGATGGATCTAGGACTTTCCTGCCTCGGGGCCTTGAATAGGCCTTTCACTCTTGACCATCAGTTAGACTCCTCTTCATTCTCAAAGGGACCATTTAGAAGCTATCTCCTGTGGTAGGCTGAAAAATGCCCCTCTCCAAACCCTAAAGATATCTTCACTTCCTAATCCTGGGACCTATAAATAGTGTCTTCTATGACTAATGATGTAGTTAAATTGGGGTCTTACTAGGAGTTCACCCTGGGTGGGCCCTAAATACGATCATATGCAGGGAGAGTTTTGAGAGACCAGCACACAGAGGAGAAGGCAGAGGCAGAGGCAGAGGCTGTGAAGATGGAGTGATGGAGCCACTAGTCGAGGAATACCAGTAGCCACCAGAAAAGGCAGGGAATGGATTTTCCCCTACAGCACAGAACATGGGGTTGTGCCAACACATTTCATTAGAATTCTGGCTTGAAAAATTGTGAGGGAATACATTTCTGATGTTTCAAGCCACCAGGTTTATGGTTATTGATTATAGCAGCTGTGAGACACCACATACCCTCTTCGTAGTTTTCAGTGACCTTTCCCCTTCTCCCCTTCATCCCCCAGTTAAAGTGAATAGCTCCTTCCTTCCCACCACTCTGTCCTGGTGCTCTGAGCACACTGCATCCTCCTCCTCCCTCTGGGCTCTGGGCTCTGGGAGCCGCTG
The DNA here is from genome assembly GCA_027563665.1 of Antrozous pallidus. Taxonomy (NCBI): domain Eukaryota; kingdom Metazoa; phylum Chordata; class Mammalia; order Chiroptera; family Vespertilionidae; genus Antrozous; species Antrozous pallidus. The sequence goes on from CM050520.1 coordinate 63,163,570, forward strand.
CTCTTGCCCCAGTGCCGGACACAGAATCAGACCCAAGGACATAGTGGTAAAATTTGTGATGATGCTTCCCCCCATGTCTTCTGGGAGTGTGGGATAGGAGAAAGGGCACTGGTATGCTAAGACCATGAGCCAGGAATAGGAAATAAATACACAATGAATGAACTTAACTTTATGAAAAAAAAAATCACCTCACCTGAGAAAGGGTTGGTAATGCATTTGTTAATGCAAACATCTGAGGGATCCCCAGTTCTCATCAAGGTGACTAAGACATACCTTAGGGAAAATATGATTGGTATGTGGTTGATGCTAAAGATGATAGCCTGAGGCTGGGTGTGGGGAGATGGAGATGGAAACTCACATGACTTTAGAGGCTCTGCATGTAATTTTAAGTAAAAAAGTGTGTCCTGGTATAAGGTATTAGGGAGTGATGAGGACTGTGGAGACCTGGAGGGCACATTCCCCTCACCAGAGTATCCAAGTCACTGTAAAGCAAAACATGCAGACACTGCACCAAACTCTCAGCTGGTGTGCAAGTTTTGATGTCTTGATGAGAGCTGGGGCAGTTCCATGGCACCCAGTAAAAGGAGAACCACAGGATTTGGCAGTGTGTATCCATAGTGCTGGAGAAGAGTACGCTGAGTTTGCCTGATTATCAGCTCTCTCTTTATAGTGGAAGTGGGTGGATCCAACTGCATAATCCTAGGTACAAGGGTAGTTTGACCTCCACTTGCTCCAATTTACTTATGGCTGACGTTGAATGAGCGCTAGCCACAAGCCAGACTTGACTTTCTACATGATCTCATACAGTGCTCACCATAACCATAAGATATGGTTATTATTGATATCCCCATTTTATAGAGACTTCAGAGAGATGCAGTGCTGCGCCTAACATCTCACAGCTCAAGTACACCCTCTTCTCTCCAACCCTATGGCCACTGACTTACTTTGCCCTAGAACTGGGCACGTAGGAAGACATAGAGTGGCACTAAAGACTGACTGAACAAAAAAAAGGAAGAGAGAGAGAGAGAGAGAGAGAGAGAGAGAGAGGAGAGAGAGAGAGAGAGAGAGACTGGCTTTCTGTTTTCCACTTTATGCAACCATTTTCCCAGGATATCTGGGAAGTTTTGTTGGAAAGCTGGACCTAGGGGTTGGACCAGCCTGCTGATGTTAAGGGGTGCTGTGGAGACAGGGTTGTTGGGTCCCCGATTGAGCTAGGCTTCCTCTGTTTTCCTCCTGATCAGAGAATGCTTTCCCTCTGAGTCATTCTCTTCAAATACAGATTCTGAGATTCTGCTTTTAGGAAACCCGGGTCTCAAGCTGCTCGATTCCTTACAATAGTCACTGTACCCACTCATTTATATTTTGAGAGAAGTTGGGTGCTGATGTTCTTATGCGTTCTACACTTGGAGATAGTGAGTTTAAGAATTTGTCTGGTGGTGGAGCTGAGAAATTCGAACCTGCCCTGCAGAAAGAAGCAGCGAAGGTCAGAGGCAGGAGACAGGCACTGGGTGGACCCACAGAGAAGGTGGAGGAGCTGGGAATCAAGCCAGGAAAGGAGACAGCTCGAATTTCACTGGCTGCCAGGGATTGGGGGCACACTGCAGATATGGTCTCATTTAGTGTCTCCACCTGTTGTGAGATGGTGCGGATTTTCCTTTCACTGCAGCTCAGGGAGGTCGCACAGCAGGCACAGGGCAGACTCATCATCTGAGCAGGGTCTGTTAGACTCCTGGGTCTGCGCTGCCCATAAGGAAGGGCTGTGAGCTGAGAAACAGACAACCTTGGCCTGGGAATTGCTGGTTTCGATGTTCTCTTGTGCAGGGAGGGGTGGGTGGTTAGTGGATGTAACTTGAGACATCACTGCCTCTAATACTGTAGAGGGAGAAGAAGCAGGAAGGGAGACAGTCAACTTTTTCTGAGGCTTCCTTATGCCCCATGAATTCATCCATTTACTGAACACTCAACTCAGTGCATGGCACTGGGGCCTCAAATAATTAAATGATCTTTTCAAAAGGGACTACTGGGAGAAAAGGAACCAAATGAAAACAAAGGTGGAAAGGAAGGAAAACACACAATGTCTACTTCAGGGGGTAACAAACTACAACCTGTGGGCTAATCCAGTAAATTGCCTGCTTAATAAATAAAGTTTTATTGCAATATAGCCACATCCATTTGCTTACATATTGCCTATGGCTGTGTTTACCCTATGATGACAGAGCTTGAGTGGTTGAAACAAGGGACCACATTGCTTGCAAAACTGGAAATATTTACCACCTGGCCTTTTACTAAAAGAGTTTGCTAATCCCATAATTTTTCGTAGGGAAGCCTGGATGGGAGTGACACAATTTATATTTCAAAGTGATCATCTTGAAACCAGATGAACTTGACAAATACTCAGTTATTGTGCTTTTTATAAAGTGTATCTTTAATGCAATTAGCAGCCACATATTCAACTCTAGTTTCAGCCGGCACTTTGCTAGGTAGGTTCTTAGTGGGCAAAGGATAACAAGATTTGGACTCTATTCTGGAGGAGCTCACAGCCCAAAGGGGGAAGCAGGGACATAAAAAGATGCTTGATATGTTGGGCACAATGTGCAAACTGTTTATGTATCATGTGTTGTGGATACAGAGGAGGAGCAGCCAGCCATGCTCCGGGGCCCAGAGAAGGTGGCTTGAAGAGGAGACAATTGCTCTGTGACTTGCTGGGTGTTAAGGGGAATGCTTCACCTGGAAGAGGCAAGCTAGCTAAACCTCATTCTTTTTGTTGTTGTTTATCTTCACCTGAGGATATTTTCCCATTGATTTTTAGAGAGGGTGGAAGCAATGGGGAGAGACAGAGAGAGAAGCATCAATGAGAGAGACATATTGATTGGTTGCCTCCCACATGTGTCCTGACCAGGCTGGGGATGAGCCTGGAACTGAGGTATGTGCCCTTGACCTGAATCAAACCCAGGACCCTTCAGTCCGTGGGCTGCTGCTCTATTCACTAGGCTGAGCAAACTGGCTAGGGCTAAACCTCATTCTTACCAAGAGTCCAGCTCCAAGAAAGCCATGGAAAAACCAGACTAAGTCTGTGATCTTGGCAGGCTCCAGCACTTGCCCATTGGGGAAGTATAGCAGGAGGTTGGCAATAATGGCAGCGATGGCCAAGGGCAACAGCAGCATGCTGGTGTACCTGGAGCCCGTCTCGGAGCACATGGTAACTCCTCCCTGGAAGAGAGAGAGAAAGCAACCAGGAACCAGGCTCCAGCCACTGCACCTGGAGAGAGTGTACCACCTCAGAGCCCCAAGAGCAGGTGCCATGCCCACCTTCCCACCTTCTCCATTGGTAGGTGGTGTGACCTGGAAGGCACATCATCTTTCTGAGGCTCAGTTTTCTCTGTAAAGCAGAGAAAAATATTGACCTCCTAGATGGTAGGGTATGGACCAAAGGAAGTAAAATCAATGTGAAAACTGCTGGCTCATACTGTTGTGGAGAGGATGCGGGTGAATGACCACTGGAGCCCAGACCAAATTAAAATTTAGGGAGCCTTCATTAGCTGGCCCGGGGACTGCTCTGCCATTCTCCATGCAGGGAGACCAGAGAGCAGTCTTGACCCTTTGTGAAAGACCACTTTTAAGCACATTGACCACATCCTGTTTTTTTAGAATAAGCAATCCAAGATAAAACAGTTTTTCCCAAGCAATGTCAGAGTCATGCCATTGATGATCATACCACCCACAAGGTCATCCTGTTCTTCAGAAAGCTGACTATTCTGTGAAAGAAGGCCTATGTGATGGGAAGGGGCCATGAGACCGTATCTTAAGGCCTGGCCTGGTGTCAGCACTGACAACTCTATCTGGGGCATAGTCCATGGCCTCTCTGGAGTGCTCAAAAACCCCACTCTCTAACAATACTAGATGTCCCAAAGGTTTCCTTAAAGGACTGGTGGTGGTGGTGGTGGTGGGGGTGGGGAGGGGGACTGAGGTCGTATTTAGGAAATTACTGGTATCCTGTTCTGGTTCTTTCATCCACTCTAGGACTAATTTCCATAGCGATTATGAACTAGATCTGGGGTCTGAACCCTGGTTCCACTACACAGCAGCTATGTGACCTTGGGCAAGGTAACCTCTCTCACCTCAGTTTCCTCATCTGTAAAATGGGTTTGACACTAGTCTTCCCTTTGTGGGATTGGTGAGAGGATGAAAATAAGATAATATAACCAACTATTCTTATATAAGGCTCTCAACGTACAGGAGCTGGAGAATAAAGAACGAGGGGACTTGGAATAATATCATTTTATTTATGTAGAAAACATCTTTTCTCATGTTCTTTGTCAGTCAAGTTTATTGAGTCTGGAGGTTTTAGAGAAGCCAGGACGGAGGCACATGGAGGGAGGGAAAGGATCTACATCTTATTTTCCCTACACTCACTGCTACCAAACAAACCGGAGATTCAAGTTAGGAATTCATTCTCTGGGTGAGGGCTTCGGGAGAAGCCTGTGCAATGTGACTGCTACTGGGAGGTGTTCCAGTTTCGTGTTAGGGGGCGCTCTCCTCACACCTCTTTGTGGCATTCTCAGCTCAGATTCAAGCTGAGATTGTTGACTGGCTCTTGAGTAGCTGACGCTCATTCACTGACTGTTCCCCAGACATGAAGGCCTGGTGCCCGGACTGTTCAGTCCCACGGGGGGAAACATGCAGTAATTTGTAGAGCCAGGGACCACAACTGAGAAATGTCTGGCATTAGCTCCCTGCTCTTTAGAAGGTTCAAATAGTTATTAGTGAACAATGGCTTACACAGGAAGATAATGCTTGGGGTCTTATTTCTAACTGTTATCTAAGTCCAGGCTGCAGAAAGCTGACGCCTGAATCGGGGGGAGCCTCTGGCTCCTTTGCTTGGATGGAGGAGGATGAAACTGTTGACCTCACTCCCCATTATGATCACTAACAGCTGTGATGACGAAAATTTAACACTTAGAGGGGCGTGATACTGGATGAGGTGCAACAACATGAGGCACAGTATAGACATTATTTCATTTAATCCCCGTGAGGCAATAGCTAACAGCTCCACAAGGAAACAGTATTATAGAAACCAGGGTCTCCCAGAAGTAAATGCCAAACCTGATACTCAAATGTTGGTCCGCCCATTCCCATCTCCAGTTATTCCTAGTTAGGGCAGGTGAGTAGGGACTGGGAGCTCTGAGAATTCAGGGCTGTTGAGCCTCCTTATATCCTGTAAAAGGGTACAAACGCAACAGCCTCCTATTTCTCCTTAGCACATGATGTCACAGCTCTTGGTGTAGTGAATACAGCTGTGCTCACCCTCTGGGAAAATTACAGATCTTCTTAAGAGGAAGGGAGGGTGGGTGGAGACTGGGCCACAGTTGGAAAGGGGGACCATGTGGCACTTAAGGATGGCACTTACTTAAACTATAAGAAGCTGATCATTCCCTTGGGCCATGGCAGAAACTATTAGAGATACTAAGAACTCTTAGAAATCCAATTCCTTCATTTCCTGGGAAGTATAGCCCCAGGGTATTAAAATTATTTGTTCAAGGTCATTACAGCTAGGTAGTGGGAATAAAACAGCAAAAATAGTTACAATCATGTCCACAGACTTGACTTCATTTGATTCTTCAATAATCCCATTACAGAGACATCATTATAATACCCATTTTATGCATTTGTTGCTGGACACAGGCTGAAGCTCAGAGAAGCTAAGAAACTTGTCTGAGGCCACACAGCTTGTAATGGGGGCAAATCAGCTTCTGAGTCTATCCAGTTCCCATAGCTTTTGGCCTCAACAGGTGGTACAAGCACAAGCCCTTGGGTTCCTTAAACACAGACTTCATTTCAAATCACCTGCCTCATGCTTCCCAAATAGTCATACTCATACTTGTCAGACAATTGTACCCCAAGTTTGGGTTTCGATAGCCTGGTCGCCACATTGAGGCTTTTAGGCCGGCTGGGTAGTGCCAAGCCGTGGCACTAGCTTTCAACACCAATCCTGCCCATCCCTGGGCAGAAACACACAGACACACCCATCAACCCAGTACCTGGTCAGTGGGGGTTTTGGGTGCAGGCTCGCTGGGAAGCCGCTTCTGGCCAAGCCACCCTGGCCCCACCAGGCCAGCGGTGGAGAAGGGACCTGCAGGGCCGTGCTGCAGTTCCAGAGAATTTTCTAGCTCAGCTTCTGGAAGTTCCTGCGTGGGCTCTGGATCCTTCCACCTTTCAGGAGACACAAGGGGAACACTTGGAAGATGTCGGAGGGCAACAAGTCCCAGGCTCCCACCTTACAGCACCGTTTAGACAACCAACCACAGCGTCTACTCTTCCCCGGAGCCTTCTGAATGTGCAAGACCTTTGTCTCAGAGGCCGAGGCCCCAAACCTTTCCAGGCCCCTCTCAGGCCACTCGGCACTATGGCAGGCTGGGTTCTGCGACACAGGGGCTCCCCTCTTCCTGTCTGTCCCCTCCTCTCTCCTGCTACCCCCTAGACTGGGCAAAGTAGCTCAAATTCCCCCAATAAGAGTTGGCACTGCCTCCCCTGCCAGGCGGCCCCAGGGGAGGAGCCTAGCCACCCAGCCGCAAAGGCTCCCTGCGCTGGCTCATGCCTGATAACCTCTGAACAGTTTCCCTGGCGGATGTGTTTCCACGGAGCTGAGATGGAGGAGGATGAGGGCTTGGGATTGCTCTGGATGTTGGCGGGCAGGGCGGGCATCAGCCCTGTGTGAACATCTGTGGGAAAGGCCCAGGTTATTGACTGGGGAGAGGGGGAGTGAAGGGGGTTGGAGCATCACCTTGGCATCCTTCAGAGGCTCTGCTCAAGCATCCAGCTGATGACCAATCACAGGTCACCTTGCCTGGCAGGGGGGCCTCCTGGCTGTGTTTGGTTTTCTGGCTGGGCTTGGTGTCTGAGCCAGCCAAGGAGGGGAAACGATGGTCCAGAAGGCCTTCCCTCGCTTCTCACCCATTCCTCTGGCCCTCAAGGCTGTGATATTGATGTGGCAAGAGATGGATGAAGTGTAACTGGGGCACTGTGCCAGGAATCTGGTTATCTGATCTCCCAGTGTGATGAGCCCCAAATGGCCCTCCCTCCCGTCTTTCTCGACTTTCGCAGTCAGTGGCCAGCGGTGGCTGCAAGAGAATGGCCTCTTTGTCTTTGGTCTGGCTGTCACCCCTTCCTGCCCATGAGAACACATTTCCCTTTAGTAATCTACCAAGTGTTATTTTTCCTCCACAGTGACCAGCAGTGTGTTACTAAACCTCTGAGAAAGTGGAATCAAGTGACTCCATAATCAGATACCAGGCTCCTGAGGTCCAACCATGTTGTAAATTATAACCTACATCTCAGCAAAGTGCTTTTCTATGCTGTGCCTAGACTGTCCTTTCCACAACCCGAGTGCTGTCCACACAGATTCACCCTCCCCCTCAGTATTCAGATGGGGGAACAGATTCATCGCTGAGCTGACTTTCTGATCTTGGGCTGTTCCCCACACAGCCTGTCGCCTGCAGAGAGTTCCTGGACATGTTGCCCATAATAATTTCTCATGTGTGATTCTCCAGCTCTTGTCTGCTGGCTGGATTCAGAAATCCTAAGGGATGTTCACACACAAGATCTTCTCAGCTCTATCCTCCATTCCCAAATTCCAAACCCGAACACCCCTGTCCCTGAGCCTTCCGAGGTTGAAGGACTTCACCGCATCCACAGCTTCCCCCTGCCAACTAAGTCAGGTATCACACCTGCATCTGTTGGGATGTGGACATTCCCTGTTCTGTGACCTCATCTCCTATTCTCTCGGTCTTTTCAATTATGTTACTGTGATTTTGGAGGGCATTTCCAGGGTGGGCAGAGACAAACACAGGTATGATTCTTTATGATTAAATAGCTGTCCTGTTTGACTGCCTTTAGAATTGATACTGGAGCGGCAAATGTGAAAATAACTTCAGAAATAGTGATTTTTGCATTTATTAGTTGTTGTTTGAGATTTCTAAGCACAAACCACACCTGTGTAATTCATTTACCTTTATTTTTAATTTTTAATCTTTATTGTTCAGTTTATTAATTACATTGTTTCCCTTTTTTCCCCCTGTAGCTCCCCTCCACCCGGTACCCATCCTATCCTCCGCCCTCACCTCCCCCACACTGTCCTCTCCCATAGGTGCATGATTTTCTCCAGTCTCTTGCTGCACCTCCCACACCTCTTTTCTCCCCAAGAATTGTCAGTCCATTCCCTCTCTATGTCCGTGATTCTGTTACATTCACCAGTTTATCCTATTCATCAGATTATTAATTCACTTGATTTTTAGGTTCATTAGTTGATAGATGTGTATTTGTTGCTCATAATTTATATTTTACCTTTTTATTCTTCCTCTTCTTATAGAATATCTTTCAGCAATTCATATAATATCGGTTTGGCGGTGATGAACTCCTTTAGCTTTTTCTTATCTGTGAAGCACTTTATCTGATCTTCAATTCTGAATGATAGCTTTACTGGATAGAGTAATCTTGGTTGTAGGTTCTTGCTATTCAACACTTTGAATATTTCTTGCCACTCCCATCTGGCCTGCATTGTTTCTGTTGAGAAATCCGCTGACAATCGTATGGGTGCTCCCTTATAGGTAACTAACTGTTTTTTCTCTTGCTGCTTTTAATATTCTCTCTTTTTCTTTTGCCCTTGACATTTTAATTATGATGTGTCTTGGTGTGGTCCTCTTTAGATTCCTGTGCACTTCTTGGGCTTTTAAGTCAGTTTCTTTCACCAGGTGGGGGAAGTTCTCGGTCACTATTTCTTCAAGTAGGTTTTCATTATCTTTCTCTCTCTCTTTTTCTGGCACAATTCGGATGTTGGTATGCTTGAGGTTGTCCCAGAGGCCCCTTACACGATTTTCAATTATTTGAATTCTTTTGGCTTCTTGCTTTTCTGGCTGAGTGGATTTTGCTTCTTTGTATTTCAAATCTTTGACTTGGTTCTTGCAGTCCTCTGGACTGCTTTTAGGTCTTTGTATAATATTTTTTATTTCAGTCAGTGTATGCTTAATTTCTAGTTGGTCCTTTTTCATATCCTCGTCGGTCTTGTTCATTTTCTCATAGGTCTTGCTCATTTCCTTGTAGGTCTCGGCCTTTTCTAGGAGCCTCTTGAAAAACCTTATAACTGTGGTTTTGAACTCTATGTCTAGTCATCTTTTCTCCTCCATTTCTTTCACATCTGATTTCTTTCCATTTCTCTGCATTGTGGCTGCTTTCCTGAGTTAGTCCATTAGCTTTGTGTGGTAGATGTCCTCTAAGGGACAGTGGCTCAGCCTCCACAGTTACCTGAGGTGGATACTCTTGCTGCAGCCCTTTATGGGTTGTACAGTATTGTTGAAGGTAAGCCCAGCTTATTGTTGTTAGCACTAGGAGGGTTTGACCTCCAGGCCAATTGATTGTGAGGGTAAGCTGTGTTCAGGTTGGATGGGTGGAGTCTCCCGGCTAAGCAGACAGCATCAGCTCTGTCTTATGCAGCACCAGAGTTTCTGTGCCTGGTGGCAATGGCTGCAAGCACCTCCGAGAGAAAGCTGCCGCTGATCTCCACCCTCTGCAAGACAACTCAGCCTCTCCTCAAATCAGTCTGCACCCCTTGCCCAGGGTTGCAACTCAATGCGTTTCGGTGGTCTCCCGAAAGAAGGAGCAAGTCACGAGTCCTCTCCGTGCGGTTGTGCACTTCTGTTCCCAACTTTACGTGCAAACTGCTGTTCCAAGATTACACGCACTCTCCACAAGCTCCCCCTCTCCACAAGCTCGCAGACCTCTGCCACGCCAGGCTTCAGCGTGCTTTCCCACTGCCCAGTTCCACCCCGTATGAGTGTGGGCTCCCTGGACCTTGCCAGGAACTGGGGAATCAGTGCAGTGGAATGCCTCCACCCTCCATGTTGGAGAAAACCAGCCGGGTTTACAGCCGCCCGCCCTCTCCACTGGCACGCGTGCAGGACTCCAAACCCCTGGCTCCACGAGTATCTTCAACACTGCACTCTGCCGCTCCTCTGAGTCACAGTGTCTTATCTTTACTTTTTTGTGGAATTTTCACTCAGCCAGCTTTCCAGTGATTCTGGATGATGTTTGTTCTGTCGTTAAGTTGTAGTTTTGGAATTGTTGTGTGGGGCAGCAAGATAGGTGTCTACCTATGCTGCCATCTTGGTTCCTCTCCTAATTCATTTACCTTTAATAAACTAGATAATAATTAGTAGGACATTGAAATTACATGTAATGTGGGGGTTTTGTTATGCTTTTATTTATTTATTTATTTATTTTATTTTTTTAAAAAGCGTCAATTATTTATTTATTTATTTATAGTTTAAAATATATATTTTATTGATTTTTTTACAGAGAAGAAAAGAAAGGAATAGAAAGTCAGAAACATCGATGAGAGAGAAAGATTGGTCAGCTGCCTCTTGCACACCTCCTACTGGTGATGTGCCTGCAACCAAGGTACGTGCCCGTGACCAGAATGGAACCTGTGACCTTTCAGTCCTCAAGCCGACGCTCTATCCACTGAGCCAGACTGGATTTGGCTGCTTTTATTTACTAATTTAAAAAATATATATTTTATTGATTTTTTTACAGACAGGAAGGGAGAGAGATAGAAAGTTAGAAACACCGATGAGAGAGAAACATTGATCAGCTGCCTACTGCACACCTGCTACTGGGGACGTGCCTGCAACCAAGGTACATGCCCTTGACTGGAACTGAACCTGGGACCTATCAGTCCATAGGCCGATGCTCTATCCACTGAGCCAAACCGGTTTCGGCATGGCTGCTTTTATTTATTTATTATTTTATTTTATTTTTTATCTTTATTGTTCAGTTTATTAATTACATTGTTCCCTTTTTTTCCCCCCTAGGGCTCCCCTCCACCTGGAACCCATCCCACCTTCAGCCCTCATGCCCCCCACTGTCCTCTCCCATAGTTGCATGATTTTTGTCCAGTCTCTTGCTGCACTTCCCACACCTCTTTTCTCCCCAAGAATTGTCAGTCCATTCCCTCTCTATGTCCGTGATTCTGTTATATTCACCAGTTTATCCTGTTCATCAGCTTATTAATTCACTTGATTTTTAGATTAATTTGTTGATAGATGTGAATTTGTTGTTCATAATTTACACTTTTATCTTTTTCTTCTTCCTCTTCTTAAAGAATATCTTTCAGCATTTCATATAATATTGGTTTGGTGGTGATGAATTCCTTTAGCTTTTTCTTATCAGTGAAGCACTTTATCTGACCTTCAATTCTGAATGATAGCTTTGCTGGATAGAGTAATCTTGGTTGTAGATTCTTGCTGTTCATCACTTTGAATATTTCTTGCCACTCCCATCTGGCCTGCACTGTTTCTGTTGAGAAATCCGCTGACAATCGTATGCGTGCTCCCTTATAGGTAACCATCTGTTTTTCTCTTGCTGCTTTTAATATTCTCTCTTTATCTTTTGCTCTTGGCATTTTAATTATGATGTGCCTTGGTGTGGTCCTCTTAGGGTTCCTATATATTGGGGTTCGGTGTGCTTCTTAGACTCCTAAGTCAATTTCTTTCGCCAGGTGTGGGAAGTTTTCAGTCACTATTTCTTCAAATAGGTTTTCATTGTCTTGCTCTCTCTCTTTCTCTGGCACCCGTATAATTCGGATGTTGGTATGCTTGAGGTTGTCCCAGAGGCCCCTTACACTATCTTCAATTTTTTGGATTCTTTTGGTTACTTGCTTTTTCAACTGAGTAGATTTTACCTCTTTGTATTTCAAATCTTTAACTTGGTTCTTGGGGTATTCTAGAGTACTTTTAGGTCTTTGTATAATATTTTTTATTTCAGTCAGTGTATGCTTAATTTCTGGTTGGTCCTTTTTCATATCCTTGAGAGTCTCCTTCATATCCTTGTAGGTCTCATTCATTTCCTTGTAGGATTCATTCATTTCCAGTTGGTCTTGCTCATTTCTTTGCAGGTCTCATTCATATCCTTGAGGGTCTCATTCATTTCCTTGTAGGTCTTGCTTATTTCCTTATAGGTCTCAACCTTTTCTAGGAGCCTCTTGAGAAGCCCTATAACCGTGATTTTGAATTCCATGTCCAGTCGTTTTTCCCCTCCATTTCTTTCACATCTGATTTCTTTCCATGTCTCTGCATGGTGGCTGCTTCCCTGAGTTGGTCAATTAGCTTTGTGTGGTAGACGTCCTACAAGGGACAGTGGCTCAGCCTCCCCAGTTACCTGAGGTGGATATGGGTTGCACAGTCTTGCTGAAGTTAAGCTCAGGTTAATCGTTGTTAGCACTTGGAGGGGTTGACCTCCAGGCCAATTGTCTGTGATGTTCAGCTGTGCTCAGGTTGGATGGTCGGGGTCTCCAGGCCAAGCAGACAGAGTCAGCTCCGCCCTATGTGGCCCCAGGGACTCTGTGCTGGGGGCAATGGCCGCCAGCACCTCTGAGAGAAAGCCGCTGCCGAGCTCCACCGGCTGCTGGAGAATTCAGACTCTCCCCAAATGAGTCTGCACACCCAACGTCTCACCCAGGGTCACAAAACAATGCATTCTGACGGTTTCCTAAATGAAAGAGCAAGTAACGAGTGCTCTCTGTGTGGTCAGGCAGCTGCGCTGTTCCCACGTTCACACGCACTCTGCACAAGCTCTCCTTCTTCACAAGCTGGCAGACCCCTGCAGCACCCGAGCTTCGGCGTGCCCTCCCACTGTCCAGTTTTTACCCCATATGATTGTGGGTTCCCTGGACTTCTCCCAGAGCTGGAGAATCAGTCCAGTGGGACGTCTTAGTCTCCCCTGTTCGAGAAAACTGGCCGGTTTTCAGCCACCCACCTTAACCACTGGCGCGCGTGCTCCAAACCTGTCTCAGTGCGTGTCTTCAACACTGTCCTCAGCCGCTTCTCCGAGTCACAGTGTCTTACCTTCACTTTTATTTGTGGAATTTTCACTCAGCCAGCTTTCCGGTGATTCTGGATGGTGTTTGTTCTTTTGTTAAGTTGTAGTTTTAAACTTGCTGTGTATGGTGGCAAGATAGGTGTTTTACCTATGCCACCATCTTGGTTCTCCCAGCTTTAATTTTTAATGAATTTTTTTAAATAAAAAGGGATGGTGGGCCCTGGCTGGTTAATTTGGTTGGTTAGAGCATCATTCCCCAATCAGGGCACATACAAGTAGCAACTAATGAATGCATAAATAAGTGGAACAACATATCAATGTCTCTCTCTGTCTCTCTTCCTCTCTCTCCCTCCCCACCTTCCTGTGTCTCTAAAAATCAATCAATAAAATTAAAATTTAAAATAATAAGAAGGGCTGATGGGAGCTCCTGTCCAGTTTTGCTGCCTGAGCTTGTTTACTTTCATGCTGACTTGGACGCATGCCTGAGGCAGGTGAGGCTGGCATGGTTCCTTGGTGGATGTGGCAGAGGGAAGTAGGATCAGGTGGGCAGCTGAACTAGGTGAATATTGGTTCTCCCACCTCTGAGGTTCCACGACTCTGTCTAGTGTCTAATATCCATTTTAACTTTTTTGCTTTTCGGATTCAAGCATAAAAGGCTAATCACGTCAGCCTCTCTACTGAAGTTGCTGAACAGCTTTCATATATGTTTTAAACATGTATTTTGAGTTCTTTTCCGAAGATCAGATGAGAGAAATTTGTACTGAATGTTACCCTTTGGGGGCTTTAGAATATCAGAAGGCACCACAGAGTCTGGTAGGCTGCATCGTAATCATTGCGCCCCTCAAAGGGTGAGATCAGACCAGACTTTTGGGTGAACTTGAGGAACTCCTCTGTAACCAAATATGGCCATTAGAGGGAGCCTAGACCTTGTGAGAACATGAAACCCTGGTTAGGGAAGAACTGTATGAAAAAAGCAGCAGAGCATAGATTCTCTTATTCAGTTTTTACTAATTTTACTAACCAAGAAAACACTATGCCTAGGAAACAAGATGCCTAATTCCTGAGTATTCATGGACAAGTCCATTAACCTTACATGGTTTCTTATGAAACAAACTGGAGGCCCATTGCATGAAATTTGTGCAGGGTCTCTCAGCCAGGCCTGCACTCTCTCGCAATCTGGGGCCCCTTGGGGGATGTCTGACTGCTGGTTTAGGCCCGCAGTTGGACATCCCCCTCGAAATCTGAGATTGCTGGCTCCTAACCACTTGCCTACCTGCCTAATCACCTCTAACCACTCTGCTTGCCTGCCTGATCACCCCTAATCACTTTGTCTGCTTGCCTGATCATCCCTAACTGCTTGCCTGCCTGCCTGATGGCACCTAAGTGCCTCTGTTTTGGCCCCCATCACCGCAGCTTTGTCTGAAAGGACATCTGGAATGACATCCAGAAGATCATTTGGCTGTCTGGTATAATTAGCATATTATACTTTTATTCTTATAGATAGTTAGATTGACCACCATTAATAATAATTATAAGTATTTATGTTGACTTTGATAACATTAGTTATAACTAATAAAATATTTACTACTAATAACTTAATTATTCATAGTAATAATATCAATCACGTGTTTCCTGGAGAGCAGAGAGACACGTGTATGTAATGGCTCTGTCTGGGGACACTAGGTGAATTGTGATGCATTTTTCGGTGGCGTGAAGAGATGAACCTGAGGGGCTGAGCCTCCTTCCCCAGGCTTCATGGATTTGAGGGAGGTGGTGGCTGGGCTCCAGCACTCAGCAAGGCTCCGCATGGGCTGGGGATCTGCTCATGTTTGCTTGTCATCATTGTCTTGTGTGATGAACAGAGTTCCTGAGTTTAGCTCTTTACACTAAATGAATGGGCAAGGAATGGGCAGACAGGGCAACAGAGGGAGGACACCAAAGAGCTGGGAAGACAACAGCCTTTCGGTCTGTCCCAGCACACAGACAGACACCACAGAGTTATGCTCTATTGTGTGCCACCTACTGTTCTTGCCAGAAAGACTAGGGACTCATTTCTTTTGGCGTGTGGAGAAGATGGGTTGTAGCTGATGATGTGCATTAATCCAAGTGATTTCTCCACCTAGCCCAAAGTCCTTGTCATCGGGCAAGTCAGGGAGTGTTCCTCTTGCTCATAAAGCTGGTAAACTGAGCAGCTGTCCCCACCCTGACTCCTGGCCTCTTTCAGGGCCCCACACGGGGCTGAGAATGCAGTGCACTCCTTCCTTGGCAAAAGGCAGCACCGCATGGACTTTCGCTCCTCCTGAGTCACCCAAGGTGATTTGACCTTTCCACTGGCTGGTGTGACTGGGATTTCTCTGGAGCCCACATGTTCATTGCTTGTAGGTCCTTGAGCAGACATTGGTGTCCTTTGTCAGGTTCAAGATACAACTTCGTGTTGAATGAGGCAGTTTTGGGCAATGAACTTGTACAAATATGAAAATATTCTTAATAAGGAATATTTAATAAAAACATACCAGATTCTTACTGTAAAGTTAAAATTGGTAGATTTGGAGAGTTTATTTTTGTAACAGACATGGCTTGATGCCACCATTAAAGTTAGTGTAGACAAGAGAAAGAGGTTTGGAAATGGAGGGGGATACTTTTCTTAAAACTCAATTAGGCAAAAATAGTATTATTGAAGGGAGGAGTCTTGGCCTAGGAGAAGAAAGCTAGATGACCTCAGGGAAGATTCGAGTCCAAGCCCTTCTTTCTCCTTGAAGTTTCTTTCTTTCCCTGCCCTCCCCCTCTGGATGGTTCCCTCCCTCGGGCCAGAAACTCTCCACCTTGCAGGCACCATGTCCGTTCTTTATTTAGGTCTCAGCTAATATATTTTACTTCCATTGGGAGGATTTCCTGACCCATCCTGCCACATGCTCCCTACCCACCACTTCCCCACAGATAATATAGCCTATAAACCCATGAGATCAGGGATGGGTATCATAAATGAAGGCTCTAACACAGTGCCTGGTCTTCGGCGGGTGCTCATTAGAGGACTACTGGTTGAAAAAAAGACTGCTCAAGCCCTTGCTCACCTTACGTTTCCTACAATCTTATTTCACTTACTGTCCTGTTTCTACTTCCCAGGGCAGTATTGTTTCCATGTTTTTCAATGTACATATTTTTTTTTATGAATTCAAGTACATTATAAACTACTGGGGAATGGGCACCAACTTTATTCTTCCCTAAATTCTCCCTGCCATCAAGCATAGTACTGAAAAAATAATGGGGGTGGGGGCGGCATTATAAATACTTTCTGGTCTGTTTAGTGAATGGATAAGACACTGGTCAAAATTAACTAGGTCTTTCTGATTTCTCCCCATTTTCCATCACTGTTTGCGATTTACTTTTTTCTCCTAATGGCTCCACCTTTCTTGGCCCAAGATCACTCAGACGAAAGAGGGAAGAGATGGAGCCCATAATTAAGCCTACTCACAAGTGTCTTCACAAAAAAATACTCTTCAGGACTTTAAAAAGCCAGATTAAATATCCCAGAATCCCTTCCAAGGGTCCTGAGGCTCAGCACTTACTCCTTTAATTCTGAGTGATAGAACCAATTTAGCAGGTTGGTAATGAGAGCTCTTTGCCTCAGTTTTCCTATATGTAAAATGGGGTTAATAACACCTGCCTTCTACCTTCTACACAAGAACATGGTGAGATAATGTCATAACATGCACTGCTGTCCTCAGATGAAAGGTACCCCATAAATACCAAATGCTATTAAAAGCCCTTGACCTATGGAAGATTTAGGAGGCTTTATTGCTTATGGTGTTCACAGCAAGATGAATGAAAAGGACTTCTTAGCGCTGGGACCTGGCAGCTGCCCATGGGAATTAGAATCTGTGCATGAAGCTAAAAGCAATTTGGCAGTGATCCAAGTATGCTTTAAAAAATTTCAAACAAATTTATAAAATAACTGACTATGGTTAATGAATCAAAATACAAAAAAACTCTTGTAATAAAAGTTCCCTGTTTCATCCTTTTCTAATTCCTGTCCTTTCCCAGTGTGGCCACTTGTAATCTTCTTACTGTATCTTTTGATATTATCTGCTGTATTTAAATAAAATGTTTGTACTCCTATTTTCTTATTTATCATTTTTAGAAGTTGGTTATTGAATTTTTGCTAATAATTTATTATGATTTTACCATTCCCTTTCCCTCATCCTTTTAATTTAGCTATGTCACTATTCTATTCCTTTTATCACTGTTTTTTGAAACTTTGTCATAGTGTACCACTCTATTTCTTGTTCAGCTATAAAAAATGGGAACATTTGCATCTTTATCCTTTCTTACAACTCCCCTTTCTGCTTCCTACCTCCCCACTTCTATCATTTAAATTTCTACACCTTCAAGATCTATAATATTTACATTCTATCTCCAAGCCATAACTATATTCTGTGCTTTTCCTATGGGTTTAGTTTCAGAGCTGAGGTTCATTTAAATTGCTTAGTGTAGAAATTACTGGGGAATAGGCACTATTTTGTACTATAATTACATTTCTTCTTTTATAGAGCTTTGAGGTTTTTTTTTTTTTGTCTCTATTCCCTTTCCTTTTCTGGCACTGTTTATTTTTATTATGTTTATTATCTTTAATTTATTTTCAGCTACTTGATCCAAATAGGCCTTCTACTACATACCCTTCATCCATTTCCCTGAGATACCTCTCCTGGGGCTCTCCATTCTCTGACTGACTCTTCTCTAAATGCTGCACAGTCACTACTCTGGGATTTCCTCACTGTCTCAGGTTTTTAGAGCCCACATTTCCCTTATTCTTGATTAATCTTTTGTTTTGTTGAGGTATATTCTCAATAGATTCCCAAAAAGGCATATTAAAAAATTAAATATTTAGTTTTGAATGTCTAGAAATGTTTTTATTCTTTTCTCAACATAAGTGATAGTTTGTCTGGGTAGAGAGTTCAAGGTTGGAAATAGTATTTTTTTTTTCCTGAGACTTTTGAAGATCTTATTCCATTGTCTTCTAGTTCCCAGTGTTTCTGAAGGGAAGTCTAGTGCCAGTCTGATGCTTTTTCCTTTGCTGGAAACCTATTTTCTTCACCATAAAATCTCATAGAGTCTTCCTGTTGCCTTATCAGTTTGAACTTTCACAATGATGTGTCTAGATGAGGGTTTGAGGAGACTTGGTGGGCCCTTTCAATTTAGGAATACTTATCTTTTATCTCTGATAAGTTTTTCATATAGTTTCTTTGATAATTTTTTTCTTCTTTGTTTTTATTTTAAATATATTTTATTGATTTTTATAGAGAGGAAAGGGAGAGGGATAGAAAGTTAGAAACATCAATGAGAGAGAACCATCGATCAGCTGCCTCCTTCATAACCCCTACTGGGGATGTGCCCGCAACCAAGGTACATGCCCTTGACCAGAATTGAACCTAGGACCCTTCAGTCTGCAGGCCAATGCTCTATCCACTGAGCCAAACCAGATAGGGCACCTCTTTGTTTTTCTGAACTTTTCTTTTCACTCTTGCTGGTTGTCATGGGCTGAATTGTGTGCAGCAAAACCCACATGTTGAAGTCCTAATCACTAGTACATGCAAATGTGACTGTATTTGGAGGTAGGGCCTTTTAAAATGTGATTAAGTTAAAATGAGGTTATTAGGGTGGGCCCTAACCAAATGACTGATGTCCTTTTAAGAAGAGGAAATTGGACACACGTAGAGACACCAGGTATGCATGCACAAAGAAAAGATCATGTGAAGACACAATGAAAAGGTAGCCATCCACAAGACAAGGAGAGAGGTCTTAGATGAAACCATATCTGCCAACACTTTGACTTTGAATTTCTGGTCTTCAAAACTGAAGGACAATAAATTTCTGTTGTTTAAGCTACCTAGTCTGTGGTAGAGTGTTTTGGCAGTCTTAGCAAATTACTGATCAAGTTCAAGTGCAACATATAGAAATAAACAAACTTTAATTGGTTTCTTTTAATAAAGAAAATTTATTGGCCACATAAATAGTCAAAGGTTGGAAATAGCCTTGACCACTGCTGAATTCAGGGGCCCAACAACATCACCAGATAAGATTTCTTTCATCTCTCAGCTCTATACTCTTCTATTCTGCCATTATTCACAGACCCTGGGTGGGGGTTGGGTCACATGGTCCAAGGTTTTAGTGGGAACAAATCTCTCTCTCTCTTTTTCTGCAGTTCTAGAAAACATCTCTTTTTTCTTCATTTGTCTTTTTGAGACACATGTTCCTACCCAAATTTTGAGACCAGGAAATTGTAGTGTTCTGATTATCTAGAGTGGTATTACATACTCCCTTTGAGCTGAGGGTGTGGAGTCATCCGAATCTAAACTGAATGAGTGTGAATGGAAGAAGGATGGTTATCCTATATTAGAAGGAATAAATGCTGGCGCTAAATAATAGCAAAGGTTTATAATGTTAGGTTAAATTTAGAATTTTTAAATGTGTCTGGTAAGTGGAGCATAGCTGCATTCATTTATATAAATTTGAGATATTTAATAGTGGAAGAATGATGAGCGAGAGAAAATAAGGATCTGATCTAATTAGTAGTTGGTGAGTATGTATTCTGTGTCTTGGAGGTAAGTGAAGGTGAGGACAAAGAATCTTTTTATTTTTAGTGAGAGTGGGTGTGGTCAGTGATTGTTGTGGAGTTTCCATCTGTGTGCAGATGGGTCATCCTTTAGCACTTTTCCATGACATCTGTCTTTGTAGTGGGATGGGAAGTTATGGCTCATCTTATTCATCAACACTTGAGCCTCCATGAAAGAGCTCTGGGAAGAGAAACTTATTTCAGAGTTTTACGGTGTTTATTTCAATCACCTCTGTCATCAGTGAATGAGTCCATGGATCTTTCTTTGATAGATGGCTTTCAAGCTGGTGTTAATGTAGAGAAAGTGGGCACATTTTGGTTAGAAAATCTCCTAAGACTTGATGAGATTTGAATATGCTTTGTAAATATCTTCAGGAAACCCATTTCTTGGATTGGTTCCAGGTCCCAATGGAACCAATCCCAGAAATACTGACTCACTGGATGGTCTCTGATCTGCAATTCATAGCTGGTTGCCTCAGTTTCCCTATTTGATAACAAGCTGCAACCAGACCCATTTCCTTCAGTAAGATGTTAGGATATGTAATTAGAGTTTTACTTTTCTTTTTAAGTTTTTATTGAATTTATTGGGGGTAACATTGGTTAATAAAATGAAATAGGTTTCGAGTATACAATTCTAAATAATACATCATTTGTATATTGTATTGTGTGTTTATTTTCCAAAGTCTAGTCTCCTTCTATCACTACTTACTCCCCCATATCCTCTTCTACTTCCCTCCACCTTCCTTTCCCTCTGGTAATCACCATACTGTTGCCAATGTCTATGATTTATTTTTTGCTTAATCCCTTCATCTTTTTCACCTAGCCCCTAACCCCCTGCCCTCTACCAGCTGTCAGTCTGTTCTCTTATGAGTCTGTTTCTATTTTGTTTGTTAGTTTATTTTGTTCATTAGATTCCACATAGTGAAATCATATGGCATTTGTTGTTCTCTGACTGACTTATTTCACTTAGCATAGTAATCCCAAGTCCATACATGCTGTTGCAAAAGGTAATATTTCCTTCTTTTATTACTGCTGAGTATCATTTAATTGTGTAAATGTACCACAGCTTTTTTATCCACTCATCTATCGATGGAACTTGCTTCATTGAACATAGGGGTGCATATATTTTTTCAATTCAGTGTTTTGGATTTCTCTAGAAGTGGAATTGTTGGGTGGTAAGGTATTTCTATTATTAATTTTTTGAGGAAACTCCATACTGCTTTCCACAGTGGCTACACCAGACTGCATTCTCACCAATAGTACAGGAAGGTTACCCTTTTCCACATCTTCCCCAGCACTCGTTTGCTGACTTACTGATGGTAGCCATCATGTAAGGTGATATCTCATTGTGGTTTTAATTTGAATGTCTCTGATGATTAGTAACATTGAGCATCTTTTCATATGCCTATTGGCCATCTGTATGTCCTCTTGGGAGATGTGTCTATTTAGGTTCTTTGCCTCTTTTTTTTTTTAATTAGATTGTTTTTTTTTCTTGTATGTGTTGAATTGTATAAGTTCTTTTTAAATATTGGATATTAAGCCCTTATCAGATATGTCACTGGTGAATATATTCTCTCATCCAGCGGGTTGTCTTTTCATTTTGTTGATGGTTTTCTTTTACTTTGATATATTTCCATTTGTTTATTTTTTCTTTTGTTTCCCTTGCTTGAGGAAATATATCAGAAAAGTATTGCTACAAGAAATGTCCAAGATATTACTACCTATGTTTTCTTCTAGTATTTTTGTTTTTGAGTCTTACATTTAAGTCTTTAACCCATTAAAGATTCTTTTGTATTGTATAAGAAGATGGTCTAGTATCATTGTTTTGCACATCTCTGTCCAATTTTCTCAACACCATTTATTACATAGACTATCTTTACCCCATTCTATGATCTTGCCTCCTTTGAGTTTTATTTTCTTCCTCTTTTTATTTCCTCCCACAAGTTGCCCTCAGTGCCAACTGATCTCAGTTAGAAGGGAACTGGTATTCATTCTCATTCTCATTACCATTATCATCATCATCATCATCTAATAACTTCTACAGTAATAATACCTTACATTTATTAAGTGCTTTCCATATATCAAGAACTCTGCTAAGTGATTATTTTTAATAACGCTTCATGGTAAGTGGCCTTGTTACATAATCCCATTTTAACATATGAGGAAACTGAGGCATAGAGGAGCTAATATGGAATTGCTTTGTTTCCCTTAAAATTTTTAGCTTTTCTAAGAAGGTTTTATGAACACATTTTATTTATTTGTTTAAAAATATTTATTGTTGAAAATATTACATAAGTCTCCCTTTTCCCCCCATTGACCTCTTCTAGTCCCCCACCTACCCAGGCCTTCACCACCCTGTTGCCTGTGTCCAGGGGTTATGCATATAAGTTCTTTGGTTGATCTCTTCCTACCTACCCACACTCTCACACCTTTCCTCTGAAATTCTGCAGTTTGTTCCATGCTCTTATGTATCTGGATCTATTTTGTTCATCAGTTTATTTTGTTCATTAGATTCCACATATGAGTGAGATCATGTGATACTTGTCTTTCTCTGACTGGCTCATTTTGTTTAGCATAATTCTCTCCAGGTCCTTCCATGCTGTCTCAAAGGGTAAGAGACAGCTTTTTTACTGCTGCACAGTATTTGCCTCACTTAACTGTTATACACATCTATCTTCCTGAACAGCAAGAAATCAAAGAGCTTATGGAATAGCAGCAGCTTCTAGCCCAAGGTTGCCCAATTTCAGTGGTCAGAAGACTAAGACTACTGGTGGATTTAGGAATAACTTTAAGAGTCACAAATCCTAACACTCAGATCATAGGTGAGAAAGTTAACATAAAGAGATTGAGTGACTTACTCAGGTTTATACTGAATAGGGCCTCTTTATCAATAATGATTTTCAAATACCCTCTGAGCCAACATCAGAGCTCACACATTGATTGCTAATTAACAAAATGTTCTACTCCTCTAACATTGACTTTTAGTGACAAAGAGAAAAGTTGCAAGCATGACTTTCTGATATGGGTACTTTCCATTTAAAGAACTGAGTCAGACTCTTCACATTGATATTTCATCCAACTCTTGGAAAATTCTTGCTAGCATGGGCTCCCTGTTGCTCTTCCAGGGTGTGTGCTGTTGATGTTATCTGATACCAACATTATCATTTGATATGGGAAATTTGTCATTAACTCCTTTATATTCTCTTTAAGTATCATATTGTGTGTTTTTTAATTTAATAAATCTTTATTGTTCAGATTATTACAATGTCCTCCTTTTTCCCTCCCATAGCACCCCTCCTCATGGTACCCATCCCATCCTCTGTCCTTACCTGCCCCCCCCCCACTATCTTCATCCATAGGTATATGCTTTTTGTCCAGTCTCTTCCTGCACCCCCATCACCTCTTTCCCCTGAGAATTGTCAGTCCACTCCCTTTCTATGCCCTTGATTCTATTATATTCACCAGTTTATTCTGTTAATCAGATTTAAAAAATATTTTAATCTTTATTGTTCAGTTTATTAATTACATTGTTCCCCCTTTTCCCCCTATAGCTCCCCTCCACCTGGTACCCATCCCACTTTCTGCCATCATCACCACCCCCCCCCCGTCCTCTCCCATAGGTGCATGATTTTTGTCCAGTCTCTTGCTGCACCTCCCACCCCTTTTCTCCCCAAGAATTGTCATTCCATTCCCTCTCTATGTCCATGATTCTGTTATATTCACCAGTTTATCCTGTTCATTAGATTATTAATTCACTTGATTTTTATATTCATTTGTTGATAGATGTCTATTTGTTGCTCATAATTTTTATTTTTACCTTTTTCTTCTGTTTCCTCTTCTTAAAGAATACTTTTCAGCATTTCATGTAATATACTGGTTTGGTGTTGATGAACTCCTTTAACTTTTTCTTATCTGCGAAGCACTTTATCTGACCTTCAATTCTGAATGATAGCTTTGATGGGTAGAGTAATCTTGGTTGTAGGTTCTTGTTATTCATCACTCTGAATATTTCTTGCCATTCCCATCTGACCTACATAGTTTCTGTTGAGAAATCAGCTGATAATCATATGGGTGTTCCCTTGTAGGTAACTAACTGTTTTTCTCTTGCTGCTTTTAATATTCTCTTTTTATCTTTTCTCTTGGCATTTTAATTATGATGTGTTTTGGTGTGGTCCTCTTTGGATTCCTTTTGTTTGGGGTTCGGTGCACTTCCTGGACTTGTAAGTCTATTTCTTTAACCAGGTGGGGGAAGTTTTTGGTCACTATTTCTTCAAGTAGTTTTTCATTATCTTGCTCTCTCTCTTTTTTTGGCACCCCTATAATTCAGATGTTGGTATGCTTGAAGTTGTCCCAGAGGCTCCTTATGCTATCTTCAATTTTTTGGATTCTTTTGGCTTCTTGCTTTTCTGGCTAATTTTTGCTTCTTTGTATTTCAAATCTTTGACTTGATTCTTATGGTCCTCTAGTCTGCATTTGGGTCTCTGTATAATATTTTTTATTTCAGTCAGTGTATGCTTAATTTCTAGTTGGTCCTTTTTCATATCCTCCAAAGTCTCCCTCATATCTTCGAGGGTCTCATTAAATTTATCAGCCTTTTCTAGAGGCCTCTTGAAAAACCGTATAACCGTGGTTTTGAACTCTATGTCCAGTTGTTTTTTTTCCTCCATTTCTTTCACATGTTATTTGTTACCTTGTTTTCACATTTTGGCTGCTTTCCTGAGTTGGTCAAGTAGGTTTGTGTGGTAGGTGTCCTTTAGGGGACAGTGGCTCAGCCTTCCCAGTTACCTGAGGTGAATACCCTTGGTGTACCCCTTTATGGGCAGCAGTGTCTTGTTGTAGTTAGGCCTAGATTGTTGTTGGTATCACTGGGAGGGGTTGACCTCCAGGCCAATTGGCTGTGAGAATCAGCTGTGTTTACACTGGGAGAGCGTCTGTGCTCAGCCTGGATGGGGTGGAGTCTCTGGGCTGAGCAGGCAGCCTTGGTTTCTCGTCAGCTCCACCCTTAACTGCTCCCTGGACTCCGGGTCCCGTGTCCCACAGCAACGGCTGCAGGCATCCCTGAGAGAAAGCCGCCTGGAGCTCTGCCCACTGCCAAATAGTCTAGTTTCTCCCCAAATGAGTCTGGACACCCAAAGTCTCACCCAGAATGGGAAAACAAAGCAGTCCAGCGGTTTGTTTGTTTTTTTCCTCCCGAACGATAGAGCCAGCCATGAGCCCTCTCTGAGAGTTCTCGCACCTTTGCAGCACACCCAAGTTTCAGCGTGCTTTCTTCTTACAGTCCAGTTTCACCCTGTGTTAGTTGGGTTCCCTGAGACTCACCTGGTACTGGGGCTCTGTGCAGTGGCACATCTTTGTTTTCCTCCCAGTGCATGAAAACCAGCCAGGTTTGCAGCTGCCTGCCCTATCCACTCGCGTGCACAGCTCTGTACCTCTGACTCGGCATGTATCCGCAACTCTGCCCTCCACAGCTCCTCTGAGTCTCAGTGTTTTTTTGTTTTTTTTTAATCTTTCCTTCTGTTTGTGGAATGTCCACTCAGCCAGCCCTCTGGTGGTTCTGAATGATGTCTGTTTTGTTTTTTAGTTATAATTTTGAAATTGTTGTATGGGGCAGCAGTATGGGTGTTTACCTATGCCACCATCTTGGTTCCTCCTCCTATACATCTGTGTGTTTGTTTTTATGTTTTTGTTGTTGTTGTTGTTGTTGTTGTTTTTAACTTTTGGGTTGGGTTCAGAAGTTTTTTGGAATCTTCTGACTTATTTATTTTTGTCCTGAGGAGTAAAAGTTTGAGTCATACCTCTGTGGTGTTTTTGTTCTTCCAAGACTAGATTAATCAATTTATTGAAAAGCAAGGCCACTGGATTTTGTTAAAACAAGGAACAGGAGTATTATATGGCTTTGTACTTGAGAAGTTTCATCACAGATAGTGCATTGACACTAGAGATGGATACATTGTCCTAATAAATCAACTTTTCAGATAATAAAAGAAGGTCACTTTCTTTTCCAGTCACTGTGGAAAATCATCATATTCAGAGTTTCACTTATTCCAGTAAAAACTCACAGTCTATAGTTACACTAGCATCTTTTTCACTGTCATAAAGTGTTGCTTTTGACATGGAGACATGCTAAGTAATCTTTCAGATAAAATGCTAACAGCTCTGCCTCTACAGGTGTTTGCTTTGAAACCAAGGGGCCTTTACTGTAAAATGCTTTGGGCAAATGAAGCCTTTGATGAAAGGGATGTGTAAGATATGGTCTCATACCACATAAAACATACCTGTAGGAAGAAGTATCGATACATGAAAACCCTATTCTCTGTCTATATGCCTCTTTCATTAGGATTTATTATAGTATCAGTTGTTCATTAATATGCATTTATTAAGCACTGCAGAAGGTGTTGTTGGGGGATATGAAACTGAACAAGCGTGGGATCTGTTTTGTGGGAACTTGTTGGATAGCTGGGGATACAAGTTGTGAGCACAGGGCGGCTTGCACAAGAACTATGACACAGCAGTCAGACACATTGACAAGGGTGGTACAGTGGGATGTAAAGGCCCAGGTAATTTGGGATGTGAGGAAAAGGGGGCAGGGCTAATATTCCTAAGGGAAATATTTCCAGAAGAGCTGGATTTTGGTACACATCTCGAAGAAAGTAGAAGCTGTGGATTAGAGAAGAGAAATTATGGGATTTGAAGAAAGAAGTGCTGAGGAAAGATATAAAGTATAAAAACACTAAAACTGACTTGGCAAAACATTTGTTTAGCTAGAACACGGGCAGCATGTAGGAAGTAAATGAGATTGCAGAGGAATAGACTTGGGGATGTGGGGGCTCTGTGGACAGACTACAAACTGAGAGGCTATGATTTGATATGAAAACTGCATGGGAAACACTAAAATAAAAGCTGCCATGTGAAATAAAGAGTTTGAGAAGGGCTTTCTGGCACAAAGGAGCAAAGCTTGGCATCACTGGAGGTTGGAGGTCATCTAGGAAATTGTAATAATCCAATAAAATATAATGCAAGCCACATATGGAATTATACATTTTCTTACAGTCATAATGAAAAAATAAAATTAATTTAAATAATATGACTGAGTTATCCTGATATGTAAAAACATGACACATCAACATGTAAGCAATATACAAGTTATTAATAAACTATTCAACATTTTTTTAAATATTGAGTCTGAATTTGTGCATTTATACTTATGGCACTTCTCAATTTGGGTGTTAATTAAACAATGTTGATTCACGTCCTCAAGTTGTTCCCAACATATTTGAATGTTTCCCAATAACTGAATTGAGTACTAGTTATTAAATTAAAATTAATTAAAATTAAAGTGAAAACATTCAGTTTCTCCACTTTACTAGCCATATTTTATGTGCTCACTAGCTTCATGTGGCTAACATTGACTATAGGGACAGCTCAGGTGCATAGGCTTGTCCTGGGGGGGATAGGTAAGAGCAAGAACTCAAGTAGTGGGAATTTCCATGGAATTGTGCTCTTAGATGCCCTAAAGAGCAAAGTAATTTTATCCTGAAAGAGAATAAAGATGGTTGCCTGTGTCTAAACATGTCCCATCATAAGTTCCTTGATGACAGAGGCACACAACTATACTCACGTTCCTTTTTGTCCTTCCCCAATGCAATGCTTGATATGTGGTGAGTGATTATTAACAGGCTTCTTAGAACACCCTGGTCTGAATGACAAATCCACGTTCACCTTCTAGCCATTCTCAGCATTTGATTGCAGACAGGAGACATGGAAGCCTGCCTCTCAGGGCCCTGTATTAGAGAACACTGAGTAGAGAGTCAGAAAAGCAGCCTACACAGAGCTTGATCTGGGTATTTTCTCTTTTTTTCCTTGCTTTTTATGATATTTTCATTCAATTTATTGTGGTGACATTGGTTGTTAAAATTATATAGGTTTCAGGTGTACAATTCTATAATACATCATCTGTATGTTATAGTGTGTGTTCTCCACCCCAAGTCAAGTATCCTTTCAGCACTATTTATCCTCTCTTCTATTTACTATTTTCTAGCCATTCTTTGCTTCCTACCCCTGTTTTTTCTTTCCTTATAATAGGTTTGGTATCTGAATCAAACTCAGAAAATTGTTCCACAGCATTATAAAAGTCTGGGAACATCCATTCTTGACCTCTGAAGAGAGCTGAGGTCACTGCTCTATGAAAGGGTAAGGATCAGATTGATCCTGCAGAAAATGCCCTGACTTTCATCTTGATCCAGACAAGAGTGAGTGGGTGCCTTTTCACTACTTGCCAGCTCAGTTCATTCAGCTGGGACTTACTAAATCAGTGTGCTACTTGGGGCCTCACAAAGCAGCCTTCATGTGATATATATATATATATATATATATATATATATATATATATATATACTATTGAGCGTTTAAAATTTTTAAATTAATTTTTAGAGAGAGAAAAAACAAGAGAGAGAGAGAAAGAAACATTGATGTGAGAGCAAAACATCGATTGGCTGTTTCCTGCATGCCCCCTTTCAGGGATTCAGCCTGAAACCCTGACAGGGAATCCAACCAGTAACTTTTTGGTACATGGGACTACGCCCAACCAATTTAGCCATACCAGTCAGGCACTCCCCCCCGCTTTTTTTTAGTACAAATTTGGATTTGCAGAGTAATTGAAGAGGTAGTACATAGAGTTCCATGTATCCTGCTCCAGAACCTCATCAACCCAACACAATTTCCTCTATTTATATCTTGCATTAGTGTGGCACATTCGCTAAAATTGATAAGCCAATATAAATGCATTGTTATTCACTAAAGTCCATAGCTTACCTTAGGGTTCACTCTTGTGTTGTACACTTTACGGGTTGTGACAAATGCACAATGACATGTAGCCACCATGGCACTATCATACAGTATCATTTTACTTTCCTTAAAGTCCCCTGTGCCTCATGTATTTAAGAAATCAAAAGGACAACATTTTTTCATTATGTGAAAATTATGTGAATTCCAATTGCAATTCCATAAATAAAGTTTTATTGAGACACAGACATGTTCCTTTGCTTACCTATTATCTATGGTTGCTTTTGCTCTACAATGAAGTTTAGTAGTGGCACCAAGGACATCTGGGCCTGCTAAGCTGAACACATCCACTTACCTGGCCCTCCACAGGAAAAGGTTGTTGACCTTAGTCTAGATGGTAAGTTCTGGAAAGTTTGAACTGTCACTTCACAGCATGTAGTGAGGGAAAATGAACCTAGTATTTTTCTATCCTAACCTGACTTATTTCAGATATAAAATGTCCTCTCTTGAATGTTAGTTATCTTTCTCATGGGGCCCTGGAATCCTTTCTGCTATTTTGCTTATAAGTCTTTATCACCTTTGTCTTGAAATGTGTAGTTGAATGTTCTTAAATCATAAAACTGGGGATACAAAAATTCATTCATTTGTTCATATATTATCCTTCCCTCCCATCCTTCCTCCAACAAATAGTCACTTCATATTTGCTTTTTGTTGTGCACAGTCATAGTTATCAGAGGTTTAAAAAGCACCTCAATTATTTAGGGAGGTGGGCTATGAGTGTGGGTGACAGACAGATAAAATAGCATCAACACAATAAGTCCAGAGGCATGGAGGCATGAAACAGATTGAGATATCTCTGAGGGGCGAAGTTATATACTCACTAGTGGCCTGGTGCATGAATTCATGCACATTTAAAGGAAATTAATTAGAAGAAATATCTTAATGTCACTATTAGCCTTTTCTCTATAATAGAAATGTCAACCAAATTCACAATCGACAATGGCAGATGGAAACACATGTGTGCAATTGGCACCAGTGAGAGCTTTAAATGTATTGTACATGTGAGAGTCAACTTAGCCTTTTATAGAGAAAAAATTTGCTTAATTAGACCTGCTTTCTGATTTAGTTAAACTTTTTCCGTCCTAGTGAAACACCCCAACTTGTCTTTTATGCAATTGTCAGCAACACAGCAGTAAATATCAACATGAAGCAAATTATTATTGTAGATCATGCAGGGAGAACAAAGGGTAAAATATTTAACTACAACAGTGTTTGACTATATTCTGCACAGTGGGAAAGCCTGAAGTCTTTTTCAAGGTCCATCATTTCTTACTTCTTTCCAGTTGGGTCAAGTTTCTAAGCTTTCTAAATCTCCAGCGAATGAAAAGAAAATAGGATTCTGCCAAGTCTCCTATATACCTACTCCAGGACTTCTGTGAGGATCAAATGAGATGAAGCATGGGAAAATGCTTCACAGGCATTTGGTTACAGTGTAAAATGTTTCCAGCTGGCTATAAAGCAAGTTGTGTTCCTGGGCTGAAGAAACTCTAAGGAGGCTAGTTGTTAGGGAGAGGAAGCTGGGTGTTGCTATATTAGGGATAGACACTTAGCATATTAGCCATATATATACACACATACACACACATGTACATAGCCCAGGATACAGACAATAGTGGGATAGGAACTGTGTTGAGGGGGGAAAAAGAAGGTGGGAATGGGGGACATCTATAATACTGTCAACAATAAAATATATATTTAGAAAATAATAATAACATCAACACAGTGTGGTGAGTACTATAATAAGCCTCAGGCATCACAAATAGAATCATAGGCCCAAGAATCAAAGAACCACCAATCATTTTTTTTTAACAAATATTTACTAGATACCTGTTAAGTGCCAGGTACTGAGCTAGGTGTTGGGAATATTATGGTGGGCAAGACAGATCTGAAAGAGCTTTAAGTCTAGCTTATAGTTTATAATTATCATAAATACAGGAGGGATTTTTGAGGCCATCTGATGCAATCCTCTTATCTGATGGAAAACCCTTACTACTACTATCTTGACAAGTGCCATTTACATGAATGTGGTCTATTTCCAGTGATAGTAAACTCATGGATTAATTTACATCTAATGTTGGACAATATAAATGTTGGTTGTTATGCTTTATTTGATTTGATTTTATCTACCCTGTGCCTCTTAGTAGAAATGATATATTTCACTGCTAAAAAGTACTTGTCAGATAATCTAAAATCACTTTTTTCATGTGACAATATAAAAGATATTAACATTCATTAAAATATAAGCTTCATAAGGACAGAGATTTTGTCTTTTGTTCACCACTTTATAGCATTTATCCTGGAAGAGACTTTGGCACATGATAGACATCATGTGCATGTAAATGAATGAATAATAGGCTTATCATAAGAGCATAGACTATATATTAAACTCTTTACATAAATTATCTCATGTCTTATACCATGAGACTATTTCTTCCTTCTCATCTTCCTGGTGGGCCAACTAATAGTTAAATAACTTGCTGAGAACAACAGACTTAGGTGGTAAAGTTTAGGCTACCGCTGCTCTATACCTTCTGGTGGGCAGGTGTCCTTCTTGCCTGGACTCTGGAGACCTAGGGTGTACAGGCATTCCACAGGGCTTGTTTTTCCTGGCACAGGAAGGTAACTGGACAAGGACAGGCATAGGTACATTGAGCAAGTAGTCAAACAATTGTTGAACAATCTTTGTGGCACCCCTGAGGCCAGGGGCACTGCATGGAGACCATTTGTAAGGAGGCCACGTCTTAAGGCTGTTCTTAACCATCTAGTCAGACCACAGCATGCCTCTTCAGGTCTCAGAAGTTAGTACCTGAAAGTAGCCATGGGAAGATTTGTGATAGCTGCAAATTCTTTCATACACTCCACCAATGAAGGTGGGAATTTGCTCCCTGATGCATTGATGTGGTATCACCTTTGCTTCTCAAAGAGTGGATCCCACCCATCAGCAGCATTGGCAACATCTGGGAGTTTGTTAGAAATGCAGAAGTGCAGGCTCCAGCTCAGCTGTACTAGATCAGAACCTGCAATTTATTAAGATTCCCAGGTGATTTGTGTGCACATTACAGTTTGGGAAGCAACTAGGGTAATTCATAAAGTTAATGGTTTGCTCAGCTGGTATCACAGGCTTCTATGTGGGACACGCTATGCTGTTTCCTGGTTTAGGGAAATCTTGCTGAGCATCCATGGAGTGAACTCATTTTGCTCCATCTTCTGGACAAGCTAAGAAATTGTATAGCTGGAATATGTTCTTGTATTCCTAACAACAATAGATTGAAAAAAAAGAATGAAAGAACAACAGAAAGAGGAATAAATGGAAGAATGAAAAAAAACCCCAAAGAAATTAAAAGAAAGAAAAAGGAAAGAAAGAAGGAATGAAGGAATGGGAAGGAAGGAAGGAAGGAGAGTGTATCTAGCTGGAGGGTTCTCTGGGCCAGAAATGTCCAAGCTGTCAAGGGATAAAACTCACTGGGTAGCTGCTCACTTAGACCAACCCTTCCCCTAAACTTTAGGGCCTAAAGTTAGCATGTGTAAGTGACTAGGTATAAATAATTTACTACTGCCTGTCTCTTGTGGCCATATTTGGGCTGTGGGCAATGGGCCAACTCTTAGCAATCTCCGAAACAGTCAACTCTGATTTTAATTCCTTCTTGCCTTCTCTGCCTGCATGAAAATTCCTATGTATTCTTCAAAGAGAGCTTAAATGCTAACTCTTCCATAATTCCCTAAATCCAAAACTTACCCCAGGCCTTCAGTACCATTCTAGATGGAATTTCCTGGGAAGACTCTACAGCCCAGTTTTATGTTTACAGAAAGATTGAGCAGAGAGTATAGAGAAGCCCTGCTAGTTTGGCTCAGTGGATAGAGTGTTGGCCTGCAGGCCAAAGGGTCCCAGGTTCATTTCTGGTCAAGGGCTCAGTTGTGGGCTCCTCCCTGGTCCAGGCTTGTGCAGGAGGCAATCAATCGACGTGTTTCTCTCACATCAGTATTTCTCTCTGTCTTTCCCTTTCTCTAAAAATCAGTGGTAAATATCTTCAGGTGAGAATTAAAAAAGAAAGTATACTCCCCTCCTCACACTCCTCCCCCTGTCCCTGCTATTATTAACATCTTGCATTAGTGTGATACACTTGTCATAAGTGATGAGCCAATATTGATACAGTGTTACTAAAATACAGTACACAGTTTATTTATTTTTAATAATTTTTTTATTGTTTAAAGTATTACACATAGCAGTACATATGACTCCTTTTTTCCCCTCCATTAACCTCCCCCCAGGCTCCCCTACCCCCCAGTATAGGCCCTCACCTGCCCCCCCACCCAGTGTCTTGTATCCATTGGTTATGCTTATATGCATGCGTACAAGTCCTTCGGTTGATCTCTTTCAGTGCCCCCCACAACCTCCTCTGCCTTCCTGCTGTAGCTAAACAGTCTGTTCAATACTTCTTTGCTTCTTTATCTATTTTTCCCCCCATTTCTTTTCCTTAAAAAAATCTTGCCTCTGCAGACTAGAAATAAACATATAATAACAAAAAATGTTTGAGTCCCAGTTTCAATGTCAAACAGTTCCTTATGTGTACATGTCAGCAATGATATCTGGATGGTGGACATGTGGTGGGAATGCAGGTCCAACCCTCTCTGGTTTGGTCTTAGGCAACCTGCAGCGATGCACAGCTGCTGACTGCTAGCCAGTCCACAGTTTATATTAGGATTCATTCTTGGTGTACATTCTATGGTTTTGGACAAATGTATCAAGACATATACCCACTGTACACACATGGACCCACCATTACGGTATCACATAGCATAGTTTCTCTGCCCCCAAATCCCATCTGCATCCCCTTTTGCTCTTCCATCCCCTGTCCTCAGGATCTGCCTCCTTGCCTCCAGGGCCCATGCCATACCCACTTGGACTGCCATCAAGGTGCAGCTTGTACTCAGGTTTACCTGCCCCACCCAGGAACTTGGCTGACTTAGCACCTAGACATCTCTAAATCTCCACCAAACTTGAAGGGAAGTTCACTCCGCGAATTTGGAAAGTTCCAAAAGGAGATGCAAAGAAGCTGTGTTTCTAGGCTCAGAAAGTTACCAAGAACCCAGCAGGCTGAACAGGGCAATTTAATTTCCTGCTGAGCAGCCTCAGGGATTTTCCCAAGAAATGCCGGGATTTCAGAAATGGCTTTTCTTTAATCTTGATGACTCATTCCTCCTGAGCCAGTCCCCGTCCTTTAATGGAGCATTTTGTGGACATAATTTTAGTGGTGCTACAATGTGTCTAATGAAGTAATAATTTATGGATGCACAAGGTATACGAGGCAGGAGGGGGCCCAGTTTAGTGAGCTCAGAAGCGAAGCCAAGGCCTCAACCGGATCTAGAAGCTGCCCATTGCCCAGGCTCTACTGGGCTGCCTCACGGTGGACCCTGGGAGCCCTGTGATCGGGAAGGACCCTAACAATACATTTTACACGTTATCTTTAAAATCTTTGTTCCAGGAAAGCAGCAGGGCAGACGGCAGACATTCCAGTTTGCAAGATTATATCTGAATCTGCTGGCAGCAGGTTCTGCTGGGTTTGGGAGCTGTGAAGTTCCTCCTTAGAAAGACACCGATCTTTGGGAGGCAGAATAAGGTACAATTCCTCGTGGACTGCAGGGCCACCCCACACGACAGTTCGGGAGGCCAGGACTGTCCCAGCTCTCTTATGGAAGGCCCCCCCCACCCCAATTCCAGACTCCAGGGAGCTGCCTACTGACCTGTCTGGGTGCCCCTGCCACATGCCCCCTGGCAGCAGGTGCTCTCCCCCCACCCCCATCAGGGAACTCATTATAACCTATTGTCATTGTCTCCTGACATGTCCATAGCCCCCCACTGGACTTCTTATTTACTCACTGAGGTCTGGACAATCCCTACAGCAATGTTGGTCAGTTGAATGAATGAATGAAATGAATGGTGATGGAGACCCCATAAATGGCATCTCTGTGTTACAAAACAGCACTATTCACTTCTTCCATCTTCAGCACATGCTCATTCTATTTAGTCATGAACTCCTATTTGTTTTTTATTCTAAAACATCTTTGCAAATCTCTTCATTTCTTTGTCCCCACCAGAGGGAAAACTCTGAGCATCTCTTCTTGGGGTTGCCAGATAAAATATAGGATGCTCAGATACATTTGAATGTCAGAAAAATAAGAAATATATAGGGTGCTCCCCCAAAATGTATACATACACTTTGAATAATTATAAAGGCAGTGCTTATTAAAATACATTTCATTTTCAAAATTGAGCTATCAGCTGTTAAAGTGTATGCACATTTTTTAGGGGGACACTATATTTTGGGGAGACATACTCTTGCTAAACATAATTCATTATTTATATGAATTTCAAATATAATTGAGTGGTCCTATATTTAAAAATTTTTTAAATTAAATTTATTGGGGTGACATTGGTTAATAAAATTATACAAGTTCGAGTACAATGCAATATACTGATGATGTATTAAGATTTTTATTGTTATAAAGCACACAAAATTTACCTTTTTAGCCACTTAATTCAGTGGCATTAAATACATTCACAATGTTGTACAATCACATTACTATGCATTTCCAGAACTTTTCCATCTTCCCAAGTAAAAACTACCCATTATGAAGAAACTCCTTACTTCCACTTCCCTGTGTTATACTTCCTATCCCTACAAATTTGCTTATTCTAAGTGCCTTATAGAAGTGGAGTCATACAATGTGTGTCATCTTTTGTCTGGCTTATTTCACTTAGCATAATGTTTTCAAGGTTCATACATATTGGAGCAGAATTTCATTGCTTTTTAAGACTGAAAATATTCCATTGATTGTATATACCACCTTTGTTTAAATATTGGCTTGTTTCACCTTTTGGTTCTTGTGACTCTTGATGCTCTAAACGTTGGTGTGCAAGTAGCTGTTAAGTCCCTGGTTTTGGTCCTTTTGTGTATATACCCAGAAGTAGAATTGCTGGACCATAGGGTAAGCTTATGTTTAACTCTTTAAGGAACTGTTAAACTGTTTCCACAACAGCTACATCACTATATTCCCACCAGCAATTCACAAGGGCTCCAATTTCTCCACATCTTTACCAAAACATGTTATTTTTTGTTCTT
This sequence comes from Antrozous pallidus, assembly GCA_027563665.1. Lineage (NCBI taxonomy): Eukaryota > Metazoa > Chordata > Mammalia > Chiroptera > Vespertilionidae > Antrozous > Antrozous pallidus. Next base: position 63,199,009 of record CM050520.1, read on the forward strand.
GAAAATTATTATAGTTTTCCTAAGGAGCTTGAAGTAATATCTCATTTTTTTTCCCGATTTAATTGTCACCTAGAGGGCTAGTGCACAAAATTCATGCATGGGAGGGGGAGTTGTCCCTCAGCTCAGCCTGCACCCTCTTTAATCTGGGACCCCTCAAGGGATGTACAACTGTCCGTTTAAGTCTAAATGGGCAGTTGGACATCACTCTCACGATCCAGGACTGCTGGCTCTTAACTGCTCGCCTGCCTGCTTTCCTGATTGGCCCTAACCACATCTGCCTGCCAGCCTGATCACCTCCTAACCAGCCTGTTTGCCCCTACCTGCCCTTCCCTGAAGGCCTGGTCATCCCTAACTGCCTTTCTCTGCAGGCTTGATTGCCCCCACCTGCCCTCCCTTGCAAGCCTGGTTCCTCCCAACTGCCCTCCCCTGTTGGCCATCTTGTGGTGGCCATCTTGTCTCCACAGGGAGGCAGCCATCTTTGAACACATGGGGGCAGCCATCTTGTGTGTTGGAATGATGGTCAATTTGAATATTACTTTTTTATTAGATAGGATAGAGGCCTGTTGCACAGGTGGGGGCCAGCTGATTTGCCCTGAAGGGTGTCCTGGATTAGGGTGGGGTCCCCTTGGGACATGCGGTGGCCTATGAGAGGGGCCTGTGGTGGTTTACAGGCTGGCCACACACCCCAACGACCCAAGAGGAGGCCCTAGTATCTGGGATTTATTTATTTATCTTCTATAACTTTGTAGCCTTGAGAGGAGCCAAACCTCCTATCCTGCTTGCTTCGTGGCCACAGTCATTTTTGTTGGGATTTATTTATTTTCTATAATTGAAACTTTGTAGCCTTGAGTAAAGGCCTGGGCCAACCACAGTGTGCTTGGGGAAACCCAAGCCTCCTGCTAGCTCCAGCCATCTTGGTTGGGGTTAATTTGCTTACTTGCTCCTGATTGGCTGGTGGACGTGGCTTGTGGATATAGTAGTGATGGTTAATTTGCATATTACTCTTTTATTAGATAGGATTACATTCTAGTAAGAACATTTAACATGAGATCTACTCTCTTAAAGAAACATTAAGTGCACATACAATATTGTTGACTATAGGCAAATGTTGGGCAGCAGATCTCCAGAACTTAATCATCTTGTGTAACTGAAACCTTCTATATGTTCTGCAGCAACTCCCCTCTTCCCCTCCTCTAGCCCCTGGCAAACAGCATTCAACTTCTTGTTCCTATGAGTTTGGCTATTTTAGATACTTGATATAAATTATGTCATGCATCATTTGTCCTTTGGGAATGGCTTATTTCACTTTTCATGATGTCCTCAAGGTTCAACCATGTTGTCATATACTTCAAAATACCTTTCTTTTTAAAAGACTGAATAACATTCCTGTTTGTGTGTGTATATATATGTACATGTATGTATCTACTTTCTTAACAAAGATATATCTATATAATTTATTCATTCATTCACCATGGTTTTTTAGACTGTTTCTATATTTTGGCAATTGTGAACAGGGCTGCAATGGACATGGGAGTGCTAACATTGCTTTGAGATCTTATTTCAGTGCTTTTAGATAAGTACCAGAAGTGGGATAGCTGGATCAAATGGTAGTGTTACTTGTTTTTTTGAGGTTTTTTGACTGTGTTCCATAGCAGCTGTACCACTTTACATTCTCACCACAGTGTATAAGGGTTTTAATTTCTTCATGTCTTTGACAACTCTTACCTCTTTTTTAAAAAAAATAAAGGTTGTCCTAAAAGGTGTAAGATAATATCTCATTTTTTTAATTTGTACTTCCCAGGTGATTAATAATGTTGAGTATCTTTTCTTATACCTGTCAGTCATTTACATATCTTCTTTGGAAACATGTCTAGTCAAATCTTTTGCCCATTTTTAAATTGGGGTTATTTTTTTCCTGTTAAATTGTTTTCCTTATATCTGTTGTATATTAACCCCTTATCAGACATGTGCCTTGCAAATCTTTTCTCCCATTCCACAGGTTGCCTTTTTATGTCACATTGTGCTTTTGATTTGTATTTTTCTGATGAGTAGTAATGCTGAGTAGTTTTTTATATATATATATATATATATATATATATATATATATATATATTATTGAATTTTTTACAGAGAGGAAGGAGAGGGATAGAAAGTTAGAAACATGGATGAGAGAGAAACATTAATCAGCTGCCTCTTGCACACCCCCCACTGGGGATGTGCCCACAACCAAGGTACATGCCCTTGACCAGAATTGAACCTGGGACCATTCAGTTCGCAGGCCAACACTCTATCCACTGAGCCAAACTGGTTAGGCTGAGTAGTTTTTTAATGTATGTATTGATCATTTATATATGTCTTGTCTGGTGAAATGTCTATTCTAGTCCTTTGCCATTTTTAGATTGGGTTGTTTTTCTATTGTTGAGTTGTAGGAGTTCTTTACATATTATGGAAATTAATTCTGGATATCATATTATCATATATCATATATCTCATAGTTTGTCTTTGAAAGGACTCTGTATTTTTACTTGTTAAATCTGGCAGCCATATGTGTGTGAGAGTCCCTCTGTATCAGTGGTTCTCAAAACCATGGTGATTTTGCCTTCCAATTTGAAAATGGGTGAAGGATTTGACTGGACATATCATCAAATGACTGATAGTTATATGAAAAGATCCTCAGCATCATTAAAATCATCAGGGAAGTACAAATGAAAACCACAATGAAATATTTGGAAATGTCTGAAAACGTTTTTGGATGTCCCAACTAGGGAGGAGTGCTACTAATCTCTAGTGGAAAGGGACCAGAGATGCTAGTAAACATCTTACAATGAACAAGACAGCCCCTGGTAACAAAAAAACGGCCCAACCCAGACAACAGCAATGCTGGGATTGAGATATTTCACACACTGCTGCCTCTCAACGCATCACCTTCCAGGATGTGTGGGAGCGTCAGCTCCAGTGATGACACTGCTCTCGGAGCTCCTCTGGGGGTCCCCTGAGGCTGGTTCTGCCACTGTCTGTGCAGAACTGCTCCCCTGCCAGTGAAAGGAAGTGTGGCAATGAAAGGAAGCAGATCATAGTGAAGAGTATTTAGAAAAATACTCTGCTGACCTGTACTACAGAATTACGATAGTTCTGAATTAACTTCCTCGACTCCCAGAGACCAGATCCAGTCCTACTTCTGATATGAAGCCTCCCAGACAAAAAATATATTTATTAAGCATCTTCTCTGTACACCAGGTCCGTCCTAGGCACTTTGACAAACATTAATTTGATCTTGGAAAGTATCATTCCTTTTATGTATAAATATGTTAAGTTTTAGAAAGTTTATAAACTTTTTTTATTTAAAAAAAAGATTATAAATTTTAAGTGCTTCTTAGATTGGATTGTGCGTGTGTGTGTTTTAACCTGTGTATCTCCCAAGCTTAGATCCTAAATTAAAGAATAGTAAAAACATAATAAGTATTTGTCAGATAAGTGAAAATTAACACAGCAACCAAGTGGAGGAGTGAGGGTTTACCTTCCCAGTTCACTTGTAGGATCTATGAGAGCTAGAATGATTTGCTATATATTTTTAATAGTACCTTGAGTACCTAGCATACTGCAAGAATATAATGAGTGTTCCATAAATACTTGTGGTGTTTTTTTTTTAAGTAAGTATCATTTTTGGAGCAAATAAATTACTTTGGAACCTGAATGTTTGTCTTGTATGTGGCTCCCATGGATTCCCAGAATCTCAGAGATGGAATACACCTTGGAGAATATATAGTGCAGCACACAGCCTAATGGCAGGATATCCACTTCAGCAGTGGTTATCAATGTGTGGTTCCCGATTAGCAACATCCACAACACCTGGAGGTTTGTTAGAAAAGGAAATTATCTGGCCCTGGACCTACCAAATCAGAAGTTCTGGGGTGGAGTTGGACAATCTGTGGTTTAACAAGCTTTCTAACTGTTTTTGATTCAGAGACAGTTTGAGAACTGCCTTATTGCAGTCCTGATGTCTATTGTTGCTCTTTCTTGAACATGGCCGCTGATGGGTTTCACCACGCCTTGTTTCATTGCCCTTCACAGATGTTGTGTTTTTTTCCCTTGTTTTATTTTTATTGATTTCAGAGAGAAAGTGACAGGGAGAGAGAGACAAAAGCACCAATGGTGAGAGAGAATCATTGATCGGCTGCCTCCTGCAAACCCCACACTAGAGATCAAGCTCGAAACCTGGTTATATTCCTGGCCAGGAATCAAACCATGACCTCCTGGTTCATTCACATAATTTTAATTGTGATCAGGTCCTGTGCTCAGGTCATATGACCTTGATAGAGGTCAACCTGAGGATCTTCAAGGAACTTCAAGGTAGAGCAGCTAACTGAAGCTGGGAAGGACTGGAAGTGTTGTCAGAGAAGGTGATATCTGCTTTGAGTCCAGAGGACAAGAAGGAGTTAAAATGGGACAAAGGCATTCCCAGAAAGGAACTAAATGAGCAAAGCAGACCTGAGGGGCAGCATGGCATGGTGTACACAGGGAGCTCTGGCAGGACATACTTCTGGAATAGGTTTCCCAAGAGAGTAGCAGATTTCAGGGGTGGCCAGGGCTCAGCTCAGAAGGGCTTTACATGCCATGCTGAAAAATCTGCACTTAATTATTTGAGTTTTGCTTTGATGTAGAAAGGAAAAGAACTAGCATTTATTATTCACTATAATGTGAGTTATTTTAACATATTACCTTCTTTTTATAAAGTTTCCTATATTAATAAGGAATAGGGGGGACAGGGGAGGAACCAAGATGGTGGCATAGGTAAACACCTATCTTGCTGCCCCACACAGCAATTTCAAAACTACAACTTAACAATAGAACAAACATCATCCAGAATCACTGGAAAGCTGGCTGAGTGAAAATTCCACAAATAAAAGTAAAGATAGGACACTGTGACTCAGAGAAGCGGTGGAGGACAGCGTTGAAGGTACGTGTGGAGTCAGAGGTTTGGAAACGTGCGTGTGCGCGAATGAGTGGAGAGGTGGGTAGCTGCAAAGACAAAGGCTTCCCACTGCACTGATTCCCAAGTTCCAGGCGAGGTCCAGGGAACCCACACTCATACGGGGCGAAACTGGACAGTAGGGAAGCATGCTGAAACTCAGGTGTTGCAAAGGTCTGAGAGCCTGTGGAGAGGGCGAGCTTGTGGAAAGTGTGCGTAAACTTGGAAACAGCAAAGTTGCGCGAGCACACAGAGAGGACTCGTGACTTGCTCTCTCTTTCGGGAAACCACCACACTGCATTGTTTTACAACCGTGGGTGAGACTTTGGTTGTGCAGACTCATTTGGGGTGAGGCTGAATTGTCCGGCAGCAGGTAGAGCTCAGTGGCAGCTTTCTCTCAGAAGTGCTTGCAGCCATTACCACCCAGCACAGAGACCCAGGTGCCACATAGGGTGGGAGCTGACGCTGCCTGCTGGGCCCGGAGACTCCGCCCATCCAACCTGAGCACAGCTTACCCTCACAGCCAATTGGCTTGGAGGTCAAACCCTCCTAGTGCTAATAACAATAATCTAGGCTTAACTTCAACAAGACTGTGCAACCCATAAAGGGCTGAAGCAAGAGTATCCATTTCAGGTAACTGGAGAGGCTGAGCCACTGTCCCTTAGAGGGCATCTACCACACAAAGCTACTATACCAACTCAGGGAAGCAGCCACCATGCAGAGACATGGAAAAAAATCAGATGTGAAAGAAAGAGAGGAAAAAAAACAACTGGACATAGAGTTCAAAACCACAGTTATAAGGTTTTTCAAGAGGCTCCTAGAAAAGGCCAAGACCTACAAGGAAATGAACAAGACCTACGAGGAAATGAATAAGACCTATGAGGATATGAAAAAGGACCAACTAGAAATCAAGCATACACTGACTGAAATAAAAAATATTATACAAAGACCTAAGAGCAGTCTAGAAGACCGCAAGAACCAAGTCAAAGATTTGAAATACAAAGAGGCAAAATCCACTCAGCCAGAAAAGCAAGAAACCAAAAGAATCCAAAAAATTGAAGATAGTGTAAGAGGCCTCTGGGACAACATACCAACATCTGAATTATAGGGGTGCCAGAAAAAGAGAGAGAGAAAGATAATGAAAACCTATTTGAAGAAATAGTGACCAAAAACTTCCCCCACCTGGTGAAAGAAATTGACTTAAAAGTCCAACAAGCACACCAAACCCCGAACTATAGGAATGAAAAGAGGACCACACTAAGACACATCATAATTAAAATGCTAAGAGCAAAAGACAAAGAGAGAATATTAAAAGCAGCAAGAGAAAAACAGTTAGTTACCTATAAGGGAGCACCCATACGATTGTCAGCCGATTTCTCAACAGAAACTATGCAGGCCAGACAGGAGTGACAAGAAATTTTTCAAAGTGATGAATAGCAAGAATCTACAACCAAGGTTACTCTACTCAGCAAAGCTATCATTCAGAATTGAAGGTCAGATAAAGTGCTTTGCAGATAAAAAAAAAAGCTATAGGAGTTCATCACCATCAAGCCAATATTATATAAAATGCTGAAAGATATTCTTTAAGAAGAGGAAGAAGAAAAAAGTAAAAATAAAAATTATGAAGAACAAATACACATCTATCAATAAATGAATAAAAAATCAAGTGAATTAATCTGGTGAACAGGATAAAATGGTGAATATAACAGAATCATGGGCATAGAGAGGGAACGGACTGACAATTCTTGGGGAGAAAAGGGGTGTGGGAGGTGCAGCAAGAGTGGACAAAAATCATGCACCTATGGCAGAGGACAGAGCGGGGAGGTGAGGGTGGAGGGTGGGATGGGTACCGGGTGGAGGGGAGCTATAGGAGAAAAAAGGGGAACAATGTAATTAATAAACTGAACAATAAAGATTAAATTTAAAAAAAGAAATAATGATAGAAAACTTCCCTCACTTAGTGAAAGAAATACACTTACAAGTCCAGGAAGCACAGAGAACCTCAAATAAAAGGAATCCAAAGAGGACCAAACCAAGACATATCATAATTAAAATGCCAAGAGCAAAAGACAAAGAGACAATATTAAAAGCAGCAAGAGAAAAACAGTTAGTTACCTACAAGGAACCCCCCCATGTGACTGTCAGCTGATTTCTCAACAGAAACTATGCAGGCCAGACAGGAGTGGAAGAAATATTCAAAGTGATGAATAGCAAGAACCTACAACCAAAATTGCTCTTCCCAGCAAAGCTATCATTCAGAATTGAAGGTCAGATAAAGAGCTTCACAGATAAGAAAAAGCTAAAGGAGTTCATCACTGCCAAACTAGTATTATATGAAATGCTCAAGGTTATTCTTTCAGAAGAGGAAGAAGAAAACGTAAAGATAAAAATTATGAACAACAAAGTGACAAAAATATATTTCTATCAACAAGTGAATGTAAAGATCAAGTGAATAAAAAGTCTGATGAACAGAAGAAACTGGTGAATAGAATAGAATCAGGGGCATAGGAAGGGAGTGGACTGACAATTCTCTTGGGGGAGGAAGAAAGTGTGGGAGGTGCAGGAAGAGACTGGACAAAAATTTTCTATCTATGGATGATGACAGTGACGGGGGAGGGTGGTGTAAGGGCAGAGGGTGGGGTGGGAACCGGATGGAGGGAAGCCATGGGTAAAAAAAGATGAACAACTGTAATAATCTGAACAATAAAGATTTATTTAAAAAAGAAAAAAATAAGGAATAAGGGGTCACAAGTTACTTTAATCAGGCAAAAAGCTTCATAACAACATATCTCATTTTGTGTTGATGTTACAAGAAAGATGCTGCCAGAATTAAGGTTACACAAAATTACTATTTTTAATTAGAAAGGAATGTCCAAAAATAAATAATAATAATACACATACTTTACTTATACTAGATACAGCATTGTGAGTTTATTGTTAACCTTAAAGTGACAGAACCAATTAACTAGAAACCAATTGGTTGAAACTACATTATTTAGATCTCACCCTGTGATTCTATTTTAAGAAGAAATAAGAAACAAGACAAGAAAACAGTTGACATTAAAGATATGTTAAGAGTAAAATAGCCCTAACTGTTTGGCTCAGTGGATAGAATACCGGCCCTTGGACTGAAGCATTCCAGGTTTGATTCAGGTCAAGGGTATGTTTCTTGGTAGTGGGGCACATCCCCAGTGGGGGGAGGAGGGTGCAGGAGGCAGCTGATTGATATTTCCAACTCTCTATCCCTCTCCATAAAAATAAAATAAAATATATTCTAAAAAAGAGTAAAACAACCTCTAGTTCAAGTTCTGAGGTTCAGTGAACACTCATTCTATCTCACTGTTTTTACTCTAGCAGTGGTTGGCAAACTGCGGCTCACAAGCCACATGTGGCTCTTTGGCCCCTTGAGTGTGGCTCTTCCACAAAATACCACAGCCTGGGCAAGACTATTTTGAAGAAGTGGCATTAGAAGAAGTTTAAATTTTAAAAATTTGACTCTCAAAAGAAATTTCAATCGTGGTACTGTTGATATTTGGCTCTGTTGACTAATGAGTTTGCCAACCACTGCCCTACAGACTGTACAATGAATTATCAATTCAATTCATTATACTATACTTGTAAGTAAGGGGAAGTTAACAGCCACCATAGAATGACTTTTTTTTTTTTTTACAAATAAAGAATTCATTCACTTATTTTTAGCAAATGCTTATTGTGCTTAAATACTTATGGTGCCTTTCCATTTTAGGAACTGGGTTTTCCTTTAGAAGAAGAGTTCTTGAGCAGACACAGATGTATGGATTTGTCAGGGAGACAGCAGGGAAAATAATCATTCCAGGTAGAACTCCAAATTGTGCATTGAAAGGCCCTGGGGCGCCACTGGGCATGTTGGGTTCAGAGACATAGGAAGTGGATACATATGGAGGATAAAGTTCATAAGCAGTGAGGCTAGTTGGTTATCAGGGGTTGATGCCACAAAGAAAATTGAACAGGATGGTCATGATCAGATTCATGTAATAGAAAGGTTACTTGGGGACAAAGTAGAGCCACCATATTGGGTACAAGAAAGGTCCTGAGACCAGTGAACACCTGGGGGCCATCTCCAAGCATGAGATAATGACTGTCTCCACAATGACTGTTGGGGTGAAGAGGAAAGATACTAGGGCTGTTCAGGAAGACAGCAATGTGAGTGTGGCAGAGAGCAGGAGGAGAAGGTAAAAGAGGAACCCAGGTTTCTGGACTAGGCCCCTGGTGATGGTGTTAGCTGTTGGTGAGATGGAAGCAGGAGGAGCAGGTTTGGGGGTTGAGATGGAAACACAGGTGATATCAGCCCTAATATCATACTTTGATCAGCAGAAAGCCAGGGTTGCTCCTTCCAGTCTTGAGTGGTTGAATAGCTCAAGTTAGACTGAGCATTGACATACTTGAAGGAGTCACAGGGCCTGCCACACTGCAAGGTTCCTCTCTGCATTTCTAAGAACCAAATATGTAGGTCTATTAATGTTTTTCCTTTTAAAAAATTTACAACGTATGTATGACAATATGCTTGTTGCAAAAATTTATGTTATGTAATTTACTTTTGCTAAGTTTATCAGAACAAAGTTCTTAAACTTCTGAACTCAGGACTATTAATACCCTTAAAGGTTATTGAAGACCCCAAAAAGCTATAGTTTATATATTTTATCTACTAATGTTTATCACGTTCAAAATAAAAAATAAGAAATTTAGAAACAATTTATAAATTTATTTTAAAAATATTAACATAAAACCCATTAAATGTTAATGTAAATAATATATTTTAAATAAAAACATATCTTCCAAAATATATTTAGTAAGAACATCACAATAGTTATAGTTATGCCAACTATTCAATGATAAGTTTATTATTCTCATGCCTGCTTCTGTCTCCAATCTGTTGTGATTTCATACATTATGTACCTTTGGAAAACTTCAATATGCATTTATGGAAGAATGATAGTGATGAAAGCAAATAATAGTTTTGTGTCACTAGGAAAATAGTTTTGACCTCACAGATCCCCTGAAAGTACCTTGGGGATTCAAAGGCCCCTGGACTTTGAGAATCACTTTGAGAATTGGGGAGTGTGATGGTCATGGTGTAACTGAATTTCAGTGAGGTGCTTGGCAGTCCCAAGCCAGACAATCATATCTGGTCATCTGCTTCTCACTAACTGCAGCTGTGCCCCAGAGCAGCTTTGTGCTGGTATGTAAGTCACACAGCTCCCAGGCCTCAGTTGTGAAATGAAGTGGTAAGATGAAAACATCTCGAAGGACTCTCACCCATTTCCCCTGCTAAAATAACGTGCTTATAAGTCTGCATATAGTAGGTGCTCAGTGCATTTCTTAAGATGAATATATGAATAAATGAGTGAAGAATGCATATATTGTTGAAGGGGTTTTTGCATTGAGTGGAAAATTGGACTAGAGTTCAGGAGTCACAAACACACATATCTTTGGACCAGGTCTTGAACAGCTGAAACAGACAGATTTGAGATAGTGAGGAGTGGTGGGTCTATGTTGAAATGGAGGGCTCACATCCTACTTAAAGGAAATAAAATTGACAATTTGTATTAGACACTAACTATTCTAGATAAAAAACAAGGGCAGATGAGTTGGAACTTCTGAACAAGATGCTCACTTGGGCTTTTGCAACTTGACACAGAGCCTTACTGGATCTCTTCCTAGAAGTCCAGTGTTCCCTTCTTCCTCCTCTCAATCTAAAACTATTTGTAGGAAAGGACCTAATAAACTCATTGAAGACAACCTCAGCCAGTGAGACAAATATCAAGAGATATTTGCTGTTATAGCGTTAGTCCTAAGACAAAATCAGGGAGCTCTGATTGTGGAATTCAGACATCAGTGATCAGGCCAGAGCAGCAAACCTTGGCCATGCTCCAGAATCCATGCCACATGTGCCTACGTGCCCCAGCCTGGGAGCTGAAGTGCTACCTATAAAGACCTTCTCTACAGAAGCACCTGGTGCTTTGATCATCAGAAACATTTTTCCTGGGAATCTATGTCCCAGGGAGGTCTCAGCCAAGCCAAGCCTCACAAAGGAACCAGGGCTTTCCTTTCTAATAGGAATTCACATTCAGCCACTCTCACCCCAAAATTTGCTACAGTTAAGCAGTCTCTGGTGCTTATCACAGGGTTTCCTGAAGTGCTGTCCTCCTCCAGTGGGATTTTTAATAAATGTGAGATGAGCAGCCTGGTACCTTCTCAGAAAACAGATTGGGAAGTAGGTAAACCCCTTTCTGAGTGCCCTGCCCTGCTGCTCTGCATTGGATAGGCCCAGGGGTGTACTGAGGACAGCCCTATTGAGCCATTACTGGAAGAACCACAGAAGGGTGGGAGAAGGTAGAGGGCTCTTGCATTTCCCAAGAAGTGGTAGATCTGGAGTGTGGAATGAATAGCAACCAACTAATCTTATAAAGCATCCTGATTTTCCAACTGACTTCATACAGACACCACTCTGAGACCCCATGGCCTCCAACAAGAGAATTCTCTCTTAGTCTCTGGTGAGAGTAATGGAGGGCAATGGAGCTTTCTCCACTAGTAAAAATCAGTGCTATCATAACCAAGATTATTACAAAACAAGCTTCAAGGCTCAGGGATGAGACGAGAGTAAAGGGAAGCCCATTTCCTCTGCTCTTCTTTTTACTATATCTGTGATTGAAGGCTGGCTTTCTTGAGTCTCTGGCATGAGGTTTTGCTTTAGGCGTGTGGGAGGTGAGGCATCATGAGGCACTTCCTCAGTTGAGGAACAAGTAAATGCCCAAGGTGGAAGTCCCCACTAGCCAGGGATGTGGCCCTTTAACTTTCCTCACAAAATTCAACCTAAGTTGGCTATCAAGCTAATCTTGTATTTTTTGTTGTTTTTTTTTTTTTTATGATGGCAGTGGGTGGGGCTTCTGTAGAATGGGACTTCACTATGCTCTATTTCTCCCTATAAAACATAAACATACTTCAGAACAAGCTGCCTGGCCATCTCCCCAAACATCTCCCCATTCACATTGGATTTACATTGATCTTTGCTGAGCTTGTCATGATATTTAACTAATATTTTAAAACTTTTTTGTTTACAATCCATTTCCCTCACTAAAATATAAACACTCTGAGGGGAGGGACCAAGGGTGTCATATTCCTAGTTGACTAGAACAGTTACTAAGGTAACTCAGCAAATCTTTCTAAATGGTTGAATGACTGACTTTATCACTAGACTTTCATTTGGTGAAGTGTTTGCCCATGTGCATTTTATATTGTGTTTCTTTTAAATTAGGTCATGTATATGCTTGAAGAAAATTCTTGTGTATTGCTAATGGTCCTTTCCTTGAAAGGGTCTTCCTTGAATAATTCCAATAATACCTATTGAATGTGGTATTCTGTAGGTTCTTTTAATAAAGCCCTTGGACCTCATATGTAACAGGAGAGAGATGTTGAGGGCTTGTCAGCTAGGCACTATTCTCAAGGACTTTAGAGTCTGGTATGGGAGGCCAACATGTAAACAAACAATAATATAGATAGAGATGCGCATGCGTACAAAGTCTGGAGGAAATACAGAGAAGAAAAGGTATGGAGGATGTGGCAGGAACCAAGGAAGGTTTCAGAGAGTCAGAGTCTAGAAGGATTTGGGAGGATGAGAAGGAATTTAGTGCAGGTGAGGGATGAAGTGGGGGGGGTTGGGACATAAAATGGAGAAATGAAGCAGAATGATGGCATGTTTGTGTGTTTTTAAGGTTCTGTAATAATTAGGGCTTTACCTGAGCTGGGCTGAAGGGACATTTTGGGACCCTCTCCAATGGCCCCAAATAGTCTGCTTCTCTAGAATAAGAACAAAAACTTTTTGGTCCAGAACATTTCTGAATTCCAAGAACTCCTAAAGCCCTACTTCCTTCAAGGCCATGCTCAGGTTTGCCCTGGGAGTCGTTTCCCTATAATGGCTATTAGATGATAAACTCACACAAAGTGTCCAAACTCATATTGAAGAGTAAATATGAGTTAAAGGAAGGTGTGCTGTGGCAATTAATCTACAAGTGTCCTGATATATAAAAAAAATTGAACTTAAGGTCATCTAGATTTGATTTTATGTCATTCTTTAAATTTTCTTAACAATCCTTTCACCCATGTTTTGAAGAACCAGGTTTAGAGAGGTCCAGTGATTCTTCAATGCCACTAAATAAGTGCTGGGGCTGGATTTCAAACACAGGTCTGTTGGATCTCAGAGTCCACCCTGGAGACCATCTCCTTCATTCCACATCTGTGGCCTTGAGAGCAAATCTGGGGACCACTAGATTGGTTCACTTTCAGGATCAGATGAATTCTCTTTTGTTTTGTTTTGTTTTTGTTAATCCTCACCTGAGTATATTTTTCCATTGATTTTTAGAGAGAGTGGAAGAGAAGAGGAAAGACAGAGAGAGAAACATCAATGTGAGAGAGACACATCTATTGTTTGCCTCCCACACAAGCCCTAACCAGGACCAGGGATTGAACCTGCAACCAAAGTATGTGCCCTTGTCCGGAATCAAACCTGGGATCCTTGAGTCCACAGAATGATGCTTTATCTACCTAGCTACACTTGCTGGGGCAGATGAGTTCTCTTTAAGCACTGAGATTCTAGGACACAGATTAGAGCACACAGAAGAATGGGAGTCTTCACCTTTTTGACCCCAAAACCTGCTACTGAATTAGGTTTTTATGTGCCTGAAGGATATTCCTCCTGTATCATTGTCACTCATGTCCAGAAAGGCAGCTTGGTTTTAGGGGTGATAACTTCTAGAATTGTGGCTAAACTGGGTGATTGAACTCCTAATTTTTGCCGGTGCAATTTGAATTTGGTGGAGATGATTCACGACCAAATGAAGAATTAGTGTGGTTTTACAATGTTGTTATGAACTTTATGATGTGAGTTGATTGTTTCATGTAGACCTATAAAACAAGTCACAGATGGCAGAGAGTGATTGCATCAGGCCCTCTGCGCTGCCAACGGAGATGAAACCTTCTTTAGTGCTTGAGATAGTTCCTGATGCTCCTTTCAGGCCAGCCCAGTATTCAAATTTTAATATGTTCCTATAATGGGCGTGGAGTAGGGGGAAAGAAAAGGAAAAAGGCGGGGAAACCTATTAGCCCAACTAGTTGTACTGCCATTCCTAGTAATGATGAATGATTAATATCAGAGCAGAGCCCCAAAACCTACAGAAACAGGCCTGTTTGGCTTGGGCACTAAATAAATAAGCCAGTTACACATTTCTTGGATGGTTGGCAAAGGTTTTGTCGCCATAGCAACTCCCCCATCCAGCTTGCTCTGCTTATATGAGTTGTCAGCCTCTGTCCCAACCCCAAGCTCCTGAGGAGGAGGAGCTGGAGCTGGGCCTTGTCTCTTTCTCATTTATAACTAACTCCGAATGAGGGGGAGGGACAGGCAGGATTGCCTCCTGCACACTCTGCTTGCCTGAGTTACATTCACAAATGCCTTGGAAGCAGCAGGCTGCCTGCATCCTTCTCATCACATTCCTGGGTGTTTCTGGGCTGGTTGGCGCAGTTACCAGAACATACCACATTGGAATTGTGGAAGAATACTGGGATTATGTACCTCAGGGGAAGAACATTATTACTGGGAAAAGTTTCGCAGAAGACAAGTGAGTGAGCATGGGGTCCCCATAGACTCCCAGGTTTGGCTTCCTTTTCGCTCGACATGTGGAAGGTTGTATTCCTTAAGTGGTGGTAATGGGGGTGAGTTAATGTAAATCAACAGGAGGAGTTTTGCGTTTGCTTGGACAGCCCAGTCTGGGTGGGTGTGAAGTTTGGAAGAGACATTCTTAACTCTATCTATTTGTTGAACCATCTATTCAAAGCCTTGTCTGTCAAGAGCCACAGACACAAGCAGCTGCTTGAATAATGGCTCATTCTATAAATGGACAGTTTTCATTAGACATGTCTAGTAACTCAAGGAAGTTCTAGACTCTATTTTAAAAAAAAGAATGGCAATCTTTGGGATGGACATTTGAGAATTTTCAAGAATTCTTCACTGTTAAAACATACAGTGTTTTCTTAGTTTTTATTTTTCAGAATGAAACATCATCATTTTTGTGTTTGCTTTGTAATGTTTAAGAGAGGGACTGTTACAATAGATTTGACTGGTGTTTAAAGAGCTTCCTGGAGTTTATTAAAAATGGCTTTTTCACTGGTGAGAAGCTTGTTCCAGTCCTGACTCATTCAATCTGAGGGCAATAGCCCATCTCCAGAGCCCATGGTATAGCTGGGTGAGATGGTTCTAGAATGTTCTATATCCATGATTTTTTATTTTTGCAGAATATAGCCCTCGCTTCCTGTTTTTCTTGCGGGATCTACTGTCTTATATCTCTTATTTGTTCCCTGGAGGTCCATC
Organism: Antrozous pallidus; assembly: GCA_027563665.1. Lineage (NCBI taxonomy): Eukaryota > Metazoa > Chordata > Mammalia > Chiroptera > Vespertilionidae > Antrozous > Antrozous pallidus. The sequence continues at coordinate 63,214,377 of CM050520.1, forward strand.
TGAAGTCACCCCCTGGCTCCAAAAGTTGTTATGCATATTTTCAAACTTTGTGCTTCTTAGAACAATTTTTGAGATGTTCTGGTAACCACTGTTGGGTTTTTGGATGCTTGTTTCTTTTCTGATAGGAAGAGACCATTGCATTCAATATTCAAGTTCCATTTTCTAAAGATGAAATTAGTTGCTAAGCTTCAGTAAGAGCAAAGGATCTGCCAGCAAGTCTTTCAGAGCCAGGTCCCCCTGCCCTGAGCAAAAACCAAAGACCCAGTTGGCTTGGGCACACAGCTTCCACAATGGTGACACAGCCATACCGATAGGTGTTTTGTTTGTTTTAAAATTAAAGAAGGATGATGCTGGTGCCAGCTAGGCTGCCAAGAAAGTCTTTTCCTTAAGCTTTGTACCAGGAAATTTAATGTCCAGGGGCTATTTCTAAAGAAAGCTCTTGACTTCTTTGAATCCTACCTCTGCTGACCTTTGGTGGTAGTAGTCTTACCTGGATATGGGATTTGAAAGGCTACCCTCCCTGAGGGTGCCCTCCCCCAAAACTGGAACTCTGCCGTCCTCAAAAAATGATCCATAGAAAACAGTCCTTGTGAGCCACCATTGATGCAAGACTACTCAAACTGTGTGTGTTGAGTGTAGTGAGTTTATTCCTGAGCACAGTGTGATATTGGACAACCTTCCCATATGGTTGAATAAAAAGTATTGCTATCTTTCTCTTAAAATGTCCATGTCAGTATTCTTTGTTCTTTGTTCTTACATAGGAATTCCATTAGAGACTTTCATTTCATTGAAGCTTGTACATATTATTATTCCAATTTTACAAGCCAAGAACTGAGGTTCCACGAAGTACTTGACAGTTTATAGAGTGAAGGTAGCACCAAACACACATTGCTTTAGCTCCAGAGCCTTCCCCACCTTCCCTTAAACCATGAAACCTGTTTCTAGGCAAAGGTGATCCTTTCCAGCTGAGTTAATCCCAGCTTTGCAGAAGCCAGGGATTCCAGCAATTAGAAGTTCTACAAAGACCTAATTCTTACCAAAGGCAGGTTCAGTCCACTTGTCACGCAGAGAGACACTGAAAGTGATCACTCATGTCAGTGACCAAACTGGTTACCTATTCGTTGAGAAGCCCAAATACTTAAACCCTCAAATGTTGGAATGCTGTTTCCACAGGCTGGGTGCAGGAGGAGTTAGGGACTCTCTTTTCAGCCATAAGATGGTGCTTTGAAGAAAGCCCAAAAAGTGTATAGCCCTGGCCGGGTGGCTCAGTTGGTTTTAGTGTCATCCCGTACACCAAAAGGCTGGGTTTTCGATATGCAATCAGGGCATGTATGGAAGGCAAGTGATCTCTCTCTCTCTCTCTCTCTCTCTCTCTCTCTCTCTCTCTCTCTGGATTTAAAAAATGTATGAAAATAGTTTTGGTGAAAAAGAAATGGAAAGAAGAGCCATGACTAAAACAGTTTAGTATCAGATTAGGGTGAGATGGTTTAACAAATGTGGTTTCACATGAGAGGACTCCTGCTTTTAGGGACAGCTAGTATACACATTATATGTCATATTGGACGTGAAGGTCCCCACATGTTTCCTTCTGGTGTATAAAGAGACAGGTTAATGTAGGGTGACTCCTGACTCTTGAATGGGCAGCCTGGTTGAGAGTGCCATGTATATTGGTTTCTATCAACCATTATCTCAGGAAGTGCTACTGGTGAGGCAGGTGGCTCGGGGCAAGTCCCCAAGAAGGCTGCTGATCCTTGTTGGAAGACCACATAACACATGTGTCAGATACTACAGTTTATAGTTGTCACAGCTGTCACATGTGAAGATGCCATGATTGTGGAACATGTATTTGTGCTCTGCATGGTGCCATGTCCCCAGAAGCAAGGAATCATCTTGGATGATGCAGCCATGCTGTCACTCAGCCTCCACAGGATGAGTAGGTAGTATTTCTGAGGACAGGCTGCTATTTGGATAGTCCGAACCAGACAAATGCCTGGTATTTAGAGGTTCCCAGCATTCACTATGGGTTGAAAGAACCTGAACTAGGAGTCAGGAGACCTGACTTCCAGTCCTTGCTCTGCCTCCACTTGTTAACTTTCCAACATGATGCCTTTGTTGGATCACAGGATTCAAAATATAATTGAGATTATATCCACTAACATTTTCCTAGGAAGTATAGGATATATGAGTTCTAATGTATCTAGAAATATTTTTCCTCAATGAATATATTCCCCCTCTCCCCTCCTGTGCTTAATGGGGACACAGGTCTCCTTTGATTTGCCTGGGGACAGTGTCAGCATTCGGGCCAGTGTTGCTCCAGCTCGTAAAGCACTTAAGGCATGACTGTGCTTCGGTGGCAAAGCCTGGTCTTTCATGGAGCCAGAGTGGGCTCACTTTTTTTAAAGCCATAATTCTCACAAAAGCCCTCATTAGGCAACCAACATGTGCAGGCTTTTGCTTCGCAGTGAAACTCAGAGATTTTTGTGGGCACTCACTCACAGGCAGAACCACACTTGAATGAGGGTGGTTGGCAACTGTTCAAACCTCAAGTTTAGGGAATTCACTTGGTCACAGCACTGTGTAAGCGCAGTTGATAGCAAAGAGTTTTGAGCAGGGTGTGAAGGAGAGACCCATATGTCTACTGAAAGAGCCAACTGGAGGAAGCAAGTGGGAGAAGAGAAGCTTTAAAATAAAGGGGAAGATTTCATCTTTTTAGGGTTTAGTCTTGGACAGATAGTGACTTTCAAGTCTCAACTTTTATCTTATCAGCAGAAAAAATATCTTGTGTTGGGCCTGATGTCATGTGACTCTCTTGGAGTTGCTGTTATTTCCCTATATCGGTTAGTGATTGTTATTGGCTGCCAGTAGTGGCAAGAATAGAGTGGCTTAAACAAATTAGGGTTTTGTATTTACTTCTGAAAGAAATCCAGATGTGGGCAGTCCAAGGTTGTTAGGACAGCTGGTATGATAGGATTTCAGGGGCCTTAACAATTTCTGACCCAATATCCTTAGCATGTGATTTTACTCCTCAAGGAAGTTAAGGGTCACAAGACGGCTGTTGGAACTCCAGCCTTCTTGTCTATGTTCCAGGGAGAAAGAGAGGAAGGAAAAAGGTAGAAGGAGCAAATTTCTGCTGCATCAGCCCTATAAAGTGCTCTCATGGATATGCCATGAGAGCATATCCATTGGATACTCCAAACCTCAAAAGGAGCTTGACGATATAATCTTTCAGTTATGTGCTTTTTGGCCTGAAAACAGTAGGATTTAATTCTTTTACTAATAACTGAGGCATGAATTTTGCAAAGCAGCTGGCAGCCCCTGCCACTTTCCCCTTCCTCAGTTCTCCCAGTTTCCCATCCTTCACAAAACCCTCTTGATCCCCCTCTTCTCTTTCCCACCCCAAGGCCTGGTTAATGGGATTTTAGACAACATTAATATTTAAGTGTCATTGAGTCCTTACTATGTTGCAGGCATTGTCATAAAAGCTTCTCATGCCATGCTGAGGAGTGACAGATCTTCTGCCCAGTCAGGGTGACCAGGAGGCCCAGGATGGGTTTTCCCAGCCAAGTGCGGCCCAGCAGTAGTCTGGCAGAGATGCTAAGGCAGCCTGGCTTTCTGGTGGATTTGGGGCTCTAGCATCAACTTAGAAACTTAGAATTCTTGTTTTACTTACTAAGCAAGTAATTGAAGCTCTGCCTCAATTTTCTCATCAGTAAAGTGGGGATAACGATAGTCCTTTCTTGCTGGTGGTTGTGCTGGGGGTGTATGGGTTTTCTGTGGCTGCTGTAACAAATTACCACAAACTGGGTGGCTTAAAACAATAAAAAATATACTCTCCCAGTTCTTGGTGCCAGAAATCTAATGTGAAAGTGTTGCCCTAACTGGTTTGGCTCAGTGGATAGAGCGTTGGCCTATGGACTGAAGGGTCTCAGGTTCAATTCTGGTCAAGGGCATGTGCCTTGGTTGTGGGCACATACCCAGTAGAGAGTGTGCAGGAGGCAGCTGATAGATGGTTTTCTCTCATTGATGTTTCTAACCCTCTATCCCTCTCTCTTCCACTCTGTAAAAAATTAATTATATATATATATTAAAGTGAAGGCATTGACAGAACCACACTCCCTCTGAAGGCTCTAAAGGAGGATCAGTTCATTGCCTTTTCCAGCTTCTGGTGGCTGCTGGTAATCCTTGGCTTGAGGAGGGGGCATCACTCCAATCTCTGCTTCCATTTTCACATCACCTTCTCCTGTGTATGTCTAATCTCCCTGTTACAAGAACACTTTGAATGGCATTTAGGACCCACCTAGGTAATCCAGGATCATCTCCTCATCTTAAAATTCTTAACATCTACAAAGACTTCTTTTCTAAATAAGGAGATTAGGATGTGGATTCACTTTGGAAGCCATTATCAACCCATAAGACAGTTATCAGAGGTAAAGCCTTTGGGCTAAGCACACAAGACATGTTAGCCATCATGCTCTCTCTCCTATTTCTAGGACTTCTCCTTCGAGCCGGAGCTCTGTGGGAAAGACATAACAAATAGTCACATTTTCTTCTTTTCTGATTGGAGCTTTGCCAGAAATAATCATTACTCCCATAATTATTGTTGCTTCAATATTCAGACACCGTGCATGGGCTCCACATTTCATCTTGTTTATACCCCTTAATGACTCTACGATGGCCACCAGTTGACAGCTAAGGAAACTGGGGTTCAGATCCTCCCAAGATCTCACAACATCAAATGGGGAAGTTGGGATTCAAGCTCATTCCCCTTTCCCTTCATGGTGTGAATTTGCTTTCCACTTGCCTGATGTGAGTTCTGAGGGGCTTCTGTGGAAATGAAGTGGGAGAAGGAGGAACTCAAGACTCAGGTAGTGCCAGGGAACCAGGGTGAGAGGATGTGAATGGGAGCATATCGCTTAGGTGGGATGGCTTTGAAATCATTAACCTAATTAGGGAGAGCACGGCTGCACCTGAGTTGCAATGCATAATCACCATCTCCACCCTTGTCTTTACCAAGTGTCATTTGTATCCATCTAGTCCTATTTCTCCTCGGTGAACAATGTCCCTTCTCAGACAACAATTGCTTATCCATACTGTGACTATAATGATTTCCCATGTTTTCCCTGGCCATACCTCTGCTGATGTTATTCAAAGCCTGTCTTCATACTCTCACACACACACACTCAGACATTCAGCTCTATATGACATACTTGCAACTTAGTGTGGAAAACTGGGTGTTGCTATTTATTCTCCAATGTGTATGTTTTGTCTCCCCAACCAGATGGTATTGTCTCTTGAGTGCAGGGACTGAGATTCACACATCTTGGCCCTCGTTTCTACATTAATGTCCCATATACAGAAAAGGTTCTACAACTGCTTAGTGGTTGAATGGATGGTGAAGAGTCCTACTAAAAGATCCAGGCTGTGGGGGACAGTGGTTCTGGCAAGGTGCACACCCCCTGTAAGCTATGAAATCCTTGGAATCTAACCTGGATCCTCCTCTACACTGATTAGATGATTCCCAGAGGCAGGTTCATTCTCATAGTGGTTAATCTCACCTGCTTTTAGAAGGTGTCTCTTTTGCAGTATTGTCCCTGGCCTTAGCAACGTAAACATTTTGCATCTTGTTTTGTCCTTAAAGCAATTGCTGATGCGAAAACTTCCCAGCCCAACTGGATTCCTTCACAGCAGGACAGAGATACCTGCTTGATTTGAATCAAAATGTTAGGATATATGTTGGGGATGAACTTGAGGTAGTGATTGCTCAGTCCATCACAGTGAGACTGTCCTGCAGCTGCACTATAGACAATATGCAGTCCACCATATGAAGCATCCTCATGCGTGCACTCTAGCTACACCTCGGGCTGCTTCCTGATGATGCCTTTCGTGAAATCACCCCTTGCTTTGTTTTGGGGAAAGACTTGCATTTTTAGAACTCATCTGAGCTAGAGTCTGTCCAACTGTTACAAAGGTAGACTGTGTTCTTAGGGGTGGTTGGCTGCATAGACATTCTCTTGCTTCCATTCCTTCTCTGCCTTTTCCACTCCCAATAGTTCCTGTGGTTTCAAACAGTTATTATGGTTCAGGTCGTTTCTATGGGTTTTGTGCTAAATACCATAGAAATTTGATTTCCAAACTTGCATTCGCATCAGAATTGTATTAGTCAGAACAAATCAACTGGTGCTATAGTTACACATAACCTCCAAGTCTCGGGCTCATGCCACAGAGGTGTATTTCTCACCCACTGGGGTTCACCGAGGGCCATAAGACTGCAGGACACCTGGGTGAACTAGCAAGCCAGGCTGCTTAGATCTGGAGGCTTCACTGTGGCTGCTGAAGTTTTCCCCTGTAGCAGAGGAAGTGAGGGGTCTTGTAATTAAAGCCCCTGGCCCAGAAGTGGCACATGTCACTTCCTCTCATAGCTCACTTGCCAAAACTGCAAAAGTTTTTTGTTCTCCTCTTCTGCTCGGAAGAAAGAAGACTCCGAATGGGCAAGCACTGGAAGCTCTGCCATGAGAATTGGTTAGCGAGCTCAGGAAACGTAGATGCCACGGCCCTGACACAGAAAGTCTAATTCAGTTGCCCTGAAATGGGGCCTAGCGACCTACATTTTTGGCAAATGTCCCAAATAATTCAGATACAGATAGTACCTAGGTGGACATTTGGGAGCCATGATTTGAGTAAACCTAATCGGGTTGACTGTTTAGGTGATAAGATTGACACATATCCTGGAAGGTGCAAAACAAGTCAATATATAACTCAATGCTAAAATATGCAGCATATGCAATAAGTGCTGTAAGAAGTCAACCAACAGTTCTCCTCCCTCTTGTTTGGCTGGCTCTGCCAGACAATTCATGATAAGGAACTTTTGCTCAGCATGCATATGCATGTGTGTTTACTGGTGTGAGTGTGTGTGTATGTGTGTGTGTGTGTTGGGAGCCCAGAATAGAGAAGGAAGGGGATCAGATGTTCAACAGTATATTTTATCCCCATTTGGGCATCCCCATTTGGGAATGCAAAAATACTATTTTCTATCGGTGCTTGAATGAATCCTCAAATGTGAAACCCAAGGATACAAAGGATCAATGTTATTTCTTGAAAACACCTGTGTGTAAATGTATCCACACAGTTCAAACCTATATAGCTCAAAGATCAGCTGTATATCCAATGATGCTTGGGTCCAGGGTAGAGTTTGTGGCTACAAGAAAATATCTACTGAACGTCTTTCCGGAAATCCACCAAGTAACCTTAAGAACTTTGGTTTGCTAGGCTTGCCTTTCAAAGACTGTTTTCTTTCTCCCAGGGACTTGCTAACAAGAAGGGTTTACTTTGCCTTTATAAATTGACGCTCAACAAAGTTAAAAAAAAAAAAGAATTTAAATCAGTGGTTCTCAACCTTTCTAATGCCACGACCCTTTAATACAGTTCCTCATGTTGTGGTGATCCCCCAACCATAAAATTATTTTTGTTGCTACTTCATAACTGTGACTTTGCTACTGTAAATATCTGTTTTCCGATGGCAGTTCTCAACCTGTGGGTTGTGGTTCTCAATCGCTAGCAAAGTCGCCTAAGACCATCAGAAAACACAGATATTTACATTACAATTCATAACAGTAGCAAAATTACAGTTATGAAGTAGCAATGAAAATAACTTTATGGTTGGGGGGTCACCACAACATGAGGAACTGTATTAAAGGGTTGAGGCATTAGAAAGGTTGAGAACCACTGATTTAAATAGACAATAGCATGGTTTTAAAGTTAAAAGTAGATTTTTCCCTTATCACTTCCTCACTCTAACCAGCTGAGGCATGTAGCCTGCCCCAGACTACCTAATATGATCATAGGGCAAGGTCAAACCTGTCAGCAAAAGGCCCTTTTAATGAGAAAGTCCTTGATCTTGGAGGTGGGAGAACTTCCTAGGGTCCTCAGCTGAGCCAGAGCTGGGACATCTGGGCCTCAGCTCTGAAGGACACTAGAACGTCCCAGGACACTGCAGGCATTGCTGTGTGTGTGGGGGGGGAGGGGGGGAAGAAAGGGGGAGACACAAAACTCACTGGAAATGACATTGAAGATGGAGAGAATGACAACTTCTCATTTTGTGTCTGATTAGTTAGGCTGAGTCACTTGCCCCATCACTGGAGCTCGGGGTGGAGCCCTCTCCAAAGTACTTAGCATGAGAATGGGCAGGTGTGCTATTAGATCAAAGAATGGAGTGTGGGCACTGACTTGGCAGAGCTCCACAGTATCTACTACATCAGCCCTTTCCATATCATTGCTTGGGCAGAACCTCTTTGATCTTCAAGTCCATGTTTAGGCATTACTTCCTCTAGAAAACCTTCCCTGATCTGTCTTCCCCTCCAGATTAGATGCCCCAGAACATCATCTGTGTTCTCATGACTTTTCCTTCTAGAATGAGAGCTCGTTCCAGGCTTTGCCTTTTTGTTCTGTAGCCGAGGTATGACATAAATTTTGTTGAGTGACTGAGAGGGAATGCATGTGCATATGCAGGAGTGTGTGTGAGAGGGGGGCCTGCCTCCCCCTCAGAGGGCACAGCTACACTAGGATGGCTGCATCTGAAGTGGTGGAGCTTTCCTTCCAGCAGAAGCAGTACGTCTGGGTGGAGCCCTGCGTTAAGCACACAGACAGAGAGTGGGGAGGGGAGGTCCACCTTCCCAGGAGCTGGTGTGGCCACCTCTGAGGTGGTGTCAGCAGCGCTGCTATTGTCTCAAGCTCCCAGAGCCTGGGACCAAATGTCCCCTTCCCGCTGGGGCCCCGGGAGGGCATTTGCTTACATCACATATTACAATCCTACTTTTACACATCTGCTTCTTTCTTCCTATTGCAACTCCACCTCCCCTCCCCATCTCCACTGTCTCCTGACAGCTTCCCTGCCCCCTCATTCATGCTCTCCCCTTTGCCTGACTCTTCTACAACTGGCACACCACTGTCATAAGGATGGTCCTTAAAGACTGGTGATCATGTCACCACTTTAGGTAAAACCTCCGTGAGTCCTCAGTGCTTCCAAGATAAATCCTAAATGTTTCAACCTGGAATTAAAGTTCCTGGTCAGTCTTCTTCCAGATGTTCCATGCATCCATACTTCTCATTGCTCCTCCCCTTCCAGACTCATAACCTCCAGCCTAGAACCTCTTTTTCCACAAAATGATGGAGACTGCATCTCTATACTTGCTGAGTACCCTCACTTTTCCCTTTTTTTATCTAATCCTCCTCCTCCTCAATTCCTGCATTTTTCATGAGGTGTTTACTGACCTCTTCAACCATTGCAACCTTTTCTTCTCTGAAGTAATTATTCCTAGAAAATGTGAGCTATATCTGATGCTTCAACCACTCAGTTGGCTCTTGATCAAATACTGCTCTAGGCAGTTCCCTAATTTTTCCATTATTAAGTCATAAGCTCTTTTGTGTCCCCCACAGCACCCAGCAAAGTGCTGGGAATGCAGCAAGTGCATTGTAAGTGTTTGTCAAACAAAAAAGCAAAAGGAATGGGAGGGACCATGTTGAATGAAAGGGGGCAAAGGGGCAGTGTGACTTTAAGGTGGTGTTTTGTTTTAATTTGTGCCTTTTGGCTTGTCACTTAACTCTCTGAGCCTCTGTTTCATCATCAATAGATCAGGGGTAATCTTACCAGCTCTCCAGTGGTGACGGGGTTATGGTGAATACCAAAGGAGAAATTATAAATTATAATTGCATGTATTTTATGACCTGTGAAGGCATGTTATTAAGATTTTCCTTTCAGTTTCCACTCTCAAATATTTTTCTTCTTGTTTTTAGACTTGCAACCTTATTTCTCGAAAGAGGGCCCAACAGGATAGGTGGTCTTTACAAAAAGGCTATTTACAGACACTACACAGATGAGACGTACTCCACGGAGATCCCCAAACCGCCCTGGCTTGGATTCCTGGGCCCCATCTTGAGGGCTGAAGTGGGGGACGTGATTGTCATCCATTTAAACAACTTCGCTTCCCGACCTTACTCTTTGCACCCACATGGTGTTTTCTACAACAAAGACTCGGAAGGTAAATGTCAATCCTGTAGTATTGGTGTCCTGTCTCTGTTTCATAAATTAGACAACTGCCCATTACAGGGAAAGGGAATCTAAGAGCCAATGATTGCACGGATTCATTTGTCTTCTCCCTGTCTCCTTGTCTCCCATCTCTATCTCTTCCCCCTTCTTTCTCTTCTTCCTTTACCTCTCCCTTGTTTCCACCCTCCCTTCTTTCTCATTCTTGTTTATGTTGATTCCAAGATGGGTGCTGGGTTCCTTTGGCACAGGCGCCTCCACACCCCCAGAAGCACACTAACTTTTGTCCTTGTCAATCACTCGTGACTGGGTAGCACACTGGAAAAAGAGGGTATACACCGCTGAAACCGGTTTGGCTCAGTGGATAGAGCATCGGCCTGTGGACTGAAAGGTCCCAGGTTTGATTCGGTGAAGGGCATGTACCTTGGCTGTGGGCACATCCCCAGTAGGGGGTGTCCAAGAGGCAACTTCTCGATGTTTCTGACTTTCTATCCCTCTCTTTTCCTCTCTGTAAAAAATCAATAAAATATGTTAAAAAAAAAAAAAAAAAAAAAAGAGGGCACACAGCAATAGCTTCCAGGCCTGTCAGCAGTAACAGCTGTGATGTGGGCAGCATGTCTCAGGGTGAGTTGAGCTCAAACGCCTGCTTAAGGTTACTGTCTTTAATGCTTCCTTTCTGAAGCTCCCCAGTCTTCTGTGTGTGCACTGCAAGAGCTTCCACAGTGCAGTTTCTTGGACTTTTGATAGAAAAGTACTTCTGATACTTCAAAGGTTTTTCACCCTTTTTCTCCACTTGAAGCATGCAGCAAAGCTCTCGTGGTGTTCCTGAGTCCTCCAGGACGAGCACATAAAACTGTGCCAAGAGACTTCTGTCACTCTAAGGGTTAACGGTTGATGCATTTTCTTTAACATGGTTTTGTGAAAGTATTATTTATGTTGCAGGTAGAAAGCAAAAATGTATCATGATAGCAGTGCCTGTCCTTTTAGCGGTAGAGAAAGTAAGGTCATCTGTGAATCTTTAATTTTGTCTTAACCCCTTCATATACTTCTGGGAAGTATACCTTTATAGAGAGCTGATGGTGTTCTGGTAGATCACCTAGACCAGTGACTCTAAAGCTTGATAAGGTTACAAAGACATTTTTTTTACAAATTGTGGTAAAACACCCATTACATAAAAGTTCCCATTTCACCATGTTAAGTGTTCAATTAGTGTTGTTAAGGGCTATAAATGTAAGGGTTTATTTCAGGGATCTCAATTCCATTCCACTGACCTGTGTGCTTATCCTTGCACCAATGCCGTACTGTCTTAATTACTAGGGATTTATAAGTTTTTAAATCCTCTGACTTTGTTCTTCTTTGCAAGACTTTTTAGCTTTGCATTTTCTTATACATTTTAGATATGCTTGTTAATAAAAAAAAAAAAAAAAGACCAGCTGGGATTTTGACTTAAGATTGCATTGAGTTGCTCTATCACGGGGGAGGGAGAGGAATTGTCATGTGTATTTTAAAAATGAACTACCATCTAGATAATACTGAGTTTCCAGTCCATCAACATGTAATTTAGATCTTCAGGTTCTCACAACAATGTTTTAGTTTTTAGTGTACAAGATTTGCAATTTCTTTTTACTGTTTGTTAATCCTCACCCAAGGATATTTTTTCCATTGACTTTCAGAGAGAGTAGAAAGGAGGGAGAGAGACACAGGGAAAGAACATCAATGTGAGAGAGACGAATTAATCGGCTGCCTCCCACACTTGCCCTGCGCCCTGACTGAGGCCAGGATCTAGCCTGCAACCAAGGTACGTGCCCCTGATCGGAATCGAGCTCAGGTCTCTTCAGTCCTTGGGCCGATGCTTATCACTGAGTCAAACTGGCTAGTGCTGCATTTCTTTCGTTAAATTTATTCCAAAGTATTTTATTTTAATGCTCTTATAAATGGGATAATTTTCTTTTTTTATTGTTGCTGATGTATAGAATGCAATTGATTTTTGTATATTTATCTTGGATCCTACTATCTTGTTGAACTGGCTTATTAGTGGTTAGTTAAAAGAGTCCTTGGAATTTGATGTATATAGAATCATGACACTGTGAATAAAGGCAGCTTTATTCCTTCCTTACCAATCAGTGTATTGCACTTTCCCCCCCCCCCAGTTGCACTGGCGGAACCTTCAGGACAATATTTAATACTAGTGATGAGAGCAGACATTTTTGCCTTGTTCCCAATCTTAGGAGAAAACGTTCAGTCTCCCTCCCTTTAGGCATAATGTTACCTGTGAGTCTTTCTTAGATTGTCCTTTGTCAGGTTGAAGACATTTCTGTCTGTTCCTAGTTTGCTGAGAGTTTTTAATTTGTTAAGTTTAATTTGATATGGATTTTGTTATTGCTTTTTGGCACATATTGAGATGATTCTATGGTTTTTGTCATTTTAGCTATTAATGTGTTATATTACATCACTTTATTTTAAAATATATATATTTTTATTGACTTCAGAGAGGAAGGGAGAAGGAGAGAGAGATAGAAACACCAATAATGATAGAGTATCATTCATCAGCCACCTCCCGCACGCCCCCGTTGGAGCCTGCAACCTGGACATGTGCCCTGACCAAGAATCGAACTGTGACCTCCGGCTTCATAAGTTGATGCTCAACCACTGAGACATGCCAGCAGGGTCATCAGTTTATTTTTCAATGTTAAATAAATGTAGAATAAATTTGGTCTTGTTATATAATTTTCTTTATATGTTGCCGAAGTCAGGCTGCTAATATTTTGTTAAGAATATCTGTTTTTACATTCATGAAGAATATTGGTCAGTGTTTTTGTTGCCTGTGATATCTTTATCTGCTTTGGTAGGAAGGTAATGTGGGTCTCACAGGCTGAATTTGGGGCTATTCCCTCCATTATTTTCTGAAAGATTTTGTAAAGTATTGGCATCATATCTTCTTTAAGTATTTTATAGAACTTATAAGTGAAACTATCAGAGCCTGGGTTTTTTGAAGGAAGATTTTAATTGCTAATTGCATTTATTTATATGCTATAGATCTATTTCAAATTTTTATTATTCTTGGGATATTTTTGATATTTTGTGTCTGCCTACGAGTTCATTAATGTCATAAGTGGTGTAATTCTTTGACATAAATTATTTATAATATTTCCTTATGATCCTTTTAATTTCTGTCTGATCAGAGAAATGTCCCATCATTCACTTGTTTTATGATGGTTTATGCCCTCTTTCTTGGTTAGTCTCAGTAGTTTCCTCAATTTTGTTGATTTTTTTCAAAGAGCCAACATCTGTTTTCACTTTCCCCTTTATTGTTTTCTGCTCAAATCTTTATCATTTCTTTTTTTTTCTTGTTGTTGTTTTAGGGATAGTTTTACTTTTGTTTTCTAGCTTCTTAAGGTGGAAGCTCATATTATTGGTTTGAGACTGTTAGTCCCTTTTGACATAAGTCTTTAAAGCACTAAATTTCCTTTTAAATACTACTTTAGCTGTATGCCACACATTTTGGTATGTCTTATCTTCGTTTTTTATTTAGTTAAAAGATTTTTACAATTATCTTGTTATTTCTTCTGAGACCTATAGGTTACTTAGAAGGGCATTGTTTTAATTCCAAATACTTGTGGAATTTAAAAGATTTATTTCTGATAATGATATCAAATTTAATTTCATTGTGAGTGGAGAGCATACTTTGCATCTTATGAGTTCTTTTAAATTTATCAAGATTTATTTTATGTGTATGTGGCCGATTGCTCATCCTGAGGAATGTTCCATAAGCACCAAGGTGGATTCTGTAGTCATTGAGTAGAATGTTATATAGATGTTAGGTCTAGTTGGTTGATGATATTGTTGAAGTCTTCTTCATTCTTGTTGATCTTCTACCTGGTCCTGTCTATTATTAACAGGAAGGTATTGAAATCTCTAACAATTTTTGTTGAGCTGTGTATTTCTCCTTCGATTATATCAGTTTTGATGTATGTGTTCTGAGACTCTTTTGTTAGATGTGGATACATTTATAATTGTTATATCTTCCTGATACATTAACTCTTATCATTATGAAATACTTATCTTTGTTCTAGCAATATTTCTTGTCTTAAAATATAGCTTGTCTATATATATATATTTTATTTTATTTATTTATTTTCCTTTATTGCTCAGTTTATTAATTACATTGTTTCCCCTTTTTTATCCCTCTATATCTCCCCTCCACCCTGTACCTGTCCCACCCTCCACCCTCACCTCCCCCTCCCCACTGTCCTCTCCCATTGTTGCAAGATTTTTGTCCAATCTCTTGCTGTACTTCCCACAACCCTTTTCTCCCCAAGAATTGTCAGTCCATTCCCTCTCTATGTCCATGTTTCTGTTATATTCACCAGTTTATCTTGTTTATCAGCCTATCAATTCACTTGATTTTTATGTTCATTTGTTGATAGATGTGTATTTGTTGTTCATAATTTATATTTTTACCTTTTTCTTCTTCCTCTTCTTAAAGAATATCTTTCAGCGTTTCATATAATGTTGGTTTGGTGGTGATGAACTCCTTTAGCTTTTTCTTATCTGCGAAGCACTTTATCTGATCCTCAATTCTGAATGATGGCTTTGCTGGATAGAGTAATCTTGGTTGTAGGTTCTTGCTATTCAACACTTTGAATATTTCTTGCCACTCGCGTCTGGCCTGCATCGTTTCTGTTGAGAAATCTGCTGACAATCATATGGGTGCTCCCCTGTAGGTGACCAACTGTTTTTCTCTTGCTGCTTTTAATATTCTCTCTTTATCTTTTGCTCTTGGCATTTTAATTATGATATGTCTTGGTGTGGTCCTCTTTAGATTCCTATATTTTGGGGTTCTGTGTACTTCTTGGCCTTTTAAGTCAGTTTCTTTCACCAGGTGGGGGAAGTTTTCAGTCACTATTTCTTCAAGTAGGTTTTCATTAACTTTTTCTCTCTCTTTTTCTGGGACCCCAATAATTCGGATGTTGGCATGCTTGAGGTTGTCCCAGAGGCCCCTTACGCTATCTTCAAATATCTGAATTCTTTTTGTTTCTTGCTTTTCCAGCTGAGTGGATTTTGCTTCTTTGTATTTCAAATCTTTGACTTGGTTCTTGTGGCCCTCTGGACTGCTTTTAGGACTTTGTGTAATATTTTTTATTTCAGTCTGTGTATGCTTGATTTCTAGTTGGTCCTTTTTTTTTATCCGTGAGGGTCTGGTTCGTAT
This sequence comes from Antrozous pallidus, assembly GCA_027563665.1. Lineage (NCBI taxonomy): Eukaryota > Metazoa > Chordata > Mammalia > Chiroptera > Vespertilionidae > Antrozous > Antrozous pallidus. The sequence continues at coordinate 63,229,625 of CM050520.1, forward strand.
CCTCAGAGGTCTTGTTCATTTCCTTGAGGGTCTTATTCATTTCCTTGAGGTTCTCATTCATTTCCTTGTAATTCTCATTCATTTCCTGGTTGGTCTTATTTATTTCCTGGTAATTCTCATTAAGTTGATCGGCCTTTTGTAGGAGCCTCTTGAAAAGCCTTATAACTGTGGTTTTGAATTCTATGTCTTGTTGTCTTTTCTCCTCCATTTCTTTCACACCTGATTTCTTTCCATATCTCTGCATGGTGGCTGCTTTATGTGGTAGATATCCTCAAAGGGACAGGGGCTCAGCCTCCCCAGTTACCCTATCTCTCCCCTCCACCCTGTTACCCGAGGTGGGTAGTCTTACTGCAATCCTTAATGGGTTGTATTCAGTATTTTTGAATTTAAACCCAGCTTGTTGTTGTTAGTCCTAGGAGGGTTTGACCTCCAGGCCAATTGGCTGTGAAGGGAGACTGTGTTCAGGTTGGATGGGCGGAGTCTCTGAGCTGTGCAGGCAGCCTCAGTGTCAGCTACGTCCTATGTGGCGCTCGCGTGGCGCGGGTCTCTGTTGGGTGGGGATGGCTGCAGACACCTCCAAGAGAAAGCCGCTAGTCTCTTCCCCTTGCCAGACAACTCTGCCTTTCCCCAAATGTGCCTGCACACCAAAAGTGTAGCCCAGGGTTGTAAAATAGATGGTTTCCGGAACCAGGAGACAAGTTTCCAGGGGGCAAGTCACGGGTTTGTGCGACCCTTGCGGGGAAACTTCTTTTTGCCGCCTCTGGGTTTCTATCAGACTAGGAGCCTCTGCCGCGCCCCGCTTCCAGGGTGCGTCCCCCGGACCTCGGACCTCGCCTGGCGCTGGGGAATCCGGGCAGTGGGACGTCTCCACCCTCCCCATTGGAGAAATCCGGCTGGGATTACTGCTCCAGCCCCAGCCCGCGCGCGCGACCAGGACGGCTCCTAACCTGTTTGCATCTGAAAGGCTGCGCTTCCACCACTCCTGAGTCTAAGTGTCCCACCTTTACTCTTATTTGTGGAGTCTTCACTCAGCCAGCTTTCTGGCGATTCTGGGTGCTGTCTGTTCTGCTGTTATGTTGTAGTTCTTAAATCATTGTGCGAGGCAGAACAATAGGTGTTTACCTATGCCGCCATCTTGGTGTCCTTCCATAGCTTGTCTATATTGACAGCACTTTAGCTTTCCTGTTGTTACTATTCTTTTACTTTCAACTTATTTCTGTCATTGAACCTAGGAAATAGACTGCATATAGCTGGATATCATTTTTTGGTCCAGCTTGACAATCTCTTCATACTAATATTAATGCTTAGAATATTCACATTTAATGTAATTATTGATTGGTTTCATCTCCATTTGTCATTTTGCTAATTATTTTTTATATGCCTTCTGTCTCTTGGTTCCTCTGTTCCTCCTTTATTGCTCTTTCTGGTGCTATTTTAAATGTATTCTTTATAGTCCTCTATTTATTTTTTAACTACATATTGAGTTTTTTTTTTATTGGTTGGCTTAGAGATTATAATGTGCAAACTTTAACTGATCACAATATACTCCATGTTTTTACTGACCTAGTTCTGTCAAGACATAGAAGCTTTGCTCCAGCAGTGCTTCATTCTCTTCCCTTTTTTTTGTGCTACTATTGTCATGTTGTCATTATGTCCATAATAATCTATAATAATAAAAGCATAACATGCTAATTAGACTGGATGTTCTTCCAGACATCCTTCTGGATGACCTTCTGGATGACACCAGGGCTGCAAGGGAAGCCCCACTCCTGGTTGCCAGAGGGAAGCTTGTGCCAGCAGCTGTGGGGGAAGAAAGGCCCAGTCTTGCACAAATTTTGTGCATCAGGCCTCTAGTCTCTCTATAAATACAACCATGTAATGCTGCACTCAGTACTTTATATTATCTTATGACCTGGAAAGAGTTATGAGAAGAAAAGAAAGTATTTATAGAACTTTTTATGTTGATTCACATATTTTCCACTTTGGTGCTTTTCATTTCTTCCTGTAGATTTAAGTTACTCCCAAGTGGTATGTCTCTTTAGTCTAAAGGACTACCTTCAGTATTCCTTATAAGACAGGGCAGATAGCAACAAACTCACACAACCTTTATTTATCTAGAGCATTTCTATTTTGCCTTGTTTTAGGAGGCAAGTTTTGTTGGACATAATATTTTTCAATGGCACAGCTCCTCCCTCCTCCCCTCCACTTTGAATATATAATCCCAGTTTTTGTCTTCTCACCTTCAATATTCAGAAGAGAAGTTAATCATGTTGATGCTCCCCTGTATGTGATGACTCATTTTCTTTCTGTTTTCATATTATCTCTTTGCCTTTCAAAAAAATTTGGCAAAATGTTTCTATGTATGGATTCCTTGTATTTATTCTATTTTTGATTCATTAGGCTCTTTTGATGTGCAAATTAATGTTTTTCACCAAATTTGTAACATTTTCAGCCATTATATCTTCCAACATTTTTTTTTACTCTTTTTCTTTTTAATTTCCTTTAGAAGATTATTATTACACATATGTTAATGCACTTGGTATTCTGTTTATTTTCTTCAATCTTTTTCTCCCCCTCTTTTCTGATAGGATAATTCTATTAATCTATCTTCAAGTTCACTTATTCTTTCTTTTGCCATCTTGAATTGTTGTCAAGCCCCATATAGTGAATGTTTTATTTCATTTTTGTATTTTTAATGCCAAACTGTAACTTGATTCTTTTTTATAATCTAGCTCCTTATTAGATTTTATATTTGTTGAATCGTTTTTTGTTTCCTTTAATTATTGAATATAGTATATTTTTAGTTGTTTGAACATATTTATAATAGCTGCTGAAAGTCTTTATTTGCTAGATTCCATATCCAGAGTCACTTAGAGAAGTTTCTATTGGCTGCTTGTTTTCTCCTGAATATGGTCACACTTTCTTGTTTCTTTGCTTGTCTCACTTTGTTGCTGTTGTTAAAAACTGGACAATTTTGAGAAGGTATTGTGGCAACTCTAGATTTTGATCCCTCCTCAGACAAGGTTGTTTTTATTGTTTGATTTTTTTGCTTAATAACCTGGGATAAATCTATTAAATCTGTCTTTTCTATATAGTCTGTGACTACTAAGGTTTCTGCTCTCTCTTTTTTTCTCCTTTTTCTTGTTTTCATTTTTAAGCCTGGCTACTAAGAGTCTCCTCTATCTATATCTGCCTAACTTAGAGGACAGCAAATGATTGGACAGAAGTTGTGTTTAAGCATCAGTAAATCTTCTGCTCTCTGCCATTAGGTAAATAGGAAACACATTCAAAGTTTAGGTTTTTTTTTTTTTTTAAATCTCTCTTGGCTTTTACTTTTTGTTGGGCCTGTTGCCTCTTCTCTTTAAATGCATACAACATTAGAGCCAGCCATGAGTATGTAAATAACTGATGTTCCAAGCATAAACATTGCTGTATGCCTTTATTTAATTTCCAGAGCACAAACATAGTTATGTTTATAAATTTCATCCAACTTCGTAGTTCCTTTCAGGAAGAGAATTTGAAGACTTCCTCACTCTCTTTTAATTAGTTTTTGTCTCGGCTATAGTTGCAAGCTTGCCAGTTTTAGAATCTCTCCTCAATTCAATTTAGTGTTTACTGTGAACTAGACACAATACTGGATACCGAGGCTGCAAAATCCAATATCTACATAGTTGTTTACTCCAAGATTCTCATCTGAGAAGAGGTAAAGACACTTAGAATTAGGTGGGTGGGAATAACATTAATTTAGCAGTTACTATAAGCCAGTGCCTATATTAGGGCACTTACAATCATCTCATTTAATAATAGAATTAACCAGTTCTTTCTTGATCTCCATGTGAAATATAATTAAATATTAGGACTATTTTAAAAAGAACATTTATTGGTTTTTTAAAATATAGAAAAGAGTTCAGAGAGGTATAAAAAGTAAAAGCCCCTCTTGTCTCGCACCTGAAAGACAATTAATTTTAATAATTTTTGTAAATTTTTTCTAGAAAAATTTAATTATATGTTATTGTGTGTGTGCATATAAATGCTTATTCATTTATGAAAAAGAGAAGATATCATAATGCACTTTGTTTTTCATTTTTATTTCATCTTGGAGATTTTCCCATGTTATTACATATAAAGAGACCTCCTTTTAACAGTTATACAATATTCCATTGTATGAATATACCACTTTGGTATTGATGATTATTTAGGTTGCTTTCATTTTTCGGTTGATACCAACAATTCTACAATGAATATTCCAGTTCATGTATTTTAAAAAACATTTTCAGCTATGATTCTAGGGGTTAATTTTTAAAAGTGAAATCGCTGTTATATTCATATACATTTCTAATAAGTTATCCTCTAAAAAATTGTGTGTTTTACTCTTCTACCATTTGTTTATGAGCTGGCCTGTTTCTCTCACTAGCCCACCAATTCTCAACATTCCCAAATCTAATGGGTAAAAATTTATATAACTTCTAAAAGTCCACACATCCTAGACTATATACAAACATATGAATGTTTTTTAAAATGTTCTAATATTGTTAATTTATCATTGCTCAAAATCTTTGTCAAACTCTTTATTGGGAGTAACTTTGTAGCAAATTAATACGCTATTTATACCCAAATCACTTTTTATTTTGTATTTACTATTTATTTTAGATCCCAAATTATATTCCTCATCTTGGATGATATCACCAAATATTCATTTGGGGACTCTAGCCCCACTTTTCTATAAAAACTATCAATGATTCCCAATAATAATAAGCAAACATAAAGCACATTAAATATATTGTAAATAAAAGAACCTTTAGGAAAATTGTTGTGTTGATTGTATCATAATTAAAGCAAGTCGAGTGATCTCAGTTGAAGCTTCAAGGCAAGTCTACTAACTCCTGACCTGAAGTCTCTTCATATATATAAACTCAGAAGCTTCCAAGTCATATATTTTATTTACAGGACTTTGGATAAAGATGCTATACAGTCACGTCACCCATTCATTATTGTATTCAACAGATATGTATTGAGCACCCACTGGGATAGATCTTGCATATACAATTTTGAGCAAAACAAACCTAATTTTTATGAAACTTACAGTCTAACATGAGAGTCAGGCATTAGTCAAGCAATTACGCTATCTATCTATCTATCTATCTATCTATCTATCTATCTATATATATACACATATACATATATATATATAATTAAAAACTTAGATAAGTGCTATTAATAAATAATAACCAATGTTTATTGAATGCTTACTATATAACAGGTACTATGATAAATGTTTTATAGCTATTGTAGCATGTAAACCTCAACTACTCTATGAGGTAAGGATTATAATCTTCATCTTATAGACAGGAAACTAAGACTCATAGAGAAGGGAATTGCCCACATCACAAGCTCACAAGTGATGGAGAAAGGATTTGATTCCAAGAAAGTCTAACTTCAGTAGCTGTGAACTTAACTGATATCTCTACCTCCCTTCTCTCTATGTGATGCATTTTAGAAAACTGACCTAATCCAGGGAGTTCAGGATTGCTTGAACCAGACTATGCTGGGCCTTGCAGTCTATTTCAACACATTTGACCCTCATCCAAAAATGATGGGAAGCCATGGGATGATTTTAAGTAAATAACAATATAATCAGATTTGAAATTTAAAAAGACACTCTTTCTATGGCTTGGGAAATGATTAGAGAAACAAGAGATGCTGTGAAATCAGCTAGGAGGTCACTGCAGAAGTCCAGGTGAGAGATAGTTGTTTGGACTAGGACTGTGATAGTGGAAATAGATATGAATGGAGACATCTTGAAGAAGCAAAGACAGGACCTTATGGTTCTTTGGAAATGGCATGGGAGGAAGAGGAAGATGAATAGAATGCTTCTTTGTTTTTAGCTTGTGTCATTGAATACTGGTGGTGTCTCATGGAGAGAGGAGGCAGTGGCTGAGGACCAGTTTTGGGAGAGCTAATGTTTTGGGGGAAGGTTGCTTTTGAGATCTCTCTGTGATTTACAAGTGGTGATGCCCAGTGGACAGAAGGATGTCAGTGTAAGGTTCAGAGGCCAGGTTCAGGCCGGAGATAAAAGTGGGAGTTGCTGGCATGTAGCTTGCTGGAGTACTGTTGGGAGGGGTGCTATCAAGCAAGGAGAGAGCTCTGGGCATGGAGCCAGCTTTAGGATTTCTGACATTGAATAGCAGATAAAGGAGAATGTGCTGGAAAAACTAGCCTGAAAAAGAGTTGCCAAAGAAGATAGTGTAATGTCATAGGAGCCAAGGGAGGATAATTTTTTACGAGGGAGGAAAATGACAATAATATCAAATACCACTAAGAGGTTAAGTAACAGGAATTTTTTAAAATATCCTTTGATTTAATGCATGGTGGGCATCACTCTGGATTTTCCATAGTCCTTTTTCAGGTAAGGTCAATCATCAAGTTAGAAAGCAGTGAACTACATTAGTTTAACTTTAGGTAAAAATGGTTTTGCCAAATATTTTTCAGTGTTATATTCTCACGTTATATTAAGAGACAATGTAAGACATTGTTTTTAAAAATAACATTTTTATATCTTTGAAAACATTGAAGACAAATTTGTTATATTACTTGTATTACTCTCCCAAAACTGGTCCTCAGCCACTGCCTCCTCTCTTGTATTTGTTATATTATTTGTATATAATTTTTTTCTTAAAAAATATTCTTTTAGAATTTATATCAACAAAAAGTTCCTCTCCCTTAAGGAACTGGTAAGTTTCTTTTTATTAGACAAAGAAAGAATATAACCTAATTATATCACCTAATATATGTTAAACACAGATATTTTAATATATCCTAGATATAACCAGGAAATTCAGAGCTACACTTAATACTGAAGAGATCTAACCAATTAAATCAATCTCCCAATACTTTTATATAGGATTTGGTCTCAGACTTTATCTTTTTAGTATTATATTGTATATGGGTTTAAGTTGAAAACTAATTCATATTTTTCAGGTTAAAAGAAACTTTTATATAACATAATACATAAAAAGAAAGTATGTAGCCCTAACCAGTTCGGCTCAGTGGATAGAGTGTCTACCTGTGGACTGAAGGGTCCTGAGTTCGATTCTGGTCAAGGCATGTAACTTGTTTGTGGATTCAATGTCAGTAGGGGACGTGCAAGAAGCAGCTGATCCATGCTTCTCTCTCATTGATGATGTTTCTCTCCATCCCTACCCTTCTTTTCTGTAATGTATTAAGAAAAGAAAGTATTTAGCCCAGCGGGGTGGCTCAATGGTTGAATGTCCACCTATGAACTGGGAGGTCAAGGTTTGATTCTGGGTCAGGACACAAGCTCAGGTTGTAGGTTCAATCCCCAGCGGGGGCGGGGGGCGCATGCATAAGCAGCCAGCCAATTTGTGATTCTCTCTCACCATTGGTATTTTTATCTCTCTCCCCTCCTCTCTTAAATCAATAAAAATATTTTTTAAAAAATAAAGTATGTAAAAATAAAGTGAATAAATATGTTAAGCAGTTCATACACTATATTCCCAATAATTTTTGGGGAGGTATCATAGTATGGTGGAAAGTCAAATACAACTAGATTGAAATCTGACCCAGCCACATGCTAATGTGTTACCTTGATTTTATCTAAAAGGAGGCATTAATACATACTATATGGGGTTGCTTTGAGGAGTGAGGTAATATACACAAAGTATCCACTATGCTTGGCACATAATAGGCTCTTAGCTGGTATTCTTCTCCAAAAATCAAACTGTGATTAATGGTAGAATTTATTTTAAAAGTAATGTTAGATTTTTAGTTATATCTTTTCTGTGGCTTGCCTTGGATACACTGGCTCTTGCTGCCTTATTTGAATTTGTATTCCTAACACCGGCACATTTGCTGGCCTCTGGTCAATAGCCAATATAGGTTTGTTGAGTGACTTAATGAGGGAATGAGAATGACCCTGGAGTTTTCACATCCATCTTTCTCTCAGCCCTCACCCTGCAGCCTTCTCAGGACCATCCAAGTCCTCCCAGTAGTTCAAGGCCCCTCAAATCCCACCTCTGCTATGAAGCTTCTGATAATTATAATTTGCACAGGTTGATCTGCCTTCTACCCAGTGATTTTCAAACTATTTTTAGCGATGGACCTTTTTAATGGAAAAACCTTGTGCAATCTTAGTTTATGAAACAAAGAAAGGAAATGCCACGCCCATGTGCTCCAACCTTATCTGTGGTAGAACCTCCACCTTGCATAGACCCCAAGTTAACACAGAACACATCATCCTGCTTTATCCTCCAGTTGACCTATGTGTTCATAGTCCATAGTTCCATATTCTTATCTCCCCCGAGGAACTGTAAGATCTCTGGAGGCAGGAAGAATGTCTTAACTCTTCCTATATTTTGTGAGACCTCATATAGATGCTGAATCTGTTCTAAGTGCCCAAGAGGTGTTTGTTATTTCTTTTTTTTTCTCTTTTTAAAATATATCTTATTGATTTTTTACAGAGTCGAAGGGAGAGGGATAGAAAGTCAGAAACATCGATGAGAGAGAAACATTGATCAGCTGCCTCTTGCACACCCCCTACTGGGGATGTGCCCGCAGCCAAAGTACATGCCCTTGCCGGAATCGAACCCGGGACCCTTCAGTCCGCAGTCCGATGCTCTATCCACTGAGCCAAACAGGTCTCGGCAGGTGTCTCTTATTTCTTTTGCTACTTCTCCTTTCCTTCTTGAGTTGATGTTGAGTGGATTGTGCACTTCCTGATTGGTACAGGAGGCCTATCAAGAAGGGTCCTAGGAACACCTTGGAAGCATCTGGGTCTTGTGCAGGACAGTCATATACATGGTCATCTAGTTCTCACATCCCTCTGGGGTACACAGTAGCATTCTAGCTGTACTGATAGAAAGTTAAGGCGCTGAGAATGTAAGTAATTTCCTTCAATATCACAGGAAATAAATTTTTAAGTCATATGTGTTTGATTCCAAAGCTCTGGCCCTAACCACGATAGCCTGTGGTCTCTGTGTTCAAGTTTTATCTTTTCTTGGAAGGAGCCTTGTACCCAGATGGGACATCTGGAAAGAACAAAAATGATGATATGGTTCCACCTGGCAAAAATTACACCTATGTCTGGCCAGTGCGAGAAGAATATGCCCCTGCTCCAGCTGATGCCAACTGCCTGACCTGGGTGTACCATTCACACATTGACGCCCCTAAGGACATCTGCTCTGGGCTGATTGGCCCACTGCTAGTGTGCAAGGAAGGTAAGGGGTGCCTTTCCCCACAACCAAGTAGGCTGTTCCCAGGTGTGATAAAAAGTGTGCATACATTTCAGGTCTTGTCATGCCTACCTCCTCTGCTTCATATGGAATGTGCCTCTTCTTCCAAACTTTCTATAAGACGGGAGAAATTCTTCTAATGCAGATCAGTCTGACACCATAGCAGGGGCAATAATTCAGACTTCTAAGGACCATCATAGCCTTTTGAAACATATATGCTTTATTTTTTAAAAAGAAAAATATGGAAATTATCTAGTAATAGTTGTTAGTACCTCACTGACACCATGCACAGGAAAATGAAAAAAAAAAATGTAGTCGAATAACCAGGAATGCTTTTACTTCTTTTCACCCACATATTCATGCTGCTATTTCATTCCCTATTGATTTGGTGTGTCTGTGTTCTGTCAATAAAGTTGGCTTCCTTCTGGGATGGACAGGTTTTTAAGTCTGTTGTTGTGAAGGTTTCTGTTCCATGACTTTTCTACAGTTCTGTCATTTTCATTAAGGCCCTTCACTGCTTGTATGTTGCAGGTTACTCTTGTACATACACACTTAGTGACCAGATTATTATGATCTCTGAACACATAATAATCTGTCCACTCAGTGTATATCCTATATAATAAAAGGCTAATATGCAAATTGTCCCCTCAACCAGGAGTTCAACCAGCAGGCAGGCTGGCCAACCCCTCCCCCTGGCCAGGCTGGCCAGACCCCACACATGCACAAATTCATGCACCAGGCCTCTAATATCTATATATATATAAGCCTAAGTGACTTTTATGACCCATCAATCAATTGTCTGGTCAACTAGTATATATATATATTGAGTGATCAGATTATCATGCGCGCAAAGATCATAAATAATCTGGCCACTCAGTGTAGGTGTTTGACAGACCTCATACTTTTGTGACACCATTGGCAGGAAGTAAAACTCATCTTGATTTAGTTTACTTTGAACTTATTTCTCTTCTCTTTTCAATGTGTTTGATAGGTGTCCTGAACAAATATTCAGGGACAAGGACGGATGTGGACCAAGAGTTCATCATAATGTTTACCTTGGTGGATGAGAATCAAAGCTGGTACCTCGATGAAAATATCAGGCATTTCTGCACTGAGCCTGATTCAGTTGACAAAGAAGATGCTGTTTTCCAGAGGAGTAACAAAATGCATGGTAATGTCGCCCATGTTACCAAATACATGCCAACCGCCTCTGTGTGTCTGGTACTATGAGGGATGCAAAAACACAGAAATGCCCAACCTAGTTTTCCAAGATTTGTAACTTAGTAGTGAGAATGGTTATAAAGTAATATGAAACATATTAACACACTACATGTCAGGACCCAAAACAATCTGAGAAGGAACAAGACAATAGATATAAGCTAAATTGTGTATGATAAAGCTATGGTACAGCAAGTGGAAGGATTGATGTTATAATCAGAAAAGAATCAGGAGGGAAACCCAGAGGATGGGTGGACAGAAGAAAGAACAAATCATCATCCTCTGACAATCATGTGATTTACAGCCTCTTGTTTTATCCAGGAACTATTTTCTAAGCAGCTGCTAAACGTCAAGAATGATGCTACACCCAGAGTCAAATACCTGCTTGTGAATTCATGTTTCCCCAGACATTTTTGAAATCAACGACATCTATTGAGCATTCACTATGTACCATAAGTCCTTTCTAATCCGTACCTTTTCTTTCCATCTTGCTGCTTGCTTTTGTCACTTACAGTAGGTAGTTACTATGTGCCAGGTTTTCTGCTAGGTCCTGATAGCTGTGAGATAAGTGAGACAGGGTTCTGGTTGCCAGGGACAGAGTCAGTGGGGAAGGCAGATATGCAAATGAAGGATTGGGAAAGTCCTGGAAGTTTGAGAGGCACTGTTTACTCCTGATCTCATTGTGCCCACACAGCAGCTCCAAGGCTGTTTTCTCCTGTGCCGATAACCATTTTATTGAGTGCTTTTCTCTCAAAAAGACCAATTGCTTTTATTGTCTCCTGGGACTATATTTTATAAAAGGACCTTTTCTGCACAAAGTCATTGTGATCTGCGCTGATTTTCCAGCTGCGCTAAAGACTGAATTACCAGGCTCCCGTGCTTCTGCTTGACTCTGCAGGGGAGTCTATTCCTGTCGTGTGCTTCTGTATTTCAGCCCTCAATGGATACCTCTTTGGGAACTTCCCCGAGCCTGAGATGTGCGCTGGTGAATCAGTGTCCTGGCACCTATTCGGGATGGGGAATGAGATAGACATCCACTCCATCTATTTCTATGGTAACACCTTCATCAGCCGAGGGCATCGGACTGACGTTGTCAACCTGTTCCCAGCCACCTTCCTGACAACAGAAATGATAGCTGAGAATCCTGGGAAGTGGATGATAACCTGCCAAGTCAGTGATCACCTACAAGGTAAGGGGACAAAAACCAGTGTAAGAAGCTGAGACTAGAACAATTAAATCACACGGTCAATGGTGCTCATTCAGTGCCCACTGTTATGTGTTATGTTTAATTAAATATTAAATATATAGGAAAATGAACAGTGCTTATGTGACAGCTTGTCAACAGATATTTGTTGATCCCTTCCTTATGAACCATGTGAGTGGTGATTGAAAGAAATATGGCTCTCAAAGAATCTATAGTCTAATAGTCACTTGCAAAATGAATAACATTTGAGGCAGAATGATAAAGGTTCTTTGGGTGCCATAATCACTTCTCTAGAGCAATCAGAGAGGCCTCCTACTCTGAGCATGGAAATTTGGGTAGGAATTGAATAGATGAAGAAGGGAAGGAAGACTTTACAGGTAGAGGAATCAGCATGGGCTGGGAAAAACACATTCTTTATGAACACTGTAATCAGAATAGCACATTTTTAGGACTGTCAAGGAATTTGTAGATAATCTGGATCAATCCCTCATTTTATTCTTCAATTTCATTTGGAGCATTTATTTTTCAGTAATTGTAGCAGCCCATTTCATTTCTGGTCTGCTCTGTTAGAACATTCTTCCTTATATGCAAAATCCAATGAAAGGTGTGCAGTAAACATTTGTTGGCTTACAAGCTTGCTGAACGACTTGATCCTGGTTCTTTGGGACCACATAGAATGGGTCTTTACTTAGCTGGACCCATACTTGAGGAGTGATGAGAGAGAGGCAGTTTGGCCGCAGTGGGAGCAGTTTTGAAAGGTAAGGGTAAGGAGGCAATAGTGAGTCCTTCTAGATCCTTAGGCACACTAGTGACATAATCAGTGATAGTATTTACCTGTCATTGTGCAAATTTATCACAATATTATTGACTGTATTATTCTCCTTAATCTTTTCATCCATCCCCCAACCTTCTCTCCTCTAGTAACCATCCCTTTGATCTCGGTTTCTATGAGTCTGCTTTTGCTTTGCTTGTTTTTATTTATTTATTTATTTATTTATTTATTTATTTATTTTTAGATTCCACATGTAAGTGAAACTATATGGTATTTTCTTACTCTGTCTGATATTTCATTTAGCATAATATCCTTTAGGTCCATGGAAACATCAAGAAAATACCATATGGTTTCATTTATAATGGAATATTCCACAGTGATAAAAAAAGAACAAAGTCTTGTATTTATCCTTTATTTTTATCTTTGTTTATGGTCCTGTTTTCAGTACAAAAGATTTTGTGTTTTTTTTTATATATTTCTTTTTATTGATTTCAGAGAGGAAGGGAGAAGGAAAGAGAGATAGAAACATCAATGATGAGAGAGAACCATTGATTGGCTGCCTCCTACATGCCCTTGACTGGGGATTGAGCCCCTCCCTCCTGCACGCCCCTCACTGGGGATCAAGCCTGCAACCAGGCATGTGACCTTTTCTGGAATTAAACCTGAGACCCTTCAGTCTGCAGGCTGACACTCTATCCACTGAGCCAAGCTGGGTAGGGCTGTACAAAAGTTTTAAATGTCTTTTCATGAAGTCAAGTCTATCAGTCTTTTTCTGTATTGGTTTCTTTTGTGGGCAGTTATACCTTGGCTGATGGTTTTTCTCTCTTCTGCAGCTGGTATGCTGGGGCAATACAATGTTGGTAACTGCAAAAATGGTGTTTCTCATCCCAAGATGAAGGGTCGACAGAGGCGCTACTTTATAGCAGCTGAAAAAATTCTTTGGGATTATGGTCCTCAAGGTTATAACAAATTCAGTGGTCTTCCCCTAAATGCCTCTGGCAGGTAAGCTTTTTTGATGGTGTTTCTGAGCCTCTCATAAAAGCAGCATCTGTTGGCCTTTTCCCTGAGATCTCATTCATATTCCCAGCACTGCTCTTATGAGCACATCTTATGAGATGACATAATGATACCACTTAAGGAGTTCTGAGCCCTGGATATACTGCTGAGAACTGGCAGACTATTGCTTCACAATTTTCTGGCTAAATCAAAACACCAGATTCATTCATGCAGTCATCCAACATTTCTTGAGCACCACCAACTAACTATGTGCCAATTGCACTGCTAAGTGCCATGAGCAACAGAGAACAGAGAACAAGCTGACAGAGAACAGAGCAAAGCCTCTTTGTACATATGGAGCAGACAGTTTTGAAAAGGGAATAAGACAGGACTCTTCCAATGGAGATGATGGCAAGGAAGTTTGTTCCCCGTCAGTCCAAACACAGGTGGTTAGGACATGAACTGGGTCATAGCAGCAGGAAGAAAGGAAAGAAAAAGATGCTGAAAAGGAAGGGTGCATTAAAAAGTTACAAATAGACGAAACCGGTTTGGCTCAGTGGTAGAGCATCGGCCTTTGGAATGAAAGTTCCCGGGTTCGATTCCAGTAAAGGGCATGTACCTTGGCTGCAGGCACATCCCCAGTAGGGGGTGTGCAAGAGGCAGCTGATCAATGTTTCTGACTTTCTATCCCTCTTCCTTCCTCTCTGTAAAAAATCAATAATATATATATTTAAAAAAAAAAAGCTTCAGCAGGAAATCACTGGCTTTAAAAAAAAAGGAGAAAAAGTTACAAATATACAAAATAAGGCGGGGTGTGGGGGAGGGGGGGCTGGAAACAGCCTGTGTGACCACAAGAGTGATGGTACCATTGATAGAAATAAGATAATATAGAGTTAGTACTAGTCAGAATGTATAGTATTATATTTCACAACTTTGAAGTAGTATTTAATCTATGTAGCTTCTCTAATAACTCTCCATTAGTTAGACAATTTGATTAACTAGACACTCCATTCCTTAATCAGGCCAGATATCAAAGAGCTTACGATATGAAGAGATATTCATATTGACATCAGCAAGAGAGATGGTTGCAAAGAAACCAGTTAGCTCTTTGTTACTTTGTAGGACACCATTCTGGGACTCCAGTACCGGTAAGAGAAGGAGTTACTTGTCCTTTCTTCTTCGGTTGCTGGACCTTTGGGGAAGAAAGTGTAGTAGCTAAGAGAGAAATGAGCTTGGGCATCATCCAGCTTTTGATGACTTTTAGGGCTGGTTGACTGATCCTGGGAACTTGGTTGAAGCCTGTTTTGTTGTTTCTTGGGAGATGGGTGGGTGAATGGGCTAAAGATCATAAAACCAAGCTCCATATTGAAGACAGTTGGTGGATATCAGTGTTCTCAGTCAGGTTCCTACTCTTTCCACAGTGACTCTGAGCTCTACTTCACCCAAGGGGACAACAGAATAGGAGGAAAATATTGGAAGGCTCAATATATAGAGTATGTTGATGCAACTTTCATGCGAAGAAAGAGACTCTCTGAGGCAGAAGCCCATCTTGGAATTCTTGGTAGAGTAAAAGCATCTGGCATGTTTTGAATGGGGGAGGGGAGATGTTTTAGCAGGCATGTGCATCTACTTGGAATGACTCTTCTTCTCTTGCCTATATTCACGTCTCTCTATTTTCATCCTCTTCTCTCTTCTCTCGTTGATATTTTTCAGGCCCAGTCATCAGGGCAGAGGTGGGCGATACTCTGTTAGTGACCTTTGCTAACAAAGCTGACAAAGTGTACAGTATTTTGCCCCATGGCGTGATCTATGACAAGGCCTCTGATGCAGCCCCAAACATAGATGGTAAGTCTCAGCCTCAGCTTAGGGTGGAAACAGGATGAGTATGCAAAAGACTTAGAACTGGACAGAACAGGTTCAAATCCTGGTCCCTTCACTTACCAGCTCACTGAGCTTGGGCAATTATTTCTACTTTCTAAACCTTATCCTTCTCATCCATCAAATGCAGATAATGGCACTCAACTCACAGGGCTTTGTGAAGCAATGGAGAGAATTCAGGACGGAGTCTGGCCCATAGTAGGTTCTTAGAAAATGTTCATTTCTTTTTCCCCCGCTTAGTAATGTAATAAATCTCAAGGCAAGCCACTTCTTTAAAGTGAATAACTTTTCTGCTTCAGGTTACATGGAATTCTGTGGGTGAAGGATGAAGGGGAAATTTTTTGTTTACATCAAAATTTTACACATGGTCTTTGTTCTCACTCTACCAACAAAATATTTATTTGTTTATATATTTATTTTACTTTTGTGTTAATCCTCACCAAAGATATTTTTCCATTGATTTTTAGAGTGGAAGGAAGTGGGGGAGAGAAGGGGGGGCGAAGGCGGGGAGGGAAAGAAAGAGAGATGAGAGAGACACACCAATTAGTTGCCTTCTGCATGCCCCAACCAGGGCCTGGGATCAAGCCTGTACCAGTGTACCTGCCCTTGACTGGAATCAAACCCGGGACCCTTCAGTCAGCGGGCTGACACTCTATTGCCTGAGCCAAACTAGCTAGGGCCAAAATATTTATTTAAAACTGTATTATGTGCTCATCATCATCAATGGCTTCTCCCCATCACAGAGTAGGTGACACAGGCTCTCTGTAGGTAAGGAAGGCAGCTTCTGCCCAGCGGCTTCAGGAAGTGTCCTTTCCTTCATGACACTGCTCCTGGGAAACTCTGGCTCTCCTCAGAAGCCTTCTCCATCACTGCAGCTGACATCATGGCTACCTGGGCTACCGCTTCATGTCCCAGGGTGAGGCCAGGCCAACCCATAGCTGGCTTTGTGGTGAAGATGAGGAGGATGGAGGACGAAGGAATGGAGAGAGAATTCCTCCTCCCTAGGCCCATCTTTGCCCTCCCTGCTGCAGTATCTTCTGTACCGGCACTCTCTTCCTTGGTTAAAATGCTCACAATGACTTTTTGTATGTATCCAGAAAAAAATGTCACAACCCACATGTATACATGTATATATTTTCTATTGTTTAACTCAGCAAACTTATAGGACACCTTTTTGCAAAGCCCTGGACAAGATGCAGAGGGGCTCCATCTAGCAGGAGAGATTCAATGTGTTCATTGCCATGTAATGTGAAAATTAAGTGCACAGTCTTTAGAATTGAACAGCTCTAGGTTTGGATCCCAAATCAGCCTTGCAGCCTTGAATTTTTCTTATAGTTACTTAGGTTATTTTCTAGTTCAACCTTCAAGATTTTAAACTCTTTAAAGATAGACCTTTTGCTTAACTTCTTGGGATATACTTTGCTGGGCAAAATGTAATATATTCCACATAGAAAGCACTCAGTAACATTTTATGGCTACATTTAATTGCTAAATGGGCAACTATCACTTTTTAAATATATGCTAAACCTAGTATTTGAGTAAGAATATGAAGAAGACAATATATGTAATATATGTAAATAATAAATGTAATATATGAAGAAGACAATCCTTTGATAGAAGCTTCTGTCTCATGAAACCTAAGACTGTGGCAGCAACTGCCCTTTAAGATACATAAACAAAATCAACTGTCCTTCTGCAAAACATATCAGAGAGAGACACCCTGGGCTGGAATACCCAATCTGACAAGTTTAGTAATGTTCCTGATCGTTGCTTTGAGTAATTGTTTCATTTATCCCCACAGGATTTGTGAAACCAGGGGCACATGTTAAGCCAGGTGAAACCTTCACATACAGATGGACAGTGCCTGAAAGCGTAAGCCCAACAGCTGGTGACCCTCCCTGTCTGACCTACCTTTACTTCTCAGCAGTTGAGCCAATCAAGGACACCAGCGCTGGCCTTGTAGGGCCTTTGCTGGTCTGTAAAAAGGGTTCTCTCAATGCTGATGGGACACAGGTACGTCAACAAATGTTACCAAGTTCTTCTCAGGGTTGTATGTAGGAAAAATCAGCAATATAGTTACAGATTAGATCATATTAAAGAGTTGGTTACAAAAAGCAATTTCCCCTTCTTCCTTTTGAAATTGACTTCTACACAATGGGATTTTTTGTTGTTGTTGTAAATTTACATCTGACTTTCATGAATTACAGATGTCCACCCAGAAACCCAGGATTTCTGTTTGTTGGTTGGGATTTGATGGGTTTCTCTGTGCATTGCTTTGATTCTAGAATCTTCTGAGATCCACATGGAATGCAAATTGGAATCCTTTCTTCTTAGACGAGGTTACTCAAGCCTGGCCACCCATTGGAATCACCTGGGAGCTTTTAAACATCTTCTTTTCATGTGTTTCAAACCAACCCATCAGAATCTCCTGATGATTCCAATGAGCAGCCAGGGCTGAGGGAGAACCACTGCTAACTCCTCACTACGAACTGGAAGTTAATCACTCTGGCTAAAAGGACAAGAAACATGCACATAACTTCTGGCAAGTCCCACTTTAGAGGCTGGTTGCACTGGTTAGTGTGGCAAAACATAACATCCCAAAGCCATGTCTGCATGTTATTAAATACACTTATGAAAAGAGGAAAGTCCAGTCATTTAACCATTTGAAATTACTTCATCAATCAAAAATAGCAAATTACTTATTTAATTTAATGGTATATTATATTTTACTTATTTAATTAAGTGGTATATTTTATAATGCTTGCATTGAGGGACCCACTTCTGGGCTCAAAGGAACTTCTAGATAGAGGACGTGAAGGGTCTTGGTCCATCTCACATTCTCATTCCCTGTGCAAAGGACCAATCCTGGAAATGTCTCTTTGAGATTCAGTGTGTTCCTGACCCTCTGATAATGCTTGTGCAATAAGACTGAATATTTATGCTGTACCCCAACAATCTTATAAGGCTAAGCAGAATGACTATCCCTATTTTAAAGCTGAAGGAACTGAGGGTCAGAGACATTGAGTAATATCTGAGGAAACACACCTAGTAAGGAGTGATGGTCAGCAGAATATGGAACTTTGAGCATCCAACTTTGGCCTTTTATCAATACACTACCCTGCTTTCTATTTGCTAAATACCTGAACCAAAAGCATAGTGAGAAACTGGGACTCAGGACAGTTGGACATTGAAACTGAGACTGAAACATTTTTTGTTCTTATACATTTATTTCTAGTATGCAGAGGTAAGATATTTTTGAAGAAAAGAAACAGGGGAGAGTGATTGATATAGAGGCAGGGAGGCATTGAACTGGCTGTCAAGCTACAGGAGGAAGGCTTGGGTGGATGGGAGGTGGATGCTGGAGGAGATCAACCGAAGGACTTGTATGCATGCATATGAGCATAACCAATGAATGAAAGACACTGGGGTGGGGAGGGGGATGAGTGGGGACATGTGCTGGGGGTAAGGAGGCTGGAGGAAGGATAAAGGGGGGGAAAGGAAAACATATGTACTACTATTAAATATAAGTTATACTGCAAATAAATCAATAAAAAATATATTAAATTTTAAAAAAAAAGCATAGTGTGCCGGAAACATTTTGTTAGGTACTTCTGATTTTGTCTCTGTTGCATCCATTCAATGGTAACTTTGAGGTTTGCTAGAAGCATCTTATAAGTATTCTCTGGGAGTTGTTACCTAAGCCAAATACCTTTTATGGTCAGTCCAATTACATAAAATCATGAAAAAAATAATGGCATTAGAATCTAGGCCTGCCTGCTTCTATAACCCATAAACTTCAAAAATATACTTGTAATTCTTTTGCTCCCCCCCCAAATTTATATTTTATCTTGAAAATTTTCAGGCCTCCATTGTTTCTTTCTATAGCCCATTATATTAAATTCCTGCCTGCCATAAAAGCAGTTAAGTGTACAGGTACAGAACAAGCAATAAAGCAAGCAGTATCTGCAACTTCCATAGGGTGTTAGGAAAATGTCACAGAGATGGGAGAGCTAAGCTGGCCCTTGAGGTTGCATTAGGGTGGCAGACCATCAAAGTTATGGGGTACATGCATGAAGGACAGAGACCTCCAGAGCACAGCACATTCAGATTGGTGCAAGAAGCTAGGCCTCTCTTTGGTCACAGTGCCAGGAGGGAAGGGCCAAGATATGAGGCAGTTCAGGCAGGCAGGGACCAGGTCACTGTGAGTTTAGGTTGTATTGTCCAGTTTAAGAGAAAGAGATATGATCAGATGGCATTGCTGAAGAGTTCTCTGGAGCAGGCAGCAGCATGAAGGGTGAGTTAGATAGGAGCGTGTTAGGGGAAGGAGACATTGAAGGACAGAAAATGCAGTTACCTCTCTATTTCAGCATTAAAGAAAAGCCTATTCCATCAATTCAAGATGCTGTGTGGTCAGATATGCTCAAATAGAAGGATTAGGAATATACATAGTGGGAAGTAATCCATAGTCCCTTCAAGGTCAACTCAAGTTAAAATAGCAAAGTCTCATGGTTAACTCAATTCATTATTTCACTCACAAACATGTATTGGGTGCCTGCCTTTCCAGACAATTTTTTTTTTTGAGCTGTGGATACAGAGAGGAACCTAGAATGTTCCTACAAGGCCTACATTGCAGTGAGAAAACAATAAAAATATATAAGTTTATAAACAAAATATAATTTAAGGTAGAGAAATGTGCTATGAAGAGCAAACTAAGGTAAAGTGAGTGAGTTTGAAAGCAGGGTAGGAGTTGAGTGACTGTTTTAAACAGGGTATCAGGGAAGGGCACTCTGAGGAGGTTGCCTTTGTGCACAGAACTGGATGGAGTTAGGGAGTGACTCAAACAAAACCTGGGAGAACCCTCTAGGCAATGAGAACAGCACTTGAAAAGGCCCTGAGCAGGGAATGAGTGAGGTTGGTGTAAGCGTGGCTGCAGTAAGCAGGGGGGTGAGTATGAGGACATGAAACCAGGGAGAGGGAGGGAGGCTGATGCCATGGTCAGGAGAGTAAGACAGTGAGGACCAGCTGACAACAGTAGTACCACAGATAGAAAGTCTCCCAAGCAGGGCCTTATTTCCCACCTGGAGAAGAAGGATATAATGAGAAAGATATATGGGGGGGGGGGGGGGGACGGGTTTGTAATAAATGTATCAGAATCATCCTCAGAATCATGACTTACAAAATTACCCCGTATATCTATGGCTGATGCTGATTCTTGTTTACTTCGTGTTAACTTTGAAAGTGAAACCAAGCTAAGAATTTCTCCAAGCTATACTTTTCATATCTTCATTTCTTTCTTCTCTGTAGAAAGGAATAGACAAGGAATTTTACCTACTATTCACAGTCTTTGATGAGAATCTGAGTAGGTATCTTGATGAAAACATTCAGAAGTTTACCCTGCGTCCCTTCAGTGTTGACAAAGAGGACAAAGAGTTTGTGAAGTCCAATCGGATGCATGGTATGAAAAATGACTTTTCCCCTGTAAAGAAAAGGCATCATTGTATTTGAAGTGAAAATGTTTGGCATCCTTTAACTATCTCAGTTTTTGGTGTCTAGGGTATTGTTCTTGGATGAGTAAATTAGTTCATGGTTTCAGCCTCACAAGGTATAATGAACCCTCACTATCTTCCAGAGAGGTTGTGGCCTTAAGTAACACTTCTAAAACAGTTTGCCAGCCTTAGATGAAGCAACACAAAATTAAAGCTTGCAAATGTCTCAGTGCATATTAATTGTATAAAATTACTGACAAAATGTCCCCCCTTGTGTTCGTGATAACAGCATTAAGTCTGATAACCCCAGGGATAACTGGAAGTAATCACTATACTGCAAAGGAGCTCTTATCTTGTATGTGTGTCTGTTTAAAGGGTTAATTTGTAAAATTCTAGCCATTCCAGATCTTCATTTAGGAGGAATTACTTAATTCACCTTCCCTGAAAGAGTCCAAACTCAAATGCCTGCAAGAGTGTGCAGGAAAAAAAAAGTGCCTAAAACAAACACTGTAAGATAGATAAAGAAGCTAAACTGCTTGTCTTAGGACCTAGGATAACATCTATTTATTGCCTTTAAAACACTATGAGACCTAACTGGTTTGGGTCAGTGGATAGAGCGGCAGCCTTCGGGCTGAAAGGTCCCAGGTTTGATACCAGTCAAGGGCATGTACCTTGGTTGCGGGCAAATCCCTAGTAGCGGGTGTGCAAGAGGCAGCTGATCAATGTTTCTCTCTCATTGCTGTTTCTGACTTTCTATCCCTCTCCCTTCCTCTCTGTAAAAAATCAATAAAATATATTTAAACAAAAACATTATGAGAAAATAACAAAGCAGTCCTTAATCTCCACCCCCACAAAAAAGTCCAAGGTTCCAAGTGACTTACAGCAACCAGCTCACAGACTCCTAAGGTCCTGGATGCTCCATCCTTTTGGGCCAATAGAAAGCATAGAGTAATGCATTTTCATTATCATCGTCTACAAAAAGCTTTGTTATCATTTAATACAAAGTTTGTTTGCAATCTGTCTAGTAGCCAATAAAAAAAAAGGGGGAGGGGACTAAAATGAGAAATGAGGAAACGTAGCAATTCCTTAGTGGAAAAGGTAAGTTGCAAATGAAATTTATCATAAGAGAGGCCTGCATATAGAAAACATTCAACAACCTCATGGGGTATGTCAAATCCAGCCTCATCCTGGTTTAGAAAAGTGAATATGTTTTCATATTTTGGACATGCGGAATGTGTCATTTTAAAAGCAAAGTTCAAGGAAAATAATGTATTTAAATTTAAATTTTACATTAATGATGAATTAAATTATTTCTCCAGCCTTGCTTGCATGAAGTGGGAGGAAGAAAGACAGTAATAATACCAAAGAGAAAGTACTTCACATGGTATACAATGTTTTGCATTGCATCTACTCTATAGTCTGTATTCAAAGATGTTTGCTGAATGAGTGAACAAATGAATGAATAAATGTTCCAGAAAGAGAGCCATTATAGTTCCCGAGTAAGAGAAGATTCTTCACCAGCCAGCCAAGGACTAAGTTATTACAATGATATCTCTTTGATATTCAGTGGACAAGATTTAGATAATTTATTTGCAAAGCATGATCAAAGATTCTGTTTTTAGAAAATGAGATGTTTCCTCTCAGAAGTCTCAGGGCTTCTTGGAATTTCTACTAATAATCTTAGATATCTGAGGAAAATTACCAACCACCACTGGTTCTGCAGACACAGAAGTAAGAAGTAATTTTGTTTGAGAATGGGATTATAACAGAAGATTATGCAGGGTATAGCAATTCTTTTTTTCCTATGATGGGCATTAGTAAGGAGTGGGGGCAGGGATGGAATCTTTATCTCTCCAATGGACATCAAGCATGAGACATAATTATGTGCAGTTGCCCCTCAGACAGTGCTGTTCAGTCATGGCATTATCACCTGCCACCCCTCCACCCCAGAGTGAGAATGTGTTTTGTAAATTCTCTATGCACTGCTCCAGGTAGTCACTATCGATATTTTGGGGTTGATATAAAAGATAAAAACAGTTTGCATTTCTGAAGATACAGATGGTATTCATATCTAAGTAAGAAGTACTCTAAATCCTTTCAATTATTTTACTGAAATAGAAAAAGTTACCATAAGGCAAACTTATTTACCCAGAGACTACCTTCTTATAAACTTAGTGTTCCTCTTCAACACCTACTCCAGTGGTCCCCACCCCCGAAACTTCTCTCCACTGACACAATAGCCAATATAATGCCAATTAATTGCAAATCTTTCAAATGATGCAAGATCCATGAAATCAGTAAAGAACTATCTGATATCTTCTAGAGTCAAATGCAAAGCATTGACAAATAGGATCTGACAAAATTGTATGAATTAATAACTGACGAAGAGACATTTTACAAGGGAGATGACAGGATAAGAATCTCAAAAGAAAATAATTTTCATATCAATAGTTTTAGAGAAGCCCTAACTGGTTTGCCTCAGTGAATAGAGCATCGGCCTGTGGACTGAAGTCCTAGATTTGATTTCAGTCAAGGGCATGTACCATGGTTGTGGGCTCGATCCCCAGTAGGGGTTGTGCAGAAGGCAGCTGATCAATGTTTCTCTCTCATCAATGTTTCTAACTCTCTATCCTTCTCTCTTCCTCTCTGTAAAATCAATAATTAAATATATATATATATATATATATATATATATATAAAAATTTTAGAGAAGACTTTGGGGAAATTGATAGTCTATAAATATTTTTACAAGTATGATCCTCTTTATAATCTGTAAAACTAAAATTGAAAATGAAAGATATCATGTCAACCATCAAACAATCTTATCAGAAAAAAAGGATGCCAGAACACAACCTGATTTATTCCTTACTAATTCTTATAATTCATGCATGCCCTCGTGTATATGTTGTGACATATAACATTTTCACAGTTTTCATATATTTTTATTGTTCATTGTTCATTTCAGTTTCCATTTGAAATTGATTCACCATGACTTTTCCCCAGTACTATTATTCTCTGATAATAAAGATCTTCTGTAAAGAGTTTGAACGCTTGAACAACCCACCCCACGCATACTGATAAGTTTTCACTAAGATGATGTGTTTTCAGTATTTCTATCAAATTATAGTGGGCTCTGACTATGTCTTTCCTTCCATTTAGCTATTAATGGATATATGTATGGCAACCAGCCAGGCCTTAACATGTGCAAAAAGGATAGAGTGTCCTGGCATATGATTGGAATGGGCACTGACACCGACATGCATGGAGTTTATTTTCAAGGCAACACTATCCACCTACGAGGCACTCACCGTGACACCCTGGCCCTGTTTCCTCACACCTCTACAACAGCATTCATGCAGCCGGACCACGCAGGTAAAACTTGGCAGAGCCATTTCAGGTGACCAAGTTTCTGTCTTCAGGCATATACTCTTAAGGTCCTTCCTCAGAAGACATTCATCAAATTTGGGCGCTTCAGAGTGTGTAGAAAGAGGTCCAGTCTTGATTAGAATCAGAGAATCCTGTTTATCCCCAACATATAATATAAAGGACAAAGTAATATCTAAAGTAATATCCACAAAGCAGAAGTGGGAGTCCTCTAAATGACCTCGCTGCACAAATCCTGCAAGTAAGCTGCGCTTGATTCATATCTGTGAAAAATTTAGGCCCAAGAAAGAATACATTTTTTCTCATTAACCACAAACATCATTTTATTTATTTTTTAATTTTTAAAAGTATTTTTTATTGATTTCAGAGAGGAAGCGGGAGAGAGAGAGAGAGAGAGAGAGAGAGTGATCAATGATGAGAGAGGATCATTGATTGGCTGCCTCCTGCATACCTCACACTGGCATGTGTCCTTAACTGGAATCGAACCTGGGACCCTTCAGTCCACAGGCTGATGCTCCATCCACTGAGACAACCTGGCTAGGGCCACAAACATCATTTCAGTTACTGCTCTGAAGCATCTTACCAGGTATGGGCAGCCCAATGGGTGCTTTTAGGTTATGGACATAGCCTTGCCTTCTTTAGAGATTGATAATTTCCCTTTTGATGACTTATTTGGGCTTCTCTGTTTTCATTTTGTTGGGCACCCTTAGTTTCCCCAGAGGATAAGCTGCACTGGGCCTCAAGTCCATGGAAGGCCCATTGAAGTCCCTGCACTCATCTCTTCTTTTAGAGAATCCTAAGCCAATTAAATATTCAAGGAACTTTTATAAGAGATATAGAGCAATACATGGCAGCATATGCTTGCTGTTGCATGAAAAGTAAGAATAGCAAGTGGTATGGGCTTTCAACATGTTTCTACACCCAACAATTTCATTAACTTTGAAAAGAAACCAATATGTTACTCTAGATGGTTCTTGCCAACTCTGCCTCCTTCATGAATGGATATTTACTTCTTTAATTAACACTGAAACTGCAGTGTAGGTGCCTCCTGGTGCCATTGATTAAGAACTTGAGGTTTGGGTTTCAAAACTTTTGCCCAATAATTGCCTGAGGGTAGGAACTCCATAATCTGTGCCTTGTAAACATCTAGTATTCAACCTTTTTGTATTAATGTAATTGTTCAATTATGAGTCAACCAAACCAAGGGATACCTTTGGCACGATGAATTTTGTTTTTAATATACTCCAAAACCAAAAAGAGGAAGGGAGAGAATTGCCAAGTAGTTTTAATCCATTGAAACAGACGTTCAAAGCTAGAGCTGGCTGGGATAATTTTAGAGACAAAGCTACTTATTACATGCCACGAGTATTTACTCCTGTGCTCTACAGGCTTCTAAAGAGCTTCATGACAATGGTTTCCAGTTTATGTTTTGTGGTAAATATAAATCTGTGGCTGCTTAAAAGCTTGGTCATGTCACCAATTCTTGTCCCTCGTTCATCAGCCAAAAAGAGTGCCCCAAACATGGGCAAAGTAGACTATAGTCTGCAACTCAAACATTTTCATTTTCTTTAAAATCACTCTATTGAGGTATGATTGATATGCAAAAAGCTGTACACATTTAATATCTACAAATGAACTAGTTAAGTATACATTTCTGAAACCATCACCACAAACAAGGTCGTAAACTCCTCTTTGTTTTGAGAGAAGATAATTCCTTGACTACTGAAAAAAGATGATAAACACAACATATGCAAAAGAAATTCTTTCCAAGTCTGTCCTCACAGGTGCTTTCCCTTGTGGTTTCACAGAGTCTCTTCCTCTGCTACTCACCAGAGGCTTGGGTGTTCTAAGGTAACCACTGAACCAACCATTTTTGCTCATCCTGAAGGGACATCCCTCAAGGGTTTTCAGATTGGAGAGGGCACAGGCTGGGCTGAGGGACAACCCCCCAGTATTTAGATTTGTGTAGTGTGATAAAAATTCTCTCTGTGCATCATAGATAATGAAAGCTACAGTAATTACTCACCTCTAAGAACAGACTACTAGAGGAAGAGAAGATTTATCTAATAATTTTACTAACAGTAAATATCTTCCAACAATTTTGTTTGTATGATTTTATGTTGAGTTCAATTAACATATATCTACCTGATGCTAATGCATCTAGAAGATTCATTTAAAAAAATTACATAATCTTAATCAGACATGAATTTTGGCCCTATGTGGGGAAATCGAGTTGACTTTTTATTTTTTGCTTTTCATCTGCCATAATGTAGACCTATCATTGGTAATGAGAGTCTCGTTGGCTCAAAGGCTTAATGAAGTAGTATGTTTGGTTTTAATAATACCTTATATGTGTATTGTGCTTTGTAGTTTATGAAATCCCTTAGGGCAAATACATGGCTTCAGAAATGTGTCCTCATTTGAACTCTGTCTCGGATACTAATCTTACAGGTAATTAGTTCTGTTTCAACTGGGCTGGGCTAAGAGCATCATCCCCAGCTGTGATTTTCCAGGAATATTGTCTTCTAACAGGTGTGCACAACAGTGAAGACAAAGATTAAAAAAAAAACAAAACTACCTTCCCAGTTATTGATTTTGGGGTAAGAGATGTAAATTTGCTAGTAAACCCAAACCAAGAACAACAACAAAAACCACAATCAACCACCACACCCAATGCCAAGCCGTTTCTCTTTCAGGTATTTTTAGGGTGTTTTGTTCCACCATGCACCACTTCACCAGAGGCATGAATCAGATATATGAGGTCAGCAGCTGTGGCAACAAGGACCCCTCAGAGCAGCCGTACGGGATGATAAGAACCTTTTACATCGCTGCTGAAGAGGTAGAATGGGATTATGCCCCTAACAAAAACTGGGAGTTCGAAAAGCAGCACTTGGACGCAAGAGGGGAAAGGTACCACGGGCAAAGCCGCAAAGTCTCTTGGGTGGGATTGCACGTAGACAGTTTTCAAACGTGGAACCCTAAGAACGCCCTGCCCCTGGTTTGCCTGCAGAGTTCTGGCAGAGACTTTAACTGTGAGCACAAAAGATGAATGAAGCTGCCCGTCTCCATCCCTCATTTGGAGGACACTCGCGGGCGGGCTCTGGACACCTCCGCCAGCGGTGGCTGGTCCACGTGTGGCTGTGCCGAATGACAGTGACTTTGAGTGAGCGTCTAGAGCGAAAGGATTTAGGGGAAGGGGCAGATCCCAGTGATCGTGGGACTGAGAAAACAAAAGATGCAGCAGGTGGCAGAGAGGGTGTAGACGCCGGTGAGAGGATGGGCTGCTATAGACCTTGAGGAAGGGGGCGGGAGGGTGGGCCACTGGCCAAGTGCTGACCCGATGGAGGCAACCTCGCCAGCTGAGAATGGAGGAGCAGGTCTCCTCTATGGGGCCCTGTACCCAGAAAGTCCGAAAGACTGATCTTCGCATGAAAGGGCTGTCAGCCATGCTGAGCAGCAAAAGCATCAGCGAGGATCAAGCCTCTGCGGGCTGGTGAGCCCTGGTTCTCCTAAGTCCCCAGGATGCACTGCAGTAGAGTTAGACAAGGTAGAGAGGCATGTGTCAGGCTCAGATCTGCAGACTTTCTCCCCCAAAGTTCATCTCTCCCCACTAGATACAGACTCGGACACTTCCATGCAGAGAGTTAAAATCGCCCAACTGATCATTGGCAGAGCTGGAATTGAACACAGACCTTTTGAAGGACAAATACCAGGACATGTTGACTTCGGTGCCCCTGTCCTCTTGATTCTTTATTATCATCCTTCCTTCTCCCCTCCCCTCCACACTCCTCATACTTACTCTTTATTGCTATGCTGCACACAAACTCCTCTAGCACAGCTGTTTCTGACCTAATAGGTTTGTTTCTCTTCTACCTTGTTGACCTCTGTTTTGAGGGTTCAGGCTAATGGAAAAGAGAGCATAATAGTGCCACCTTATGGATAACTGAAGAAACAAAATGAATCTACATTTTAAAAAGATTTGCCTAGGAACAAGACAACTTAAAATTCATTCAGTTATTCACCAACCCATTTGTTAAACAGACACCCCTCTTCTGCAAAACCCGTGCTGCCAATGCAAGCTAAGAACTGATGTCGGTGCAATGGAATAGGAATGAATGCTAATTTGGCCTTTTCTAAAATGATTATTCCTCTACACGGCTGCCATAACTAAAGAAATAATTGTGTTGCATGTACAATTTTAGCTCTTGAGTGTGTAAGAGACATAGCCTTCCTTATTTTCTTAAAACTCAGTGTAATTTCAGTATTAAGGCTCAGACCCCCATCCCCCATCCCTCTGGGCTGGCAGGAAGTTCTAGCTTCATTCCTCTGGGATTGTCTTTCAAGTTATACAGAAGGAGAGCAGGTGCTGAGTGTACTTGCACTCTGCCCCTGCCACTCTGGATATTGCCCATGAACAAACAAATAGATAAAAGCAAAGTAAAATGAGAGCATGTTCACATGTTCAAAGTACAAACAATTTGTAGATAAAATAACAGAACAGAAATGAAACAAGTTCCCCTAGTGGCTCATCTATGGTACTGCTGTCAATAGGAACCTAGGAGCAAAGGCCCCTTCTATACCCAGTTGCTAGTCCTCTGCCCTTTGACCCAAGGCATCCCATGGGACACATCTGTTTTTGCAAACCACCACTGGGTACAGGAAGTCTTTCCCTGGGGCTTCCTAAAAACATACCAAGCGAACCTTGGGTCCCAAAAGACGAAAATGGGGCCATCAGCACAATGCCAGGGTTTGTGCAGTGGAAGGAGATTTGAAAACAGAAGTTCAATTGCTATAGAGAAATAAAGTTGAATTCTTAGTATTTCTGACTGACAGATATATAATGTAATTAACCTGGGATTCAAGATAATAACCACCATCTATTGAGCACCCACTGCGATCCAGGCATTTTGCTAGGGCTTTTACAAACCACGGGTACCTCATATGACCCTCACAGAACACTCAATCAGCTTTGACTCAGCATCACACAGGACGTCTTAAAGAGATAATGATAGAGCAAGTGCTTACATGGTGCTTAATAAGTGTCAGACTCAGTGCATTATAGATCTTATCTTCTATAATCCTCACACCAATCCTGGGAGCTAGACACATTATTATCACCCCATTTGCAGGGAAGAAAAGCTGAAAATAGCACAGCCTGACTCCAGAGTCTGTGCTTGTCACTACCACAAGCATTACTGTGACACCTGGAAAATAAAAGTAGAAGAAAAGTTCCTTCCTTGGAAAGCATATAGTGTAGGGTAGAAGGTATATGCGCATTTGTTAAATACCTGCTGTGTGCTAGGCATTGTGCCAAGTGCTGGTGAAACCGTGCTGAGAAGAGCAGACAAGGTCCTTCTCACACAGACTTGATGGTCCATGGGGAAGACCTTAGGACAAGCACATGGAGTGAGGCAATCACTATGAGAGGAAAGTGCAGAGTGCAGCCAGAACTCACAACAGGAGCACACAGCCCCCTCTGGGGGAGAGACGGGGATAGGGTAAGTGGTTGGGGAAAGCTTCTAGGAGGAAGAAATCTTTGACCAGGAACATGAAGAGTAGACAAATTAAAGTGGCAGGAACTGCACTCTTGGCACAGGGAACAGCACATGGGAGGCCTGGAGATGGAGAGGGCATTTGGTATTCAAGAGAAGAAATGTTTAGCCTTGGCTGGTATGGCTAAGTTGGTTGAGCATGGCCCCTTGCACCAAGAGGTAGCCAGTTCCATTCCAGGTTGGGTCACATGCCCAGGTTTTGAGCTTGATTCTCATAGAGGGCATGCACAAAGCAGTCAATCAATGTTTCTCACATCAATGCTTCTCTCCCTCTCCCTCTCTCCCTCTCCCTCTCCCTCTCCCTCTCCCTCTCCCTCTCCCTCTCCCTCTCCCTCTCCCTCTCCCTCTCCCTCTCCCTCTCCCTCTCCCTCTCCCTCTCCCTCTCCCTCTCCCTCTCCCTCTCCCTCTCCCTCTCCCTCTCCCTCTCCCTCTTCCTCTCCCTCTCCCTCTCCCTCTCCCTCTTCCTCTCCCTCTTCCTTCCTCTTTCTCAATAAAAACTTTTCTTTTTTAGAAGAGTGAGTGTTTAGAATGACCTGAGCGTAGAGTATGTGAGGGTCAGTGATGGGAAACAAGGTTTGGGAGGCTGGCAGAGGCAGAGAGTGAAGTAGCGGCATGCGAGCCAATTTAAAGAGTTTGGCAGTGGGAAGCCATAAAAAGATTTTCCACAAGGGCCGGCTTGGTTGAATTAATTAGGATCACTGTCTGCAGTGTAGAGCATAGAGGAATGGGAGGAGTATAGTTGGCAGGAGGATGATTAGGAACAATTCCAGTTAATGCAGGTGGCTTAGAATGAAGTGTGGGCAGCTTCATGTAACTCCATAGTTTAGAGATAAAATTGATAGATTTTTAGAAATCTTTTGTGATAGTCTATCTTGGTGATAGATTAAGTATACAGTCTTCATTATTGGTGGGTTCCACATTTGTGAATTCACCTGTTCACTAAAATTTATTTGTGACCCCCACATAAATTCTTGTGGTGCATTTGTGAGCATTTGCAGATATGCATAAGGCAGCAACAATTTTGTGTCATATTAAGCAAGACCTTGCTCTGCCTTCTTGTCTCCAATCTTATGCTGTAAACAAATGTTCTATTTGACGTTTATTTAGCAACATCTTTTTTTTCATTTTAATGCTTTTTATTGGTGATTTCGCTGTTTAAAATTTCCCCCAACAGTATCTGAATGCCCTTACAGATGAAATATTTGTGTTAGACAAGCTTCCTTCAGGCCTGAGTGACAAGACTGTTAGCTGTGAATTCAATGTTAATGAGTCAGAAGTATATATTAAATAAGATGTGTTTAAATAGAAACACACCTTAAAACAAGGTTCTATATTGATCTATTGATGGGAATATTGTGGCCAAAGGTGAGGGGGAACCCAGCCCTGTATTTCCTTGAGGAACGTGGTTCAGTATTTGTTAATTCAGTGTTTGCAGTAACTGTGATTAACGAGAATCAACTGTATCTATATTTGTACGTTGGCATATGCGCAAACCATATTTAAGATCTTAAGGCTTTCTTAAGATCTTTTGAAGTGGGAAAGCATACCTAGGAACAGAATGACAACATATGAAATCTGGGTGCGTGGGTGTTTGCACACATGGGCATGTGTGTGAGGTAGTTACTACCCAGAAGGAAATTACAATCGTAAGGGGCCCCTAGGAGTCTCTAACTGAGCCTGGCTTTCACTCAGCACCCAG
Organism: Antrozous pallidus; assembly: GCA_027563665.1. Classification (NCBI taxonomy): domain Eukaryota; kingdom Metazoa; phylum Chordata; class Mammalia; order Chiroptera; family Vespertilionidae; genus Antrozous; species Antrozous pallidus. The sequence goes on from CM050520.1 coordinate 63,261,062, forward strand.
CAGGGCTGTAGAGCAATGGCTCCCAAGAGTGAGCCACGGGCCAGTGCTGGGCTGCTTGCAGATATGCACAAAGGCGCTTTAAATTCAGATTCCAAAAGGCCAGCTCCCCAGGGAGATCCTAGTAGCAGCGAGGTTTGGGAAGCACTGCCTTCCCGCATCACTCAGAAGCACTCACGGTTTTTCTACCATCTAACAACTTTAATTTCTGCTGCTTCTGATTTGCAGACATGGAGACATATTTATGAACCACACTGAAAACTGGATTGGCTCTCAGTACAAGAAGGTGGTTTACAGGGAATACACTGATGGAGAATTTGTGGAGATCAAAGCCCGGCCACCTCGAGAGGAGCACTTAGAACTGCTGGGTATGGTACACACACACACACACACACACACACACACACACACACACATTAGATTTACCCCTGAGAATTGAGGAAAGGAACAGAGTAGCCTGCCTACATTCAGCCAAGTGCAACATCTTCCTGCCTTCCCACTTTCAGGGAGCATGCTGAGTGCAGATGGACAGAGTGCTTGCAAACTTCTTCCAGGTCCTAGATTACCCGTGCACAGGACCATAACAACACATAAAAAAATTCTGATGAAAGGGGAAGCCCTTATCTGAGAGACATGCTCAGAGTGAAAGGCCTGGTTTCCATTTGAATCGTGGCCTTAGAGCCACTCTACCTGTCTGATGCCTGGGCCAGCCTGACCCTGACATCAAGTTATCTCTCCCTCCCTCCCTTCCTTCCTTTCTCCACCTGAGAATCCCCAAACCTGATCCCTTCGTGAAGATGTGATCTCAAGGCAGAGGACTAATCTGGATGACTTTCTGAAATCCGTTTCCATTTTTAAATGCACAAGGTAACTTATGTGCTTAACATGACTTTACGGAGTGCTTTTTAATATTAAGATAAGGGCCCACAGCTGCTAGCTTGATGAATGATCAAATGGCCCACCCAGCCATGCCACACCTTCACCACCTATTATATTGGCACACAAGCTTGCTTGTCACACTAAATGAAGTCAGCCCGGTGGGAGCGTTTCTTCTTTTGAGACTTGTGTGTGTCGACTGAGCTCTGAAGAAAAGGTGCTGGTCCTGTCAATGGAGCTGGATTGCCCCTCAGAGAGCCCCAGTTTGGTTCTGCTCAGTAAAGTGACACAAATGATGACTCTATTAGAGGCAAGTCCTGCAGCACTTCAGCCAGAGGATCAGGAGGCCCATCTACTTCTTTTCTGCACCTCAGGGAGAGGCATGCATCCTGAAGTTACAAAAGGCACAAGGCAGGCACAGTACTGCTCATTACTGCTCCCTGTGACCCACCAGGCCACAAATCCAAAAGCATTCACTGTTATCACTGCGGCAAGCCTGTGCAATTTAAGTGGCAATGAATAGACAAATAGTGATTTTAATTTAGGTATATACATGCCCTACTTGTAATTATACCAAACTTACTGTTTAAAAATATGCCTAGAAATTTCTTTGCCAGCTTTTTTTTTTTTTCAGACACTTCCTAATTCACACTATTTCCTTCCAAAGATAATAATAATCCAACAAATGATAGATTTTTTTTTTTTAGGTCTTTCTCAGAAAATCAATTTAAACCATGGTCTGAATCAGTAATAAATGGATAGGTGTGGTCAGACCTCCCTTTCATGAGTCTATCTCCCCATGAATGTAGAATTTAATAAATGCCCAAGAATAGGGAACTGGTCTCAGGTGCTTCCAAAGTGAGAGTCTGTTTCCATCTCCATCAAAGCAGTACCTCAAGAATACCACTGTGTGTGTACTGCTCTGTCAGTGTGGTTGGGGGCTGGGCAAACTGCCTGGGCCACATTCTGGGCACTAAGAGGTAAAAGGCATCTGGAATGGGCGATGGCATCCCATAGTCATGTTGGCACAGGCTTCCGCTGTTTCCCGTTGGCACACAGGCTGGTTGCTTCGAACAGAAATGTGCATAAATGAGGACTGAAGAGAGCACATCTCAGCTATCCAAATATTGAGAAACAACATTTTGGACATGCATTAGTGAAAAACTGTATTGATCATAAAATAATATATAAATGTTTACATTTTGTTCTTATCTTTCAGGTTCCTTTTATACACATTACTTCAATATATCATTATTATTAATTATTATTATTATATCCACTTACCAAGTAGTGAGCAATTCCAGACTTAACAAAAGTTACATGCAGGGAGATTACAACTGAAAGTCTTCGTATTGTGGATATGGCTTTTCCTGGAGATTATGTCTAAGCAGTAGTAGAAATTTAAGCATTTATTATTGTGCTTCAATGCACTGAAATAAGCACTTTATATACATTATCTTATTTAATTCCATGATAAAAGCATCATTAAACCCATCTTATAGAAGAAGGTAAGATTCAGGCAGGCCTTGACTATGAGGCTTCTCTAATAAGTACAGGATTTAGGCCCCAAATGGTCCAATTGCCAAAAATACATGCTATTTAATACTATATAGATGATCCTCTGAAGGAAATACACTAATGAAGAAGATAATATTTATTTTATTTTGCCAAATACTACCTACATTTAAAATACCTCAGTGTTGAAAAGAGCAACGATAATGCACACAGACCTGTATTTTGCTTTTAGGCCCAATGATACATGCTGAGGTGGGTGACTCTATCCTGATCATATTTAAGAACAAAGCTGATCGGCCCTACTCCATCTCAGCCCACGGTGTGGAGAACACAGAGATTGGGAAGCGACTCCAAGTGTCCATGACAAAACCAGGTAAGTTACCCCAGGGATCGGCTCCATCCTGATGAGGACATCAGACTCAACTCTTCCCTGATCATTTCTGATCGCATCCTTTTTTTTTTTTTTTTCCTGATCTCATCTTATTTTTTTTAAATATATTTTATTGATTTTTTACAGAGAGGGAGGGAGAGGGATAGAAAGTCAGAAACATCGATGAGAGAGAAACATCGACCAGCTGCCTCCTGCACACCACCTACTAGGGACGTGCCCGCAACCAACATACATGCCCTTGACCGGAATCGAACCCGGGGCCCTGCAGTCCGCAGGCCGACGCTTCATCCACTAAGCCAAACCGGTTTCGGCCTGATCTCATCTTAATGTGTTCTGGCCATCACCTAGTCACTCCCAGTATGAGATCATCATTCATCCAGTGACCAAATGTTTATGGGGCCCTATGGTCCAGTAGGGACCTAAAAATGTAGTAAGACGTGATAATAGCTAACACATACTGAATGTTAACCTTGTGCCAGGTGCTATGCATTATATATTTAAAAAACACACAACTAATTTAACCTTATAATAACCCAGTGAGGTAGACACTAACAATAGTGCTTTAAATCTGATACCATTGATTATAATGTCCATCATTATTTTATCTGTTTCTTAAAAAAGAATAAAGACATGCTGCCAATTAAACTTGAACGTGCTGCTGATTCAAAAACACATCCTGACTTCATTTATATTAAATTGTGAAAAATGTTTATCCTATAATTGATAAAATATGGTATTATGTCCATTTAACAAATGCCAAAAACACAGAGGAGTAAAGAACTTGACAGGTCATGCATTAGTAATGAGGGACCCCAGTTTGTTTGATATTAGAACCTGACCTCTTAACCACACAGTTCTCTCAAGATGCTTCAAATGAGTTTGGGAGGAAAAAAAGCAAATAAGATAAATCATTTCAGTAGTAGTGTGGGTTCCACATGACGAAATTCTAAGTAGTGAAAAAATTTAAGAATATGTATAGGTATGTTTTTAAAATTCCAGAGAAGGGAAATTCACATAGACTGATTGATTACTTAGGAGTAATTAGGTAAAGCTGTATAAAGGAAGTAGAACTTCAGTTGGGTTTTAAAAGATAAAGCAAACCCAGCCGGCGTGGCTCAGGGGTTGAGCATTGACCTTATGAATCAGGAGGTCATGGTTCGGTTGCTGGTCAGAGCACAAACCTGCATTTTTGGCTCCACTTCAGTAGGGAGCATGTAGGAGGCAGCTGATCAATTATTCTCATCATGTATGTTTCTCTCTCTCCCTCTTCCTTCCTCTCTGAAACAAAAAGATAGATTAAAAAAAAATAATGCCCCAAAGGGAGAGAAAAATATCATAATTTAAGCAGCTTCCCATAACATTTATGGGAAATGTGGTGGTAATAAATGTGGTGGTAATAAATGTGAAGAGCTACTGTGACCTTCAGTGATGAAATTGACAGCAAGCATCGGTATAATTACAGGGGAGTTATATTACTTTTTATCTCTTCTGTGTAGTAATATTGTAATACTAATACTATAGTAATTACAATAAAAGTCATATGAACTTTAAAAAATAAAAACGTGTAAAAAGGAGAAAACAAAACAAACTCATGCATCAATAGAAATATAAGCAAGGTACCTCCTACCTATACAAACATGCAGCTGGGGGAAGGAAAGTTGTCATTGGCTGATACTCTTCTGCCACATTCCACTCCACCCCATCCCCAGTAACAGAAGCCCATATTTTGCTGCTTCGAAAAACTTCTAATGAACATCCTAAATGTCTATCTATAGAAAAACAGTTAAGTAAATGTTGGGATATCCTTACAATAAACTATTATGCAGCCATTAAATGAAATTTAAGAGTTTGAATGGCATGGGAAACACTGGTGGTGTCATGTTAAGCAAAATACAAGTATAATAGGAAGGCCTGAGGGAAATAAGCCAAAATGTTAATAAAGGTTTTATCTTTGTGCTGCTATTTGAGCAGCAGAGTGATGCTCTTTTCTACTTCTTCACATTTTGTTGTACTTTTTAGATCTTCTATAACGAATGTGTCTTACTTAGATGAAGAGGGACATGTTTTAAAATGGGTCAAAAGACCATTAAGTTATTCATTTTTGATGGTTGAAAGCATTCTGGGGGTAGAGGAGGAGAAAGAAAGGTGCCAATCAGGCATTGATGGGACTCTGCTAGGGCTGTGGACAAGTTGGGGTGACCTTTTGCAGGCTGTTGTGCCCTAATTGTGAGGACATGCAAGGGACATAGCTTCTCTATGCTGGCTGGCCTTCAAAGAGTTCTTGATGGGAGGTTATGGGAGTGGGGAGAAGAATGATTAGGAAGTGACAAATGGGAATTTTTTTCTTACTGGAAATCAGAGAGCGAGAATCCCCGCAAGGATCTGACAGGCTGAAAGGTATGGGAAAGCCTAGAGATGAGGGTAGGAGCAAACAACTAACTTTGGGCAGGAAGTCCAGGCAAACTGGAGAAGAGTCATCTGGACATGCCTGAGATAAGGAGATGAGCATTGTAAGAAAACTAAGCAGCCCCTATCTTCTCTTTCAAAATTATAGGACTCGGAAAACATTTACTGAGCATCTTCTTTTTATTTAAAGCTGTGCTCTCTGCTGGATTATTCCAACTTTAATCATACCACGCCTGTAGCCACTTGCATTTAGGAAGCTAAATATCAGTGTTTTATTTTGTGATTAACAAGGCATAGAGGCTATAATGAAACTTAATGGAAATTAGACCTAAAGTTAAATTGCTAACCCACTGGTGTATGAGTATTTATGGAGCAAAGTTACACGTAAGCAGTACTTTTGTTTTGTTTTGTGGCTCACATTCAGCTATATGTTATTTGGCCTGATGTGGTGGGGTAGGACACTGTTCAAAAGGAGATAATGATTTAAATGTGGCTTTTATTTGAGACGTTTACAATGGGATTATCTTGCTAATTCATGAGTATATTTATGACTCCTCTGTAAGGCTCTGGATTGGTCCTGGGGGGTTGCACAGGTATGTTGCCTAGCAACAGGCAGTGCACACATTTATTATTAGTATAGATAGAAATTAACATTTATTGACTGCCTTCAATGTGAGACACTATCCTAGGTGTTTTATTTCCTTTAATCCTCACAACAGTCTGAAGACTGGATAACTACCCCACATAATAAATAAGGAAACTAAAGGTCAGGGAGGTTAAGTAGTGTGTCAAAGGTTGGGTAAGTAGGAAGTCATGGAGTTGAAATTTGGAATTAGATCTCTCTGGTTCTAACAAGATCTCACCTGTTTGCACATTAAAATCACCTAAAAAGCTTAAAAAAATACTAATACCTTAGTCCCAGATCCCTCACATTCTAATTTCATTGGTTTGGGATGAGGCCTGAGCGGTGAGGGTTCGCAAAGCTTCCTGGTGATTCCATAGGAAGCAAAAACTGAAATCCATGGTAATTCAAATGAGCTTGAGCATAGCTCTTGGGAGAAAGACAGGACATTTGAGGGGGAAAAGCAGTGAGGTATAAAATAAGTCTTCATTTCCTAAATAAACAACAATTGATAATAGAAAGAGCAAACTAGAGGGGAAGCTGTCATCCGAAATGAAATATCTGGCACTTTGAAATGGCAGAAAATCAAGATGTGAGTTTAATGGAAACATTTCTAACAAATGGGTACCTCTCCCCAGCAAGAAACATTAACCAAAAATATATAAAGACCTGTTTGTAGTATTTCTCCAGCTAAATCACCTGAAATAAAAGGTAACATTAATAAATCCTTTCTCTTTGTTCTTATTCGTTTTAGGAGAAATAAAAACTTACATATGGAATGTCCCTAAAAGGTCAGGTCCAGGGCCATCTGACCCAAATTGTATTCCATGGGTTTACTATTCAACAGTAAACTTTGTGAAGGTAAGATGGAGAGTAATATGGCTGTAAGTTGATTATTAAGTTATCACAATTCTGGTGGGTATATGTGAAGGGTGTTATGGTTTTGAGCAGGAGTCTCAAATTATGGCCATTTGTTTACATTTGCTATGGTTGAATTGAGTAGTTGTGAAAGAAACAGTATGGCCAACAAAGTAAAAAATATTATCTTGTGCTTTGCAGAATATAAGTTATTTGACTCTAATATAAAATATGGGGGGAAAGATAAAATCAAATCCCAATGTTTTAATTATCACATTTAGAATTTACAAGGGAGTTTATGTAAATAAGTAGTCATAAGATTAAAATATTTTAAATATAATTTATATCATGGTTTTTTGATGTGGAATCTACCATTTTTAAAGCATCACCACTGCTATCTGGGTTCAGGAAAAGAAAACACATGCCAAACGTAGTAACCGAAACTACAAACTATTTGGATAATAAACAGGCTAACTTTATATAGAAATGAAAGGCAAGATTCACTACTGATTGAGTCAGAGATGTACATAGTAAAACAACTAGTCTTTAATTATATGTCATAAATCAAAGTCCAAACTAGAGTCACATCTGAATATATAAAAGGCTAATATGCAAAGAGTCCCCTCCCAAGTTTGACCAGGAGACAAGGAGTGCAATCACTTGCTATGATGTGTGCTGACCACCAGGGGGTGGCATGGAATGAAAGAAAGCCCCTGCTGGCAGCCAGAAGGCCTCGATCAGCCCTGATTGCTGACCAGGCCTACCTGTGCACGAGTTTCATGCACCGGGCATCTAGTATGATATAAAATTTCTGTAATGCCCATTGTTTAAAAAAGTAAAAGATTCTCTTAACCTTTCTCTCAAATATTAGATGGCTGCATTATTGTCCTTGAGTTTTACTGGACAGTGAAGGAGTTACAGGGTGACATTAAAGACAATTCAAAAAAAAAAACTTATATTTTGGAATTACAGGAAATGTACACTTACTCATTTATTTCTTTATACATCCCCCAAAATATTTATTGGGCACTTGTACTATGAGCTATGCAAACATTCTTGTCTTGAAGGACTTATACCCTTTTGGGAAAATAATACATATGCATTCCTGTAATTATAACAAAATTCTGAATCTGGTGCATTCTATAGGAGTGTCGGAGAAAGAGAGTCTAGGAAGAAGGAGCATTGTGAGCAAAGCTGAAAATAGGATAGTCAGTGTGTTTGGGAAATGCTGAGAGTCCCATTTGGCCAAATGGGTAATAGGAAAGGAAAGCAGTGGAGGAGCTTAAGCTAGAGAAATCCATTAGGAGAGCTCCTGAAGGGTTCAAGGACCTGTTGAGGATTGACATTCTATTCAATAGGTCGTGGAGATTCACTGAGGACTTTTAGATATGGGAATGATGAGGTTAATTTGATGGCAGTCCGCAGGGTGGGCTGGAGGTTAGTGAGCCAGAGACCAGAGGGGGGCCTATTTCCAGTCCAGGGTGAGGTGTAAGGTCCTACACTAGACAGGTGGCAGATGACTGGAAAGGAAGTTGCAGAATGGAGAGGCATGGTAAGGGAAAAGAAATGTAAGGTTTGACAGTAAATGAAATGAGACCAACTAAGAAAGAAAGAGGAATTAAACACTGAGATAAAGTTATCTGATTTAAATGACAGGTAATAGCATAGCACTGTTAACAGAAATAGAGAAATAATTTTCTTTAAGAAAATGACTTTGTTACAAGCACTTAATCTGTATTATTAAATTATTTAAAGGCTCTTCTGCTCAACTTTATTTTCTTTCAGGATACATATAGTGGTTTGATGGGCCCTCTGATTGTATGCAGAGAAGGAGTGTTGAATGAAAAAGGAAGAAGAAGTGATGTTGATTACGAATTTGTTCTCTTGTTTTTGGTATTTAACGAGAATGAATCTTGGTATCTGGACGACAATATTAAGAAGTATCTCAATAAAGATCCACAAGATTTTAAGCGCACTGAAGATTTTGAGGAGAGCAACAGAATGCATGGTATATCAGAGATTAAAAAAGAAGACCCTTGGTGAGATAAGCTCATAGAAATTCCTATAACTGTAGGAGGTCCCCAGCCTCCTTTTCTGAGCCCTTCCTCACCCCCAGGTGCTCCTGGACTGAAGCAAGAGCTCTAAAGCTTTCCTTCACAGGGAACCATTGGATGGCTGTCAGCAAGGTCCAGCCAGGATGTGGACCAACTCTTTTAGGAAGCTCTACCTCTGAATGCTGGGATCTCTAAATTTTAAGACTATGAAATAATTCTTTAAAAGTGAATCATCACTTATTGGTATATTTCTCTAAGAATACATCATAAATTCTAATTGATCACATTTAAGGGCCTGGTTGAAGTGTTTCTGGGACATAAAATACCATCACCAAATTTCTGTTTTAATGTGATGTGTCTTTATTATTTAATTCTATGTAATTAAGGGTAGTTTTATTTTTAAGCAGGAGTAATGTGTTTCATTGACATATCTGTACTCTCTCATCAAGATCTACTTTTGACCAAAGGTATATCAAAAGAGGTCACAAAGCTGGTTAACTGCTAACACAGATCAGAATTAGCCTGATCTCTGGCTCAGTTACTCTTTCCCCTACTCATTTTGCTTCCTTCTCCCAAAAGTTTCTTGGTATGCTCTCTCTTTTTAATGTATTAATTCATTTGGTTGTGTCATGATGCACAGAACACAAACATAGCAGAAAGTGGAGAGTCGCACATCACATCAACCCACCTTGGGCTAGCTTTGGTCCCTGTGGGGTCATGGGCTCTGCTGGTGTGAAGCTGTTAAGAGAGTCAGCCAGGCTTAGAAACTTGCCCCAAGGTAGTCCTCAGAAGTACATGTTAAGGAAATAGCTTCTAATTGGTTCGATTATGATTTATATCAATTTGATTCTCTGTGCTTTAATCCACTCAACTGTAGAATGGTATAAATCTGGCTACCTCACAAATGGGCTGTAATCTATTCCACAAAGAGAATATACTGAATAAACAAACCAACAACCTACACTGCTACCCAAGATGTAGCTTTCAAAAACAAACTGCTATTCTATTTTCTAGCAAACTTCATATAAAGATTTATTAGAAATGTGAATTTTGGGTCTAGAATGGTGGGGATATTGGCAAGTGCAAATGAGATTGTTCCATTTTATCAGGCAGGTGAGAACATTGGTGACTTAAAGATTGGCTTGAACCAGATTAAAGAATGAGCGTCTCCTCGCTAATCAAAAGCTATTTTCTCCTCACCATCTTAGCTATTAATGGAAAGATTTTTGGGAATCTCCATGGCCTCATCATGAATGAAGATACAATGACAAACTGGTATTTGTTAGGAATAGGAAGTGAAGTGGATATACATACCATCCATTATCATGCTGAGAGCTTTCTTTTCAAAGTAAGTACAAAAAAAATGCTTTGGGGGAGGAGATATTTTGAATTAATAAACTCAATGCGTTTCCACTATAAAGCAAGAAGTTTATTTGGCAATAAAGCTTGGAGAAGGGAGGGCAATATTAGAGAATAGAACAGAATAATGTGGTGATAGCCTACCCCTGGTTGATATTTCTTAATATGTACATATATTTTATTGTGTGTAAAAAGTCCACAAACAAAAAACCGCTCCAAGCTTCGAGAGTTTTTCATGTTCATGAAGAATATTTACAGTAGCTTTATTTTCATGAAAACTATTTGTCTTGGTTTTGGTATCAGGGTAATGCTGGCCTCATAAAATAAGCTTAAAGTGTTCCCTCCTCTTCTATTTTCTGGAAGCTATGTTTAGAATTGGTATCATTTTTTCTCTAAAATTTGGTAAAATTTGCCAATGAGGACCTATGGATGTGGAGTTTATTTGATGGAAGGTGTTAACATAATTTCAGTTTTTTTAATAGGTAATCTGAATAGTGATATTTATCAGTTTTCATACCATCTAAGTTGTAGAATTAATGAACAGTTGTTCATAATAGTCCTGTATTACCCTTTTTAATGTCTATAAAACTCAGTAATGTCCCCTCTTTCCTTCCTGATATTTGCAATTTCCTTCTTCTGCTTTTTCCTCCTTGGTGAGTTTTTCTAGAAGTTTGTATTAGTTATCTATTGCTACATAATAAATGATTCCCAAACTTAGTGACAATAATCGCTCATCTCAGTTTCTCAGGGTCAGGAGTCTGGGAACTGTTTAGCTAGTTGGTTCTGATTTAGCATCTTTCATGAGACTGTAACCAGATGTTAGCTGGAACTGCAGTCACGTGATTTGACTGGGGCTGGAGGATCCACATCCAAGCCCACTCACAGGGCTGTTGACTGTAGGTTTCAGTCCTCCACACCGTGTGGGTATGGCATGGTAGCTGACTTTCCCAAGAATGAGATGTCTAAGAGGAGAAAGCAAGAGAGAGTGTATAAGACAGAAGCCACTGTCTTTTTTTTTTTAATATACTTTATTGATTTTTTACAGAGAGGCAGGGGGCGGGATAGAGAGTTAGAAACATCGATGAGAGAGAAACATTGCTCAGCTGACTCCTGCACACCTCCCTCTGAGGATGTGCCCACAATCAAGGTATATGCCCTTGACTGGAATCGAACCTGGGATCCTTGAGCCTACAGGCCAACGCTCTATTCACTGAGCCAAACCGGTCAGGGCAGAAGCCACTGTCTTGTATAACCTACTCTTGGAAGTAGAATGCCATCACTTCTGCCACAGGCTGTTGGTGTCATAGACCAACTCTTATGCAATATAGGAGGGGACTTCAAAGGTTATGACTACCAGGAGGCGGGGATTGTTGGGAACTATTGTGGAGGCTGGCTACCACAAGTTTATCAATTTTATTCATCTCTTCAGAGAACCAGCTTTTGGTTCCTTTATCTCTATTATATTTCTATTCTTAATTTTATTGATTTCTGCTCTTACCTGTATCATTTCCTTCTTTCTGCAGATAGATAAATCTTACCGAGAAGATGTGTATGACCTCTTTCCTGGGACATTCCAAACCATCGAACTATTTGCAGATCACCCAGGGACATGGCTGTTACACTGTCATGTATCTGATCACATCCATGCTGGCATGGAAACAACCTATACAGTCCTTCGGAACATAGGTATACTGTTGTCTGCCAGTGACGCTAGGGGATAGGCTTTCTGTAGACCCTGAAAACAGGAAACATGAGACCCCCCCCCCCAAGGAGCTCAGAATCAAGCAAGAGAGACAGACATGTAAATAATAACCGTAATAAAATCTAAAACATGCCAAAATAGAGTGCAGAGTGCAGGGCTCAGTGACAGCAGTAGGAAGCAATAGTCAACAGTCTGGAGATATGAGCCGAGGTTACACAGAGGCCATCGTGTTTCCAATGGGTCTGAATGGATGAGGAGAAGCTTGAAAGGTGACTGGGGTTGGAGCCACATATATACTGGAAGGGAGAGTAACACTGAGGATCCAAGAAAGGCTTACAGATAGCTGAGGGGCGAAAGTTCTGTTAGGTGAAAGGAAATAACCCTTGAAATAACTCATGTCATGAAAAGAACCTACTTCTATTGTTTATAAAACAATCATTTTGCCTTCTTTGTCCAGACAACAGGATTCCTTACTCCACCAAGTCACCTTCTGGAGGAGTCTCCCATCTGGCCACCACCGTGCCCTCCCACGGTAAGGACCCCTCCCTGACCCCTGCGTGGGAACGGTCAGTCTCACGCTGCAGGGAAAGGAGAAGCCTGACACCTCACTTTTCTTTTTCACAGAAGAGCCTGTCAAGGAGCAACTCTATTTCTTTGGCAAGAATCTGAGTCCCAGAGGAGCTAAGGCAGCCTTGGTCGTCCTATTCATCATCGGACTCCTCCTCCTGATCGTCACCATGACCCTTTCCCTCCGACTGCGCTCTGCCCGGAAGCAGGTGGCCTACCAGGCGGTGCAGTCCTGCGCGCTCCCCACCGATGCCCTGTGAGCGGCTGCTCTTGCTCCGCCGGGAACTGGACAAGGCATGGTTCACCAAGGAAGGTCCACACGGTACCCTGGATGGGCGCTGATCCCCGGGAAGACAATCAAAGCAATTTGCTTTTAGTTATTTGTTTTTAAATGGGTTGTAACTCTCGGATATAAAATACAGAGAGAGCAGACTGGATGTGACTGACAGAACAGTCTCCACCTGTTCTCAGAATACATTTGCTGAAGTATAAATTCCCTTGAAAGATGTCTTTCGTTTCCAGCTCTCACAATTCTTAGATTAGACAGCGACTGCTTCCTTAGGTAACCATCAGAGTTTTCAGATGAATAGCTTCTGGAAAGTTAGACTCCCTCAGACATCTAGCTGGGATAGCACTAATTTTTCAGCCCTGTTAAACAAGATGCTTCCTTTAGTTCAGTGGTCGGCAAACTCATCAGTCAACAGAGCCAAATATCGACCGTACAATGATTGAAATGTCTTTTGAGAGCCAAATTTTTTAAACTTCTTCTAATGCCACTTCTTCAAAACAGATTCGCCCTGGCCATGGTATTCTGTGGAAGAGCCACACTCTAGGGGCCAAAGATCCGCATGTGGCTCACAAGCCTCAGTTTGTTGACCTTGGCTTTAGCTGTTCCAGGGGAAAGGCCTTTCTCAGGGGTTCATGGAAATGTCTATGTCAGTATCTGCTGATAGAATCTGACCAAGTGCTAGCCAGCTCTCTGGCCTTTTCCACCTTAATATAAATAGCTGGCACACTATTTGTTATAGAAGGCAAAGTTACATGTATTTTTTAAATATTTGGTGCTATTTTTATGCAAAATCATAGATACTTGAATGTGTATGACTCACTTTATGTTATTAGTTTCTGTGGCAACTTTTGTATTTTCAAGCATCAACTAGGGAAATTGAATTTGTGTTTCAGGAAATGGAGGGCTGGAATCTGAAATAGCAGGTGAGTCAGGGGCTCCCTGAAAATCTCAAGGGAGCTTCTAAGATGGAAGGAAACTTCGCAGGGGGCGAGTCTGGGCTTGAGTCTGATTTTTTTATTCGCCTCAGCGTCCTTTCCAAGCCTCCATCTTCTAGGAAATAAAAATAGTCTCATCATGTCAGAAACACCTGGAAGAACTCAGTAATGCAGCTGACTGGTTGGGAGGAGAAGAGGATCTCACAATATCCTTGAGTCTATGCCTCTTAAAGACATAGCCCCTTGTGAGGGGGGAGGGGGAGAAGGAAAGGAAAGGCTAGAAAAAGAGAGGCCCAGTGGCAATTAGTTACTCCATTAAATCAGCTTTCAAAATAAGTATTGCAGTTTTCAAGGCTCAAATGCAAAAACAAAACAAAACATCTTGAACAACTAAACTCAGTCCACATGAGGCAATCCATACTTTTTGCATGCATAAAGGTTAGGTGTAAGATTAGTAAGAGCAATATTGTTTATGACTAGACTGAGAAATTGCCCTTAGTTCAGGACAAGATGCCCTGAGATGCCAATGCCGATGCCAGACCAGTGACAGTAGTACATCTGCCTTCGCCATGGATTACTTGGATGTCCAGATGAATGAGCAGGATCTAAAAATACAGGTGGAGGGAACTTTCATACTTTCTGTCTTCATCTTGGTGAAGGGAAATGGGATTTGGTAGAAGCTAGTTTTACATAAGACAGGATGTGAATGCTAATAGTTCTGTTTATTGTTTGGTTGAATGCCCTATCAAGCAGGGTTTTGAACTCTCCCCTGTTAACCACTGATAATGTGATTTTGTAATAGGTGCTCTACAGTTTTCATACATGTGTAGACTGCATCATTTCATCATAATGATTATGAGAAATGTCTTATTTATAACTCACTTAGACAACAAATTATTTAGTTGTAAGTTTTTCTCCTTTTCTCTTAGTTTATTTTTTTAAATGAACATGAAACCACACAGTAGTTTGATTGTGCCATTTCTCTTTTTAATAAAGTTTCACATAAGATGGCTATTTGCATGTTTGTTTGTCTTTTAACTAAAAATTACCTACTGTTAAACCTGGGATGGGGAGTAGTTAAAGGAGAATATATTTTAGATACTCAGCAGCTATCCCAGTTATACTTGCTAAGGGAAATGAAACAATTTATCTCCACAAGTAATATGACACCCCCAACCATTGTTTCCTCAAATGTATCACACTTCTTCATCCTCAGCCTCACTCTTTTGAGAAAATCAACCACATTACATACATCTTTTTCTCTAGTTATAATAGAAGAAATGTCCTTGCTTCTGGGAGGGCTAGTTTTCTCAAGGACTTCATTCCCTCAGTTATCAGTTTTTCCTCCTGCATGAAGTCATCAGCAATACCCACTATTAACATTAGAAGGAAAATTTCCCAAGCCAGTTTGGCTCAGTGGATAGAGAGAGCATTGGCTTTCGAACTGAAGGATCCTGGGTTTGATTTCAGTCAAGGGCAAGTAACTCAGTTGCAGGCTTGATCCCCAGCCCCAGGTATGTGTGTGGGAGGCAACCAATCCGATGTGTCTCTCTCTCACATCAATGTTTCTCTCTCCCTCTGTCTCTCCCTCTCCCTTCCACTCGCTCTAAAAATCAATGGAAAAATATCTTGGGGTGAGGATTAACAATAACAAAAGAAAGCAAAACAAGAGCCCTTGTCCTTAGCTCCATAAAGCCCTCCAGCCCAGTTTCTCTGTTCCCTTGATAGCAGAACTTAAAACACTGTCCACACTGGCTGGCTGTATCAACTCACCCCATACATTCCTCAACCCATTCCAATGGCTTCCAATCGAGGGTGCCCGGTGCTCTCTTCCCCCACATCCCAACCTGCTGTTGTCAAAGTCAATAACCATCACACCATTTCTACTGGTTTCTTGCCAATCTTTATCTTATTCAGTTTCTTGGCAACAATTGAGAGCCCCTTCCTTCTAAATATCCTCTAGTTTCTTGGTTCTGCAACATGACTCACTGTCAGCCTTCCATCTTCCTCAACTACTATTCTGTCTCAGTCTCTTTTGCTACCTGTCTTTTCTCTGACTTCGACATCAGCACTCCTCAGGGTCTGACACTAGCACATTTCCTCTCTTATGCTCTCTGGCACAAACTAAATAATGTCCCCAAAGATTTTTGTCCTAATTCCCAGACCTGTGAATGTCACTTTATATGGAAAACAAAAGGACTTCACAGTTATGAGCAAGTTAAAGATCTTAACACATTGCGAACGGGTCATGAGAATTCTAGATTTTTTCTGTTCTAAGGCTTGTGGCCAATCACGAGAATTTTTAAAAAGGATATTAGCTTGCAAAAATATGTAATAAATAACTTCAAAATGCAATGGGCATTTAATTTTAAAGTGTGTCTTTAACATTTACATAAAACTTTTTTGTACTCGTTAAATAGAAACTTATTTGGCCACTGCGTAAAGCTAGCAATAAAACTACTGGTCCACAATGTGTTGATATGAGAAGTGGATCCTGGATTACCCACATTGACCGTAAGTGTAATCACAAGTGTCCTTCTAAATGAGAGGCAGAGGGAGATTTGATTACAGAGGAAGGCATTGTGTAGCAAAATTCTTCGCTGATGGCTTTTGGGATGGAGGAAGGGGCCACAAGCCAATGGATGCTGTCTTAAATGCTGTAAAGGGCAAAGGAACAAATTCTTCACCATAGGAGGGAGCATGGCCGCTGACATCTTGATTGTACTTTAGTGACACTGATTTCAGACTTCCAGAGCTCAAAGAGGATAACTGTGTGCCACCAAATGTGTGGTAATTTGTTATAGCCTGCTCCAGAGGTTATTTCATCCATCTTCATTGATCTGAATAACACCTTTATACTATAAATTCAAAGTTGCTTCTCATTAGGCTGCAGACCGTAAATCCTGCTGAAGCAGAATGGATCACTGCCTCAGCCCCCTCAGCAGCCTCTCCCTGTCTCTCTTGCTCCTTCTACCCAGCCCACACAGCTGCAGTGGTGTTCTTCCACATCTGACACATCACTTCCTGGCGAATACCCTGCAATGTCTTCCCATTTCACTTTCCTTTTCCTTTCTGCAAAAACCCAAAATTCCCCAGTGGCCGACACCAGAAATATTAAAATAAACAAGAAATGTACAAACATTAGTCAACTTATTTTTAGCTTATTTTATCTCATTCACTAAGTGAATAGTCCTGTCACTGATTTTCCTTTTCTTCTTTCTAGACAGTCTGTTTCTAATCCACCTGCCTACCCATTCTGGGCAGCCCCCACCCATCTAACCCATTTTAATTTTAGAATTATGGATTCTGCTTGAGGGTAGATACTATAATACTGCAGAAAGATCCAGGCTTCAGAGTTAATAACCCTGTTTTGGACCCCAGCTTTACTCTTACCAACGTTTTCATTTCACTTTTAATAATATTCAAACTCCTTAGCCTGGTCTAGAAGGCCCATTCTGATTTGGTCCAGGCCCACCTCTCCCATTCTGACTCTGCTCTAGCTTGTTTCGATTTTCCTGCCCTGCTAGTTCTTTCTCGCCTTAGGGCCTTTGCATGTTCTGCTTTCTATGCCAGGAATGCTCTTCCTCTCTAGCACCTCATACCCTTTCCTACCTTTTGTAGTTCAGCTGTGAGCTTCCCAGAATGCCTTCTCTAAACTGGGTCTCTCTTCTTGTTATTGCCTACTTCTATTGTTTTCCTTCGTAGCACTTACCACACTACATAAACATTTAATTGCTGTTAATTTTAATATTGTCTGCCTCTTTGACTCCAATCAAAGCAAGATCCCTGACCTGTTTTGTTCACTGCTGCATCCCCAGGGTGGACCATAGTACAGATACAGAATAGTTGCTCAGCAAATATTACTTGAATAAATGAACGAATGACTATATAACAGAACAGACAGTGTAGTGAGCTCAATTATTTTGACTTTGACTATTGTGGTTGCAAAAGGTCTCATATTCAAGTATCAAAAGTCGAAGGTCTCAAACAAACAAAACAGCTCTGGGGCAGTAGCTCTGAGGCCCACTACTGTCTTGGCCTCCTTCAAATAAATGACACCAGGGAAGGGGTAGGTGTAGGAGGACTATTTTATCCCCAAATGTACTTTACAATGATTGTAAAAAAGTGATATCCAAACAAGGGAAGTCTAAGAAACTGTCACAGTCAAGAATTGCTAAGGAGACATGACAACTGTCCATAAAAGAATGTCCAGCCTAGCCGAGACCGGTTTGGCTCAGTGGATAGAGCGTCGGACTGCGGACTGAAGGGTCCAGGTTCGATTCTGGTCAAGGGCATGTACCTTGGCTGTGGGCACTTCCCCTGTGGGGGGCGTGCAAGAGGCAGCTGATCGATGTTTCTCTCTCATCGATGTTTCTGGCTTTCTATCCATCTCCTTTCCTCTCTGTAAAAAATCAATAAAAATTAAAAAAAAAAAAAAGAATGTCCAGCCTAAGAAAAAGTCTTATAACAGTTTATTTGAGCCAAACTGATGACAATTTCTGGGAAGCAACATCTCAATGAATTGAGAAAATGCTCCTGAGAATGGCAGTTTTGCAACAATTATTTTAATTGTTTATTTTCATCTTCTTTTCTTTTTTAAAAAAACATATTTTATTGATTTTTTACAGAGCGGAAGGGAGAGGGATAGAAAGTCAGAAACATCGATGAGAGACATCGATCAGCTGCCTCTTACATGCCCCCTACTGGGGATGTGCCCGCAGCCAAGATACGTGCCCTTGCCGGAATCGAACCCGGGACCCTTCAGTCCGCAGTCTGACGCTCTATCCACTGAGCCAAACCAGTCTCGGCTATTTTCATCTTCTTAATAACTTTAAAATTTTCACTTACAGTTGACATACAATATTATCTTACTTACAGGTGTACAACATAGTGATTAGACATTTATGTAATTTACAGCTTATTTTATACAGTGGAATCAAAGAAGAAGACATAAGCCAGGTTACATGAAATCCATTGGTGGTAGATTAGAAAGGCGGGAGAGAGCAAAGCAGGAAAATCTCTGAGGTTGGTTAAAAAGTAAAACAAACATACATGTACTTGTTTTAATTGGTGAATATAGGTTAGTTAACATTTAATAGTTACAGCACAGAGATGGTATTTGGGCAATAAGATAATAATGAGGGTTTCTGTGGTTTCTTGCTCTACAGCAGTGGTTCTCAACCTTTTTAATGCTGCGACTCTTTAATACAGTTCCTCATGTTGTGGTGACCCCCAACCATAAAATTATTTTCATTGCTACTTCATAACTGTAATTTTGCTACTGTTAATGAATCGTAATGTAAATATCTGTTTTCTGATGGCCTTAGGCTCTACAGCAGCAGTTCTCAACCTGTGGGTCTCTGACTCCCTCACCTTCATCTTTCCTTTGTCAGTGTTAGACATCTCTACCTCCAATTTCCTAGCATGTTCTCTTTCTTGCCTCTATTGTAAATACAACAAACGTGGATTGACTTTCTGCTAAATGTAAAAAACTCTGCCAGGGCTGAGGGCAATTTACAAAACTGCAGATTCTGTTCAGACTCTCAGAGCAACTTGATATGTAACGAGAAAGCAGAGATGCAACACACCATTACACAAGGGAAATTGAGCTAAAAGCTGGACCAGAAGAAAATGGTGGGGAGGGAGTGATTCATCACAACTGGGGTTCAGGAAGGCTTCCAGATGAGGGGACATTTGAGCCGGTTATTTGTGTCAATTTTGACAAGGAGAGAAAGGTCACAGCATCCACACTTTCAGCTCCTGAAAAGCTCCTGTCCCAGCTCTGCCTGCCACCAACTTATCTATTCTAGGTCTCAGTCTTTTATGCAACCCCTTTTGGTACACCCCACCTTTCACAAAATCACTTACCCTTTCCAATTTGTATTATACTTAATTGTGCACATGCCTTATTCCTCTTACTAAACCATGAGGTCTTTGAGGGAATGGAATGTGTCCACTTCATCTTTGCTTCCCTACCCATCAAGCCCAGAACCGGCCCATCTCTGGTTTCTAATGTGTGCCTCAAGTGTGTGGATAATTGAGTGTAAGTTGGTTTACTTGTTTTTAAACAGTTTTCATGGTGAAAACGTTTCAGATTCCTTTAGACACTTAACAAATATTTATTAAAAGACCTATTATGTACAAGCCATTTGTGATGATAAGAGATAAGAGTAGTATACCTGGGCATGGACCCGCCCTCATGAAGCTTACCACATAAAGGGGGAGACAAACATTAATGAAAAATTAAATAAATACCTGTTGAATTATAGTTGTGATTAATATTAAGAAGAAAAAATAGAGGACAACAATAACAGATAACACTTATAAAGCATTCATCAGCTATCCTCGCAATTTATATAGGTTAAGTCATTTGATCCTTATCACAATCATAAGAGATATAACCACTTTGTAGATGAGAAAGCAGGCACAAAAAGGGTCAAGTACCTTTTCCAAGGCCTACAGCTAATAACCAGTAGTGCCCATATTGCAAGAATATATAGCAAAGCATCCTCAAAGAAGACTTTCCTGGACAAGTGGCATCCATCTGAGATAAAGAGGGTGAAAAAGAGCTGGTCAGGCAAAAAGGCTACCGTGGGAATGTTTTGCAAGGAAGGGCTTGGAGGAAGCAAGGAGCCTGATCAACTTGAAGAGCTGTATGGGAAGTAGTGAAGCTGGCGAGGCAGGCAGTGACTGTGCTAAGAAATTTGGATTTGATTCTAAAAACAACTTCCATTTTAAGATGGGGGAGATGACATGATCAGATTGGAGCTTTTAAAAGCTCCCTCTGGCAGCCGGGAGAGTAATGGCTTGCATGCCTAGGGGATATATATTCCTATGTGGTTAGGAGAGAAGCTGGTGGCCTGAATTGGGGTGTTGGAAGTGCAGGGAGAGAAGAACTGCCAAATTTTCTATATTTAGGAGAGAGAAACAAGAGAATTTGGAAGTTGGTTTATGGCAGCTGGGAGAGAAGGAAGTGTCGGGCAGATGGGTGAGTAGTGATGCATTTAGCAAGATGCAGAAGACTGGAGTTCAGGCGGAGAGGAAGATGAGGATTGCAGTTCTGGCCATTATGAGTTTGAAGTCCAGTGAGCATCCAAGTGGAGAGTTGAGTAACCCCTTGGAGAAGTGCTCAGAGGGCAGGCCAGGGTGGAGAAGCACATGTGGGAGTTGAGAACATAGAAGAGGCTTGTGTGCATGGGTGCCATCACTACCCCCACTCCCTCCACACACACACAAAGCAGAGAAGGCAGTCCAGTCCTGCTCCAAGGAGACATTATGTTTAAAGGTCCTGTCTGCTCCCATGTTGCTCATTAGAGCATCTCATATCTATTTTCTCAGTATCCACTTTCTGTAAGTGGTTCCAAAGCTGCTTCACCCCAACATCCACTCATCCTCAGTCACCCCTCAGCAGACTTCCAGACCAAGGTTCCGACAAGGAACGCAGGAGAAGCCCCACTGAGCAGCGCTGAGGCCTGAAACCCAGTCACATCAGGGCTCACCACCGAGGCCCCTGTGCTTCCTGCCACTCAGAGCTCCTGGAAGGGCCCAGGGCTTCCACTTCCCCCTCGCGCTCAGACTACATCGCGCGATTGCCTCGCTGCCCTCTGAAGCACTCGCAGCTCCTTTTAACCTGAAGCATCAGGAGGAAATGTTGAGGGTGGGATGTAAAAGCGGGCCATTCTGTCCACCGCGTAAGGGGCTGCTTTTCAGAAATGTTTTCAAAACTTCCGGGTGCCTAGAAGTGGGAGTAGTAGGATGGGAGGAGCGCGAGGTCGTGGTGGGAAGACCTCTTTGGGGATGTAGATGCCCGGGTCGCGGGATGCCGTGCCCCCCGCCGCCCCGCGTCACCGCGGTTTCCGGAAACTCCACGCCCCCGGGTCCTCCGTCTGCCTCCAGGTTCCGGAAAAGCGCTGCCGAGCGGGCGGAGCGCGCGGGCCGGCCTGGAACCGGCTTCAGCCGCCGGGCGGGCTGGATCCAGGGCCCGGGCTAGGTCGAAGTGCTCTGTTCCTTGGTTGCTTCTCGCGCCTCCGGGCAGCGGAAAAGCGCGGAGGCCCGGCGGCGCGCGCGCTGCGGGGACCTGCGCGGGCCGAGCGCGCGGGGGCGGGTCTGCGCGGCGGCGGCGGCGGGGCGCGCCCAGCTCGTGCGCCCGGCGGAGGCGCTTGCAGCCGTGCGCGCCCAGGCACAAAGGCTGGTGTGGGAGCCACCGGGGAGGTGGCAAAAGGAAAGCGAAAGCCTCGGCGGGGCCGGGGCCGGAGTGAAGGCGCCGCGCCGGGCTCCCAACACCGACAGTTCCCGGGCCTGCTCTCCGGGGTCTGACGGCTCCGGGCCGGGCGCGCCGCGGCCATGGCCATCGCCCACCTGGCCACCGAGTACGTGTTCTCGGACTTTTTGCTGAAGGAGCCCTCGGAGCCCAAGTTCAAGGGGCTGCGGCTGGAGCTGGCCGTGGACAAGATGGTCACGTACATCGCCGTGGGGCTGCCCCTGCTGCTCATCTCGCTGGCCTACGCGCAGGAAATCTCCATCGGTAGGGCCCGGGCCGGAGGGGCGTGGCGGGCGTGGCGGGGAGAGGCGGCGGCGGTGGTCCCGGCTGAGCTGAGCGGGCGGCGGGCCGGCATTCTGGGAGGTGCCGGGCCCTGTGAAGTGATTCTCCCTGTTGTCCCTGGCAGTGCTCCCTGCTGAGCTGCGTGAACGTGGGGCAGAAAGGTAGCCCCGGTTTTATGGCCTGAAGCATTTTTTTTTGTCCACGGGGACTTCCTTTGTGCCCCGGTGGACTCTGCTCGCATCCTCACTCCTCAGCTGTATCTCCTACGCCCTGCTGATCACGACTGTGGCTTCGTGTTCATCTCCATTCATGACCAGCGCCCTTGCCGCCAGAACACCTGTCTGTCTCCCCCCTTGTCCCCTACACACATTGGTGTTGTCATCTACGATTTTGTGCCAGAGAAGTTCCTGCGTGGCTAAACATTGGCTATGGAGACACGTGCTCCGTGTAAAGTTATTTTATCCCTTTGTTATTTTAATTGACATTTACTGAAACTTTGATATTTTAATTGATATTTACTGCAATCCTTGGGGCTGCAGGATTGCAAATGATAGGACATACCTGTAGTTGGCGGGTAATAGACAGATACCAACATCCTCCACGTAGATGTTCTTATTATGAATGAGATGAATGAGTCCCCTTCGTGTAAATTCTCACTTGATCATAATAACAGTTCTGTGAGATTCGAAAATCTGGTGGTTTGGGCAGCATCAGGTGGCTAAAAAGTGTTTGATCTTCCACCTCAGCTCTTCTGACTCTCAGCGCAGGGAGAGAGTGTTTGAGTGGACAGGAAAGCGTGTGTGACAGACAGCTGGGGACAGTTGGTGGGGGCCCAATGCTGGTGGAGCTGGACCTATGTGAGAGGTTGGGCCCGAGCCTTGGAGTGTGGGTGGGATTTGGATAAGCAGAGGTGAGAGCTTTGCCAAGATGCTGAGATGGCAAAAAATGGCACATGTTCCTGGGAGGAGGGGTGAGGGGGGGGAAACAGGGGCGGTCCTAGTTGAGGCAGGATTATTAGTCAGGATTCCTGGAATAGGGGAGTTATGGGAGCCTGAACTTAGAACAGAGGTGTAAAGACTTGATGGTTTAAAAAGTACGAAGTTCTTATTTAAGCAAAGGACGGACCCGTTGAAAACAGCACTTAAATAAATAATAGCCCGATGGTAGCATATAGGGTCTACGAAGGAGGGGAGAGTGGAGTTAGGGAGGCTGGGTGCCGGAAGATGGGGCATCAGTTGAGGTCTTGTGCATGCATAGGAGCCAAGAGTGGAAGGAAAAAGATGGGAAGGGGTGATTTCTGAGAGATGGAGAGAGCATTAAGCAGAACTTGAGTACCTCATTTTTAATAGGCCATGGAGGGCAGAGACAAGTCAGAAGGTTGCAGGCCCGCGTGAGGGGAGAGTAGTCTTTTTGTTGAAGGAAATAGTGAATTGAGGGAGGAGTTGATTAGAAAAGAGTTACGATGCGTTTGATTTGGGCACTAAGTTGTTCAGCTTCTCAGGAAATTGCCAAGTTCACTGTGGAAAAATAAGTGTGCCGTTTTCCCTGTCTCTGGGTAGGCCTAGCCACGGGTTCCTTCCCTTCCACCTTTCAGATGGCCGTCTGCTGAGGCTTCCAGCAGGAAGGAAAACCACCAACTAGCATGGGTGCTGGAGATAGTCTCTCTCTGCAGCAAGTGCTCCTTGAGTGTGAATACACCAGCTGTGGGCTGGACCCAAAGCTGGGCACCGAGGACCCAGGTGTAAAGGAGTCATGGTCCCTGTCATGGAGGAGCAAGTTTTGGGCACCTGATTGGGACAGAGGAGTTGGTTACCGTCCTGGCCACATATTAGAGGGGGGCCTAGTGTACCTGTACCCACATTGATGGGTTGTGTGAGAGGCATTTAATTGGCTTTGGGAGTGAGTTTATGCAGCAAGGGCATGGCTTTAGGCTGTGGGCATAGCAATGCTAGGTGTTGAGGGGACATGAAGGGAGTTTGAGGCATGGTCCTCTCCTCGCCCTACAAGAGTTTACCATCCAGTTTACCACTAGAACATTAATGCTGACAGGAAACATCATCCAGTTGCGTGTGATTCAGTGACAAGGGGAGTGTAGAGCTCCTAGCACCAGGCAGGTGAAGGTTGGCTGGGACTTGGCCAAAGAGCTGCCAAGCAGACTGCCATGTCTTCTCAAATGCTCAGGACCTCCCAGGGCAGGGCAGGCATGTGGGAGGAAGCCATCAGGACCAGGGAAGACCTGTCAAGTTCAGTACACACCAGATACAGCCAGAAGAAAGGCTCAGGAGAGCAGAGAGAGGAACATAAATTGGCACCTGGAGTTGGTACAGTGGGGTCACGTCACGTAGCATTTTTTGTGTGTGCACACTAAGCTTTTGTACAAAAACAAAGCAATAAAGGACAACAACAACAAGAGAGAGGAGTAGTTTAAATGAGGCAGATGCTCTTGCCTACCACTTTGGGGAATGAGCACTGGCCCAGAGTGTGAAATAGGCCTGCAAACTTTAAACCTGGTTTCATCCTTTCTCTCAGGAGAGGTGCACCCTCCCTCTCTGATGCCTGGGGTAGCCTTTCATTGTGGTACATTGTGCATTGCGTTATAACCGGTCCCTCTGCCTGCCTCACCTACAATGTACTTCATTTGTCTTCTATTGGTCCTTGAAGCTGGCCAGTGGGGAGAGGGGACTGTTAAAGATTAGAGAGAGAATGGCCTCATATGATAAAAAAAATACTGGGTGTCGTATGAAAGGCTTCTTCTCAGCCTTTGGCTGGTTTTCTCACTAGTTCAGCTCACTGGACCCCTTTCAGAAAAGGACAAAACCTGCCCAGAGCAGCAAGTGGGCCTTGAAGCCCTGCTGGGTGCCCTCAGGGTGGCTGCAGGTGAGTCCACTCCATGGAGATTCTGGCCCCTCACCTCCACCTCCAGAGCAGCTCACACAGGCCTAGGGTGGAGGCTGCAGGGAGACAGTTCTGTGCCACAGAAGGACCCTCATTTCTAACCCAGCTGTCCCCAGATGCCTCTAGAGGGATAGCACCCTTCACCCTGGGGTGGGGGAGATTTAGGAAATAGCTGGGTGTCAACTCTGTGTAGAATCTTCCTATCTAATAAAGAGGGAATATGCTAATTGACCATCACACTGTTGCAAAGATGGTGTTGCCCATAGCCCCAAGATGGTGGTGCCAAGTCCCCTCAACCCCACCGGAGTCCCCCAGTCCTTTCAGCCCAACTGGGGTGGCGGCAGGCGTACGGTGCGGCCAGACCCACCCTCAGCCCCCCAGCTGCCCAGGGCCAGCCTGAGGCACAGGCAAGCCTCAAATGGCGGTTGCCCAGCTGACGCCCAAGATATAGGCAAGCCTCAGATGGTGGCTGCCCAGCCACCCAGAGCCACCTGAGGCTCAGGTAACCAGGGCCAGCTGAGGCTTGTGCTGCTGGCAGTGGCAGCAGGAGAGGTATGATGGGGACATCATCTTCCCCCTGATTGCTGGGTTGCCTCCCGTCCCTGAGGGCTCCCAGACTGTGAGAGGGATAAGCTGGGCTGAATTTTAATGCACTGGGCTTCTAGTCCTATATAATAAAAGCCTAATATGCTAAGTGTCCAACCATTCGTTTGTTCGAACCATTTGACCAGTCTCTATGATGTTCTCTGATCTCCAGGGGGCAGATGTTCCGACCAGTAGGTTAGCTTGCTGCTGGGGTCCAGCTGATCTGGACTGGACCAAGCAGGCTGGACACTCCCTGGAGCCCTCCTGTGGTCCCTCCCCAGCCCTGGTCATACACCGGTGTGAGTAACCCCACAAGTGCACGAATCTGTGCACTGGGCCCCTAGCACAAGCATAATTCGACCGTGTGGCCTCCAAGCTCTGAAATTCTAGCAGTATTTATCCAAACTATTGGAGAAACAAATTCCCTGAGTGTTCAGTTACCTTTCAGTAGACAGGGTTCATGCTCTTGGGGACTTTTGAGAAGGTTTGTAGTGCAGGCTTTCTCAGGGCTGCATGATTCCCTGTGCCCCTAACCTTGTGTGTTAGGAGATCCTAGGAAAGGAATGCTTGTTGCTGAGCAGCGGAGGCAGCCAGTACACCCCTGGGAAAGGGAGTCCAGTCTGGCCAGGGAGCTGTCTCTTCCTGCTGCCCTCCCAGCAAGCAGCCACAATTCTGGACAGAGGGATTTGGTCCCTTTGGGTTAACTGTGCTCTGCTGCTGTCATTGTAGGCAGGCACTGGGCCAGCCTCAGAGAGCCAAAGGTCAGATATAACGGCAGCTGCTTCAGATCCTACGTGTTTGGTTATAGTTTCCCTTGGGCTTTCTCCACATGAGTCAGCAGATGGCTTAAGTCATCTGCTCTGTTGTGCCCGAATTTAGGCACATCTTTGGGAATATGTTTAGGCTTCTTTTCAGCATGTACTGGATGGCAAAGCTGGTTGATACTTTTCAGGATATCTATAAGAATGGCCTAATATTTAGGGTCTCAGAACATAGCCCCCATAACAGCACACTCTAAATTCATACTTAAAACCAAAGAGTGCAGAGAGCCTCCTGGCCCCTTCGAGAAAGACACCTGCTATCTTGAGAGGCTGCTAATGTGCATGCAGATCTCTTTGTTAACTTTTTTTGTTGTATTTTTATTGTACAAATAGTACCTAGATAGTTTTACAAAATATGTAGGTACTAAATATAGTTTCATGCCAAAGGAGTCATAAACTTCCTTCCTCACATGCTAGAGGTGACTACTGTGTAGAGACCTGTGCAGCCTTAATGTCCCCTTTGTCTGCATTAATAAAACCCGCACACGTTTTTTTAAAGCAAATTGAGTCATACTTGCATTTTTTCACTTAATATTTTGGATAGCA
The DNA here is from genome assembly GCA_027563665.1 of Antrozous pallidus. Taxonomy (NCBI): domain Eukaryota; kingdom Metazoa; phylum Chordata; class Mammalia; order Chiroptera; family Vespertilionidae; genus Antrozous; species Antrozous pallidus. The sequence continues at coordinate 63,288,022 of CM050520.1, forward strand.
TTCTGTGTCAGTGCATAAGTGTCACCTCACTATTTTCTAAGAACTCCCCTAGTGAAGTACATGTAGGTTCTCTCAAAATGTCTATTACAAATGAAGCTTGTGTGTGTGTGTGTGTGTGTGTGTGTGTGTAAATCTTTGTAAATGTAGCCTCCTCCCAACATTGAAAGGGAAAGGGAGAGAGCAGTATCATTTCCCTGAAGGATAAAATCATCTTCCAGGATAGTTTGCATTCCTGAGTCCCTATTTCAAGTAAGTAGGAAAAAAATGCCCCCACCTCTCACACCTGCTAAAGGCAACTCTATCAGAAGACTGGAGGAGGTGTTTTGATGTGCTCCTGGTTTTAAGAAAGTAAAATTGCAACTTTGGGTGAATTCCCTGATGTGTTATCAGAGCACACTGTAAATTTCCTTCCTGACACTGAAGTTGCAGTTAGGTAATTATTTGTATTATTAGAGGCCCGATGCATGAAGATTCATGCAAGAATGGGCCTTCTTTTTCCTGGCTGCCAACACTGCCTTTGCTCTAGGCTGGAGCCACCTTTCTGCCTTCCCAAGCTGCTCAGAGACCTGGAGTGGTTGGGGCGGTGTAGAATGCCTCCATCAAACCTTGCCCCCAGCCGCTTGGCAGCTGTGTATGCAAATTAACCCACCATATTTGTTGGGTTAATTTGCACACTCACTCCTGATTGGCTGGTGGGCGTTGTGAAGGTATGGTCAGTTTGCATATTACTCTTTTATTAATGTATATTTGTTGAATAGTGTTTCCCCACCAGACTGTACTTTCATTAGGGACACCTGTCCTCTATTGGGCTCACTGCTTTGTCCATAGCTTTTAGCAGAAAACTGATACACAGTAGACATTCAGTAGAGGGTGTAAAGGAAAAGAATTATCAGGAGTGTCAGCATTTTGGGATTATCTATAAGGTGTGATTAATAGAGTAAGGAATATAAATTGACAAATAATAGCAAACATTTAGTAATGATGAGATCAATTAAAAAATATATTAGCACTTACCCAATAGCATTTGTTCTGTTTTAATACATATTGTTACCTGACTTTAAAAGACCCAATGAGCCTGGCTGGTATGGTTTAGTGTTTGAGCAGGAGGTCACAGGAGGTCACAGTTTGATTCCCAGTCAGGCATGCAGGAGGCAGCCAATCAATGATTCTCTCTCATCGTTGATGTTTCTTCTATCTCTCTCTTCCTTCCTCTCTGAAATAATTTTTTAAAAATACACATAAAAATACCTTAAAAGTGAATTACAAGATTCATCCATATATATAAAAGCCTAAGCAACTGTTACGACTGAATGACCTGTTGGCCAGTTGCTATGATGCGCACTGACCACCAGGGAACAGATGTTCAGTGCAGGAGCTGCCCCCTGGTAATCAGTACGCTCCTACAGCCAACCTCCTGCAGCCCCACCCCCATGCTGGCCAACCCCCCCCTTCCCATAGGCCCCGATGGGGAGATGGGCAGGGGGGGGGGCAGCTGGTCAGCCTCCTGGGGTCTCTCTCCTCTGCCAGCCAGCTTCCCGATAGGCCTTGATCACCAGCCAGGCCCAGGGTGCCCTACCCGTGCATGAATTCATGCAGTGAGCCTCTAGTATTTAATTATTTACTTCTCTCTTTTTTTGTCACCCCACCCCACCATCAAGAAAAAAGGAAGAAAAGAAAATGAGGCTGTGGAAAATATTCTATTATTTCAAAACTAGGGGCCCAGTGCATGAAATTCGAGCACTGGGGGTGGGTGGTCCCTCAAACCAACCTGCCCCCTTTCACATATTGGGAGCCCTCAGGGGATGTCCAACTGATGGCTCACCCCCAGCTTGCCCAACGCCTAAAGCTTCTGGCGAGGCTTTAGGCCTTGGGCACCCAGCCATCACCCTGCTCAGCTCAGTACCGGCTGCCTGCAACCACCCGGCCTGTCCCAGGATACTCGAGCTGACTTGGGAAGGACCCGAGCTGGTCACATTCAGCAGCTCTGCCCTAGGGCCCCATGCACACCGCTGACGCCTGGCCTGGCACCATGGACGCTGAGGAAGAAGGCTGTGTCTGGTGGGATGAGCCAGGTCCAGTGTGGGAGCCAGGTCCTGGGTGGGTCTCACAGTTGGCTCTCATCACCTGGCAGAGCAGGAAGCCCTGTCTGTTGAGGGGCTGGGCAAAGCTGCAGCTCTGGGGGGCTGACCTGGGCCCTGGACGTTAACGGTAGAGAGTTTGGACCTGAGGGAAATGCTGCTGCTCACCTCTGCATTTAGGCAGTCCTTCCTAATGCCTCCCTCCTCCCCCTCTTCAGGACCAACATTAACAGCTACTCTGTGAGTGTGTGTGTGTAAGACTTTTTTAGAGTAGTTTTAGGTTCACAGCAAAATTGAGGGCAAGCTACATAGATTTGCCATGTAATCCCTGCCTCCACACATGCATAGCCTCCTCCATGATCAACATCCCCCCCAGAGTCATACATTCTGTGGGTTTGGAGAAAAGCATAATGACATGTGTTCATCATTGTGGTATCAAAGTATTTTCACTGCTCTGAAGGTCCCCTGTGCTCTGACTTTTCACCCCACCCTGGAGGGGGTACCTAGTCTGTTAGAGTCACGGCCAGCCTGGCCCCCAGTTCAGCATTACAGTCTCTGCGGGTCATCAGGACCAAGGCTGCAAGGATTGCAGACCTGGGGACATTAAGTCGCAGCTCCCCTGCCCCCCTGCTAACCCCCAAAACGCCCCTCCTCCCCCGCCCTGCCCTGCCAGGCTGTCCTTGCCATGATAGAATCCAGTCTGGACTTCCCAGCATGTTGTCCCGGGGTGTCCTTTATCTGATCCCTAGCTGGACTCTGTTCCAGGCACGAAGTCTGCTCCCTTCATAACGTGCTGCCACTCTAAAGTTCCAAGCCTTTATTTGAGCTGTTTGCCCATCCTGGGTTTTTTTCCTCCCTTTGAATATGAACATCCACCCTGGCTCAGCCATTATCCCCAGATAATTTTTTTGTCCATAACATTAGTGACTCATTTCTTGGCTTCCACTGGACTGTAAGCTCTTGGAGGACAGGGACCCTGCTTTCTTTCTTTTGAATCCCCCATTTCCCGCGAGGTGCCATGTACTTAGGAGGTGCCCAGTGAATGCTGTTGGGGTTGAGTTCAACACCACTGAGTTCTGAGTGCGTTAAGGAGAACATCTGTGCTTTTTTGGTACTATAATAGAGACAAAAAAACAGAGTCCTTGGGGAGGCAGGGTTCTTGGGTCTTTCTGGCAAGCTGCTGGCACAGGCCCTGTGGCCTTACCAGCTCTGACGAACGTGGATGCTTCTTTTTTGAGGTTTTGCATCTGTCATGTGAAACCACGACGGTCTCTTTAGAATGTCTTTGTGTTTGTATGACCAGTCTAAATAATGGTGACAGTCATTGGAAATTATTTTCAATTTATTGGAGTCACTCACCATTGATTCAGTACTGAATTTAGATGCTCAAGGCCTCCTCCTACAATATAGGGTTTCTTTGTTGCAGGAACGACAAAAGCCAGCTGTTAAAAGTGTCAAAGAAAGAATATCCAGCCTAAGAAAAAGTCTTATAAGAGTTTATTTGAACCAAAATGATGACAGTTGCTGAGAAGCAAAATCTCAATTGAATGAGAAAATGCTCCCGAGAATGGCAGTTTTACAGCTTATTTTATACATTTTAATCAAAGGAGGAGAGGTAAGGGGGGGAATACATGAAATCCACTGGTGATATATTAGGGAAATGAGAGAAAGCAAAGAGGGAAAATCTCAGACTGGATAAAAAGTAAAATGGAGATGGCGGCATAGGTAAAACACCTATCTTGCCGTCATACTCAACAATTTTAATACTACAACTTAACGAAAGAACAAACACCTTCCAGAATCACCAAAAAGCTGGCCGAGTGAAAATTCCACAAATAAAAGTGAAGATAAGACACTGTGACTCGGTGGAGCGGCGGCGAACAGCGTTGAAAGATTCGCATGGAGAGAGGTTTGGAGCACGCGTGCCGCGGAGAGGGCGGGTGGCTGAAAACCGGCCAGTTTTCTCGAACGGGGAGACAAAGACATCCCACTGGACTGATTCTCCAGCTCTGGGCGAAGTCCAGGGAACCCACTATCACACGGGGTGAAAACTGGACAGTGGGAGGGCACGCCAAAGCTCGGGCGCTGCAGGGATCTCCCGGCTTGTGGAGAAGGCAGCTTGCGAGAACAGCTCAGGACTGCGCAGAGAGCGATCTGCGACTTGTCTCTCATTCGGAAAACCGTCAGACTGCTTTGTTTACGACCCTGGGTGAGACATTGGGCGTGTAGTCTCATTTGGGGAGATTCTGAATTCCCCGGCAGCTGGTGGAGCTCCGCAGCCACTCTCTCTCAGAGGTGCTGGCAGGCATTGCCCCCGGCACAGAGTCCCTGGGGCCACATAGGGCGGAGCTAACGCTGTCTGCTTGGCCCGGAGACCCCGCCCATCCAACCTGAGCACAGCTGAGTTTCACAGACAATTGGCGTGGAGGTCAACTCCTCCAAGTGCTAACAACGATTAACTGAGCTTAACTTCAGCATGACTGTGCAACCCATATCCACCTCAGGTAACTGGGGAGGCTGAGCCACTGTCTCTAGTAGGAAGTCTACCACACAAAGTTAATTGACCAACTCAGGGAAGCAGCCACCATGCAGAGACATGGAAAGAAATCAGATGTGAAAGAAATGGAGGGGAAAAAACGACTGGACATGGAATTCAAAACCACGATTATAGGGTTTTTCAAGAGGCTCCAACAAAAGGTTGAGGCCTATAAGGAAATAAGCAAGACCACAAAGGAAATGATCAAGACCAACATGGAAATCAATGAGTCCTGCAAGGAAATGAACAAGACCCACAAGGATATGAACGAGACCTGCAAGGAAATGATAAAGACCAATGTGGAAATGAAGGAGACCCTCAAGGATATAAAGGAGATTCAAGGATATGAAAAAGGACCAACCAGAAATTAAGCATACACTGACTGAAATAAAAAATATTATACAAAGACCTAAAAGTGCTCTGGAGCACCCCAAGAACCAAGTTAAAGATTTGAAATACAAAGAAGCAAAATCCACTTAGCTGAAAAAGCAAGTAACCAAAAGAATCCAAAAAATTGAAGATAGTGTAAGGGGCCTCTGGGACAACCTCAAGCATACCAACATCCGAATTATACGGGGTGCCAGAAAAAGAGAGAGAGCAAGACAATGAAAACCTATTTGAAGAAATAGTGACCGAAAACTTCCCACACCTGGTGAAAGAAATTGACTTAGGAATCCAAGAAGCGCACCGAACCCCAATATATAGGAACCCTAAGAGGACCACACCAAGGCACATCATAATTAAAATGCCAAGAGCAAAAGACAAAGAGAGAATATTAAAAGCAGCAAGAGAAAAACAGATGGTTACCTATAAGGGAGCACCCATATGATTGTCAGCGGATTTCTCAACAGAAACGATGCAGGCCAGACGGGAGTGGCAAGAAATATTCAAAGTGATGAACAGCAAGAATCTACAACCAAGATTACTCTATCCAGCAAAGCTATCATTCAGAATTGAAGGCCAGATAAAGTGCTTCGCAGATAAGAAAAAGCTAAAGGAGTTCATCACCATCAAACCAATATTATATGAAATGCTGAAAGATATTCTTTAAGAAGAGGAAGAAGAAAAAGATAAAAGTGTAAACTAGGAACAACAAATGCACATCTATCAACAAATGAATCTAAAAATCAAGTGAATTAATAAGCTGATGAACAGGATAAACTGGTGAATGTAACAGAATCACGGACATAGAGAGGGAATGGACTGACAACTCTTGGGGAGAAAGGGTGTGTGGGAAGTGCAGCAAGAGACTGGACAAAAATCATGCAACTATGGGAGAGGACAGTGGAGGGGGGTGAGGGTGGAGGGTGGGATGGGTACCAGGTGGAGGGGAACTATAGGGGGAAAAAAGGGAACAATGTAATTAATAAACTGAACAATAAAGATTAAAATAAGTAAATAAATAGCAAAAAAAAAGTAAAATGGAAAAACATACTTCTTTGATACTGGTGAGTACAGGGTAGTTAATGATTAGTATTCACAGCACAGAGATGGTATTTGGGCAGTGAGATAACAAGGAAGGGTTTTGTGGTCTCCCGCTCTGGTGGGAGATTGTGCCTTTGGGATCTGAAGAAGGAGAGTACTCTGACATTTCAAAGGTATATTATCTTAAATGCAAAAAGACAGTAGGTAGACATGCTCAATTAAGATAAAGATCGACCTCTGTCAAGGAAGATACTGGCCTACGTCATGACTACCTGCCATTATTGGCATTTAGTTGGGAATTTTTATATTGAGACCATCCTTTGTGGTTGCTTTCAGTCTCTGCGTTTGTAACACCCACTGTTCAGGCCTCTCCGGAGTTTGTCGGCTTTAGCATGTGGCCCCTTTTTGGTCACAAAAGGCATCTTTGAGGGAGAGATGGTACAAAAGGGCTTAACAAAGTTGGGTCTAGTTTCAGGCTGTGACCCCATTGAATCTAAGATCCTAGTTATCCAAGGCCTGCTGTATGTTCAAGAGTTGTAGAAGACAAGTAAACCAGTAAGTGCAGGTGAAATTGGAATAATTATAAGTGCACTAAGAAAATAACATGGGGGCCTGGAGTCCTGTCTCATGTGGCTCAGTTGGATTGTTGTCCTTACACTGAAAGGTCGTAGGTTCAATTCCCAGTCAGGGTACATACTCAAGTTGCAGGTTTGATCTGCAGTTGGGGTGTGTGGGGGCAGCAACCAGTAGATGTTTCTTTTCACATTGATGTTTCTCTCTCTCTCTCTCTCTCTCTCTCTCTCTCTCTCTCCCCCCCCCTCCCTTTTACCCTCCCTTCGTCTCTTCGTCTCTAACATCAATGGGAACATGTCGTCAGGTGAGGATTTAAAAAAAAGAAAGAAAATAATACACGATGTGACAAAGGAACCCTATATCTTTGTATCTCCAATGCTCATCATGGTATCTGTCACATAGAAATAAAAATAATAGCTCCACTGCCCTAACTGGTTTGGCTCAGTGGATAGACCTGCAGACTGAAGGGTCCCGGGTTTGATTCCTGTCGAGGGCATGTGCCCAGGTTGCAGGCTTGTTTCCCGGTAGAGGGCATGCAGGAGGCAGTCGATTTATTATTCTCTCTCTTCATTGATTTTTTTAACTTCCTCTCTGAAATCAATAAAAAATATTTTTTTAAAACTTAATTAATAAAAAAATAATAGCTACCACTGATTGGTTCTGACTGTGTGCTAACACTGGGGCCAACATTTCTTTTAATCCTCATAGGAATTCCGTGAAGTTTTACAAATGAGAAAATTAGGTTCAAAAAGGCTAAGTAACTTGCTAGCAAGTGAAAACGAAAACTCAATGCCTATTGGATATAATGGGATCTGTTAAAAGCAATATTCAGGAATAAAAATTCCAGAGCCTCTGTTTATAGATTACCCAATTTCTTTTCTTTAGGCTAAAATTCCTTCCCCATCTCGAACTGGACTTTTATATATTTCTTCACACAGATTAGGCTTCTGTGTCAGTGAAGATCACCCGGACAGTAATTTTTTTCTAAGCCTTATATACTTAAACATGTCTATTAAGGTGCCCCGTGGCATTAGATGATCGGCTCCTTTAATTTTTTTTCATAAGCTGCTCTCCTCCCCTTTTGCGGGGGGCAACATCCAATACCTCATGTTCATTGTGGGATGGTGCCCAGCTTCCCCTGCCCTCTTTCAATGCAGAAACTAAGACCAGTGGAGGAAGTGGGACCAGTCTGGAGTTGCCACAAGGACCTGTTTCCCAGCTCTCACATGTCAGATTCCTGCTGTGACATTTTTGATGATGTAATTTATTCTTTCTGGTCCTTTCCTTCATGGATCCAGCCTCTGCCCCTACTGGGTGAGTTAGCTCCATGCCTGCAGTCCCGGCCCCCTGCCATCAGTCTGTCTGCCTCCACACAAAGCAGCCCTAGGTGCTCTGGGTTAGGCCTTCACACACCAGCATGGACCCCATGGGACTGCTCTTATTGGCTCCGTGGTTTTTTAACACTTTTTTAACACATGACACTTTCATGAATGTGAACTTTGGGCCTAGAGCTCAGGATCGGGCTTCTGGGAGATTGAGGCTGGCCCTCTCCTGCTGCTTCGTGTGTTACTGACAGGCCTTGCGTTCCACAGTGCCTGTCCTTCTCCACTCCACCCTGCCCCATGCCCTGGTCACTCATTCCCAGGGCATCATCACACAGGGGAAAGAGTAGAGCCACACTCGTGAGATTGTATTGTACCTATACCAAATGTTATCTGTCCAACTTTGGAAATTAATCTCTCTGGACCTCTATTTCCTCATCTGACAAATGGGACTAAATATGATGAGTAAGTGCACGGGTTCTTTTAGTGGATTGAATGAAAGCATCTAATTCCTATCCAGTCTTAGTAGTTAGTAAATGATATATGTTCTCCTTCAGCAGGTGATTCGGTGATAGGAAGTAGCTTCTGTTATCAGCACATAGGGCAGGATGGGGAACATCTGGCCCCCGGGCTGTATAAGACCCATGAAATCATTTGGTCAGGCCCTGCCAAGGCATTAGGGGTGAATTCATTAAATGTTTGACCAAATATAGCAGGCTGATTTTTAAGTTGATAATGTTGTATGGCCCACAAATTATGTTATAAATATCTAAATGGCGCTTGGCAGAAAAGAGGTTCCCCACCCCTGACATAGGGGAATACCAGGATAATGTGGGAGTCACAGATGCTCATATGCCTTTTCCCCCCTTAGCGTGTGAATGATTTGTGCCTCCAAGTTAGAGGATCTGGATGAAGGAAGCTGCAGAGGAGTGTGGTAGACACACAGTGCCCATTCACCCCAGGCTCTTCCTCTTGGGTCTCTTTGGTCTCATGCCCTGATTCGGAAGTGCTCTCTGGTCTTTGTGCATTTTTTTATTTTTTATTTCTTGTGTGCCTTACACAGCAGCTCCAACTTATACTCTTTTACCCCACTAAGGATGTTTTCATCAGGATTGTTTCTGTTTGGTTAGTGTTCTAGGCTCAAAATCTGCAGAACGGCGAGAGGACGCCTGTAATAATGTCCACATTAATTTTTTTTAATTAATAAAAATCTTCAGAGATTTTGAGTGATAGGCCCTAATCTTATGATATCCATAAATTTTGTTAATTTTAGTGATTCTCCAGAACACTACATTAGAACCCCCTCCCCATATAAATAGCATTATAGTAGAGTTATTTGTGTTGATTTCCTTTCTACCTTCCACCTGACCTTTTGCGTTAATCTTCATTTCATGGAACCAGAGTCTTTGGCCTGGACCAGGCTAGGACCTAGAGGTGATGGAAGAAATGTCAGACAGACATGTGCTGTGACTGTTGCTTCATACTGTCCCTCCCCTGGACAAGTACAATAGATTCTTAACTGGACTCTGATTCTATTCTTAACTCAGAGAGCCAGTTATTGACATAACATCCAGTATGAACCTTTTACTTATTTTATTAACAGGCTAAATCTACTTTATTTGGTTCTCTTGTATAAAATTATGCGGTGGCCACCGCCAGAGCCTGGGTCCCCTGCGCTGAACCTCTGGTGGGGTCTTTACGAGATGGTCAGTGAGTCCCTGAGAGGGAGACTTGGTGAACACGGTCTCTTTCCAGAGGTCACAGGTGAGATGGCTGGAGGCCTTGGAGGCATCAGAGGTGGCCTTGGCGAAGTTGCCCAGGGTGGCAGTATTGGCTCTGGCCGAGGTGTAGCAGTCCTGGATACCAGCCATCGCTGCAGCACCTGGGGCACAGGGGCTGAGACGATGCCAGTCCTCTGTGGTGGGGATGAGGTGCACGAGCACAGAGCCACGGCGCTGGTCACCTTGCCAGGGATGGTGTGGGGCTTGTTGATCTTGTTCCCCGGTAGCCTCGCCGCACAGGACAGTAGAGAGCTTAGCCAGGATGGTGGCCCCACAGTTGGCAGCGGCTGCTCCCTTTGAGCACTTAACACCAGACAACTTGTCCATTGTATCCAGTGGTCACAAATGCCTTGAATCCGGTCCTCTCGCCAGCACTCTCTCGCCAGCGTATGTCTGCTTTTGCACCAGCATAATCTTCAAAACCTTGTCTTTGAGGGGTGCCCCCAGGAAAAAAGTCAGGGACCTCAGATTCCTTGATGGGCAGGGAGAAGGGGCAAATCTCCTCTAGGGACTCGATCTTCATACCTTGACCAGGCAGCCTAGCTTGGTGACTGGGGTCCACTCCTTGTGCTCAACCTTGCCTCTGTGAGCTCTGCAGCCTCAGCCCTGGCCCCGACCCCAGCCTCGACTTCAGCCCTGTGTGCTGCTAAATCCTCCATGGAAGCTGCTTCGGCCTCCCATTCCGGGACCAGAGGCCCGGCGCCCTTCCACACCACTGAGCTATCTGCCATTTGCTGTTTCCTCAGAGAATAAGGCAGTGTGAACCTTTTAAAGTGAAAAATCTGAAGATGTCTTTGCTTTTAAAATCCTGAAATTATTTTGTGTGGATTTTAGGATTGAGCAAATGAGTAACTATGATACAGCTGGGAGCTGGGGTTCTCACTGTAAAAGAAGGACGCTACAAACATGGAACAGGAACAGCAAGGACCCAGTGGTGTTGGATCGGAATTAACATTTCGGTATAAACACACACACACACACACATACCGATTTCCTAGCTGTGTCTTCCGAAAGGGCTTGGGACAGTGGTCAGCAAACTGCAGCTTGCAAGCCACATGTGGCTCTTTGGCCCCTTGAGTGTGGCTCTTCCACAAAATACCACAGCCTGGGTATTTTAAAGAAGGGGTTTTAGAAGTTTAAGTTTAAAAAATTTGTCTCTCAAAAGAAATTTCAGTGGTTGTACTGTTGATATTTGGCTCTGTTGACTAATGAGTTTGCCGACCACTGGCCTGGGAGTCGTAGTGATGAGTGCATCTAGCATCTTGGTTTTAAACTTTACCCACTAAAAGGAACTGAGGGCTCCTTGGAGAAATGGTGAATGGCAGGGCTGGGGCAGGGAGACCACAAGAGAAGCCCAGAACATCTTGTGCCAGGAAGTGTGGGCACGAAGGGCACAGTGTGAACATCCAGATGCACAACAGTAATGGATTATAGCATATTGAAAAACAGGAGCCTGAGAGTCCATATTGATACTAAAAAACAATTGCAGGGGAGGAGAAATTTCTTCTTATAGTAAAACTAGAGGCCCAATGCACACACGGGTAAGGTCCCTAGGCCTGGCAGGTGATCAGGGCCAATCTGTGGGATGATTGGGGAACCCCTGATGGCACCGGCCTTGGCTGGCCTGGCACTGCCTGCTCACCAACCCCCTCCCACCCCACCATTGCTGCTGGTTGCCTCCCTCTGTGGGGCGATTGGGGGGGGGGGGGCGCTGGCACCCGCCTTGGCTGGCCTGGGGCATGCAGGTTGGGGGCAGCTCTTGCATTGAGTGTCTGCCCCCTGGTGGTCAGTGCGCATCATAGCGACTGGTTCCACCATTTCGTTGATTTGCATATTAGGCTTTTATTATATAGAATGCCAACTAATAAATGTAGAGGGAAGGATAAAGTTGGAAAATCTTCATTTTGCCACCACAGTTTTTGATTCCCTGCTGAGTGAGAGTTTGTTGGGGAGTGGAATAGTTACAATCTCAGAGGGTCTCCCTGTAGACCTCTTATTTCACAGGGAAAAGGCATTTTACAGCAGAGACCTGGCAGGCAGCACCATAACCAAGTGGTCATCATCGTGACATCACCAGTCTTGGTGATGGGGGCTCCAGGGTGTCCTGCGGAGGACCCACACCCTCCCCTGGGATTCCTGCAGAAATACGGAACCTGGACTGGAGCGTAGAGAAACAGTCAGACTGACACCAGCACAGGGCCCGTGGAGAATGACAGAAAAACTGGGACCCGTCCAGGACATGGCACTGAAATATGGAGGAGGGCACAGGCTTAGATTCTGGTGCCAGAAAGGGTGAAAGTAGTTGCATCAAAAGATAGTGGGGGAAATCTGAATATAGATTGTATGCAATATTGTATCAGATTTTTCTAATTTTGTGATTGCATTAGGTTATAGAAGAGAATGCCTTGTTCTTAGAAATAAATACACACTATGAGAGTAAAGGGTTATGATCTTTGTAACTTTCAAGTGGCTCAGAAAGAGAAAAGAATGCATATAGTACATAGGCATATGCATAGAGAGAGGACATGTGGCAGAATGTTGATAGTGGTTGAATCTAAATACCAGAGTATATAGCATTTCATTGAAATAGTCTTTTTTAAAGATACTGTGTTTTATGCAGGTTTACAACTTTTATTTATTTTTCTCTTTTTGTTTTATTGAGATATAATCCTCCTATCTAATAAAAGAGAAACATGCAAATTGACTGTACCTCTGCTATACACACAAGTCACACCCACCAGCCAATGAGGAGCAAGTATGCAAATTAACCCAAATAAGATGGTGGCAGCCACAGAGCTGGAGCAAGCAGGAGGCTTGCCTCTGGTGATGGAGGAAGCCAAGCTTCTCCTGCCCTGGCCTGCCCTGGCCTCTGCTCAAGTCTACAAAGTTTCAATTCTAGAAGATAAATAAATCCCAGATACCTTCTTCCAGCCTATGCTTGAGTCACCGGGGGGTGTGGCTGGCCTGCAACCCACCACAGGCCCCATGCTCAGGCCGCCCCACACCTCAGTGGAACCCCCACCCTGATCCGGGACACCCTTTGGGACAAACCAGGCAGCCACCACCCATTCACCAGGCCTCTATCCTATCTAATAAAAGAGTAATATGCAAATTGACCGTACCTCTGTTACACCCACGAGCCACGCCCACCAACCAATCAGGAGCAAATATGGAAATAAACCCAACCAAGATGGTTGCAGCCACAGAGAGCAGGAGGGAGGCTTGGGTTTCCCTGGCAATGAAGGAAGCCAAGCTTTCCGCCTGCCCTTGCCGGCTTAGGTCTCCACTCAATGCTACAAAGTTTCAATTATAGAAGGTAAATAAATCCCAACAAAAATAATGGCAGCCATAGAGCTGGAGAGAGCAGGAGGCTTGAGTTGCAACAGGAGATGGAGAAAGCCAAGCTTTCCACCTGCCCCAGCTGGCCCAGGCCTCTGCTTAAGGCTACAAAGTTTCAATTATAGAAGATAAATAAATCCCAACAGAAATGGCTGCCACCACAGAGCAAGCAGAAGGCTTGGCTCCACTCCAGGCTACAAAGTTTCAATTATAGAAGATAAATAAATCCCAGATACCAGGGCCTCCACTTGGGTCACCAGGGTGCATAGCCAGCCTGAAAACCACCACAGGCCCCTCGCCCAGGCCACCCCATGCCCCATGGGAGCCCCCACCCTGATCTGGGACACCCTTCAGGGCAAATCAGCTGGCCCCCACCCATGCACCAGGTTTCCTATCTAATAAAAGAGTAATATGCAGATTGACCATTATTCCAACACACAAGATGGCTGCTCCTATGTGGTCAAAGATTCTGCTCCCATGTGGACACAAGATGGGCAGCAGGGGAGGACAGTTGGAAGGGACCTAGGTCTGCAGGGGAGGGCAGCTGGGGGGGACCAGGCCTGAAGGACATGCAGTTAGGAATGACCAGGCTTGCAAGGGAGGGCAGTTGGGGAGAATAGGCCTGCAGGGGAGGGTAGGTGGGGTGGGGTAGGGGGAACAGACCAGCAGGGGAAAGCAGTTAGGGGCAATGAAGCTGGAAGGGGAGGACAGTTAGGGGTAACCAGATCAGCAGGGGAGGGTAGTTAGAGGTGACCAGGCCGGTAGGGGAGGGCAGTTAAGGGCAAACAGGCTGGCAGGGGAGCAGTTAGGCATCAATTAGATTGACAGGGGAGTGGTTAGGGGATGATCAGGCTGGCAGGCAGAAGCGGTTAGGGGCAGTCAGGGAGGCAGGCAGGCAAGCAGTTGGGAGCCAGCAGAACTGGATTGTGAGAGGGATGTCCGACTGTCCGTTTAGGCCAGATCCCTCCAGGGTTGCCAGATTGGAGAAGGTGCAGGCTCAGCTGAGGGACACCCCCCTCCCCGCCCCCGAGTGAATGAATTTCGTGCATTGGGCCTCTAGTTGATATATAACATTGTGTAAGTTTAAGACGTACAGCATAATGATTTGACACATTGTATTAATTGTGAAATGATTGCCACTATAACTTTAGTTAATATCCATCACTTCATATAGTTATAATTTTTGTGTGTGTGATAACTTTTAAGATCTGCTCTCTTAGCAGCTTTCAAATAGACAACCTGTTGTTAACTTTCATCACCATGCTGTACCTTACATCCCCACGACTTACTTTTCTTAGAACTGGAAGCTTGTGACTTTTGACAAAAGCATCCATCTTTTATAAAAACTGCTGTTTGAAATTTTAACCCTGCTATTTGGCTTCTATAAATGCTTGCTTAAATAATAAGGAAAATAAGACTACTCCCACTTCAGAGAGACCATTAAACCTTCCCCGGATGAAATTATCAGTGCTGGCACCAGGCCAGGCCTTTGGTTGTGGTCTCAAGGCCTCAGCACATAGGGACTCTTTAAGAACTTGCAACGGGGGCCAGAAACACCCCATACTTGGGAGACAAAGAAGGTAAAAACATATAAATAGGGAAAATTCCTCCATGTTGGGGCCCAGAATTTGAGAGACATTTTCCTGTGGACCCGCGCGTAATAAATGTAACGCCATCTCTCCGTAAGTATTGCTTGGTTCTTCTCCGGTTTTCTGTAATAGGACCACCTTCACTCATTCCTTCACCCTCCACCTCCCACCTTTGGCAGCCACCAATCTGTTCCCTATTTCCACGAGTTCTGTTTTATTAGCTAAAACATGTAAGTGATATCTTGCACTGTTTGTTTTCCTCTGTCTGCCTTATTTCACTTACTATAATGCCCTCCTCGTCCACCTGTGTTTACACAAATGGCAAATTCCCTCTTTTTTATGGTTGCGTAGCATTGTAATATTCTTGTAACATTTTTGTAGATCTGAAAAAAAAATCAAAATAACATGTTTTTAAAGAGAAATGAGCTAACTATAGCAAAATGTCCTTATTGTCTTAATCTCCTAGGTATCTGTTATATTATTTTCTGTATGTTTGAGTTAGTTCATCTCAGAGGGCAACATTTAAAAAAATAAAATAATAATTAGATACACCGAGTAATTTTTTGCATGTTTAGTAGAACATTGAGGTTTTATATGCCTTTCCTCCTCTGGTACCCAAGCTATGAAAATTTTATTCACTGGGCAAATGGTTAGGTTTTACATTGGGGTTTATACAAGTTCTTCTTTTGTGTGGATTAGACTTCTGGGCATGCTGAGGGACTGGGTTCTCCATCACAGGAAAGAACCCCCTCAAACCGCTCCTGAGTTCTCTCGTCTCCTTGAAATAATCCGGCTTCATGGTTCCTTGGGGCTGTCATCTCAGTCCAACGTCCTTTTCGCTTTCTCCTCTTGCTCTTTGCAGGCTATATACTATTATATTGTTTATGTCATCCTTCTTGACTTCATAAAAGGAGCCTTGTAGGTTCTATCTGAGGCTCACCAGCTTGGTTGCATGTTCCCTGTGACACATCCTGGATCAGGTGGTGGGTCATTGCAGGTTTATAATCCCTTTCATTAGTGAGAGCAGTGTGCCCTGAGGGGGCCTGTATCTAGTGTGTTAGACCCAGAGGGGGAGACAGTTCTGAAATGCCGAGCAGTTGTGTATTGCTCTGTACAGTGTGGGGTGGGTAGCGAAGTGTCTGGGGACTTCTTGGAACTTGCTTAGAAGTTTACATTTGAAGATGTCCATCTTAGCAAAGGAGCAGATGTTAGCCCTGGCTGGCTTCTCTAAAAGTCAGGCTTAGCTGAGGACACAATTTGAGATCTGGTGAGTCAATTTGATTTAAAGGAAAAGAAGACTATCATTTCCATTCAGTTTTGTTTTGTTTGGGCTACAGAGAGTACTTATATTTTTTTTGTGCTGGTTTAAAACTCATGTGTGCCTTGGGGTCAGTTCCTGCAAACACAAAGGCAGTGATGGGCAGTTTAGAACTTCCAGGATATATTTAGTTGCTTGTGTTTAAAAGCTGGTCTGGGTAGAAGTCAGATGGGGAGGTGAAAGGGGAGAAACTTGGCTTTTTTTTTCTTTTCAATGTAAAGATCTTATTGGCTTTATGGAGCAATTCATGAATCAGACAATATCCATCTAGTAAACAGAAAGGTGTTCCTTGGCCCTTTCTTAAGAAAGAGAAGATTTTCTGAGATTCTTAGAATTTTGCTGCAGTTTATGACAGCTGGGAGCTAGGAGTATTTGGCAAGGTAGAGTCCTTTGGGGCAGACCCTTTGGGTCAACCGGTTTTATCATGTTGGGGTCAAAGGTACTTTAAACAGACCCAGGCCTGTTTTGTCCTGGGAGTGCACTGTTCTGTGTTTAAGATTTGACAGCTACTCATCTCTTTCTCTGTTCAGCACATTCATAGTCCCGTTCACATGATTATTCTCATTGAACTTGAGAAGTTTGTAATAGTATTCAGGTTTTTGTTTTTGTTTTTTTGGCAACCTTAAAATGAGCCAAAAGTTTTAAGTTCGGTTCTTTCTAGGTTGTATTGTGAGATAGATAGATAGATAGATAGATAGATAGATAGATAGATAAGTGTGTGGGGGTGTGTGTGGTGTGAATATAATTTATATTACTTTGAATTTAAGTCGAATTTTTGTTTTGAGAAATAAAAATATTTTGTACATTTTAAGAAGTTATATAGATAGTAATGATTATAATTGGTATCATTATTATTGTACTCTGTTTACTTTGTATCTCAGAACAGCAACCTCAGGATCTAATGTCCCCCTCAAAGAAACTCTCCTGTCTCTTCCTTTCTCTTTTTACCATCTCTGACTCAGCTTTTGTCAACAACCTGTGCTCGATTATATGTCTCCTCTTTCTTGTGTCGGGAAGGTGAAGACAGACACCCACGTTGATGACCAGCTCCACAACCTACTAGCCACGTGATCTCATTTTTCTCATCTTTAAAATGAGGGTAAAAGTACACACAAGGAATAGTTCCCTGTGCTTGCCTCCCACTGCCTCTTCACTCTTTCCAATGTATCGGTTATTTCAGCTTCAAATCTCTTCTATTTGAAAAGTCCTCTAAAGTTCTCCCACCCAGTTAACTGGATCCTTCTGTTCGTATTTTTATTTTTTGTTAAACTTGTGGTTTTGATGAGTTTTCTTAATTCCTCAAGAGGCCTGAGTCCTGTGCCACCTCACAGTTGTATATAGCTTATAAACGCAGAAGCAAATATGGGAACATTCTCACACAGCACCCTGGGAGTGGGTGTTTGTCAGGGGACACGGGGGGCTTGCTCAGTACTTACAGCCCCTCAGATGGGGGTTAATGATGCATAAGAGTGAAATGAAAGCCTGGTCAAGAGAGTGGGACCGTAGCTAACTAGGCCAAAGTCCCTCTTTTTGAGGTTCGACTAGGAACAGAGAGGGTCTTGGACAAGTTTTGTGGGTGCCATTGAGAAACCACTGGGCAGGCTTGTCCTTTCTGGCTCTGGTCCTGTGTACCCGCCAGTTCTCCACCAGCTGCTACAGGTATAAGCTGCCTGGGCTGCCACTCAGGGAGAAGGTGACCCAGGCGACTCTCATCTGGGTGCCCTGCGCTCCAAGCTGAGTCCAAGAAGTAGGGCAGGGAGGATGCCTGTGGTTGGGTTACTTACTTAGCAGCTGTTGTCGCTGCTTCCACTGTGCCCATGAACACATGTTTTCTCCTTGTGGTCTTTCATAATATCTGGCCAGACACATGAGGCTAAAGCCCACAGCTCCTCTGCACTCTCAGCCAGGGCAAAGTGGTGTTCTCTGTTCCCAGTATAAACCTGAGACTCGCTGCATGTTTTCTCTACAGTTGTGAGGGCAGTGTATGTCTCACTAAAGCTCTCCACTAGGAATCAGAACTCATTCAGCTAAGACACAGCAGGGTGGAGGCAGAAGTTACCTATGTAACGTCTTAAAATGTGCCCTTGGGCCAGAGGATTGCTGTGGGTCAGGGGGGCTGTTTTCTTGGCTGTCAAACAGGGGTACCTGAACACTGGGACAGACTTTATATTAGTACTTTGAAATGTGTAAATAGCAGATAGTGTTATGTATATGATGCAGGGGGGGGGGGGGGTAAGGAGAGAGAGAGAGAGAGAGAGAGAGAGAGAGAGAGAGAGAGAGAGAGAATGACTCTCTGTCAACCCTACTGGCCAGGAGTTGGGATCTTGCTAGAGGAGATGAGACATAACTACATGTTTATACAGCGTGGTTGAAGGTGATTACCTGCATGTCTCTGGTGGCTTTAAAGAACTCTGGGAACTCATTGGGGAAGAAGCTTCACGGTGAAGGTGACCATCTGAGGTAGGATTTGAAAGATGAGGCATGGCGTGGACGTGGAGGGGCATTGATTTAACAAACAAGTATTGGAGAGAGGGCCCCCAGAGGGAATACTGTGAAGAAAGGCTCCGCGTTAGCAATGAATGAAGCCTGTGCAAGCTGCAGCAATAATTGGGTTGGATTGGAGCATTCGTTTGGATTTATATGCTGCGCAAAGGAGAACCCCTGAAAAAAGTTGAGCCAAGGGAGTGTCAGGATTAGAAGTGAGCTTTAGGACGAATAATCCCGGGGCAAACTGGAAGCTTTCCTAATGGGAAGGTTACTAGGCAAAATATACAACACCTGGGCACCTTTTGATATTGTTTTTAAAAGTGGGATAGAGGATGTAGGAATATATTTGGAGGTGGGTCAGGGTGGTCCAGGACCCAAGCATCCTAGCCCCATGGCAACAGCTGAGCACCCTGACACAGGTGTCTTTAAGCCAGGCTGAGCTGTCATGCCCTGGGGGAAGGTGTGGGGCTGCAGCACTCACCACACGCTCCTTCCCGCACACCCTCTTCTTGCTTTGTCCCTCTCTTGACTCCTGTTCTTCACTCCCAGTTTGGCTTCTGCACCTGCCTGGCTCTTGACTTCCTTTGTTTCCCATTTCTGGCCTGGGGATACCGGGTACCTGGGGCTTGGTCTAGTTCCTCAGATTCGTCCTCGACCCTTCCCAGGAAGCTCTGCCTGTTCTGATCACTTGGAGGAACTATTTGTTCAAATCATCACAACTCTAGCTAAGCCCTGGCTCCTAGGGCCTCCCTCAACATGGCCTTATTGGAGTGTTCTTAGAATGAGAGTTGGACACAGTTTCAAATTCTGGTGCTACCATTGTCTAGCTTGGGTGGGGGATTACTGAACTATTTTGAGTTTTGGTTTCCTCCAGGATAAAATGAAAATGACATGGATCTCTATCACTTTATCCATCTCCCTCTCCTTCTTTCTCCCCTTTTCAACTTGGTTGTGAGGTTTAAATGAGTTAATGATTTAAGAGCTGCTTGGTGTCCTCGGAATATTGGCTGTCCGCTATCTTTTCCTCTCACCTTCTTATTCCAGATGAGGACGTTTACCTATGAGCTCAGCACTTCCTCATCTCTGTCTCTCATGACGCAGTTATATTTTCTTTCTTGCTCTTTTGTAAAAGCTTTGAAATAAAAAGTTTATTTATGCTCCAGCAGTTGCCGGGAACCAGCCATTACCTCACCAATAGAAAGGTGTGGACAAGGAATCCAAAAGGCTTAGTCAACCTTGAAGCTCTGAAAGGTCAGAGCCAACCACTCCCTATCTAATTGAGACAAGGGTGGCAAGGGCAACTTCCCCACCAGATAATCGTGTAAATCCTTCCTCTCAAGATAATCGGCTTATTTCCTGCCTAAAGGCAATGGGTGTATTCCCAGGACCTAAATAAAAGGAATGGCTAGGCCTAGGCAAGAGGTAGTCCTTCCACTAAAGATGGGCTGCCACCTGGCCCCCTATTTTTCCAAATTAATGTTTTTCTGAGTCTTTGTTCATTTGCGTGCGGCCTTCTCCAGAACCCGAACCCTGAACTGGAATCCTGAACCACGCGGGACCTGAAAAGGATTCCAACAAGCAGTTTCTACCACTGCCTTGGCGTAGGCCCTGGAGGTCCCAAGACAGCACTTGAAGCACATTTTCCAATAGAAAGAATATTACCACATGTTGGCTACATGTACTAAGAGCACAGTACCTAAGGAACACATGGGCAAGACAGGTTCTCATGAAATCCTAACAGCATTGTCCATTTTCATGAAGAAATCTTTGAACAGATGTTGCCAAGCAGGCGACTTGCCAGGACCCATCCCTGGGTAACCTGAGCCTTCCTGTCCCTCTGTGCCTCTGTCATCATGCTCAGGATGTCTTGGTGGGTGGGACCACATGGGAAGCATGTGACAAAGTCCTGCTGATGGGAGAGCAGTGTGATGTTAGCCCCATGGTCCTGTGCTGTTCTGACTGTAAGAACTTGTAAAATGTAAGAACTCAAGTTTAATGGGATGAGAGAGTTGAAAGGGCCCTTGTAATACCTTACCTACGCCCACTCACATGCAAGCCATTCCTATCAGGTATTATGGGCATGTTCTAGTGGCACCTGACTTTCCACAATGATCTCCAGGGGCTCTTCCTGAGAGGTCCTTTCTAGATGCCTGCGGACATAAAGGCACCAGTGAAGAAAAAGGGAGGTCAGGACCTTGCCCATTTTGCCTTCCACCACCACAAGAATCTACTCTCTGGACACATCCCCTCTCCTGTCACAGCTATAAAGGCTACCCCCTGCTCAGGGAAAGGTGACCCTTCGAGGCTTTTTATGTCCTGGGTGTAAGGTCTGGGGCTGGGAAGATAGGGACTTCCCCAGTTCCATCCGCTGAGGTGAACAATAATGTTCCCCCGGGACATACCATCCTGCTGACATCCTGCCGGACAATAAATGACCACCCAGACTTATCAAGGGTGGCCAGGTTGCAGTTGTAAGAATTTCCCGCTTATAAATCACCTGCCACAAACTACCTCGGAACGTGCCAACAGCAGCATAAAAGAAACCCTACCAGGCACAGATGGGTGTGGCTCCCCCGGCCCGTGTTCTTGGACCATGGGACCTCACCCGAGAGCATTTAATAAATGCGATCTTTTGCTTGTGCCCTGCTTGTCTTGGTCAATTTATTGGCTTCAGTCAGATTCAATCTTAAATCTCAGATTAAAACCTTATACTGGGAAGTAGGGAAATTCAGTTGTCTTCTTACTGAAATAGGAATTTTAGGAGTGAAATGGGACGGGTTTAGGAAATTTTAGAAATTTAGGAAATTTTGCCGAGACCGGTTTGGCTCAGTGGATAGAGCGTTGGACTGTGGACTGAAGGGTCCCGGGTTCGATTCCGGCAAGGGCATGTACCTTGGCTACGGGCACATCCCCAGTAGGGGGCGTGCAAGAGGCAGCTGATCGATGTCTCTCTCTCATCGATATTTCTGACTTTCTATCCCTCTCCCTTCTGCTCTGTAAAAAAATCAATAAAATATATTTAAAAAGAAAAAAGAAATTTAGGAAATTTTAGAAATGTTGGAAATTAAGGGGACCATAGAGCAGCAGAAGGTATATTTCCATAGCTGGAAATCTGCAACAGGTCTGTATTTACAAAATAAAGAAAGAGAAAAGAAGCCCTTCATCCAGAAGGAGAAGCAGAAAGTCCAAATGGAATAGAAAAACAATAAGGAAGGAGCAGGGGAGAACCTCACATGTCCCATGAGAGGTTAGACCTTTGAACCCAGGAGTTACTATAGTAACCAGTCCAAGGGGATACTGACCAATCAGAGGGGATCTCAAGGCACCAGGATCTATATAGCCTTTATAAGCCATAGGGAAAAGGAACTCAGTGGAACCCTTCTCCCCCTTCCTACTTGGGAGTCCATTCTGTGGGACTCTTTTTCCCTCTCCCCATGTGGGAGTCTGTACTTATTCATCAATAAATCTTTACCTTTGCTCTACCACTTTCTGTTCGTGGATTCATTCTTCGATTCTGGTGGACAAAGAATCCGGGATCCAGTCCAAAAATTCGGTATCATTACCATCCCTGTCCCCTCTCTGAAGGGAGGGAAGAGAGAAAGGTGGACATGTTCCCACCTTTAAAGCTGTAAGAGTATACTAGTTACTTCGTATGGAAGAGTATAATGCTTATTAAGCAACTCCTGGGAACCAGGCACTATACTAAGAAGGTAGACATTAATGCCATTGCCCTTTTGGAGATCCTTGGCTTTGGGAGGTTCGGTGACCCGAGGTCACGCAGCTGTGAGTGACAGTGTTAGGTTTCAGTACAGCTAACATCAGAGCCCATGCGTCTATAACACTTCCTCTCATGCTGCACAGGATGTGGACGAGAGTGTGCCAGCTCTCTTGGCCTTAGCAGCTGGTCCCTGTGACACACCCAGGTTCTTATGTGTGCTGATGGGACAGCGAAACATGGCTGGGCTAGGCACTGCCAGGAGAGGCTCAGTGCCAGGTGCTCTGCCTACAGTTAAGGAGCGGGGACACAGCCTCAGCTCTGTAGCCCAAAAGTCCTGGCCAATTTCCCACATGGCCTGTGTGAGTCAGGGGCACACAGGCCCTCAGGGAGCATGAAGCATCTTCAGTTAGTAGGTAGTGGTAGCCTTTGCAGAATGATGTAGTCCCAGATTGCAGAGAAGACTGAGCTTCGAGCTCCCAGAAGGGCAAGGTAACAGCAAGCCAGACCCAGCCCTCCATCCAGCACCCATCTCCCTGTCTGGAGGCCTGCCTTCCGGAGCATCTGCTTTCCAAATGTAAACACTCGGTCTGCAGTTTCAGCCTGCGCCTGTTTTGTTAGAGGAGATGGAAAACTGCTGATTTGTCATCAGGCAAAGTATTGCCAAATGTTCCATCAGCCTTCCCTTCCTCAGGCTAAAAGTTCCTTGTTTCTTTGTTCCAAGAGGCCTTCCTTTCTAGTCTACTAGTCTGCACTGACTCTTCTACCTGCCCTGCCCCTACCCTCTAGTCCCCCTCCTTTCTCTCATTGCTCACCCCAAAGGGAACCAGTGCTCTGCGTGTTTCCTCCGTACATTTTTGGCTCTAATTCTTTCCCTGCTCACTCTTTCTTTTTATGGTGGTTTTACTTCTTTCAAGAGTTTTTCCCCGCCTGAACACAAGCTGCTGTCATGATCATTGTTGGCCCCCAAAACTCAAATGCTCAGCTTTTCTAAACACATGTGGGCGTTTGGTTCAGCTCTGCCCTTACACCTGCCTGGTGCTCCCTGACTTAGCTCAAACTGGAAACCCGGAGGCAGGAGGGAGTGGAGGGAGGGGTCCAGACCCTGTGCCTCTGTTCACCTGGAACCATCTTTTTTTGTTTCTTAGGTACACAGATAAGCTGTTTCTCCCCAAGTTCTTTCTCATGGCGTCAGGCTGCCTTCGTGGATTCTTACTGTTGGGCTGCCGTTCAGCAGACGGCCTCCTTGCAGGGCAACTCTGGAAACCTCCCACTGTTCCTGCACAAGGTAATGGGGACTTTTTCACATGTCACCTGTTTGCTTTAGAGATGAGGGAACCATGGCCCAGAGAGGCTGTGCCATTGTTACAGAAAGCTGGAGAAAAACCACGCGGTACTTAGAAAGATGGAGTTACGTTTATTGTGCGCGGGTCCAGAGGAAAATGTCTCTCAAATTCTGGGCCCCAACATGGAGGAATTTTTTCTGATTATATGTTTTTACCTTCTTTGTCTCTCAAATATGGAGTGTTTCCGGCCCCCTTTGCAAGTTCTTAAAGAGCCCCTATGTGCTAGGGCCTTGAGACCTCAACCAAAGGACTGGCCTGGTGCCTGCACTGATAATTTCACCTGGGGAATGCCGGGGCCAGCCGACATCAGTCGAGCAGTCCCTGAAAGGGGGGTGAGGCTTACGGAAAGACAGAGATAGAAAGATGGATAGAAATAAAGAAGAAACAAAAGATATGGAATCAGGAGGTCCACAAAGCCCTCTTTAGGACTACGGCTCAGAGTTTATTTCACTCCACTCTTTTAAACAGTTCTGGTTACATATCACACAATTCCTTGTTCCCCAAACAACAAAGCTACATTCTATTGTAAACATGTTTCCCCATTATAACCCTTATCTTAACTAACTTCCTTAGGCTATATATGTCCATCCAAGAGGCCACCTAAATCTTTTCCCATTTTCCCATAGACCATTTGGCTATTTACAATGTTATGTGCTGGAAGGCAGTATTGTTTGCTAAACTACAATTGAAGGTAACCATTTTCCGGGGGGCAGAAACCATAACTAACCTTTAGAGCAGACGGGCCTTGCAAGGCCTGCCCTCTTGGGGAACTTTGTTCCCCTAGGGCGCTCTCCACAGAGGAAGGTTTAATGGCCTCTCTGAAGTGGGAGTAGTCTTATTTTCCTTATTATTTAAGCAAGCAATAATTTACAGAAGCCAAAGAGCAGGGTTAAATTTTCAAACAGCAGTTTTTATAGAGGATGGATGCTTCACCATCCCTTGCCACATAGATACATATGGCCAACCAGGGCTTAACTCCGATTGTACAACTGTAGCACTTTAAAATCAAAAGGAGCCTTAGAGGAACTTGGTCCAGCACCTTCATTCAGCAGATGGGGAAACTAAGGCACTTTTTGCATTTTAGCTCCATAACAGTAGGCACCTCGTGTATGCTCGTCACCTTTCTGTCCTTAATGCTTGCCTGAGTGTCTGGCCCATAGTGGGTTCTCAGTACATGTTGAATGCCTGAATGAGCATTGTTAGATAGTGGCAGAGAGGACCCAAACATAGCTGTGGGACCAACAGAGAATTCATTTGCTTCTAGCCAGCGCGTGACTGAGCACCAGGACACCCAGGGATGACTCCCTCTGGGCGTCTGAGCTGCAGCACAGCTTTTGGAATAGATTCCTCTGCTTTCTGATGGACGCAGACACTGCAAGGAAGGGGAGACACTGCATAGGGAGACGCCTGTGTCCTATAAGGAAGAGGTACAGGCCAGGTGCTCTGTGGTGGAGGTGGGGGAGAGGGGCAAAGAGACTGGGCAGAGTGAAGAGGCCCCCGTAGGTCTTGTCTGCATTTATGAAAGTAGGGCTTTGTTTCAGCTGGTCATTATCTTCAGCCACTGGTTCTCTTGTTTGGGGTGAACACAGAACATTTGTGTGTCTTTTCCTCCACTGGGGAACGTGTGGTAGGTTAGCTTCTGGAAGGGCAAAGGATGAAGTTTGTTCGACTCTCTCCCGCCTTGGCCTGTTGCTAAACACAGCGTCCTTCTTGTATATAAAGACTAATTTAAGTCCTTGGCTATGACTCAGGCCCGTTCCCCTCATGTTTATTGATTGGGTGCCGTTAGGCACAGTGGTGACCTACAGTGACTCTCTTCGTTAGGGTTGGGCTTTTCTCTTTGCCTTTTCTGCCTTTGCATTGGTTGGGTTCTCATCAATTTTGCATGACTTTATAACCAGGGCAAGAAAGAATAAGGCTCTTCAGTGTGAAAGGGCACAGTCCCAGAAATTGAATGACTTTGCTTGCAAATCTAAATCCATGCTGTTGTAGTTTTAAATCCATCTGTAATAAAGTCCTTATGAGAATAGAAAGCTGTCATCAGTCACTGGGCTGGGCAATGATGAACCCACAGAAGAGGAATGGATAGCCTGGGATTGTCCTTATGTCAGAAAGGTTAGAGATTGCAAAACTTTTAGAGCAGGAAGAAAGCCAAAGATTTTTGATCCAACTGCATTTTACACAGGAGGACAAGGGCCCCTGGAAAGGTCACAAGGGCCAGGAGTCACAGGACGAGTTGCTGGCTGAGACTAGAATCAGGTCTCTGGGCCCCCATCGCTCCTGTGGGCGGGAGGGGAGCTCTTACAGAGCAGCGTGGCAGGCAGGCCTTAGGTTCTGAGTACGAGTGAGGATTAAGGAGCTCTCTTCCTCCCGGCGGTGTGGTCCACATTGTTTGGATGGAAGTTTGGCTTGTGATCTGAGCAGAGCTCTTGCCAGGTTCATAGAGCTGGAGACAAAAATTGAGATTGGGACCTGCCTTAGTTGGAAGCTGTTCAACACCCGAGGCTTGAAAGGCCATTGCTGAAGAGAAGTGACCATCCAAAATGAAACCAGCCCTCAGAGGGCCGAGAGCCCTGGTGTGAACCATTTCAGTACCAATGGAACGAGTGAGACACGGGATTGTCGGTGTCTCTCCAGCCTACCTGCCGACCAGAAGCAAAAATGAACCAGTCTCTCTGGGGGAGGGGTCCCTTCATCCAGAGCCTCAGATTCTTGCACCAGTTTTTCACATGTAATGTTCAGCACTCAATTAAAAATAAGCAGGGTGTAAGAAAGTCAAGAGGAAAACCAGAACTAGAAACAGACCCACAGGAGTTCCAGATAATAATAGTTATCAGACACACACTTGAAAATAAACATTAATATAATGTTCCAAGAATCAAGATAATATGGAGAATTCCCGAGGGAAACGGGAGTTCTCAAACTGAAAACAGTAAGTGGCAGTGAGTTGATGTTTGCTAACATTGGCTGAGGGCCTGCCATATATATTCTAGTATATTTGCTATCAGAGAACCACTCATGACGTGGTCCCTTCCTCTAGGAACTCGCTCTTTAGTGGGGAAAACAAACGTGAAGAAGATCCTGAAAATACTGAGAAAGAATAAACAGAAAGCTCGATGAAAAAAGGAGAGTGTGGTTGAATGCTGCTGAGAGAAGAGTGCAATGAAGGTGGAACAGAACTTACTGGATTTGGTGAAATTATTCGTCATCCCAACAGGAGTGATTTTAGTGGAGAAGTGGGCACCGGATGGTAGTGGGTAAATGGGAGGGGAGGAAAGATGTCAGTAATAGACAGTTTCTTCAGATGTGTTTTTATTTTTAGAAAAATCTCTGTTCTAGAAAGGAAAGCAATAAATGTGGTGTAAATGGAGGGGTTGGGGTCTAGGAAGTTTGATTTTGTTTCAGTGTGAGAGAGTTTTGAACTTATTGAAATGATGATAGAAATAAGAAGGCAAGGAAAGAAAAGGATGACAGGTACTGCCTGGGGAAGGCACATGGCACCTTCTGGGAGACGGTAAGGCATTGGTTTATTCTATTGGGGAGCTGTGGGGCCTTGATCAACTTTGGAGGGTCAGGCCGGGTTATAGAGAATCTTTGAACACTACATAGGTGTACAGACTACACGGTAGGGAACAATGGGAGCCATTGCAGGTTCTTGAGCATGAGCATGGTGTTTCCAGGAGTTAATCCTCAGGGAAGGTTTGCTGGAGAGAACAGAGGCAAGGAGAGTGCCACTTGGTAGGCACAGGGTTTTGATCAGAAAATGGAGAGGAAGGGATGTCATTATCGCTAAGAAAACAAAGAACAAACACCAAAGAGCAGCACGTGGTGTTTTATTGCTGATGAGAGGATTACAGTAGAGGATTTTATCAAAGATGACCAGATGCTTAGACTAGGAGTCAGCAAACTTTGCCCTGAAGGGACAGAGGGCATATTTTTTCATTGTTGCCAGGTGTGGTCACTATTGCCGTTACTCGGCTCTGCCAAGGTGGATGACATGTGCATGATTGGTTGTGGCTTTTGGGCAATGGAGCTTGTCCCCTGAGCTCAGGTGGTTGATAGCAGTAGGGCTGGTGGGAAGGAGACAGGGCTGGGGCATCACAGAAGATGGAGCCAACAAGATGTCCTGATTGGACGGAAGAAGAAGGAAAGGTTAGAGTCAAGGACATGACATGACCAAGGTGTTAGGTTCTGGGTGAAGGTGAGACCATTTGCTATACTGAAGAAGTCTGAGGAAGGAGAAAGTTTAGGAGGAAAACCAACTAATTCTGTTTGAACAAGTGAAATCAAAGGCACTCGATGGCCCAGGTAGGCGATGGGCTATGGTTCTGAAGATCCGAGGGTGGGTAGAGGCATAAATATAGGGTGGGGCAAAGGCAGTAGGTTTACAATTCTTTATATGTAAACTAATACAATAATCTATCTCTATATATAAAAGCCCAATGATGGAATGGAGGAATGACCAGAATGACCGGTCGACCAGTCACTATGATGTACACTGAACACCAGGGGGCAGATGCTCAATGCAGGGCTGCCCCCTGGTGGTCAGTGCACTCCCACAGTGGGCCGATCCCTGCAGGCCATGCCCCCTACCAGTGCACAAATTTTGTGCACAGGGCATCTAATCTATATATAAACAAGTAATATGCAAATTAGCCAGTCATCACGACTGGCTTGAAGAGGCTGGATCACCACCGCTCAGGAGGAGCTGCGCACACAGATGGGCAGGAGGGGAATGCTTGCCGCCCCCACCCAAATGGACACACTTACACCAGGGATGGGGGTGTGCTCTGAGCCATGCTGGGCAGCCTGGCTCAGAGCACACCCCCACCCCAACGGACGTCCCCACCCCAGGGACACACACACATACCAGGGGTGGGAGTGTGCTCCGAGTGGCCACAGGCCACAGCTTGGAGCACGCCCCCGGTTGGTGGCAGCAGCGGCCAGAGCCAAGCAGCCCAGGTCCTGGGTGCCTGAGGGAAACTGGTGCTGGCAGCCAGGGGAAGGAAGGCCTATTCTTGCACAAATATTCATGCATCTGGCCTCTAGTTAAAAAATAATAATGCAAGAACAAACTGTTGCATGTGCTCACAACTGTGAACCTATCTTTGCCCCACCGTGTATATCAGTTGTCAGAGGATAGATGGAATTTAAAGCTGTGGGACTGGATGGGGTTGGCTAGGGAGTGAATGTAATAGGGATGAGAACTGAGGGGCACTCCAGCTTTGGAGGTGGCGGAGTCAGAGGTGTTTGGCAGGGGAGAGAGAGAGAGAGAGCTGGAGATCATGGGGAAAACGAGAAGAGTATGCTGTGCAAATGAAAGACTGAAGTCCTGTAAGAAGGCCTTTATCGGTATAACAGATATCTGTTGTCCCTACTTTCAGTTCTTTTGAGAAGATACCCAGATGTGGGATTGCTAGCTTCTTTTTCAAGCTCAGAAAACTTTTTCTGTTGGTTTTCTTTAGCCCTGTCCACATTCTGTGAGGATGACTGGGGTCCCCTCATCCAGACTCACTTCACAGAGGGGACGCTGAGGACCACGGCAGTTGATGCCTTGTCCAAGGTCCCATGGCCAGATAGTGGGAGAGCAGGGTCCCATGGCCTCTTTCAGATTTCAGATGTTTCTCACACATGTGTGGCTTCAGAAGTCTGCACTCTAACCTGTGGGTGGAAGTTCCCAGCTGGTCACAAGGAGAATCTTTCCAGCAGAATGCTGTCCAGCAGCAGAGCCCACTGTTGACTGGGAAGATCCTTAGTTCAGGCTGGGCATGAAGCTGTGTGTCCTCTTCCCATGTTTTTTCTCCTTACCCTTGCCACACTTCCTTCATGTAGAATCCTGGCTCCCAAGATGTACTTGATACCCAGCTACATCGTCCCCCACCTTCCCCCACCACTTTCAAAGAAAATGGAAGCTCAGACATGAAAACATGCTCAGCTTCTGCCATCAGACCAGCAAGTATCCCGGTGGCAGCACCAGCTTTTTCCTTCCCTTTTGGTAAATGGGAGAGGCCCCTTCTCCTGACCAAAGGCTGGACCCCTTTGTGCCCCACTTGTGTTCTAGATCTCCCCAATCTCTGTTTGAAGGAACTCAGACCCCATTTTTCTCTTTTTTTCCTGCATGTTCTTGTCCCATCAACACTTCAGCACATTTCTTTCCACCAACCTGATCTTGCTTGCCCAGATCACCAATGACCTCCCTGTTGCTAAATTAATTCTCATAAGGGTTCATCCTCCTTGGCTTTGCTCTGGCATCCAATTCTGTGGACCATGCTTGAGCCTCGGGGCAGTCTCCCTGGAAGACTCTTTCTCTTTTGCCCATCCCTGAGAAGTTGGGGTTCCTCTGGGCCCTGTCTTAGGCTACTTCCTTTTCTCCCACTTCACCCTATTCCTGGATCACATCATCTCCCTTGTTTCACTTCCCATGTGCCACCAAACACCAGGTCTTTATCTCTGACCAGCCTGCTTTCCTCAGCTCCAGTCCACACTCCCAGTGTGTCCTGAACTTGAACACTTGAAGGTCTGGCATGTGTCTCCAACACTAGTTCAAGGCTGAACTCGCCTTCCCTCCTGTCCCCCTGGACCTGTAGTTAAGGTCACACCATCCACCATGTGACCTCAGCCGGAAATTGATAGCTATTTTGACCCTTTTTCCTCTCGCCCACATCCTGTCAGTCCCCGAGTCCTCTCAGTTCTGATTTCTACAGTTCTTAAATCCTTCATCCCTCCGTCCACCTCTCTAGGGTGGCCGGCCATCATCCCTCACCTTGCTGCGTTCATTTCCGCCATTTCCACATAATCACAGGTGCCCTGTTTTGCCTGACTGTCATCTCCCTAAAAACAACAATACGTCTCTACAAAATGTCTCTATCACTTTGAAAAAGCAAACCATTTTGTCTGTGTTCACTCTCCCTCTGGCCCCTGGGAACCACCCCAGCCTCACTTCTCCATGCAGCCTCACCACCCGTGTACTCCAGGGAACCTGACTTCCCTCAGGTCCCTGGTTTCTGTTCAAACACACCCTGCTCGAAGACTCTTCCCCTGGCCACCCTCCCCCGCCCCCAGATCTGGCAAACTCCTAATGTATTGTCCTGTTCGTGGCTTCAATGTCATTTCCACCTAGACGCTTCCTCTGAACCCCTAGACTGAGGGTTGTTGCCCATTCGAGCTGCTTCCCGAGCCAGTGGGGTCAATGTGAAGCCTCCAGGAAGTGTCACATGCCCTGCCTAAGACACAGAGCCTAAGAATGGGGTGCTGGCTAAGCAGAACACCAGCTGTACCCCATTGTGGTTTGTGTTGCCTGGTGGTACATTCCCTGGGATCACCCTGGGATATGGCAATTATTTAATTCTACTTAAGTGGTGGTTTATTTCTAGGACTCGGTTCCATACAAGCAGATACCATGCTTGAGTCTTGTTCGTTGGTGTACAGCTAGGACAGTGTGTAACTCATGGTGGGTGTGCAGAACACATCCCTGGAGGGAAGGACACACGGAGGAAGGAGAGGAATGGGGAGCTCATAGTCCTGTTCAGAAGCAGGCACAGCTCTCTAGGAGCATCTGACCCTGGGTGAGAGGTGCAGAGTTGATGTGGACACTTTTCAGTTCAGTTCTGATGCCAGGGTTAAAACCAGGAGACGCAAACTCCCCACAAAGAAGTTTACTCCATGTGCCGAACCGGTTTGGCTCAGTGGATAGAGCGTCAGCCTGCGGACTGAAAGGTCCCGGGTTCGATTCCGGTTGGGGCGTGTACCTTGGCTGTGGGCACATCCCCAGTTTGAGGTGTGCAGGAGGCAGCTGATCGATGTTTCTCTCCCATCTATGTTTCTGACTTTCTATCCCTCTCCGTGAAAAATCAATAAAATGTATTTTTTTAAAAAAAGAAGTTACTCCATGTAATATTCAATGTGCTGCTCATCAGCATAGAGTTTATGGCAATGGCATAATTAATACTGTAATTTCTCCCCCACCTGCTTCTTCCGCTTCTCCTTTCCTTTCCCTTCTCCCTTTCTCTCCCATTTCTTACTGATGGCCTCCGGTACCCCCTGAGGGAAGTCTTTTGTGCAAATGTGGGCGCACTGAAGGACACCAGTAGGTGGCGCCAAAAGACTTTTTAATAACTGGGTTTTTGAGGTGTTCCCTTCTTTGTCAAGTTCATAACGCAGGCAACTGTTAGGTAAGATTTATTTCTGAAATAGGAAAGCAGGGTTTGTTTTTTAAACTAAAAAAGAGAAGGGAAAACAACAAGAACAAGAAAGTAAAATTAGCTGATTTGTCAAATCTTTTTAGTTCTCCTTTTAGAAAATGTATTCTATTGATTTTTTTACAGAGAAGAAGAGAGAGGGAGAGTTAGAAACATCGATGAGAAACAGATCAGCTGCCTCCTGCACGCCCCCTACTGGGTATGTGTCCACAACCAAGGTGCATGCCCTTGACTGGAATTGAACCTGGGACCCTTCATTCCGCAGGCCCATGCTCTAGCCACTGAGCCACACAGGTTAGGGCTCTTTTTAGTTCTCTTAAGTGGCTTTACAGAAACTTAGAGGGGTCCTCTGAGGCTGCCAGACCAGAGGTTTCAAACCATAGTATCATCTGTGTGAAAATATAGGCTCCTGAGCCCCATTCAGACCACTGGATTGGAACCTGGAGAGGGGGAGGGTCATGGCCAAGAGTTTGGTTTTCATCCATTTTGGGGAGATTCCTGATGCTGTTGGCCTAGCTTGGATTCCAATGTAGATACCACTCATCTACACCCGTGTTTCCCAAACTCTGTATGCATGTGAATCGCCTCTTTGAGCGTAGGCCTATACATGGAAGTCTTCGTTGAAATATAGAGTCAGATTCAGTAGGTCTGATGGAGCCTGCATTCTGCATTTCTAACAAGTTCCCAGGCAATATTGAAATTGCTGGTCGGGGGATCACTCTCGAGAAGCAAGGATACAGACAGAACAGGACTTGGCAAATGATCACGTCCATGCTCCAGCCACATGCAGCTCATCACCTGTTTCTACACATGGTTTTATTGGGACACAGTCATGCTCATTCAATTGCTCATTGCCTGTGTCAGCTTTCACACCGTGTAGAGTTGAATAGTTGCCACAGAAGCCGCATGGCTCACAAACATTTATTGTCTGGCCCTTTGCAGGAAAAAGTCTGTCCACCCCTGATCTAGAGCTTAAAGCCCATCCAGTGGATCTGTGGAAAGGGAACTCCCTGCTTCACAGGACAGTTCATTTCCTTTTTTTTTTTCCTTAATCCACAGGTGAGGATATGTTTTCAGTAACTTCAGAGAGAGAGGAAGGGAGACAGAGACAGAAACATCCATGTGAGAAACATTGATCTGTTGCCTACTGTAGGCACCTCAAACAGAGCCCGAACCCACAGCCTCGGTTTGTGCTCTGACCGGGAATCAAACCTGCAACCTTTTGGTGTATGAGACAATCCTCCAGCCAACTGAGCCAGCCAGCCGGGGCCATTCCATTTTCATACAGAGCTTAAAGAAGGTTTTTTCATTGCTTCCATTAACTGGGTTCTAATCCTGTTGTCAGAACTCTTTTCCTTCTTCCACACACAAATGCTGTGCTTACCATCTCTCTTCCATGTTTCTCCTTATGTTAGGTCCTCCCAGAATAACACTCAGCACAGAGCCTTGAGTGTCTTCCCTTGATTGCAGAGTGGAATGACCTACCACCTTCTTTTCTGTTCCCTGTCAGCTGCTCATGGAATACGCTAGCCTTTTTGGGTAACCCCTCACTCTTGACATCCATATTTGGGATTTTTTTTTAAAGTGGGGTACTATCTGAACATCAGAGAACCAAGAACAAACATCTTTTGCACATCTTTTTATTTCACCTCCTCAGTACAATTTGTTCTTGGTTTATCTGCTTCCTACTTGCTGACAATTCCTTCACATCTCATCAGTTCTCTTGTCTCTCAACCCTTAAATGGCAGGCCCTCAAATCTCTCCTCGGCCCTCCTCTTACCTCCTTCTCCTACACATTCTCCTTGGATGATCTCAGCCAAGCTCTTGGCTTCAACCATCTGCATGCTACAAAGTCCCGAGTCAGAAGGCCAGCCAGACCTTCTCCCTTTATTTTCAGTTATCTACAAGGTGTGTCTACCAGGATGTTCCTGACTACAGGTATCTCACATTCAGAACTTCTCATTGTAGGGTCTGCTTCCCACCTCACCCTTTTCTGCTGTGAATCTGTTCCTTCTTACTTCTCCATTTTAACTAATGGTACCCCCACCACGCCCTAGGATAAGCTAGAAACCCAGAATTAGCCTCACTTCTTCCCCTTTTATCCCTCACCACCAAGTGGGCACTGTAATGTATGTTTCCCCCTGCATATAGCTCTCAGACCCACCTTCCCTTCTCCCCACTGCTGCTGCCTCAGCCTCAGTTCAGTGCTTATCACTCTCCGCCTGCGCTGCAGGAGCTCCTGCCATGTCTCTCTCCTCTCCAGTGCGCTCCCATCTCCACTGCTGGCTGGAATAGTCTTTCTACAATCAGTTTTTATCACGCCATCCACCAGTGACTTCCCATTGTGTGTACGGGAGGAAGCCTCGGGCTTCATAATTCAGTCCCTGCTTACCCTTTTGTGAGTTCCCAAAGACTGCTATAAAAGATTAGCACAAATGTGGTAGCTTCAGAAATTTCTTCTTTCATAGCTCTCCAGGCGAGAAGTTAGAAATCAAAGTGTTATAACCAGACAAACAATGGGTCTGTGCTGCCTGTCACTACTTGAGCCAATTAAGCAGAGACAGGGTTGAATCCTATATGAGCATTTATTCCAGGACTGCTGGCAGCGCCTGAGAGCAGCAGGTCATCCACAAATATGCTCTGCACCCCACCATAAGCCGGCTGCTTATATTGGTAGAAGTAGAGAAGGAAGTGGGCAAATGGGCAGTTTACAGACATGCAAAAGGACTGGGGTCTTTTTTTTAAAAAATTAAATTTTTATTATTTTTTGCAGTGTAACATATTTAATAATAGTACATATGTTTTCCTTTTTCTCCCCCATTATCCTCCCCCCAGCCTCCCCTACCCCCCAGCACATGTCCCCACTGCCCCCCTCCCCACCCCAATGTCTTTCATTCATTGGTTATGCTCATATGCATGCATACAAGTCCTTCGGTTGATCTCCCCCAGCATCCACCTCCCATCCACCCCAGCCTTCCCCCTATAGCTTGACAGCCTGTTCAGTGCCTCCCTGCCCCTGTATCAATCACTCTCCCCTGTTTCTTTTCTTCAAAAATATCTTGCCTCTGCATACTAGAAATAAATGTATAAGAACAAAAAATGTTTGAGTCCCAGCTTCAATGTCAAATAGTTCTTTATGTGTACATGTCAGCAATGGTATCCAGATGGTGGACACATCATGGCAATGCAAGTTCCATCCTCTCTGGTTTGGTCCTGGGCCTCCTGAAGCTACGCACCACTGCTGACTGCTAGCATGGCAAGGTGTCGTCAGTGTCCCCCATCTCTAGACTGTCCTCGAGATTGGAACAGACCCGTCAGTTCCTCACTGTCGCAGGAACCCACATAGGACTGGGGTCTTTAAAGGGCGTGGTGATACGCAAAACTTGAGGTCTTCAAAGGGCTGGTGATTCTGGTTTCTGGAGCAGTTGTTTATCTTTCCGTGATAATAGGCAGCTCCAAAAGGGGAGGAAGGGCTGAATTTCCAGGTCAGCTCCCAGGTCCAGAGTGCGGCTGCCAGCCAGATTAGAATGTGCCTTCTTTAATCAGAATAAAACAATCATGGTTAACAGAGCGTGATTAATACTTCTTACAGTTCCAGCTGGTTCCGTAACATTCTACTTCTGCCCTTATCAGTGTCACCGGGTTGGTTCCTTCCTGTGGGCTCACAGGGAAGAAGCTGCGCCTCTCTTCTAGTTTCTAGTGGTTGCCAGCAATCCGCCGTGGCTCAGAGTTGCACCATCACTCCAATCTCTGCCTCCGACCTCACATAACTTCTTCCGGTGTGTCTGTCTTCATATGGCCTTCTTAGAGGGTCACCAGTCACTGGGTTAGGGCCCACCCTAATTAATTATGCCCTCAGCTTAACTGATTACACCTGTGAAGACCATTTCCAAACAGTGTCACATTCTGAGGTCCCAGGTGGACATGAGTTTTGGAGAATGCCATTCTACCTAGTATACACTTCCAGCCTCAGCTCTGACAGCTCCTCATTGTGGGCTCACTCACTACATTTGGTGCCTGGGATGGGAGAGAGTTCACCAAGCAGGCAACGAGAAAGGATTCCAATAGGAAAGAGGGTGTCTGAAAGGGCCACAGTGAAGGTGAAATTTGAGCCAAGTCTTAATGTAATATAGTAATGCTTTATCTTTTGGGGCGGGGGAGGGGGGTTGTTTTTGTTTGTTTTTGCCTCACTGTATTTTATTTTTTTAATATTTTTTTTGCAGTATAACTTAGATTTAATAGTAGTACATATGTTTTCCTTCCCCCCCCCATTATCCTCCCCCCAGCCTCCCCTACCCCCCAGCACATAGAGGCAGGTAGGCATTGAACAGGCGCTCACTGTATTTTAAAGCAGCAGTCGCCCACCGGTGGTCCATGGACTACTGGTGGTTCATGAGGTCCAAAAGGTTGGCAACCGCTGCTTTAAAGCATAACTCAGATGTTAACTCCTTTACAGAGCCTTCCTTGACTTCCCCAGGAACATTTCTGTTCCCTCAGTTCTAGTACTTACATTTCTTGAGGCCATCACTTTTATGTTTTGATTGGTTAAATAAACGAGGTGTGCCGGCCGCGAGTTTGACACGCTTGTACACTTTCAGCCCACTGCCTAGCCCCTGGCAGGTGCCCAGGAGATGTTTTTGAATGAATTTCCCATCTGCATTTAATCCCATAGACATGATCACATACGTTTCAGGGATGAGTTGTTCAGTCCCAACTGGACAGTTCTTCGCCTTATGAGGCAGAGGGGATTTGAACATGGAGGGAGGTTATATTGGATCCCCTCCATGCCTCCTCCTGTTTGGAGATTCTATTTGTCTCATGATAGCCCCTTATAGGAAAAAGATACAATTTTAATGTTTTTATTGATTTTAGAGAGGAAGGGAAATGGAGAGAGAGAGATGGAAACATCAGTGCTGAGAAAGAATCATTGATCGGCTGCCTTCTACATGCCTCACACTGGGGATCGAGCCTGCAATCCCTGACCGAGAATCAAACCCTGCCCTCCTGATTCATAGGTCGTCACTCAAACACTGAACCACGCTGCATGGGCAAAACACAATTTTTTAAGGCAGGTAGACTGAAAAGGGTGCCAGCTGCTTGTTCCTGGGCTGCTTTCAGAAGCTTCGTCGTCATAGGAGGAACTCAGCCCCTCGGACAGTGTGAGAAATGCTGCTGTCACAGCTGTGACAGGTGCTGAGCATCAGACTTAATGGGCGGAGAGGGAGCTGTGGACAGAGTCCTTCCCCTCCAGCAGATGCAGTCATAAAGCTCAGCAGTTTCCCGTGCTCCTTATTTGGGTGAAAGGATTGTAAAGACTATATAGTGGAAACTCGGTTCTTGAACTTACTTCGTTCCAGAAGTCTGTTTGAAAACCAAATCATTTTCTCTCATTAGAAATAACATAATTTTAATAAATCTGTTCCAGACGCCCAGTGATTCCCTGTTTTAATACTGCTTATAAATAAACACTTTAACAGATGACCAAGAGACATGTGAAAAAATGCTCAAAGTCACAGATCAGCAGAGAGATGAAAATTAAAATGACAGTCATGTATCACCTCACACCTGTCAGAATTGCTACTATCAACAAATCAAGAAATGACAAGTGCTGACAAGAATATGGAGAAAAGGGAAACCTCGTACACTGCAGACTGGTGCAGCCATTATGGAAAACACGATGGAGTTTCCTCAAAAAAATAAATATGGAACTGTCATTAGACCCAGTGATCCCACTTCTAGGAATATATCCTAAGAAACGTGAAACACCAATCAGAAAGAATGTATGCACCCTTATGTTCATAGCAGCATAATTTACAATAGCTAAGATCTGGAAACAGCCTAAGTGCCCATCAGTAGATGAGTGGATAAAAAAGCTGTGGTACATTTAAACCATGGAATTCTCGGCAGCAGTCATAAAGAAGAATCTCTTACCCTTTGAGACAGGATGGAGGGACCTGGAGAGTATTATGCTAAGTGAAATAAGTCAGAGAAAGACAAGTATCACATGATCTCATTCATATGTGGAATCTAAGTAACAAAATAAACTGATGAAGCGGGTGGATCCAGAGACTCGAATCATAGAACAGAATGTGGAATCTTGGATGGGAGATGGGGGAAGGTAAGTGGGTGGAGGTAATCAAGCAAGGACTGTGTATGCACTTATGCATGGCCCATGGACACAGACAGTGGGGCAGTATGGTCTTGGGGTGGGGATGGGGCAGTCTAGAGGGGGTCAATGGGGGGAAAAAAGGAGACACACGTAATATTTTCAACAAAAAAGAATTATTTAAAAAAATAAACACTTTAAAAACAAAAGGGACATGAAATGTAAGTGAAAATTTAACAAAAAATGAAATACACAGTAAAAATAATAAGCAGCAACAAAAGCAAAAAAAATCATAAAAATATTCACAGAGCAATTTCCTGAGATGTTAACAACGTGAGGTTTAGTGGTAAACTGACTCATATTCGCACATTTGCTCACCTGAGAGACACGACTGATCATACAGATGTCCGCATGAAAGGCTTGTCGGGGGGAGATGTTCGAGAACCAAGGTTTGGCTATAATTGAATGCTTTTTTCCATTTGTATTTTAGCTGAATTGAGTTTAATGCCACCTTGTTACAGATTCACTGAAAGTTGCCTTTTTATTTTTGATGTTTGGAAATAAGATTTAACTGGAGAACACCAAGGAATGGTGGCATTCAACCACGTCTCTAAAGGGTGGTCTAGGTACAAGGATATTTTGGGGAGAAATCAAACACCCAGTACATAATACCTTTAAACATTCATTTTCCTAATTATAATAAGCCAGGCCGAACGGCGAATTGGTACTAATTATTACACCAAGTGGGCATGTTAGAAAAATTGCCACAGCGTGTAAAACAGTCACTTTTTAATTCAGAACAGTTTGAGGTAAAATGCTGTTATTCACATAGCTTTGACAGGAAAAGTGTTCTATAAAAAGATCTCATGTCCCTGAGTTAGAAATAGTTCCCTCCGTGACTCTCAAGAAAAATGCCTGGCCCTGACCGGTTTGGCCTGCGGACTGAACGATCCCAGGTTTGATTCCGGTCAAGGGCATGTACCTTGATTGTGGGCACATATGTCCCCAGTAGGAGGTATGCAGGAGGCAGCAGGTCAATGTTTCTCTCTCATCAATGTTTCTACCTCACTATCCCTCTCCCTTCCACTTTGTAAAAAAAATCAATAAAATATATTTTAAAAAAAGGAAGCTTGGCGGTGGAAACACCACAAACTCTGTTGCAGTTACATTTTTATGCTAATGGGCACCCTTCAGAGCAGGCAAGGGTTGAAGGAACATTGCTTCTTTCTCAATGCAGCCAACCCCGAATTATGCAGTCCCAGTTCAGCTAACCACTGGCTGTGGTGTCATTGTGCAGCAGCCCTCTGCAAATCGGGTTAATAATCTTGAGAAGGCTTGTCCCAGGCCAAAACACCTAGGCGAAGCAGCTGTGTTGGTGAGAGGGCTTGGCGAAGCTCAGAGCCATTCGTGCGATTTCTGTCTTTCCTCTGTGGCAGGGATCCCTAACCTGGGGTCTGTGGTGGCATCAGAGAGTTTGTTAACTGGGATAGGAAACATGCCAGCTTTATTTTTTATGCACTTCTAACTAACTTAACATTAAAGTGTGCGTGCCACAATTCATAATGGTATGAGTGGTACTGAGGACTCTTCACCCACAGAAACGACAGAGAACTGGGAATACTGTTTCCTCTTATGACTTAGAGTTTGCTGCTGTTTGACCAACTGTTAGATTCTGTGAATGTGTTAATAAGGCATCACATGCAAGCTTGGCCATTGTGGCTCAGTGGTTGAGTGTTGGCCCATAAACCAGGAGGTCTCTGTTCCATTCCTCATCAGGACATATGCCTTGGTTGCAGGCTTGATCCCCAGTACGGAATGTGCGGGCGACAGCCGATTGATGTTTCTCTCTCATCATTGATGTTTCTCTCTCTCTCTCTCTCTCCCTCTCCCCCTTTCTTTCTGAAATCAATAAAATAAAAAAGAATCACATGCAAAATGGTTTGAAATATTTTATGCACTTAGAAATATTATTCTTCATGGAAAACAAGGGAAGATTCAGGAATTGTCACGGAACCAAGACAACTAGGGAGACGTGACAACTCGATGTATTGGATGCCCTCAAATGGCTCTGGGAATAAAAGGAAGACAGTCATGAGAACACTGGAGTAATTTAAAATCTGTGATTTAGTTCCTAGTAATGTGACAGTGACGGTGTCTTAGTCTTGACAGGTGTACCATGGAAACGTAGATGGTAACAGAGGCTATTTGAGAACTATCTATACCCTTGCTGCTGCCGCTCCCAGAGAGGTGTAGAGTGGAGGTTTTGTGTCATCTCGGGCCTCTTCTTGATCCAACTCCAAGGAACTGTGGGAAGGGAGCAATCCAAAAGCAGGAAGAGGCTTTCCAGAGAAGCAAACTAATTTGCAGTGTATTATGATGGGACGGGCATACCTTTGGGGTCAGAAGCCAGGCTTCATGTTCTGTCTCTGTTACCAGCCTTGTGCTCTGCAGCCAGGAAACGGCTGTGGACTTTCCTCCCCCCTTGCAGCACGCAGCCATCACCAAGGCCTCACCAGGGTCATCGTGAGGACTAAAGATAATGTGCCTGTCAGGGAGCCCTTTGTTGCTTTTAGCTGATATGTTTTAGTGCCTATTACATGCCACGCTAAGCATTTTTCATCAGTAATTTAATTATCCTAGTATCTATATTACATGACCATTTTATAGCTGTGGAAACTGAGGGTCAGAAGCTCAATGACCTCACAGCCCAAGGCCACTGGCTGAGCTGAAATTCAGATCGGTGCTGAATGTAGTTCATGGACGTCCTGCATCTTCTCGTGAGGCTAAGCCTTCCCTGACCACCCAACACACCTGGTTGAAGGGTGCTCTTTGCTGTCTCCGACTTCTGAACCCCCCCTCTTGTTTTTTTTTTTTGCAACCATCTCCATCCGGATGCCCTCCTCCTAACACTGCTGCTTGTGTGGTCAGCTTCTCCCGACTTGAGATTGTCCAGCTGGAAAGTGCAGGTGTGGGTCGAGCTCAGGCCTGTCCCAGTGTGGAAGGTTTGTTCTCATTTCCTGATGGTGAGCTGCTTGTTTCAGCGGTTTGGTGGGGTGACTCCTAAATCACTGAAACCAAAGTTTTTCTCATTTGTTGTGAGCAAAGTTATGCACTTTAAAAAATAAATAAATAAATCTTTATTGTTCAGATTATTACAATTGTTCCTCTTTTTCCCCGATAGTTCTCCTCCACCCAGTTCTCACACACCCTGCCTCTGCCCTTACCCCACCCCATTGTCCTCTCCATAGGTGTAAGATTTTTGACCAGTCTCTTCCTGCAACCCCACACCACTTTCCCCCTGCCCGAGAATTGTCAGTCCACTCCCTTTCTATGCCCTTGATTCTGTTATATTCATCAGTTTATTCTGTTCATCAGGGTTTTTTTTAATTTACTTGATATTTAGATTCATTTGTTGATAGATATGTATTTGTTTTATTTTATTGATTTTTTACAGAGTGGGAGAGGGATAGAAAGTCAGAAACATCGATGAGAGAGAAACATCGATCAGCTGCCTCTTGCACGCCCCCTACTGGGGATGTGCCTGCAGCCAAGGTACATTCCCTTGACCAGAATCGAACCTGGGACCCTTCAGTCCGCAGTCCAACGCTCTATCCACTGAGCCAAACCGGTCTCGGCTAGATATGTATTTGTTGTTCATAATTTTTAACCAGTCTTGGCTAGATATGTATTTGTTGTTCATAATTTTTATCTTTACCTTTTTTTTTCTTCTTCTTCTTCTTCTTCCTCTTTTTAAAGAATATCTTTCAGCATTTCATATAATACTGGTTTGGCAGTGATGAACTCCTTTAGTTTTTTCTTATCTGTAAAGGTCTTTATCTGCCCTTCAATTCTGAATGATAGCTTTGGTGGGTAGAGTAATCTTGGTTGTAGGTTCTTGCTATTCATCACTTTGAATATTTCTTGCCACTCCTGTCTGGCCTGCATAGTTTCTGTTGAGAAATCAGCTGACAGTCGTCTGGATACTCCCTTGTAGCTATTTTTCTCTGGCTGCTTTTAATATTCTTTCTTTGTCTTTTGCTCTTGGCATTTTAATTATGATGGGTCTTGGTGTGGTCCTCTTTGGATTCCTTTTGTTTGGGGTTCTTTGTGCTTCCTGGACTTATAAGTCTATTTCTTTCACCAGGTGGGGGAAGTTTTCGGTCACTATTTCTTCAAATAGGTTTTCAGTATCTTGCTCTCTCTCTTCTGGAACTCCCATAATTTGGATGTTGGTACACTTGAAGTTGTCCCAGAGGCTCTTACATTCTCTTCGTATTTTTGTATTCTTTTTTCTTTTTGCTTCTCCGGGTGTTTTTTGCTTCTTTGTATTTCAAATCTTTGACTTGATTCTTGTGATCCTCTAGACTGCTGATAGGTCTCTATATTTTTTATTTCAGTCAATATATGCTTAATTTCTAGTTGGTCCTTTTTCATATCTTCGAGGGTCTTGTTAAATTTATTGGCCTTTTCTAGAAAATGCTTGAAAAACCTTATAACTGTGGTTTTGAACTTTATATCCAGTAGTTTGCTTTCCTCAATTTCTTTCATTTGTGTTCTCTTTCCTTGTCTCTGCATTTTGGCTGCTTCCCTGGGTTGATAGAGTGGCTTTGTATGCTAAGTGTCCTATGGGGCCCAATTACCTGAGGTGGACACTCTTGGTGCACCCCTCTGTGGACTGTGTGCACAGTCTTGTTGTAGTTAAGCCTTGATTGTTGTTGGTGTTACTGGGAGGAATTGACCTCCAGGCCAATTCACTGTGATGATCAGCTGTGTCTATGCTGGAATAATTTCTGTGCTGGAGACACCCTTATGAGATAAGACTTGCAAAAGCCTCTGTGCTCAGCTTGGATTGGGTGGAGTCTCAGGGCAGAGCAGACAGCATTGGTTTCCTGTCAACCTTGCCCTAATAGGCCCCTATGTCTCAGTGCTCCATGGTAATTGCTGCAAGTACCTCTGAGAGAAAGCCGCCCTCAAGTTCCACTTGCTGCCAGACAGTCCAGTTTCTCCCTGAATGAGTCTGGGTCCCCAGAGTCTCACCGAGAACTGGAGTTTAGTGCAACTGGGGGCTTTTGTCTCCCTCCCACTTG
Organism: Antrozous pallidus; assembly: GCA_027563665.1. Taxonomy (NCBI): domain Eukaryota; kingdom Metazoa; phylum Chordata; class Mammalia; order Chiroptera; family Vespertilionidae; genus Antrozous; species Antrozous pallidus. Next base: position 63,330,922 of record CM050520.1, read on the forward strand.
AGAAACCCAGCTGTGTACTCAGTTGCCTGCCTTTTCCACACGTGCCTTGGTACCTCTGCCTTCTGAAGTTCCTCTGAGTCTCAGTGTGCTTTAATCTTTCCTTTCACCCTGTATGAGTTTGGGTCCCCAGAGTCTCGCCCGGAACTGGAGTTCAGTGCAGTCAGGAGCTTTTGTCTCTCCTCCCGCTTGAGAAAGCCAGCCACACACTCAGTTGCCAGTCCTCTCCACGCGGTCAGTACCTCTGTCTCCTGCAGCTCCTCTGAGTCTCAGTGTGCTTTTCTCTTTCCGTCTAATTGTAGAATTTCCACTCAACCAGCCTTCCTATGGTTCTGGATGATGTCCGTTTTGTATTTTAGTTGTAGTTTTGAAATCGTTGCGTGAAGCAGCAGTTTAGGTATTTATCTATGCCGCCATCTTGGTTTCTCCCGAAGTTATGCATTTCTGTGTCATTCTCCCAGATTCCAGAGAAGGAGAGAGAGAGAGAAGCAGAGCTCTAACTGTTAGTGATCTTTTAAAACTACAGCAATTTTTAAAACAGAGCCTAGCAGAGGCCACTGTGACATTGATCTCTTCTTGATTGGGGATTTGTTGAGGGATTACTCAAAAACATATGGGAGTACTTTATTTATTTTTGTTTCTTTCTGTGATTAGAGGAAGGAGACATCATGTAATGGCCAATTTCACCCTGTAATGGCCAATTATTTCCAAATAAATTCTGTCGAAAGGAAGGAGAAAGGTGATTACCAGTGTTGAAGCTTACGTGGACAAGTGAATTTAGCCGTAAGAAGCAGTTAGTAGGTAATGAGCCTGATTCCCACCAGCGGCATGGGCACTCACATCTGTCTCAGAATGAGGAGGCTGTGCGTGGTGAGGTGGCCTCAGAGGACCTTTGATCCCATGATGTGCTCTTGTGTTTCAGTTTTTCCCCTACATCCTGTTGCTGGTCGCCATCCTGCTGTACCTGCCCTCCCTGTTCTGGCGTTTTGCAGCTGCTCCACATATTTGCTCAGATTTGAAGTTCATCATAGAAGAACTTGACAAAGTTTACAACCGCGCCATTAAAGCCGCAAAGAGCATGCGTGACCTCGACCTGAGAGATGGTACCTGCGCAGCTCCCGGTTCTAATGAGAACGTAGGACAAAGGTAACTTACTCCCCTGCAGGTACCGAGTCAGGTTTTGTCGCCCACACATTCTCTGCCCTTTTCCTGCCCGTCTGGGCTTCAGGTTCCCATTGCCAGTAGATGGGAGAGGGAGGGCCGGGAAGACTCGCTCTCCCTAAATCTCGCCCCCACCTGTATGCCCCAGCATCTGTCCTCCCATCAAGAGTCTTCTCCTTGTTGAGTGAACCATCACTGTTTCACTAGAAGAGGTAACAGGTTGGAGCACTGGGTGTGGCTCACTTGCTTTGACCTACACCTTAATGGGGGAGCACGGAGGTTTATGAGACCACTGAGCTTAGAAAGCAGGTGTGAGAGAAGGGAATGAGTAGGCAGTACCTTGCCTTTTTTCACATTCTTCCTCTGATTCTTGTTATTAACAGTAGTAATAGTGTTAATAGCTCTCATTTTAAAAATACTTAAACTACCCCAGACATCGTGTTGAGTTCTCTAAGTACATGATCTCGCTTAGTCCTCAGAGCATCAAGAGCATTTATTTCCCCCTTTGCAGATAAAAACACTGTCCTGTAGCAATCAGTGGGCGAGATGGGGCCTGAGCCAGGTCTGTTGGTCCACAGCCTGGGCCCCCACCCACTGAGTGGTCTGCCTCCTGCCCTTGCCAACAGGAAGCATGTGTGTTCTAGCCAGCCAGAATATCCTTCTTTACCTTATTCTGCACATTTGAGTGAGCAGAAAATTATAGTTTAAAAAAGCAGCAGAATGAGAACTATCAAATTTGCATAACAAGCATGTACATTCACTAGGGAACAGGTGTTCAAAGAATTTACAAATGTAACTCATTTAACTAAGTAGACCTTTTAAAAAATATTAAGGGGAAAGATGTTTTGTTATTGCTTTTCATTCTTTTGTTTTTCCAAACCTGATTTGATTCTCTTGTATTTGAGTGAGGTTATAAGTAGAGGAGTTTGAGAAGGAAGGCGTTGGAGATTTTTGTGTGATATTATTAAATGTGTTTATGTCTTTACTATTTGATGGTCTTGGTAAGGGTTTAAATGCTTTTTATTTTCTTATTAGTTTGTGGGAGATATCTGAAAGCCACTTCAAGTACCCAATTGTGGAACAGTACCTGAAGACAAAGAAAAACTCTAAAAATTTAATTGTCAAGTACATTGCCTGCCGGGTGCTAACACTCAGCACTATACTGTTAGCATGCATCTACCTGGGCTATTACTTTAGCCTCTCCTCCCTCTCAGATGAGTTTGTCTGCAGCATCAAATCAGGGATCCTGAGAAATGACAGCACCGTCCCCGATCGGATTCAGTGCAAACTCATCGCAGTTGGCATCTTCCAGTTGCTCAGTTTCATTAACTTCATGGTTTATGTCGTGCTCGTTCCCGTGGTTGTCTACACACTGTTAGTTCCGTTTCGGCAGAAGACAGATGTTCTCAAAGTGTATGAAATCCTGCCCACTTTTGATGTTCTGCATTTCAAGTCTGAAGGGTACAACGACTTGAGCCTCTACAACCTTTTCTTGGAGGAGAATATAAGTGAACTCAAGTCATACAAGTGTCTTAAGGTACTGGAGAATATCAAAAGCAACTGTCAGGGCATCGACCCAATGATTCTCCTGACTAACCTTGGCATGATCAAGATGGATGTTGTCGACGGCAAAAATCGCAAGCAGTCTGAGATGATGGGAGAGGAGCAGGGAAACCAGATGGCAGAGCCTAAAGGTAGGGTTAGCTTTCACCTGAGGGAACCCACCGAGCCTTTGCAGCTCCTTTTTATGAATGATTGACAGTCTTTGCCACCCCACCCTTCTGCATTAAACCATTTTCCTAGTGTGATCTTAAGTGAAACCCTTCAGTACTAGGAGAGAAAGGGAAAGAATTGGGGCGGCCCCAAATTTCCAATGAAGGAAAGCTGTGGTTTTTCTAGACTGTTCCTTCTTCCTTCTCCTCCTTTTCCCTGTTCCATACTCTGCCTCTTGCTCAAGCATTACCCTTTACTATCATTCTTGCTTATTTTTTGGTCTTGTTTTACTGGCTTTTCTCCCTGTACCTCTGATCCTTTTGTCTTTTATTCTCTGTCTCTTTCAAAAGGGAATGAAAGACCTGGCCAGCATGGATTCGTTGTTTGATCATTGACCTTGAAGGTCGCAATTGGGGCACATCAGGTTTCAGGGTCGATCCCCAGGAAGGGGTGTGCAGGAGGCAGGCAATCAGTGATGCTCTTTCATCATTGATGATTCTCTCTTGCCCTCTCCCTGCCTCTCTGAAATCAATAAAAATATTTTTTAAAAGGAAGTGGGGGGAGGGTGGAGAATGATAGTGTATTGATTTAATTGTTGCCTCCACCTAACTTCATTGTGCAGTGAAATTGGCTAAGGCAAAGAACGTGAGATAGATGTACAGCAGCAGAAAAGTTAATTTGTGCTATATGACTTCTGTCACAGATATATGCTTTCCGTTTTGACAGATTTGAATGCACACAGTGAAACTAAAGCAAATAATGGAGAGAGGAATGCTCGACAGAGACTCCTGGATTCTTCTTGCTAATGATCGTTTTTAAGAATTTCGGTGCCATGATTTCTGTGTCGTGGGATTCATTTTGGCTGCAGTGCTTCTGTGAGGTTTCATCTGGTTCGCAGTGAATGGCTCTTGGTAATGGTGGGACACGACTGTGGAGTCCCTAATGAAAATGATGGCCCTCCAAATGCTGTGGGAGAGCGGTTCGTGCACTTCCTTTGAGAAGCAATGCAGAGATGAGTAAGCCACAGCAAGTATGTGAGCTCTCATCAGATGAAAAGTGGAAAGACTAATCAGAGTAAGAGTGGTAGCCCTTTTAGTGCCTCAGAGCAACACCTTTCTGTATAGATGGTGCGATGAGGCTCGGGGCTATGGGAAAGCACTGACTTTGGGAGACTGTTGTTTTGTTTTGTGAAATAATAATAAGCATGTCAGAATACTACTCAGTATGAATCTCCTGCGTGCCCTCAGGACTGCTGGACAAGAAAAACATTCACTGGTCGTGGACCCAGAGGTGGACCTGCTCTTGGCCTTGTCCTGCATTGGGAGAAATGCATACCCTTGTGCTCTCTATGCTGCCACCTGAGAGCCTTGGCCAACCACACTCACCACTATTTGTTGCAGCTTGGTATATGTTGCTCTGCCTGACAAGTTAGTTTATAAGACAGAGTCTGAAGGGTACTGAATTGGGACTTCTGTACAGGAAAGAATGCTTCTGAAAGAGCCCTCGGGGAAGTCTGAACATTCAGCAAAGGTTGGTTCAGGCACTGTCCTAGCAAAAGCATTTGAAACAGGGTGCTACTCACACAAATTAACTGAACACAGAATATTTAAAATGAGGGACATTTTACCTACTGTGATCAGAACATACAAATGATAACTGCCCTACCATGTGCCTGAAGCCAGCACAGCTTAGCAGTGTTTTTTATTTATATTTAAGCACATATTTTACACATTTAATTTAGTGTCATACGGTGTCAGAATTGAGGCCATTTGGGAAGAACATTTTAATATTGATGGAGAATTATAGAATAAATGGGACAAAGGGTTCCTATTATAAACCCAAGCATTACTTTGTAAACATTTTCAAGCTAAGAATATATAAAAACTCTAACCAATTCTGACCATGAAAAGACATCCTAACTGTGTTTACATTTTATACAAACTTTTTAAAAATGACATCTGTGGACCTCCCCATTTTTATTCTTAGAGAGTGAACACATTGCTAACGTAAGCCATCCTCAGGAACCTTGAAGTTTACATGTGGCCCTTAGGGACAGTGTTACTTGATGTAATGACGGTTACATCAAGAAGAACAAAAGTTATATAAGCTGCTCTTTGTCTTTCAGAATACTCACAAAAGCGGGCAGGTTCCATTTGTGCTTCTGTGATGGTTTCTGAGATGGAGAGCTAATAAATAATCAAGGATGCAATCAGTGCTTTAAATTATTCTTATTATGTGATATTTATTACCAATAAATTATAGTGGAAATGGCAGTAATCTAAGTAATCAATTTTGCTACATGCTCATGTCATTGTATCTGAGTTGTTCGGTCACCATACTCTACCTTCATTGGTTTTTATTATTTGAAAATATATATTTTTCTATGCTATGCTTTTCTTTCAGAAAGCCTCCTCTTTCCTGCAGACTGTCCCTGATGTGTATTTCAAAGCAGTAAAGTGGATGCATTATTTAGGAGACAGGAACTCTCTAAGTCCCACCATGTGTCATCCTTCCATCAGGGTTATAATTGGCTTCTGTTCATGTCCCTGTTCCCACTCTCAGAGCTCTGAGAGGGTCTGGACACTAGTCACCGACTAGGTGGGCATGAAAAAGATGGGTCCCCATCTTTGAGGAGTGCAGAGTCTAGTAGAGGGCAGTGAAGACAGAGGTAGGTGCAAGAAGAGGAACCGCAATAAAGGCCCTTCTAGAAAACGCACAGCCAGTGCTCTATGCTCCTGGGAAATACCTGTTGTTTTTCATAGTGTCTGTGGCTGATGGTTTTGAGAGTCTAGTTACAGTTTTTCCCAGAAGCTCTATAGCCATATGCCCCCCCCCCCCCCCCCCAGGTGGAAGCCTGGACAAAACCATGACATAGACAGTGATTTTGAACAGTGAAGAACTACAGTCATTCCAATCACCTTTCATACCTGACCTGGCATGGGGTGGGGAGGACAAGCCCATGGGCTGGTTGCCTGAGAACAACAATCATACCACCAGGAAGCTGAGGTGGATGGCATACATTTTTGCTTGGAAAAAAAGTGTTACTAGGAAAGTTAACCCATCTATCCATTGTGTGTTACTGGCTTAGTGAACTAATTTGAGCAGCCAGATTCCTGAGGGTGAGGAGATATTCATTGCTCTATAAAAGGAGACAAACTAAATGAACTCCTCACCCCCTACCCCCACCCCCAAGTAGCACTTGATCTTGTCTCTGACCCAGGTCTGCCTAGTAAACCACCAGGCAGCCTCTGAACCAGGCTCGGAGCACCCGTGTTGCAGCTGGGACTGGGCCCTTCATTCTGAATGCAGTGACCAGCTGCATGTATAATCTTACCAAGGAACAGACAGAGACCCTCCAACTAAGAGGTTCTTAAACTTCTGGGAGGTTACAAACTCCCTTGGAAATATTTTTTTTTTAAGCTATGTACCTTCTTTTCAGATCTACACAAACGCTAAACAAACCTTCCGGGGTCACAGCCCACACACCCAAGGTTAAGCTGTGCTTTAATGGCTGAAGGCCACCTCACAGCAGCGTGGAGGCTCCCACTGCCCTTGTGTTTCCACAGTGAGCCTCAGCGGAAGGCTCACTTTTGAGTGAAATGTACCCATTGAGTAACTGACTTCATTTTCTAAAGTCAGATGGAAAAGTTACGAGAATTGGCGTGGGTAGCCTGGATTGGTCAGGCAGTTGGCATTGACCACCGTTCTCTCTCAGGCCACCAGGGGCTACTTATTCCAGATCCGAATCATTGTCCCCCGGCAGCCTCACTGGAATGTGAGGAGGGTGGACTAACACTTGTAAAATGCTTTGTACTGCTTCATAGCGGTCCTGTGAGGAAGCTGGGGACTTCCAGTTGTGTTGTGGGTCTTGTGGCATGTTCATGATTCATTTGTGGAAGCAACCTGTTGACAGGGTATCCTCTCCTCTCCAAGAATGAGCCAAGGTAGGACTGCAGGGCAGTAGGGCCTCGTTCCTGGAAGAATTAGTTCAGCTCGTAGAGGCAGGTGCACACTTTTTTTTTTATTTAATGCATGCACGTTTGGTTCATTTTGCTATTGTTAGTCCAGAGTAAATAGAAAATCCATAAGGGTGGGAATTTTTATCCACTGCTGTACCCGAAGCTCCTAAAACAATGATTGTCATGTAACAGGCATTCTCAAAAGTTTGATGAATCCATAAACACACCAGTGTGATAACTCCTCATTTGTTGGCAACTGTGTTTTGATTTTAAAAGGCAGTTGGTTCTCTGCAGGAGAGGGGAAGGAAGCTCACTTCGCTCCTTGGTCAAGGGGGAACTATTGCTGCAGATGAATAGGTTTCTACAGGCAGTGACTGTTCTTAGCTTTTTATTGTGGAGTTGTCGTGACCACTTTCCAAGTTCAGTACAAGTTCAATGCTGCTCTGCAGTGATTAGAGCAACTGATGTTTTAGAGGTCCCGATCTCTAATTTCCCAGAAGAACCTCGTGAAAAGGATTGTTGATTGAAATGTGCATTTGTTGGTAATTGAGGTTCCACTTCAGGCCATTGAGATGAACTAGCTCCTGCTGGGCAATCATTGGCCTTTTGGCTCTGTTTTTCACAAGTGAAACCTTTAAAGAAAGATGATAATTGTGTTATTTGTGGAATATCATAAATGTTCATCTGTGACTGATTTTGCCTGCTTGAAATGAAATGTTTTGTGTTCTGAGTTCTCTTTGTAGCAGTGAAAATGCTTAAAGCATTCGGCTTGATCAGTAATTGTTATTCAGGTTCCTGAAAGTTATAAAAGCTCCTGGTGCCTTGAGTGCTTCCCTGCTGCCCACCAGAAGAGGAAAATCTTGTAACGGTCTACAGTGTCACAAATGTCCCTACAAAACTAAAGCCGTCAGCTCCTCTGTAACAAGGTAGCTTTTTAAAAGCATCCTAAGTACAATTTAATGGTATTCCGTAAGTAGTGCTTCTAGTGCAATTTAAATTCTTTTTAATGACTAAATTTCTTCAAAACTTTTAAAGGAAAACATGTACATTCTTTTTGCTGTGACATTTGGAAAGAATGATGGCTTCTACTCCACGAAGGATGAGAACATAATGGTTTAGAAAATGATCCTTAAAACCAGTACAGCACCTGGAAAGCTCTGTGTTTGGGTGGTTATCACGCTTGTATTTTGTATTCATTCCCACATGTGTCAGTTGTCCCAGGTCTTCCTTCTGGTCGTGGTGACTTCTTTTAAGGGGGGGTGACAAGCTAAAATCAAGGCTGTAGTGTCCATAAATAAAGGTGAAACGCTGTTTTGGTTCTGCACTATTGTGTCCACCTAAATAAAACTTCTCTGAGTAAAAAAAGATGTCTGAATATTCCTTGCCTCCTCTTCAAAGAAGATGAGTCCTGAAATGCCTTGAGGCTCATTCTTCTCCTCTGGATGCATAAAATTCAGTGGACTTCATGGTACTTACTAAAATCCAGCTGGTGATAATGGAAGAAGAAAGGCTTGATTAAGGGCCCACAGATTCTGGGATTTCTAAAGCAGAAATCACAGGCTTCTGATTGGGGATTGTTTGGCTGGGCTTGGAGAGGAAGGAGTACAGACTATATGCTGCTAAACATGATTGGCCTGCCCACTTCTCTCAAGAGGGGGACTCCTTTGTACAATGGTCAATTAACACAATTCAGAGCCATTCAAAATCTTAGTATAGTGCCTGCCATTGAGTGAGTGCTCCATACTTGGTAGCTGCGATGATATTCCTCCTGTTCCGGCTGTTTCCTAGGGCGGCAGGCACCCCAGGAACCTTGGAAGCTCTATTCGTTTTCTATCATTCCATAACAAATTATTGCTACCCTAGCAGCTTAAAACAACACACTTATTATCTCGAGGTTCCCTGGGTCAAGAGTCTGGACATGGCTAAGCTGAGTCCTCCGCTCAGGGTCTGACAAGGCTGCAGTGGAGGTGTGGATGGGTTACCTTCTCATCAGAGGCCTGACTGGAGAAAGAGCGGCTCCCAAGCTCCTACAGGTTGTTGGCAGAATTCATTTCCTTCGGATTGTCTGCCTTCTTTTTACTAAATGTTGACTGGAGGCCGCCCACAGATCCTTACTACATGGGTTTCTTTGACATGACTGCTGATGTCATCAAGCCTATAAGGGTTATCTCTCACCTCGGTTGGTACCCCATCCCTCTTTTAAGGGTTTTTACCTGATTATTTCAAGCTAGTCAAGATAATTCTCCTTTTTGATTAACTCAGAATCAACTGCTTTGGAAACATAACCACATCTGTAAAATCCCTACACCTGTGCCATATTCTGTTGCCTAGAAAAAGTCTCAGGTCCCATCTACACTTGGTGTGGGGTCAGGTGGGGGGAGATTACATGGGGCATGAACATCAGAGGGATCATGGGGCCACCCTAGGGTCTGCCTGCCATGGAAGTTGTCCTAATCCCAACCTCTCTGTCTCAGCCTGTAGTATAACCTCTTCCACATCCTTTTGAGGCCCCACTCCATTCTCACTCAGTGCTATTGTCACTTCCTGAATTTCTCTGAAAGTCTCACTGTGACTCATGCTACAACATGGATGAAGTTTGAGGACTTTATGCTCAGTGAAATAAGCCACTCTCTCATACACACACACACACCCCAAAGCAAAAAATAAAAAACCATACATATGATTCCACTTATGTGAGGTCACTAGCTGTGACATTTACAGAGACAGAAAGTACAATGGTGGTTGCTAGGTGCTGTGGCAGGGGAGAACAGAGAGTAGTTGTTTAATGGGGATAGCATTGTTTTGCAAGATGGAAAGAGTTCTAAGGATCTGTACAACAATGTGAATGTACTTAACACTACTAAATTGTACACTTAAAAATAGTGAAGATGGTAGATTTTATGTTGTGTACTAGAGGCCTGATGCACGAAATTCATGGGGGTATGTGTCCCTCAGCCCAGCCTGCACCCTCTCCAATCTGGGACCCATCAAGAGATGTCTGACTCCTGTTTAGGCCCAATATTGGTAGGATATGGCCTAAACAGCAGCCGGACATCCCTCTCACAATCCAGGACTGCTGGCTCCCAACTGCTCACCTGCCTGCCTTCCTGATTGCCCCTAACCACTTCTACCTGCCAGCCTGATCACCCCTAACCACTCCCCTACCAGTTCCTAACTGCTCCCCTGCCAGCCTGATTGCCCCTAGCTGTCCCCCCGACCCCCTTGCAGGCCTGGTCACCCCTAACTGCCCTCCCCTGCAGGCCTGGTCCCTCCAACTTCCCTCCTCTGCCGGTGTGGTCACCTCTAACTGCCCTCCCCTGCAGACTTATTACTCCCAACTGCCCTCCCTTGCAGGCTTAGTACCTTCCAACTGTTCTTCCCTGCTGGCCTTATCATTCCCTCCTATGCCCTCCCCTGATCCCTTCCAACTGCCCTCCTCTGCTGGCCATCTTGTGGTGGTCATCTTGTGTCCACCTTGGGACAGCCATCTTTGACTACATGGAGGCAGCTATCTTGTGTGTTGGAGTGGTGGTCATTTTGCATATTACTCTTATTAGGGTAGTTTATTGCAATAGAAATATAAAGCTGTAACGCGCCCTGAGGGAAGTTCTCAGTGACCTCTTCCCATCCAGGTATTTCTCCTGTGCCGGGGATTGCATATTGCTTTTGTGCTCAGTGCACTGCAGTACTGCACTGGTGTTCTTGTCTGTCTCCCACCAGCATGGGAGGCCCTTGAAGGCAGGTGTGGTGCCTTCCTTGTCCCTGTATCCCCAGCACCTGGCCCATGGCCTCACCCCCCCCCCCCCCCCCCGCCCCAGACACTAAGGAATTATTTATGCCTTCATGTTGCCCCATGAATACCTTCTGAGGATGCCCACTGTGGAGAGGAGCACCAGATTAGAAGGGAACTGTCCCTGGGCCCATCACGGTTGTCACTCCTGCTCCTCCATTTTGCCCAGTTTGAGGTGGCCAAGGACAAGGCATCCTCCATCCTCCCACTTTAGTGATGGAGGGCTTAACGGGGGCCTTTCGGAAGGAGCTGGCAGTTTATCCACCTGCACTCATGCTCACTGACATCTGAGCTCCCTTACTTCATGCTCTAAAGGTTCTAATGAAATAAAAATGTGGGGTTTGAGTCCAAATCCATTATTTCACAAAACTGAAGAATGAATTCATGGACAAAACCGGTTAACAGAGGCAAAGTTTATTGAAAGAAGCCAGTCCTGGAAAAGGTGCAGCTGAGGCTCCATGTTGCAGCTGGATGTAGTTCAAGCAAATTAAAGTCTATTAGTACATGTATGGAATCCCACATGGCCATAAGCCACCTGGGCGCAAGGGAGCATGTCTCCTGCCATCAATCCAAGAATCTAGAGTGTGTGGTGGTGGTGGTGGGGGGGGAGCGGGATGGGGTGTGCTTTTTTATATGTATGCTTGCTAGTTTCTGATTGGTCCTTTCAAAGAATTCTATACTAATAACATTCTTGGGATTGGTTATATATCTCATCGTCTTGTGATTGGTTATCTGCAAGCTGCCTGTCTTGGCAACATTCATACATTTTAAAGTTTATGTCTCCCTCGTGCACCCTCCCATCCCTGCCCAGTTGGGTTGCCTTAGTAACTCCATCTAGCTGAGTTCCCCAGTCTACTTTCTCCCCTTCACCATGGCCCCGAGTCCTGACTACTAGCTTGCTTTGTCTCCTCACTAACATATACCACTTTATTGGAACCCTGCAGTCGGAACCAGTATTGAACACTGATACCACTGTAGTAAGAGGAGCATGATGACAACTTTTCTGTTCATAATTTGTGCTCAGTTAGAAAAGAGGCTTCCTCTATGATGCTTTCCACCACCACCTCCTCCCACCCTCTCCACCGCCATCCTGGGTTGAGGACAGGGTTTGGGGAGGGACCTGAACTGGAGGCTACTGACCTGGGCCTCTGACTCTATGCTTCCATCTTGACTTTGAGATGAACAAAGAGAAGGAACAGATAAATGCTACTATGTGGTACACTAGATACTGCGGACCCCTTGGGAAAGGATAAGTAACTCGAGTGTGGGGAATGAAGGAAAAGTAGGAGAGCTCTTCCAGCATTTCACTGTGTCTTTTCTCAGACACAAGGAAAAGGAAAACAAGAGACTCTAAAGTGCTGTCAAAAATCACTCCCAAATCCCCAGAAATGTAATTTACATTACTTCAGGAAACCAGGAGTCCAATAGAACCCCAGATTCCATGGAAACTTATGGAATGTAAAACGAAGTATTCTAATGCTAATTTCAGAGGTAAAGAGACCCTAAAGATTTTAATTGTCAATGCATTTATTCATTTTGAATATCAAAACTGTCTGTTACAAAGAGAATACTGATAAACACAGAGGCCATTGAAGCTTTTTACCATCCTTCTGAGTACTTGATAAATAATATCATCTCTTGAGATAAGGGAGGCTTCATTTAAGAAAAAAGAAAAGAAATTGCTCCAAACTATGGCTGCTTCAAAAATGAGCAGAAAAAAGAGCAAGCATTAGACAGAAAAAGGATGGTCAAGACAGGTTACCCAATAGCCTGCAATGAGAGCCACATAAGTCATTTTAACTTTCTGGTAGCTGTTAGGTTTAGTCAAATAATTGAATTGACGCCCCCTCCCTCTGGAAACTGCCCTTTAGGCCACTTCACAACACATTCCCTTGCTCCCTTGGGCTTAGACCACATTCCACTTGCTAAGATCATTATCTCTCCCCTCTGGACTTTCCCAGAATCTGAACCTGCATAGAGAATTCTCTGCCCAGAAAAAGCCCATCTAGAGTCTTTTAAAATCTCTGAGGCCCCATCCCTGGGCGCAAGTGCCATTTTGGGGATTAGCCCATCTGCTATGCAGATCACCTAATACTAATCCCTAATCACTTTGGCCTCGGGCATTCCTCCTTAGCGACCCTAACAGAAGCCACATTAAAAAAAAAAAAAAAAAAAAGAAACAGTTGACAATAATAGAAGTAATAATTTTAACTAACCTAATACATCCAAAATATCATTATTTGAACATGTAACCAATATAAGAAGTTTTGGAATTTTTATAGTTTTTTCTAAGTCTTTAATCCAGTGTAGATTTTATATTTACAACATATCTCATTTCAGACTAGCCTCATTTAAAGAGCTCAGTACTAGGACAAAGGAGGCAAGGATATACATTGGGGTAAAGACAGTCTCTTCGATAAGTAGGATTGGCAAGACTGGACAGATACATGCAAAAAAAAAAAAAATGAAATTAGACCACTTTCTTACACCATAAACAAAAATAAACTAAAATGGATTATACACTTAAATGTTGGAACTGAAACCATAAAACTCCTAGAAGAAAACATAAGCAGTAAACTCTCAGCAATCATTTCAGATTTATCTCCTCAAGCAAAGGAAATACTAGATAAAAGAAAAAATAAATGAGACTACATCAAACTAAAGAGTTTTTGCATAGCAAAGGAAAAGACTACCTACTGAATGAGAAGATATTTTAAAAAGATACATCTGATAAGGGGTTAACATCCGAAATATATAAGGAATTCATATAACTTACACCACCTCCACCCCAGACCATCCAATCAAAAAATGGGCGGATGACCTGAATAGACATTTCTTCAAAGAGAACATACAGATGGCCAATAGACCTATGAAAAGATGCTCAACAGCACTAATCATCAAGGAAATGCAAATTAAAACCACAATGAACTATCACCTCATATCTGTCAGAATAAATCAACAAACAACAAGTGTTGGCAAAGATGTGAAGAAAAGGGAACGCTTGTGCACTGTTGGTGAGAAGTGGAATCGAATCTTTACTGTCCTGTTTGCTTTCCTTTGCTATACCCTGACCAGAGTACACCGAATGTTCAAGGCCCATGTGCCCTACGCATGTGCAAAGGCAATGACACAGCAGTTTTACTGTATGCACTACACAGGTGTACCTTTCTATAACCCAAATATTGGTGTCACCATTTGTCAAAAAGCCTCTTTTGTCTAAGTTGGTACAAATGTGTTGCTGACCAGCCTGTGCACGGCTGCTTTGTGGGAGCTACTTTGAAGAACTGCTTTGTCTGATGGCTCCTGTGTTAGCAATGGCTACTTGGTCTGCAGTAAAGTCTCTCCCATATAACTGTCTCTCCCTCTGCTACTCGTGTCTTCTTCCAATTCCCGTGTCCACAGAGGTCCAGCCCCTAGCAGAGGGGCTACAACCTGACAATGGGATTGCAAACTGGCGCAGCCACTGTGGGAAAAGGTATGGAAGTATCTCATAAAATTAAAAATAGAACTATCTTATGACCCAGCAATTTCTCTTCAGAGTATTTAAATAAACAAAAACACTAATTTGAAAAAAAAAAATGCACCCCCATGTTCATTACAGCATTACCAGTAATAGAAAATATAGGGAAGCAAACTAGTTAAGTGATAGATTAATGGATAAAGAAGATGTGGTACTTATAAATAATGGGATATTACTCAGCCATACGAAAGAATGAAATCTTGCCATTTGTGACAACATGGATGGACCTAGAGAGTATTATGCTAAGTGAAGTAAATCAAACAGAAAAACAAATACTGTATGATCTCATATGTGGAATTTAAAAACACAAAATAAATAGCCCAGCCAGCTGGTGTGGCTCAGTGGTTGATTCTAGGTCAGAGCCCATACTGGGGATGTGGGCCCAATCCCCAGTAGCGGGTATGCAGGAGGCATATGATTCTCTCATAATTGATGTTTCTCTTTCTCCTCTCCCTTCCTTTCTGAAGTCAATAAAAAATATATATTGAAAAATAATAAAATAAAAACAAAATAAATGAATAAACAAAACAGAAACAGACCCATAGATATAGAGAACAAGTTGATGGTTACCAAAGGGGAGGGGAGGGATGAGAATTTTTCAAAATTAAATAAATGAAGTGTTCAGTAGTCACATGTGTTCAGTAGCCACCATAGAGGACAGAAGAGGTCAAATCAATGTTTTACCCATAACTGCTCCTGCCTAATGACATGCACTTGAATGTACTTGTGTCTTTGCAGTTGTTCTTCTGGCCTGGGATTCTCTTCCCTTGAAGTCTAACTCCTTTCTGAAAGATTATCTTCCTTCCCATCAGAAACAATGAGATGTGTATTCGCTGCTATCCTGAAACTCAACAAGTGTGTGAATACTTCCCACGTGCTCACAAGACCTCTCCCTTTGAAGCAGAGCTTTAGTTTGGAGTAAGAGCCGGTGGCTGCTTCCTGAACCCCATGCTTTTGAATTAATTCCTGTTGCTTTTTTTTCTTTTTTTTTTTTTTTTTGCTACGTGCTCTTGTTCTACTCAAACAGGCTATAGGCTCCATTAAGTCCTTTTCAGTTCTTGTCTAAGTGTCTTCTCAGTAGATCTCTCCACCCAACCTCAGTCTAGCAAGTGCCAAGCACACAGCAAGATGAAGTGAGGTGAGAAGTAGCTGAGAGAAAGTGAAGAAATGTGAGAGCAATCAAACTACGTGTTCAGGGTCATTCTTTCTCCTTCAATCAAAGCCTTGATGAAGGTGGATAGAGAAGGGTAATAAGAGGGCATGGTTTACACCCTCCAGAAGGGTGTTCCCACCTCTGAGCTGGCTAAGCCATACAGTCTCACTGCCCAAGTGGAAAAAGAAATGGACCCTCCACATCCTCCCCTGGAGTGGAGAATAATGGGATTGTGTCGGCTGCCTTCTGCAGCTCCCTTTCCACTCTCAAGGCCTGCAGTGGAGAGAGAAGTTCACAATTCAGGGGTCATAGGAGAAGTGGGAATATTTACTGCCCTGTTTAGAGGTGTGTGAGCTCCATGAGCCTCAGATCTTCCATCTGCAGATGAAAATAATTAGAGACCCACAGGAAATGGCAACAGTAGAGCGGTCTCCTTGTCCCTTCACCCAGCTTTACATGCACTCATTTGTGTGTAAGTGCATAGTTCTGTGCAACCTCATCACATGTGCAGATTTGTGTGAGCACAGCCACAATCAAAATACAGAACTGTCCCTGTATAGTCAGCCCCCACCCACCCATCCACACCCTCTGGCAACCACTAATCTGTTCTTCATTTCTATAATTTTGTCATTTCTAGAATGCTTTAGAAATGGAATCATATACCATACGACTTTTTGAAATGGCATTTTTCCTTTCAGCACAGTGCCTTGGAGATCCATCCAAGTTGATGCATGTGTTAATAGTTGGTTCCTTTTTATCGCTGAAGAGGATTCTACAAAGGCTTGTTTGGAGGAGCTCACAGAATAGCACAGAGGAATGTCACTTGCAGAGAGCTCAGGAATTGTCAGACCTTCTTTTCTGGCAGCTGATCCTGAGCTCTAGCTGGAGATGGACACCAGCCTGGAGCAGCGATTCCCACTGACCATGAATTTACACTCCTGCTCAGTCCGTCTTCCTGCTGAATAAAGCCCTGTGGCCAGAGCTCATCTGGACCCCTCCTTCCTTTTAGAGCCAAGTATGGTAAGGCCCAGGGAGGGGAGGAGGCCAAGAGTATAAGACCCAGGTCCTGGACTTCCTTCCAACCCAGGGCTCTTTTCACTCTATGGTGCCTGCTTCCAGGCTTGCAGTCTGTGCCGAGTGTAATCTCCTATCTGGCCCAGGACAGTCTTTGTTCAGCACATCAGCTGATGAACATTGATCTAGTTGGGGCAGGGAGCCAAAGATGGTTGATTTCCCTAGACCAGTGGTCAGCAAACTGCAGCTCGTGATCCACATACGGCTCTTTGGCCCCTTGAGAGTGGCTCTCCCACAAAATACCATGGCCTGGGCGAGTCTATTTTGAAGAAGTGGTGTTAGAAGAAGTTTAAGTTTAAAAAATTTGGCTCTCAAAAGAAATTTCAATCGTTGTACTGTTGATATTTGGCTCTGTTGACTAATGAGTTTGCCGACCACTGCCCTAGACACAAAGCTCTGGTGAGGAGCCTTCATGGCCAAACTCTGCTCAGTAGCACCATGAGGTGGCATATGCCATTCAGAAAGGCTTTTTCACTCCTATTGTGACCAGCAAAGGGGCTATAAATTTGAACAAACCGATAGGCCTTTGGCTTCATGGAGTTTTCTGGGAAGTATGGTGGCAAAAAGGGAGGGGAAGGCCACGAAAGACTCGAGCTATGTTTCCAATTATTTCACTTCTGTGAGCTGTCTGCCCCATAAGGGACTCCATAAACAGCCTGTGAATATGTATGTTAATTCACTAAATCTTCACAAGCCAGTGGGAATATTCCCTTAGCTTTGGGGTGAGGCACATAGTCAAGTGGTTAAGGGACAGGGTGCTTACAACAAGCTGCCTGAGTTCTGTCTCAAGGCCACCAGTGGCCACTGTGAGATCTTGGTTACTGATTTCCTCATCTGTCACATAGGAGTCAGGGGATTTGGGTGAGGATTGGAGTAAATGTCTAAATATAGGCACTAGACAGTGTCAGCTCATAGAAAACACTCAATCCTTTAAAAAATAAATAAATAAAAATCAAATAGCACAAGTAAACTTTGTTCTAAACTAAAAAATCCCAAACTTTTACAGCGTAATAAAAAGGCAGTGTTGTGTGTTGAAAAATTCAATTGAGTTTTGATTAGGAAAATCGGGATTGGCGCCTTAGCTTTAATACTTATAAGAAGTGACTGGGGGAAGTAATTTAAAATGTCTCTGGGTACCAATGTCTGCCTTTCAGAGCTGTTGTGAGGATTTAGTGAGATAATGTGAACCAAGGTCACACTCAATAGGTCAACAAATAGTACCTATTATCTTAGAAACCCACTCACAACACCTAAGCTGCAAGGGCAGGCATTGGGAGTATCTTCATAGAACCAGTGGTGGCGCATTTGGCCGGATAAGGATTGTGGAAAGGTCATTTCTAAGATAAGAAAACCTCCATCTTTCCCAAGAGGAGAGTTTTGTCGCTGGGTCCCAAGTGAATGGCAGCAAAGGCAGGGTAGGGTTGTAAGAGTGATGGGTATTTTCAAAATGACTCAGGAATATCCCTGAGTCAGAGAGCCCCCAAAGATACACCAGATGGGCCCTGTGGGCGAGAACCTCCAGCATTTGGAGCGGAGGCTGGAGAAGCTACTGGGGAACCCCGCCCCCAGGCCCACTGTGCAGCCTTTGTGGGTGCTGATGGAAACCACACAGTTCAGGTATTAGCACTCCTGTTCCCAGCCTTGGGCTCCCGCCCAACCTTCCCCAACCCTCACCCCAAAACAAGTCACTGTTCCTCTTGGTCTCTACTTTTCTTTCTCTTTCCTTTTCTTTTTAATTAAAAAAACAAAGATAATGAAGCTCTTCATGATTACATATTCATTTCCAAAAATTAAAAAATCAGGCAATACAGAAACATAAGGCATCTAAGTCCTACAGTCTCTGCTCCCTTTCCCAGGCCCTGTCCCCTGTCCTGCGGGAGTCACAGTCATGGCTGGGTGTCTGTCCATCTCACTCACCTTGGTACCCACACCCCATATGGAGCTACACCTCTCCATAGACACCTGCCTTGTTTTGCCCACATAATGATTTGGGAACTGAATTACTCAAGAAGAGAACGCACATTGTAATTTTCTAATGCGTTTTTCTATCATCACGCAACAGTTCAGTCAAGCATTGCTGGCTTGGGAGGAATTCTTTCCCAAACAGATTTAAAGAGGGGCGGGTGGGTGGGCTCCACAGGCTGCCAGACTGGCTCCCAGTTGTGGTTTTGCTGCCTGATTTCAGAAAGCTCATTACGACTCCATATTCAACGGGAAAATGGGGATAATCTCACCTACCTCAGACGACCATTGTGAGGATTCAATGTGGGAGCACATAAGTGGGTTTCTACTTGTTTATGACAGTGTCTGTGTCTGGCATAGATAGTCTAAGCCAAATGTGAGTTCTCATTATTTTATTAGAATTCATTGTGTTTGTCCTATTTTAACTCGCAGGTGGTAATCTTCCACTGCATTTTCAGGTCCATAGTGGGTATCTCACAATAAGAATCCATCCAATTTACAGACTTGAAAAGGAGGATGGGGGATGTAGGCCTCTAATGATCCGGCATCTAGGCCCAAAGGGTGTATACATGTTTCCCTAATTAGAACAGTAATATATGCTCATAGGAGGAGAATTTGGAGAGCACACACAGAAAATAAAAAGTCACTAATGTACGCGGTTTAACCAGGCCGTTTGATGAGAGTTAGGATCATTAATTTATCATGTGTCAGACACAGGTACTTTACAGGCATTGACATATATGGTGCCTGTGAGATAATAGAAAATACACGTACTGCTCTCTGCCCTGGTAACTTTCTAAGTGGTAAGAGCACTAGGAGCATCTTTTGCTCTGGCATTTGGTCTTTCAATCCGGTTCCTGACACAGGGATGCTGAAACCCTTGTAATTTCCTAGGTGATGGGAATGCCTTGTTCTAATGAGGTGACTCTGGGGGGCTCTCTGTGCCCTACCACCTACCCTGCCCTCGGCCAAGGAAGGAAGAAGGGGGCTGCTCCAGCAGGGGTAGCAGAATCTGCTGAAATATGTTGTTTAGGAAAACTACGAAGCTTTCAGGAACTGCAGGAACAATGAAGTTCCCCACGGATACACTTACCCAGGACCCGTGGGATGCCTGCTGACCCCTACATTCTCACATACATATCTCTAACTTCCTTCACCAGCTCCAAGACAAGACCAATCCCCAGTACTCTGCAGAGGCGCTGGCATTCACAGAACCCCTGAAGCAGCATCAGTGAGCTGTTCCAAGGGTGGGGCACCCTGCTGGCCCCATGCACCATACTCCTTACCACCCCCCCTTTCATGCAACATACCCCTTTCCCCCCCTGTGCACCATACCCCTGGCTCCTGTGGAGCCCACTCTGAACTCAGGGCTAGTTGCTGCTAATGTGACAGGCCATCCTTAGTGAGCAGGGACCAAAGGGGTCAGGAACTCCCCTTGCACAATGTTATAGGACTGGTGCCATCTCCTTGTTCAGGGGAGAGGGCTAATTATGCCCATTTTATAGATGAGGAGCATGAGGACTGGCACAGGGAATGGCGAGACAAATTGGAGGGTAAGAGAGGTTGTATGAGGGGGTCATGCCCTGATTTGTCCTGAGATGGGGAAAGAGGAAAGCTGGTAGCCATCACCTGAGTGGTCACTGCATGGATAGGTAGGGTAGCCCAGCTCCTGCAGGGCAGAATTCAGAAGCACTAGCACAGGGCCAAGCCTAGAAAAGGGACCCCAAAATTATACCACTATAATAGTCTGTTCATCCAGATGTTTCCTCATACCTCCTCTGTGCCAAGCGCTCCCACTTGACCTGCAGGGGATGGAGACCTGGGGAGGGGCCATACCACAGCCTCTGGAGCTGCTCTGCCACCCAGATGAAAGTGCAGCCTCAGGACCAACAAACCTGAGCGCTAGTCCGGCCCTGCCACTGACTAGCTTCATGGTCTTGGGTGGTCACCTGGCCTCCTGAGGGCAGGTCCCCTTCGCCCCACTTAAAATCAAGAGGATGAGACTTCAGAGGCGGGAGCACAGACTTGAGACTTGCCTGACTAGAATTCATGGCCCTAACTGCCACCCACACTAGTGTCTCCTGAGGAGTGGCCTCACCAGGATCCTCTGGTGTGTCTGGAGATGCAGATTCCTGCCGCCTCCAATCCACTGATGGAAACGCAGCGGCGCAGCCCTTTTAACCGCACTTTCACAGGCTCTGCACGCGATTCATCTGTGCCACTAGCCTTGGGAGCTAGCTCCCCTGACACCTCAGTTCCACTTTAAACAGGCATCTGCACGCCATCACCACTGAAGCAGTGGGCACCCTGGGAGCACAGATGGCAAAGGCTCTGCTCCCTGCAGCTAATGGGGAGAGAGCTGCCTGTGGCTGGCATGGCTTCTGTCCCTGAGCCACCAGAACTGCTGAGGGTCAGTGGGTGTTACAAGCCCAGGCCCCAGCCTTTCCTGCTGAGAATGTTACCCGTTGCCCAGGGAGAAAGAATTAGAGATGGCGTCCGAGCTGCACGGGAGTAAGGTATATTTCAGTTTTTAAAATTCATGTTTAAGGCATAAATATATTAAATTCAGCATTCCTTAGAGTTCGCTCAATTCTCTTCAATCTTTGTTCAGCCTGCAGAATCCCCAGCGAAGGCACAATGATGTGAGGTTAAAAGATCTTTAGTAAATACTTGTCAGTGCGTATTAGGGGGTTAATACCCCATAACTTTCATCAGACCCACCTCCCAAATTTACTGCAATTTAAGTCAGAGTCAGTATGTCTGGCATGTAAATATAACTTCACAACAACACCGAAATCCACTATATGGCTGCCCCATTACCTTTTCTATCAACATCCAGGAAATGCCAGGGTGCCTGTTAAAACACCTGGACACACCCTGGCCTAGTGTGCCTTAGTTGGTTAGACATCATCCCATGCACCAAAAGGTTGTAGGCTCACTCCCCAGTCGGGGGTGTGCAGAAGGCAGCTGATAGATGTTTCTTTATTTCCCTCTCCTTTCCACTTTGTCTAAAAATCAATGGAAAAAATATCCTGGGGTGAGGGTTAACAACAACAAAATCTTTTAAACAAAACACACAAAACCTGACCACAATGGACCAGCCAGTGGCTATGGGGCCCAGAGCAATGAGCAGTAGCCCCAAATGATGTCTGTCTGCCTCTCTGAATCACAGCCACACCCACACCACAGCCCCGCCCAGTTCTCCCTGTCTTCACATTCCAGCTCCCTACCCACTTCCCTGTTCCAAACTCCCCAACTGGGCTCTGCAACAAGGGACTGAGTTTACAGAGACACTCAATAACTTCTTGTTGGTTGACCCATTCATTCTGTCGCTATGGGAACCTTCAGATTTTAATAGAACTGTGGGGCTCCTTTCTGACTTTATCCTAAAAAACAAACAAACAAACAAAAAACCCACACTGACTCTGGGCATGCTTCTTCTCTGTGCACCACCCCATCTGAGTCAGCAGAGCAACTGTAAGCAGAAGCCCCAAAAGAAAGGCGGGGATGGTGGTAAACCTGGCAAATAAAACGGAGAGAGGGGTATGCGGTCAAGCGGGGCTCAGCCCATTCCACTGTTTAAAGCTCTGGATAGAAAATGAACAGCTAAACAATATTTCATAAATTGGAAAAGCTTAAATGTGAACATTTAGTGAATGATAACTTTCATATCAAAAATACAATGAAAGACGATTACAGGAATTCTAGAAAATATTAACTCAAGGAGCTTGTAGACTCTAGGTTCAGAAACAGTGTATGATGAATAACCTCTTCTCAGGAAGTCTCTGTGGTTATATTTATAATGTTTTTGAAAATAACACTAATAGTCTAAATGTGTAGTCCTCTGTGAATGAGCAACTGAGGTCACCCTTCTGCTCTCAATCAACCTCTCTGGGCACAGAGCCAGTGCCTCAATAACCATTAATGATTTTAAGCATCCGCAGAGCAGAAACCATTACTCTCACTGCAGAGGCATGCACTGCGCACCGTGCACTGGTGGCACACCTGGGGCACCTTCAGGCAGCACAAAGGGGACTGGCCTACCTGCAGACCAAACCCTAAGTCTTGGCGTCCCAGACCCTGTGCAGCAGTGTAACGAGTATTTGCACTTCAGGACCCCATTCAAGTGGCAGCTGCCCTTTGAAGAGCCGCCCAGTTACCTGCTCAGAGTTGGTAATGCCCTTATTCATGCTCCCAGCACAATCTGTTCATACCTCTGAGCAATAATCATGAATGCTGTTCACCAGATATTTCCAGTTCTCCCTCTGCCCCTTTGGAGTTAACAATGGCATTGTGTGTTTGATAAGTCAAATGAAGAGCTAGTGGTAGTGAATGCTCCCTTTCTCTCCGCCACAGCAGCTAGCAATGTTCCAGACAGTGGCTGTCAACCTGGGCCCTGGATTGAGACCAGCTCAGGTGGAGGTCATGGACATATAGCATGAGCTCTAAAAAGACAATGTAAATTCAGGGTTATTTATTACTGCAGCATTAACTAGCGTGTACTGATTAATATAGTCTCTTTTAGACTTGCAACATTGTAATAATTCTGTTTATATGTTTGTCTGCCCTCCTTACCATGAACTTTTTAAGGGTAAATACTAGTCCTTGAATAGTAAATGTGTTACTCATATGTATATGGAAATGTGTAACATTGGTCATTTGGCACAAGGCATTACCCACCATCACATCATCTTCAGAAGCCCTCCTGATTGCTTCAGACATCCATTCATTCATCCACTTTTTCTCTCATTAAACATATATTTATTTATTCCTCAAATATTCTATGAGTGTCTACTATGTGTCAGACACTTGCTATTGGCTGGGAAATTGGAAATGTATCACATTTAGATCTCAGTCTAATGGGGGAGGGAGGGAAATGGACAATCAGCTGTGAAAAATGCATACTATAACAATTACTTCTGTTAACACAAGGGGTGTTCATATTTTTCCTAATGAAAAAAAAAAACTTGGAAAAGATCTAATCCCCTGGTTATTTTATTTTTTTTTTAAATATTTTTATTTATTTCAGAGAAGAAGGGAGAGGGAGAAAGAGAGAGAAACATCAATAATGAGAGAGAATCATTGATCGGCTGCCTCCTGTATTCCCCCTATTGGGGATCAAGCCTGCAACCCAGGCATGTGCCCTTGACCAGAATTAAACCCAGTACCCTTCAGTCACAGGCCGAAGTTCTAGCCACTGAGCCAAATAAGCTAGGTCTCCCCTTGTCTTTTAGACAAAGAAACTGAGGACTTGCTGGGCAAGGGAAGCATCCCCTCACTTAGTGCCCTGTGAGTGGCTGACCTGACCTATGAGGGGCGGATATCACACAGAACGTTTCTGTGGCAATTAAAAAGTAAGGGCCAATAAACTAAAAATGGAACTCCCATTTGACTTAGTGATCCCACTTCTAGGAATATATCCCAGGAAACTAGAAACACCAATCAGAAAGGATATATGCACCCCTATGTTCAGAGCAGCACAATTTACAATAACTAAGATTTGGAAACAGCCTAAATGCCCATAAGCAGATGAGTGGATTAGAAAACTGTGGTACATCTGCACAATGGAATACTATGATGCTATAAAAAGGAAGGAACTTCTACCATTTGCAATAGCGTGGGTGGAATTGGAAAGCATTATGCTAAGCAAAATAAGTCAGTCAGAGAAAGATAAATATCACATAATCTCACTCATTTGTGGAATATAATGAACAACATAAACTGATGAACAAAAATAGATCCAGAGACAGAGAAGGGTCAATCAGACCATCAAACTTAGGAGGGAAGGTAGAGGATGGTGGGGATAAAGGGGAGAGATCAACCAAGGACTTGTATGCATGCATATAACCAATAGACACAGACACCAGGGGTGCAAGGGCATGAGTGGGGAAGGCGGGGGGCAAGGGGGAGGGTAAGGACTTATATGTATAAAGAAATAAATAAAATTTTTTTAAAAATAAAAGGGCCAAATTGAATATGCCACACCTATAAAAGCCTTCATGGCACCTCTAATGAAACACTACCAGTGGCCTGACATTGTTCTCCTATTTGTGCATCAGCTACTAGGTGCCATGACTGTCCTTGGGCCAGAATACGAGGGACTGAGCCAACTGTGTCCAAGTGTGCTAAGGTTGTGGCGTTTAGGGCTTGGTTAAGCTGGGCGTGCCATGACGTTTTGCCCCCTGAGGCAGCCAGGGAGGCCTAAAATATTATGGGCTTTGGCCTGGACAGACTGGGGTTCAAATTGTGGTTTAGCCACATAGTAAGTTTGTGCTATTATTTTAACCGCCTAGACCCTCAGTTTTCTCACTTATAACATAGGGACAATAACAGAGACTTGTTGAGAAGATTCACTGAATAATCTACAGAAGGCATTGAAATCTGTGGAAATCCATACCATGTGGCAGATGTTATTGTTCCTAATGCCATGGTTAAATCAGATGATATATGTAAAATGCTTAGGCCAGAGGATGCTCCATATAAATTAGTCATTAGTTTCATTACTTAATACTATAGACAGAACATAATAGTCTTTTTAAAAATATATATTTTATTGATTTTTTACAGAGCGGAAGGGAGAGGGATAGAAAGTCAGAAACATCAATGAGAGAGACATCAATCAGCTGCCTCTTGCACGCCCCCTACTGGGGATGTACCTGCAGCCAAGGTACATGCCCTTGCCAGAATCAAACCCGGGACCCTTCAGTCCGCAGTCCGACGCTCTATCCACTGAGCCAAACCGGTCTCGGCCAGAACATAATAGTCTTAAAAAGCTAACTTTAGATTTGAGTATGCCCAAATCAATACCAAACACAGAATATTTTTTGCCTGTGGATAGCTTCATGTACTTTTTCTTTTTCTTTGTATAGAAATGAAGCTACCAAGGAGACAGAAGTGTTTGCCTTGAGGCTCATTGCAGATGCCAGCAGATTTTGTGAGATGAACTGCTCGGCTTGAAAAAGAGACATGAATTACAGCCAAGCAACTCATGTGCACAGTTAACCAAGCCTATTAAAACAGTGATATACTGGCTGAGCAGTTCAGTTGGTTAGAGCAGTGGTTGGCAAACTGCAGCTTGTGAGCCACGTGTGGCTCTTCGGCCCCTTGAGTGTGGCTCTTCTACAAAATACCACGGCCTGGGCGAGTCTATTTTGAAGAAGTGGTATTAGAAGAAGTTTAAGTTAAAAAAATTTGGCTCTCACAAGAAATTTCAATTGTTGTACTGTTGATATTTGGCTCTGTTGACTAATGAGTTTGCCAACCACTGGGTTAGAGCATCATCCCATCCGCCACAAGTTTTAGGGTTCAATTTCCCATCAAGGCTCATATCTGGGTTGTGGGTTTGATCCCCGGTCAGGGCATGTGTTGGAGGCAACCAAGCAATCTTTCTCTCTCTTCCCTCCTCTCTCTCTAAAAGTCAATGAAAACATATCCTCAGGTGAGGATTTTTTTTAAGTGAAATACTAAAATCTAATGCAAAAGCTCTGCTGTGCTTCACCCAGAATTCATAGGGCTCTGAAGGCTAACTGCCCATAGGAATCACTCTTTGTAACCCATCAGAAGAATGTGCTGAAGATAAAGTTCATCAGTTCTGAACCAGACGGAGAGACGGTGCCATAAGCTATCTCTCAGTTTTTGAGACATATGCAGCACAAAATGAAAACAACATCCAGAAACAATCTTGCCAAATGTCAGGAATTATCTGCAGAAGGAAAGAATGGGAAATTGTTTCACAAGCAAATATATTTTAAATGTCTTTGCTTCTCAGAATCACTGAGCTGCTCCAGTCTCCATCATGTCAGGAGCAGGGCAGATAGAGACTGATGGTGGAGGGGAAACTCAGTGTGAACCTGGGGCCAGGTATGCTCATAACCCGGCAATTAAGGGAATGATAGGGGTCAGGATGGGGCATTTAGAGGACACACACTCTCTAACGTCTGTTAAAGGCAATCATCCAAAATGAGATAACATGAACTACTTCTTCTAGTCTAGGGATTTTCTAGAGCCACCATCCTCCTGTCAATTCAAAATGCTCTGCTACAAGTCTTCCTTCTGCAGTATGAAGAAGCGAAGGTCTAATGGGGTTATTAATTCTCATGATCTCAAAGCCAGTGAGCTCAGAGCCTTTTTAAGGCACAGGATTTGCCCCATTCTAATTCCTTTTGGCAGTTATGAATTTGACACTGTTAAGTTACACAGCTTTTCATTCATTCACTCGTCAACAAATATGTGTTACTACTAAATACTTTCCTTCTTGAAATATCAAAACCTTGTCTCCCACCCTCATATTGTAGCACCTTCCTCCTCTGTTCTTCTTGTACCTTTTTTCCTTTCTGCCTAGGAATTGCCTTATGTCCAGAATTGTAGTATAATTTACCCAATAGCCACAATCTGTGGATGTGCTATGTATTTTTACTTGCAGCTTTATTTTCTTTTATGTGATAAATGAGTATTACATAGGCAAAAACACACACATAGAAAGCAGAGACCTGAACCTGAATTTGATTATTCAACAATAATCAATAGCCTGTTCCCAGAGCCCAGAGTCCTGGATCCTCATTTTATCCTTCAAACCACCTCCTCTACCCCAGCCTTTCTCCATCACTGCCCAATGGGCATCAGCATTCCTGACTCTGTATCTCCTCTTCAAACCCCTCTTAGTCTGAATTGAAAAATAGGAAATGGGAAAATGTGAGCAGTTGAACCAGTGGTTCTCAAAGTACAACCTCAGACCAGTAGCAGGAACATCATTCCGGAGCTTGTTGGAAATGCAAATCCTTGGTCCCCACCTCATACCCAATGAATCAGAAACTCTGGGGATGGCGACAACTATCTTCACCAACCATTTTAGCAAACATCCAGATTATTCTGAGGCTTGAGAATGGCTGGTTCAAACCACTCTATAGGATATAAAATTTCCATTTAGCCCAGTCTAAGCTGATAAGGACAGGGGATCTCAATTTCCTTGAGAACACTCCCAGCAGGTTATTGTTTGTTGTCCTGCCTTCTCAATTTCCTGGATGGAGCTCTCAGAAGAGGAAAGTTCTTTGAAGGAGAAAATATTAGCCCTATTGTCCACACTCCCACCACTCATATTTCCCATGTCCTTGAGGTCATGAAGGATTATGTGCCCTCTGTGTCTGCCCTCTCAGTGGTCCTACATCTGTAGAGAAATGAAAATCAGTTTCTTCCTACAAAAAGACGGGGGTATGCTTCACATTAAAAGTCTCTAAAAAAATCTGCTTTGAAATATTATATAGCTTTCATGGTTAACTGACAGAGGAAAGGAAGGGAAGAAAAGAGGCACCTCTGTTCATAGAGATAAAGCAGCAGGAAGATTTATATACATCTATCTGTGTCTTCCCTGGATGTCCACCACATCCTGGGAGGAGATCTCTAAGCTCCGTCAAAGTCAGCCCCTCAGATATCCCTGTTTATCTTTCTCCTCCACATGATTTCAGAAGCAAAACCATGTGAGGAGCAGGGCTTAGAGGTGACTGACAGCAGCCACTGGGAAGTCAATGGCAATGGCAAGCCAGGGAGGATGCAGCCCCATGACTCCTGCAACAAAGCCTGTTCCAAATAAATGCCAGCAGCACAGAAACCACGGGGGTTATTTTGCTGTCTGTCTCTATCTTTTTCCTTTTAAATATAAAAATAAGTGCAATTTTTAAATGTCAAAAGAGAGAAGCCCTTCTTTCAAAAGCCGACTTAATGCTGACGGTAGATTTTTCATGAGCTTTTCAGTATTGAGCCATTTGGGCTCTGTACTAACGCATGCCTTGGGTTTTGTAGGTGGTCTCTTAACTTTAGCATTCATGCATTTTCCTCAGGTTGTTGTTAAGAAAAGCCTGCAATCTAGTCAGAAGGTTGCCCCAGAATTGCAGAATGTCAGAGCTGTATAGTATTTTGTAGATCATCTTCTCAAGGAATTCTTAACTACCTCTCCAGAGAGGGGCTTCAGCAGTTTGTATTTTTCTGGAAATTACTTGTAGAATTCACTATAGGTTGTGCACCTTTTTAAGGATAGTGATATTCCTGTTTTTCATCAGACCCTCAAAGCAGTTTAGACCCCCCAAATTATCCATTCTTTCTACAAGTATCATTGTGTGCAGCCACAACTCCAGGTGAGTGGGAGGGCTTCACATAGACTATAACACCCCCTAGAGTTGTGCATTACACACCATGAACAGTGATCCTGCATTCTATTCGACATTCATTTTATGATTGGCACTATAATTAAGTGAAAGCTCCTTCTGCTCACCACAATGACAGCCAATAAGTCAACTGACATGGAGTTGGGGCAAGGAAAGCAACTATTCAGAAAGCCAGCAAGCCAAGAAAATGGGGGACTAGCATCCTAAAGAACCATCTTGAGAAAATGCAGAATTCAGGCTTCATTTATGTCAAGGGAAGTGGGGGGTGGAGATGGGAGAGGTTTGGGATCAGTAGGTGATTGATAACTCAAGGCACCTGGATGTCAGCAAGGGTTCCAGTGGGATGGAGAAATTTCTTTGCTTTTGGTAAACAAACTCTGATTGCCATGGTCCCAGTCACAATGTTCCTATAAACCTTGTGCTAAACAATAATTATCCTGTCTAAAAAAGAGTAATTTGCAGATTGACAATCACTCCAACAACAAGAGGGCTGCCCCCATATGGTCAAAGATCCTGCCCCTATGTGGACACAAGATGGCCACCACAAGATGGCCAGCAGGGGAAGGCCATTGAGAGGTTCCTGGCCTGCAAGAGGGCAGTTGTGGGCGATCAGACCAGCAGGGGAGGGCATTTGGGAGGGACCAGGCCTTCAAAGGAGGGCAGTTAGGGGTGATCAGGCCAGCAGACGAAGGAAGTTGGGGGCAAACAGGCTGGCAGGGGAGCAGTTAGACATCAATTAGGTTGGCAGGGTAGTAGTTAGGGGTGATCAGGCTGGCAGGCAGAAGCAGTTAGGGGAAATCAGGGAGGCAGGCAGGTGAGCAATTTGGAGTCAGCAGTCCTGGATTGTGAGAAGAGGGTCCCAGATCCGAGAAGGTGCAGGCTGGGCTACGGGGACCCCCCCCCCACGCCCCTTGCACAAATTTTGTGCACTGGGCCTCTAGTTTTATAGATAACTTCCTTATCTCCTTCAGCACCATAGACAGGGTCCTGTCTTCCAGTAATCTTTTGAGCTGGAAGGCTGTTTCAGTAATTCCTAGACTACAGGTTAGATCTCTTTAA
Source organism: Antrozous pallidus (assembly GCA_027563665.1). Classification (NCBI taxonomy): domain Eukaryota; kingdom Metazoa; phylum Chordata; class Mammalia; order Chiroptera; family Vespertilionidae; genus Antrozous; species Antrozous pallidus. The sequence continues at coordinate 63,360,467 of CM050520.1, forward strand.
TGAATAGCATATCTATGTGCAGAAATAGGCAGAAGTGCTAAAGGCATGTTATGGGAACTGGGCAAGCACAAGCAAGATGGAATCAGAAAGACTGGTTATTTTATCTATTACAGCACCAAAAGTCTGAGAAGTGGTTTGCCCTTTCCTGCTTCCATGGCTCTCTACATACATTTTGTCCCATCACATTGGAATAATTTTAGGAGGTATGTCTGTCTACTTCTAGGATTCAGGATATGAACAAAACTGATATTTTAATCTCCTTGAGCCTCACTCCTTTCTATTTTTTGTTGGTTCTCAAAATCATGTTAAGAAGAGGAATGCTATTTATTCTCCGTAAACTCTAAATATGTTCACAAAGAGTCAATCAACAATTCTTGAGTAGGCTGGGTAAAAAAGATAAAAAGATTAAGCAAAAAATATCCACAGAATAGTAATTACCAGTAATTTCCTTAATTACCAGAAGGAAATGAAGTTTGGGAAGGTAAAAGAAAATGGGGATATATGGTGGTGGAAGGAGACTTGACTTGGGATAGTGAACACACAGTACAATACACAGATGATGTATCATAGAATTGTATATCTGAAACCTATATAATTTGATTAACCAATGTCACCCCAATAAATGCAATAAAAAGTAAAAAAAATCATGAGTAAACAGAATGTAAAAAATAGTTAAATGAGGCAATAAGGCCTAAGGACCCAATGAAAAATCAACCCCTTTTCTAATCACAGCTGCTAGCAGTAGTTTTCCTTAGCTATTTTTGTACTTTGTTGTTTTTTATTTAGAAACCTCAGCTCCCTTTTCTATTAAATCTTGACAAGGAATTCTATTAATTTTAACAAAAGCCAATGTTTACAGCTTTCAGAACACCTGCAATCACCTGAGTTCCTCTGCATCTCAATAGGAAGGACAGATGTCATTTCCACTTTACACAAAGAGAAGAAATAATATGCAGGGCAATGGAGGGACTCATTATTGTAGTGGCAGAGTTGGAATTGGTAAACAAGGTATGAATGACTTGAATTCATTGCACCAACAATGTGGTAGACAATACAAATGATTATCAACACCTGTTTCTCCTCTATTTTCAGGTAAAAAGAGAATTTCCCTTCCCTTCCTCCTTGAAGTTAGACATGGTTGTTCATATTGGCCAAATATAGTCAATAAAATGAGAGCAACAGGGATTTGCATCACTTTGGACCAAAGCATTTAATTCTTGCTGGTCAATTCACCAGATCTCCCTCTAGCTTTGCTATAACTTTCAACACATAGAAGCAAGTTTTTATACGGAGGTGGCATAAGATCAAGCAGCCTGAAATGACGAGCCAACATATTGAGGACATTTGCTCTGGTGAGTCATCTGGTCCTGTAGCAGATGCTGCTTTAGAAAACTTTTCTAGAAGTCATATGAGATTTTGGGATTGTTTGTTATCAGTTTGTTAACCTATTCTGACTAGTACTGGCAGACTCCATATTGGACTGGCGTTCTCTCTATTAGAGCTTAGACTGGCATTCAAAGAAGCACATGTAGCCATGCCTAGTTGCACTTCCCTCCTCCAATTCAGCAATCCTCCTAGCTCTTTGTACCATGAGCCTTTAGTTACCATGAGGCTTTAGTTATGAATACAGCGTGAGAGTCAGGGGAGGGGCAGATTTCTGCATGAATGAGGGCAGAGACACCCTCAGTTGTGGTTAAAGTTCTGGTCTGGGCACATATAAATTTACCATGATTGGGTGCAATGGTCTAATGAGATAAGGTCAAGATCATGGTTCTAAGACCAATGAAAAAGCAAAAGATCAAAGTGCAGTGATCAGGGTCAAGTAAGAGAGGAGGTGGGGTCAACCTGGCTGGGAGCTGAGTCAGCACCATAGACAAAGCCCTATCTTCCCAGTTGTTTTTCCTGGGCAGCTTGATCTTTTCCATTTAGCCTGCTGTGTTTCTACTTTCACATTTTAATGATTATTAACAGCCCCACATTGGTTTTGTGGGGCTGCTATAACAAATAATTGAAAACTGGCTATGTTAAAATACAAATGTACCTTCTCACAGTTACAAAAGCCAATAGTCCATAATCGTGGACTAATCACCAGAACCGTGCTTTCTCTGAAGGTTCTGGGAAGGCTCCTTCTGTTTCTTCTTTTTAGCTTAGGGTGGTTGCTGGCAATTCTTGGTATTCCTTGGCTAGTAGGCACATCATTCCAATCTCTGATTTCCTGTGTCTCTTCTCCTCTTCTTATAAAAAACACCAGTCATATTGGAATAGGGCTCACTCTAGTAATGATGTCATCTTAATTTTATTACATCTGCAAAAACACTATTTCTAAATAAGTTAACATTCACAGGTACCTAGGGGTTAGAACTTCAATATATCTTTTTGGGGGACAAAAACTCATAACAAGCATGATCTCATTTTCAAAATGTTTGAAGTGACTTACAAAAATGAATGAAACTGCAATAGCCCAAGCCTCTCACCAGCTTGAGAGTTTGAAGGTGGTTATATTCATACCAGAATTAATCTCTTAATTACACTAACAAGTTCTCTCTGCCTGTTTAAGGGGAACCTCACCAAACAAAACCAAAACCAAACAACAAACCCAAGAGTGATTCTCCCACCAGGGAAGAAGACCACACTCACACTCCTGTGTTCTTGCTCTGCACCAAGCCATGTCTCCACCTCTGTGGCTGGGGAAAGCCTGAGAGTACTTGCCACTGCAGGCCCACTGCATTTCCGTGGCAGCGCTGCACTGTGGTTTGTGGCAGTGGAAGGAACTTAGGCCCCTTTTCTCCTTCTGGTTGCACTCTGTCACTTCACTGCCTTGCTTTATAAAATTCATCTTGAGCCAACCCCTGCAGTCTGGGGTCCTATGCATTCACACAGAGGCTCATATCTGGGCTGGGGACACTTTCTCAATGGACATCATTTCAGAATGTCAAGCACAGGGCACACAGCTCCACCCCCCCTTAATTTCCCTTTTCTCCTTCCAAACATACAGGTAAGCAAACATCCTTTCTTATCAATTCATAAAACTAGACCCTAGCAGAGCCCAAAACAAATTCATAAAATCCTTAGCAAACCATCAGACTTTTACACTTGGTTTGGGTTCACCCCAAAAGCAGGAGCCCAAAGGTATCGTCTTCATACACAAATCCATCTCCCCAAGATTGAGAAAGAAATGTTATAAAGGAGGAAATAAATGGAGAACTGAAATATAAGGCTGGAAGAAAAAGATCTATAATAATGAAGGCATAATATGCTAATTAGACTGAACAGCTGAACAACCTTCCAGACATCATTCCAGACAAAGCCACAGTGGAGGAGGCCAAGGCAGAAGTGGTTAGGGGCAATCAGGTAGGCAGGCAAGTGGTTGAGGTGATAAGGCAGGCAGGTAGAGGCAGTTAGGGATGATGAGGCAGGCGAGTGGTTAGGGATGATGAAATCGGCAGACAGAGGGATTAGGAGTAATTAGGCAGGCAGGAGAGCAGTTAGGAGCCAGTGGTCCCTAATTGCAAGAGGGATGTCCTATTGCTGGTTTAGGTCCAATTGGACATCCCCTGAGGGGTCCCAGATTGGGAGAGGGTGCAGGCCGGGCTGAGGGACCCCTCCTCCATACACTAATTTTGTGCACCGGGCCTCTAGTTATACTTAGAAGCACAAATTGTAAACTTTTACAATTGAGCATGGTAGTGGCCAAAGTAAAGATAGAAAAAGAAGCAGCAAGAAGATTCAAACTGTCTTCAAAAGAAAACAGAATGGTAGATCAGGAAGAGTGAGGCTTAGGCTGACATTGTGGTCTGGAATATTTATATCAGTTAACTTTATATATTGGTTTGCTGCTTTGTCATACTGAGCCCTTTTCCCTCTACTCTTAGGCACACAGCTAGGTGAAGCCATGTGACAGCTGTGGCCAATGATATATGGCAGAGGTGATGTTTGGGCAGAAGCAGATAAAGAGGTATACATTTTTAGAGTTTCTGCCCTCATCTATAGACTGAATGGGGAAAACCCTGACCTCTGAGGAGGATGAGCCACACAATGGAAAGAACCTGAGTCCCTGAATATTGATGTGGAAGGTGGCTGGGCCATGCTGCACACATCAGACTGTGTCATAGAGATGGGCAACTCTATTGTGTTAAGCCACTGAGACTTTGGGATTGAGATGTTATAGCAGCTAGTATCACTTGAATTAAAATAGGTAGGATAACACTGGCCTTCTCTGTCTTGTACTTCTCTTCCACCCATTGAACTGCAATGTCTCCCAGTACAATAGAAAATATTTTATAGGTGGGTGAGGGGTCTCCAAGTCTCTTGGATGAATTCTGAGCTCATACGTGATCTTTGTTTCTCCTGGATCTCTGTGCCCTCTGGCTACTATGATCTTGTTCTTTCCCATCTGACAACTATTTATTCTTCTTAATAAAAACAACTACACTGAGGTAGGACTTGGGAAGTTCTGCATTCTCTCTGGCTACGATACTGTTTTCTTTGATAACAAAGCATGTGTCCTTCCTCCTGCTGAGTGGCAAGACAAGCTGTCCTCAAAAATTTCCCAGAAGAGCCAGGCAGAATGAAGAGAGGGAAGAGGGTCTACTCCAGCCACTCATGTTTTTCATAGAGTAGGTTAAGCATGGGCCTGGCATGTTGTTCACAGGCATGCTGAAATGGCTAATGGAGTTCCTGTGTCACACCATTAGTACTCTGAATGACTCAGGCACTATTGTTTTCTGGTAGGTCATATTGACATAAAATTCTCCTGGTGATTGGCTTTGCAAAACTCACTGGTCAAAATGTTCATTTCCTGGGCACAGATTGCAGTTGGTAGTCAATCAATGAAGCCAATCATTTAGCACTTCTACTTATAGCTTGAAGAGGACTGAATCTCCTGATCCTGGCTCACTTGCTAAGATCTAGAAGAAGCTACCACTTACAAGACACTAGCAGGGGTTCCAGAGCATTCTGGCACTTTACATGCATCACCCCAAACATGTCCATTGAAATAGGATATAAGGTGTGCATCTACAAATTGTACAGATATCTCTATTTTATAATAACTTTCCAAATATTTCCATTTTACAGATAAAGACACTGCGGCTCTGTCCACTATATGCTGAACAGTATGCTAGTGCCTTCTTGAAATAGATTAAGATTCAGATTTTGAGGAGTTTAAAATCTCTTTAAGGAAGTGAGAGTTTCTGGAAGTAATTTTGGAATTATATACAATAACAGAGAGTGCTAGGTGAATCTGTTTGGTGTTCAAAGCTAGAGACTGAAGGTCGTAATCACAGTGGGGGTGAGAGTCATGTCCCACCTGAGAATCAGGCTAGGATTACAGGGTAAAATCAGTTCAGTTGCCAGCTGTCTGCATAGACAAACAGGAGTAGCTGAGTGGGAGTGTGGCCAGCAGTGAAGTGTGGATGGCGAGGCACAACAGAACACCGGCCTGGGAGAGGGGAGCTGAATGCTCAGCAGGAAGTTCAGGATGGGCTGTTTGTATTCTGTTGGGCAGCTGGCCAAGGGTTGCCCTTCAATCAGTGATTCTTAACCTTATTTGAACCTACAGGATGCTCAGGGGAGATTTTAAAACATACTGATGTCTGGTCCTCATCCCCCAAGACTCTAGACTGATTAATGGAGTTGGATCTGGGTGTTGGGATTTCTCAGAGCTGCCCAGATGATTCTAATATAAAGTCAAAACTGATCATCTCTGCCTTAGAGGTACCACCACTCACCTGCCTGATCATTCCTGTATGGTTTTAATAAGCTTCCACGTTCCTTGGCTCTATTCTAACTCTTACAGTTGCTTTCCTGAGAAAAAGTATCAAAGGGCAGTCTTCCTGGAATTGGTGGGTCTCCATCAGTTAGTCCATGTTTCTCTCAGACCCGGTGTGGTTGTACAGCAGTGGAACTGTTGGTAGTGGGAAGAGGATTCTTTCACATTATTGCGGGAAACACATTTCAAGGATACAGGAATAGGAGGAGGGGTGGCATTGTGGCAAGATTTATTGGAGCAAAAACAACGGAAGGGCTTAGGGCATCTCTCATCCACAAGGTGGTCTCACTGTGAAAGAAGTCCCGCCCCTGGGACTTGTCCTCATCAAGCCAGGAGGACCAAGGTCCAGAGATGCTGTGCCCTTGCCTGGGCATTGATATTGGAAGCTCCAGTAGTCTAGCTCAGTTTCTGTTTCTGGCCAGCTGGGGGCTGGCACTATGCTTGGGCCTGGTCTCGAGCCCCTGTGACTGCTACAGAGAGAGAACACATGAACTCTGGGCCTTTGTTAAAGTTTGATTATATTATCTCTGGCTTGGGAAAGAGCAGGCTTTCTTTCAAGTTAACCAGTCTTTTCCCTGACCTTTTTCAGGCTTGTGTTGGGCCATCCCCCTGCACCATCTTCACTTCTACAGTGAATGTGCTCAGCAGAAGGCATTTCCCTTTACTGGATCCAGTAATGTACTGAATAGAGAGGTTGTTCCTTTGGGACATTGGAAAACCACCAGTTTGAGGATTAAGTCCCTTTGGTGGAGGAGGTGGCTGTCGCCTAGGTTGTCTGTGAAGTTGCCCCTTCCTACCAACAGCTACTTACCTACTGTAACAGACCAAGGGGTTGGGATGCCAGGTGAAATCCTGCCTCCACCTAAGGGTGGAGAGAAGCTGATAAAATATTTCACACCTTGGCTGAGGTCTTGCCCTGTAAGCATGGGCTCCTTCTGGCTCTTGCCTTCTAGTCAACCTTAGAATTTACATTTGCAGATTTAACAAACACCAATGGAACACTTTTTGTGTTCCAGGCCCTGTGCTGGGGACTTATTCATGTTATCTCACATCAGGCTTTCTCTTTCTCTCTTTCTTTCTTTCTTTCTTTCTTTCTTTCTTTCTTTCTTTCTTTCTTTCTTTCTTTTTTTACAATTCCCTTTCCTCTTAGGTCCTTGAGAGAGACTTCATATAAACATCTTATCAGCTGGATTGTGGAAAAGGGATTAGCTTTACTTTTGGAGGCTTTCAAGAATAGTTAATACTTATTACTATTATCATCATTTATTTTTGTATTATTTTTGACCACAAGAATTACAAATATATTTAAATCTCAGACCTGGGAAATGGGCTATACACAGCCTTCTATGGGAGAAGAGAACGCCTCATATGTTCTGACAGCACTGCACCTTTGGCTTATTTTCAGTGGTTGGTGGAACATGAATAGGAACCACATTGTTGCTTCCCATGGTGGAACATGAATAGGAACCACATTGTTTCCCAGAAGCAAATATCTGATGTTTGCTTCTGGGAAACAATGCAGTATATCTGTCAGAATTGTCTGAAAAGCAGCTTCTAACTTTGTAGATTCTAGAGCTGATGTCTCAATGAATGACAAACCATTCTTTTCTGCAAAAGCTCTTCCTTCATCTGTAGGAACTGCCCTGAGATGATGCAAATCACTCTTACTGCCCACAAGCATGGTAACAATGTTACTATCAGCATGATCTCTCGTTCTTTCAGCCATCGCTCTACATTTTCACATGTGAGATGTTTAGCAATGTCATCAACCAAAAAGCCACCTACAGCTCCATGATAATATGCTGATGGTATAGCTCAATATCACTCTTGCCCAGCCATGTCCCATATCTGTGCCTTTATTGTTTTTCCATCAACCTGGATGCTTCTTGTTGCAAACTCTACCCAGCGGTGCTCTTGCTTCCAAGATTAAACTCATTCCGAGTAAATCGAGACAGAAGATTCCTCTTTCCAACGCCAGAATGTCCGGTAAGGACAACTTTGAGGAGATAGTCATACTCGTCACCGCGGGTGCCCATTGCACATACGAGGAGAGAAGGGGTGGGAGCAGCAGTGGTATCGGTCACTATTATCATCATTTATTGAGCACTTACTAAATCCCAGGTATAAATTAAGCATTTTAGATTTTTTTCCTCCCAATTCATTTTCATAGTAACTCTAGAGATGTATCATTCCCTCCTAGAGATAAGGAAACAGATGTTTGGAGACTTTAAATAAATGTCTAAAGGTCCTCTAATGGTCTTGCCAGGACTGGTGCTCAGATCTGTTTGTGTCCAATCAGACTGCTCTGATACCCTAAGATTGTGGTTCTCAACCTTTGAGGGCATAAGAAAACTTTTGTGAAACTTAAAAAAAATAAATAAATGTTTTATTTGGAAAAATTTTAGATTTGCAGAAAAAGATGTAAAGACAGAGTGTTCAAGTCCAATTATGCTGAATGTTCAAATAAAATATGGAAAATTTGATTTAAAGAAACAAATGATGAATCCAAGTTTGGAGTGGTGGTGAAGGACGGCTGTACATATATTGATGCTAAGTTCTAAGGGATGTGTAGTGTCCCAGCAGCCAAGGGTGCTCAGGCGTCAAGAACCTCATAAACAAAGGCACAGCTGCCAGAAAGTGCATGAGGATATCTGGGCAAGGATAAGCACCAAGGTGGTCTGAAGTATGAATTCATGGTAGAAAAGTAGATTAGGGTCAGGAAAAGAATCCTAAAATGTATTTTTAGTAACATGATCAGGTATGCTCATTAGAATGAACAGTTTGGAGTATGGAGAGGATAGATTAGAGATTTGCTGGACTGTGCTTCTTCAAACACCACAAGTCCAATACGGAATTAATTCCCCATTGTTCTCCAGCATTTCTCATCTTGAAAGTTAAGGCTTACCTGTCAGATCCTATCACTATCACTCTCCAGGCCTATTGATTTATTTTTACCCCCTTCTCTCCAGCCCCACTGCCATTGACATAATTAAAGGCTTCATCTCTTTTCTGAGTATTGCATTAGCCTCCCACATATTCCCTTGATCATAATGTAGCTCTCATTTAATTTACCCTCTCCGCTGTTGGTAATGTTTCTAGCATATTGAGTTGATTTATGTCACTCCTACACTAAAATCCTTCAGTAGCTGTCTTTATCCATAAAATAAAAATAGAAACCCCTCTGCATTACTTCTAGGACCTTTCGTGACAGGACAGATCCCTACACCCCACCTCTTGTTCACCCATTTTAGCACTTCATATTTTAGTAGTATGGAGCCACTCATGGGTCCCCCAAACATCAAGTTGTCTTAGGCCCCTGTGCTTTTGCATCTGCCATTTTCTCTGCTTCAGACACCATCCTTCCCAGCCACATGTATCCACATGCAAACTCTTGCTCCAAGTCTCAGCCTAAAGGGCACCTCCTTGGTGAAGCCTTCCCCAATCCCTCCAGGCAGACCCACAGCCTGTAGCAACCAGCCTGGAAAGGCCACAGCCTGCAGCAGCTAGTCCATTACATTGAACCACAGCCTCTATAGCAGTCAGTCCTGTGTGGCTGGGATTTAATTGATACCTGACAGCTTCCTTAAGCTTTGTCCTTACTTCCAACTGAGGACCCACAAGAGAAAGCATGTTCCCCTAACCAATCGCACGGGATACTCTGCTTCTAGTTAGCCTGCATCCAGCTTCCCCACGCCAACAGCTGCCAATTGAAGCCTTCCTTCTGCCCACTACAAAGCTTTTCCACATCCCTGCCTGCTTTTGAGTCTCTGTCAAATGCAAGTGATGGTGGTTGATTCCCTTAATAGAACAAGTTCTGAATAAGTAGCCTTTACTTTTCTCATGTGGGTGGTCTTTATTTCCACCCTTGATTATAAGCTGGTATGCTTTAGTAATGAAGTTAAGAACATGCCAACCTCAAATGTGCCATTTTGCTATGTTGATTATTTTGAGCTGAAGCACTTGAAAACCAGTAAAAGGAGAGAGAGAGAGAGAGCCTCTGAACTCCTCTTATCTATCTAAGAACCAATCCTCCAAAAGGATCTCAATTGTCATAAATCCCCTTTCCCCTGGTATTTAATCAACCAGAGAAGACTGACTCTTATCATAGGAGGGGAGGCTAGCAGCCAGTACCACCCCGAGGCATACAGCTGTTGTATCTCCCATGTATTCTTTGAAGGGCCCATTCATTCATCTTTTCTAGAAACCATTACTCTCCCCTAAGTTGCCTACACCCATTCCGCTATTAAGATGGCACATAAACTCTCAAACCTCACCACTTTAGAGGGTATTCAATTTTGTTTGTGGTGCCCTTGTGCACAGAGTATTAAAAATGAATAAACGTGTATACCTTCCTCCTGCTAATCTGCCTATTGTCAGTGCACCTCATGGACCTAGACTAGGAGGGCAGAAGCAAAGTCTTTCTTCCTTTATAGCATCCCCTGGAGCCTTGCAAACCCCTTCTATGAAATTCAGATGACTCCTACCTTGAGGAGTTACTATAAGAATTAGAGATGCTCCAACACAGGTGAATCACAAATGCATTATGCTAAGGAAAAGAAGCTAGATTTAAAAGGCCACATCACACATGGCATTCTGAAAAGGGCAAAACTAAGGAGACAGAAAACAGGTCAGTGAATGCCAGAGGAGAGGGGTGGGAGGAAGGTGGACAAGGGGCACAAGAGAATTTGGGGGGATGACGGAACTGTTATACATCTTGATTACAGTGATGGCTGCATGTCTGTTAGTGTCAAAATTCACAGAAGTGTACGTATAAATGATGAAAATTTCACTGTGCAGAAAATAGACCTCAGTAAACTTGCTTTGAAAAATCATGGCAGAAGAAAAAGGCACGGACACAATAATATCCTAATGCCAGCCTCTGGAGACAGCCATGTGGGATTAGATGTCACCTCTGAGCTTGCTAAACTTAGTCCACACCTGTTTTTCCCCTTACTTGCCTACATCCTCTCAGACCACTCGCCCACACCTCCATGTCTTGGGCAATTTGTCATTCTGTGGCACACAGACTCGGCCCAGGGAAGGCACGGCTGTGTGCGATCTGGAGTGGTACTAGGGCTACTCACAACCAACACAACCATCCTCACCTATTGAAGCAGAGACAGCGTTGTGCCCTAGTGCTCAGGATCCCATCAGCTAACACTTCTTTTATCACCAGCACCTATGGAAATTCATGCTTCTTACTCCAAGACATCAACTAAAAAGCACCGGCTACAACTCAGAAGTGTATGTTATGTGTAATCTGCTAACAACGTGATGCATTTCCCCTCACTTACACCAGGGAGACAGAGAGCTGGAGTTGTGAGTATTTAATCAAACCTTAAAGTGAGAAAGAAACAGAATATGGCAATGGAGCTTGTTAATCTCAGCCCAGCCACAAGCCTCTATTTCTATGGAAACTGTGAAAGGCAGTTTAAAGAAAACGAAATTTAAAAAAATAATAAAAAATAAAGAAAATGAAATCAGAGAAAAGAAGGGATTGAATGTAGTATAAGTAAGGCTGAATTCCAAGGCTGGTCAGTTGACAGGCAGCTTTACAGCTTGGGAGACACCTGGAATTCCTGGCACTGGCAGAGGCCTTTCACAGCCTGAGGCCAGGGGGACCCCTGGGTATCCAGCCTCTTTAGGCCTCAGGCTGCTAAGAAAATCCACGTGTGTGGATAGGGCTGGTCAAAAGCACAGGCCTGAGAAAAGAACAAAGGAAGTAGTTCCTGCACCCCATATTTGGGATGACAACCCTCCTTAGAATCGATTACATTCAAATTATTAATGCCCAGCCATTCTAACATTGATGGAATGTCCTGATGTCTGACCAGCTTCATATCACTCTTATCTGTAGACTCTTCCACCAGGAGAAAATACTCCATGGAATAAGTACAGAGTGTTAGAGAATCCAGGCAAGCAACAGAAACGGTCTATGCATTCGCTTCTGACAATTGACTGCTTCCCTGACCTCCCGCAACAGGTGGATACCTCATCCATAATTAATAAGCTGGAGAAAGCCCTGCATGTGCCTCCACAGTAGCATGGACCATGCTACTGCCATAGGCTGCTTACCTGCTCTCTCCACCATCAGGTTGCTCAGTAAGATGTACTAACAGAATCCAGCTCAGTGCCCAGCCCTTCTAACAACTACTGAGAGAGGAGCAGCTAACCCTTATATAATAACTAGCACACATTGCCCTTAGAGTGTCTGCTGTACTCTGCATTCTTACATGTATTAGTTTTTAAAATTCTCACTATTAATATATCCCTTTTATAGATGAGGAAACTGAGACACAGAGTGCTCAAGATGCTTGCCTAAGTAAATGGCAGAGCTGGGCTGTCTGCTCCAGATTCTATAATAATGACCTCAAGTAAAGGCCTGCTGAATTAAGAGCTTGCCAACGTCCTGTCCTTGGCCTCTTCTTTCACTTTTTCCTAAGGTCTCATCTATCTCCTCAGTTCCAGCTATTACATTTCTGCAGGCGGTTCCTAGATCTGTATCTATAGCTCCGATCTTTCTCCTAAGAGCCAGTTTCCAATTGATAGAAAGATATCCCTGCCTTCCATATTTTTATGGTTAGGTCAAGAGACAGATATATAACCAAGTATCTGTGAATCATTCTTCCCACTGCTGTCCTGCCACCCTATCCCCTCTCTTGCTCTCTTTATACACACAGACGCACACACACATCCCAGAAGTCCATACCCTACTTCTTTCTCCTCTGCTTGGTATAACTGACCAGAGCAGTGTGTCCTGCTTTCCTGTCTCCTTGTCTCTCCATCTCTCTAAAGGCCCCATAAAATCCCTGAATTAAAAATGAAATCAGTTCTGCAAAACAGTTCCACAATGGAGACAGCTGAGCAAAGCCAGAGTTTTAATTTCCTCTGCCACATGGAAACTTGCTTAATTCAAAATTATCAGTGTCTTGTATTTCTTTTAAAAATTGATGTCACGTTGACCTCAGGATCCAAATGCTAAACTTGTAGACATTTCAAATGAGATTAAAATTATTAATGCCTCATATATATGTCCCTGATTCCTGAACAACCTCATGTCACTTTTCTCCTAGTCTCTCCCATCAGGAGGAAATACTCTTCGGAATAAGTACAGAGTCTAGATAAGCAGCAGAAACATCACATGCATTTGTTTCTAACAATCGACTTCTTCCCCGGCATGTCTTGCCATGTATCTCCTGAAGAAGGCTCATCCATAATTTGTCACCAGTCCGATCTACAAAAACTCAGATTAACTTGCTGGTGACTCGCCAGTGTGCTTTTCTCAAGGAAAAAAATAAGGCTGCTATTCAATATGGTGAACCTTTGTTGCAAGCCATAACAGTGTCAGGAGCAGACACATGTGCCTTCCCAATGCTGATGGTTTGTTTAACCGAGGAGGCAGATACACAGACAAGAGAAAAACGATAGAAAAACTTAGGAACAGTAAGGAACAAAGCAAAGAAACAATTTTGTTCCAGAGGTATGTGAAGGCAGTAGAGAATTGAGGCTTTGAAGGGTTAGGGTCTCTTAAACTGAGACCTCAAAAATGAGGTCCTAACCCTGTAATCAGCTCAGTCTCCTGATCGGTCTGCTGTGATCATTAAATTTAAAATATTTACCAGTTTGAGCAGAAATTACATCATGTGGTTGTTTTAATTTTTACTTTTCTGATAATAAACTTGTAAGGGTCAATATCTTTTTATGTTTTTTTTTGTTGTTGTTTATTTTTTTACTCTTTGGGTTTCCTCTGTGAATTGTCCATTTTTTTTTCTATTGAATTTTTAATGAATTTTTCTATTATTGATTTGAAACAGTTTATCAGTAAATATGTTGAAAAAATTCTAAGTTAGTCTGCAAATTTCCTCTTGTTCACAGCACTCTTTGCCATGGAGAAGTTTCAACTGTGCTGTAGTCAGACATACGGATCCTCTCCTCTGTGGCAGATACCTTCCGTGGCAGATCAGAGACTCCATCCATACTCTGTTGTGATATAGTCTTTTATATGATTTTTTGAGAGCTTTAAAGTTTTGATTTTCACCTTAAGGACTTTTGTCCACTAGGATTTATTTTTTATATGATATGAGATAGATAGAAATTAATTTCTTTAGTCTTATAGTGTTACTTATTAAATAAATGATCCATTCTTTTATGCCAAGGTTCCATCAAAATGTGGGTCTATCTCTGGGTTATTTTCCCCCTTCGATTTGTTTATTTCTGTACTGTGGCTCTTTTTAAAATAATGTTTCAAGTACAGTCATCAACCTGACAAAACTATGAAAATACCAAATGTGGAAAATATATAGAACATTAGAAATTCTCATACAAAGCTGGTAGGGATATAAATTAAAGAATCACTGTGGAAAACAATCTAACATTTGCATGTATGAAATTGTTTCTTTCTATAGCTGAGGAATATTCCATGGTATAAATAATCCACAGTTTGTTCGTGGATTTACCTTTGGGTGTTTATTTCCAGATTTTTGTTTTTGCTATTATGAATAAAGCTGCTCTGAGAATCTGTGTTGTACATTGTTTTTGTCTTAATTCAAAATTATCAGTGTCTTGTACTACTACATTCTTTTTGTATTACACAGATTCTCAGAAAAGCTTTAAATAATTTTTTATTTCTGTGGGTAATTAGCAGTAAAATCACTAAATTCATGGTAAGTGTATGTTTAACTTTATCAGAAACTTCCAAACTTTTTCCAAAATGATTAAACAATTTTAAATTCCAAGTAGTAATTATCAGACTTCCTTGACAATATTGTGCATTGTGACTCTTTATAATTTTAGCCAGTCTAGTGTAAAGTGATAACTCATGGTGGTTTTAATTTGTGTTTCTGATGATTGCTATTAAGTATATTCCATGTATTTTTATTGGACATTCATGTACTTTTTTTGGTGGAGTATCTATTCAAATCTTCTACCAATATCTTACTAAGTTGTTTATCTTATTATTGAGTCGTAAGAATTATTTATACATTCAGAATTTAAGTCTATCATCATATATATATATATATTATGAATATTTTTTATTTTCTTAATGGTATCTTTCAAGAAGCAGAAATATTTATTTTGACAAAGTACAGTTCATCAGCTTTTCCCCTTATGATTTGCCTATGAAAAAATTTTGCTTACCACAAGGTTGTAAATATTTTCTCCTCTATTTTCTTTTGAAAGTTTTATAACATGAGTTTTTACATTTAGATCTATGATTCAATTTTTGTATATGTTGTGAGAAGTTTCAAAACTCATTTTTTCCAACTATTTCAGCACCATTTATAGAAAACACAATCCTTCCTCCCTGAATTACCTTGGCAACTTTGTAGAAAGTAATTGACCATATAGGCGAGGGTCCATTTTGAATTCTATTCTGTTCCATTGATCTATATTTGTGACCTTGTACCACAATTACACTGTGTTGATTACTGTATCTTTAGAGCAAGACGAAATTAGTGTAAGTCCTCTCTTCCAATGTTTTTATTAATTATTTTTGCTATCCTAGATCCTTCGCATTTTCAAATAAATTTTTGAATCAGCTTACCAAATTCTTAAAAAAGGTCCTGGTGGGTTTCTCTTAGCATTGCATTAACTCTATAGAGACCTACAGATCAATCTATGAACCTGAAATATCTCCCCATTTGTTTAACTCTTTAGTTTCTTTAGCAGTCTGCAGAATGAAATGTATCCTCCAAAACTGAGCAGATGAATGGGGTGAAAAAACATAGTCATATATGTCATGAAAGTTCCACTAAGGATAAGTACTCCTAAAAGCCACTATAACGAAACATATATCCCTCTCTGATGTTGCTCAGTGGTTGGAGTGTCGGCCTGAGAACCAAAGGGCCAAGAGTTCGATTTTGGTCAAGGGCATGTGCCTGGGTTGCAGATTCCTGCCCTGGTCAGGGTACACTGGGGAGGTAACCAATTGATGTGGCTTTCTCACATCAGTGTTTCTTTCCCTCTCCTTCTCCCCAACCCTTCCACTCTCTCAAATCAATGGGAAAAAAATACCCTCCAGTGGGGATTAACAAGAAAGAAAGAAAGAAAGAAAGAAAGAAAGAAAGAAAGAAAGAAAGAAAGAAAGAAAGAAAGAAGGAAGGAAGGAAGGAAGGAAGGAAGGAAGGAAGGAAGGAAGGAAGGAAGGAAGGAAGGAGAGAGAGAGAGAGAGAGAGGGAGGGAGGGAGGAAGGAAGGGAGGAAGGGAGAAACTTATAGCACATATAAAATATGTCAACTACAAGGAAACAAATATTAGATCGACAGCAGATATTGCATCATCAATATTGGAAACTAGACTACGTTCTAGCAATACCCCCAAGGAGTTGGGAAATGTAACCTGTGATACTACACCTGGCAGCAGAGCTCTCCCAGAGGATGGTTGGAGAAGAAGCAGACACAAGCAGAGCATTTGGGTTCCTCCCTGTAGATAGAAGGTACGACTTATGGCCACACAGAGCACAGGCCAGTAGCACATCCAGTCAGAGTGCAAATTCTATACCTTCAATCCACCTGAAGGTGCAAAGCTGCTGCTGTATCACCCAGCTCAAGTCATCATTCCATTCAAGAAGCTCTACTTGGTGTGGTTTTTGTATTGAACCTTCTTCCCCATGCTGGCTGCTTTCCTGCCAGCCCACCAGGAGCAAGTAAGTGATTATGACTCCAGCATGTCCCAGAATGTTTACTGCGAGAGAGGGTGAATCCAAGGTCAGCCTCCCAAACTCAATCTCCCCAAAGTACCTGCCCGCCAGCAGATCCATTCCTGCTCTAGTCAGTCACCACACGGCTATATTCACTTCAGAATGGCAAGAAGTTGAAGCTTTATCTCTGACAATTTTTCAGTGGAGGAGGGAGGATTTAGGAAGTTACATGGAAATTGGAAAGTGAAGCTAAAAAATAATTTCAGAAAAAAATGGGTTGGGGTGGAGGCAGTCTATGAAAAATAGAATTATTCCAACGACAGAATGAAAAAAAAATTAGCTGAAAGTCCTACATTGAATTTATAAAATAATTGTCCCAAATTAAAATATGATTATCTCAAAGAATAGATTTCCAACAATGGTAGTATTTATAAGCTGGAAGTATCCAATAATTTAATAAGGAGGTCATTTGTTTCCCTCAGCAAGAAAAAAAGGAATTAAAAATTCAAGGAAAAACAAAGAAACAAATATGAGAAAATCCTAATGCAAAGATGGAGTAAATGAAAATGACATGTCTTATAGCATCGGTGGAACGTAAGAGGAGATTTTATTTGCTCCATGTGCTTGAACATCTCCTTCAACGTGGCTTCATGAGTATTTGGTTCAGTAGTAAATAAAAAACATAAAACTGTCATATTGTTGGTGACATTTATTTTTGGAGTCAATCTGTTGCCAAAACATGAGAGACATAATTATAGGTACAGAACAGGATTTAAGTGGTATGCAACCTTGTAAAAATGATACACTAATTGATAAAAAGAGGTGGACAACACTGCATCAGCTCTAGTGTGCCCACATACCCAGTGATGATGGTGTGAAGTTTACTGAACTACAAGTACAGATTTGAGAATATGGTTCAGTTCATTCTACAGTTGTTTATGAGATGACCTCCACATGCCAGGCATAGCTTTGGGTCCAGATACAATGCTGAGCACATCTGCAGTGGTGACTGCCAAGTTTCCTACCCTCTTGGAGGTCATGCAGTAATGTGGAAGAGAGTACAAATTGACAAAATTCACCATTGTTGACAACAGCAGGAAACAGTGGATGACTCATTGGCAATTTCGGTAATAACCAAAACCAGAAGTAAAATGAAAAAATAGTTTAAAGTGGTTGCTTTTAGGCAGACTTGTCATTAAGGCAACAGAGTTTAATGGATTAATTTTTCATTTACTTCAATTTGTATTACTTTGAACTTCTCCAAGTAAAAGGGTTATTTTAATAATTTTTTTAAAGCCCAGTATCAGGGTGGTTTATACTAAATCTAAATGCTGCATGGAAGACCTGACGTCAGGGTTTTATGACCCAAAATTCAGTGCAAAGTATGTGCAGCTGGAACCATTTGCCTCAATATATCTATTTCTCTTTATTTTGTATTTTTCCATCACCATTATCCCCTCTCTTCTATCTCCACCACTATTAGGATAAGAAAAAGGCCTTTTTTCCCCCTTGCTATAATCTTCTATAAGTTTTAAGAAGCACCTAGTAATTAAACCCCAAGACTGATAGCTCCTCTGATTCAAACAGTACCTCTGTCCAAACTGCAGGACAAGACAAGCGACTTTTAAGGCCACGTTCTTACATACCCCTCCTCCCTGCTGTTTTCGCAACTCAAGAATAATTCCCACCCAGGAGTCTCTATTTAATAGAAAGCTCCCTTCCTCTCCTCCCTTTCAAACATGCCTCTTCTGAACTCTTCAAAACTTTTTCTCTAAGCATGTTGTTACAGGCTTGGGGAAAATACTGTTAAGACACCTCTCTAAGACATCTGCCCAGGCTGTCACCTGAAGAACAAATTTCAATACTCCTGATGTCTGCTCAGTTTTGGCTGGCCCAGGGTTCCTCTTTATTGCTTAGCAACAGCCACGGCTTAAAAGGGAAAGCTGCCCTTTGTTCTCTTGCCCTCGTATTGAGTAGCAACACACTGGCCATTTCCCTTTGTAGAAAGTAAAATAAATTTCTTTTCTGCATCTCTTCATTTAGTTGTGAATTCTTTCACAGCCTAAGTCACAGGCCAAAAGCCTAACAACCACCATCCATGCAATCATCACACCATTGTCTATATCCATGAGTTCTCTCTCTTTCTCTTTTTTGCTCAATCCCTTTACCCCTCTCCCCCCAAAATCCCCACCAGAGCTGTCTGCCTGCTTTCTATGAGTCTATCTCTATTTTGCTTGATAGTTTAGTTTGTTCATTAAATTCCACATATTAGTGAAATCATATGGTACTTATCTTTCTCTGACTGGCTTATTGCATGTATCCCTATGTTCACTGGAGTGCTGTTTACAATAGCCAAGATTTAGAAGCAGCCCAAGTGCCCATTAGTAGATGAGTGGATAAAAAAGCTGTGGTATACTAGTCCTAGCTAATAAAAGAGTAACATGCAAATGTGACCATACCTTGGCTCCTGATTGGCTATGCTACCAGCCAATCAGGAGCAGGGGCAGGCTGAGGGGTGGGGCCAAGTGGCACGAGGGCTGGGCCCCAGGGGTGGAGACGAAGCAGTAGCGGTGGCAAGCGCCACGGCACCCGGGCCGCCTGAGCTTGGAGGTGGCCAGAGTGCAGGGTGGGGCTGGGCGAGCACTGGAGCACCACTGCCTGAGCTTGGAGGCAACCAGGGGGCGGGGCAAGTGGCTGGGGCGCAGGAGTGGAGGTGAGCAGGGAGATGGCTGAGTGCCCAAGACCTAAAGCCTCACCAGTGGCTTTAGGCCTTGGGCAGGCTGGGGGTGAGCCATCAGTTGGACATCCCCTAAGGGCTCCCAGTATGTGAGAGGGGGCAGGTTGGGCTAAGGGCCTCCCTCCCCCCCCTCCGTGTACGAATTTCGTGCACAGGGCCACTAGTATTTACATAATGGAATACTACTCTACTATAAAAAGGAAGAAAAATTTACCCTTTGGGACAGCATGGATGGACCTGGAGAACATTATGTTAAATTAAATAAGCCAGTCATCTCAATGTATCTAAATAGATTTTTCTCCTTAATTATACATCAGGGTATTTTAATAGTGATATGATATGAAATGAGTGTCTATAAACTGTGTTGCTCTTTCTGCTTCATTTATTGCTATAAATTAGCTGACTTTTAAAAAACCATATATGTATTTATTTTTAAAACACTGTGAAAAACTGTTTTAAAAAACGTATTTGTCTACATATGAAAAATAAAATTGTAATTCAACCCCTCTTTAACCCAGACCTAAGAGCCTGTTGAAATCTACCAATGATGTGCAACAATGATCTTTGTAAAGGTGTATCCAGAGTTCCATTTAACCTGATCCCTTTCAATCCCTTGCATCTTTCTCTCCCAAACTACCTACTGCTGGGCCCTCCACACTTCCAGTCATCTACCTTAAGGGGATTCAGCCAGCGATCCAGGAACCAAACCCACCCAGGGACTCAGTGACATGGAATGGAGATTCTGTTTAGAACTCAGGACCATGAAGAATCTGATCACTGGGCCTGGCTGGTATGGCTCATGGCTGAGCATCCACCTATGAACCAGGAAGTCATGGTTGGATTCCTGCCCTGGGTTGTGGGCTTACTCTCTAATGGAGGTGTAGAGGAGGCTGCTAATCAATGATTCTCTCATCATTGATGTTTCTACCTCTTTCTCCCTCTCCTTTCTTCCATGAAATCAATAAGAATATAATTTTTTAATAAAAAAAATCTGATCACCAAAGCAAAAAGCACTGGAGGACCACACCCAACCTCAACTGTGCTCTGCTGTTCATCTGTTCTGCTGCCTATTTCCTGGCAGCCTCTGCTCTCATCCTTAGAGCTGATACACCCAACCGATCCCTTCTGCCTCCACCCCAGTCTGTCCCTAGACACAGGCCTGAGTCCCAGCTCTCGGTTACTGAGGAAACATGGAGGGGAAATGTATTTGTGCCTGAGCACATGAATCAGAGCCATAGTGATTGCACAAAAAAAGGGTGTCTCTATTGGCCCAGGTTTTCCGAACTTCCCTTCCAGGCGGTGACAAATGACAAGCACTATTAATTCTAGGACTGCCATCAGTCTTCTCCCCTGCGGTGCTCAACACGGGGAACCATGGACCATTAACTGCATTCTCTCTGCAGTGCAACACCCTCAGCGTTGAGAGAGTCAGCATAATGGTCATGGGCTTTGGAAACAGATTGACTTAGGCTGAAATTACAACCTCACAATTAAAAAAAAAGTTTTAATTGATTTCAGAGAGGAAGGGAAAAGGAGAGGGAGAGATAGAAACATCAATGATGAGAGAAAATCATGGACCAGCTGCCTCCTGCAGGACCTCTTCTGGGGATCGAGCCCACAACTGGTGCATGTGACCTGACAGGGAGTCAAACCATGACTTCCTGATTTATAGGTTGATGCTCAACCACTGAACAATACCATCTGGACAAACCTCACAATTTCCTAGCTGTGCGGTCTGGAAAAGTTTCTTAATCTCTTTGAGCCTCGATTTTAAAAATTGACAACTTGAGACTATTAACTACCTCAATGGGTTGTAGTTAGAATTTTTAAAAATCATTATTGTTGAAAGTATTACATATGTCCCCTTTTTCCTCCCATTGACCCCTTATAGTTCACCCCTGGCCCCTCCCCAGGCCTTCACCACCCCATTGTCTGTGTCCATAGATTATACATATATGCATACACGTTCTTTGGTTGATCTCTTCCTAACCACCCACAAAAGCATGCCCCTAAGCTGCCTAATTCAGAGTCTGGCACATTGTACAGACACTTGGTTATCTTTGTTGTCTAGTGCCTAGACTAGTGGTCGGCAAACTGCGGCTCTCAAGCCACATTCGGCTCGTGAACTGCGGTTTGTCGCTCTGTTGACTAATGAGTTTGCTGACCACTGGCCTAGAGATAGCTAGGGTTGCATGAAAGGATCCTTGCCCTCTGAAGGGGAACAGAATCTGGCACCAGGAAATATGCCACTTTGGCTTATTATTTTGAATGAAAATGAACAGAGAAACAGCCAGTTCGAGAAGAACACTCTGATCCTCCTTTATCCCCCTGAAAGCAGGAAATAAATCTGCCCTGTGAAAGATACCTTCCGGTACCAGGAGGAGCAGAGACATTCTTATCACCAGAGATAGGGAACCAAACCTTATTGCTTCCTTCTAACTCACTACCCCAAGCCCAAATGTTTTTGTCTCATAAATTCTTCAGAAATGTATTGTTTCTTTGTCTAAAAGGTATAAAAGCTGCCTGCTCGGGTCACTTGAGTCTCATATTTATTTGTTTTCATTTTTATGGGCTCTTTCTTTTTTTCTTTCTTCCTTTCTTTCTTTCTTTCTTCCTTTCTTTCTTTCTTTCTTTCTTTCTTTCTTTCTTTCTTTCTTTTCTTTCTTTCTTGATTAAAGTATTACATATATGTCCTTATTCCCCCATTTTACCTCCCACCCCCTGTTGTCTATGTTGGACTGTTTTTAGGGTTTTTTTCTTTTTTTTCTTTTTTGGTTGTTGTTGTTAATCCTCATCTGAGGATATTTTTTTCCCGTGATTTTTAGAGAGAGTGGAAGGGAGGGAGGGTGAGGGGAATAGAAAGAGAAACATGGATGTGAGAGAGACACATTGATTGGTTGCTTCCTCCACACACCCCCAACCAAGCCTGGGGATCCAACCTGCAACCCAGGTACGTGCCCTTGACTGAGAATTGAACCCGTGACCCTTCCATGTATGGGCCGATGCTCTAACCACTGAGAACACTGGCCAGGACTTGAGACTCATATTTTTTAAGGGGATCCTGTACATACAAAATTAAATTCCTCTTTCTCCTGTTAATCTGTCTTGTGTCAATTTAGTTATTAAACCAGCCAAAGAAAGGAAGAAGGGAACATTTTTCTCCCCTACTCCTCATTTCCCAGTGAGAAATGCTGGGCCTGCAGGGTCTGGTGCCTCCACAGCCCTCGGGCCTCTCTGCATGTGGGGGATGGTTTTCAGGCAGACTTGCCCCTTTTCTGTTTACATGACACGCATGCTGTGAAAGAATGGCAGTCTCTGGCTCCAGTCCTATCTGCCTTGAGTTGCCATGCTCCCCAACTCTGCAGGGGGTGTCTAAGGCCCACTAAGTCAGCGTTGAAGTTGGGTTTCAATCCAGTCCCTGGACCAGCTCCCCAGCCTTGCTGCATGTTCCCACACCAACCCAGCAGACCTTGTACATCAAAACCTCAATGCCAGCTGCTCCCTCTCTGACTTTACCCCGTGTGGATCCCACCTGTCTCTTTTAGCTACTAGAGCAACTCCCAGACATTATAGCAAATCAGTCTGCAGAGCCATTTGGGCCTCTTACTGGAGCTCAGTGTTCCAGATGCAGCAAGGCCAGGCTCCAGCAGAGCAACGGCCCTGGGAGGCCTGCTGTTTCCTCTTCTCTGCTCTGCTCTCATGTTACTCTATTACCTAGAGTTCTCACTGAAAAACATATTTTATATTAACAACATGGACAATTTAACGTAGCCTAGTGGTTGAGAAGACAGGTTTTAAATCTGAATAGAACTAGATTTGAATTTTGCACCACAATTTACCAGCTAGGTGACCTTGAACTAGTTACTTTATCTTCTCACCCCCAAAATGAAAATGATAGGGTGCTGTAGCATCATTTGTGTACAAGTAAAGAAACCTGACTCACATTGCTTAAACCAAAAAAGATACAGTTTTTCTCACTGAATAAGAGCTCTGGAAGTGGTGGCTAAATGCATTGGTCAATACCTCAATCATCCCTCCCTGATTCTTGGGGCCTCTCCCTCATCTTACTGCCTCATGCTTATAAAATGACTGCCATCACTCCAGATTATCACGTTTCTATTCAAGGCAGCCACATCTTTCCTTTTAAACAGGAAAATAGATGGCTTCTCAGTAGACCTTGTACTGGACTTCCTAAATCCTGTTAGCCAGAACTGGAGCATATGGCAGCTCTTACCGCAAGAAGCTGGCAAATTGAAGAATAGAGTTATCCGTATTTCCAGTGGTCAGCAAATTCATTAGTCAACAGAGCCGAATATCAACAGCTCAACGATTGAAATTTCTTTTGAGAGCCAAATTTTTTAAACAAACTTCTTCTAATGCCACTTCAAAACAGGCAGTGGTATTTTGTGAAAGAGCCACACTCAAGGGGCCAAAGAGCCACATGTGGCTCGTGAGCCACGGTTTGCCAACCACTGGGTTAAACCAACCAGAATTCATACTTTGCAGCTCAGAAAGAAAAAAAAAAGTCAGGATTTACGTAGCTATCAAGTGTGATACTATGATTTAGTATAAGAAATACATATTTGGTCTTCATACTGTTGCTGGCACAGAGCTCCAAAACTTTAGAAATTTCCTAAGTGTTGAGCGTGATAAAGGTTCTTTTGTTATGTTCATGAGGAAAATTTGGAAAGCACCTAAATTGGGGGGCTTGTTGCCAAAGGAGCCAACCATGTGATTCGAGGATTGGAACTTTCAGTGACCTCCTTCCCAGCCCCCAGCCTCTACAAAACCCCAAAAGAACAGGCTTGGAGAGTTTCCAGGTTGGTGAATGTGCAGAGATTTGAGGTGATTGGTGCTCCTGGAGAGGGCGTGGAAACTCATCACTCAGTGCCTTGCTCCATGCATCTGTCCCATCTGGCGATTTCTGAGCTACCAGTATATCCTTTTAAAGTAACCCAATAATACATTCAGTCAAATGTTTCTCTGAGTTCTATGAGCTGCTCTAGCAATTAATCGAACCGAAGGAGGGGATCATAGGAACCTCTCACTTATAGCCAGTCAGTCAGTGAACAACCAGGGTGGTAACTGGAGTGAGAAGGCTGTGGGAACTTCCAGTCTGTAGGCAGTTGGTCAGAAGCACAGGTAACCTGGGCTTGCGACTGGCATGTGAAGTAGGGGTGGCAGTTTTAAGGAACTGAACCTGTGGAATCTGATGTTATCTCTGAGTCCATAATACCAGAATTGAGTTCAATTCCAGCTCTTAAAACAGGGTTCCCTTAACACTGTAGGAAGTTCCGTGGGACACCAGTAGGTTTCCCTGGAGAGTTAGTGGTGGTGGTAATTCCCAACACACACACAGGAATTAAGTCTTTAGACCTACCTAAAAGATAGGTCTGGGTAAAGGGTAGATAACCAATGGGATTGGTTTGACACAGAGTTGTAAATTTTAAATTTAATAATATTTGTAAAGTGCTTAGCACAGCGCCAGACTTTTAAGTTATGTTTAATAAAGTATAGCCATTATTACCAAGAAAACAAATTGCTAAAGATGGTTGGCCATGCCCTATATGCATTTAAAATATAGTATTTAGAAACTTCTAACACTGAGAGCAGAACGCAGCTGTACTGATTTCTCAGTGTGTCCCCACTGGAACCTCAGGCCAGAGCTCCTGCAGACCCACAAATCTACTTTTTTCCCCCACAAAATCGGAACCCGGAGGATGGCTTTAACTTGGTTAAAGGGCAGCACAGTAAACTGTGGCCAAGCCCACAACTTCACTTCTAGATCGTAAATCACCTGGATATACATGTGAAGAAGCACACATCCAAGAAGCTAGTATGAAATGCTTCACAAGGCTCATACTTCTCAGGGTGCCACATCAACAGCTCTCCCAGATTCTGTCATCTCATCATCACGGGCATCAAACGCTTGCTACATCACGGGCAGCAAACTGTGGCTCGAGCTGAATTCTCTGTGTTGAACACCAAGAACACTTCAGATTTGTAGTATCTTCATTTTCAGCAGCAGTGAGGTCCTGACCCCTCATATCTTTAATTTCTTAATGAAGGTGCTGGGGTCCATAAAGGAAGCTATTCACACTACCAGTCCTGTACACACATTCACTCATTTAACCTTCATGAACCACTTAGAGGATTTCTAGTTTACAGATGAGAAATCTGAGGCCCAGAAAGCTGAATGGACCTAAGATCATCGATGGCCAAGCCACAGCCGGAAGCTGGGCCTCCAACGTCCAATGCCAAGTACCATCTCTTGGGCCCTGGGGCCCTCACTACATGCAACCTTTGGGAAAAGGTAACTGTGATGAATATTTTCATGCAGTCTGAGTAAGAGGTTTTTAGAGAAAGATACTATTATACTGTGATTGTGGATTTCAATTGGTTATATTTCCTGTCATCACATTTACGGAAATGACAAAATTGCATAAGTGCCTTGTAATTATACTAGTGGCCCAGTGCATGAAATTCATGCATGAGAGGGGGGGGGTTCCCTCAGCCCAGCCTGCACCCTCTCTAATTGGGGGCCCCTAAACTGGCAGTCAGACATCCCTCTTGCAATCTGGGATCACTGGTTCCTAACGGCTCACCTGCCTACCTGCCTGATCAACTTTAACCATTCTGCATTCTGGCCTGCTTGCCCCCAAATGCCCCCCCCCCCCCGCTGGCCTTCTTGCCACCACAGCTCACCAGCCTGCTTACCCCATATGCCCCCCTGCCAGCCTGCTAACCCCCATATGTACCCCTGCCAGCCTGCTTGCCCCCAACTGCTCCCCTTACTGACCTGATCATCCCCAACTGCCCCCCACTGCTGGCCTGCTCACCCCCAACTGACACCCCTGCTGGCCTTATTACCCCCAACTGCCCTCCCTTCCTGGTCTGATCACCTCTAACCACCTCTGCTTAGGCCCCAATACCATGGCTTTGTCCGGAAGGATGTCCGGAAGGTCTCCCAGTCTAATTAGCATATTACCCTTTTATTAGTATAGATTTTCTATCCATTCTGTTCTCCCTGCCAATGGACACCCCACCATCACCAGTGTGTGCTGCTTTTTGCCACAGACAGAAAGCTATTGGACGAGTGTTAAAACAAGCTTGACAAGAGAATCACAAAGAAGCACTGAAGTGGTGTTAGCATTAGTCCCAAGTGCTGGCTGCCTCATCTAAGTTTTCCTTACAGGGAGAGACTCTACAGGTACCAAGGACATATCACAAAGCATATCTTGGAGAGAGAGGTAAAGAAAAGGACAGAATATCCCATAGGCTGAATCATGGCCTGGAGTTAAAGTAATGAGTCAGGTCAATACTCAGAAGAAGAAAAAGAAAAAGGATTCTAACATGAAGATGGGTGAGCCCCTATTTCTCTTCACCTTGTTCCTGATGCAAAGAGTACAAAACAGAGTGTGACTTCCCTTGGAGCTTGACAAGAGGAAGAAACCAATTCACTGAATATTAATAGTTCCAGGCATTTAATAAGCATCTATATATATATAAAAGCCTATGCAATGATTAAGACTGGTTGACCAAACAACCAGTCAACTGTTCACTATGATGCACACTGACCACCAGGGGGCAGATGCTTAATGCAGGAGCTGTCCCCTGGTGGTCAGCGCACTCCCATAGCCAACCTCCCGTGGTCCCTTTCCTTGGCTGGCCAACCTCCTGTGGGGAGGGATGACTGGGTGAGGCAGCCCTGATCGGCCCCAATTGATCCCACTGCTGGCCAGACTGAGGGACCTCACCTGTGCATGAATTCATGCACTGAGCCTCTAGTTAATTTAAATAATCCTTAAATAATTCTTCAAGGCTAGCATAACTAAATGTGAGAAAAACTGTGGCTCATGAAGGCTTAACAATTTGCCCAATATTTCAAGTGGTGAAAGTGGAATTCAGATTAGGTGTATCTGACCCCAAGCCAGCTCTCCAAATTGCTGTAATCTATAGCATCCTTGATAGAGTTGATAGTTTGGATCTAACTGTAAGGCTTCACATTGACTTCTCTTTATTTTTTTGTATCAAGGTCATGTTTGATGAGGCTTGTCAGTCATATGGGTAGCTCTACATCCTAGCTTTTTGCTATCCACAAATTTTATAAATAGCAATAAGTGCCATTGAATTGATGTGGTGGGAAGCATTTGACTGTTGACATAGTGTCTTGATATAAAGTTGTTGATAACTTCTCTTTCACCCCTTGTGCTGGGTTGCCTCTGCCTCCTGCATGATTGAAAAAAAATAAAGAAAGGTATAGTTCCCTGGCTGGTGAACTAAATGGTTAGAGCATTGGCCTGTGCATGGAAGGGTAGTCGGTTCGCTTCCCAGTAAAGGGCATGTATCTCAGTTGTGGGTTTGATTCCTGGCCCTGTGGGGCATGTAGGAGGCAACCTATCAATGTGTCTCTCTCATCTCATCTCTCTCTCTCTCTCTCTCTCTCTCTCTCTCTCTCTCTCTCTCTCTCTCTTCCCCTCCATTTTCAGGTAAGGATTAAAAACAAAATTCAAGAGAAAAGATATAGCAATAGATTGTCACAATTACTATAAACCACATTCACTATGTTCTATGCTCAGCTGAATTGTTACTACCTACTTGGTCCAACCAAATTGCAAGCATGGCCTCCTTCTACCTCCAGTGCTTTAGGAAAACTGAAAGAAAGCCCCTGTACCAGTTCAACCCTGACAGAGTTCTGAAATTACACCTTGCATGCTCTTGCAGCCCACTGTACTTATGTCACTGACTTTAATACCATGTCCAAAAAACAGGGCTTATCTTAGAGTCAGGACAGAACAGAAATACCCAGCAGGTAGTCTAGCTCTCTAGAGCCTCAAAGGAAATTTTCTCCATTGTGAAAATTGAGTACAAGGGCTGCTTGCAAGAAAATTCAGTCCTGTTACTTGTGAATGTCCCAGTCTTTCTGGAAAGCAGAGTCACTTGGCACCATCTTTGTTTCTTTCAGGACCTGCTGATAACATCAGCTCTCTCTAGGACAGACAGATGGGTGCCTGCTGTTTCTTCCTGGAAAAAGGAAGTGAAGGGGCCAAGCTATGAGTCACAAAGTACTTTGGACAGAATCACAAAGTCCAGAAAGCACAGCCAAAGTGAGAATCCTCTTTTGGTGTGTGTGGGAGGAAGTTGAGGATGGTGTACAGTGACCAACAATCTTCTTAATTTGAGAGGGACTAGACCTATGTATTTGAGTGAAGTACAGCAAGCTGAGTGTCAAAGGCTGTGGAAAGGGACATGGCTGTTTGGTCCATTCCATTAGCAATGATTCACTTATTTGTGAATCATCCATTCATTTATTCACTCAATTCTCCATCAATTCATATATTCACTCTTTCTACAATCATGATTGTGTATCTACCATAATCTCTAGACAGAGAGCAGGGAAATACCTACGAATGAAATATAATCTCTGAGAAAAAAAAGAAAGAAATATAATCTCTGCTTCATGGTAAGAGCGACAGCAACCCATGAAGGGTTTACCTTCTAGTTGCCTCTTCTGCTTTTTCTCTCTTTTGCACACACCTTTCTTAAATCTACAAATAAAAATTTTACATATTTAAAATGTACAACATGTTTTGACATGCATACATTATGAAATGATCACCATATTCAAAGTAATTAACACATTATCACCTCGCAAAGTTACTTGTACGTGCATGTGTGCACGTTTGCACATGTGTGTGTGTGTGTGTGTGTGTGATGAGAACATGAGATTTACTTACTCTCTTAGCACATTTCAAGTATGAAATATATTATCACTAATTAAGTAAATCCTCACTTGACACCGACAATAGGTTCTTAGAAACTGTGACTTTAAGCAAATTGACATATAATGAACCCAGTTTATCCTATGTTAATTGATATAAACAAGAGTTAAGTTCCTACAGCACATTTCTGGTCACATAAACATCACCAAACTTCTAAATAAAGACCCTAAACACTTCTCATATTAAACATTGAAATAAATGTTGAACAGGCAGGAAAGCCTATTCTCAACAGACATGAATTCAAGTCGAGGCCTGGGTCAGAGTTAGGTCACAAGGCAAAGGGATGCAGACAGAGCATCAGTGACTGAGTGTCCACCGCCTCTCCACATTTCACCCACTGGAGGCAGTTCTCTTTTGCTGGTCAGCTCCTGGGACATTTTTATTTGGATCAGAATGGTAGAGCAGAATGGTGGATAATGAGAATAACCAGGAAAGCTGAGTGGGCCTAACATCTTTACCTCTGAACTGACAAACAGTTATAGAGAAGAGGCAACGTTACAGGATGGGAAAAAGAAGATAAAACAAGCATAGAATAAGTTAGCGAGTTTGTGAGACTTTAGAATGATAAAAAAAAAACTTCAGTTTGAGAGGAACTGCTGCACGGGAAAATACCAAGTGAAAGAGAGGAAAGAAGAGAAAAGGAGAGTTTTGTTTTTTTTTCTGAACATTTTGTTTCATGAAGACACTGAATAAAGTTTGAACTTAATTTTGGGGTTAAAGACTTCTGTTATCTTAGATGTGACTCCACGTCAAGGGGAGGCAGTACAAAAATGCTACATCTTAAGAAGAATGGGAATTCAGTACAGGATGGAGGGCATGGTACTGTCATCAATAAATAATCATTAAATGAAATCTTCCTTTAGCAAGAAATATTTTTAGTACAGATGATACCTATTTCCTTCTCTTCATCTCAGGCTTCCTGATGCTACAGCTCTAGAGAAAAAAAAAAGTTTTAGTCAACAGCAATCTTACCTCTCTGAGATCAATGCAAGTGACCCTCAAACTGGGCCACTTATGCTACCAGTTAAATCAATTTCTTGCTCTTCTCTCACCAGTGGTAGCTTGTTTCCAAGTCTTATTAGAGGAGGTAATCACACTACCATGGAGAGAAAAAGAAAATCTGTATGCTAGGAATCCTTTTCATACAAATGGCAGAAGTCCAACCTGAATGAAAGAGTTAGAACATGGGTATGCTGCAGGGTCTTGGTAATATCACTGTAATTAGCTAGCTATTCATAACAGAAAAGGAGCAAAAGGGAGGCCACAATTATAGGCATTGACATTGGGGCAGCTTCACCAGGAAGCTGCAATTTCACACTCCCTAGGCACCCCTTAGCCCATTCCTTGCAGATCTTAAGGGAAAGAATTCAACAAAGGGGAGACAGACCTATGCATATTGAAGTTGGGGTGTCTGGGGAAGGTGCCTGTCAGTCATATTTGGGAATTAATATCATTGGCCAGAATGGTTATGGCCACTGAAAGCCCATGAAAATTTGGGAAGGCATAAGTCCCAAAACAAAGGAATTCTCTTTGGGCTCTTGGCTCCTATTCTTGCTTCCTTGCATTCCCCCACAAAGCCTCCTTAGCCATGTGGTCTTGTGGACCCCATAAGCAATGGGCTGATGGACCGAAACAGGGAGCACAACCTAAGCCAGCCTGATGCTGAACTGGACTGTTCCAACATGGAATGGAAACTCTAGACACTGACTGATTCTAGCTCTATTGAAACCACAGCTACACTTCCTCCTTGGTGGGATGAGGGGAAATAAGACCTTGGAAACTCAGGAGTGCAATTCCACAGAAATAAAAAATTACTTATTCTTCCATGCAAGTCTCAGAACATTCTTTTTCTCAGGACATCACAAGAATTCCACTCCCATGAACAACAGGTAGTGATGAGGGCCTCTCCCCACCAATAACATTGGGAATAATTAAAGCCAGGGAACAAAATGCTGTCAGGACCTTTTCTTCCCATCTGATAGCAGTGCTTTGCTCTACTCTTCCTCACTGAAAATTAAATTTCTCTACCTGGCTGACTTTCAAAAACTAGTTTCAAAATTTAGTTTATTTTATTAGTTTCATGCTATGGCAGAGATTAACCTGATAAATTTGATCTCATGTCCAAAAACTTAGAGAAGGATCTCATTTGCCTAGTTTAGGTCAGATCCCATCCCTGTAAACCAAAAAACTATGGAAAGGAGTGGGTCCCAAAAGAACAGAGCAGCTTCTCCACATGTAGAGAGAGAAGGGAGGAGCAGTCGCCTGAAGAAGGGGATGACCAAATCCAATCCAGAAGCAGCGTGTATGTAAGTAGGTGGAGTGACAGGTGTTCATCACAAGGTGAGGACAGAAAGAGACAAGGAAAAGGAAACAGGGTAGAGTTGCTAGCACCCTCCCTTGCTTCACTGACTGAGAAACCAAGGCTCATGGAGATTGATTTAAAGAGAGAAAACTTCTGGATTTTCACCAGGGAAGCATGTGTAGTAATCAAATGCTATCAAAATATTAAATAATTTCATTCAAACACTCACCAATAATAACAGCATTCACTGGGAAGGAGAAGATAAGAGGACCATGAAGTGAGGAGAACGTAAACCTTCACTAGTTTACATCCTTTATCAGGATGGTTCTCTCAACTTTCATAAGCCTAAGAATCAGCTGGTGGAGTTTATTTTATTTTTTATTTTTTAAATTACTTCATTGATTAAGGTATTATATATGTGTCCTCATCCCCCATTACCCCTTCGAAACCTCCCCCTCCCCACTCATACCCTCACTCCTCACCCCCGCTGGATGTCTGTGTCCATTGGTTAGGCTTATATGGATGCATACAAGTCCTTTGGTTGACCTTCCCTTTATCCCCAGCCTCCCCTACCTTCCTTCTGAGGTTTGGCAGTCAATGATTCTCTGTCTCTGGATCTGTTTTGGTTTATCAGTTTATGTTGTTCATTATATTCCATAAATGAGTGAGATCATATGATACTGGCTTTTTACTGGCTTATTTCAATTAGCATAATGTTCTTCAGTTCCATTCATGCTCTAGTTTAAAGCAGCCACCATTTCCTCCTTTTTCTTCTTCTTCCTCTTCTTAAAGAATACCTTTCAGCATTTCATATAATATTGGTTTGACATTAATGAACTCCTTTAGCTTTTTCTTATCTGTGAAGCTCTTTATCTGACCTTCAATTCTGAATGATAGCTTTGCTGGGTAGAGTACTCTTGGTTGTAGGTTCTTGCTATTCATCACTTTGAACATTTCTGGCCACTCCCATCTGGCCTGCATAGTTTCTGTTGAGAAATCAGCTGACAATTGTATGGGTGCTTCCTTATGAGTAATTGTTTTTCTCTTGCTGCGTTTAATATTCTCTCTTTGTTTTTTGCTCTTGGCATTTTAATTATGATGTTTCTTGGTGTGGTCCTCTTTGGATTCCTTTTGTTTGGGGTTCTGTGTGCTTGCTGGACTTGTAAGTCTATTTCTTTCATCAGGTGGGAGAAGTTTTCAGTCATTATTTCTTCAAATAGGTTTTCAGTATCTTGCTCTCCTCTCTTTTCTAGCACCCCTATAATTCTGATGTTGGGATGCTTGAAGTTGTCCCAGAGGCTTCTTACACTATCCTCAAATTTTGGGATTCTTTTTTTTGTTTTTTTTTGTTTGTTTGTTTTGCTTTTCCAGTTGAATGTTTTTTGCCTCTTGGTATTTCAAATCTTTGACTTGATTCTTGCATTCCTCTAGTCTGCTGCTGGGTGTCTGTATAATATTTTTATTTCAGTCAATGTATGTTTAATTTCTTCTTGGTCCTTTTTCATGTCCTTGAGGGTCTGGCTAAATTTATCAGCCTTTTTTTAGGAACCTCTTGAAAAACTTTTTAACCATGGTTTTGAACTCTATATCCAGTCATTTGTTTTCCTCCATTTCTTTCATTTGTGACTTGTTTCTTTGTCTCTGCATTTTTGCTGCTTCCCTGAGTTGGTAGGGTAGCTTTGTGTGCTAGGTGTCTCAGCCTCCCATTACCTGAGGTGGACACTCTTGATGCACCCCTTTGTGGACTGTGTGTACAGCCTTGTTGTAGTTAAGTCTTGATTGTTGCTGGTATCACTGGGAGGAATTGACCTCCAGGCCAACTGGCTGTGAGAATCAGCTGTGTCTATGCTGGGAGACAGCCTTATGGGACAAGACTTGCAAAATTGCAAAAGCTTAGATGGGGCGGAGTTTCAGGGTGGAGATGATAGCCTTGGCTTCCTGTCAGCCCTGCCCCATGAGTTTCCTGGGTCTCAGTGTCCCCAGGCAATTGCTGCAAACACCTCTAAGAGAAAGGTGCCCTCGAGTTTTGCCCGCTGCCAAACAGTCCAGTCTCTCTCTCGATGAATCTGGACTCCCAGATTCTCACCCGGTACTGGGGTTTAGTGTAGTCGGAACTGGGTTCATTGCTGTCCAGAGCTTTTGTCTTCTTCCCACTAGATCAAGCCAGCAGCACAGTCAATAGGCAGTCCTCTCTGAGCGCCTTTGCACATGCGCCTGGACCTTTGCCTTTTGCTGCTCCCCTGAGTTTCTGCCTTACAGTCCAGATCTCCCCTCCCCCCCATATGGACCTGGGTCCCCATGGTCTCATGCAGAACTGGGGTTCAGTGCAGTCTGGAGCTTTTGTTTCCTTCCCGCTAGAGCACGCCAGACAGGTACTCAGTTGCCCCATCCTCTCTGGCTCCATCCTCTCTACATGCCTCCAGGCTTTGCAGCTCCTCTGAGTCTCAGTGTGCTAGTCTCTTTCCTTCTAGTTGTAGAATTTCCAGTCAGCCAACTTTCCTGTGGTTCTGGATGATGTCCATTTTGTCTTTTAGTTGTATTTTTGAAATTGTTGTGCGAGGCAGCAGTTTAGGTATTTACCTATGCTGCCATCTTGGTTTATCCTGGTGGAGCTTATTTTAAAAATGAACATTCCTGGGCCCTGTGTCAGGCCAACTGAACCAGAGGGTAGAGTTAGGAACCTTCATTTCAACAACTGTCTGAGGTTATTCTGATGCAAGGGTTTTTTATACAAACTCTAGAAAAACATGCCCTAGAAAGAGCTCTCCTCTCCAGAGAGTTGGCTGGCTTTTTAAATTTAGTGACAGAACTTGAGAAACAAATAGCTTTATGAGCAAGAGGCATTAAAATGTAATAAATTTTCCAAGAATGGAAAAATAGATTTATGATAGATAGATGATAGATAATAACTAGGTAAAAGAAAAAATCTTGTGTGAAGAGACAGTTATCAAGTTAAGCTCTAGTCTTATAAATTGGAGTCATCAAATATTCACAATCATTGACATTTTCCAGATAATCAAGTCTTAAGTAAATATAAAACATTCAAGAGCTTTGCATAATATTATGTCTTATCCTTTCTAATAAAAGAGCAATATGCAAATTGACAGTGCCTTTGCTATACTCACAAACCACTCCCACTAGCCAATCAGGAGTGCATATGCAAATTAACACCAACCAAAATGGCTGCAGCCATGGAGCGAGCAGGCGGCTTGGGCTTTTCCAGCAACAGAGAAAGCTAAGCTTCTTGCACACTATGGCTGGCCTTGGACTCCATTCAAAGCTACAAATTTTCAATAATAAAAAATAAATAAATCCCAACAAAAATGGCAGCAACCATGGAGCTGGAAAGAGTAGGAGGCTTGGGTTTCCTCAGTGATGGAGGAAGCCAAGCTTCCTGTCCTGCCTTGGACTCCCCTCAAGGCTACAAGTTTTCAATTATAGAAGATAAATTAATCCCAACAAAAATGGCAGTGGCCACGGAGCAAGCAAGAGGCTTGGGTTTCCCAGATGATGAAGGAAGACAAGCTTTCTGCCTGACCTGGTCTTCCCTAGCCTCCACTCAAGGCTACAAAGTTTCAATGATAGAAGATAAATAAATCCCAGATACCAGGTCCTCTGCTTAGGTCGCCAGGGGGCATGGTCAGCCTGCAAACCACCACAGATCCCTCACCAAGGCCACACCATCCCCCAAGGGAACCCCCACCCTGATCCAGGACACCCTTCAGGGCAAACCAGCCTCCATCCATGCACCAGGCCTCTATCTTATCTAATAAAGGGATAATATGCAAATTGACCCTAATGGTGGAGCAAACAGCTGCTATGATGTGCACTGACCACCAGAAGGCAGATGCTCAATGCGGGAGCTGGCCACTGGTAGTCAATGCGCTCCCACATGGGGGAGCACTGCTCAGCCAGAAGCTGGTTCATGGCTGGCAGTGGCAGGAGCCTCTCCCACTTCTGCAGCAGGGTAAAGATGCCCAACTAATGGCCCAAGCTGGCAGGTGGGGGCCATGGGGGTCATGGCTGGTCTGAATACCACTACAGGTCCTCACCCAGGCTGCCCCACACTCTAAGGAAACGCCCACCCTGCTCCAGGACACCCTTCAGGGCAAACCAGGCAGACCCCACCCATGCACCAGGCCTCTATCCTATCTAATAAAAGAGTAATATGCAAATTGACCATCACTCCAATACACAATATGGCTGCCCCCATGTGGTCAAAGATGGCTGCCCCCATGTGGACACAAGATGGCCACCACAAGATGGCCAGCAGGAGAGGGACCATGCCTGCAAGGGAGTGCAGTTGGGGGTGATCAAGCCTGTAGAGAAGGGCAGTTAGGGGTGATCAGGCCTGCAGGGAATGGAAGTTGGGGGGACCAGGCCTACAGGGGAGGACAGTTAGGTGGACCAGGCCTGCAGGGAAGGGCAGTTGGGGGGACCAGGCCTACAGGGGAGGGCAGTTAAGGGCAATTGGGCTGGTAGGGGAGCAGTTAGGCATCAATCAGGCAGTCAGGGGAATGGTTAGGAGGTGATCAGGCTATCAGGCAGAAGTGGTTAGGGGTAATCAGGAAGGCAGGCAGGCAAGCAGTTGGGGGCCAGTAGTCCTGGATTGTGAGAGGGATGTCTGACTGCCCGTTTATTCCCGATCCTACTGAGATTGGGCCTAAATGGGCAGTCAGACATTCCTTGAGGGGTTTCAGACTGGTGAAGTGCAGTCTGGCCTGAGAGACACATCTCTCCACCTTCCATGCACGAATTTTGTGCACTAGGCCTCTTTGATTTATAATAGAGATCACTGAAAAAAAATTACAAAAATTCACTTTTCTAGAAATGGCAGCTACTTAATCATTACATTACCAGAAGGTAATTTATTCATTGGTTCTTGAAAAATTTATTTCCTCCTATCTTTTTTATTTTTATTTTATTGTTTAAGGTATTACAAATAGTAGTACATATGTCCCCCATTGCCTTCCCTCCCCCTACCCCCAGTGTCTTGTGCCTATTGGTTGTGCTTATATGCATGTATACAAGTCCTTCAGTAGATCTCTTACCCACCCCACCAACACTCCCCTGCCTTCCTGGTGTAGTTTGACAGTCTGTTCAATGCTTCTTTGCCTCTATCTATTTTTGTTCAACAGTTTATAACATTCTTTATATTCCACAAATATAAAGAGAGATTATCTCCAACATTTACAGGAAACTCATACAACTTAACACAAGGAAGATAAACAATCCAATCAAAAAATGGGCAAAGGACCTAAATACATACTTTTTGAAAGAGGACATTCAGAAAGCCAAGAGACATATGAAAACATGCTCAAAGTCATTAATCACCAGAGAGATGCAAATCAAAACAACAATGTGGCACCATCTCATACCTGTCAGAATGGCTAATATCAACAAATCAACAAACAACAAGTGCTGGAGAGGATTCGAGGAAAAAGAAACCCTCCTTCACTTCTGGTGGGAATGCAGATTGGTGCAACCACTGTGGAGAACAGTATGGAGTTTTCTCAAAAAACTAAAAATGGAACTACCATTTGACCCAATAATCCCATTTCTAGGACTATATCCCAAGAAAACAGACACACCAATCAGAAAAAATATATGCACCCCTGTGTTCATAGCAGCATAATTTACAATAGCTAAGATTTGGAAACAGCCTAAATGTCCATCAGCAGATGAATGGATTAGAAAACTGTGGTACATCTACATAATGGAATACTATGCTACTGTAAAAAAAAAAAAAAAAGAATTTTTACCATTTCAACAGCATGAGTGGAATTGGAGAGTATTATGCTAAGTAAAATAAACTCACTCTATATCTTTTCATTTGTGGGCACAAGGGTATAAACTCACTCTATATCTTTTCATTTGTGGGCACAAGGGTATAAGGTGCCAGCCAGATATTTACCACCTCAAAACTATTTATTTTCCACCATCCTATATAATAAAAGGATAATATGCAAATTAACCCTAATGGCAGAATGGCCAGAATGAACACTGGACTAGTCACTATGAGGTACACTGACCCTCTCTTGGTCTCCAATTGCCTGATGGCCACCTGCTGAGGGGGCAGGGCCATTGAGCAGGTGGGAACAGCTGACCTCTTGGTCCCTACCCCTGATCGTCAGGCACCAATCACCTGACGATGAATGGGAAACGGGGTGGGTGGTGGCAGAAGGAAGGGCCAGTTACAGGCAGCTGAGGAAGATGACCCTGATCACAGGCCAGGTCTAGGGACCATACCCACGCATGAATTTCATGTGCCAGGTCTCTAGTTTTCTATAAACTACAAAATGTTCTGAACCTTCCAATCCCTCTGTGCATTTTCTCAGACATTTACAATGCAAGACAAAGACAAAAAGACTGAAACAAATCCAGGAAGAGGTATATTTATTTTCATTAGTGTATGAAATATAAACTAACCCAATGTCATTCTTTAAACTTGAAATTGTGTACATGCCTAAGAAACAATTCACCAACCGCATTTGCCAAACTCGTGGCTAACAGAGCTGTGGGGCACCAGTAAGCAAGGCCCTCCAGGCATAGGTCACATAGTAATAAATAAGAGGCAAATGAAACACAGAAAAACAGTTCTTTTAAAAAGGTAAAAACTCATGAACCTGTACATCACATAGACATCAACTCTTATGACTGACTACACAAAAACTCAGGCAGTTCCCAGAATTTCTCCTGATTTGCTTCTCAGTAAAAATGAATCACAGGAGAGAATCTTTCTTATCAAAAATAAATCGCTAGTTCACTTAAGTACCCGCTGGGAATCTACCGTGTACCAGGCACTGCAGTAATGGCTGTGAAACTGGCAGACCTGGTCTCTACTGGCCTAGGAGCTTTCAGTCAGCAGGCAATTCCAGGGTAGTGGGGCGTCATGATGTAGTAACCCAAGGGCTGTGAGAGTACCAGGAGGGCCACCCAGACTAGGCTTCAGCCTCCTAGAATGTGGGCCGCTCCAAATTGAGACCTAAAAAACAAGGTATCAGCTAAGGGAAGGCACTTAAGAGTGCTGAGAGTAGGGGAGATGTCTCAGTTGAAAGGGAAAGGCATGTGCTAAGGTCTGGACCAAGAGCCATCCCAGAATGATGAAAGTATTAAAGACAGTTCAGGTTAGCTGGAGTTTGAGACCCTGTCTCTTTCTCTCACTAGGACA
The DNA here is from genome assembly GCA_027563665.1 of Antrozous pallidus. Taxonomy (NCBI): domain Eukaryota; kingdom Metazoa; phylum Chordata; class Mammalia; order Chiroptera; family Vespertilionidae; genus Antrozous; species Antrozous pallidus. The sequence goes on from CM050520.1 coordinate 63,398,868, forward strand.
GCATTGTGGTTACAATTCTAAGGCAGGTGTGAGCCTGTAGGCAGGTGTGAGCCTGTAGGCAGGCATTCACAGCAACAGATGATAAGGTCCAGGAGAGAAGCAGAGAAGACCCCAAGAGAACATCTCACTAATCCCTGGGGACAAGGAAAGCTTCCCTGTGATGCCCTTCATTCTTTGAGCTGAGACACAAGTAGGAATTCCCACTCACAAAGGGTGAGCTATGAGAAAATATCCCCACGGAGGAGCCAATTAAGAGAGCAGGACAATAACTGATGTCAGGTAAGGAGTGCCCATCGTGTAGATGAAAGGACAGGTGGAGGTAGAAAAATACCTAAGTACCAGATTAAATAGGGTCTGTGTGCCGCGTTAAGGATTTGGAATTTATCTTAAGCCTAGAAGGGATATATATATATAAAATTTCAGAGAGCAAAGGAGAAAGAGAGAGAAACATCAAGGATGAGAGTCATTGATTGGTTGCCTCCTGCCTGCAATCCAGGTATGTGCCCTGACTAGGACTTGAACCATGACCTCCTGGTTCATAGGTCGATGCTCAACCACTGAGCAACACTGGTGGGGCCTAGAAGGGTCTTAAACCTGGGAGTATTGTAACCATCTCTGCCTTTTAAAAAGATCCTTCTGAAAGAAAAAAATCCTACAAATGCTGACTCTAGTTAATGATACACATGCTTAGGGGAAGCAGGCGGATGTCTGCAATCTCCTTTGAAATGCTTGAAAAATAAAGAGATTGATGGATGACTAAAGGGCAGAATGGTTGGCTAGAGGTGTGACAAAGAAAACAAAGAAAAATTGTAATGGTAAAATCTAAGTTGTGGGTCCATTCTAAATTTCTCTCAACTTTCCTTACATTTGAAAATTTTCATAATCAAACACTCTGAAATAAAATAGTCCTGGCTGCTGTTTGGATAAAGCATTAGAAGGAGGCAAGGCAGGCAGTTAGGAGGTTGTTGCCTAATTAAGACAGGAGATGATTATGGTCCAGACAGTAGAGAAAGAGAATTAAAAGAATTTGAACTCAAGAGGTATTTAGGAATCAATCCTTTGATCATGGGGTAGATATGGAGGGAAGGAACAGGTGGGGATAAACAGAACTCCTGTTTCACCTGCTCTCAATACAAACCAATTACAAGATGAGCTATGGATGATCAATAGATTTGGGGACGAGAAGGACTCCTATGGCCCACTAAGAACTCTGAATCAGCAGTCTGGCCCGTGTTGCTCAGCGGTTCGAGTGTCAGGGCCCATACATCAAAAGGTGGAGAGTTTGATTTCCGGTCAAGGGCACGTGCCTGGGTTGCAGGTTTGATCCCTAGCCCCAGTCTGGTCAGGTACAGGAGACAACCAATGTGCTTCTCTCTCGTGGATGTTTCTCGCTTGCTCTCTCTGCCTCCTCCTCTTTCCCTTCTACTCTCTAAAAACCAAAAGAAAAAATATATCCTCGGGTGAGAATTAATAATAAAAACAAACAACAAAAGAAACCTTCTGAATCACTATGTCCCCTCCCGCTGGGCTCTGACTTCAGACTCTTACCAGGAGGCTACTGGCACTCCTTTCCCACTCTGCTAGTCTGTCTTAAAACTCAGTGGGCAGCAGCAGAGAACAAAGGGAGAGTCACATGCTGTGGTCTCAAACCAGGGAGGCTGGTCTGCTTCTGCTGCTGCTCCGCCTGCCTCCCCTTCCCCAGTGCCCTCTGGATGCGGCTGTAGCTCTGCTTCTGACAATTCTGCGTTTTGTTTTTGTGGGGTTTCTTCAGTAGGTTTTTTTGTTTGTTTGTTTTTGTTTTGGCACAATTAAAGTTTTATTACAGAAAAGCTCCCTGCTGCAGGAGGGAAGCCGGTTGCCCTGTGGGCTCATTTTTTGTAACAAAATTGTTTGGGATTAGCAGCTTCATCCACAGCCAGCCCTGTTCTATCAGCTTTCAGTCAGAAAACTGATTTCTCTGCAAAACTCAATCACATAAGGCACAAATGAGTTTTCCTCAAGTGCTGCACCCTGCCTCTCTGGGGGGATGTCACCCTGATGACATCTGAGAGGCAGGCTCCATAAATTTAGTTCATTTCCTACACCCTTGTTCTAGAGACTGTTAGCAAATCCCTCCCATCCTTCTCCCCTCCATGTGAAGGATGTTTACCAGAGGACCTGTTTCCCATTCCAGTAACTGCTTCCATGCACATCCACAGCCATCTGACACTTAACGTCCAACCCAAACTCTTTCCTTGTCAAGCCTTAGAGTTTCCTGAGTATAGATGACCCTTAGATGACACAGGTTTGCACTGCTCAGGTCCACTTATACACAGATTTTATTCTATAAATACAGTTAGCCCTTCCTATCCTGGATTCAACCAAACACAGATCAGGTGGGAGTATTTTCACACTCCCAACTGAAGATTCCCAAACACACAGAAAAACTGTTTTCCATTCTTGGTTAGCTATACCTGAGGATGTGAAGAGCTGACTGCAGTTAAATTGTGGGTGAGTCAAAGTTATGTGTGGATTTTTGACTGGATGTGGTGTCAACTCCCTTAATCGCCCCAATGTTGTACAAGGGTTACCAAAATTTGTGAGGACTTGAACAGGGTGTGCACACCTGATTTCCTCTGCAGAATGGGTGCTCTGGGAAGAAAGCTACGCTGCAGGAGAGCCATTACCACCTGACATCAGACCCTACAATGGAGACTCCTAAGTCTGTTTAAGGCAGGGACATGGGAGCCTGACTGGTAATTGTAAAGACAGAAGGGGGCGGGGGAGGCCTTTCTTTTTCTTTGCTGTGGTCTTTTACAATTTATGAGAAACACCTGGTAATTAAACCCCAAGATTGTTAGCTCCTGTTTCAAACAGCCCCTCTGTTCAAACTGAGGGACAAGATAAGCTACTTTCAAGGCTACATTCTTGCATACCCCTCCTCCCTGCTATTTTTACAACCCAGAGATAATTAATAGACAGTTCCCTTTCCATTCAAACAAGCCTCTTTTGAATTCTTCATAACTTTTGCTCTAAGAATCTTTTAGCAGCTTTGGAAAAATACTAAGATACCTCTCTAGGACATCTGCCCCTGCCCAGACTCTCTCCTAAAGAATCAACAAAGCAACCTCTCTGAAGTCTGCTCAATCTCAGCTCCCAAATCGTCCTCCTTTCCTTGTCACCTATCAGCAGCAGCCAAGGCTTTAAAAGGGGAAGCCACTACTATTCTTTGCCCTTCTATTGATTAACAATGCACTGGCCCTTTCCCTTTGGGGAAAGTAAAACAAACTCCCTCTATCTCTCTTTTTAGTTGTGACTTCTTTCACAGCCCACATCACTGGCCAAAAACCTTAACAATAACCATCACTGTTCCCAAAATAAAGCCAATACATGCTTCGCAACATACAATCTAATTAAATATTTTTGATTTTTAGAGAGAGAGGAAATAAGGGAGAGAAAACCACTGATGTGAGACCCAAACATTAATTGGCTGCCTCTTGCATGCTTCCCACCTGGGATCAAGCCTGCAACTCTGGGCAGCTTGGCCTGACTGACAATCAAACTGGCAACCTTTTGACGCAAGGGACGATGCCCAAACAACTGAGCAACATGAGCCAGGGCCTCTCTTTAAAAACAGACTTCACCTGAGACCCAGACAGCATCTACCCTCCAGAGCCAGACATCTTCCTCTCACCTGGTTCTTGTGCATCAGATACGGAGTCGTGTTTACCGGAGTTCACATTCGAGCTCTGCCACTACTCGGCTGAGCTTGCTTCCCCCCAGTTAAAATAGAAAGAGCATTCACTTTAGGGGTGGTTGTAAGGAGTAAGCTAGACCATATATAATAACACTATCGATAGGTCCTTGGAAACTGCAACATACACAAAATGACAGATAAAAAAACCAATTACGACAGGCTAATTGACATAAACCAAAGTTAAGTTCCTACAGCATCTCATCAACATTATAATAAAAATGTTGAATGAAACATTATTTGATGACCTGCTATACTTCACATGACAGTAGTCACTGCCCGCTACGGGAGACCATTACATGGGTTGTGAAGGGACTTTTTGGGTTTTGTTTGTTTTGGCTTTGGTCATACATTTAAACTCCCAAAGCCGCACTTTACTCTGTGTCTCTGTGCTGCTGGGTCTGCTCTCCAACAGGAACCTTGGCTCCTGAGGGCTGAGAGAGGTCACCGTTACTGTTGCAACCCAGGTGGTCCATCCCAGGTAACTACGCGGATGAAGAGGCAGGTGGAACAGGACAGAGAAAGAAAGGCTTCTGAGGAAAACAAGATAGGAATAAAAATCATTAAGACTTACTCTTGTCGGGCATGATGCCAAGTCCTTTTCATGAACTTTCTTTTTCATTTCTTTTCCCCAACAATACCATTATAACAGCCTCCTTTATAGACATGAAAACTAATACCTGGAGAGTTTAACTCATTTTCTCAATGGTGTCCAGCTAGCAAGTAGCAGAGCTGAGAGCGGAATCCAGCAGCTGACTATAGAGCCCAGAATCTCACTCTGTGGGGCCTCTGTTTCTCTGAGAAACCAAAGCTCATTCTCAGAAACCCTGGGGCTCCAGCCACAGGAGGGCCCTACACTTAGGTAAGACCATGCTGATGCTGCTTAACTGGAGCCACCTGGAGTTCCACATCTGCACCTGGACAGTAGGAGCTGGAGTGGGTAATAAATGGGCGGACCATAGAGTTTCCTCAGCCTCACAATCTCTGGAGGTGGGAGGGAGCGGCTTCTGCTGTGAAAGTAAGTATGGAAAGAAAGAAAAAAACCTAGAAGGGCAGTATCTTTCCTCTTTTTACCTGGTTCTTTAAAAATAGTCCATGTTTGAAACTGGTGCTGAGGAGAGAGAGCAGCCTTAGGTTCGGGCCTGGAAGGTGGGGTTGGGGGTCTCTACCAGAAATATTTAAGATTCTAAACTCTGGCTAGGCCAAAGCTTTTCAAGTTCACCATGATGGATCCACAACCAGTTCCTGCACCTTGGACTGGGCTCTTCCCCTCTCCAAGCTTTAGCTTTCTTGTGTGTTCAGTTGTGGGAGGTGGGTGTCAGACCTCTAAGGCTTATCCCACCTGATGCTGCCTACGATAGAGGTCCTAGGAGCAGCCAGAGCATCATGGTCTTTTTAGAGGGCCTTGAAGCTCACCCTCACTGCTGGGATAGGGGAGAGAATGGAGCAGGTGCCTTCTCTGTGACATGAGCCGGTGGGTCTTCTCTCTGCAGTGGCCATGAAGTGGTGGTGGCGGCTCTTGTTAGGGCTGTGGATAGTCATGCCCATCTGGGCTGGGGACAAGCGGCTCAATGTCTGCATGAAGACCAAGTACCACAAGCTGGAGCCTGGGCCAGAGGACCAGCTCTATGATGAGGTATAGAGGCCAGACCTGGTCCAGGGGTCAGGAAGGGCTGCTTCCGCCAATCAACGAAGGGGTACAAATGCCAGGATGGTTTCTGAACCCTCATCGACCCTGAAATGTTACGTTCCTTAGGTTGGAATTTGGGCAAAGCCCACTGGAGGGACATTATAACCTGTTGAGACCATAATTGCTGAGTAATTGAAAGTTTCTGTCTCTGAGCTGCCTGGCCACTCAGAAAGCAGGGGCAGATGGGAATGCCAGAGGCCCGTTATTGGCTCAGCATGGATTCAAACAACATGGTCCTCTTTCTCTAGCCTTCCTACCAACAGGCCCCAGGGAAACATTTGACTTAAGTGTCTCATTCCCAAGCTCCTAAAGGCAATTGACGGGGATGTGGGAGGAGGAGCAGAGCTGGCATCTACATGGCATTTACTGAGCCATTTTCAGCTACAGTGCCCTCCCACTCAGTGCAACCCCAATTCCCCCAGGTTTCTCATGGGGTTCCTCTGCTGCCCCTCAGGAATAGAGACCCAGGAAGTCATGCTTCTAGGGGATTGCGGCATCCTCCCTGTGGCAGGGAGGTCAGTGTGCAGGTGTCCTTGGGCAGTGGTCAGCAAACCACAGCTCACAAGCCACATGCGGCTCTTTGGCCCCTTGAATGCGGCTCTTCCACAAAATACCATGGCCTGGGTGAGTCTGTTTTGAAGAAGTGGTGCTAGAAGAAGTTTAAATTTAAAAAATTTGGCTCTCAGAAGAAATTTCAATCATTGTTTTGTTGATATTTGGCTCTGTTGACTAATGAGTTTGCCAACCACTGTCTTTGGGTATCAATATTGACAGATTATTAGCATTCCTTCTGTACAGGGGGTGCTGGCCTAAAGGCATTGCACCTGCTCAGGTCCTCTTCTAGGGGACACATTTTCCTTTCTATCTTAGATACTCATTAACCCCCTGCCTTTATGCCCATCATCCCAAAATTCCCTTTGCTTCTTCTTCCACCTTCAGTGCATCCCCTGGAAGGACAATGCCTGCTGCACGACCAACACAAGCTGGGAAGCCCACCTGGATGAGGCCCTGCTATACAACTTCAGCCTGGTTCACTGTGGGCTGATGCTGCCTGACTGTCAGAAGCACTTCATCCAGGCCAAGTGCTTCCATCAGTGCTCCCCATACCTGGGGCCTTGGGTCCAGCAGGTGGGAACTGGGCTGAGGAGACGGGAGGCACATCTGCACAATGCCCCACTCCTGAGGGCCCGAGTCCCAGGACACAAATGCTGTTCCCTGTGGACAAGACCAGAGTCAGAGGTCACTGTTGGGAAAGGGATAGAAGGAAGCTGCCTCGGGAGAATGGCCCTGTTGGAAGACGGGTCAGAGGAGAACAGTAGGATGAGGGACTATTTGAGTCCCATCTTCTGTCTGTAGGCACAGAAGCTATGTAGCCTGGGACAAACTGTTTAATCTCAGCCTTGTTGTTCTCATTGGTAAAATACTCCTTAAAGACTTCACAGGAGGGTATGTTCAGACAGTACCTGGCACAACAATACCATTGTAGCCACTGACAGTCTTCAGATTTCGGCTATTCATTTCTTGTCTTTGGTTACTCATCCAGGTGGCCCCATGTGAGCAGGAAGAGCGGATTTTGAACGTGCCACTCTGCCAGGAGGACTGCGTGCAGTGGTGGGCAGACTGCCGCACATCCTTCACTTGCAAATCCAACTGGCTTGGCGGCTGGGACTGGAGTAGGGGTGAGTGGTGCTTGACAAAGCCTGGGAAGAGGGGGCAGAGCCCTGGAGACCCCTGAGCTGGGGGGCAGGTGCCAGCCTTCTAAGCTCCCCCAAGGCAAGGATGGGGATATGAGGTTGGGAATAGTGGGAGGTAAGCTGTCCCTGCCTTAATCCCTACAGGGAAGAGCCGCTGTCCTGCAAGGGCCCGCTGCCATCCTTTCCCCTATTACTTCCCTACCCCGGCTGACTTGTGTGAGAAGATTTGGAGCAACTCCTTCAAGGCCAGCCCTGAGCGTAGAAACAGTGGGCGGTGTCTGCAGAAGTGGTTTGAGCCCTCTCAGTGCAACCCCAACAGGGCCGTGGCCCAGTTCTTTGCTAGCCCTGCCCCATCCTGGGAACTCTCCTATACTCTCATGGCCGTCTCTCTGTCCCTGCTGTTTCTTTCCTGAGAGCCCCTACTACTCCTTCCCACACTCCCCCAGCTATGGCCAGGCCCTGGCAGCCTCCTTCCTCAGTCCTGTCCTGACACAGAGCAGCACAGCCTAGAGGACTGAGGGACACGGAGGCTGCAGGAGCCGGTGCCTGAGCCTTACACAGTAATTCTAGACCTGGGAGGTAGGTCACTCACCCCATCCTGCCTTAAGGCTGATGGTGGGCCCTTCACATCCAGTGAACACCAACCACCCTTTCCCTGGCAGAGCCAGTGGGGACAGCCTTGGCTTCCCTTCCATGATGGTGCCTCCACTAGCACAGCAGCTGAGCTTCCTCTCTGTGACCCGCCCTGTCCAAGCTCTATGCTCAGGGAGTAAACTGCACCAAGAGGGGACCCGTTTGCCTGCTGTGCTGAAGTCAGAGTTGGCTGTTACTTACCTAGAATGATGACCAATTTCTTTAACGCATACTAAGTCCTCTCATTATACCCTTACACTGCTCTGGTGGGATTGCTTTCAACACCCCCTTTTTTTCCATAAGTGAGGCACTGTACAAAAGACCTAAAACCAGGGAGAGGATGGGGCCACCCTAACCACTGACTCTATTTTGAACACCAAGATTGAAGCAGCCGCCTCGACTGCTTTCAGCTTTCCCTCCACATAGCCTGGACCCTTGGAAGCCTGAGTTCTGATCCAGCTTTCCTTTCTGCCTTTTGGCAAGTCCCCTGATCTTCATTTAAGACTGTCTGGGCTCCCCTCTCTGCTGAGAGGAATGAGGTAGTTGGACCACATGCTTTTCACTTATAAAAAGGAAATGGAAAAGCCAGTGCCATTGTCTGTGGGGATATAGTCTGTGCTTCTCAGGCAGTTCCATGTCCCAAAGAACAAGACTGCAGAGTCAGAACTGGGCTAGAGCAGGTGCCCTGGGGCAGCCTTCACGTTCCCTTTGCAAGTGGACTAGCAGCCAACTGCCCACTTAGAACCTTCTGGAGCCTGAAGCCCAGTAGCTTCCCAGCATAGGTGTTGTCTTCCCCTCAACCTTCTCTTTGATGAAGAGAGACTTTTAATGTTTCTGCATCTGAGTTGGTTGGCTTTTCTAACAACCAGGCACCAGCAAGCCCTGCTCATTAAACTCCACCTCCATTCCTCCCATCCTCACCTTGCACACGTTCCTTCATGGAGCAAGCTCTGTGGCAGAGGGCACTGGGGTCCTAAAACCAACAAGAGAGCACCCTTTCCAAGTGAGTGCTCCAAGTCTGGAAGAGGGGATAGACAACAGTGGTGGTGGGAAAGCACTTCTCTGGAAGTCTGCAAGAATGAGGGGTGGGGTCCTGGGAAGGCCTCCCAAGGGGCTGATGCTTAAGCCCCACTGAAGAAGGGTCACTTCACTGAGAACAGAAAGATGTTAGACAAAACCACCTTCGTCCCCAAGACATGAATTATATGAAGCAGAACCTTTAGCTGCTCTTAATAAATTGTGGCTTCAAAAACACATGTAGGTAAAATTTCTATTGAGCATTGTACGAAGTGTCTGAGGTTGTATGCTTGATGAGAAAGCTGAGTGTTTAATCACTTTTAGTATTCTTAGGTGTAAATATTTTTTTAAAAATAACCTGGCTGGTGTGGGTCAGTGGATGAGTGCTACTTATGAACCAGGAGGTCACTGTTCAATTCCTGGTCAGGGCACATTCTGGATTGCAGGCTCGATCATCCCCAGTGTGGGGCATGCAGGAGGTAGCCAATCAATGATTCATTATTGATGTTTCTATTTCTTTCTCTCTTCCTTCATCTCTGAAATCAGTAAAAATATATTTTAAAAAATAGTCAAAGGATGGTTAAAATTGAGACAAACCAGAGTAGTTCTGGGAGCCCTAATAACTGTTACTATTTATTAATCACTTGTTCTCAGCCTGGGCTCTGCTATGCTCCTAACATGCATTATTAGCTCATTGGAGCCTCACAAAGTCTTGAGATTCACTCCTGCATGCCCATTTTTCAAATTAGGACAGAAGTCTATGTAAGTGTGAAACCAAATAAGCCTGACCCTACGATTCTAGCTCAGAAGGCTTATACCAGACATCCTGGTAAGTTGTTGAATGGGGCTGATGTGGAATGGGGCGAAGGGAAAGGAGGCTGGCTTAAGGCCGGTCGTGGTCAGGGAAGAGCTTGCTCCCCATCTGTGTTTGGAAGGGGTGATGGATTTTAAGTAGTGGAATGAAACTTTCAGATTTACAGTTAAATTATTTTTTTAATCAGAGTGACCCATGCACATGACTAAAATACTTATGTCAAAGGATCTCTAACACAGCAACAGAGCCTCAGCCAGCCAGCCCCGGGGGCTCAGGGACTCTGCCCAGATGCACCCTCTCTTAACCATATCTGAACTTAGCTTTGCACAAGTTGCAAAAGATGGCTTGATTTTTTTCTCTCTCTGTTTTGTTGGTTTCTCAACTTAATCTTTCTATCTTTTTAATTTCAGCAATCCACTTTTAATTTCCAGGAGCCTTTTTATTTTTCATTCCCTTATTGTTTAGAATATCTTCTAAAATCTCACTGAAGATCTAATTAGATGTTTTTAAGCTTGTTTCTAGTCTCTGAAAGACCTGTCTCCTCCAAGGTCAATCTGTCTGTCTATCTTGATCTTCTCCTGGGTGCTGCTGGTTTTCTCTGGGTCTGGTAACCCTGCCATGAGTCCATATTTGTGAGTGAGGACTAGGTTGATTTTCCTAGTTAGCTGCTAGAGGAGTCCCCCATGGTTATATATGTGGGTTCTCTCCCCTGACTAGCAAAGCTGATGAGTTCTGTAGGGCTTTTTGGCTAGAAGACTTTGCTTCAGATTATGGAAATAAATGAAGATCAATCAATTGAGAACAAGCAAAAGCTGTTTGCTTACTCAAAATCTCCTTAACAAGAGAGTCAGCTACCATTATGTGTGTTTTGGCAGAGACTCGGGCAGGGTAAGGGAGAAAGCTTTTTTTGTGAGGCTGTTGGCATGGGGAAGCTCTGGACAGGTTAACAAGAAGCGAACATCCTTTGTGATTGATTAGAGGTGCATTTTTGGCTTTCTCTAGTTGGTCCTCAGTTGGAAGCAAAGATTAAATATTAGGGCAGCTGTCAGTTATTAAGTCTTGGCTGTTTGGGACTAATTGTTAGCATGGTTATTGTTTTGCTTCTTGGGCTGGTTGCTAGAGATACTGGCATAACTTTCTGTAAGTCTGGCCTTTAGATAGCAGGCTGGCTTTTGGAGCTGATTACTGCAGATAATGGGTTAGAATTATTTATATATATATATATGTATATGTATATATGTATATGTGTGTATGTGTGTATATATGTATGTATATGTATATATGTGTATATGTATATGTATGTGTGTGTATGTGTGTGTGTATGTATGTGTGTGTGTGTATATGTGTGTATATATATATATATATATATATATATATATATAAATAAAATCAGGCCATTGTGTACTGATACATAGTCTCTCAAGACTGAGTTGGCAGGAGTTACATTGAAGTGCAGAGCCCTCAAATACTGGAACAAATATGATTCTCTCTGAGGTGCCAGCACCATGCACTTAACCACATGTGAAACTCCAGCACTATCCAAAATTTTTAAAATTTTTAGAGAAGATCTCTTCCGAGTTCCCCCTACCTAAGGGTTCAAGTTGGGTTGCCTGAGCTGTAGACCTGGGCAGAGGACACGGACAGGCACCTGTACACATTCTTTCTCTGTCCACCATGCCTGCTAACTCTGAGCCTTCTTCCGCTGCAGCTGCCTCCTCCACTTCCTCTAGCCACCTCTGTTCCCTTCAGTGTGTTTTTATACACGTCCCACCTTCAAAATATTTATTCAACTCTCTTGCTCACTGGTGTTTTTCCCTCACACTCTTTTTGTAAAGGAACACTTAGAAATAAATATTGTAGTGGGATCCCAGGTACTCATTCTACCTACTCTAATCAGCAGCTGTAGATTTTTAAAAAGATGTCATTGTTATCCGAAGAGCAGAGATACAAAGGCTGAGGACAATGTGTAGGATGAATTTGCAGCAGGGCAATGAAATAGAAATGCAGGTGATAGAAACCTAATTGTGAGAAATGCTCTAGGAGGAAATCAGACTGCAGGGGAGACAGACCAGAAAGAGACAGATTCAGAAACTGTTAGGAAGACAGAACCCATAGAAATTTGAACCATAGCTTTGAATACAGTGCCACAAAATGCAGTAAGTCCTCATTTAATGTCATTGTTGGCTTCTTAGAAATTGACTTTAAGCAAAAAGGTTTATAGCAAAAGGAATTTTCCCCTAGGCCAGTGGTCGGCAAACTGCAGCTTGCGAGCCATATGCAGTTCTTTTTGGCCCCTTGAGTGTGGCTCTTCCACAAATACCATGGCATGGGCGAGTCTACTTTGAAGAAGTGGCATTAGAAGAAGTTTAAGTTTTAAAAATTTGGTTCTCAGAAGAAATTTCAATAGTTGTACTGCTGATATTTGGCTCTGTTGACTAATGAGTTTGCCGACCACTGCCCTAGGCTAATAGATATGAGTTAAGTTCCCTCTTTATACTTCTGGTTACAAAAACATTACTAAAATTCTCAATAAAGACCCAAGACACTTCTGACATTAAACGTTGAAATAAATGTGAGCTACATATACATTTAAGAAAGATTTATAAAAACAAGATCATTACTTTCCAAGTCCATTATTCCACTTCAGGGTCCAGGATGAACAGAGCCTATGTGGCCATTCAGGGCGCCAGCAGGAATCCACCCTGGATAGACTGCCCTACCATCCCAGAGCACACTCACATCCACACACACTCACTCAGACTGGGATGATTTAGACGTGCTGATTTACCTAATGGGTTCATGTGTGGGGTGTGGGAGGAAACCAGAGTCCTCAGAGAATATCCAGAGACAGTGGCCCTGATGTGAATTGTTCTTTGTGTGTGTGTCATCAACGTAACAAAACTAGAGGCCTGGTGCACAAAATTCATGCACAGGTAGGGTCCCTAGGCCTGGCCGGCAATCAAGGCCTATCTGTGGGGCGACCAGCAGAGCGATGGGGGTGGGGGCAGGAGCCTGCTGGTACCTGCCTTGGCTGGCCTGGGGCCTGGGGCCTGAGGGCTAGGGGAAGCTCCTGCATTGAGTGTTTGCCCCCTGGTGGTCAGTGCAACTGGCTGGAAGTGTTATTTGGACTTGTGGAAGTAGGAGAGTTTTCTAGGAAAAATTAGAGGGAAATGGGGAGATTATAAAGAGTCTCTAACTTACCTACAATTAGGAGGTGACCAGGGAAATGGAGCTGGTGAAGAGACAGAGAAGCAAACGCTAGGGTAGAATAGAAAAAAGAACTGTATCCCAGGTGGACAATGTCAAATTCTGAGTTGCCATCCATATATTAATCCATAAATAACTACAGAGTTCTTTCTCTGTCCTAGACATTGTGCTGGTCCTCGGAACTGACAAACTGAATGAAAAAAATGAAAAATGACTAGACTGTGTATAAAAATAAGGCTCTGTCTCATAATCTGTAGGAACCCAACCTACTATCTAAAATAACAAGACCAAGAATTTAAACTACTTATCTATAGCAACCAGTCCAAGAAGCAAATAACTCCTCTAATAATCAGCCCCAAATGGCCAGGAATTGATTAATAACAGCCAGCTTCTCCATTGTTGGCCCCCTGTTTCCAACTTAGGACCAACTGGAGAAAGGCAAATATTCATTTCTAACCAATCTCGTTCAATACTTCATTTCTAGTTAGTCCACCTACGACGGCTTCCCCTTGCTAACAACCTCTGATGGGTGTACACCTGAAGCTTTCTCCTTTTTTCATTCATCTGCCTGCCCTGAGGCTGCCAAAATTCAAATGACAATGGATGACTCCATTGCAAGTTCTGAATAGCCTTTGCATGTTCTCATTTGGTTGGTCTTTATTTCCATAGATATAATAATGAGTGAGATAAACATGGTTCCTGGCCCCAGAGAGCTTAATAGAGTAAAAGGGCATACAATGGAAATAGAAGTAAATAATTAAAATTAAAATAGCTTCAAATATGACAATTGTTAAGAGGGAGAAATATAAGGGCCTCAGAGAGGGGTGGGGGAGGTGGCTAATTTAGATGAGATAGATACTTCAAAGAAGTAGGCAGCCATTTTGAGGATCAGGGGCCATGTTTGTAGGAAAATACTAGTGGAGGTAAAGTTAAGAGAAAAGAAGGGCTGACAGGATGAGTTCAGGGTGGGTGGCTGATCTAGTGTAGGGACACAAAGATTGACCTGGGCAATGAGGAAAGATAAGAGGAAAGGGGGGCGGGGTGAAAGCAATCTCAAAATTAAAATGCTTCAAATATAAACCACTGAATCAACATTAGGGTTTTGCCACCTGCAGGGAGTTTGGGAGCTGAAACAACTGGGCTGGTGGGAGCATTCTGGCCCAAGTGTGGGGCCTGGCCAGCTGCTCCCCACCTTTGGCTTTCCAAATGCACAGCCCAGACAGCTTGTCCATCCTGTGTTAAATGGTTAGTGTAAACTTTTCAAAGACCAAAATCGACCCAAGGGCAAGATAAAAAAAGAGGCAAGATTATTTTCAGGGCTAGTAGAGTTTATGAAGAGAGAGGTTAAGACTTGGTACCAGCAATGAAAAAGCGAACATTTTAAATTCATCTTGGGCTTTTCTGAGCTCTGCATCTGTCTACAGAGACAGGCTTCCAATTCCAGAGCAGCCACTGATGATGAAGCTGCTGAGGTCATGCTCCCTGACTCCAGCTTCAGAGAGGAAGAATCTACTAGACTTTATTGGACTGTGCTTACTTTAATTCAAAGGTGAGCTTTGGAAGGAAAGAGCAATTTTCCCTGGGGTGGATACTGGTACCTTAGCAGACAGCTCCAGGAAGGCAGATCACAGATGGGAACAAAGAGAGGTAGCCAGAAGGGGCCCATTTCTAACCTTCCTTTAAATTTAGAGATTACCCTCTGTAGACATAAATGTGTTTTGTTTTTCCTTCTCCCTCCAGGAACATCAAAGTAGATAGAGAAAGACACTAAAAACTATATGTTGCTATATTTTCATTTTAAGCAAGAGGTTCTTAACCCATTTTCTAAAACTAAGATAAGAATATTTGTCTTGCACATGATTTAATTTTTTCAAGAACTGAAAAAATGATTTGTGAGACTAATGAGTGAGATGGAAATGTGGCTGAATAGTTTCATGATTTTGGTAAGAACTTTTTATTTATCTTTTAAAATACATTTTATTGATTTTCTTAGAGAGGAAGGGAGAGGGTTAGAGAGTTTGAAACATTGATGAGAAACATCAATCAGCTGCCTCCTGCATACCCCTTCCTGGGGATGTGCCTACAACCAAGGTACATGCTCCTGACCAAAACTGAACCTGGGACTCTTGAGTCCACAGGCTGACACTCTATCCACTGAGCCAAACCAGTTAGGGTGGTAAGAATGTTTTAAAGTCAGTATTTATATATATTTTTACTTTATATAAATATAAAGTATTTTTTAAAGCTAGAAATAAAACCAAGAAAAGGAGATTTTAAAAAACACTATAAACAACATTACTCCTTCCAACCCCCTCTCAAAGACTTCAAAAAAGGGGGAAATATCTCCAATACATACATATAGATGTTAATATTCTTAATACAAGATTTTTTAAAAAATCAATAGTAAAAATACGACTGCCCCAATTGAAGTATGAGCAAAAGATTTATATAGGTAATAAAGCCTAAACTCCTTTCCATGGCCTTATAGATCCATTTATGTCATTGACACTCTACTGACCTCAGCTTCCAAGACTTTCCTGCTTACCACTCTCCAGACATATGGGATTTCTTCTAGTTCTCAAATAAACTAAGCTCATTCCTGCCTTAGAACATTAGCATTTGCTGTTTCCTATGCCTGTGATATTTTTGCCCCATATTTTTGCACAACTAGCTTTTTCTCATAATTTGGATGTTAATTCAAATATCACATCTTCAGAGTAGCCTTCTGCAAATGCCCAATATAGAGAAGTTCTCATCCAAAGTTGTGCTCCATGACATCATCTTGCCTTATATTTTTATATCCTGTATTATTATCTGAAATTATGTGTATGTGTATACCCTGCTTTATTTCCTCCCACTCCCATTAGAAAGCAGGTTTCAAGAAGGAAGAGATTCATATTTCTTACTTATGAACACATCCTGATGCACACCAGGAACTCAAATGAATAAAGAGAATTGAGAAAATATGAGCAGTAAGTATAAACAAAGGTCTGATTCCATGGTTTAAAAAATGGAAATTAAAACAATGAGAAACTTTTTAAACCAATTAGATTGGCAATGATAAAAGAATATGCTGGTGGGGTGTAAATTGGTACACAGTTTGTAAAGGTAAATTGGAAATATGTGTCAACATTTAAAATTTTCAAATTTTTTAATTGTTTTTTAATTTCTTTATTGATTAAGGTATTATAAATGTGTCCTCATCCCCCATTACTCCTTCCAACCCCCTCTCCCCACTCATGCTCTCACCCCCTCTGGTGTCTGTGTCCATAGGTTAAGCTTATATACATGCATACAAGTCCTTTGGTTGTTCTCTTTCCCTTACCTCCACCCTCCCCTACCTTCCCTCTGAGGTTTGACAGTTAATGCTTCTCTGTCTCTGGATCTGTTTTTGTTCATCAGTTTATATTGTTCATTATATTCCATAAATGAGTGAGATCATTGATATTTATCTTTCTTTGACTGGCTTATTTCACTTAGCATAATGCTCTCCAGTTCCATCCATGCTCTAGTTTAAAGAAACCACCTTTTCCCCCTTTTTCTTCTTCTTCCTCTTCTTAAAGGATATATTTCAGCATCTCATATAATATTGGTTTGATATTAATGAACTCCTTTAGCTTCTTCTTACCTGTGAAGCTCTTTATCTGACCTTCAATTCTGAATGATAGCTTCGCTGAGTAGAGTACTCTTGGTTGTAGGTTCTTGCTATTCATCACTTTGAAAATTTCTGGCCACTCCCATCTGGCCTGCATAGTTTCTGTTGAGAAATCAGCTAACAATTGTATGAGTGCTCCCTTATGAGTAATTGTTTTTCTCTTGCTGCTCTTAAGATTCTTTGTCTTTTGCTCTTGGCATTTTAATTATGATGTGTCTTGGTGTGGTCCTCTTTGGATTCCTTTTTTGGGGGGTTCTGTGCTCTTCCTGGACTTGTAAGTCTATTTCTTTCACCAGGTGGAAGAAGTTTTCAGTCATTATTTCTTCAAATAGGTTTTCAGTGTCTTGCTCTCTCTCTTCTTCTGGCACCCCCATAATTCTGATGTTGGTATGCTTGAAATTGTCCCAGAGGCTTCTTACACTATTCTCAAATTTTTGGATTCTTTTTTCTTTTCCAGTTGAGTGTTTTTTGCCTCTTGGTATTTCAAATCTTTGACCTGATTCTTGCGTTCCTCTAGTCTGCTGTTGGATCTTTGTATAAAAATTTTATTTCAGTCAGTATATGTTTAATTTCTAGTTGGTCCTTTTTCATATCCTCAAGGGTATTTTTCTCGCTGAATTTATCAGCCTTTTCTAGGAACTTCTTGAAAAACCTTATAACTGTAGTTTTAAACTCTATATCCAGTCATTTGTTTTCCTCCATTTCTTTCATTTGTGATCTGTTTCTTTGTCTCTGCATTTTTGCTGCTTCCCTGAGTTGGTAGGGTAACTTTGTGTGCTAGGTGTCTCAGCCTCCCCAGTTACCTGAGGTGGACACTCTTGGTGCACCCCTTTGTGGACTGTGTGTACAGCCTTGTTGTAGTTAAGTCTTGATTGTTGTTGGTATCACTGGGAGGAATTGACCTCCAGGCCAATTGGCTGTGAAGATCAGCTAAGTCTACGCTGAGAGACAGCCTTATGGGACAAGACTTGCAAAATTGCATAACCCTCCATGCTCAGCTTGAATGGGGCGGAGTTTCAGGTTGGAGCCTACAGCCTTGGCTTCCTGTCAGCCCCGCCCTATGAATTTCCTGGGTCTCAGTGTCCACAGGCAATCGCTGCAAGCACTTTTGAGAGGAAGGCACCCTTGAGCTTCACCCACTGCCAAACAGTCCAGTCTCTTCCCCAATGAACCCAGACTCACAGATTCTCTCTGGGTACTAGGGTTCAGTACAGTCAAAACTGGGGTTCAGAGCTGTCCAGAGGCCCTTGTCTCCTTCCCACTAGATGAAGCCAGCAACACTCTTAACAGTGAGTCCTCTCTGCTCACACTTGCACATGTGCCTCCAGAACTCTGCCCTTTGCCACTCCCCTGAGATTTTGCCTTACAGTCCAGACTCCCCCCATATGAACCTGGGTCCCCAGGGCCTCTCCAAAAACTGGGGTTCAGTGCACTTGGAACTGGGGTTCAGCACAGTCTGGAGCTTTGGTCTCCTTCCCGCTAGAGCGTGCCAGCCAGGCACTCAGCCACCCCATCCTCTCCAGCACGTCCTCTTCTCCTGCTGTGTTCTCTCCACATGCAGGCCTGTCTCCCTACCTCAGCCTGTTGCAGCTCCTCTGATTCTCTGTGTGCATTTCTCTTTCCTTCTTGTTGTAGAATTTCCAGTCAGCCAGATTTCCTGTGGATCTGGATGATGTCCGTTTTGTCTTTTAGTTGTGCTATTGAAATTGTTATGTGAGGCAGCTGTTTAGATGTTTACCTATGCCACCATCTTGGTTTCTCCTAAAATTTTCAAATTTTTTAAACGCACAATTCTATTTCTATAAACAGACCTAAGAAAACATCACTTCTACTTCAGACCAAAATGATAAACTCACAGATCCAAGAATCTCAATGAATTCCCAGCACAAGAAACATGAAGACAACACCAAAACAAATCATAATGAAATTACTCGAAATCTTGAATAAAGAAACAAATTTTAAAGAAGCCAGAGGAAAAAAGGTTCAGTATATTCAGAGGAACAAAATTAAGGATGACAGCATAATTCTCACAGAAAACAATGTGAGATAAAAGTGGAACAACATCCTTAAAATACTGGGGAAAAAAAAGTCATCCTATAATTATATATTTGGAAAACATATCTGTTTTGGGATAAATTGTGCCCCACCAACCACCAAATTCAAATGTTGAAGCCCTAACCTCCCAGTAGTTCATAATATTAATGTATTTGGAGAAATGGCTCTGAAGAAGTCATTAAGATAAAATTAGGTCACATGGGTGGACACTAATCAAGTATGACTGATATCCTCATAAGAAGAAGAGATTAACACAGGTACAGTTTGAGGAATGACTATGTGAGGACATAGTGAGAAGGAGGCCATCTACAAGCTAAAGAGAGTGGCCTCAGAAGAAACCTAACCTTCCAACACCTTGATCTTGGACATCTAGCCTTATAAAATGAGGCAAAATAAATGTCTGTTGTTTAAGACATTTAATATGTGGTATTTTGTTAAAGCAGCCCTAGAAAACTAATATAATATCTTTATATTAAGATATTAAATATAATATCTTTATATTTATAAATGAAGACAATGCCCAGCCGGTATAGCTCATTGTTTGAGCATTGACTCACGAACCAAGAGACCACCAGTTCAATTCCTGGTCAGGGCACATGCCCAGGTTACAAACTCGACTCCCAGTAGGTGGCATGTAGGAGGCAGCCAATTGATGATTTTCTCTCATTATTGATGTTTTTCTCTCCCTCTCTCTTCCTCTCTAAAATAATAAAAAAATTCATTGAAAGACACAAATTACCAAATTCAAGGAGAAAAAGATCATATGAGTAGCCCTATATCTATTAAAATATAAATTTGTATTTAAAAAAACATTCCCACAAAGGAAATTTTAGGTCCAAATAGTTCCACTGATGAAAAGTTTAAAGAAGAAATAACATCAACTCTATGCAAACTCTTTCAGGAACTTGAAGATGCAGGGACATCTAGAACAGTTTGACCTTCCAGATGTCCAGTAGTAGGCAGCAAAACACATGTACGTGGAGCAAAAGGGTGCTAATGAAGTATATCTCAGGTAGAAACTGCTGTTTGGGTGCTAAAACAATAGGAAGTTATTTTGATTTTCTGAACTTATGTATGATTGAATACTCCATTGACAATGGTTTGAATATCTCATTGATTGTGATCTCACTGGTCATCGAAGCACATTCCTCCAGGAACCAGGACAGCACAATTATCCTAAATTATCTCAGTAGCTACAGATAACTGAGTTTCAGTTGACTCAGTGATCCCAGAATCAGAACATACCCTAAATTACCTCAGTAGCTACAGATAGTACATTCCTGTTGACTCAGTGATCCCAGAATCTGGACTGATTTTGATTCAGTGATTCTTAGATACTTTAGGTAACTAACTTGCTCAATTTTTGCTTCTGTAAAGTGCTTTTTGCAAAACAGGTTCCTCATTCCAGACCCAAAGATGTAATCAATATCTTTGTGATATTCTGCCAATATAAGGCAGATGTCTCAAACTGTTTGGGCCTGTGAGGTCCAGAGTGCTTTTGCTCCAGTCCTCATATGCCACCGGCTTTTAATGACTCCAGAATTCGACTTTTTGAGGCGTTCTTTGTAAGATGAGGGTACACAACAACACTATGAAAATAAATGAAGACCACCTAAATGAGAAGAAAAAACCAAACTATTTAGAGCTTGCTATAGCAAGGGAATCAGCCACCATCACTTGCCATTGGCAGAGACTCAAAGACAAGCAGGGAGTAGAAAAGCTTTATAATTTTTTTTTAAAAGTGTGGGGATAGCTTCAGGCATGCTCTGATTAGAATTGGTTGGCTGGGAAGCTGGAAACCAGATAATTGAAATGGTAATTGATTTGGGAGAGTACATTTGACTCATTATGCTTGGTTCTGGGTTGAAAGTAGGGGCAAAAAATAAGGAAGCCCGCAGTCACTGTCCAAGTCCTGACCATTCTGGAACAATTGCTGCAGAGATTGTATTTCAATCTCTGGACTGGTTGCTGAAGATTTCTCCTATAATATACTGTCTGGCCATTGTGTGTGTGTAGTCAGTCTTTCTGTGCTTAACCACCTTGCTTGGTCTGTCCTTCCTGCGCTATTCTGGGGCCACCCACAGGAGGCAGGATTTACATCCCCACATCCTAGATCTTCATGGAGGACTCCCAAGATCAACTTTGTATAGTTATATTGCTGCATAATAAATTACCCCCAAAATTTAGTGACTTAGCATTTAGTGTCATAGTTCCTGTGGGTTGGTCCAATTCAACATTGTCACTTCCACGCCCATCTTTTCCTGCTTCCAGCATGGGGAAGCTTCCATGGTGGCCAGCTGCCTTTGCCTTGCCTCTGTGCTCCAGTTCCTCTCATTTTGAACTGCCTCAGGCAGGAAGGGAAAGAAGAGGATGGGGCGAGGGGAGGGGAGGGGAAAGGAAAAGGGAGAGGAAGGAAAGAAAATACTTTTTGAGCGTGTGTGTGTGTGTGTGTGTGTGTGTGTGTGTGTGTGTGTGTGTGTACTGTCCTAAATGTTTTCTCCACCATGTTAGCTCATGTAAAGGTCCTCGTTAGCCTGTGTCTGCTTTATGCAATCCTCTTCCCCCACATACACACATACACCAGGCCATTAAATTCAAGTTGCCACCACCTATTCAGGATCCACAGAGGGGGTCTTTTGGAGTCCTAGGGAGCCTGCACAGTGCACCCTTTTGCTAGTACATGACTATTATAAATAATTTCTAGAATGCAAGCTGATTGACCCATACACCATTGCTAGTTCCTGGGCCTCCATTTTTTATCTGTAAAAACTAAGAGTGGAAAAGCAAACATTGTGTTGAGTTTACAGACTCTCGGATTTTCTCTTTCTTAGATAGCCACAAAGCATTTGGGAATATGCTATGAAAAGTCTCTGGTCCACCTTAAAGAAGGAAACTTTTACAAAAAAAGTGTTTATCAAACCCTTCTCATGATACAATCTTCTGCACATACCACCAAGCCCACACTTTCCCTGATCCAACCACAAATACAGCCCCATCCCATAGCAAACCCAATGGGCCAGCACAGAGACTTCTGATAGTTTGGCTGCTTAAGGGTTTTTTGTCTGCTTTACAGAGTATTCAGAATGCTTTGCTTCTCCAACTATCTCAACTTCCCGGCATCTACCAGAGTAAATTCAACACTTGACACAATTTCCTACCAGGAAGGCCATAAAACACTACCAATAATAGGAAATACAGAATGTAACAAAACAAGGTAATTACATAAACAACTTTAAGAGCTGTTTGGTCTTGGGGAAAATGTGACTCATCCAATGTACAACATCACTTGTTATAATACAGAACACAAGCAGAGAATAATATTGTTCTAAATCCCCCCTCTCTCCCCCTTTTTTCCCCCTTTAGGACCATATAAACCTCTTGTGTTGGGAATAAGCTTTTATAAAGATAATGTGGAAGGACATCAGAGGAATAGTGACATGAGTGACCCCCCTAACTTCTCCCCTTGAAGTTTCAATAATTTGAACAGTTATAATTTACAAAAAGGATTTCCTGCTGAATGAATTGAAACATCTAAAGGTGGGCAAATGGTTAATAAACCAGGGAAGTGAGACTGGAGAAGAGTTCAAAGAAACCATAGATTCAGCCCTGCAACCTGGAGAGGGGATGAATTAGGTTGTAGATGCCATTCCCTTCAGCTGAGAAGATCAAAGAGATTTAGTGAGCATTATGGCAGGAGTGAGCAGTACAAGCTGTGGCTGAGCCCAGTGACCAGGGCAGGCATGAAGCACAGAGGGGTGGCCATAGTTGTCTGGCAATCAGCATGTCAGAGAGAGACACAAAGCCCTAGACCCTGGCGGCCTCCCCTCCATCTCCCTGAGCTCGCCTCTCCTCACCCTTCATATAGGATTGCAGAACACATTATCTGCAAACCTGGGAATTGTTACAGAAACACTTTTTCCCTGAGTAAAGGGCATACTCTATGACTAAGCCCATTAGGTTATCAAATTTCTCAGCAGAAACTCTACAAGCTAGAAGAGAATGGAATTAAATATTCAAACTACTGAAAGAAATTATCAGCCAGGAAGACTATATCCTTTATTTTTTATTTTTTAAACTATATATATTTTTATTCTTTAAGTATTACAAATAGTATGTTTCCTTTTTTCCCCCCATTAACCTCCCCACCGTCTTGTATCCATTGGTTATGCTTATATACATGCATACAAGTCCTTCGGTTGATCTCCCACAGCCCCTGCTCCTCCCGCCCCCACTGCCTTCCCACTGTAGTTTGACAGTCTGTTCAATGCTTTGTGTCTGTATCAATCTTTCCCCCCATATCTTTTCTTTAAAAAAATCTTGCATCTGCATACTAGAAATAAACATATAAGAACAAAAAATGTTTGCGTCTCAGTTTCAGTGTCCAACAGTTCTGAGTCCCAGTTTCAATGTCAAATAGTTCCTATTTGTACATGTCAGCAATGGTATCTGGATGGTGGACAAATGGTGGCAATTCAGGACCTCTCTGGTTTGGTCCTGGGCAACCTGTAGCGATGCACAGCTGCTGACTGCTAGCATGGCAAGGTGTCATCAGTGTCTTCCATCTCTGGCCTGTCTTTGTGGTTGGAGCAGACCTGTCAGTTCCTCTTTGTTGCAGGAATCCATATGGTCTTGGAGTTGTTTTCTGAAAATATACAAACATATTCTCGACCAAAAGTAAATAAAGGAATCTTTTCTGTAAATTAGACTTGGGATTCTTTTTATTTTTGCCCAAATGATTTTCCTTTGGCTTATTTTGACACCTTGTGTGTTTTTCATGGGTGTCCTGGTGTTAGCATTACAAATGGAAATTAATTTTCTGAAGTAAGAATTTTCTAAGTGTAATTTACTTACAGGATATTTTTCCTTACATGATATTTCCTCTCTACCTCCCCTTTTTTATTAATGGGGGCTTTTGGAAATTTTATATTGCTGGGAAGACTATATCATTTAGATATGAAGGAGGAATAAAGACTTTTCCACATATACAGAAGTTTTTAGGCAATTTATCACCAGAAAAATCTCCACTGCAAGAAATACTAAAGGAGTGTTACTCTATCTGAAACAAAGAATGAAAGGTCACAAAACTACAAGTAAGATCACCAACAAACTTACAGCATTAACAGGAATAATTTGTGACAACAAAAACAAAAAGGGGTGGGTTAAAGTTCTGAATTTGCAAATGAGAATGGAAATCAGATGCATTCAAAAGAAAAAGGACTACTGTATTTATGAAACATTCTTTTTCACAAACCTAATGATAATCACACACACATACACACGCATACACACACAAAAAATACAAAACACTGAAACACATAGCATACAAAAAGAGAAAACCAAAAAAAAAAAAAAATGTATGGAATACCACCAAACAAAAATGACAGACAGAAACACAAAAGAACAGAACCACAAAGCTACCAGAAAACAAAAAATAAAATGGCTTTAAAAAATGCCTAAGCTTACCCTAACCAGTTTGGCTCAGTGGATAGAGTATTGATTGACACGCAGACTGAAAGGGCTTGATTCCTTGGTTGTGGGCACATCCCCAGTAAGAGGTGTGCAGGGGGCAGCTCATTAATGTTTCTCTCTATCCCTCTCCCTTCTGCTCTGGAAAAATATATATATATATATATATATATATATATTAATGCCTAAGCCCTAGCTGGTTTGGCTCAGTGGATAGAGCCTTGGCCTGAGGATTGAAGAGTCCTGGGTTCAATTCCAGTCTAGGGCACATGCCTGGGTTGTGGGCTTGATCCCCAGTAGGGGGTGTGCAAGAGGTAGCTAATCAGTGATTCTCATTGATGTTTCTCTCTCTCCCTCTCCCTTTCTCTCTGAAATCAATAAATATATATATATTTTAAATCTTCATGTTATGGACCAGCCAAGAGTGACAACCACCAAGGAGCCAGAACTGAACCTCACATCACCCTGCTTGGCCCCTGAGGATGGCTGGTTAGCCAGAGACGGGTAAGATTCCTCATGGGAGGGACAACCTAAGACAGGCACAGTCGCAGAGGGGCCATCAGGAGAGAACATGGGGACCAACAGAGGTGGGGCATACAACCTCACCCCCCCCAGCATTGCAGGGGCTTGAACACTCGCCCCTTCTGAGGGAGGTCTCCTGCCTCTTGGCTACTTCACTTCCCACGCCCAGCTCAGATTGGGACCCAGGTGACAGACAAAGACTTGGACCAGCCCAGATCAGCACCAGAGATAAACATCAATGAGAATCACTGATTAGCTACCTCTTGCACACCCCCTACTGGGTATCAAACCCACAACCCAGGCATGTGCCCTAGACTGGAATTGAACCCAGGACTCTTCAGTCCTCAGGCCAAGGCTCTATCCACTGAGCCAAACAAGGCATCAAACAGAAACTTGGCTAACACCAGCTAGCACCAAGGATGCTCAGGGCCTACTCAAGAATGCAAAACAATCCTTGCCATTAATAATTACAGGGTAAACTAAGATTGTTGTTAGAGTATTAAATTTGACAGTAAAATAGCATTCAAGTTTTCAGATTAATTTAATTTAGTTAAGGTAGGAAATGTACATCAGGAGAAGGACACCTTTTCTGGATGGATAGAGGCATGCCCAACCAAGCATGAAACAGCTCAGGCGGTGGCCAAGAAGCTGCTAGAAGACATCCTACCCAGGTATGGATTTCCTGCTATGACAGGGTCAGACAACGGGCCAGCTTTTATTTCACAGGTAACACAGGCAGTAGCCAAGGCTATAGGAGCAGATTGGAAATTACATTGTGCTTATAGGCCCCAAAGTTCAGGACAGGTAGAGAGAATAAGTAAAACTCTAAAAAAGACCCTTACCAAATTAACTATGGAGACTGGTGGGGACTGAGTAGCTCTCCTTCCGTATGCCCCTTACAGGATAAGGAACTCTCCCTACACCATGGCTTTTAAATCATGTTACTGAATTTGTCTCTTAAGAAGGCTCCAGAGGACGCACATGGACATTTGGCCATGCCTCCGTGATGAGGCTGACCCGACCCCTCACATCGTCAGTGTGGGCCAGGGTGATATTGGGTTTTTGACAAGGGAGACCCTTGAGCCGTGGTGGAAGGGCCCCTACATCTTGGTGCTGACTGCACCCACCGCTCTCAAGGTAGACAGCGTCGCAACCTGGGTCCGCTACACTCATGTCTGCCCAGCTGATCCCTCTGCAGTCCGGGAGGACTTCATTACACAATGGAGCCACAGCCCGCTCAAGCTCAACTTACGGCGTATTTGACCCACCTAATGTCCATAACTTTGTTGACTGTTTGCTGTCACCCACACTGCCAGGAGTCCACCCTTTTTCCTGGCAATAGTCATGGCCTGCCTCTATATACATGCAGCAAGGAGGCCTATGTGCAGCCCGAGGGGAGGAATATTTTTATGTTGACCATTCAGGAGTAAAATGAAAGGCGAGGTAGAAATGCAGCCCGGCTCATGATTAAGCTGTAAGTTCCAAGACAAGGGAGGAATGTAAAGGCAGGGCAGGACTGCAAAGACCATTTTGGACTGTGTGACTTGGCCGCCACCATGTTGGCCGCGTGAAACTTACCTGGGGGCTGCCATCTTAAAATCACAAAGACCAACCCATAAACTCGGATGATGAGGGGGGACAGCAGGAATCAAGGATTTGATTCCCCAATAAGACCAGTAGGGAATGTGATAGCCAGACTCAGAGTGGAGAGGAGCATAGAAGAGAAGGACGTGGTTCCTCATGCTCAGACCAGACACCACCGCCGAAACCCCATTTAGCTGTTTGTGACATTTACTCAGCCCTCCCTTGCTTGAGGACATCCTGCTGCCAGAACACCGCACAGCCAGATACCGGGTCAACAGGAGTCACCAGCCTGGGAAGAAAATTTAAAATTTCCCGCTTCCCTGTACTGTAACTGACCTTATGCTACCTTTCTTTGTGTGAAACCGGCCAATCACAAATTGCCAAATCTCCCTGCATTGGAGATAAAAAGTGCTCGCTACCGAGGTTCGGTTCAGGGCTCTCATTGCTCACTGCTGTGACAGTGGAGACGTGGGCCCGGGCTCGAGTTCGTTATTAAAAGGCTTCTTAAAATTTTGATCTGGCTCCTTGGTGGTTGTCACTCTCGGCTGGTCCATAACACTTCATACATCAACAATTACTCTGGAGGCAGCGGGAACCCAGGAGCATGCCGAGCCGGCCATGGGCAATTCAGCTTCCAAGCAGTTTAATAACAGCTCATAAGGGCCCACAATGAGTACTGGCGGCAGCACGGCGTCCCTCTACTGAAGCTCTGCAAGGAGCGCAACTGGGAGGCTCAGCAGTATTCAGAGGTGCTGGCCAAGATACTCAAGCACAGCCCTGAGTCCAGTCCCGGCCATTGTGGGGAGAAGGGGAAAACCTGGATTGGGCATCCTCCCATCAGCCAGGAAAGGAGGTGGCTGATAGATGGTACAGTGAAATTAAGAACTACAACTTCCAGCGGCCTGGCTTCACCTCTGGGACTGGACACTTCACACCCATGGTATGGAAGAATACAAAGAAGATGGGCGTGGGAAAGGCATCTGCAAGTGATGGGCCCTCCTTTGTTTTGGCTAGATACTTCCCAGCAGGGAATGTCATCAACAGGGCTTCTTTGAAGAAAATGTCCTGCCTCCAAAGAAGTAACTTGCCAAATGTAATGGGCAGGCAGCAGACTGAAGAACAGGGATCTGAAGTGCCTAGAACAACAAAAACTCAGCTGTGTGTGTGCCTTTGTGGGTATGTGTTTGTGTGTGTGATGCATGTGCATGTCTCTTGCACACACCCTGGGATATACAGTTGTGCATGAACTGAGCTGATTCTTATCAAAGGATTGAGCCAATGAAGTCTTTGCTCTGATGATTAGACCACAATTATTTGGACTTTGGGGGAAAATCAAGTTTCAAACCTTTGGGGGTTATTTTTTAAGTAAAGTTCTTTTGTACGTTTCAATAATAATAATAATAATAATAATAATAATAATAATAATGTAATATATAAATTGACTATCACTCCAATACACAAGATGTGGTCACCAATGTGGTCAAAGATGGCTGCCCCCATGTGGACACAAGATGGCCACCACAAGATGGCCAGCAGGAGAAGGAAGTTGTGGGGAATCAGGCCTGCAGGGAAGGGCAGTTGGGAGGGACTCAGGCCTGCAGGGGAGGGCAATTAAGGGTGACCAGGCCAGCAGGGGAGGAAAGTTAGGGGCAATCAGGCCTGCAGGGAAGGGCACTTGGGAGAGATAAGGCCTGCAAGGGAGGGCAGTTTTGGGGGGAGGGGTGGAACCAGGCTTGCAGGAAATGGCAGTTAGGGGCAACCAGGCTGGCAGGGAGGGCAGTTAAGGTTGACCGGGCCAGCAGAGGATGGCAGTTGGGGGTGACCAGGCCTACAGGGGAGGACAGTTAGGGGTGACCAGACTGGCAGGGAAGTGGTTAGAGGTGATCAGGCTGGCAGGCAGAAGCAGTTAGGGGCAACAGGCAGGTAGGCAGGCAAGCACTCGATTGTGAGAAGGATGTCCAACTGCCCGTTTAGGCCCGATCCCACTGGGGTGGGGCCTAAATGGGCAGTCAGGCATCCCTTGAGAGGTCTCAGATTGGGGATGGTGAAGGCTGGGCTGAGGGACACCCCCACCCCGTGCACAAAATTTGTGCACCAGGCCTCTAGTAGGAAATAAGAGTACCATTTACAGAACAATTACCAACACGTAAGCACATTAGATGCATTATTTAATTATTACAACTGCTTCATTTTACAGATAATGAAATGGAGGCTCAGAGTTCAACTAGTTGCCCAAGAGCACTCATGGCTGAAATGGACTTGTACCCCAGTCTGTCTGGTCCTCACAGAGCAAGACATTAACCACTACACCCTCCTGCCCCATCTGGCTTCAGAGTCCCAGGATGAGACAAATAGCCAGCAAAAGACTCCTCACTGAGCCCCACTCCCCAGCTGAGCACCTCCAGGAAGAGCAATCTCTCAGCCTTCCTGAGGAAATAGTCCCTGTTTTAAAGCCTCACACTGGGACTGCTCTGAGAGATTCTCCCTTCTTTCAAAAGCTAATTGCTTCTTATTATCATTTAAACTCATTGCTTCTTGGTGGTTTATTCAGAAAGATGTAGAATAATTTGAAATTAAAGTGTTATTCATCAAAAACAGCTCTGGGATCTTTCGGGCTGTTCATCAGCAGCAGTGATTCATTCTGGCTTTCAAGATCATGCTCCAGCTAGTAAAAATAAAATGGGAGTGGGTAGCAAGATAAAAACTATTCCTTGCCAAGGCACTGGGGCTCAAAAGTTGTTTTTCCTTGAATAGAAAAGAAAGAAGAAGAAAAAAAAACCTAGCATGCTTTCTAAGCTACCAATTCACTCTTCTTCATATTTTTTTAAACTGCTGTACTTTTTCCCCCTCATGCTGAAGTTTGAGGGCAACCTTCAATCCCATACATCTCCAGATCTATTTCTAGAACCATGTGGTTCCAATGACAAATATTCACCGAACAATATATCCTGAATTTTCATTATTTTACCTTCAAAAGAAAAAAAGGATAAGCTGTTCAGGTCTCACTGACACAGGACAGTGGATCCTTGACATTTTCAAGGGTATTCCCAGGACTCTGACAAACCCTTCAGAATGATAGATGTTTATACTGGCATCTAATTGCCCTCCAAATCACATTTTAGTCAAAAGTCATGTGTTTCCTATAGACAGACTTGCAATCTAAGTTAATTAAGTTTCCATTTTTCCACTCAAGTTTTTTCTTCTACTTAATAAACAGATTAGGGCCGACTGGATACTCATTGCAATAAGTGCCTAAAATCCCCTTGACTATTTTTTTTCTGTACGAATTGGTCTTGTTCACATTAAAATCTTGAGTCTTGCTAATATGCCCCTCTTTAATATAACCTAAGCTTCTAATCTCTGGGCAATCATAGTTACTTCCCTTTAGAAGTAAGTGTAGAAAGCTATTTTGATCATTTTCATAAGAAGCAGTTAAAATAAGTTGTATAAATGTAACAGAACAAGAAAAGTTTGAGCAAATTATTTATGATACCTGTTATTGATTGAATTGTGTCCCCCAAAATTCATATGTTGAAGCTCCAACCCCAAATGAGACTGTATTTGGAAATGGAGCCCTTAGGAAGATAATTAGGTCAAATGAAGTCATAAGGATTGGGTCCTAATCCATAAGGGTTAGTGTCCATATAAGCAGAGGAACAGACATCAGAGAACTCCTCTCTCTCTCTCTCTCTCTCTCTCTCTCTCTCTCTCTCTCTCTCTCTCTCTCTCTCTCTCTCTCTCTCTCCACCCTCCACCTCCAGCTCATGTATGCAGAAGAATGATCATGTGCCAGAAAGGAGGGCTGCATTAGAAACCAACCCTGATAGCACCTTGATCTTGGACTTGTAGCCTCCAGAACTATCTATACCAGTGGTCAGCAAACTCATTAGTCAACAGAGCCAAATATCAACGGTACAATGATCGAAATTTCTTTTGAGAGCCAAATTTTTTAAACTTAAACTTCTCCTAACACCACTTCTTCAAAATAGACTTGTCCAGGGTGTGGTATTTTATGGAAGAGCCACACTCAAAGGGCCAAAGAGCTGCATGTGGCTCATGAGCCACAGTTTGCCGACCACTGATCTATACTAATAAAAGTGTAATATGCTAATTAGACATCTTCTGTATGACTTTCCAGAGGTCCTTCTGGACAAAGTCATGGTGGCAGGGCCAAGGCAGAGGCATTTAGGGGTGATCAGGCTGGCAGGGGAGAGCAGTTAGGAGGATCAGGCTTGCAGGGGAGAGCAGTTAGGGGGATCAGGCAGGGAGACAGAGGGAGTTAGGGGCAATCAGGCAGTCAGGCAGAGGCAGTTAGGGGCAATCAGGCAGGCAGGGGAGCAGTTGGCGGCATCAGGTAGGCAGGCAGCTCAGCAGTTAGGAGCCAGCGGTCCAAGATTGAGAGAGGGATGTCCAACTGCCGGTTTAGGCCTGATCCCTAACTGGCAGTCAGTCATCCCCTAGGGGTCGTGGATTGGAGAGAGTACAGGCCAGGCTAAGGACACCTCCCCACTACCACCACCCCCCACCATGCCTGAATTTTATGCACCAGGCCTCCAGTCAGAAAATAAATGTCTGTTATTTAATCCACCCTGCCTGTGATATTTTTTTTGTGTGTGGCAGCCCTAGCAGACTAATACTGTACCACTATAGGTGGATTTTAAATGATTATGTAAACAACAAATGTAAGGTTTCCTGGTGTAGTGCCAGGAAGCTCCAAATTCATTTAGCACCCCCAAAAGTACCATAGCTAGGTATTAAACCATTCTGTAAGTCTGTCTCCTCCTTGAGCCATTACTTTAGGTCTTAAAGATGGCTGCTATCTAATTCTTGGCAAGACTCAGAGCTGCATAGAATAGTGGTCAAAAGCATGACCATTGGGACTAGGAAGACTTGGGTTTGACATCCAGTACAGACTGTTTACCAATTGTGTAAACTTGGAAAGGTTATGTCAGTCTCTGTTTCCTCATTTTTAAAGAGATAGTAACACTTCATAGTTCAGTCTTTGCAGTGAGAATTCATTACTATATTTCTAGCACTTAGAATGCCTGGATCAATAAATATTTATTCAATATTTTTCTGAATGTTTTCATTTGTCCGTAATATTACAATTTTCTTTGGAGTATTAATAATGTCTGAAATGAATACATCATTTTTGGTGTATGGTGACTCTTAAGTAAGCTTTTAATTTTAAATGGACTAAATTGCATACCATTCTCAGGTAATTAATGCATAACAGAAGCTAAACTTTCTCTTAAATATATTTTTATTGATTTTAGATAGAAGGGAGAGGGAGAGAGAGATAGAAACATCAATGATAAGAAAGAATCATTGATCTGCAGCTTCCTGCACGCCCCCTACTGGGGATCGAGCCCGCAACCAGGCATGTGTCCTTGACCAGAATCAAACCTGGGACCTTTCAGTCCACAGGCCAACACTCTAGCCACTGAAATGAACCGCCTAGGGTGAAGCTAAACTTTAAAAAATATTTTAAGAAATCCTTATGCAAAGTGAATTACTGGACTTTTGTTCAGAATGCACGACTGGGCTGATGCAAAGTGCTCCATGACTACAAACATATAGAAATGTTTAATACTAAGAAGTGGAAAAATCTAAATTCCGTAAACAAGGAGTAAACTAACAATCTGGTAAGTAGAAGTCGATATTAGAATTGCCAGTGGAAATATCAGGATTGAATATCCCTTTTTGTTTTGTTTTTTTTGTTTGTTTGTTTTTTGTTTGTTTGTTTTTTAATATATTTTATTGATTTTTCACAGAGAGGAAGGTAGAGGGAAAGTCAGAAACATCGATGGGAGAGAAACATCGATCAGTTGCCCCCTGCACACCTCCAACTGGGGATGTGCCCGCAGCCAAGGTACATGCCCTTGACCGGAATCTAACCTGGGACCTTTCAGTCCACAGTCCGACACTCTATCCACTGAGCCAAACCGGTTCGGCTGAATATCCCTTTTTGATGCTAAGAGTATACTGCCTCTAGGAATAGGAAGCCCATTCATAGAGGGAGGCAGTTAAGGCTGGAACTGCCTGCCTAAAGCTGGAGCCTGAAAGAGACTGTGCTATCAGCATGAATGGTAGAAGTGGAACTAGAAGACTAATGGGACAGCGGAAGTGATATAGACGCCTCCCACTCATCCTGGACCATGGGTAGACCCATAAGAAACTAGAACTCTAAGCCAGCCCTATATCTGAATGTGGGGGCAAAGTTACACGACTAATGGGGTATGGAACACATAAGCTGAGAAACTACCTTAAAACTCATCGAGAGTGGTAATGGCAGAATAGCTTGGTTAGATTAATATTTCTGTACTAACAACTAAAAATCTGGAAAAATATCTTACAGCAACTATATGAAAGCTCTGGAAAGGGACAAAAAGTATGTGGAAACTAGATAAGAGTCCAGTCTTAAAATACAACATTACAAGAAGAGGTCAATGGAGTGAGGAGGGGTGTCATATGTAACACTTTCAACATTAAAGATTTTAAAAAACAACAACTTTACAATTTGTGTGATTTGAGAGATGGAGGTTTTTTGTCTGCAACATTTCTCAATATGCATGAAGCTCAAAGTGGCCAAAAGCCAGGGCTTGTGAAGTGACTGGAAAGTTAGGGGAGCAATTGTGAGGAAGATAAAGCTGCAGAAGCGGTGGACCCCAAAGTCTTAGTATGAACTATATCCTTGCCTGACCACTGAGCTATGCATGTGCTCTGAAGGCCCCAGAGGGCCTAGCTAATGAATAGCAAGTAAAGTCGGGAAAATCAAGAAGAGATTTTAGCTGCCCACCACAGGGATATCAAGGTTAACTGCCTCCTAGGCCAAAACAAAGAAAAATCTTTCTCTGATGAGAGAAACATAAAATCCAGAGACTCTTCAACATACCATCATAATATTTTTTTTCTTCTCAATGGAAAAATCACTAGACAGGCAAAGAAATTGAAAAATAAGAATCATACTCTAGAGAAAAATAAAGCAATATAAACCAATTCTAAAATGACCTAGATGTTGTAAATAGGCATATAAGGAACTTTAAAGCAGCTACTAATATAAATATTTTACAGGACAATATGCTTATAATGAATGAACAGGTCGACAATCTCAGTAAAGAAATAGATAATATAATAAATAATTAGGGGAAAGATGGGATGTGGCAAAGAAAGTTCAGGCAATTGCTCTTAAAGATAAAAATTATAAAAATGGGACAAAATTATTTAAAACAACTTTTGCTCTATGAAAGATAATGTCCAGAGAATGAAAAGATAAACCACACGCTGGGAGAAAATATTTGTCAAAGACAAATCTTAATGAGGGATTATTAGAAATCACTTCTAAAATTCAGCACTGAGAAAACAAATATCCTGATTAAAAATGGGCCAAAGATGTTAACAACCACCTCACCAAAGAAGATACATAGATGGCAAATAAGTATATGAAAAGATGCTTCATATCATTTATCACCATACAAAGGCAAATTCAAACAAGTTACCACTACCCACTTATTAGAATGCCCAAACTCTGAAACCAAGAGAGAATTTTAAAACTAGATAATGCAACCTATAAAATCCATGCTCACCACTTCTCTGCACTTTTGTACAGGAAAACCTAGTTAGTACAGTAAGACAAGGAAAAGATGTCATATATATTAGAAAGAATAAATTTTATATTTATTTGCAGATGACATGATATGTGCATAACAAATCCTAATGAATCTACCAAAGAATATCTACTAGAATGAAGTACTGATTTATTATGACTGCAGGATAAGATATATACTGGATCTACATGGAGGAATGAGAAGCCCCAGAGTGACAGCCTAACAAATGCCCTTCGGATCTGACAGAGGTAAGGAGCTTTAATAAAACAGAAATTTAGGTGAGCAAAAGCACCTCAGCACAACTTCACATAGTAAGAAAGAGCAGAGATTCCAGTTTCCCCCAAAGGAAAAGAAAGCCTCTGGCTGACAACACTGCTTTCTGAAGCCAGCTAGGTAGTCCTTCCTTAGAAGTGACCGTGCCGGAGTCGACAACCTGCACTCTGTTAAAGATGGAAGCCTCAGCTCCCCAGAGTCTAGGAAGGTTGGACTCTTCTTGTTTCAGTTTCACCGAGAGGCTAATTCTTTGGCTAGAAGGTGAACACCACAGAGAATATAAAATGGACCCCAAACCATACCTTCTTTTCTTGAATCCCCAGCTAAATGAAGGACGTAGAAAGAGCTTGAGTTTGGAGGAGAGAAATGTATGGGGAAAATTCTTTGAAGCGAGCTGTTGCCTATTTATACTTCTTCCCCCACATAGATGGAATGTGTAAGGTTCTATATTCTCCA
The DNA here is from genome assembly GCA_027563665.1 of Antrozous pallidus. Classification (NCBI taxonomy): domain Eukaryota; kingdom Metazoa; phylum Chordata; class Mammalia; order Chiroptera; family Vespertilionidae; genus Antrozous; species Antrozous pallidus. The sequence continues at coordinate 63,433,274 of CM050520.1, forward strand.
TCTCAAACCTAAGTAAGGAGCCTGGGGACTTTATAAATAGGTCCGGTCAGCTCTAGAGGAGCCCAAGAAAACACAATGACTACATGTAATGTACCGTGGATAGGATTCTGTTACCATCAAGCACTTTGCCTCCACGAAACAGCAAGTAGCTTGTTCTCAGCAAGAGAGGCTACAAAACCTCAGAAAGAAGAGTGAACTCCAGGGCTTTCTTATGTTAAACACCACTGTGGTTTGGTTTGGTTTTTCCAAATGCATCCAGCATTTGTTCGTTCCTTCACTCCTCTTTGAAAAGAGAGAGAATGGTGGGGCAGGGGTTGGGGAGACAGGTCCACAGAGGTGCCAAAGCAAAATGTTGACAACCTGATCCCACAGAAGTAGATGCATCTTCTACCATCTTTAAGCGATGCTCTAAGATAGACATAATGCTCAAGACCTAGTGTTCCCGATTCTGCCCCTTGCACACACTGGCTCTTCTCCCATTACCCTAGAGCAATGGTTCTCAACCTTTTTAATGCCGCGATCCTTTAATAAAGTTCCTTATGTTGTGGTGACCCCTAACCATAAAATTATTTTTGTTGCTACTTCATAACTGTAATTTTGCTACTGTTATGAATCAGAAATATCTGTATTTTCCTATGGTTTTAAGGTGACCTGCTAGCGGTTCTCAACCTATGGGTGGCGACCCACAGGTTGAGAACCACTGCCGTAGAGCCTAAGATCATTAGAAAACACAGATATTTACATTACAATTCATAACAGTAGCAAAATTACAGTTATAAAGTAGCAACAAAAATAATTTTATGGTTAGGGGTCACCACAACATGAGGAATTCTATTAAAGGGTCACAGCATTAAAACGGTTGAGAATCATTGCCCTAGAGCCTATAGTTTGCAACAGCTCAGAGGTCACAGCCAGCCTGAAGCACTGAGGGTTTCGCTTTCTGCCTGTGCTGAGGACCCTGAGGCCTGAGCTGGCTGAGACTACTGTTTTGTTTGCCTTGGCAACCTGCCATGGGCAGTCAAGCAGTGCCCCAGCATCTGGGCATCACTTAGGGCTTGTTGGAAGTCCTTCTCCCCAGAACTGAGCTCACAAAGCAGCATGAGGTCCTGCCCATACTAGAACCAAGGTCTTATTAACCACGGAGCTGCAAAGGCACTTGGGACTCACCTAATCAAGCATTTCCCAAAGCATGTAACTCAAACACTGGTTTTTAGGTCAGTAAACAGGTTTTACCCAAAAAGTGTCTCAAAATCAAGGAAATTTGTAAAATAATGGATTCAAAATATATTAAGATTCTTTTCTCAGAACCTAACCTCCAAGAAGGTAGAGTTTCTTCAATTCCTCTGTATGAGTCTTAGCTGAGCCTCAGTTTCCTTATCTACAATGTAGAAATAACAATGCCCATCCTGGAGAATTGCTGTAAAGGCGAATGAGATCATGAGTTCACAAAGGTTCAGTACTGCATCTCACATAGCAGGTGTTCGCAAATCTTAGTTCTCTTCTCCTCCTCTGCCTTCCATTTTTCTTCCAAAATTTCTCATAGGCTCAGTAAATGACCCTATGTACAACCTTCTGTGAAATTACTTGTTTTTTAAAAACATATTTGTTATTGATTTCAGAGAGGGAGGGAAAGGAAGAGATAGAAACATCAATGATAAGGGAAAATCATTGATTGGCTGCCTCCTGAACAACTCCCACTGGAGATCAAGCCCACATGCACCCTGACTGAAAATTGAACTGTGGCATCCTGGTTCATAGGTCAATGTTCAACTACTGAGCCATTCCAGCTGCACCTGCAAAATTATTTGAAACTGATTTCCTGGGCTCTGGATGACATCGGGGTAATTATGTATGCACTGAGAGCTCCTACCCAGCTCACCTGGTAGGAATACAGTACTATGACACACTGCAAGTGAGAGTCCCACTCTCGGGTCTTTAGCTTCACCTCCTCCTGAATCACCAAGAAACAGATGGAGCCCAAAGTTAAAAATAAAACACACAGCATAGCGCTGACTGGTTTGGCTTAGTGGACAGAGCATCAGCCTTCGGACTGAAGGGTCCCAAGTTCGATTGCAATCAAGGGCTCATACCTTGGTTGCAGGCACATCCCCAGTAGGGGGTGTGCAGGAGGCAGCTGATCGATGTTCTGTCTCATCGATGTTTCTAACGCTCTGTCCCTCTCCCTTCCTCTCTGTAAAAAAATCAATAAAATATATTTTTAAAAAAACAAACAGCGTAGATTCACAATCACAAGAGTGGGAACTTGGCAGCCAACTCAGTGGAAGAAGCTCTATGCTAAAAGTCAAAGGTTTTCAACTGCCCTATTCACCACCTCAGGATCTGCACTTCCTCGGCTGTTAGACCCAGGGGTGTGGCAGGTGATCGCCAAGCACTCTTCACCTAATCCATGTGGATCCCCATTTTAAAGGTCACTCACTGTGGCCTAATCATGAGTCCAAGAAGCACAGTCCACACACCCAAAATTATTTTATTGAGAATGGAGCAATTTACACTAAAATACACATTATAGCACAATAGACTCAAGTTTTACAAATTTCACATTCACAATACAATCCACTTTTTGCTCTGAGGCATGTAGGGGACACAGGGAGGGGGACAGACAAGGTACAGGCAGGAGACCCAGACCTAATGGGCCAACAGTGAGTCCTTCCCAAAAAAAAGAGCTTCTCTGTGACTCGACCATATTTCTAGATGCTCTGGGAGAGAGAGAGCCAAAGTTAGGGAGACGGTGGCCCTGCTCCCTGTTCTCTCTCTGGTTCATAGAATTTCTATGGCAACATTAAGCTACTTCTCAATGCTACAGAGACAGCAGGCACAGACATGGAAGCCATTTGGCCAGAAAAAAACCATCTGTGGATCCCTATGGGTCCAGACAGCTCTCTCTGCTCCATGAAAGTCACTTTCTTACCCACTGTTCAAAAGATGATTATTCCAAAACTTTACATTTTGAAGTTTCAAACTTCTTCATAAACAGAATAGTATAACCAAGTCCCATGGTTCATTATAAGGGAGCAAGTGATAGGACCAAGTTCAGTTTCCATTAACAGCCACAAGATCTAAGTGAACCTTGGCTAAACCTCTTCTCCCCAAACCTGAGTTTTCCACTCTGCTCCATAACCATGCTTTGCTTTCTGGATCTGTCTGGTGCAGTGGTCGGCATACTCATTAGTCAACAGAGCCAACTATCAAATTTCTTTTGAAAGCCAAATTTTTTAAACTTAAACTTCTTCTAATGCCACTCCTTCAAAATAGACTCACCCAGGCCGTGGTGTTTTGTGGAAGAGCCACACTCAAGGGGCTAAAGAGCTGCATGTGGCTCGTGAGCCATAGTTTGTCAACTGCAGGTTTGGTGCTAGAAAGAAAGCCAAAACCGATGAGAGAGGGCAACCCAGAACCCAGATGTCAGGCTGGTGAATTAAGCTCTTTTCTGCCTGATGCATCTTTTAGATAGAGGGTGATGAAACCCTTAGTCTCTGGAATGAGTTTTCTCTGGCAAGTGAGTCCGTAAGGACCATCACGGGCACACAGGTTTCTGTAAGTGATGCATAAACTGCCAGGATGATGCTGACAATGAAGAAAATAAAGAAGCTTTATTATTTAGGCAACACAGAGAAATGGCCTCTCTAGATAGGTTGGGGGTTGAGGTGTCTAACAATGATTTCCAGCACATTGGAAAGTGCTCCCTCATGTCCTGTGAAAGCAGGGAAGGCTTTCTGCCTCCCGTTCTGTGTGATTCCAGGAAAGAAGGAATTATGGCTCTTGGATGAGCTTTGTTCCCAGCTCATCACAATGGCCATCATCTGAAAAGAGTTACTTCAGCCAGGGCCCCCTCACCACTGACTACAGAGGAAGACAGTCTGTCTGCCCTGTGACAGTGTTCTCCTAGAGTTCTTCTCCCGCCTCGTCTCCCAACTCTTCTGTTAGTGGTGGACACTATTCCTGGGGAAGAGGTTCAAGAGTTCTCTTCTGCTCCTGTTTCTTTCTTATCTCTACATGGAAAAGTGCAGTTCATAATGAAATTAATCTCACACAGGCACAAAAGAAAAAGCTGCAAATTAATCCACAGCTAACAGCTTATCGCACGTTGGGAGAAGGAGGTGATTTTTATTTTCTTCTTTGTGCTTTTCTGGATTTTTCCAAGTTTTAATAATAATTTTTGTTGTTGTTTTAAGCAACCAAATTGGTCCTTTCTTATCAAATATCGGGCCAGGCCACCACAAAATTGTGATCCATCCTGGTCCCATGACTTCAGAAAACGAGGCGTGAAAACGTCCGTGCCAACTCTGGCTCGCTAACCTTGCACTGTACAATGAGCTTCTCCAAACACAGCTCTGCGTATCTGTGTCAGCCACACCCAAATATGACTCAGGTGTCCTTAAGGATGCTTAGTGGCAGGGAGGGCGGTAAGGCGGCTGCCTGACAGTTGGAGGCAGTTGACTGACTCAGCCTCCATTTGGGCTGAAGTTGCCTTGTTCTCTGGCTCAGGAACCAGGTGATATTCCTCACAGCATTTCTTAGACAGAAATTCACAAACATATGTCTAGTTGGTAGATGCCTTTTAGTCTTCACATCTAATGTGGCCAGGAAGCTAAGCAGTTTCCTAGGAACTCAAGAGTCCTACAGCTTCTGCAGGAACTTGTTTCCAGCATGGTGAAGATCATGTATGAGAGAGGACAGGCTCTTTTCCAGGATCTGTCCTCAGGCCCTCTCCCAATCTCAGCTGTAGACAGAGCCCTCCCCTCTGCCTCTTCCACCCTCCTCTAACTCATCACCATAATGGGCTCCACAGACAATAGGTCTGTCTTCCCAGATTGGAGTTGAGGGGAGGGCAAGAGGTTGTTGATTAGTGTAGCCCTCCGCCCCTTGCCTTTCTCTGTCCAAGCCATCCTGAAAGAAGGGACTGGAGAGGGTGGTCTCTCCTCCTGAGGCTTGGGTGGCCTCTGGCACATGCTTAGTAATGCCTTCAGCTCCACCCTGAAGTTCTCGTTAAGCCAGCAGTAGATGAAGGGATTGTAGCAGGTGCTGCTCATGGCAAACCAGTGGAAGGTGAAGTAGAGGACATTGTTGGAATGGATGACCTTACTGGACAGGAGGAGGACATAGCAATTGAGGGGGAACCAGCAGAGGGCAAAGAGGACCACCACCAGCATCAGCATCTTGATGGTCTTCTTCTTCTTACGCCGCAGAACCAGGTACTGCTCCGTGGTCACGTCGCCGATTGTGTTGCCCAACCACAGCTTCTTGGCCACACGGGCATAGGCTACAGAGATGATGAGGAGGGGTAGGATGTAAAGCAGGATGAAGGTGGCCAAATCCAGGTACTTCCAGAAGAGGTCAGCTGGCTCAGGAAAGTCTGGCAGACATAGGGAGCGAACAATGTCCTTACTGGAGGTAAGAGGAGAGAGAGACACAGAAAGACAGAGAGAAGAAAGTGTGCAATTAGTCTGGAAAGGCCTTGGCCCAAGAAGCACTAGCCTGCTGGTACATCCATCTGTTATAGCACTTTTAATGCTCCAGCCTAATTATCTGATTACATTTCTGACTTTCTCACCAGGCTGGGAGTTCTATAAAGACAAGGAATACACCTAGATCTTTCTGTGTCCTCTTAACTTTGCATTTTTTCTAGCTCATAATAGAGACCCAATAAATATCCATTCAATGAATGAATGCAACACTGGTGTTCCTCATCTTAGACCTAACTCATCCTGGGAGCACAGTGTATTCAGATATTCTCCATTGTACTACCTATTGCCATTCCAGAAAGAAGTAAAGAATGGGCCGAATTCTCATTCCGTGAGAGCATATGGTAAAGAAACCTGAATGGGTCTGTAGGTTGTGCAAAAGAATTTAAACAACACCACTTAAACAAGGCCTGGGTGACTTAAAGCTCAGCTCTGAGAATACCTGCTCCCAGGGACAGAAGCTAATCAATATTGCCTTGGCCTTATAAACTGGACAGAGGATAAGAAGGAAGCTGAAGGAAAGATGAGAAATAGCAAAAATGATAGATAGATAGATAGATAGATAGATAGATAGATAGATAGATAGATAGATAAAAAATGAAGAAGATAGGCACAGGTCTGGAAGCAACAGGATGATAGAGAGGCAGAGAAAATGGTTCTGGCTCCCTCTGGGTGGCCGGAACTGGTACTGGTAACTCCCCTACGTCAAATTCCTCTGAGTCCCCAGGCGGCTCCCTACTGGTTAATCTCACCTGTACTTGAAGGTAAATAATTTCTGGCAGATAGCATGTGGGAGTGAAAAGAAGGTTGCCATGGTCCAGATGACTGTGATGTAGATGACACCTTTTGTGATGGAGAGCCTGGGTTTCAATGGATGCATAATGACCTGGAAAACAAGCAAACTGCATCACTGGCTAAAGAAGTTTAGAAACAAGCGAGAAATCCAGATGGCATGGCTCACTCATCACAATAAAGCTCATAGGTCCTATTTATAAAGTAAAGCACCCATTGATTCATTACTGAGGCCCTGAGCTACACCAACCCACAGCCCACCTCCAGGGATAGGAAGACGGTGTCACCTGGACTCAGATTCTCCAGGCAGTGATGAAAGTCTTCTGTGGCAGGACCAGGGTGCAGTGAGAAGATGGGGAGGGTGAGAAACGGGTCTGCATTCAGGACACTCACAGCCCCTCAACAAGCTGGCAGAGGAACAAGCCAGACCAGCCTCCACCTCAGGTTCTGAACTCATCGCCCCATGATTCCAAGCCCCTGGGCTACAAAGGGCTCTGAGGGCGACAGTTGTGGAGAGGAGACTCCCACCACCTGTCATGCGAAGCTGTACTGACATTGATTTGGGGGTCCATAGCACTGTTTATAGAAGTCATTACTCAATGTCTTTCTGAGGCCTATAATAAAGCTAGTATTATATAGGCTTCAGGCTGAAAAGCATCTTGAAATTGCTACTGTGTGCAAACTGATTCTTCCAAAAGGTTTAAATAAACACAGGTATTTAGCAGCATCCTCATTTTAAGATTAGAATCATTATGTCTTGAAAAAGGCAGATTTGGGTAGATGAGTCCAAGATCAAGGGGATAGATCACAGAGAGCTGCCATCACCTCAAGAGCCCATTCAAGACATGCTGGGCATTCTGGCTGGGTCCTCCCAAATTTTTCTCCCAACGTTTTTAAGGTTTTATAGGAGGCAGTGACTAGGCTTTAGAAGGGGCCCAGCACATCTCCACTCTGGACTTGGCTACCTTTGCCCCTTGTTCAGGTTGCTAAAGGGATGGAAAGCCTAGGCCAGAAGCCCCAGATACTGCTCAAAAACACAATTGGCTTTGGAACAGGGCCCGACCCCTGTCTGGGCATATGTCACAGCAACGTGGTCAATGTGGGCAAGACTCCCACCCTGTTCCTCAGACCCACTTTTACCCAAAGGGCAATTCTCAGTTAGCTGTGTTAAGTGGGATAAGCATAGGCCGGGCAAAGGTAATCCAGAGTCCTTGTTGCATTAGGGGAAAAGGTTAAGAAAAGACAGGAAACATTTGTGTGCAACCTTTTCACACGTTGCACCAAAGCATCTGCAACATAAATGTCAAAATGATGGCATCGCAGGGATAAAGAGATCTCAAAGTTTGCCAAGTCCAATTCCCTATCAGATGCATGAATCTCCTCTGAACATCTCTATCAGACTTTGCTTAAATATGGCTGCTACATTAAACTCAGACCTCCCCAGGCAACTGTGTGTATCTTCGAACACTTCCATTAGCCACTTCTTCATCATATCAAGCCGCATCTTTGCATCTGCATCTTGAAGGCTCCTGTCTCTTAGTCCTGTGGCACCTCCTGGAGCTACTCAGCATAAATTCTACATCTCTTTGACCTGGTGGCCCTATGACACTGGCCTTGCAGGTGACCTTGAGTCTTCTAGAGCAGGTTGGATGATGATCAGAGAATGGGCCTGGAGCCAGAAAGACTTCAGTCTAATCCTAGCTTCATTTTTCACCAGACATGTGATCTTGGAAGAGTTATGTAAGCACTTTCTAAGCCTGTCTTCCTTGATTCAGCAAAGACCCAAGTGTACAACATGGTTCACTGAATTAGTGGAAGACACCTGCCCTGGAACCATCCTCCTCCAGGATGGACACCCAGATCCCCTTCAGTTCCCTTCACCACGTCCACCCATGTGTGTCTGCTGAAGCAGGACAGTGAACAGGACCTTCCTGTCCCACCCCAATGCCTGCTCTGGCCACCTGGACACCCTAGTTTGTTTTCCTCGTCAACAGCCTGGACAAGCAAATGTCCATCTCCCAGCCAGGAGCCTTATCTCCAACCTATAATTATTTATCACTGTCTTTCCATCTGTGATTTCCCAGGTTTGCTTTTCTACCTATAAAGCAAATTCATTAATTTATGAGACACAAAACACTAGCAATGAGTCTTCACTGGAACAACAGATGGGGAAGAACTTTCCACAGCACCTAGCACAAAGGGATTAATCTACCTATTACTCAATAAGACAAATGCATTCATAGAAAAATGGGTTCAAGTATTGTTTAAGGATTTCACCTCTTCTATGGAAAACAAAGGCAGAGAGGGGAGGACATGGTCCTGGGGGCAGGTGCCCTCACCTGGTGGCGGTTCACGGCAATGGCTGTCAGCGTCAGGACAGAGACATGCAGGGAGCAGTATTGGGCGAAGCGGCTGACGTGGCACATGCCTTTCCCGAACACCCATGTGCTGTTCACGAAGCGAACCTGGCGACAAGCCCAAAGAGGTCAGGAGACAGATAGGCCTTGACCCTGACACCCCCCCTACCTTGACCTTGTGATCTCTAAGGAGCATCCCCTGGCAGGCCGCTTTCTGCTCCTCCATCTTCCATTCTTCACAGCACAACTGTGGGTCACACATGATTTTCTCTAGTGTGACTCATTGTCGATCATTCAGTTAAACAGCCTCTGATCATGCTGCTGGGCCAGGCCTTGTTAAGTGTCAGCAGAGTATAGGAAGGACATGGGCTTTGGGCTTCAGTTCCAAGGTCATGGCCCTGCTGAAGTCTGCTATTATCTCGCACCTGGTTCAGTACAGCCTCATCCAGCTTTCCTTGTCCTCCAGTCTTGTCCCCTTATGACACAGCCTTCCCGCCTCTGCTAGTTTCTGGTTGTGTGATCTTGAGCAAGGTATGGAATCTCTGAACTTCAGTTTGTTCATTTGTAAAAAAAAAAAAAAAAAAAAAGGCTTAAAAATCTCTACTTTGCAGACTTACGTAAGGATTAAGTGTTTTAAAAATTTACAAAGGGCATGACACAATGTCTAGCACATTGCTAGAAATATATTATTAGAAATTAATAGTAGCTATTTTTGCAATAATAATAAAATTAATTCCTGACTCATATGAGTTCAGAATAGTGAGGAAGACACAACTGAAAAGTCACAACATCATGTGTGGGCTGTGCTCTCCAATGTTGACTAAGCAGGCCTTGCAATCCATCATTTGGGAAGGAGAGCCAGGACCTGAGAGGCGTGGGCATAGGCAGGGAGGGATGTGGGGGGAGGAGAAGAAGAGAAGCTTCCAGAGCAATGTAGTCTTACGAACTGGCCTAGGCCCTATCCCACACCATCCAGTCAGTGCTGGAGCAGCTCCTGTGAGTAATGTCCCATGCCCGAGGGAGGTCAAGCATTGATTCTGATAAAGGAGCTTCCAGTCTGGGCAAAGAAAGACTCAGGTTCCTCAGATGAAAAACAGAAAGTTTTTAACACCTTGCAGAAAGTGAGCCTGCAAAGGCCCTGCAAAGGGCCCTGGGGCCACCGGGCAGGGTAGGAGGGGGGAAAATAGAGCAACAGAAAGAATAGTGTACAGTGGTTTGCAGCTGTCACCTTGGGCAATGCACTTAGGTCCTATGAGTCTCACTCTCATCATTGATAAAATGGGTTGCTTTGAAAGCCAAACAAGAAATACTACATATCAAGTGGGTACAACAGTGCTTAGTCCATAGCAAGTACTTCACACTGCTAATTGTCATTATGATGACAGGAGACATTTGAGATGAACTTTAAATAATAGCTAGGGCCCAGCTAATTTGTTGAGCATCAACCTATAAACCGAAGGTTTGTTTCCCAGTCAGGGCACATGCTCAGGTTGTGGGTTTGATCATCAGTGTCAGGTGTACAGGAGGCAGCCAAGCAATAATTCTCTTATCATTGATGTTTCTATCTATTTCTCTGTCCCTTCTTCTCTGAAATCAATAGTGTGTGTGTGTGTGTGTGTGTGTGTGTGTGTGTGTGTTTTAAGGAATAGGTAGAATTTGCACATGTGGGGATAAGAACAAAGAATCTGGCACTGGATTAGAAATCTCAGGACCTGTTTGGGGAATAAGGAATGGAAAGGTATTGGCAGGAGAATGTGGAAGTTGATGAGGAACAAGTCTGGTCAGATCAAAAAGCTGGGCCAGCAGAATATGGACTTGACTATCTTTGGAATGGGCAGGGAGAAACAACCTGGGGCCTTAAACAGCCCAATAACATTACAAAGCTGGAAATCTTCAGCTATGCCTACTTCTCACCTGCCATATTTAATGCATTCCTAAAGCCAACCAGTGTTACTTCTAAATAGTTTCCAATCCATTTCTTCCAGAGCCACACTTTTATGTCCCTGCTAATAGTATTTTTCTTAAACTACAGTGTTACCTTCCTGCTTAGCATTATCATGGCCCTGAGGACAGTGCCAGATGCCTTAGGAGCAGCCAGGCCCATTAACAGCCTGGGCCCAGCCGTCCTTTCTGGCCCTGCTTCTCTCCTGCCCCACTGGCTCCTTCACTGGACTTCCTGCCTCCGCTGCTCCAGCTACACCGAGCCACACAATGGTTCCTCAACACAACATGAACTTTGATGCCTCCTGTCTTTGTTCCCCCGGGGTCCCTCTGTCTGCACTGAGCATTCATCCTGACCGGGGAAATTCCAACACATTGTGGCCCCTTTCAAATGTCATGTTCTTTTTAAGATATCCTTGGACCTTCTCATGGGACTCTGGCAGGTCAGAATGAATGACTCACTCCTGGGGGCTCTGTATGTCTACCATGGGAACGTAAGTGATTGTTCTCCTAATGACCAGAGCTACACTTGATGCTGATATCAGATGCAAAGAGGAAGAGAGACCAGAGAGGAAGGCTATTGTCAGCAACCAGCCTGATGACAGGACATCTTACCCAGTGCAGGAGCCTGGCTGAAGACTTAAAGAACCCCCCCCCCCCCCCTTTACCTTTTCACTCTCCCTGGTTGCCAGCACCTTGGACGCTGTGATAGGAGTTTGGACTGGGACAGATATATGGGTCAGGTTGAAGGCCACACTGCTTTAAATCAACCTCAAAGTGGTGCTGAGTTCTCATGACCTTGAGAACTCCAATTCCCATCCTGGGTAGCCCAGCCTAACCCCAACATTGCATATTGGCAGGTCAGAAATCAAGGGGGAGTCAAGGGGAGACAGAAATGCACTCTCTTGTGCTTCAAGGCAGCAGAGGGGAGTAGGGTGAAAGGGGGTGCAGGGGTATTTGTTAGCCCCCTTGCCCTTGTTAGTGCCTAGAGGACCCTGAGTGGCCAGGAGTCCTTTATTTTTTTTTAATTGTTTAAAGTATTACATATATTAGTACCTATATCTCCTTTTGCCAGGAGTCCTTTAGACATAAGCTGGAGGAAGCACAGGAAAAGCCCACGGTTTGGAGTAGTGTAGCTGAACATGGCCCAAGAGTGCCCCCTTTCCCCATTCTTAGGTGGGTGGCTTAGTGGACAGATCTCTGGGCTTTAATCAAGGAAGGAATTCTCATCTTGGCTCTGCCATTTACTAGCGAGTGACCTTGGACAGGGGATTGAATATCTCAGTGCCTTCGTGAGAAAACTCATCTGTAAAATGCGAGTAATGTTCTCATAAGTGAGGAAAAGAATGTACTTTTAATGTGACAAAGAGAAACAATGTCATACAGAGAGCTATGAACAGACACTGCTTTGGTAATAGCTCAGATTCTACAATTTGTTATTCTATAAGTTAGGGGGAAATGTTAATTGGTGCTACAAAAACATAAGATGTAGCTGTCATTATGATCGCTCAGTCAAAGCCCTCCTAGTCTTAAATCATCCGTGAGCACCACACTCCCAGGTCACAGAGGGATAGAAATGATGCACCTAGCACTGAGCATCCAAGCCCTGGGGAGGAGGCTCAGCTGCCTCCCTGGGTAGATGCCCCAGCCTGCCCCAGCCCTGGGCACAATCTCTTCCCCAACACAGCCTCAAGAGCTGCCTCACTGTCAAAGCACAGGAGGGAAATGCAATTTAAATAGTGGTCTAGGTAAAGGTGCACTTAAGGTTCCATTAACAATTAGCAATTGTTTGACATTTCCCCTGTGGCACAAGGCAGTATCTGGAGAGGGGTGTATTTAATCGGCTTCACTTTGGGGGGGGGGGGGGTCGTAGGACGGGAGTGAGAGGTAGGGATGGTGGTGGTGATGGGTAGCAGTGGGGGTGGGAAGGTAACGGGACAGTCTTTGCTTATATTTCAAGGGACTTTGATTTACTGCTTAATTATCAAACAAGCTCATGCTCAGTGACATTAAAATTAAATAGAAGATGCTCATTCATTCAAAACTGACTGCAAGACACTAAAATCATTATCCCAAGACCACTACCAGCTGCAGAAGCTCTGGGTTAGAGGGTGTATGGGGGATGGGGGGAGAACACAACCTAAAAAGATGAGTCTAGGAGAGAAGGGTAAGGGGGAGGGTTTGCAAACAGGGGCACAGAAAGAGTCGAAAAGAGGAGAGATGATGAAGACTCAGAGAGAAGGACAAAGTGAGACAGAGGCTTCAAGAGAGACACAGACAGACAGAGACTGACGAGGAGGTGGAAAACAGGAGAGGTGAGAAATTCGAGATGAGAGAGCAAGAGAGAAAAGAGACTGAGAGATGAAGACAGGAAGACAGGCGGCAGAGGGAGGGAAGGTGGAGGAGGGAAGGAGGGCGAGAGAAATGAGGAGAGAAACAGTGCGGGTGGAGGGCGGGCAATGGGACGGAGCGAGGAGCCCGCCGGCCTCACCAAAGTGAAGGGGGTGTTCAGGAGCGTGATCATTAGGTCGGCGACGGCCAGGTTGACGATGAAGAGGCTGGTGGCCGAGTGCATTCGCTGGTTCTTGAAGATGACATGACAGACCAGGACGTTGCCGAAGAGCGAGAAGACGATGATGAAGGAGTACGCCACGATGAGCAGCGCTTTCACCGTGGGGTTCTGGGACTCGGCCCCGTAGCGCCGCCGGTCCACAAAGTTTTGCCAGTCGGAGAAGGTGTGGTTGTTCCAGAAGAAGTGCGAGGTGTTGGGCGCGGCCGCGGTCGCCGCCAGGCCCGGACCGTCCTCCCGGCCCCCGGGGCGCTCCGTGGCCCCCGCCAACGGGAGGAGAAGGAGCAGCGCGCAGCGCGGGACCATTGTGCCGGAGCCTCCGCACGCCGGGCCGCGCCGTCCGGATGTCCCCGCCGGGCCGCCGGCAGGAGGGCGCGGGGAGGCGCGCGCGGGGCGGCCCGGGGAGGGACCCCTGGGGCTCTCCGTGCCCGGCGGGCGCCCGCTCGCCCGGACCTCCAGCCCTCGATCGGCGCGCGCGGAGCCGGAGCCGCACTTTTATGTCCCTGCGCCCCGGGCTGCGCCCCGCGCCTCCGCCGATTGGGCAGCGCGGCGTGTCTGGCGGCGGCGGTGACGCGCTCCGGCTCGGGCAGCTCCGCGGCGCCCCCACCCCCCCACCCCGCGCGCGCCCACTCGAGACGAAAAACTGCGACAGGGCGTCCAAGCCTGGCTCCCCAAAGCGCACTCGTGTGCTCGGGTTCTGCTTAAGCCTCGTTCTCACAAAGCGAGCAGCCTGGCGCCTGGGCGAGTTGGGATTGTGTCGGGCACCCCGCAGGGATCCGGTCTGTGCGCCAGGGCCTCTCTGTTCAGCGACCAGGATAAAGCCCACGGGTTTGCGTGGGAGCTCCCAACACTGAGGTGGATCCCTGAGTCCTGGTGGGTCCGGGATCAAGGTTAACAGTGAAATAGATGGTAGGGGTTCTCCAAGACCCTTCAGGGACCAGACTGCAGCTGAGCTGAGGGGCTTGTTTTGTTTCCTTCCACTTACTCAGAACCTCACCTGGGAGGCTTTGTTTCTCAAGGAAACTCTTCAAAGCAGGGAATTATTCCGACAGGATCAAAGAATCCGAAGAGAGAAATAGCCTTGTGCCCACTTCTCAGCTGACAGTGAGTTTTCTGCCATGGACGTTTCTGAAGCTGTAGTTAGGGATATTATGCATGTAGGGTTTTTTGTTTTGTTTTTTGTTTGTTTGTTTGTTTGTTTTTGCTCCCCACTCACTTTTCCAGGAAATCTGGACATCTTGCTCACCTGTGTTCACGCCCAGTTGAGGTCTCTCCCGCACACATTTGCCCCACCACGCACCCTCCTGATCCTCTGGGATCAGGTGCAAATCCCAGCTGCGCCACCTCTGAGCTGTAACATCCTGGGAAAGTTACTTCACTTTTCTGGGCTGGGTGACAAGCTTTCCTTTTCCCATATGTGGGATTTACATGGACCCCTGTATGGATCTCCTGCCACACTGCACTCTGGTGCTGGATGCAACAATTGGTTGACATTTATTTGTAAACGCCCCTCCACCCCTACTCTAAAGGCAAGTCTCAGGGAGACTCTATTGTCATCTCTCCCTGCTGAGCAGTGCCTTTGGGCTGGGACTCCATCAAGCCTAGGTGTTCCCTGGTAAAAGCCCCCACCTTTGTCTCATTTAAACCCAGAGAACAGACCCCTCCCACCAAAATCCTCTTTTCCCACTGGGCCTTGAGGGACAGGAAACCCATCCATCTCTCACTTTGGAACTTTCCCAGGAAAATTAGACATCAGTTTTCCCAGGGACACAGGTCAAGCTCCCCTATTACTGAGCATTTAGAAAGTGGTTTGAGCCTGGCTGATGTAGCTCAGTGATTGAGCGTCTACCTATGAACCAAGAGGTTAATTCCCCATCAGGGCATATGCCTGGGTTTTGGGCAGGAGGTTTGGAGACTAAGTAATGCAGGGGAGGGGGTGAGACCTAAAACAAGGTCTGGCAAGGGAAGAAGCAATGTTGACAGGGACTGGAGAAAGGAATCAAGATGATTGCCACGTTTTCAGTTTGAGATCAAACAGGAAAAGCATGAAAAATCCTCCTTGACTTCAACCCCTCCTGGAGCTTCTAGCCTATCTCTTTCCTTGATTTTACCTCTTTCCAAGTTCAAGGAAGTGCACTTGTGTCTCCTTTTCCACCTCTCATTCACTCTTAAAGCAACTGTGACTGGGGGAAGAGGATGGGGAGCAGAAGTCCTTCATTTTTTTGCTGATGGACCTGTCAGGTCCCATAGAATTACGTGGTTGGAAAAGAGGATTATGTGACTGATCCCAGGAGAAAGGACAGGGGTGTCCGCAAGATGAAATAATAGGTATTCAACCAAGAGATGCTATAAAGATGTAACTCAAGAGCTTAAGCTTGAAGATGACTTAGGACCATTTGGGGGAAGGGTAAGATCATGGAGGAGAAGGAATGTAAAGGTAATTGAGAAAACGGAATCCTGGTTATTCCAATTGTGCCCAGTGTTGAGAAAGAATGTATTGGCAGAAGAGGGCTAATCAACATTGAGCACAGAGAAAGAAATCAAAGATAAGTAAGCATAATCTGGGCCACTTAACTAATGATTTAGCTTTGATTCCTTGCTCACTGTGCCCATCTGGCAGATATGAGGGCCAGATGCTTGAAACTTTCTCTCTGAAAAATGAGGTAATATATTTACTCTTTAGCTTTCTGCACCAGCAAACCCTGAGACGAATAGTCTAGTGCAAGGGTTTATTTGGAGGTGAAGGCAAACGCCAGTAGATTAGAAAAGTGAGACAAGGAAAGGAAGGTGGAGCAGAGGGACAAGGAAGGGAAGTGTACTGGCAGGCCAGCTGCCACTGTGGGTGAGTGAAGCCTAATCCTGCTGGGAAAGCCAGTGTAAAGCAAAGCCAGTAAGAGAGGTAGCCGGGATAACAACACACCAACTTCTGTCAATCACTGATTGACAGCTGCTCCTAGGGGTATAATTCCCCTACACTTCTGGCTTGCCAAGTAGGCAGCTCAACTGGACTGGATTGATGAAGGGTTAGGGAGTACTGACAATATCCACGATTGGACACAAAGTCTAGACTCACTTTCTCTTCCTCTTCCCCAGGCTTTCAGTTCTCTGCTCAGCCTAGTTCCTAGTCCTGAGTTCCTGAGTTCCTGAGTTCCCAGCCCTGCTCACTGTGCCCAACTTATCCTGAACTGCTGGCGCCATGAACCAATTCCAACATGTCATAATTACAAGAGTTTCACCAAAAGGTTGGTGAAGCTTGCGGGGCTCAACAAGGGCTGAGCCACATATGTAGTTCACCTGTTGGAACAGCTAAAGGGCACTTCCCCCAAACCTGAATAGGATTGCCTGCTGCCAGACAGCTCAGGGCATTTTATTGCCTCCTGTTGGCCAAACACCTGAACAGCTGCAGGCTATTCCCCAGTCTCTGTAAACCCTACCTTTTCAAGTGTATATCTCCACCTTGCCTAAGGGCAAATTGTGTTAAATAAATAGCAAGGAGTAGTCTTCAATTCCTTCAGCTGAAGATCCTCCACTCCCAATGCCTTTCAAAACTATCTTTCATCCTTGGACTCCTTCTTGAATCTAAGCATCAGCCCCTTTCTCCAGATTGCTGGACCCTTTGTAAGCCTGGGAAAAGAACCCCAGCATGCTGGAACAACCCAGCGCTTCCTGAAACAAGAACATCTCCCACATTAACCCCACACTAAGACTAAGCTCCTAAAAGAAAGTGCTTTCTCAGCCCAGCTAGTGTGGCTCCGTGGTTGAGTGTCCACCTACAAACCAGAGGTCACCATTGGATTCCCAGTCAGGGCACATACTCAGGTGGTAGGCTCGATTCCCAGTGGGGGTCATGCAGGAGGCAGCCAATCAATAATTCTCTCTCATCGCTGATGTTTCTCTCTCTCCATCTCCCTTCCCGTCTCTGAAAAGAAAGAAAAAGGAAGAAATTCTTCCCTCAGACACGTCATTGGTCCTGTGACTTTAACACTGCTATTACTAAGGAGATCTGAGGAGACACAAAGTCTCTTACAGAATGAAGCAGCTCTTCCTTTTGTGTCTTCTGAATAAAACCCGACACCGCATGCAGTCAGTATGTGCCACATAGTAATTACGCGGGCTTACTGTTGTGAGTATGTGAAACACAGGTTATTCTTGTAGTCTTTATTTGTATTACCACTGAAAACCTACCTTTCCCCACCCTTGTATTTCTGTCTCTGATAACAGTCACACATCTTGGACATACCAGATAACAGTTTAGTGTTTAGCTCTTCCAAATGAACTTGAAACAAAAAAAGAAAAATGAGAAATCACTTCACAAATACTATAATAAAAATGAGCCGAAGAATTGGAGAATTCTATCACCCAGAGGCCTTCGACAGAGGTGTTTCTGAGAGCCGCACCATATCAACATTCCTAGCATCACAGGAATTCTACTTTGACATCATCAGTTTTGCTTCCTGAAATGTTCAAAACACCCATGATTCTTCTCTGGAGTCAATCACAGTGGCAGAAAGAGGGCAAGAAAGAGCAATTAGCACCATGCCAGGCACACAGCAGTCACCCAAAGTTTGTATTCATGGCAAAAGTATGTCATCGATACTTGTTACAAATGAACCAAGTAGGCCTGAAATAAAACATAGCTGCAGATATTCCCAAATGCAATAAAAATACAAAGTGTGTGGTCCAAATTCCAGTGCACCGGAGCCATCGGTGAAAAAAATATGGTTAGGAGAAGTAAAAGGAAGTACACCCAAGCTCCAACTTACAGTTTGTGGCTCCAAAGTTTTTTGTAAGTTACTTGAATTTTCTCTGTACTTTTACATAGAAAATTTTATACTAGTAAGTGATGGCATGGTTCTTGGGCCAACACATAACAGCCCATTCAATGTAGATAAATGGTAGCATTGTCGTGTACTGGATGCCGCTCCCAAATACCTGCTCCTCTTGAATTAAATGTTTCCCTGGATGAACTCAGCCACCTCCACTGCTTGAACATCGCTCACCAATGACTCCAAGGACTGTGTCTCTACTTACCACCTTTGTTGAAAGCTCCAGATCAAAATTATACATTCAACTGTTGCCTGGACATTTTTACCTGGAATGTCCCCATTTACTCAAAACTCAACAAGCTCTAAACTCATTATGTCCCATTCTGTCCTCATTTTCTTATATTTGCTCCTTTTTTGTTGTTCACCATAGTTAGACTATTGGGATCATCCCACAGCCCACCAATTTCATGATGCAGGGTGTTTGAAGACGCTGTTTCTCTGTCCAGAACCTTCCTCTCTCCTACCCCAGGACCCATAAAAATTCCTCTTCACTCTTTAAGGCTCAGGTGTTGTCTCCCTTGTGAAGACTTCTCATCTCTTTGCCACAATGCCAAACGAAGCAGTCAGTGTCCCCAAATCTGCTCATATAAAAACACTCCCATAACATGGGATCCGTTTCCCTGATGTTGCTCTGCCCTTGTTATACTCTATTTGTGACTTATCTTTAGTCTTTCCCACTAAACTGCCAGCTCTTCCAGACCAGATCTTATTCCTGATGTTCCCTCCAGGAGCCTAGCACATCCTCACACGGGGAGATGGCAGCCTCGCGGCAGAGAGCAACAGGATCAGACACCCCAGGACACTGCTGGTCTTCATTCAGAAAACTCCTTTTCCTATCTGTAAGATCCTGGGACTTATCTAAATTTTTATCACTTAAAATTATATTACCCCCCCCCCCCACACACACACACACATACCCATCTTATGAACTCACTGTAAAACTGAAAACTGTATTTTTCTGGTGCTGTTGCTGGTTAATTAAGCACTTGAAATGAGAATTTTTTTCATTTGATTTCTGAGGAGGCAAAGAGAAGACAATATGGTTCCTCTATTGGGTAGAACCTTGAAATTAATGTATCAAGAAAATTCCTGGAATCCTACAGGCTGAGTCAGATTTCTTAGCACCAGCTCTAATTCTATGTTATTAATTCCTATTGAGCTATTTTTTTCTACTTCTCTTTTATTTCTGCTGTGTGCTTTGCTTCTAATCAAATCCTCAGAAAACGAAAGAGGATGATTAAGGATGATATTTAAGCCACTTGATTAATATTGCATCTTATTGAGGAGGGAATGATTAGTGGGTGTTTGTTCTTTTTAACAAGTGAAGTTTTCTAGAAAGTATCACTGGATTTGCAACTCCTTCTCACCGGATGTGAGCAGTAGCTGTCGTCGATCTTACACTGTTTTGAAAAATGCTTTAATAAGATTTTTTTTTGAATTACCACTTGAGGCCATTCATTTTGAGCACACACAAAAAGTTGTCTTTTCTCATTAGTTTTATACTGACTTCTATTTTATAAAGTTCATGCTCTGATAATAAAGACAAATTCTAGCAATTACAGTTGAAATTTCAGCTTGCAGGCAATGAAGCAGAGGAAGTCTGTGGTGTTTGAAATAGAGTGATCATCCCTCTCTGAGGAAAAAAACCACACAGTGACTTAACGAGTCAATCTGAATGGAAATGTCAGATCGTGGCCAAGCAGACTGCTTTTAAAAATACCTTTGAAGAGTTGCACTCTTGCTCCTCCAGCATGGCGGCCTCAAAATACATTGTGACTTAGGAGAAGGGTTACAGAGAGTGCACAAGGGCTCCACCCAGGAATTCTTGGGGCTGTGTTTGTGGAAGATGTAGATTCCCTCACGAAATACCTTGGGAATGGTGAAGAGCCAGTGCTAAAAAAAAGCCAGTACCAGGAGCAAAAGTTAATGGAACCCAACCTTGTTCAAAAGAAAGGGGGGGGGGGGGGAGCCCTAACAGGTCAGATTCCTAAAATTAAGCAGACTTCAAAAATTCTAAAATACAGTCAGAAGTGTCCACCAAGTCACTGGAGTCCAGATTCCTCCTGTCAGATAACCGGCATGGCATAGCTTCAGTTTCTCCTATCTTAACGTGTGTCTGTGGATGGGGGCTATGTTATGCTTGGATATGATATTGATGAAGCTCAGTATTATTGGGAAATAATTTATTGACTGCCACACAGAATCTTATTCTCTTGAGGAAGACCTTGGCTTTTCTTCCAAGTGAATTTACTACCACAGAAGTAAACATAGCCAAGGTTTATAATTAGGACATAAAAAGAAAAAATCAAGATGATTCTACCAAGAACAAAGCATAATGCTGACAATTAAAATTGCCAGTGTGCTCAGTGGTTGGTGTTAACCTATGAACCAGGAAGTCATGGTTTGATTCTTGGTTAGGGCACATCCCGGGATGCATGTTTGATCATCAGTAGGGGGCATGCAGGAGGCAGGTGATCAATAATTCTCTCTTATCATTGATGTTTCTGTATCTCTTTCCCTCTCTGAAATCAATAAAATATATTTCTTAAAAGTTAAATAAATTTTTTAAAATGTAGTTCAGTTTTCCAAACATGTTCTTTTAAGTACACACTCCAAAGTTTATCCTTAAAGGTTGACATAACTTTGGATGATTTTTTAATAGTAAGAATAATAATTAAGACTTTAAAAAAATAAACACTATTTTTTAATTTATAAAAACAAAATCAGTTTCAAATATTTTATGGAATTATCAGGGTTGTGCGTTTTCTATTTTATTTCCAAAACAAAGTAAATGCTGCTTCCATTATTTTGTTTGTTTGCCATAAGTCTTAATTGAAATGGCTGATAAGTGATATATGCCATGGAGGCTTAATTCTGGACACGTTAGCAGTTTACTTTTTCTTTATTGGCTGATGTTACTCTCACTTGTTGTGGTTAAATCAGTTTAGAGGAAAGAAAAAGTCAGTTTCAAAATTTGCAACCTTTTTTTTTTTTTGGTAGATGGGTGAGGTTTATGGCCTTCTGTTGCCATTATTTGTCTTATGTAAATACTAGAGGCCTGGTGCATGAAATTCGTGCCCAGGGGGAGGGGGATAGAGGAGTGTCCCTCAGCCCAGCCTGCACCCACTCCAATCCCTGAAGGATGTCCGACAAGGCTGTGGCCCTCCAACCTGGGTCTGATGGCTCATCCACCACAGCCTTATTTTAAAAAATATATTTTTATTGATTTCAGAGAGGAAGGGAGAGGGAGAGAGAGAAACAATGATAAGAATCACTGATTGGCTGCCTCCTCATGCCCCCTCCTGGTTATTGAGCCTGCAACCTGGGCATGTGCCCTCACTGGGAATTGAACTGTGACCTCCTGATTCATAGGTCGATGCTCAACCACGGAGCCACACCAGCGGGGCATACAGCCTTACTTTTTACACCATGTACCAACTCTTCATCAGCTTCTCCCATTAGACTGAGCTCCCTTGGAATGCAGGCACTCTGCTCTTTTCATCTTTAGAACCAAGCATAGCTTGGTATCTGGCACAGAGCAGGCTCGTACTAACTATTTAATGCATGAAGACTCAATTATTACATTTTTAATATATATTTTATTGCTTTTTTACAGAGAGGAAGGGAGAGGAATAGAGTTGGAGACATCGATGAGAGAGAAACATCGATCAGCTGCCTCCTCCTGCACACCTCCTACTAGGGATATGCCCGAAACCAAGGTACATGCCCTTGACTGGAATCAAACCTGGGACCTTTCAGTCTGCAGGCTGATGCTCTATCCACTGAGTCAAATCAGTTAGGGGTATTACATTTTTTTAACATAAAAATTCCAAAGCACTCAAAACTAAAACGGAACTGTTCATTTCATCGTCACCCCTTGACAATGGAAATGTCTCTGATAAACACAACTGGCTGTGTCCTGCAGTAGAAATCTAGGGTATAAATTTACAAAGCCAGCAGTGTGACTTCCTCTCTGCCAATAATCTCTTAACACACAATCAAAAATTGTCATCTGGGTTACACCAGGTCAGTTGGTTGATCTGACCACTGACAATAGTAAGGGACCTGTTATAGGTAAAGATGAATTAGTTTCCTCTGTAAGTTACTTTTTTTCCCCTAAGTATAAATGGTGTTTGTAAAATAACACAAAAGAACATAAGAAAATAAAAATCATCACAATCCTACTATTAACATTTTGGTGTGTTTCCTTTAAGTTTTTTTCACATAATTAAAATGAGATACCCGTTTTGTGTCCTGCTTACATTATTGAGAGCATTTTCCATGTTACTAAATTTTTCTCAAAAACAACCCTTTGAATAGCAGCATATTTTTATCTCATGGAATACCATAGCATAACGCATTTTTCACCATGATAAATTCTTTATGAAATCATATTTTTACATAAACATTTTTTAGATGTTTTATATGGAAATACGGTAAAATTCACATGTATCCATCCTCCAACTTCAATCCATTTTCCTCCCTTGGCCCAGGTTATTTTGAAGCAAATTTCAGATATCATATATCATTTAACCTGACATTGATATAGACTACATTATCTACAACATTATCTACTAGTATGAAATTTGTGCAAGGGGCTCAGCCCTCACAGCTCCAGCTTCCTCAGACAGCACTCGCAGGGCCACCTGCCCCTGCCATCCCTCACAGTTCCTCACAGCCTTGGCCAGCCCTTGAAGCCCTGGCTTCGTCTCTAAGGTCATCCGGACAGTTGTACTGCTGTTTGGTCTAATTAGCATATTAGCTCTTTATTATCGTGTATAATAGAAGAATAATATGCAAATTGACTGTCACTCCAACGCACAAGATGGCTGCCCCCATGTGGACACAAGATGGCCAGTGGGGGACTAGGCCTGAACGGAAGGGTAGTTAGGGGTGACCAGGCTGGCAGAGGAAGAAAGTTGGAGGTGACCAGGCCTGCAGGGAAGGGCAGTTGCGGGGGACAAGGCCCACAGGGAAGGGTAGTTGGGAGGGGGGGGACAAGGCCTGCAGGGGAGGGTAGTTGGGGGGGCATACCAGCAGGGGAGAGCAATTAGGGGTGATGAGGCTGGCAGAGGAGGGCAGTTAGGGGTGACCAGGTCACCAGGAGAAGGCAGTTAGAGGTGACCAGGCCAGCAGGGGAGGGCAATTAGGGGCAATAGGGCTGGCAGGGGAGTGGTTAGGGGTGATCAGGCTGGCAGGCAGAAGTGGTTAGGAGCAATCAGGAAGGCAGGCAGGTGAGCAGTTGGGAGCCAGCTGTCCTGGATTGTGAGAGGGATGTCTGACTGCCCGTTTAGGCCCGATTTCACCAGGATCAGGCAGTTGGACATCCCTCGAGGGATCCAAGATTGGAGAGGGTGCAGGCTGGGCTGAGGGACACACACACATATCATGCATGAAAATCATGCACTGGGCCTCTAGTATCCTATCTAATAAAAGAGAAACATGCAAATGGATTGTACCTCCACTACATGCACAAGCCACACACATCAGCCAATCAGGAACAAGTATGCAAATTAACCCAACAAATATGGCAGAGACCATGGAGCTGGAGCAAGCAGAAGGCTTGGGTTGCCCCCACAGATGGAGGAAGCCAAGCTTCCCGCCTGCCCTGGCCAACCCTGACCTCTGCTCAAGGCAACAAAGTTTCAAACACAGAAGATAAATAAATCCAAACAAAAATGGCAGTAGCCATGGAACTGGGGAGAGCAGGAGGCTTGGGTTGCCCCTGGCAATGGAGGAAGCCAACCCTCCCACCCACTCTGGCCTGCCCTGGCCTCTGCTCAGGCTATAAAGTTTCAATAATAGAAGATAAATAAATCCCAGATACCACAGGCTCCACTTGGGTCACTGGGGGCTTGGCCGGCCTGCAAACCACTACAGGCCCCTTGCCCAGGTGGCCCCACAGTCTAAGGCAACCCCTGCCCTGAACCGGGACACTCTTCAGGGCAAACCAGCCGGTCCCCACCTATTCACCAGGCCTCTATTCTATCTAATAAGAGTAATATGCAAATTGACCATCACTCCAACACACAAGAAGGCTGCCCCCATGTGGTCAAAGATCCTGCCCCCTTGTGGACACAAGACGGCCACCATAAGATGGCCAGCAGAGAAGGGCAGTTGGGAGGACCAGGTCTGCAAAATAGGACAGTTATGGGTGATCAGGCCAGTAGTGGAGGGCAGTTGGGAGGACCAGGTCTGCAAGGGAGGGCAGTTGGGGGCGATCAAGCCCACAGGAGAGGACAGTTAGGGGTGACCAGGCCAGCAGAGGAGGGAAGTTGGGGGTTACTGGGCCTACAGGGAAAGGTAGTTGGGGGGACCTGGACTACAGGGGAGGGTAGTTAGGGCCAATCAGGCTGTTCGGGGATATGTTAGCATATAAAAGCATATATGATAAATATATCCAAAGATAAATACCTCTACTACATGCACAAGCCACACACATCAGCCAATCAGAAACAAGTATGCAAATTAACCCAACAAATATGGCAGAGATCATGGAGCTGGAGCAAGCAGAAGGCTTGGGTTGCCCCCACCGATGGAGGAAGCCAATAATTGAAACTTTATAGCCTGAGCAGAGGCCAGGGCAGGCCAGAGTGGGTGGGAAATTTGGCTTCCTCCATTGCCAGGGGCAACCCAAGCCTCCTGCTCTCCCCAGCTCCATGGCTACTGCCATTTTTGTTTGGATTTATTTATATATCTAATAGCATATAAAAGCTTAATATGTATGCTAATTGTCCCCACAGGAGTTCGACTGGGAGACCTGGAGTTTGGTCATTTGCTACGACATGCGCCGACCACCAGGTGGTGGCACGGAACGAAGGAAGGCCCTAGCTGGCAGCCAGCAGCAGGGAAAGGGCCCTGGCCAGCAGCTGGAAGGCTCCCATCAGCTCTGATCACCAGCCAGGCCTAGGGACTCTTCCAGTGCATAAATTCTGTGCACTGGGCCTCTAGTATATGTGATATTGAAAGAGCATATTATATATACTCTGCTTTTTAAAATAAAATATTCAGTCAGTTGTATATAAATCTTTGAACACATTTCTGATTCTCCTGAGAGGACAATCTAAAGAATAGAATTCTATTTAAATGAGATGAAAATGTCCTAGGGCTCATGATAATTTTGCCAGATTACTTGTGAAAAGGATATATCCATTTGTACTCCATTAGCAACATGAAAGCACCTCTTTCATCACTCTCTCACCCACACTCAGTCATTTATTTGATATTTTTGTAATGCAGGATAAAAGGTTTTTTTTTCCCAATGATTTTTAAGGTTTAAAAATCTTCACCTAGAACAGTGATGGGGCAACCTTTTGAGCTTGGTGTGTCAAAATTTGCCAAAAAATGAGCATAACTCGGGTGGTGTGTCACTTCGAGAAAAAACATAATTTTGCGATATTTATAGCTTAAATAACAAAAATGTGTAATTGTAATATATAACTGTATTTAATAAACCAAAAACTAATTATTTAACTTACCTGCTTAGTAACTTCTTTGTTCATCTGTCAATTGGTTTCTTTTGTTGGTCTTGATATTATTTAACTTGTGTGGGGTGCCATGAACTAAGATAAGTGAAGGGGAGGGGGAATTCTTTAACTAATCTGCCTATTAGTGACTTTTTTGTTGCTGAATTTCATTGGCCTATAGATCTCCGGCACAGTGTGTCTATACTACACTACAGCCAATGTTTCATCCTCAGCTACTGCACCTGGCCGTGCAGTAGCCAAGGATGAAACGTCCTTCCTGGCATGTGGCCCCATACTTCTCTGTATGCGACCACATGCGGGCACATGTCATCGAAAATGGCTACGTGTGTCAGTGCTGACACGTGTGTCAAAGGTTCGCCATCACGGACCTAGAAGCTAATGGGGAGATCTTTGGAGTCAGAGTTGGATTTCAATCCTCAACCTGTATAGCCATGTAACTGTGCTGGCCAGTCCCTGAATACCTGCTTCCTAATTCAGGAGATAAAAATACTGCCCTCATAGGACTTTGTGGTGATTAATATATAATAACTAGAGGCCTGGTGCATGAATTCATGCACCAATGGGGTCCCTCAGCCTGGCCTGTGGGATTGGGCTGAAACCGGGTCTGCGACATTCCTAGAGGGGTACTGGATTGCGAGAGGGTGCAGGCCAGGCTGAGGGACCCCACTGGTGCACAATCAAGACCGGGAAGGGTTGGCCAGCCGAGGAGGAACTGTGGGCGGGCTCCAGGGTGTGTCTGGGCTGTTTTGCTCAGTCCTTGTCAGTTGAACCCCAGAAGCAAGCTCACCTACTGGTCAGAGTTTCTTCCTCCTGGTGGTCAGTGCATGTCATAGCAACTGGTCAACCTGTAAATTATCTGCCCCCAGAGGTCAGTGCACATCATAGCAACCGGTTAACCAGTCAACTGTCTGCCTCCTGGTGGTCAGTGCATGTTATAGCGAGCAGTTGAGCAGTCTTAGCATATCATTAGCATATTACTCTTTGATTGGTTGAATGGCCAACTGGTCGAATAGAAACTTAGCATATTAGACTTTTATTATATAGGATGCTTATGAAGTGCTTAGCACAGTCTGGTTGCAAAGAGTTCAATAAATGGAATATTTCTTTTACACTAAAAGTTCCACGAGGTCATGTCTATTGTGAGTTAATTACTCAATATTGAATGAATGACAATTTTCAATGTCACTGACCTAAAAAAAATTATAATCACTAACTGTAATCAAATATACTCTGTATAATACAAATATATGTGAATAAATTATTAAGTGAAAATTAAAAAATATTTAATGAATGAAATACCCTATTTTGATAGTTTAACAAGTTTAATTTAATTACTAATAAAGTATTTGGCTTAATAGCTGTTTGCATTCCTAGTTTGTCATTTTTTAATTCATATCTTTTAGCCATACAAGGTAATTTGCCCATTTTTACCAGCTCTTTAAATATGATCACACTCTATGTCCCAAAGGTTCACATGTAATAATTTATCTTAAAGAAACAAAGTAGCTATATTCACATATATTAGTAGTACATATATTTTTTTCTTTATGCTGTTTAGTATTTTGGGGATTTCTCATTTTTTTTTTTTTATAATGAGAAAAAAAGGAGCAAATGTGATTTTGGGGAAAAATAAAATAGAAAAGCTTCCTGTGGGAAATCACTATTAAATAGATTTTTGGTTGATGGACACAGTAAACATACTAAATCAATTCTGAGAATTCCAGTGGAAGTCATTTATTGTATTTTATCTAAACAAATTAGAAGCCATTTACATTTTCAATATTCTCAAGCTTGGTCACTGGCTAACCTGTATTTACCACTCATTGTTTAGTATGAATCCCCGGAGCCCTCTGAAATGTTTCTCTCAAAAGACAGGCCTCCTCCGGGGTTCACTCTGCCGGAGCCAGTCACCAACTTTAAACCCAGCTCACACTCTGCCTGGAACGTGGTCTTGCTTTTCTACATGGTCCCTTTAAAGAGGCGTAAGGATCAGAGGCTAACATTTTTACTTGTAAGGCAGGACATGCCCTGGTTATGGCAGACAGTGCGGTAATGAAGAAAGAAGGCAATTTTGGATTCAGATTAAATTCTATTTCAATCTTTGCTCTACCATTTATTAGCTGTGTGAGCTTATGCTTACTTTTTATTTATACAAAAAATAATAATGCCTACTCTGCAGTGTTGTCCTTAGAAATAATGATTACACATACACACACACACACACACACACACACACACACACACACACACACACCCTATAGCAATTCAATAAACATTTCTAGTCTGGCGAGGCTTTAGGCCTTGGGGCAGCCATCTTGTGATTACATAGGGGTGGCCATCTTGTGAAGACATGGAGGTGGCCATCTTGTGATAACACGATGGCGAGATGCCACCTAGGCTTTTATTAGTATAGATTACAATATTATTGGCTATATTCCCTGTACTTTACATTCCTGTGACTATTTTGTAACTACCAATTTGTACTTCTTAATCCCTTCATCTTTTTCACACAGCCTCCCAATCCCCTCCCATCTGGAAACCATCAGTTTGTTCTCTGTATTTAAGAGTCTGTTTCTGTTTTATTTTGTTCTTTAGATTCCACATATGGTATTTGTCTTTCTCTGACTTGTTTCACTTAGCATAATATTCTCTAGCTCATCCATTTTGTCGCAAATGGTAAGATTTCATTCTTTTTTTTATGGCCGAGTAATATTCCATTGTATATACATACCACAATCATCCACTGACAGGCACTTAGGTTGCTTCCATATCTTGGTAATTGTAAATAATGCTGCGATAAACATAAAGGTACCTATATCTTTTCAAATTAGTGTTTTAGATTTCTTTGAATCAATATCCAGAAGTGGAATTGCTGGGTCATGAGGTAGTTCCATTTTTAATTTTTGAGAAAACTCCCAATAGTGGCTGTACTAACTTGTAATACCACCAACAGTTAATGAGGATTTCCTTTTCTCCAATACTTGCCAATACTTGTTGTTTAATAAATGATGTTGAATACTGGACAGACACATGCAAAAAAAATGAAACTAGACCAACTTGGCACAGCATATACAAGAATAAACTAAAAAAAAAAAAAAAAAATTAAAGAGTTACTGTAAGACCTGAAACCATAAAACTTCTAGCGGAAAATAGGTACTAAACTTCTGACACTGTCCTTACTAATGGTTTTTTGTTTGTTTGTTTTATATATATCTCCTTGGGCAAGAGAAATCAGAGAAAAATAAACAAATGGGACCACATCAAACTTAAATAATTTTTCACAGCAAAGGAAACCATCAACAAAATAAAAAGACAACCTACTGAATGGGAGAACATAGCCCAATGACACATCTAATAAGGAGTTAACAGTCAAAATTTATAAAGAATTCATCAACTTAACACAAAAATCAAATACACAACTAAACCAATTAAAAAATGGGCAGGGGGTCTGAATAGACTTTTCTCCAATGAGAATAGATGGCCACTGTCCTTAATCAACTTGACAATAGTTCAGAATTATAACCAAATTGAAACCAGACAGTTATTTTTGACAAGTCTTGTATTAGGTCACAGCAGTATATGTAATTATAAAATTTACTTGAAAATTTGTAGAGTAAGAATTACTTGAAAAAGAAAGTTATGGTAGATAAAAACTCATTATAAACCTATAGTAATTCATTCCAAATAGAGCAATGGAGCAGACTAAAGAGTCTAAAACCAGATCTGTATATATGTGGTCTCTCAATAAATGATTATATGATAGCCTTGCAAGAAAGAAGCTGTCTGTAGTGTGGGGGAGAGACACAGCACAGGGATCCTGGCAGCTGGCCCTTCTCGATAGAGCCACAAACCCCAGTGTCTCATCACAGGACCCTAGTCCACTCTGCCTTCCCTCCGCTGGAGGCCAGGGTTCTCCACATATGATTCCACTTACTAAAATGCACAAGAGCTTGCTGAGAAAAATGCAACAATGACACTAGTATGAAAGAAATGGTGAAAATACAACCAAGGTCCAGCCTGATGACAGGAGGTGCTTAGCGAGGCATACCCAACTCCTGGCTCTCTGTGGAGGGAGAGAGACCACAGGCTGGGGTTTGGATGAAATCTGGCAACAGTAACAAAAAATTATCCAAGGTCACAGGCCTCAATGCCCTTCCTTCCATCATAAGTTGCCAAAGACAAATATAGCAAGAGATTGGGAATGAGCTGAATGAACAAAATGGAATAACGATGACCTTGCCAACCCGGTGGAGGAACAGGTGAGACTGCACTGAAACCAGGCGGGTGAATATGGTGGACAGAAAATCCACACCTTGTGGGACGATAATGGTGATTTTATTGCTGCTCATGGCTAATGTGGTCCTTGAAGTCTGGCCTACTGACTAGTATCAACAAAGGAACCACCAGCTATAACACCTGCCAATGATGGAGAACAGCTCAGCACCCTTTGGATACACAAAAGCTGCTCTCAATACACTGCCTTAAAGCTCTGGAGAGAGAGAGGGAGAGAGAACTTTGAGAACAGGGGAAAAGGACAGTCACTTCACTAAATACTGCTGTACAAGTGCATCTACATATGAAACAGGATGAAACAAAATTCCCATCTCATACCACACATAAAAATCAATGCCCAACGGGACTGTAGAGTTCACTGTGAAAGGCCAATCAGATGAGCTTCTGGAAGAATTTCTTTATGATCTTAGGATAGAAAAGTAGTTTTCTCAAATAGGACACAAAACATTAATCATTGATAAACTGGACTTCATTAAAATTAAGAATTAAAGACTTAAGAATTGAAAAGAAGTAAAAATATTTTTACTGGTGGGTAACATGAAATTATACTTAGAAAAATCCTAAGCATCAAAGATA
Source organism: Antrozous pallidus (assembly GCA_027563665.1). Lineage (NCBI taxonomy): Eukaryota > Metazoa > Chordata > Mammalia > Chiroptera > Vespertilionidae > Antrozous > Antrozous pallidus. The sequence continues at coordinate 63,463,598 of CM050520.1, forward strand.
AAACAAATTTAGACAATAGAATTCAATAAGTCAGGAGGATATAAAATGAATGTGCAAGATAGCTTTCATATGTAAAAATAACAACCAATTAAAAGACCTAATGGAAGAGAAAAAACTCTAATCAAAGTAGCAACATAAAAGACAAAATACTTAAGATTAAACTTGAAAAATGTTCAAAACCTCTATGAAGAACACATTAAAACATTGCTGAAACACAAAGACGTCCTTTGTTCTTGGACAATTTATATGTCCATCCTTATGTCAGTTCTTGCCAATTTATACATTTAATGCAACCCCAATAAAAATACCAAAAAGCTTTGTTGTTGCTGGAGCTAGGAAACTGGCCCTGAAGTTCATTTGGAAGAGGAAACATAAAAAAACAGATAGGAAAACACTGAAAATGGAATATTATGAGGGGTGCTTAGTCCTATCAGATATTGAAACATGACACAGCCTCTATATTTAAACCTGTGTTGGTGGTCCATGACGAGAAATCAGTGAAGCAGAAAAGAGTAAAAGGTTGGAGAAGGGAGTAAGATTTGAGCACACATCTTTTTTTTTCTTTCTTTTTAAAAATATATTTTATTGATTCTTTACAGAGAGGAGGGGAGAGGGATAGAGTAGAAGCATCGATGAGAGAGAAACATCGATCAGCTGCCTCCTGCACACCTCCTACCGGGGATGTGCCCGCAGCCAAGGTACATGCCCTTGATGGGGATCGAACCTGGGACCCTTGAGTCCGCAGGCCAACACTCTATCCACTGAGCCAAACCGGTTAGGGCTGAGCACACATCATGAATGGTTTTGCTGCATCAGATTTCTGGGAGCACGTTAATTTTCTACACATTCAAAAAATAAAATAAAACCCTAGACTAGAGGGGGAAACATGCTGTGAAAGAAATTACTTGGGACATTGACAAAATTGGAATATAGACTGTAGATTCAGTTCAAATCAGTTCACATGCATTAATAGGGTGACTAGAGTTACATGTATCAGCTTATAATGGAGAAAATGCTGATGTTTAAGTATCATAAACAAAACCCTTGAAATTAACAGGCACAGTGTGATAAGGGTACTTAATGCACTAGAGCTGGACATCTGCACATGAATCATTAGCACTGCAGTGGTGGCTTTGGAAGCAGGAGAGTGGGGCCAGGCCAACCAGCCCCGTACCAACTACATCTGTTTTAGCTCATCAACCATTATGGGCAGTCAATGGCTAAGAACCCTTTGGAAATCACTCTACTATTTCTGACATCAAGGCACACAGATGACATATTCTTCTATTTGACCCAAATTGAGTGATAACTTTGAAATTACACATTGGGAAGCAGTGTAATTACCCCTCAAAACAGACAAGGATGGTACAATTAAAAGCGGATGTGGAAAAATCAGAATGTCAAGATAAACAGCCAGGTGAACATATATGCTTTGATATGTGGACTAAAATATCTGACTATACAATTTGGGGTTCTAATTCACCCATTAAATTAAGTCCCATTTTGTTAATAGTCATACCCAGAGTAATTGGAGAAATATTTACTTAATCCTTGAGGGATTATTTCTGGGGATAGGGTTACAGGGAAATATCCATGTTTTGATAGATATTTCAATGTCTAAATTTTGAAGAATACGTACTGCCCTTACAATTTAAAAGCAACTAAAATCAGCCCTGGCTGGTGTTTCTCAATGGTTAGAGCACCGGCCGAATCACCGAAATGCTGCAGGTTCGATTCCAGGTCGAGGGCATGTACCAGGTTTGTAGATTCTATCCCTGCCCTGGATGTTTCTCTCTCTCTCTCACCTCCCTCCCTCCTTTCCCCTCTCTCTAAAAATCAATGGAAAAAATATCCTCAGATGAAGATTAACAACAACAAAATAAAATCAGGTTTAATGATCAGTCATGGCAAAGATACACAAATATCATCCATGGCAATTGCATGCTATCTGACCTGGCTCGGAGATCAACTAAAATCCTAGTATTTTCAGATCTAGCTAATAAACATGAAGTTCAAAAATATTAGAAGGGAATGTGATAAGCAAATGATGAAATGTGTCTATTTTTCATTCAAGAACATGGAAGCTCTCTAGACTCAAAAAACCGAATCTTTATTCTATAAAATCTTTATAATATTGTTAATGGTAGCTTTAAAAATGCCACAAAATACAATGAGTTAAATATATGACGGCTATGAAAAAAGACATCAGATTACAGTGGGGAAAAGATATCATTAAATACAGTACATTTCAACAGAAAAAAATTTTACAGTGGGAGACTTTTTAATTCAACCTTTCTAATAAAAGGTTTTTCTCATTATCAAAACAAAACATTTCCTTCTTGAACCTATTTTATAATATGTAAATTTTATCAAACTAGCAATTCCCTTAGACTGAGCTGGGTAAAATAGATAAAGCAATGCACATATAAGATTAGAAGGCAAGTTTTGGTATTACTGCATAGGGTATTATTGCATAGATCCCAAATTTATTGCAAAACCACACTAACTTTTTTTAATTTTAGATTTGCAGTTGCATCTTCAATGAGCCTATAAACACCCCCTTGTGGCAAAAGAAAGAGCTTCTGAATTACAGAAGTCAAGGCACTTACTCAGAGCTCCCTCAGCCAGCTTCCCCACACGATGACATTCCATCTCCTGAGCTGCAGAGATGCCATAAATGCTCACTTTATAATTATTTGTTAAACCACATGATTTTTCTGTTGTATTTTGCAATTTTAAAAGTTTAGAAAAAGTATATGTAACTGAATTTAAAAATTACATGTCTACATGCTTGAATTTTCTAAGCAGCAGTTATATTTCCTAAAACCATAGTGCATCCATAACCTTGTGAATGCACTATTGTATTTTTATGATAGGGAACAAAACACCAGAGAGATATACTCTTTGGTAAATGATGGAAGGATTTTCTCCTCAATATGTTTTCATCGCTGTTCTCAGCCTCCAAGAGCTATTGCTGATGCTCCCCAATCATCTGGAATCACCTCCACTCACCTGTACTAACATGTCTAAAACTGTCTCCAAGCCCCTAAATCAGACCCTATCGATACAGAACATCAAGGATATAAGGCATATTTAACCGTGCAACAAGTTAATCAAAGTTTTTCTTTCATGTTTTATTTACCATTATTTCCAGCAAGTGACACCCTAGTGACTAGTTCAAGGGAATTTTACCTCTCAGCTGTGGAACCACTCTTTCTCGGAGCTAACTGCATCGCGTTTCGTGCCTCTTCCACACTGCAGAGGGAGTTTTCAGACAGGGAGGAAGCCTTCTTCTTTTTCCCCAGGACCCTGTCAGGATGCTCCCTCATGATGACCCCCACCCAAGCATGTCTCAGAGGCAGGTGAGAAGAGCCAGTAGTAGATGCTGGCCTGGGTAGGGGTCTGCCATCCAGACTAGCATCCATTCCATCATGGAGAGCAACTCTCATTCCCATTTCACCTTGGCTTCACTCAAACACTTGAAAATTAAAGATGTGGGGAGAGGGGCCTGAGACTATTTCACAGTTCCTTCCGTTGACTTAATGATGCCTGCTAAAATAATCCTCATGCTCAAGTTAGGTAGAGAAAATGTTTTTAAACAAACTCATTAGAGTGCAACATCACAATTCTTTATCTAGGCCATTTCAGAGGCATAATAGAAAGGCAGCCACTATGTAAATGTTCTTTTATAATTGACACATTCCAGGCCTGACTATGCCAATGAACATGAATACTGCTCTGGCAAGGGTTTGTTTCTGCATGCGATGAAATGTCAGGCTGCTGTATTGCCATCTACAACTTTCATAGGAGTCTTTAACCATAGCTGCCTTACAGGTGAAAAGAAGGAACAGTCTCAGGGGCCTTTTAACTCAGTTTCTTTTCCTCCTAGAAACAGATGAGAGAGAGAGAGAGAGAGAGAGAGAGAGAGAGAGAGAGAGAGAGAGAGAGAGAGAGAGAGAGAGAGAGAGAGAGAGAGGCAGAGAGAGAGAGAGAGAGAGACAGAGACATAAAGAATGGAAAATAATGGAGAACACTACTACCACTCAAGAGGAACACAATCTTCTAAAATCTTTGCTACAACTGAAATAAAAAAGCCAGTAATCCTGGCTGACTGTTCTATTATTTAATACTAACTTCTATCTAATTACTCAAGGTATGAGGTACATCTGAACCATTCAAAGTCCCTGTGACTAACACTACCACAAGCATTAGAAGGAGAACACACTCAGTAACAAACAGCAAGCTCAGCACAGTTTCACACACAACTGTTTCACTTTTAGCAGATTTAGAATCTCTACAAATTATTAAAATTATAAAGAGGTCATATTTTATAAGATCTTTTTCTCAACTGCAGCTAAATTGTAACTGCATTAAAAGACTAACATAGTTTGACTGTGAAGCAAAAATGTATAATGGCGTATTTATTTTAATCCTTATTCAAGATTAATATTTAAGCAACATTTTCATTAAGACTTACACTAATATATGTCAGGAAAATAACAGTCTAAATTTTATAGAGCATCTCCAGGTAATGTTAACAACCAGAATATAAAATGAAGCAAACCAAGGCTATATTATATGTCCTTGAGCTGGGGTGTTTCTCAAGTAATGGAGCCACTTCAGGAAATGATACTCAAAAATTGAAATTCTCATACATTAGTTTCTCTGTTAAGTACATCTCTTTCAAATTCTTCAGTTAAGAGTAATACTTTAAAATTTTTCAACTGTAAACTCTTAGCTTGTAACATTTTGTTTTTTCCTGGATCTTGAAAACTTCCAAGTGCCATTAAATATATTATCTTCTGCTTCTTAAAGCACTAATGTTCATAAAAGGATCATCATCGTCGTCCTGAAATGACATACAAATGATATTTTAGTGATGGCTGCATACTTCACTGAGACAAGATAGAAGTTCTTATGGCAAACTAATACCAGTAAGAATAATTTTCTCCTTTCACTTGTAGATGTTCATTTTTCTATTTCCTTTATAAATATGAATAATTTATCAATTTGTTTTCTCTTCCTCCCTTCCTTACTAGTGATTTCACTGCTGAAACAAGTCCAATTATCCTTAGCAAGCATTAAGAATAAATATTTATCCTGGTATATGTGCGTATATATACCTGCAATATTGACCATATACATTTCCCTCAGCTACTCACCTTAATAAAGGCTAATAAGTATAAGCAAGCCAGAAAAAGAACTACTCCTCAAGTCATTTCTACTTGGTTTTTGAATAGGTATTTTTCATTTATATTTTCTTATTGGAGTTGTCAATGTTTTGAAAACTCATTAAAAAAAATAATGAAGCCACATCACCTCACTCAGAAGTAGCTGTAATTGTTATTCCTCATTCCTCATTTAGTGACAGAAATAAACAGCTCCACTGAGACTGATGCAAGGAAAAAAACCTAGCAAAGTTATCTTTCAAATCTTTTTTGGAAAAAGAAATCAATAGAGTATTTCACTTTCAAAAAGTTCTTTAATGCTGGCCTGCAGATTATATGCCTCATAAGAACAGAGAGGAATATCAGAGACTAACCTAGAATTTAATTAAAGAAAATGAAAACTAACAAACGCCAGATAAGACAAGCTACGTAATTTGATGATAAAACATTTAGTTGATTTTTATTATTCTACAACTAAATATTCATAAAAAGCATTATTTCACAAAATTTTTATTTGTTACTTTTAAGACTTTGATTAAAAGGAATACTTATTTGATGTTAGGCTTTGTTGGCTAAGTTAGCTGTCTCTGGGGAGAAATTGGTGCCATGAGAAATAAAAATTCGCTTTCACTCACTGATTCATTTCTGCTATCAAAGGCAGAACTAATTAATAAACCAGAGATAAATTCAAGTTGAAGTTTAATAGAGTATATGCTAATAATTCTTCTTTGCAGTTAGCATGAACTCTATATATCTTTAAACTGTAACATGTAACCATTGGTATTTCTAGCAGCTTTGGGATAACAAAGCAGTCAACAACCTCTCACTGTCTCCTTGGAGGCAACATGTTAAGTTTTAATTGGCAGACTGAGTTCAAGCTGCAGTTTTTCTTTGCAGCCTGAATTTGGTGAGTCTTCTAAAACCATGGCTGGGATACAGGGAACATGACAGCATCAGTGGAAGCTCAAAATAAAAAGGGGGGAGTCACATGCTACAACTAGAATGAACTTTAAGGACATTATGCTCAAATGAGCTGTCAGTCACAAGAAAGCTAACTACTGTATGAGTCTACTTATATGAGTTATCTATCTAAAGTAATCAAATTCATAGAGATGGAAAGCAGAATGCTGGCTGTCAGGGGCTGGGGGCAATGGGGAGTTGTTCAATGAGCAGAGATGTTCAGTTTGGGAAGATGATTGCGTTCTGGAGACCTGCTGCACAACAACGTGAAAATGCTCAACACCAGTGAATTGTGCTCCTAAAATGGTTAAGATGGTAAAGCTCTAGGTTAAGTGTTTTTACCACAATTAAAGAAAATAAACAAATGAAAGGGGTGGTCGGCTTAGGAGCATCACCTTTAAATAATTCAACAAAAATGAGCAAAGGCCACTCAAATGGAGCCCTGGAGGTGAGGGAAAGGCCAGCTCCTTCAGTCACGTAGCTTTCATTCAAGTTGGCTGCAACAAATAATCAGAAACAAAGTCCTGATTCTACCTCTTCCTTTCCCTTCTCATTTAAGTTAGATCAGATTTTATATTTTTCTGTCCCAGAAATATCTTGAACTGGAGTTTCTTTCCCATTACATCCAGCTATACGGCATTTCAGTCAATATCTGAACACCTCTGTGACAAGAAAATCACTTCCCTATCCCATCTCATATATGAAATGTGAGCAGCATATAGTGGGCACTTAATAAATTTGTATTAAAGTAACATTAAAAGCTTTTAGGCCCAGCAGTATGGTTCAGTGGTAGAAGCATTGGCCCTACACCGAAGGGTCTCAGGTTCGATTTCCGTTCAAAGGCAAGTACCTGGGTTTCAGTTTCACTCCCCACTCAGGTCAGGTGAGTGAGGCAGGCAACTAGTAAATATGTCTCTTTCACATCTCACTCTCTCCCCTTTCCTCCCTCCCTCCCTCTCTCTCTCTCTGAAAAGCATTGGAGGAAAAAAAAAAAATCTCCATGTGAGTATTTTAAAAAAAATCTTTCAGGATATCATTGCCTTTATTTTTCTAAATATGAATGACAGAAGTTGAAAAAACTATTCTGATCCTATTGTTAACGGGGCAAATGAAATGAGTTGAGTAAAGTATTTTAAAAATCTGTAGGCCTTTTACATCTGAGGAATTTACATGATGAGCACTCAAAAGATGCTACTTATTGACTCAATTAATTATACTTCAAAGAAAGGTTACTAATGAAATTATTTTAAAAAATAACTTCCAGCAACTAACTTAGAAGTCCTTGTTTAAATTTTATAAGCAATTAAAAATTAAGATTTAACCATATTACTTTATTACCTCATCTGATTCAAAATTGACCCCTTTAGCTGTTTGGCTCTGAGACGCAGGTTTGCTTGATGATAATGATGATGATGACGTGTTTGGCCGCCTGATGCAAAAACATGGGAAAAACAAAGAAAATGAACCAGAGAACTCAGCAAAGGTACCTTTCTAACTAAGTTTCCCATTCTAGTAATAGCCATGAATAAAAATAACTACACACTGCCTTTGATCTACATGAGAGGCAGTAAAAACGTAATTGTGAGGAACAGTCTTTGAGGCCAGGGTCTGAATTCCAGTTCTGCCATTCACTGAGAGCCTCCCTGTGCCTCAGTGTTCCCTCAACTGTAAAATGAGGATAATAATTTTTTAAGACTAAATGTGTTAATATTCCTACATGCTTAGATCAGTGCCTGACATATTAAGCACTACACAGATCCTTACTTGTTTTATCATCATAGTGTCTACTACCATCCCCCACACCTGCAAATTGTGGCTATACTGAAATTTTTTTTATCCAAATCTCAATTATGTTTCTACTACAGATAAAAGGGTCTTAGGAGAGGCTCACCACTTCCTAAGGTTGCCTGTTTGTATTACTCATGTTTAATCCAAACTAAACAGCAAGTATTTACTGAGTACTTGCTCCTGGCCAGGTACTATGATAGGTCCTGGGAAATATCAGTGCACAAAAAAATCATGATTCTTACCCTTGTGAAGCTCAACTTGTGGTACTGGATCTCATATTCCTGGGTATTTTTATTAATAAAAATGTAAGTCACCCTAGCTCAGGGGCCAGCAAACAATGGCTAGTGGGCCAAATCCAGTCCACCAGTGAGCTAGGAATGTTCACATTTTGAAACCGTCACATTTAAAATGGCTATCTAAGTACCTATATAATATCCTCGATTTTTGCCTCTTGGTCTGCAAAGCCTAAAATATTTACCACCTGGCCCATTAAGAAAACATCTGCTGCCCCACTGATGAGGCTCACAGTCAGGGTTAACATTGCTCTATGAACCAGGAGGTCATGGCTAGATTCCCCATCAGGGTACATGCCTAGGTTGCAGGCTTGATTCCCAGTGGGGGATGTGCAGGAAGCAGCCGATCAATGACGCTCTCTCATCATTGATGTTTCTCTCTCTCTCTCCCTAACTCTTCTGAAAGCAATAAAAATATACTTAAAAAAACAACAACAACAAAAATTCTTGCTGATTCCTGTCTTAAGTGAAAACAGAGTTTGTGAATTCTTAGCTAACTCTGGGATGCTTTGGGATGTTATTTTGCCAAAATAAATATGTCTGAAGCTCTTCTCTGGACAAATAGTTTGAGAATCAAGAGGTCTTACGACAGAAGGAAGCAGAAACATCACAGGTTCTTATGCACAGAGTAAAAGACAGGAGGATTTGTCAAACTTTAGAGGTAGAGTATCAAGGAATTTATCAACTGATCCATCTGAGGAGTCTCCCTCTCTCTGTACTTGATATAAGTAGGCAATGGTTAATTGCTCATTTGTTTCCATTTGTGCCAGAGAGGAGCTGATCATGAAAAGCATTAAGCATGTGCTCAGGTGACCGGATCCTGTTGGAGCTTTGGGGGAAGGTGGAGGTGGTTATGGAAAGAAACACCCACTGAGACCTGACTCTGGTTTCCGATTTCTCCCTAGACAAATAACCAATGGGGCCCAGAAACAAGCCAGGCACCTACGACGAATGCTGGCTCATTTGATCATAGCAAGAGCCCTAATTCTGCGTCAGAGTTCTCCAGAGACCTGGAGACCTCACCCGTGACAGACCCCCTGTCCCCAGAAACCAACGGAAAGAAATGGTCATACTGTTTTGATTGTAGGGTTGAATAAATGGGCTTCTGTCCGAGATATCAAAAGATAGTGTTTGATTTGATTAGCCTCATGTATGGCTCAAAAATAAGGGATGGGTTGTATCAAATTGAGAGCCATATATTAGAATCCTATCTAGAGATGGTCAGCCAATAAGTCAGCTGCAGCAGTGCTAGAAGCATAATATTGAACTGGCCTTAAGCTGTGCCTGACACGTAAACAGTATCCCAACAATGTTAGTTATCCCACTGAAAGGCTTAATAGAATTCCCTCAGTCTCTCTCTGGCTTGCTGCTTTAAGGAGAGGGTGGTTAAAATCTGCCAGTATCAAATCTAAAGGGTCACCTTAGTCCCAGGATAACAATGCCAGAGCGGGGAGCCATTTTTTCCAGGGAAAATCAGGCTTTCCATTGCCCATCCAGCAGAAGGGACTTTTAAAGCTGCAAATTATTTCCTTTTTAAACTTAACTTCTAGAAAATATTAGTGCTGTTACTGCTTACCACACTCTTCCTATCACTCTTGTTCTATTTCCCTGGCCTTTTATTTATTTAACTAGGGGCCCAGTACACAAATTCATACACCTCGAAAGGAAGTGTGGGCTGTAAGGCTGCAGTAGGCACAGGGGTGGATCTCGTTCCCGTCTGCCGGCAGCCCTACTCCCGCCGCCACTGCTCCCACACGCTGATGGTGCTGGCCCTGCTCGCACTGCTCGCACTGCTGACGGCACAGAGCAACGGAGGCCAGTGCCAGCCGTGGGTGCAAGCAGGGTCCACACTGTCAGTGAAAGCAAGTGGCAGCTGCTGCCATGATCACCCTTGAAGAGCAGGGGGAGATGGAGAAGCCCTCAGGGACAATCAGGGATGGCAGCTGCCACTCGCACCTGCTGATGCGCCTAGTGATCGGACTGGAGGCTGGCTCCGACAGCAGGTGCGAGCAGCGGCTCTGGCGTCAGCTGTGGGGCCAGCACTGCCAGAGGGTGCAAGCAGTGGCTCTGGCACCATCGGGGGGTGCAAGCACCAGGCAGGACCGCAGCCTGCAAGAGCAAAGAATTTTCAGTAACCACCAGAGGCTCAAAGGATTTTCAGTAACCTGAAGCTAACCTTGATGACGGCGACCAGCACCCGGCCTTGGTCTGGCACCCCTGCTCACCTGCGCCACCATCCCGCCATGTTCAGTGCTTGCCATGTTCCATACACACACCCTGGTGGTCAGCACACATAGCAACCAGTTGTTCAGTTGTTCTAGTTGTTCTACTGTTCAGTCTATTTGCATATTAGCTTTTTATTATCCTAACAAGTGAGTAATATGCAAATTGACCATACCTCTGATCAAGCCATGCCCACCAGCCAATCAGGACCAAATGAACCCCAACCAAGATGGCTGCAGCCACTGAGAGCAGGAGGAGACTTGGGTTTCCCCGGCAATGGAGGAAGCCAAGCTTTCCGCCTGCCCTTGCTGGCCTAGGCCTCCACTCAATGCTACAAAGTTTCAATTATAGAAGATACATAAATCCAACAGAAATGGCAGCAGCCACGGAGCTGGAGACAGCAGAGGCTAGGGTTGCCCGTGTGATGGAGGAAGCCAAGCTTCTGCAGCCCTAGTGCTTAGGCCTCCAATCTAGGCTACAAAGTTTCAATTATAACATTTAAATAAACCCAAACAGAAATGGCTGTCTCCACAGAGTGAGCAGAAGGCTTGGCTCCGCTCCAGGCTACAAAGTTTCAATACTAGAACATAAATTAATTCCAGATTCCAGGGCCTCCACTTGGGTTGCTGGTGGGCGTGGTCGGCCTGAAAACTACCACAGGCCCCTCGCTCAGGCCACTCTACACCCTAAGGGGACCCCCACCCTGATCCGGGACACCCTTCAGGGCAAACCAGCCGGTCCCCACCCATGCACCAGGCCTCTATCCTATCTAATAAAAGAGTAATACGCAGATTGACCATCACTCCAACACACAAGAGGGCTGCCCCCATGTGGTCAAAGATCCTGCCCCTTGTGGACACAGGGTGGCCACCATAAGATGGCCAACAGGGAGGGCCATTAGGAGGTTCCAGACCTGCAAGGGAGGGCAGTTGTGGGCAATCAGGCCAGCAGGGGAGGGCAGTTGGGAGGGAACAGGCTTGTAAGGGAAGGCAGTTGGGGACGATCAAGCCTGCAGTAGAAGGCAGTTAGGGGTGACCAGGCCCACAGAGGAGGGAAGTTGGGGGCAAACAGGCTGGCAGAGAAGCAATTACACATCAATTAGGCTGGCAGGGTAGTGGTTAGGGGGTGATCAGGCTGGCAGGCAGAAGTGGTTAGGGGCAATCAGGGAGGCAGGCAGGCGAACAGCCAGGAGCCAGCAGTCCTGGATTGTGAGATGGATGTCTGACTGCTCTGTTGTACATCCCTTGAGGGGTCCCAGATTGGAGAGGATGCAGGTTGGACTGAGAGACAACTCCATTCCCCGTGCATGAATTTCATGCACCGGGCCTCTAGTATAGGATAAGCACTCATGTCATTGTTACTATGTGCCAGTTCCTGTACTTGATGTTACTAAGAGTGTGGAAGTGCTTACAAAACTACAATCATGGGCAATTGACAAGGTAGAAAAACTGTTGCTGTTTTGGATAAATGAAAAGCAGTTAGCCAGTGACAGCCATTTCCAACGCAGTGAAATATGAACAAGCAAGATGCTGTGTGCTGACCAGAAAGACACCTCTCGAGCGAGTGCTGAAAGTGATTCCTTTAAGGCTAGTGGGGGGTGGTTCGAAACATTTAAGAAGTGTTTATAGATTAAGCAGTACTTTAGACACCTACTGTATATAAGAAAAGTTAAAATAGGGACTTATTTCAGGGTTTGGAACAGATTAATTCAATTTACATTATTTCTAATGGGGAAAAATGATTTGGTTTACGAACAAATTGCTTCTCAAACAGCCTTCTGGAACGACTTAAGTTAGAGAACTGTAATTAAAAAACAGCCCAAAATTGTACCATTCAGTTGCTGTCATCAGAAACACAAGTCTGCAAGGCTGAAATCAGATTTCTTGCCAGAATGTTACTTTCTAACTGTCTCACATCATTTAAGTGACTCTTATTGCTTGCACAACAATCTGAGAGCTTGGTCTGTTGTGTTAAGAAGCAACAGCAGAGACAAGTTCTGGAGCTGATTGGGTGGCCATGTGGTTGGGTGACCTGAGGTAAGTTAGTTAGCCTACCCTCTTCACTGTCTACAAAGGTAAAATGGGGTAAGATAGTAGTTGCTATATCTACTTCCTGAGGTGACTTTGAGCACCAAATGAGCTAATCCATATGGAAATGATGAGAATACCTGACACATAGGAAGTGCTAAATACTCAGTTATTACCACCTCATGAGTAAATAAGAAGTCAAGAGACACTTTACTGGAAAGTAGACAACCCAAAATGCTAATAAAACAAGCTATTTTTCCTTTAATAGCCTTAAGTATATGTCAAACATAGTAAGACAGTATTTTCATTAGTTCTGGTAATAAAAAATAATGACCTACACAAGCTGTATTCACTACTGGAATACAAAACAGAAAGCTAGCCCTGCTTTTTTTTTTTTTTTTTTTTGCTTGTGTGTGTTTTAATTTACAAAGACAAGAACAACCAAGTAAGTCCTCAGAAAGGAGCTTTCTTCGATAGACTGAGTCATGCTGATATTCTTCCAATAAATCTCTCAGCAAGAGCTAACTACCTCAATCATCCTCAACTACTACCACAACTACACAAGCTGAGCTGCATCTGAGCCCACCTGATAACTTTTCACTCCTGCAAAGGCCAGCACTGGCTTCGGCAACTTTGTACTCTACTTGGTTTTTCTCATGTCTTTCTTGTTGCCTCTTCTACTCTACCTATACTCTAAAGGTTGTTACCTCAGGATCAAAACATAAACTCTCTTTTCTCCCTACATTCTCTTTCAAGGTGCTCAATCCATTCCAGTGACTTTACATATCAAATTACAAGCTATTGAGAGGTAAGTACAGGCACCATTCAAACCTCTTATCTGAGTTCTGGAGTTTTATATCCAATCATCTATACCCTCCCTTCATGTAAATTTCACAAGCATCTCAAAGTTTCCACATCTAAAGTTATTCCATCTTTCTATCCGCAGCTCCTAGCATTGGGTTTAACTGAATAAAAAGTATAGAGATGGAACTATGCGTACCAATTTTTCTAACATCGACCTTTAATTCACATAAACCATACAATCTCACATCCACAGAATGAAAATTGGTTCCCAGGAATGGAGGAGGTGAAAATCTTGAATGTTACAATGGTTTTTGGCTCTCTCAAGCTCAATCCTACCCAACAAAATGTCATTCTTTAGTATTTAATTTCTAAATTAAAATCATTTCAATTAATTTAAATCAAATTTAGTTTTTATTCTTAGCTAATGGAAAAAAAAGGTTAAGATCATGAAAAAAATGTTTGAGACACACTGAGGTAGAGCTTTCCCCTCGATCTCCCAGATTTCTATAGCTCTTGCTCATGCCATTACCATTGGCTGTCATTTTCCACCCACTAATCCAAGTAATTCCTATCTTAAAAATCACAGATAAGTTTTACTCCCTCTATAAAACTGCTTCTTCTATGAGAGTCTGCACTGCTTGTTCCTCTTGCTGAGAGCCTGTTTGCACCCAGACCTAGTCTGTGTAATAAAATTCCACATATAATTATGTGCTGATTCAATCATCCCTTAATGGATTGAAATGTGTTCATCTCTCTTTTCCACTATAATTTGTTGCCCGAAAGCAGTAAGCTTATTAAAACACTTACGTCCCCCATCAGACCTAATATAATGCTCACACAGAAAATAAATATTAAAAAACTGTTGACGATTTTCAGAAGTAAAAATTTTCATTAAGTGAGCTTTAGTTAAACAGCTCTCATCTAAAATGTTAACACACAGAAGAAAATAGTGATACTGAACCAAGTCAAACCTTTGGGTAAGAGGCAAAACCCAAAAAGGACAGAAAAAGTATGTAAGTACTCTGAGGGCAGAGAAAGCAAACATGATCCTCTCTTCAGTGTTTAGCATAGCATCCTGTATGACTCAATACATAAAGATATGATGATGAAGAAAATTTGAAATCAAGTATTAACAAAATGCAAAAATATTTTCTGTTCACTGCGGAGAACATAGTATTCCATCAATACTATGGGCTAATAAAGACAGAAGGAAACAAATTATAGTCATATAAATTTTCAGTGAAAATACTTGTAATAATGCTGAATCGCCTCTTTGAAATAGTCCTTGGGTTTATTTTTCACTTCTCTACATTCTTGACTAGTTGAAAATACATCTGTTAAACATCTGTGGCATAGTGATATGTATTAGTAAAATTCTAGATAGCTTTTAACTTTTTCAAATATTTCTTTTTGTAGGAAGTCACTATACCTACCTTTGATTTGTTCTTGAAGTGGTAAGAAACAGGTCTTCTTCTACATCAGAGTCATCCACCTCAATCATCTCAGTGGGAGAGAACAAAGCAACAAATGGGAATAGAAATTTAAATTTAAAATAAATAACTGAACCTCAGTTGTTGTTTTTTAATATACAAAAACAGTCAAAATAAAGGAGGCAGAAATCATGTAATGAGCAACTACTAAAACTAAAGCTCAGCGTGGCCTCCTCCAATGTCCTTCTTCATTTCACGAACAGTTTCTATACATGTGTGACTTCGCTTCTCTCTTGGTCACCAGGGCAGCTGGGTAGCTAGAGGAACATGCAGCTGGCCTGCTGAATACTCACAGAGGCTCAAGTGCAGACAATGCCTTGTGATTTTCTTGGGTTCTAATGAGTTCAACCATCAGTGTTCAAGCTCAAATTTTAAATGAGGTGTAAGACTTGGCAGGAAGTGCCAGGAATCTATCTTTCTGTTACATTTAACCTTGATATATACAATTGGTTAGCTTTAAGCCCCAGTAAAGATATTTGCGATTCTTGATTCTAACAGCCAAAATGATATTCATCTACATTTTGTGTTATCTTGACACTTAATACACACATTTGCTATGTCTTCACCTAACATAAAGCCACAGATAAAATACTGAAAAGATAGCACCTGAGACCTCACCCTTGAGATAGACATTGAACTATTTATTAATCAAAAGTCATTAAATGTAATTGTATAAGTGGCTATGAATTCAGTCAACATTCCTACATTCTGTCTATAAAACTATTAGAAGATTGTCTTATGTGCTTTGAAGGAATTAAATGCATTCAGTGGTCACTTAATATGTGTAACCTCAATTAAAAAAATGAAAAAGAAAAAAAAAAAGCTGGTTTGGCATGACTTATTCTTTTTAAACTCATGTTCTTGCCTAAAAATAGAAAAATCTGGATGAGAAAATACCTTGAGAACATGATAACTTTTTTAGATATGATCTTGAAACACGAGCAGGCAATAGTTGATTAAAAAGAATTAAATAAAGCTCAGGATAAAAGTTATTTAGCCCTAGTACACCCACATATAAGTGAATAATAGAAAGAAGATGGGGAAAAAAAGGATGAAGTTAAGCGATGAAAGAACAAGATTAGAATCAGGACAGAGAAGAAGTTTTCTGCAAATTGTAGTAGTCAACTGTGCCAGGTACTCGAGAGATCAAAAAGAATAAAAATTTCCCAAACAATATGGCTCACTGGTTGAGCATCGACCCATGAACACATCACTGGTTCAATTTCTAGTCAGGACACATGCCTGGGAGTTGCAGGCTCAACCTCTAGCAGGGTGTATGCAGGTGGCAGCTAATTGTTGTTTCTATTTCTCTATCCCTTTTCCTTCCTCTCTCTCTAAAATCAATAAAAACATTTTTTTAAACGAATAAAATTTTAGAAAAAGCTGCTGAGGGAGTATGATATAGAGAAATGAGTCTCAATAGGCAATGGTTTTTAACCCCCACTCACATCCCATAAACATCTGGAAATGTCAAAAGACATTTCTGATAGTCAGAACTCAGTGGGTACTACTGGCATCTAGTGGGTAGAGGCTGAGATACTGCTAAACATCCTACAATGTGTCCCACAAAACAGAGACTTAACTGGGTCCAAAATGTCAACAGTGCCCTGGCTGGGTAGCTCATTTGGTTAGAACATCATCACCTGATCCGGGCAAACACAATAAGCAATCAATGAAGGCACAAATAAGCGCAGCAACAAACTGATGTTTCTCTCCCTTCTTCTCTCTCTAAAAATCAGTAATTTTTTTTTTTTTAAACGTCAACAGTACTGCTGCTGGGAAAACCTGATATAGAAGGAAGAGCGCTGGCCTGGCGAGAAGACACCTGGGTTCTGAAAGTGAGGCAACAGGAAAGTCAAGGCCATCCTGCACTCTTGTTGGAAGGCAAAGGAAGAGCAGAGGCCTTTGTTATCTCTAGAACTGGACACAGAGGTCCTCAGACTTCAACCTTTTAGCTGCTTGAATCTAGCGTCAGCCATGAAGGCGTAAGTCAGAGTTATGAGAATATATGCAGCAAAAGGAAGCCTGCCATAAATAAAACCTGCGTCTGAACTGAGCGTACTTCTAAATTAGTATTTCATGCATGGGCTCATTTGTTTCAACACTGTTATCCTTAAAAATAGTACTAGATGAAGACATTTATGGATTTCTAATCATGTGATTTATTAAAAATAAAAAGAAACAAGACAAAACAAAAAATCCTAGAAGCCCTGTCTAGATAATTAGTAAAATTCTAACTTTAATTTTCCACAGGTTTTCTTCTTTTATTTACTTTGTCAAAGAATAGACTATTTGTAATTCAGAAAACACAAGTTGTTAAACACAACTATACAACTTTTTTCTTACCTCTGAATAATTCTTAGTAGCAACATTTCGTGAGGGCTGCTGTCTTATAGATTTAAAGGCTGTAGTGAAAAAGATGAAATATCCATTAAGTTACTCTTAAAATAACTTAGAAATATGTGCACATTTCTTTTGCTAAAGATTTTCTAACTCCTATCTATAAAAACCTGTGATGCTTAATTATAAAACCATTTAAATTTTTTAAAATCTGAAGAGAGGTGCAATTATGTTAAAATAAATCAATGCCTCGCTGCCAGTTTTATATGATTTTCTGGCTGATTGAAATATAGCAAACAAGCCATATTCATAAAGACACCTATGATAAGAATATTTTATAGATAAACTAGAGGCCTGGTGCACAAAATTTGTGCACTTGGGGGGGGCGTCCCTCAGCCTGGCCTACACCCTCTCGCAATCTGGAAGCCCTCGAGGGATGTCTGATTGATGGTGCGGGGAGTGAGCCTAAGCCGTCAGTTGGACATCCTTAGCGCTGCTGTGGAGGTGGGAGAGGATCCTGCCACTGCCACTGCACTACCCAGCCATGAGCCCAGCTTCCGGCTGAGCAGCACTCCCCCTTGGGAGTTCACTGACACCAGGGGGCAGCTGCTGCACTGACCATCTGCTTCCTGGTGGTCAGTGCACATCATAGCAAGCAATCGTTCAGCCTTGGGTCAATTTGAATATTAGTTTTTTACTATACAGGATACCTGAAGAATAAAATCTAATAATTGAACATACTGAACTCTAAATATATCATTGGTAACCCTCCTAATGTCTCCCTTCTCTTATGGGTGGCAATTCCCTTCCCTGTGGCTATGTTAGGAGCTATGATTCCAATAAGAGCTTTCTCATTCACCCCTACTTTGGTAACCATATTCAGTACCTAAGAAATAGTCCAGAGGGGAATTCTGGAGAACAGCACATCTTTTATTCCATAGTACAACTTTCCTTTGAATCTTTACTTTTTAACTTTGTAAACTTGGTTAGTAAACTTGGTTAGAAACATGAAGCTTAGTAAACCAGAGATTTTTTCCAAGTCCCAAAACTGTGATATTATGATTTTATAATAAGAAATACACAAAGTGGGCAAATGAAGGTTAATAATAATAAAAAATAATTTAAAAATAATACAAGAAGAACAAAAATCTGGGAGAAACCAAGAGGGCAAACATAGATAAATACCTAAACTGCTGCATCGCACAACAATTTCAAAACTACAATTAAAAGACAGAATGGACATCATCTAGAACCACAGGAAGGCTGGCTGAACAGAAATTCTACAACTAGAAGGAAAGAGAAAAGCACAGTGAGGCTCAGAGGAGCTGCAGGAGGCAGAGGTACTGAGATGTGCATGCAGAGAGAACTGGCAACTGAGTGCACAGCTGGTTTTCTCAAGCGGAAGGGAGACAAACTCCCAACTGTGTTGAACTCCAGTTACAGGCGAGACTCTGGAAACAAAACTCATACGGGGTGAAACTGGACTGTCAGGAAAGAGACAAGCACATTGAAACTCAGAGGAACTGTGGAAGGTAGAGATAACGAGGCGCGCGTGCATGCGCATACGGTGAGGGTGTGCAAATGAATATGCGGCTGGCTTTCTCAAGCAAGAGGGAGACAAAAGCTGCCAACTGCACTGAATTCCAGTTCCAGATGAGACCCTGGGGACCCAGACTCATTCGGGGAGAAACTGGACTAACAGCAGGTGGAACTCGAGGGCGGCTTTCTCTCAAAGGTGTTTGCGGCGATTACCATGGGACACTGAGACACAGGAGCCTCATAGGGCAGGGCTGATGGGAAACCAATGCTGTCTGCTCTGCCCTGAGACTCCGCCCCACCCAAGCTGAGCACAGAGACCTTTTGCAAGTCTTGTCTCATAAGAGTGTCTCCAGCACAGAAGTTCTCTCAGCATAGACACAGCTGATCCTCACAGCCAATTGGCCTGGAGGTCAATTCCTCCCACTGATACCAACAACAATTAAGGCTTAACTACAACAAGACTGTGCACACAGCCCACAAAGGGGTGCATCAAGAGTGTATACCTCAGGTAACTGGGGAGGCTGAGCCACTGGGTCCTATAGGACACTAAGCACACAAAGCTACGCTACCAACTAGGGAAGCAGCCAAAATGCAGAGACAAAGAAACAAGTCACAAATGACAGAAATGGAGGAAAGCAAACAACTAGATATAGAGTTCAAAAACCACAGTTATAAGGTTTTTCAAGAATTTTCTAGAAAAGGCCAGTAAATTTAATGGGACCATCAAGGATGTGAAAAAGGGCCAACTAGAAATTAAGCATACACTGACTGAAATAAAAAAAAAATACTATATAGATATCCAACAGCAGACTAGAGGATCGCAAGAATCAAGTCAAAAATTTGAAATACAAAGAAGCAAAAAACACTCAACCGCAAAAGCAAAAAGAATCCAAAAATATTAAGATAGTATAAGGAGCCTCTGGGACAACTTCAAGCGTACCAACATCAGAATTATGGGGGTTCCAGAAAAAGAGAGAGAGCAAGATACTGAAAACCTATTTGAAGAAATAGTGATCAAAAACTTCCTCCACCTGGTGAAAGAAATGACTTACAAGTCCAGAAAGCACAGAGAAACCCAAACAAAAAGAATCCAAAGAGGACCACACCAAGACACATCATAATTAAAATGCCAAGAACAAAAGACAAAGAGAGAATATTAAAAGCAACAACAGAAAAATAGTTAGCTACAAGGGAGTACCCATATGACTGTCAGCTGATTTCTCAACAAAAACTGTATAGGCCAGAAGAGAGTGGCAAGAAATATTCAAAGTGATGAATAGCAAGAACCTATAACCAAGATTACTCTACCCAGCAAAGCTATCATTCAGAATTGAAGGGCAGATAAAGAGCTTCACAGATAAGAAAAAGCTAAAGGAGTTCATCACTGCCAAACCAGTATTATATGAAATGCTGAAAGGCATTCTTTAAGAAGAGGAAGAAGAAGAAAAAAGTAAAGATAAAAATGATGAACAACAAATACACATCTATTAACAAGTGAATCTAAAAATCAAGTGAATAAAAAATCTGATGAACAGAATAAACTGGTGAATAATAGATTCAGGGGCATAGAAAGAGAGTGGATGGACAATTCTCGGAGAGTGGAGAAGAGTGTGAGGGATGCAGGAAGAGACGGGACAAAAATCATACACCTATGGATGAGGACAATGGTGGGGTGAGGGTAGGGTGGGAACCAGGTGGAGGGGAGCTATGGGGAAAAAAAGAGGAACAACTGTAATAATCTAAACAATAAAGATTTATCAAATTAAAAAAAGAAAAAATCTGTAAAAAAAATAAACAAACAAGAGTAAACTTCTTTGCCTGCTCACAACTGTAAACCCACTCCTATGCATCCCTGTGTATTTAGCTTTGTCCCTATTTCTGGCACAGAGCTCCTAAAACTCTCTGAATTTCCTAAATGGTGAGATCCCTGGAGGTATCTTCTCTTACAGTAATTTGATAACTTTAGGACTGCATTTAAAGTTGGAGGCTGGTTGCCAGGGAAACTAATCTTGAATAGAGAGCTAGAATTTTAGTCCCATTCCCTGATTTCTGTGGAGGGGAGATTAGCTGGAAGTTATATTTACCACCAGTGGTCAATGATTGAATCATGGTACCTGTTCATGAAACCTCCATTAAAACTCAAAGGAAAGGGTTCAGGGGACTTCCAGGTGAGGAACTTCTGATACTATAATAAGTTAATTAATTAACAGAAAAGGAGCAAAGGCAAGGCCAGATAACGTAGCCATGCCACTTGTATAGCTTTGCCAGAAAGCTGAAGTTTGATGCTCTCCAGATCTGTTCCCCAGAGATCCTGGGGGAAGTGACTGGACAAGGAAAGAACCAACGCATGCCCAGTGAGGTCTGAATGCCCAGTGAGGTCTGAATGCCCAGTGAGGTCTGAATGCCCAGTGAGGTCTGAATGTCCAGTGAGGTCTGAATGAGTGAGGTAGCAAAGGTGATTTGATTACCTGTCAGTCACACCTGGGAACAGGTCATTGACCAGAAATAGGTGTGGCCACTGCAAGGACACGAAACCTGAGATAGATAAGCTCTTGAACCAAGGGACTTCCCTCTTGCTCTCTGGAGTCTCTGTTACAAGGGGTGTGCTCTCATACTCTGTTCTCGCCCACGTCCAGGTGGACCCTTCACACAATGGACTAATGGCCTGTGACTATTCTGATGCCTCATCAGACCCAGCTCCACTGTGGAATGAAAAAGTGGGACACTGGCTTTGCTTCCAGCTCTACTGAAGCCCCAGCTGTACCTTTTCCAGGACTGGTTTAACAGAGATGGGACTTCTGAAACTGAGAAATATAACTTCACGCAATTAAAATCACTCATTGGTAAGAACCCAACCCCTAGCACCCAGTGTGGAAAGGTAAACCCACTGTCACTAGTGACCGAGATTAGTGGGATTTTACAAGAACATATCCCCTGGTTGCTCCTCAAGTCTTAATTTTAAATTTAAAGTGATCTAAGACTAGTGGTAATCTTATAAGCCTGCCAAAAAAAAAAAAAAAAAAAAAAGGATCTTCTCTGAAGGAAGATATCTTTATCCAAGATGTCAAATTAGTCTTACAGATAAGATGACAAAGTATGCTAGGAAAGAAGACACCACAAATGAGAAACAGCAATCAGATATGGACAACAGAAAGAGGCCAAAGGTATTCAGATACTGGGTTATTAGATACAGAATACTATACATACATATATATCTCCTTATTATGCACACACACACACACAAAAAAAATTAAAGCCAGGCCTAAAAATATCTTCAGAGAATTTAAAAACTACTAAAAGTGACACAGCATATTTAGAAAGAACTAAATAGAATTTCAACTGCCTCTCCCCCCTCCAAAAAATGAAAAATTCAATGGACAGTTTTAAGAATAGATGAGTGAATTAGAAGATTGATCAGAAATAATTACTCAGAAAGGAGCACAGGAAAATAAAACAGAACTTTTTAACTTTATAAACTTGGCTAAAGAAGTTAAATCATGGAAGAAGAGTGCAAAGTCATACACTGAGAAAAAGAATAACGTTGAGGTGATATTGAAGGGATAACAGTTAAGGATTTTTCTAAAATGATGAAAGACACCAATTCAGTTTATGAAACCAAATAAATCCTAAGGAGGATAAAGAAGAATCCTCCCTCCTCTAGATTCATCATAATGAAACTGCAGAACACCAAGGACAGTCAGAGGGGAAACAAACTTAAAAAAAAAAAAAAGTAACAAGCATTTTTAACAATGGAAACTTGAAGACTCACTTCAAGTGATTAATTCTACCTACTGATGTCAAGAAGCTTCACATAAAACACTTAAATCCATGCTGAAAAAAGAGAGTTTGGGCTACAGTAAAGGTTGGTCATTTATAACACCTATGTCTATGTGTTGCTAACCAATTTATGGTGGATTATATTTTATTAGCTCTACTTTACTAACTCCCTCTGTTTTCTTTTTTTTTTTTTAAATAGCAATAACTAATATTTAGTAAATACCTACCAAGTGCCAGGTTTTTTTGTTTTTACACAGAATAATCCAATATGGCAGAGATTATTAGTCCCAATGTACATGCAAACATACCAGGAGAGTGGCCAAGGTCACAAAGCTTATACATGGTGAATTCAGCCTAGATATTTACCATGCTGTCTTTTCTCTTTCTCCTTCTCTGCTTCTGTCTTCAGAACAGAACAATACCTTTTTGGATGCCATTTCCAATATAGTAATAAGACAACATGCTTCTGAAGTCAAAAGACCAGGATCTCAGCTGGCTCTCCCTAAATACTAAACAATCCTTGAATCAAAATACAGCAACAGACTTGATAAAAAGGCTCCTTAAGAGTCATTTAATGGCTCTGATATTTATATCCCTTTCTCCAGTGTCAGTTTCCCCCAATAAATGGTGAAAACTACTTCTGAAGGAGGCACAGTTCCCCTCCTTCGGAGCGGCTTTCTCCACCTCCACATTAATTGACAGGTTACTGTGTGTGATGCAGACTCTTCTGCTGAGAGCCAGTAGCTAGGCTGCTGCTAATCTTATCTTTCTGTGGAAGCTGGCACAGTGGTTAACTACTGGTCCTGGAGTGTAAAGATTGTGAGATCGATCTGAGCTCCAGAATTTACTAATTGTGAGGCCTTGGGAAATTGCCCATTTTTTCAAAGCCTCAGTTATATAAAACAGGAATAATTTAAGTATAAAGGTCACAGAGCTGTTGAGAGGCATGGACTGTTTCATAAATATTAGCTATTCTTAGTAGTTTTAGTGATTTTATCAACCTACAGCAAATTGCTTAACTCAATTCTCCCATTTATAAATGAGGGAATAGGCAAAGTTGTTCTTGTCTTCCAGGTCCATTTTATCAAACAATAAACTTAAATATCTGACTTGTTATTTCCCATCTATCCTCATTGGGCTAGTAGTTATTAATCTGGACTGATGGATGGACACCATGGGTCTTTAAAGCATTTGAAATGGAGTGCAATTGCATCATGAGTATGTATTTAACGAGAAGACATAGCTTTAATCAGATTCATAAACTCTGTAACTCAAAATAGACTTATCATTATTTTTTCAATCCTCACCTGAGGATATTTTTTCCCATTGCTTTTCAGAGAGAGTAGATGGGAGAGAAGATTGAGAGGAGAGAAAGGAGGGAGGGAGAAAAACACTGATGTGAGAGAGACACAGTGACTGTTTGCTACTGGCTGCCTCCTGCACATGCCCAGATCACAGAGGGGTTGGGGAGGGGGAGTAAACCCACAACCCAGGTATGTGCCCTTGACTGGGAATCGAACCCTTGACCCTTTGGTGCACAGGCTGATGCTCTAACCACTAAGCACACAGGCAAGAGCAACAAAATATATTTAAAATCACCACCTTTGGGACTATACAAGTCAAATCTATTTGATCTTTCACATGACAGGACTTACTTTATGTAAAGGCTTGAATTTTTCACAGATCTGATATTCTAAATAATTTATATCACTTAAAAAATATATGGTTTGTCTTTTGAATGATTATATATGGCTGAAATCCCTCTTGAAATATAGTTCCAAGTATGAGCACAGTATTTTTGGCATATTGCATGCAATTCTGTGCACAGGGAGAACTTCCTTGCTTTAGAGAAATATGACTCCTATTAATAATGCTTAAGAACACACCATTACCAGTAGATTTGGATAGTTAGGTCAACCTGCAGAACTCTAACTGACCTAAGTCTTTTTGACTTATGTCACCTCTCAGAACAGTTTTGTTATATCTGACCTCTTGTATATAAATGCACTTTATATTTACCCTTGCTAAATTTCATCTTGTGAGATTTAGTCTAACTCTTCATTCATCAAAAATTAATCTTACCTAGAAAAGTTATCTCTAATAAGAAGATAATATAAAAAATACATATGGATATACTCTGAATATTAGGGAGAAAAAAATTGTCACCACCTATATGTATTTTCATATATTTGCCTCACAATTTTAGCTTATCTCATAAATCAAACTATTTAAAATAGGTCCCATTAGATTGAGGATGATCTTTAGAACACAGATAGGAATGAATTCAAAGAAACCTAATCATAATTTCCCTTAAATACAGCTCACATGACTCTATACTAAGAGTAGAGACAAAAGCAGTATGAGGAAGGAAAGTAAGCAATACGTTACGAAGCAGTCCCCCACCCTAGCCAAGTGGGTTCAATTCTTGGTCAGGGCTCATACCTGGGTTTTGGGATAGATCCCCAGTCCGAGTGTGTGTGGAAGGCAGCTGACTGATGTTTCTTTCACATTGATGTTTTCCTCTCTCCAAACATATCCTCAAGGGAGGATTTAAAAGAAAAAAGAAGCAGTTCCTTCTCTCTTGACCAGTGCAGAAGTACTGACTTTTTTTGTCTTAATAACCCTTCTATAACAGGAAAATAAACAAATTTGTCTAAAAGTAAGGAACTGTAAAAATTGCTTTTTAAAAAGTTTTTCTTTTGTAATTGTTTTTTGTTTCTTTTCACCTGAGGATATTTTTCCCATTGATTTTTAGAGTGTAAGGGAGGAAGAGGAAGAGAGGAGATTAAGAGGGGAGAGACAGAGAAACATTGGTGTGAAAGAAAAACATCAATTGTTGCCTCCCACACATGCCCCGACTGGAGCTGGGGATTGAACCTGCAACAGATACTTGCTCTTGACAGGGAATCGAACCAGAGACCCTTCAGTACATGGGCCAATGCTCCAATCACTGAGCCAAACCGGTCAGGGCTATAATAATCACTTTTTAAAGCTCACCCTCTCCACAGACAACGGGGCGGTGAGGACCAGGAGTGGGGGCCGGCTGGAAGGTCAATGGAGGAAAAAAGGGGACATATGTGACACTTGCAACAATAAAGAATTATTTTTTAAAAAAGGAAAAAAAATAAAAAATAAAACAGCTCACCCTCTCCAAGAGCTCCAATCAACGGTAAAGATCTTTTAAATTAGTATAATTTATCCTGTGATTCTAATAGCCCTTCTGACTCCCCAGTGATGGCAACACAAACAAATGAGATTTACTAAGGGGGGTTCCTAGGTCTTCCTCTTTTGAAATTTACAAATAACTGCTATATAATCATTTGTTGTCTACACTCACCATCCAGAATAGACATATTTCTAGATGTTGACATAGTAGCCTTTGAACTTCTGCTTCGAGTAGAAGTCTCCAGACCAGTGCCTGTTGTGAGAACAATGAACAGTCAACATACAGTCAAGTCACATCAGCAGCCAAGGTTTTTTATGAAACAACACCAAAATAAAATCTTAATGAAGTTACGTCAAAACATAACTTATGTTTAAAAAGCCAAAGGCATATACAAGAAGAAACATGTAGAGTTTGATCAGTTTTCAGAGACTATACTTCTACCACATTTGGCTAATACTGTTCCAATTAAAATTTAAGAAAAAAAAATCTCTAAATGGAAGGAAAATGATCTGAATTATCAATAGAAGATTAAGATTTCTCTCCCTGGATATTTTTAATTAAAGTACTATCTATTTTTCCCATGAAAAAATATGTAATAAGAATAATTTTTAAATATTCTTAGGGATAGATTTATATAATGTATCAGGAGGTCACTGGATGACTATTTTCCATTGTTTGCACTATTCAGTGACAATAGTAAATATAACAGTAAACACAAGTCACATTAAACACAATGATGGCAATTAATGTTGGTAATTGCTTTAAGAAATCAAATTGTTATAGGGGTAGTTTTTTTTCAAACAAATTTTATGAAGCCACTTTATAAGAGGATGGGCATCTGTATCTTATGACAATAACAAAAATAATAATTTTTATGATCTGGAATTTTCTTACAGCTGCCACTGTCATTAGCTAGCCATTTTCCTCAACAGCACATATTTGCCTCACTATTCCTTTGTTCGTGTAAAAGAAAATAAGATATCAAATGTACTCAAAGGTGCTGTGTGAAAAATAGTGTTCTTTAAAAAAAAAAACAACCAAAAACGAAACATACGTTATTTAGAGCAATTAAAACACTTTGTGCATATAGCCATTAAAATTTATTTAATTAAAATGTTCATGTTAGAACTACATTAAAGCTGACTTTATGCATTACCAAAATAAAGTTTTGGAAGACTGTGTACCTCTCTTATACCAACAGGAATACAGTACTTGTACTTCCCACTCAAGGGCCTAGTCTAAATGTGGGCCAACACTGCACTGCCCTCAGTGCTAACCTCGTCCTCTCTGAGAGCCTCCTCTTGACACTGAATTCTGTCCTCTTCCTCCTCTTCGGCCTCTTCCTCGGCCTCTTCCTTTGCTGGTTGATGTTGTGCTGCTACCATCGGAGTCATCGGCCATCTGTTCTGCCAAATCTATACTCATAAGGTCATCAGCACTAAAGGCGGAAGCAGAGTCCTCTGCCTGAGATCTGAGGGCTCTGGCCCTACTCATGGCCTGAGAGAATAACAAGGAAAAGTTACATATTAGTAGATAGTGCATCATCCTAAAATCATTAGTCTGGTCATTCATATGAACATTTAATATTTTAAAAAAAACTGTCTATATTGTTATTTTTCATTAACCATGCTATAAGAGTGTAAAGTGAGAAAACCTCCTTCCTCCATCAGTCAGATTCATAATCTATAACTTGTCAGATCAATTTATAATACTACCTGTAAACTGAGCCCTTTTAGAAGGTCTGCCATGAAAGATAAAATTTCACAGAATCTAAACTGTCAGAACTGGGAGACATATTGCCAATGCCCCTAATTCAACACCACCATTTGTAAGACACCGTCACTTTTGAGCTACCTTGTACAATGGGCTCAATAAATACAAGGAAAAAAAGTCATAAACAATAGCTGGGTGATGAAATTTTAAGATGCTTTTGTTTTCTTCTTTATTCTTAAACTAGAGGCCCAGTGAACAAAATTCGTACATGGGTAGGGTCACTAGCCTTAGCCAGCAATCAGGGCCAATTGGGGCCTTCTGGCTGCCGGCTAGGACTTCCCTTCCCTGGCTGCCAGTTGGAGCTTTCCTTCATTCTGTACAGCCCCCTGGTGGTCAGTGCATGACATAGCGAGCGATAGAACTCCCCATCTCCCAAACTCCCGGGGGACACTTTGCATATTAGCCTTTTATATACACTGAGTGGCCAGATTATTATGATCTCTGAATGCATAATAATCTGGCCACTCAGTGTATTTGTATCTCAAATCGGTACCAAAGATATTCTAGACTTTTGCTGGAGATCAACCATCTATTTGCCCTGAGCTTCCTATCAGCCAGTAAAAAGGGGAAAACTGATCAGGTGCACAATTTATAGTATCTTTGATGTCAAATAAATGAGGTACTCAAGAGAAATACACTGAGTGGCCAGATTATTATGTGTTCAGAGATCATAATAATCTGGCCACTCAGTTTATATATATTAGAAGCCTGGTGCATGAATTCATGCATGGGTGGAGTCTAGCCACAGGGAGGGGACATGGGTGGTTGGCCGGCCTGCCTGCTGGTCAAACTCCTGGTCGAAAGGACAATTTGCATATTAGCCTTTTATTATATAGGATACACACCGAGTGGCCAGATTATTATGTTTTCAGAGATCATAATAATCTGGCCACTCAGTGTATATAGATATTACAACTATTCTACAATATACTTTCCCTAAAATATTATTTTTGCAATCAGAAAAACACGAGCAATCCTATATAATAAAACCCTAGTATGCAAATCAACCAAACAGCAGAATGGCTGGTTGCTATGATTGTCACTGAGCACCAGGGGGAAGATGCTCAATGCAGGAGCTGCACCCTGGTGGGTCACTGCGCTCCCATAGGGGGAGCGCAGCTCAGCCAGAAGTCGGGCTCACAGCTGGCAAGTGCAGTGGCGGTGGAGGGAGCCTCTCCTGCCTCCACCGCAGGTGGGTGGTAGAAGCAAGAGGTCCCGGACTGCGAAAGGGAGCAGGCTGAGCTGAGGGACCTCTCCAGGGCATGAAATTTTCATGCAACAGGCCTCTAGTATCTCATAAATGTATAACAAGAATTAAATAAAATATAGCAATTGAAAACCTGGAAAAAGAATGAAAATAAAAAATATATCACAAACTTTAATTTAGTAAAAAAACCAACAATTGTCAACAGACTGACAGCTGTCAGGGAAGTGGGTTTTGAGGTTGGGTAAAAATGGTGAAGGGATTAAGCAACGAAAAAAGGAAAGAAGGAAGGAAGGGAGTGATGGAAGAAGGGAGGGAGGAAGGAAGGAGAAACTGTTTAGAAAGACACATTTGAGACTTAATAAAATGTGCTGAAATGAATACAGATTTTTTTAAATCAAAAACAGAATAAAAGCAACATTGCCTTGATCTCCTACCTTAAGCTAAACAAAATTTAACAGGGAGAACAGAAATAAAACACAATACATTTTCAATAAAATAAAAAAAATAGTTCTAACCCCAAAATACAAAATTTATGAAGAGTTGATGGATATGGTGAACATGTGACTAGGCAAAGGAAGAAGGTTGAGAAGAGTGCTAGCAGGGTAGAGCGCTCCGCCATTGATCTCTATATATCAAGAGGCCATAACAACAGTTTGTTTTGCTTGGAATGATAAATTCTGGGTCTAAAAGAGGTGGTGATAGGGGCAGAAATAGAATGTTAGGGAACCAGCTAGAACTGTAAGAAATATTAATCACGCTTTGTTAACCATGATTGTTTTATTCTGATTAAAGAAGGCACGTTCTAAACTGGCTGGCAGCCGCACTCCGGACCTGGGAGC
This sequence comes from Antrozous pallidus, assembly GCA_027563665.1. NCBI lineage: Eukaryota > Metazoa > Chordata > Mammalia > Chiroptera > Vespertilionidae > Antrozous > Antrozous pallidus. The sequence continues at coordinate 63,492,992 of CM050520.1, forward strand.
TGACCTGGAAATGCAGCCCTTCCTCCCCTTTTGGAGCTGCCTATTATCATGGGAAAATGAACAACTTTGCTGCAGAAACCAGAATCACCAGCCTTCTGAAGACCCCAAGTTTTGCATGTCACCAAGCCCTTTAAAGACCCCAGCCCTTTTGCATGTCTATAAACTGCCCATTTGCCCACTTCCTTCTGTACTTCTACCAATATAAGCAGCCAGCTTATGGTGGGGTGCAGAGCATATTTGTGGATGACCTGCTGCTCTCACGTGCTGCTGGCAGTTCTGGAATAAATGCTCATATAGGATTCAACCCTGTCTCTGCTTAATTGGCTCAAGTAGTGACAGGCAGCACAGACCCATTATTTGTCCAATTACAGTAGCTAGAGCATTGCCAAGCTCTCTGTGAGGCCGTGAAATAAGGAGAGACACAGCTAAACGAGGAGATGAGAACAAAGCAGGCAGCGTATAAATAGGAGTGAAGTGGGTGTCTGGAGGGGGAAGTAATACAGCTTCATAATGTTGATCTTAGCTGAAGTGAAATAACAGCCAAATGATTACATGAAGGAGTCAATATGATGTCATAACACAAAAAAGAAAAAACTGCCGAGACCGGTTTGGCTCAGTGGATAGAGCTTTGGACTGCGGACTGAAAGGTCCCGGGTTCGATTCCGGTCAGGGGCATGTACCTTGGCTGTGGGCACATCCCCAGTAGGGGGCGTGCAAGAGGCAGCTGATCGATGTTTCTCTCTCATCGATGTTTCTCACTTTCTATCCCTCTCCCTTCTGCTCTGTAAAAAAATCAATAAAATATATTTAAAAAAAAAAAAAAAACTTCAGGGCATACAACAAAAACTATTTTTAAATTGAAAAATATTTCAATTCATCTTTCCTATCCCAGATGAAGTAGAGTCCACCCTCATTTTTGGAGTCCGTATTTACAAAATCACCTACTTGCCAAAATTTATTTGTAATCCCAAAAGAACACTCCTGATACTTTCATGGTCATTCATGGACATGTGCAAAGTAGTGAAAATTCTAAGTAGTCTGACACACAGGCACACAGATAAAGTCAAACAAAGTGACAATCAGCCCTTTTGTTTCAGCTCTTGTACTTGAAACAAGTGTCCTTTGTTAATGTAAAATAATTCAAACCTGTAAAGAATTTTTGTGAGTTTATTTGAATCCAAAAATATAAAGATAGTATAAGGAACCTCTGGGACAACTTCAAGCTTACTAACATCAGAATTATGGGGGTTCCAGAAAGAGAGAGCAAGATACTGAAAACCTATTTGAAGGAATAATGACAGAAAACTTCCCCCACCTGGTAAAAGAAATAGACTTATAAGTCCAGGAAGGCACAGAACCCCAAACAAAAGGAATCCAAAGAGGACCACCCAAGACACATCATAATTAAAATGCCAAGAGCAAAAGACAAAGAGAGAATATTAAAAGCAGCAGGAGAAAAACAGTTAGTTACCAACCAGGGAGCACCCATACAATTGTCAGCTGATTTCTCAACAGAAACCGTGCAGGCCAGAAGAGAGTGGCAAGAAATATTCAAAGTGATGAATAGCAAGAATCTACAACAAGATTACTCTATCCAGCAAAGCTATCATTCAGAATTGAAGGTCAGATAAAGTGTTTCACAGATAAGAAAAAGCTAAAGGAGTTCATCACTGCCAAACCAGTATTCTATGAAATGCTGAAAGATATTCTTTAAGAAGAGGAAGAAGAAGAAAAAGGTCAAGATAAAAATTATGAACAACAAACACATATCTATCAACAAGTGAATCTAAAAATCAAGTGAATAAAAAAATCTGATGAACAGAATAAACTGGCGAATATAATAGAATCAGGAGCATAGAAAGGGAGTGGACTAACAATTCTTAGGGGAAAGGATTGTGGGGGGTGCAGGAAGACAGTGGACAAAAATCGTACAACTATGGATGAGGACAGTAGGGGGGTGGTGTAAGGACAGGGAGTAGGGTGGGAACTGGGTGGAGGGGAGCTATTGGGAGGGGATGAGGAACAACTGCAATAATCTGAACAATACTTATTTTTAAAATATAAATGTGAACGTATAATTAAAGAAAATACTTGAGAGTTTTTTATGTGAACAAAAGACCTTCAAGCATGTTTTTTCTATCTAAATGGAAGGGCTAATGCTTTTGTTTGTTTAAATAATTTAAGCATAGTACTGAAATTCATATTCTGATCTAAATGATTCTGCAAAGCTGTGAATTACAGCTTGGGATAGTTTCAAACTCCATTAGTCAAGTTCTAAATAGTATGCTGAGAATGAAGAAAATTTATGACATTTCATGACATGGTATAAAATTACCTAGGAAACCCTGATCAGTCTTAAAATATAGCTAAAAATCTAAGCCCAAAAGTCCTTTCTTCTGAAAAACTCCCATATAAAATGTGTCATGTCCTTTCCTACCTTCCTTGAATAAAATGTTTACTCTTATTCTCTATTTCTTTTTTTTAAACATATCAAAATGTTTATAGAAATGTATTTCCATATTCATAGCTGCTTGTGCCAGCATGAGAGGATTGTGATTCTTTTCTCCCCTAGATTTTGTAAGTTTTGTGACTGTAATATATTTATAATGACGAAACTAATTATTTTTCCATTTTAAAAAATATGATTATATAAAAAGGGTCATTAGTTCAATTTTTAAAAATATAATTATATAAAAAAGAAAAATTAATAGGAAACTATGGTATAGTTCTTGAGGTTTGCATCTTTGTAACAATCAATCTCTTACCAATGTACAGTTGGCTGGAGCATCATCTCTACACAATAAACTTTCAAATTCAATTCCCATTCAGGGCACATACCTATGTTGTAGGTTCAATCCCTGGTCGGGGCACATGCAGAAAACAACCTATCAATGTTTCTTCTTCTCTCTCTCTCTCTCTCTCTCTCTCTCTCTCTCTCTCTCTCTCTCTCTCTCTTTCTCTGAAGGAAGGAACCTTTCAATGTCTTTCTCTCTTTCTCAAATCAATAAAAATATATCCTCAGGGGAGGATTAAAAAAAGAACTCTTTTGTAAGGTCTGATTAATAAAATCTGCAGGGAAGGGGATTAGCTGGCTACTAGAGGTACAAATACTTCTGCAGGACTGAATTGATGGATCTTTCTGAATGTGTTATTTGTTCCCTCTTATTCTTTAAAAGATTAATGAAAAACTGATTCTTTACAAAGGATCCATTGTAACAAAATATGTCTGCAATCTTTTCAATTGAAGGGTTTAAACAAGCTTAAGTCAAATAATCTAAGAACCAGAACTCATTTCTTTGTAGCGTTACTTCTTCCCACTTATCAAACTCTCCTTACTACTTCATGGGCACTCTGTAAGATGAGTATAAATACAACAAGGATGGTAGGAGATCCTTAATCAATAGCCTCTTCCATATAGCTTCCAAAACTCAGTGCAGAAGTTGCATCTGTGCTTATTATGAACAGTAATTTTTGATGTGCTGCACAATAGGATTAGCAGTTTTAATTTTTTAGCCAGTCATTTGCCTTGCATTATATTAATGTTATTATAATATAAAACTCTTATAAGACATAGTACTGTCGTCTAGATTTGGGGGTAGAAATTGTCAGGTTCAAATTCCAGCCCTACCATGTGTTCTTCAGTTGGGTCTTAGTCTTCTCATTTGTAAAATGGAAACTAGGAGTGTAAGTAATGCACAGAGCAAAAAGTCAATAAATACCTCTTCCCTTCCTCCCTTGAAAAAAAAATAATGAAAAAAGCCAAGTACGTCATCAGTTTTGTTTTATTCCAATTGTATTTAGGAGAATGAGTTTGCTATTAGGAATGCTGAGTGTGAAATGTAGTGGATGGCGGTAGTTTTTCATTTTGTAATCTATTACTGAAAGCTAATAATGAAAGGCACGGTGTGGGAAAAAGACTATAGTCAATACTGGCCCTTACTGCTAGTAATGTTAGTGTATGTTGCAAAACTTACTTCCACACAGCTAGTGTAAGAAATACAAGAGAACGGTATCTGTGAAACTCACACCTTGACATTTAGATTACCCTAGCACAGTGGTCGGCAAATTAAGGCTCAGGAGCCACATGCAGCTCTTTGGCCCCTTGAGTGTGGCTCTTCCACAAAATACCACGGCCTGGGTGAGTCCACTTTGAAGAAGTGGTGTAAGAAAAAGTTTAAATTTAAAAAATTTGGCTCTTAAAAGAAATTTCAATCATTGTACTATTGATATTTGGTTCTGTTGACTAATGAGTTTGCAGACCACTGCCCTAGTATATTCTTTCTAGAGAAAAGTTATTAACTGACTTACTACCTTGTTTACATTTCCACAAATTCTAATGAACTGGAATACAATTTGGAAGTGTAGGAGTCAGAGAACATCAAACTTCATAGTAAGACAGAAGTGGAAAAAACCACAATATCAGAAATGTCACTTTTCTATTCTTTAAAATTTCAGGTAAGTGACATTCTTGGATCGGTCTAAAATCCTAAATAGCAAGTGTGGAATATTAGAAGTGAAGTGAGTGAAGGAAATTAGATAAGGCATGGAAGATATTTTATAAGGAAAAAAAAAAGGCTTTGAGTCTGTCTCATGGCCCACAGAGATAGTACAGAATTATTTGAGAACGATGCCAGAGTCTAAAGCTGCTTGCCTGTGGTATTACCTCATAGTCACTAATAGATCAGCTACTAAAACACAGGTTCCTTTGGAAGAATTCAGGAGAAAAAGCTAAACTGAGTCCCATCTCCTTAAGCATTCTTTTCCTTTTCCTTCTTAGTGTCTCAGGTGTTGGTTTTTACTGAAGGAAAGTGCTTAAAAATAAGGCAAAATGTATTATTTAGAAGAAAGGAAGGGCTCCTATTCATTCCTTTTTTATTGTAGCAGAGAAAACAGTGGAATTTGTAAAAGTTAGAGGATATGTCTTGTGCTTCCATTCTTTCCAATTCACCACCTGTCAGTTATAGCTCTGAAATTTTTAGGAAACTGAAATAGGTGAGTAGGACAGTTGTACTAACTCCATGAGGATGAAACTTCAGGTCCTAAGATTTAATATTTTCTTTCTACACATGTCTGTCCTACCTACTAAACTGCAAATCTCTGGTGGACACAAACCACACCTTTTTCATATTTGTATTCCCAATATAGAGCAGAATGGCTACCCATTACAGGTCCCATACAAAATGCTGCATGAAAGCAATCAAGGCAAAATCCCAACAGTAAGTAATTTATAAAGTAACTTTAAATACTACATAGCAATCATAAAACACTAAGGACAATAAGGAAATAGGAAGATATATTTCAATCATGAATTTACCAAGTACCACATAAAGGCCCCAAACTAAAGCAAATGGTTGCTAACCTCAAATCCTAAATTCCAAGGAGACCAAGAAGACAGCAATGATGGTGATTCAGCTAATTTCAACATTTTAAAGAGGCCAGTGGACACTGTACATTTACCTATGATAACACTGCTACCCAAAATCCTAAACTTCTTCCTTTTCACCCAAAGTAAGATTGGCTTAGTAGGGTCAAGTTTTATCTTACTGATAAGATGCACTGATAACAATTAGGTGTTATTTTTTTAAGGGCTCTTTGTTGTATATGCAAGCCCTGCCCCCATAACATACAATTAAATAAACTTTAGACAAGAGCCAAAGGGAAAGAAAGAATATCAGCAAGCAAAATATTTGTAGGCTGACCTGGAATAAGCCAAAGGCACCTGTCCTCAGCAACCTCAGCTCAATCCTATCCATCAAACAGAGATCCCATGGACTAACTACTCGAAATACACCTACTAGTTATTTTGATTTAACAAATAAACGTACATGTAACCATAGGGATTCAGAGCAGAAAACTTACCTCTCGGACTTCATCATCTTCTTCATTAGTATTTTTTTGTCTGCTTTCTCTGAAACGACGTACCTGGATTATAACAGAGTCAATAATAAATATGTTGCTTATTCCTGTTATGTGAATTGTAAAATATGGGCCACAAGTGATTAAGACTCCAACTTCAACACAACTTGAAAATTTAAGTATAGTTTTTATCTCACAAAAGATTGATTAGAGAAATCATATTTTCCCAGTGACTTACATTAATATTTCAGAAATGTACTCTAAAAAATATGATTGGCCCTAATCAAAATGTTATTACTTGCTGCCAAAATGTTCCATGTCTCTGAAAAAAAGTGTCAAACTGCAGAGGAAAAACTTCTAATATCCTACCAGTGTTATACTTCAGAAAGATAGATAAAAATCTCACTTTTAAGAGGTTCCAATTATTTATTACATTGCTCAAATCATTTTTTAACACCTAGCTACAGACACTCAGGAGCCTTTCTGAAATGGTAACTGAAGTAGTGGGTCCCTGAAGATCCATTTGATCAACAGTCAACTACTAATGTTTGCTGACCTTGGTCCTAGTACCATGAAGGATACCAGAGATTCCTTTTATATTGGTTCAAAAAGGTCTCAGAATAGTTATTGAGTTAGAGAGAAGCTCCATTCATTTAATAATATACTCAGCTCATATTTAGTAAGTACCTACTCTGCACAAGTACATAGAAGAAATTGAGAATACAATACTGAACAAAACAGTAAAAAATTGTATCCTCCTGGAGCTTACACTCTGGGGTGTGTGTGTGTGTGTGTGTGTGTGTGTGTGTGTGTGTGTGTGTGGAAGGGTAGTAAATCTACAAAGTAAGAAATTATACTGTATTTTAGAAGCCATGTAGGATCCAATTAATTTAAAGTTAGACTGGGAGAGCCGAAACCGGTTTGGCTCAGTGGATGGAGCGACGGCCTGTGGACTGAAAGGTCCCAGGTTCGATTCCGGTCAAGGGCATGTACCTTGGCTGCGGGTACATCCCCAGTAGGGGGTGTGCAGGAGGCAGCTGATCGATGTTTCTCTCTCATTTCTCACTTTCTATCCCTCTCCCTTCCTCTCTGTAAAAAAAATCAATAAAGTATGTTTAAAAAAATAATAATAAAGTTAGACTGGGAGAGCTCTATTTTTATCTCTGAGGAGCCTCTGGCAATTCTAAGACCAGTTTTGTTCAATCTAAATAATCAGTTAGACACCATTACTTGATTCTGTGACCAGAGGGGCATAAAATACCCCTTTGGAAATTCTACATAAATTTTGGTTTTCAATCCAGGACACATTATATGTAAATAGGATCCTTAATGAGTCCCTATACTCTTTCTTCCTGTACTGTATCCTTTGCCTTAAAAAAAAAAAATTTCTTATTGAGAGATAGAAACATTGATGAGAAAGAAACTTCATCTATCAGCTGCCTCCTGCATACCCCTTACTGGGGATCAAGCCTGAACCGAGGCATGTGTCCTGACCAGGAATCAAACAGGTGACCTATCGGTTCCTGGGTGCTCAACCACCAGCCATACCAGCCGGGCTACCCTTTGCCTTTAAATAAAAACCTTGACTATGCTCAGTGGAGTCTTGTGAGTCTTCTCAAATATCTGAACCTGTGAAATTTCTGCAAAAAGTGGTAAGTGCTCAGAGAAAAATAAAGAGGGACTGGGGTAAAATCTGAATAGGATGATCATGAAGGTAATTCCTGAGCAAAGATTTTAAAAGTCAGGGAATGAATCTTGCAAATGACTGGAGAAAATAACTCCATTCAAAAGAATATATGCAAAGACATTGGAGCGGAAGCATGACTGGTATGTTTAAGAAACAGCAAGAAGGTTGCTGTGGCTGGAAAGGACATGAAGATAAAGAAGTAACAGAACGCCAGACTGAATAAGGCCTTTTACAAGAAACTGAAAGAACTTTATTAAAGGCAGGAATGACTTCATCTGAAATATATTAGGATTACCCACAGCTGAATGAAGGACAGAATACGGGGTGGAGACAGGGCAAGAATAGAAACTAAGGAGAGCAGTTAGGAGACTACTGGAATCATTTAGCTGAGAAATGGCATTGCCTTGGCCCATGGGCAGTGATGAATGTAGGTAGTTGTCACATTCTGTATATATTCTCAAGATAGAGCCAAAAGGATTTACAGACAAGGGACAGGTACAGAAAGAGAGGTGTCAAGGATAACTTCAAGGATTTTGGTCTGAGCAAATGAAAGAATGGTGCTTCTATTAGAACACTACAGTGAGGGTCATGCCTGAGAATTAGCAATTATGAGGGGAATATTAAAAGTTTGAGATGTCAACCTAGCCAGGTTGGCTCAGCGGACAGAGCATCAGCCTACGGAGCCAAGGGTCCCAGGTTCAATTACGGTCAAGGGCACCTAGCCTCGTTGTAGGCTCCTCCCAGGTCGGGGCTCATGCAGGAGGCAACCCATCGTGTGTTTCTCTCACATTAATATTTCTCTCTAACCTTCTTCTACTCTCTCTAAAAATCAATGGAAAAATATCTCTGAGTGAAGATTAAAAAAAAAAGTTTGAGATGTCTATTAAGCATTCTAGTAGAAATAACTAGTAGGCTGTTGATATTAAAGAGTTGAGAGGAGAGATTTTGGCTAGACTTTGAAAGTCACCACTGAACAAACAGATGATATTGAAAGCCGGGAAGCTGGAGATTACAAAAAAGAATGTGTAGATCCAGGATACACTATATGCAAATAGTTCTAGAGATTCCAACTTAAAAGGTTGGAGACGAGAGGAATTAACACTACAGACTGAGAATGCAGAGACAAGAAGGGAGAAAGAAAACCAGAAGAGTGTGGAGTCCTAAAAATCAATAAAAAAGGTTTAGGAAAAGGTCAAGTGAAATTTAAGGTAGAGAATTGCTAGGGGACTTTGCAACAGAGATCACCATTGACCATGACAAGAGCAGTTTCACTGGAATAATGAAGTTTAAGATGGGTTTAAAAGGAAAAGGAAGGAGAATAATCAGGGCAGAAAACATAGACAAATCCTTGAAGCAATTTTGTTGTAAAGAGGAACCAAAAAAATATAGTAAAGGGAAATAGGATCCAGATTTGTTTGTTGAAAGAAATAACAGCAGATAACACTAAAATGAGTTATTTCATACACCAATCTCTACCTCACTGTTATCTTAGAAAAATTCCCAGAGCTGAGTGAAAGGGTCAAACACTATCAAACTGTGTCTCAGGGCAACTGTTCAAACTTCGTTTTCTCATCAGCAGCAAACTAAATATTTTTCTCAAGTTGTTGTTTTGACCAACAAAAAACAGTCAACCTTTGGACAATGCGGTTTGAACTGTGCAGGTCCACTTATATTAGGTTGTTTTGTGTTTTTTTTTTCAATAAATAGATCCGACCCACCATATCCCCAGATTTCACATCTGTGGATTCGACCAATAGAGGGCCTACTGGATGCAATGTTCTATACCATCTTATCTATACTAATAGAAAGGTAATATGCTAATTAGAGAGGTTGTCTTCTGGACATCCTTCCAGACAAAGCCACAGTGGCTGCAAGGGCTGAGGCTCAGGCCAGCAGTGGCAACAACAGCAGGATAATGCGGGGTGGGAGGGTGCCTCCCCAGAGGGAGGCCAGACTGGGGGCCAAGGCACAGGCATTTTGGGGTGATCAGGCCGATAAGGGAGGACAGATGGGGGCTATTGGGCCAGCAGGGGAGGGCAGCTGGGGGTGATCAGGTCTGCAAGGGAGGGCAAGGCGGGGGCAATCAGGCTGGCAGGAGTGCAAGGTAGGAGCGATCGGGACAGCAAGGGGCAAGGTAGGGGTGATCAGGGTGGCAAGCAGAGGGGTTAGGGGTGATCAGGCAGGCAGGCAGTGGGGTTAGAGGCAATCAGGCAGGCAGGCAGGCAAGTGGTTAGGAGCCAGCAGTTCCGGATCGTGAGAGGGATGTCTGATTGCTGGAAGTTGGACATCTCCTGAGGGGTCCCAGATTGGAGAGGGTGTAGGCTGGGCTGAGGGGCACCCCTCTCCCCGACTCCCTCACCCCCTGCCTCAGTGCACAAATTTGTGTGCCGGGCCTCTAGTATAAAATATTTGACCATCTGCATATTTTAGTCCTGGGACCAATCCCCCACAGATACCCACAGACAAAAGTCAACTTTCTGGGTCAAAAATTATAAATGGAATTTTGACCCCAAGGGGGTTAGCACTAATCCCATGTTGTTCATGGGTCAATTACATATATAATTTGAGTTCTTTGATTATCCTAGATCTGTGGTTGGCAAATTGCAGCTCGCAAGCCACATGTGGTTCTTTGGTCCCTTGAGTGTGGCTCTTCCTCAAAATACCATGGCTTGGGCCAGTCTATTTTGAAAAAGTGGCGTTAGAAGAAGTTTAAGTTTTAAAAATTTGGCTCTGCCGAGACTGGTTTGGCTCAGTGGATGGAGCATTGGACTACGGACTGAAGGGTCCCGGGTACGATTCCGGCAAGGGCATGTACCTTGGCTGCGGGCACATCCCCAGTAGGGGGCGTGCAAGAGGCAGCTGATTGATGTCTCTCTCATCGATGTTTCTGACTTTCTATCCCTCTCTCTTCTGCTCTGTAAAAAATCAATAAAATATATTTAAAAAAAAAAAAAAAAAAATTGGCTCTGGAAAGAAATCTCAATCGTACTGTTGATGTTTGGCTCTGTTAACTAATGAGTTTGTGACCAGTGTCCTAGATAAACACTGTTTTATTTTGTGAACCATTTATTCATGCACTTCGATTATTCTATTGAAATGTTTAACACATTTCTAAAGACTTATCAGGGCACTTTAATATTATATGACAATATTAACCCTTTTCTGCCCACAAATATTTTCTCCATGTCAATACCTTCTAATTGTTTTTCTTTACAATTTGACATGCAAACATTTAAAATTTTTATGTAGCCAAATCTAATGCATTTTCCCTGTGATTCTTTCACTGTAATTATTCTTAGAAGAATGCATTTTCTTTACTAAAGTCTTTAATTATACAATTTTGAGTGAATTTTAGATATTAATTACATCTCAATGAAGCTGTTAATTTTTTTAAAATATGAATGCATTTTCTACATAAAATTCAAAATCTCAAACTACTAAATAATTGAAATGAGTAGAAAATTTGCACCCTATAAAGTTTAATTAAAAGCATTTCATGATCTTCAAAAGAAGTTACAATCCAGGGTATCAAAACTAACATTTATTGGATTTCCATCATATTTAAGACTGTTCTACATACTTATTAGACATTTTCTAATTTAAATCTAATTTTATGATCTCAATTTGAAAGAAAACTAAACAAGTAGCGTGGTATCATTCTTCCCCCCCCCCCCCCCCCCCCCCAGGATTGCTTTGGCTATTTTGGGTCTTTTGTGGTTCCATATAAATCTGATGATTTCTTGCATTCTTTAAAATATGACATTGGCATTTTGATGAGGACTGCATTAAATCTGTGTATTGCTTTGGGTAAAATGGTCATTTTAACCATGTTGATTCTTCTAATCCATGAATATGGGATATTTCATTGTATCTTTTTCAGTCTCTTTTAATGATGTTTTGTAATTTTCAGAATATAGGTCTTTCACATTGTTAAGTTTATTCTTAGGTATTTTATTCTTTTGGTTGTGATTGCAAAAAAAATTGTTTTCTCCATTTTTTTTCTAAAGTTTTTGCGGTTGGTATATAGGAAGGCAATTGAGTTTTGCACATTGATTTTGTATCCTGCAACTCGACTGAATTTGTTTATTGTTTCCAGTAGTTTTTTGGTACAGACTTTAGGATTTTCTATATACAGCATCATGTCATTCACAGAAAGTGACAATTTGACTTCTTCCTTCCCTACTTGGACATCTTTTTTTCTTTCTATTACTTTACTGCTCTGGAGGGAAATTATAGTACTATGTTGAACAAGAGAGGTGAGAGTGGACATTCTCGTCTTGTTCTTGATCTTAGGGGAAAAGCTTTCAGTTTTTCACCATTGAGTATGATATTGGCTGAGGGTTTATCATATAATGGCCTTTATTATGTTGCCGTACTTTCCTTCTATTCTTTTATTGAGCATTTTAATCATAATTGGATGTGGTATCTTATCAAATGTTTTTCCTGCTTCTATTGACAAGATCATATTATTTTTATCCTTCCTTTTGTTAATGTGGTGTATTCCGTTGATTAATTTGCAAATGTTGAACCATCCTTGTGCCCCTGGAATGAATTCCACTTGATCAGGATGTATTATTTTTAGGATGTGCTGTTGTATTCGATTAGCTAGTATTTTGTTTAGGATTTTCCTTTTTTTGTGTCATCTCTGCCAGGTTTTGGTATCAGGGTTATACTGGCCTCATAGAATGTGTTAGGATGTGACTTCAAAATATACTACAGAGCTATGATAATCAAAACAGCCTGGTATTGGCAGAGAAAGAGATACACAGATCAATGGTACAGAATAGAGAGCCCAGATGTTAAACCACAGGTATATGAACAGATATGCACACTGAAGTAAAGATAGTCTTTTCAATAAATGGTGCTGGGAAAACTGGAAAGCCACATGCAAATGAATGAAACTGGATTGCAGTTTGTCCCCATGTACGAATATCAATTCAAAATAAATCAAAAACCTAACATAAGACCTGAAACTATAAGTCACATTGAAAACAATATGGATACCAAACTTATGGACCTGGGTGATAGAGAACATTTTATGGACTTGACCCCAAAAGCAAGGGTGGTAAAGGCAAAAATAAATGAGACTATATCAAATTGAAATGTTTCTACACAGCAAAAGAAACAGACAACAAAACAAACAGGCAGCCAACCAGATGGGAGATATTTGCAAACAGTAGCTCTGACAAAGATTTAAATTTTAAAACATATAAAGAACTTGTAGACTGGTACAACCACTACGGAAAAGAGACTGGTGATTCCTCAAAAAATTAAAAGTAGAGCTACCGTATGACTCAACAACCTCACTCCTGGTTATATACCTGAAAAACTTGAAATCATTTATACACAAAGATATGTGTACCCTATGTTCATTGCAGCATTATTCATGGTGGCCAAGACTTGGAAAGAGCCAAAGGGCTCTGTGATAGAAACTGGATAAAGAAGCTGTGGTATATATACACACTGGAGTACTACATGGCCATAAGAAAGGATGAAATAGCGTCATTTACTACATAGATGGACCTTGCAAAATTTATGTGAAGTGAAATAAGTCAGACAGAAAAAGCTAAGAACTATATGATTTCATTCATATGTAAAATATAAAACTGAAACTTATGATCACAAACAACAAGGTGGTGGTTGTTAGGGGACAGAGGGGAGAGAAAGGTCCTAATATGAGGTGACAGAAGATGATTTGATTTGGGTGGTGGGCACATTGTCCTATATACAGATTTTATAAATTAGTAATCCACACATGAAACCCATATGCCCATGATGACTAATGTCACTCTAATGAAATTTAATTTTAAAAAAAGAAAAAGAAAGAAAACTAAACAAATTAAGAGTAAATAATGACCAGTTTACTAGAATGAAACTCAGAGTTACTCTGAAGGAGAGACTATCTAAATAGACTTATCCCCCCCAAATTAGTTACTCACCTCTTCATCAATTTTATCTTCTAGGGCATCAATATGACGTTCTTTAAGAAATCGCTGTGTTTTTTCTAACTGGTATTTCACTAATTCCTCTATTGCATCTTTCTCTTCCTTGTCCACAAATTCTTGTACTGCTTCACCCATCCCCCTTTCTGTTAGAAGTGAGAGCTGCACATTCTGTAAGAGAGATACAAATCATTGGATGCAGAAAATAGTATCCATCCTTTACAAACTAATTCTAAATGAGAAAGGAAAAGGAAAGAATAATGTTTCCAGGGAAAAAGACAAGTTATCTAGTTATTGAAGGGAAAACAAAACAATGGACAGCAATTAAGCCAACTGATAAATATTTGGAGTCATAAAAAGTAAAGTGAAAACAAGGCAGGTGAACACGCAGGGGCTGGACTGGCTGGAATACAGAGACCAGAGTGGCAGCTAATGACTGATTATGTTAACCAGTGTGTTAACCCTAAAGATGCCCATATCCTAATCTCTGGGACCTGTGAATATGTAACATGACAAAGGAGAACTAAGGTTACAGATGGAACTAAGGTTGCTAAATCAGTTTATCAGAGAGTATCAAGGAAAGCCCAGTGTTATTAATGAATATCCTTAAAAGTGGAAAAGGGAGTCACAGAGAGATGTAACGGGGAGAAAATGGCCAGAGATACAACATTGCTGGCTATGGCGATGGAAGAGGCAGCCCAGGAGCCACAAAATGTGGGCACTTCTAGAAGCTGGAAAAGAAAAGGAAATGGATTCTAGCCTGGAGCCTCCAGAAGGAACACAACCTTGCTGACATCTCAATTTGAGTCCAGTGAGACCAGTGTCTGATTTCTGACCTATGTAACTGTAAGATAATTAACCTGTGCTGTTTTAAACCACTAGGTTTATGAAAATTTGTTTCAGCAGCAAGAGAAACTACAGGATCTTAAAGTGGCATATACTTATGGGTTAAAAATAGCTTTGGCAGCTCTCCTTATAAAACGTGCCCACATCTTCCTCCGTCCCTTCCTCCAGGCATGTTTTCCATGTCTCTCTCTTTCCTAAGCTCCAAGAATCCTTCTTTTGCCTCTATACCTTGTTTTCTGAATCCAATTCTTCTACTGTTCACTTCTTTTACCTCTGTGACTTTCTAAATAAACTTTCTCTTTTAATTTCAGTCTTGTCTTTGAATTCTTTCTTAGCCAGAACTCAAGTACTAAGGTAAAAAAATAGCTTCACAATGTGGTAGCTATGTTAATAATGTGATTCCTATATTAATAATGTAATGTAATTAGCAATTTAAAATAGCTAAGATCTGGAAACAGCCCAGTACCCATTAGTAGATGAGTGGATACAAAAGCTGTGGTACTTTACACCATGGAATACTATGCAGCTGTAAAAAAGGCTCTCTTACCCTTTGAGACAGCATGGAGAGACCTAGAGAGTATTATGCTAAGTGAAATAAGCCAGTTAGAGAAAGACAAGTATCACATGATCTCACTCATATGTGGAATCTAATGAACAAAATAGACCGATGAACAAAACAGACCCAGAGACATAGAAGAATGGAACGGACTAAATGGTGAATCTAAGAGGGAAGGCAGGGAGGGGTGGGTAGGTGGATGAAGAGAGATTAACCAAATTTATATGTATATATACATAACCCATGGACACAGAAAATAGTGTGGTGAAGGCCTGAGGGAGTAGGTGCGGCATAGAGGGAATTAATGGGGAGGAAAAGGGAACATCTTTAATACATTCAATAATAAAGATAAATTCAATAATAATAATGTAGTTTTGAAATTATATCCAGGTGCAAGAAAAGTAAATTCTGGATTCAGACTTATGCAGTAGTAATAAAAAGTAAGAGGACAACAACATCAATAATAGCTATAATAATAATATTAATAAAATTAACTAAGCATGTAATTTCTTTTGGTGTACAGTAGCTATAAATGAGTGCAATTAATTGCCACCAAACTTACTTCTTGAAGACATTTTGAGGATCCCTTTTATTTCAACTATCAATTATATATATCCTAAGTAAAAACCTGTTTTTATAAAAGCCATTATTCAAATTGTGAAGAATTATTCAAATTATTCAAATTAAGAAATTACCTTCTCTGCGGTTTGAAAATACTGTTTTACGAGGTCTTCTACTCTCAGAGTTGTTCCTTCAGAAGGTTTTGTAATGAACTTCCCAAAGTTGATCTCTTCTCCTACAAAAAAGAAGTTCTTGAAAAAGGAGCAGCTTCTGTTATAACACAGAGTAGCCAAACTCACTGTGGTTGCTGTCAGTACAGGAGGTATGGCCAAACATTATCAACTGTCAGCTTACTCAATGTGGTAAATTCTGAGACAAAAAAACAAACAAAAAACATGGCATTTTTGCTAATAGCCACAGTCTTTTCCCTAAAGTCTGTATTTGTTTTCTGTATCTCCAAGTAGTATATCTCTTGCAACCATTCTCACACGGTGGTCCACAGACCTCTGGGGGTCCCCCAACCATTTCAAGGGTTGCTCAAGGTAAAAACTACCAATAATAATATTAAGATGTTACTTATTTTTTTCCATTATGGTGACATCTACACTGATAATGCTGAAGCAGTTGTGGGTAACACTGCCAGTGCCTTGGCATGAGTCAAGGCAATAGCTCAGTGTACTTCTTGCAAAGTGGTAAGGACAAATGAACAAAAATCTGTTCTGAATTTCAAGGTAGTATAATTAATATACATAAATGTGATTACTACATTTTTCTCTGCCAGACACCATTTACACCCAGTAGGTCTATTAAGCCTCTTAACAATCCTAAGAGGTAGGCATATTTACTATGCTGATTCTATAGACATCAGATAGGTAAAGGAATGTACAAAATGTAACACCTCTATTTAATTAGTAGAGTTGGTCAAAATAACAAAAAAATTTTCAATAAAACATTCAAAGGGGTCATTGTTTCTATTGAGCAATGTATGGTTAAACAAAAAAAGAAATTGGAGCAAAACTGACTATAAATAAAACTCAAGTAACATAAGGTACTAGTTCTATATTCTGTTCTTACAAATGCCATTACCTATAAAATTTCAAGAAATTAATAAGAATGAACAATTAAAGTAAAGCACTATCAATAATTAATTAAAATTCACATCATGAAAATATAATTATCTGATACAGATTCTGCCCGCCCCCACCCAAAAAAACAAAAACAGTATTCTGTTACCTCTATTTAAATCTCTACATAACTATTTCAGGTTAAATTAACAGTATACACAATTTTTATCACAATTTGACAATGAATATAGAAGGCCATTAAATCCAAGTTAATAAGAACCTAGGTAGCTTGTAAACATGGGCCATATTTTTCTATGAAAATTCTGACTCAATAGCTCTAAGGAAAACAATCTCTGTATTTAATGTGATAATATTTATTATGAAGAAATACTACAATTGCCCCTTGAATAATTTAGGGCTCAGGGGTGCCAATTCAACACACAGTGGAAAAATCTGTGTATAACTTTTAACTCCCCCAAAACTTAACTACTAATAGCCTACTACTAGAAATCTTACTGATACCAAACAGCCAATTAATACATTTTTGCATATTATATGTATTATGTGCTGTATTCTTACAATAAAGCAAACTAGAGAAAATACAATATCAAGAAAACTGAAAGGAAAAGAAAGCACATATACAATATTATACATATTTACTGAAAAAAAATCCACATATGAATAAACCTAAGGACTTCAAACTTATGTTGTTCAAGGGTCAACTATTTCAGTCAGATGACCTGTTTTGATAAATGCTATAATAAGAACAATTAGTTTTTACAAAATGTTTAATGGAAACTAATTACTTCATCATCAGAAACATCAAACTATCAGCCACTTCCTATTCTAAAAGACTAGTGTCTTCCTAAAACACTGTATACCCTAAAGCTGAAATACTTAATAATGCAAACTTTGAGAATATATTCTCTGAATATGAACAATGTATAATAAAAAATAAATATTTATTTTGAGCAATAAATCTGTAATGTCTACATATGTTGGTACTCAGCAGTATTGTTTTTTAAAAAAAACTACATCTGCAGAAAAAGCCTTCCATTTCTTTTCTTTTTTGAAAAAAAAAAAAAAAATTTACTGATTTTTTTACAGAGAGGAAGGGAGAGGGACAAAAAGCCAGAAACATGGATGAGAGAGAAACATCAATCAACTGGGGATGTGCCCACATCCAAAGTACATGCCCTTGACCGGAACTGAACGCAGGACCCTTGAGTCCGCAGGCTGATGCTTTATCCACTGAGCCAAACCAGTTTCAGCAAGACTTCATTTCTTTTTGATATCCACTAAGTTTATAAATGATTGCTATTGCCCAGCCAGTGTGGCTGAGTTGAGTATTGTCCCATACATCTAAGAGGTCACTGTTTCAATTCCTGGTCCAGGCACAAAACCAGGATGGTAGACTCAATCCCCAGTAGGGGTGTGCAGGAGGTGGCTGATAGATGTTTCTCTCTCATAGGTGTTTCTCTCTGCCCCCCTTTCCTGCACCTTCTCTCTAAAAATCAAAGAAAACAACTTTTTAAAAAATCGCTAATTTTTAGAAGAAATTTAATTATTTAACTGTCAATTTATTATTTGTCTTTTATTAAAGACTAGCGGCCCGGTGCATGAAATTCATGCATGAAGGAAGGGTGTGTGTTCCTCAGCCTAGCCTGTGCCCTCTCCAATCTTGGACTCCTCGAGGGATGTCCACTGCCCGTTTAGGGCCGATTTCATGGGAAGTCGGACATCCCTCTCACAATCCAGGACTGCTGGCTCCCAACTGCTCATCTGCCTGCCTTCCTGATTGCCCCTACCTGCTTCTGCCTGCCAGCCTGATCACCCCCTAACCACTCCTCTGGCAGTGTGATTGATGCCTAACTGCTCTCCTGCCAGCCTGTTTGTTCCTAACTGCCCTCCCCTGCATGCCTGGTCACCCCTAACTGCTCTCCCCTGCAGGCCTGATCCCTCCCAACTGTCCTCCCCTGCTGGCCATCTTGTGGTGGCCATCTTGTGTCCATATGGGGGTAGCCATCTTTGACCAAATGCAGGCAGCCCTCTTGTGTGTTGGAGTGATGGTCCATTTGCATATCACTCTTAGATAGGATAAAGGCCTGGTACATGGGTGAGGGCCAGCTTGTTTGCCCTGAAGGGTGTCCCAGATCAAGGTGGGGGTTCCTTTGGGGAGTGGGGTGGCCTGGGCGAGGGGCCTGTGGTAGTTTGCAGGCTGGCCACACACCCCAGTGACCCAAGGGGAGGCCCTGGTATCTGGGATTTATCTTCTATAATTGAAACTTTGTAGTCTTGAGTGGAGTCCAGGGTGTGCGGAAAGCTTGGCTTCCTCCATCACTGGGGAAACCCAAGCTTCCTGCTCACTTTGTGGCTGCAGCCATCTTGGTTGGGTTAATTTGTATACTCCCTCCTGATTAGCTGGTGCGCATGGCTTGTGGGTGTAGTGGAGGCATAGTCAATTTGCATATTACTCTTTTATTAGATAGGATTGATTTACAATAAACCATGTATGAACATTTTTTAATTTGTAAAAATAACCAACATACCTGTCTTTTCCTTTTGTTCTCTACGCCTGAAAAAATGGATAACATCTTTTGGATTAGCTATTCGATCCACAAATTTCTGGCTAAAGCGAAGAACATTGAAAGGTTCAAAACCTCCACTATAGTCCACCTGGAAATACAGAATAAGTCATTTCAGTATTTAGGTTTATGCTCAATACTTTTAAGTTAATAAATTAATGTTCTACATTTCATTTTAAAGATCCTGGTAGTATTGTTCCATTTATTCAACTGCAAAAATAAAGCTTCTAAAGTTTATAAGCTTATGCAAAACATTTTGTTTGATGGAATCAAGATATAGCAAGAATTCTCATAATGTTGGAATAATTACTTCTGCCCATGAAAACACTAGCAGCGCCCTGACTGGATAACTTAGTTGGTTGGAGTGTCATTCTATACACCAAAAGACTAGTCAGGGTGTATATGGGAGACAAACAATCAAAGTTTCCCTCTCACATCGATGTCTATCTGTCCGTCTCTCTCTCTCTCCCTTTCTCTCACTCCAAAATCAATAAAAACATATCCTCAAGTGAGGATAACAAAAAAAGAACATTAGTAGCCTAGGCACCAGAAGTACACTCTGAAAAGCAGGTGGAATTCTAAACAAAATTTTAAACTTCCAAAACAGAAAGAAAATTCTCTACATGCATTAGTTAACAGGTATCTCCTCTTATGTATATCCCTCTCACTTTGACAAGAATAAATGCTGGGAAAATCCATGTAGAAAAAGAATCAAATCCATGAGCTTTGAGAAATGATGACCCTTCAAAACACAGGATCTACTTAAAGCTAACTATCATGCTCAAGGCTGTGTCTTTTTAAAAAAGTATATTAAAAAAAACACTACATTTTTTACAAAGAAAAATACAACATTTCTTTCTAAGAGATAGGCAGTTGACAAAGTGGGGGTCAGGAATGCTGACCTTCCACACAGTCAAAAATTCACGGATAGGAGGAACTGAAGATGGAGGCATAGGTAATCACCTACACTTGCTGCCTCTCACAACCACATCAAAACTACAACTAAATAGCAGAACACCTACCACCCAGAACTGAGGGAAAGCTGGCTGAGTGGAAATTCCACAACTAGAGAGGTGAAGAAAGCACAGTGAGACCCGTAAGAGGTGCGAAGGTGTGGAAAGTGCTGGCACCTGGATGTGCTGCTATTTTAATCAAGAGAGAGATGCAAGCTCCAGCTTGCTCTGAACTCCAGTTCCGGGTGAGACTCTGGGGGACCCAGGCACATACAGAGTGAAACTGCACCATCTGGCATAGGGGCAGCTTACTCTTAGAGGTGCTCACAGAGATCATTGTTCCAGAACAGGGGCACTGGACGTGGAGAACCTGGAACTTGACTGGTTCAGGGCAGCCATTGCTGTTTGCTTCGCCCTGGTGATTCCCTCCCAATTTACAATCCCACCTAAGCTGTGTGCATCGGCTTTTGCATATGAATGGTCTGTCCTATCCCCTAAAAATAAAAAAACTGCAGCTGGGTCAGAGAGCCCCAGAGATTCCAAAAGAAGGCCCATTGCCTGGCAGCAGCAGTAGCAGCCTTGCTTCACAGCTGGGCCTCATCTGGGCACTTCCAAACCTCATACCAAGAGGAGGAATCTGCAGATGTCTCTGTAGTTCCTGCTGGGTGGCCCCAGACAGTGGCTGACCTTATAGCTCCTTGGAGATTCAAGAGCCAGTATACCCAGTGGTCAGAGTGAGACCATAGCAGATTACAACTCTTCACATCCATAAAAAACACACTCAAGGGGCAGACTCAGTGAACACCAAAGCCCCACAGAAGCAAGTCCTGCCCCATAAGGGTGTCTCCTGTGCAACAGATCTTCCGGTGTAGACACACCTGGTCATCACAGCCAATTGGCCTGGAGGTCAATTCCTCCCAGTGATACCAACAGTAATCAAGGCTTAACTACAACAAGAGTGTGCACACAGCCCACAAAGGGGGACACCAAGAGTGTCTACCTCAGGTGACTGGGGAAGCTGAGCCACTGTGCCCTATAGGACACCATCCACACAAGGACACTCTATCAATGCAAGGAGACTTAGCTACCTAATACATAGAAACAAATACAGGGAAGCAGCCAAAATGCAGAGATAAAGGAACAAGTCACAAATGAAAGACATGGATGAAAGCAAAATACTCAATATAGAGTTCAAAACCACAGTTAAAAGGTTACTCAAGAGCCGAGACCGTTTTGGCTCAGTGGATAGAGCATCAGACTGCAGACTGAAGGGTCCCAGGTTCGATTCCAGCAAGGGCATGTACCTTGGCTGCGAGCACATCCCCAGTAGGGGGCGTGCAAGAGGCAGCTGATCGATGTCTCTCTCATGGATGTTTCTGACTTTCTATCTCTCTCCCTTCCTCTCTGTAAAAAAAAAAATCAATAAAATATATTTAAAAAAATAAAAGGTTACTCAAGCATCTTCTAGAAACCTAAGAAATTTAGTGAGACCCTCAAAGATATGAAAAAAGGACCAATCAGAAACCAAGTATAAACTCTACTGAAATAAAGAATAATATTCAGAGATCCAACAGCAGACAGAGGATCCCAAAAATCAAGTCAACGACTTGAAATATGAAGAAGTAAAATAAACACCCAACTGGAAAAGCAAAAAGAAAAAAGAATACAAAAATATGAAGATAGTGTAAAGAGCCTCTGGGACAACTTCAAGCATACCAACATCTGAATTACAAGGGTACCAGAAGAAGAGAGAAAGCAAGATACTGAAAACCTATTTGAAGAAATAATGACCCAAAACTTCCCCCACCTGGTGAAAGAAATAGACTTACAAGTCCAGGAAGTGCCAAGAACCCCAAACAAGAGGAATCCAAAGAGGACCACAACCAAGACACATCATAATTAAAATGCCAAGAGCAAAAGACAAAGAGAGAATCTTAAGAGCAGCAAGAGAAAAACAGTTCTTTACCTACAAGGGAGTATCCATACAACTGTCAGCTGATTTCTCAACAGAAATGATGCAGGCCAAAAGGAAGTAGCAAGAAATATTCAAAGTGATGAATAGCAAGAACTTACAACTAAGATTACTCTATCCAGCAAGGCTATCATTCAGAATTGAAGGTCAGATAAAGTGCTTCACGGACAAGAAAAAAAACAAAGGAATTCATCACCACCAAACCAGTATTATATGAAATTCTGAAGGGTATTCTCTAAAAAGAGGAAGAAAAAGGTAAAGATAAAAATTATGAACAACAAAGTGACAACAAATACTTACCTGTCAAGTGAATCTAAAAATCAAGTGAATAAAAAATCTGATGAACAGAATAAACTGGTTACTATAATAGAATCAGGGGCAAAGAAAGGGAGTGAACTAACAATTCTTGGGGGTAAGAGGGCATGGGATGGTGAGCGAAGAGATTGAACAAAAATCTTACATCTATGAACGAGGACATTGAGGAGGGGGATAAGGGCATAGGGTGGGTTGGGAACCAGGTGGAGGGGGGCTATGGAGGGATAAAAGAGGAACAATTATAATAATGTGAATAAAGATTTATTTTAAAAAATTAACATATAACTTTTAACTCTCCCCAAATTATAGCCTACTATTGTCCAGAAGACTTAGCAATAACATGAACAGTTGGCTAACACATATTTTGCATGTTATGTGCAAATTATATTCTTACAATAAAGCTAGAAGAGAAAATGTTAAGAAAATCATAATAGAAAATATATTTACCGTATTTCATGAAAAACCCACATATATGTGGACCTATACAGTTCAAACTTTCTTCAAGGGTCAACGGTAATAATTTTCCTAAACTAGCTGTGCTCAATGTAATGCACTGGGACCAGCATTTTACCGCATCGCCAGCCTATCAACACTACTCCCTAACCCAGTGGTCTGTGAACTGGGGCTCGCGAGCCACATTCGGCTCTTTGGCCCCTGGAGTGTGGCTCTTCCACAAAATACCACTATGCAAGTCTATTTTGAAGAAGTGGCGTTAGAAGAAGTTTAAGTTTAAAAAATGTGGCTCTCAAAAGAAATTTCAATCATTGTACTGTTGATATTTAGCTCCGTTAACTAATGAGTTTGCCGACCACTGCCTTACCACTTAGACTCTTCATCACACTCAGCACAAACCGACTTTTGTTTACTTGCTGCTTACTGTGTCTCACAGCTCCACCTCCCATAAGCTCCACAAGTTCAACAGCTCCTCTGTGTTATCATCACTGTGTTCCCAGCATGCAGGACAGAATGTATTCAATAAATATTGACCCACTGAGTCAATGAATTAATGAGGGGCCTCGGGTTAATACAATGTACTTTTGGATTATTACTTACACGAACTATTTGTTCTTTTGTTTCACAAATGAATTAGTAATTTGCTGTGCTTAGGAAAAGGAATGCCAATTTTCTATTTCAGCCTGTTGGTTCTAATAGTTTCAGGCAGACATAGATGAGAAACATGGGACCTTCTACCATGATAGAGAGAAAAATGTGGTTCTCCCAGAGCAACTAGGTACCCAAACCATCTCAACAGCTGCCATATTATAAATCATTTCCCCAGATTCTTCAGAAGTTTTAACAATTATACTCTGGCCTAGCTTTATTTGTGACTTTCTCCTCCTAGGAGTCACAAAGCTTGTTCATTACACAAACTTTATTGAGTGTTCACAATGTACTAGGCACTCTGCTCAAGGTCAGGGGTACGGCCATGAATAAAACACAGCCATCAAAAAATTCACAAGCTGACTGGGAAGACAAACACGTAAATAAATAACTGCAAGCAGAATGAAATGATGCTGTAAAAAGTATGTAGAGAGTAAACTGGGGACACAAAGGAAGAATTTGAAGGGAGGTCAAGAAAGACTTCTATGAAGATGAGAAGCTTAAGTGAGTGCTGAAGGAAGTATTATGGAAGGAGAGAAACACATTCCACATAGCAGGATCACCTGGGCAAAGGTGCGAAATAAACTCTGCAATACCATCTTCTGAAAAGTCAATAAAATTCAACTTATCTGAAATAGAAGCTACTAAAAAATAAAATAAAATAAAATAAAATAGAACTTACTCGAAGTCGTATAAGAGGCTTATCTGGTTGTCCAACATTTCCCAGACGTTCCCGTTCAGCCTTTTCAAGCATTTCTTCAATCTCAAAATAAAAATATTGTCATGACTCGAGGAAGGGATACTACGGGCATCCAGTGGGTAGAGGTGAGGCAGGACATTGTTAAAATCCTACAATGCACCCTGGCTGGTGTGCCTAAGTTGGTTGAGCATCGTCCCATCACCGAAAGGCTGCCAGTTCAGCTCCAGGTCAGGTCACAGGCCCAAGTTTTGGGCTTGATCCCCTGTAGGGAGCATGCAGGAAGCAGCCTAACAGATGTTTCTCTCTCTCTCTCCCCCTTCCTCTCTTTCTAAAAATCAACAAAAATACATATTTTTAAAAATCCTACAATGCATAGCACAGCTTCCTACAACAAAACATTACCCAATCTAAACTGTCAGTTGTGCCACCCCAGCTGGTTTGGCTCAGGTTCAGTTCCGGTCAAGGGCACATGTCCAGGTGGCAGGCTCGACCCTCAGTAGGAGGTGTGCAGGAGGCAGCTGATTAATGATTCTATCTCATCACTGATGTTTCTCTCCCTCTCCCTCTCTGGAATTAATAAAAATGCATTTTAAAAAATAATGGTATTTTAAAAATTGTCAGTTGTGCCAAAGTAGAGAGATCCTGGGTTCCCTGACTCAAGCCTGACCAGTTTATTCATTTTCCATCTCCCTGGCTTCAGAGATCGGGTTTAGGAGCAAGCACACGACCTCAGTCCAATACTAGGGGTTTATTTGGATCTTGTGGGGGAAATAATTCGGGTGTAAGTCCGTGGGCCACCATGTGAAAACACCTTCCTTATTGTGAAGTTTAAGACAGAAACCATCAGAATGGGTGGCATGGGGCTGGGAACAGAGATAGGGAAACGCATAGTCTTAATTTGAGTTTCTGGGTCTGGTCACCTTAAAACCAGCATACTCTTAACCTTTCCAAGTATGTGAGTTACATGTTGTTGGTAAAGCTTCAACACTGGGCAGGTTACTTTATCCAAGGTTCAGTTCCTCTCTATAAAATGTGGATGGACAATCAATCCACAGCATTGTTGAGTGGATTAAATGCAAAATGTTGTCCATGTGCCCAGAATATATAAGCAGGCAATGAATATCAGTGGTAATTATTATTTCCATTATTACTACCTCATGTGGTTTGTAGTGAGAATAAAATATGAAGGAGAAGAGTTAGCACAGAACAAGAATGGAGTTTCACCAATGAATATCAAGCTGTTAACTTACATATTATTAAGTGCATTCACCAACTTCATTAGTGGCTCTAGAATTTGTGCAGAGGTTTTGGGGTGGCGAATGCATGAAAGGGGAGGTGTGCGGTACACAGCAAACACATTTTAAGACTCTATTTGGAGTACACGAGGTACATAGCAAACATATTTTAAGACTTTATTTGGGGTAGCTTTTAGGGTGAAAGGAATGCCTAATGCAGATTATAGGAGAGGTTAAGTTTCTCCACATCTATCATAATATTCTCCCACTCCCAATCAAAGCCACTGCCTGCTTTCATAAATAAAATTAATGATCAAATCAGGGTAAAAAGAGAGAAATGATTATGTATGTGTTTTTGAGAAGGAGGAAAGGAATTGGGAGAGGGGCTTAATTAAAATTTCTACTGTATATAACATTCCTCCATCTGGAAGACTTAAAAGATTTTTGATACAATTAAACTTATTTATTGAATAAAAGTGGTTCCTTTCAGGCTCCATGAGATTATAACAAATACAGGGTGGGGCAAAAGTATGTTTACAGCTGTTAGTACGTGAAACAGTTTATTCTTGTATTATTTATTAGTTACATTATTTTCCATACAAACAACTGTAAACGTACTTTTATCCTATCCTATATAATGACTTAACCTGTACTGAATTACTTAATTCAATGTAAATAATCTCTCAATTAAAGTAGATCTCATTGACCTTTACCTAGAAGAATTACCTTCTCCAAACAGAAGCTTTGTATGGCTTGGGTTACTTTAGGATTATCTGGGTTAAAAATGTCTGGATGATCAGTCAGAACAACATCCTCCATAAAAAACTGTCGGACTGTGCAAAGAGGAATTTTCTGCATATTCATCTTCTTTCCTTTAATCCGGAGCAAGCCAACATGTCTGAAATGAGAAGGGAAAGAAAAGCTAGTCAGGTTGTAAATTTCCGCCGGGAAAATGTGTACACCAAAACTACCACATTTCTAAGTTTTTATAAAACAATTCTTTATAAAATAATGCTTTTAAAAATATTTTTAGCAATTTGACGTTATATCACATAGAAAAAAATGTTAAATATTCTTCTTCCTCAGAATAAAATATACTCTTCCATCATTTTTCTGCCTGAACAAATATACAGCTTAGTAGAAGACAAAGCATAACAGTAAGTATAATAAAATGTTATCAGGGCTATTATAGTAGTACTACAGGCCTGGTGCACGAAATTCGTGCAGGGGGGGGGGGGGGGGGGCGGGGGGATGTCTCTTAGCCCAGCCTAAACCCTCTCCAATCTGGGACCCCTTGAGGAATGTCTGACTGTCCGATCCTAGTAGAATCAGGCCTAAATGGGCAATCGAACATCCTTCTTACAATCCAGGACTGCTAGCTCCAAACAGCTCACCTGCTTGCCTCCCTGATTGCCCCTAACCGCTTCTGCCTGCCAGCCTGATCACACCCTAACCACTACCCTGTCAGCCTAATTGATGTCTAACTGCTCCCTTGCCAGCCTATTTGCCACCAACTACCCTCCTCTGCCAGCCTGGTCACCCCTAACTGCCCTTCCTTGCAGGCTTGATAACCCCCAACTGCCCTCCCTTGCAGGCCTGGTCCCTCCCAACTGTCCTTCCCTGCTGGCCTGATTGCCCACAACTGCCTTCCCTTGCAGGGCCTGAAACCTCCCAATGACCCTCCCCTGTTGGCCATCTTGTGTCCACATGGGGGCAGGAGCTTTGACCACATGGGGGCAGCCCTCTTGTGTGTTGGAGTGATGGTCAATCTGCGAATTACTCTTTCATTAGATAGGATAGAGGCCTGGTGCATGGGTGGGGGCCAGCTGGTTTGCCCTTCAGGGTGTCCCAGATCAGGGTGGGAGTTCCCTTGGGGTGAGGGGCAGCCTGGGCGAGGGGCCTGTGGAGGTTTGCAGGCCAGCCATGCCCCCCAGCCATCCAAGCGGAGGCCCTGGTGTCTGGCATTAATTTATGTTTTACGATAGAAACTTTGTAGCCTGGAGCAGAGCCAAGCCTTCTGCTCCCGCCAGGGGTGGAGCGGCGCGGGGGGGGTGGGGGGGGGGGTGGGGGCAGCCATTTCTGTTTGAAACATTGTAGCCTAGAGTGGAGGCTTAGGCCAGCAATGGCAGTCTGAAAGCTAGGCTTCCTTCATTGCCAGGCAAACCCAAGCCTCTGTTCTCTCCAGCTCAGTGGCTGCCACCATTTCTGTATCTTTTATAATTGAAACTTTGTAGCATTGAGTGGAGGCCTAGGCAGGCAATGGCAGGCAGAAAGCTTGGCTTCCTCTGTTGATAGGGAAACCCAAGCCTTCCTCCTGCTCTCAGTGTCAGCAGCCATCTTGGTTGGGGTTTATTTGCATAATCTGCTCCTGATTGGCTGGTGGGCGTGGCTTGTGGGTGTGGCAAAGGTATGGTCAAATTTGCATATTACTCTTTTATTAGATAGGATATATAGTATATACTATTATATATACATGTATTATCTGAGTGTGTATATGTGCACATGCATATATAAAATAAATTAGCAGCAGACTATGAAGGAAAAAAAAACAGCTAACTTACACCCTATTATATTCTTTAAACCTATTATCATCTTAACAACCAGAACTTGAGAGGATTAAAGGATAAAACCACTGTTACTTCATCACTACTAACTGCATCCTATCCTGTCTAATAAAAGAGTAATACGTAAATTGACCATACTTCCAATCAAGCCATGCCCACAGCCATACCCACCAGCCAATCAGGAACAAATTATGCAAATAAATCCCAACCAAGATGGCTGCCACCACTGAGAGCAGGAACGAGGCTTGGGTTTCCCTGGCAACGGAGGAAGCCAAGCTTTCTGCCTGCCGTTGCAGGCTTAGGCCTCCATTCAATGCTACAAAGTTTCAATTATAGAAGATACATAATCCCAACAGAAATGGCGGCAGCCACGGAGCTGGAGAGAGCAGAGGCTAGGGTTGCCGGGGTGATGGAGGAAGACAAACTTCTACAGCTCTAGCCTATGCCTCCACTCTATGCTACAAAGTTTCAAACAGAAATGGCTGTCGCCACAGAGCGAGCAGAAAGCTTGGCTCTGTTCCAGGCTACAAAGTTTCAATCGTAAAACATAAATTAATCCCAGATACCAGGGCCTCTGCTTGGGTCGCTGAGGGCGAAGCTGGCCTGCAAACCAACATAGGCCCTCGCCCAGGCCACCCCATACCCCAAGGGAACCCACACCCTGATCTGGGACACCCTTCAGGGCAAACCAGCCGGTCCCCACCCATGCACCAGGCCTCTATCCTATCTGATGAAAGAGTAATACGCAGATTGACCATCACTCCAACACACAAGAGGGCTGCCCCCATGTGGTCAAAGATCCTGCCCCCATGTGGACACAAGATGGCCTCCACAAGATGGCCAGCAGGGAAGGACAGTGGAAGGTTGCAGGCCTGCAAGGGAGGGCAGCTGTGGGCTAGCAGGCCAGCAGGGGAGGGCATTTGGGAGAGACCAGTCCTACAAGGAGGGGCAGTTGGGGGCGATCAAGCCTGCAGGGGAGGGCAGTTGGGGGCGATCAAGCCTGCAGGGGAGGGCAGTTAAGGGTGACCAGGCCGGCAAAGAAGGGAAGTTGGGGGCAAACAGGCTGGCAGGGAAGCCATTAGACATCAATTAGGCTACTAGGGTAGTGGTTACGGGGTGATCAGGCTGGCAGGCAGAAGCAGTTAGGGGCAATCAGGGAGGCAGACAGGCGAGCAGTTTGGAGCTAGCAGTCCTGGATTGTGAGAAAGATGTCCAACTGCCCTACCTGGATCGGGCCTAAATAGGCAGTCAGACATCCCTCAAGGGGTCCCAGATTGGAGAGGGTGCAGGCTGGGCTGAGGGACACCCCTCCACATGCACAAATTTCGTGCACCGGAGCCCTAGTTGTTACATAATTCCCCCTACCCCAAAAGAAATGAAATGTCTGTCTCTCTAGTGTGACTCAGTGGTTGAGCATCAATCTATGAACCAGGAGGTCATGGTTCAATTCCTAGTCAGGGCACATGCCCAGGTTGTGGGCTCAATCCCCAGTAGAAGAGATGCAGAAGGCAGCCTATCAATGATTATCTCTCATCATTAATGTTTTTATCTCTCTATCCCTCTCCCCTCTTCTCTGAAATCAATAAAGATATACTAGTAGGTACACACACACACACACACTAGAGGCCTCGTGCACAAAATTCATCATGGGGGTGTGTGTCCCTCAGCCCAGCCTGCACCCCCTCCAATCTCGGACATCCCTCTCACAATCCAGGACTGTTGGCTCCCAACTGCTCACCTGCCTGCCTTCCTGATTGACCCTAACCACTTCTGCCTGCCAGCCTGATTGATGCCTAACTGCTCCCCTGCCAGCCTGTTTGCCCCTAACCACCTTCTCCTGCAGGCTTGGTCCCGCCACAACTGTCCTCCCCTGCAGGTCCAGTTGCCCCCAACTTCCCTCCTCTGCTGGCCTGGTCACCCCTAACTGTCCTCCCCTGCAGGCTTGATTGCCCCAACTGCCCCCCCCTTGCAGGTCTGGTCCCTACCAACTGCCCTCCCCTGCTGGCCATCTTGTGTCCACCTGGGGGCAGCCATCTTTGACCACATGGGGGCAGCCATCTTGTGTGTTGGAGTGATGGTCAATTTTTATATTATTCTTATTAGATGAGGATAGAGGCCTGGTGCACGGGTGGGAGCCAGCTGGTTTGCCCTGAAGGTTGTCCTGGATTAAGGCGGGGGTTCCCTTGGGGCATGGGGCAACCTGGATGAGGGGCCTGTGGTGGTTTGCGGGCCAGCCACCCTCCCCTTCCCTCTCCCCCTCCCCCTCCCCCCGGCAACCCAAGCAGAGGCCCTGGTATCTGGGATTTATTTATCTTCTATAATTGAAACTTTGTAGCCTTGAGTGGAGGCCTAGGCTCGCCAGGATGTGTGGAAAGTTTGGCTTCCTCCATCACCAGGGGCAACCCAAGCCTCCAGTTTGCTCTGTGGCCGTAGCCATCTTGGTTGGGTTAATTTGCATACTCACTCTTGAATGGCTGGTGGGAATGCCTTGTGAGTGTAGCAGAGTGATGGTTAATTTGCATATTACTCTTTTATTAGATAGAATATATTTTAAAAATCCATCTTTATAAATAAACCTATCATGCAAATAACCATACCATCAGCACCTTGAAACTCTGGGATAATTAGAATATGTTAGCAGATTTTTTCTTAAGTTGATTTGTAAAAGAACAATTACTCACTTCTTCACAGCTTCTCCTGGGGAAAGAGAAGTCACCACTGAACTTCCAGGTTGGGATACGTAAAAGAGTTGTTGTTCATTTTTGGTTGGAGCTATCTTACACTCATGTTCATGGCCCCAGATTACAAGATCAATGAAGTCATCCAAAAATTGTTCTGGAATGAAGTTAGTACTTCCATGTTTACTCCTATACCAAGATTTTAAAAAATAAATAAAATAAATGTTCAGAGATATAAAAAAAATAATATTAAGTATCTATACCAGTGGTTCCCAATTTTGTTTTAGCCATGCCCTATCTAAGCATCTTTAAAATCCTGATGGTCCCTCTGTGATGTATAATTCAAAAAGTCAACTCATATTCATGCACAGGAAGCCAAAAAGGCCATTAATTTGGTCTAAACAAGCTTTCAAAGAACATGACATCCATGAAAGAGAAAAATTAAAAAATGAAAGAAGTTCTGAGGAAGAAATCACTAAGAAGTTATTAAAATAATAATAATAATAATATGAAGTGGTATAAAAATAGCAAATAAAGTTTCAAAACATATATTAGAGAACTGAAACAAATAAATGTCACAATATATATTTACATACTATATAAGGAAGACACTACAACCATAAGAAATGCAAAAAATTCACTGTTCATGACTCATTCTCTAATTGCCCCCCTTAGAAACCAAACTGCCCCCCTGTGGGACCTTTATTCTCCTTTCATTAAAAACTGTTACATCCCCTCCTATGTGCAAGGGATTGATAATACAAAGAAATTATCTCATTCCTCAAAGGGCTTACAATTTTGCAGGACACAGACAAGTAGGAGTGCCAAAAGAGAAACCAGTCAATCCTACTTTTAGATACATATTACAAAAGGTTTAAAGAGGAATAACCTGCTTTGGACAAGTCAGAAAGGATGAGCTCTATCACTAGTAAAAACCTGTAAGTTGGTCAAATTATATAGCAAAAAAAGAAAGAACATATAAAATAAAAGTGGGGGGGGAGGTGAGTTAAGCTGAAACTTGGCAGAATAAAAACAAATCTCTATATATGTCCAATCATTTTTTTAACATCATCTGTTTTATTACTGATTATAAAAATGAGAGTAAGAATATCAGTCTGCCTAGCCACTATGGCTCAGTAACTGAGCACTGATTTATGAACCAGGAGGTGACAGTTTGATTTCCAGCCAGGGTACATGCCTGGGTTGCAGGCTTGATCCCAAGTAGGAGATATGCAGGAAGCAGCCAATCAGTGACTCTCCCTCATCATTTATGTTTCTAATTCTCTCCCCCTTCTTCTCTGATCAATAAAAATATATTTATATATATATTTTTTAAAAGAATATCTACCAAAACCAGTTTGGCTCAGTGGGTAGAGTGTTGACCTGCGGACTGAAAGGTTCCGGGTTCAATTCCGGTCAAGGGTCATGTACCTTGGCTGTGGGCACATTCTCAGTAGAGAGTGTGCAAGAGGCAGCTAATCAATGTTTCTCTCTCATTGATGTTTCTGACTTTCTATCCCTCTCCCTTCCTCTCTATAAAAAATCAATAAAATATATTTTTTAAAAAAGAATGTCAATCTTACATAAGAGATAAGAGTTTCCCATATTAAATGAAATATATGAATAAGTGATTTGCAAACTCTGGTTTTATTCCCAGGTTAGTTCTTACTATTAAAAGATATGTGAAAACCCAATGTGAGTCAAAACAAGAAGGAAAAGTTTTTCCTAACACTAATTTATATTGTTGGGAATTTAAGTAAAAGTATTCAAATACTTTGATCTAACATTCATTTAATGCAAAACAATATTCAATCAACAAATACTTAGATACTGAAGGCACAGAGGTGAACATAGTCTTTGTCCTAGTACAATACAAGATGTATCCTCAAAAAATGTATACACACTTCAACAGCTGATAGCTCAATTTTGAAAATTAAATGTATTTTAATAAACAGTCTTTATAATTATTCAAAGTATACGTATAATTATTCAAAGTATATATAGGGGACATCCTATAAATATATAAAATTTGCCAGGTAGTGATGAATATGATAAAGATAAATAAAAGTGACATGGAAAGGAGATGCCACAATACAGTGTGGTCAGGAAAGGCTTCTCTGACAGGGAACAAATGAGCAGAACACTGATGTAAGGGGATTAGCAGGCCAGGGAAGAAAGACCTAGGAAGAGGGATAAGCAGATGACAAAGGTACAGAGGTGGGAATGTGTTCAGTGAGTTCAAAACAGCAAGGAGATCAGTGTGGCTGAGCACAATGAATGGAGGGAAAAGCAGAAAATGAAATCAGAGCAAGATCATATACCTAGGAATATTTTTATGTAGAAAACATACATCTAGGGTCTAAAAAAAATCAAACCCAAATCCCTTGAGATTATTCCTTAATAACTTCTCAGCTTTCTCACTGACATCACCATTACAATCTCACATTTTACTATAATGATCACATAATAAATCTTGCTTCTTCAAGTCGCCGTTCCTGCACCCTATCAGTAAGATTAAACTTCTTAAAACTATTAACAAAAGAAAGTTGATCCAGCTATATGTAATAATATGGAAAAACACCTGCACATATGCACTGGGAGATGTGCATAAGAATGTTTACAAGAAGGTTTTAATAAGCAAAAATCTGGAAATAATATAAAACATTCACTAACAGGAAAAAAACATAACTGTATACATCAACAAAAATGAATTACACCTTTAAGCAGCAAAATGGCTACACCTTAGTGACATAATCTATATATATAAAAGCCTACTGTGCTAAGTGTCCGACCATTTGACCAGTCACTATGACATGCACTGACCACTAGGAGGCAGACGCTCCTCCCAGTAGGTTAGCTTGCTTTGGGGTCCGGCCAATTAGGACTGGGCAAGATGGGCTGGACATACCCTAGTGCCCTCCCACAGTCCCTCCCTGGCTGGCCAGCCCTCATCAGCCCTGATCGGGACTGGGCAAGAGGAGCCGGACATGCCCTCAAGCCTCCTGCAGTCCTTCTCCAGCCCCGATCATTCACAGGTGGGGTCCCTCAGCCTGGCCTGCACACTTTCACAATCCAGGACCCCTCAGAGAACTGGTTTTGGCCCAATCCCTGCAGGCCATGTCAAGGGACCCACTGGTGCACGAATCTGTGCACTGGCCTCTAGTAATGAACATAATAAGCCAGCTGCAAAATTTACAGCAAGGTTCCTGTTATACCAATGGATATATATGTAATTAAACAGTAAAGAAAAGCAATGGTCTGAGTAAATAAAAACTGACGACTGTGTTTCTCTCTGGGATATGCAGCAAGAAATGGTGTCAGAGAAGGGCACTACTTATACTTTTTTGCTATATTTAGACATTCCTTTTATAATTATTCTTATACCTTATGCATATGCCCTAAATACTCTTTTACAGGTATAAATGTATTTTGAAAACTTTTAAAATGCAATCACACAAAGTGTATCTAAGTCTTGCCTGGCCCTGCATTGACAAATTTCAAAATATGGGGAGCATTTTACTCAAATAGGTATGACTGGAAATAGAGATTTGGAGAACCTCAACACTTGACTCAACATTTCCAGAGAATACTTTTACCTGTTCTGATGAATCACAAATAAATTAAACCAAGAGTTCTCATCTTCTCTGGGTCTCAACATCGTTACTTTTTTATTAAGGAACATTCGATATAGCCTTTCATCTGGAATGGATCCTAGAATGGACATGACATTATTTTAAAACTGGTTTTGTTACATGGTTAAAAAAAGAAAAGAAAAGAAAGAAAGAAAGAAAGAAAGAAAGAAAGAAAGAAAGAAAGAAAGAAAGAAAGAGTATGTTTTGCTTCTAAATTATGTGCTTTTCTAAGTATTTCATTTTCCAGTTAGAGATATATTTGATATCTTGATTCACTATTTGCAAATGAATATGTTCCAGGTTCTTGCATGACAACTGCTAAGCAGTTAAATGCATTCAGATTGTTTTCCTATCAAACATATACACCTTCAAAATCTGAAAAATGTGAAATAAAAGTATGACTTTCTATGTTGTTGTTACTAACATTTCTATTTAAAATAATGTTTTCATTATCCCTTTATTATAAGCACATAGCACTTCTGATCTAACAAATATATTATAAAATACACAGAAAGAGGGATGAGATAAAAATAAATGTACTTTTAAGTAAATAGTCATATACATTGTTTTAAGTAAAAATAGTGTCCTGAATACTTTAAACCACAAAAAATATACTGTGCTGTTTAATAATTGATTAAAATTTAAATAATTTTTCCTCCGCCCCAAAGGGTTAGCTTGGTCTAGTAGAGGAGGCCAACACAAACACGTAAGCAAACATACAAATTACAATTTTAAGAATTATAAAGGAGAAAAAGTCAGAATGTTAAAATGGGGAATATCAGTGAGGGCACAAGGTTGCTACTTTATGCAGAGATTAGGCAAGGCTTTGGAGAAAAGCCAACAATGCAAAAGTATAAAAGCATAAGAGGCCTAGACTCTAAAGAGGATTCCTAGAGTGTGGCCAATGGAATAGATGGTTGAACGCAGAACCTCTAACTAGAGAGGAAAAGTCAAGGCATACAAAGTCCAGGGCATTGGAAAGTGGATCTATTTAAGTCTTGAAGCACTGAGAACACTCACAAAATCTGTATGTAGGGAAAAACTTGGAGGGAAAGGAGAGGGCCAGCTGTCAATGAGCTCCAAGGGAGCAGGGAGGTTGCAGGCAGGAAAAAAGTAGCAGCAGGGACCCAGGAGGACAGGGATCGTCCTGGCCCACCCTCTTTGCCCTGAAGCCCATAAAAGGCTGAGAGAGAACTGTATGGGACAGTAAGTAAGCTCAGCCCAGTCAGAGAGCAGAGGTATCATTCAATACTTGACTCAGCAATTTCCTGATGAAATGAGAGAATTTGCTAACTCTAAAAAGAGTTCTAGAGTGTATAGAGAAGGGTTGGGGTGAGAGCAAGGGTGGAGGATAGACAGAGTCCAGTTAAAGAAAACATAACAGGGTGAAATGAGGGTTTGAGAGAAAGTGGACTGACTGAAGTATAATGGGATGTCTTTGGTCTGAAAATGAGAGGATCAACTATTTTCTGCAGTTATGAACCCTAACATTGTAATGACTAAAATACCAGTTCTTTTAAGAAAACCTTCTACTCTATTACTTGTGAAATCAGACATATATCTCAACTTCATTTTTCATAACTTGAAAATATAAACATGATGTTTTTCTACTTGTTAGAGAAATTATGAAACAGACAAAGACTATAAGTTCCCTAGAAAAAGTGTTTAAACAAACCCATCCATCATATCTGATTATTTTATGAACATATTCAAAGACAACTGAGGTCAGAAAGATCTTCTAAGGCTTCTATTATACTAAAATCACTCAAAAAAGTAATAAAACCTATGTTGAGGCTACAGTGTGAAATTTCCCCCCAATTTCTCTCACGGTACTTCAAGGTTGACTTAACATGGAATATAATTCTTAGGATACTCTATACATAATAAAACTATTGCATCCATAAAACAAAATATCAAGCTAAACTTAATCCAGGGAAAACACAATAAATAAATTTTGTACTCTAAAAATGTCATTGGTGTTTCATTCATATGGAATAAAGCCTAGCAAATAGACTTTTACCTACTGGACACTAAATAAACTGAAGACAGTGAAGTCAATAAAGGCAAATTTTCTGAGCATAAGAGCTTACAGCTCTAGACTAGCACTGCCTAATGAGTCACTAATGCAGTCCAAGTCTATAATTTAACATTTTCTAGTGGCCACATTAAGTAAAACAAGTGAAAAGAAACAGACAAGGTATTTTACATTTATTCTGACGTGTATTTGACATTGCTAGCATATCTCAGTTCAGATGAGCCACGTTTCAAGTGCTTAGCATCTACATGAGCTAGTTGGTTACTGCATTGGACAGTGAAGCTTTAGACCTTTCAAAGACCAAAATATCTAATTATTCTCTAATTGTAATGTTCAGGATTCTCTAAGTCTAAAAGAAAGAAAGAAAAAAATAATAAGTTGATACTAAAGAAAACATTTTCTTCACCAAAACTGCTATTGAAAACAAGATTACTAAATACTAAAAAAATCTACCCAAACCTCCTATCATTTTTATAGTAACTCATAGAGAATATAGATTTGTCTCATTTTTTTCCCAAAGAGCAACAAAGTTAGCTCCAGAATTTGACTTCCCAGTTCCTTAGACTAATTAAATATTTATTGGTATACCAATTAAATATTTATTGGTATAAATAATAAAACCATCTTACCTAAGCCATACAGAGCAATTTTTGAGCTTCCTTTTTGAAGCAAAACTGGACTAATGTCTATCTTCTCCACAGACATTGAACGTCCAAAGTGATTTACAAATCCAGCACAACTTAAAATATCCAGGGCACAGAGTGCGTCTGCCTACGTAAAACATTTTCAAAGAATATTATTGTATATTAAAAATAAGTAATTTGCATATGTTATTACCTAATAAAGTATATTCTATATACCATTTACAAAAACATAGATTCTACAATTGTTTGTATTCTAGTTACAAAAACAGATTAACATAGTGTCTTTTTGAAACAAAATTACAATATTAAAAGTTTTTGCTACCTTTTTTCTATTAGAAATGACCAACTGGAATCACATGCTAAATGCAGAGTAAACATTATTTCATCAAAACTTATGATGGCTTGGCCACTGAAAAATAAAAGCTAGCCATGAAATAAGTGTTTTGTAATATTAAGCAGGCCTCTTTAAGAGGCAGGCAGGA
The DNA here is from genome assembly GCA_027563665.1 of Antrozous pallidus. Taxonomy (NCBI): domain Eukaryota; kingdom Metazoa; phylum Chordata; class Mammalia; order Chiroptera; family Vespertilionidae; genus Antrozous; species Antrozous pallidus. Next base: position 63,530,400 of record CM050520.1, read on the forward strand.
AAAGACTAGATAACTAGTAATTTATAATATTCATTAACAGATAAAACAAAAAGACATTTTGAGTTTAGGACTTCTATTATTACTTCCAAATAAACAGGTAATAAGATGTCCTAATTTACATTTAAAACTGTATATAAAACAATCATTTCCTACAGTGAGATTCTATGAGCTAAGAGACACAAGAACACATGGTGACTGTAAAGCATTGCACAAATGATAGACTTTTTTACTACTCTTGGTTACTTATTATTCATCTCAGCACTAATGAAATAAAAGCATACTTATATACCAATTGTTAGTCCAGGTTTTTAAAAATTATCAAAAAAGCAGTATGAAAGCTTTTATAAATGATAAAAAAAAATCAATGTGACTCTTCGACTCTATTTAATAAAAACTGCTTTCCACAGACAAACTAAATTGGTCATTTCTAAAATTTCAACTGTAAGAACCCAATAATTACCCCTGTGGGATCATCATGATTGCCATGAATACTAAACACTGGAATCGAAATGTTGAGATTCTCATCTTGGTAATTCACCCATGGAAACCTTAAAAAAAAACAAAAATTTTAAGATAATTACAGGTTCCGTAAGAGACAAAAGCTGTTTCCCACAGTATCCTCTAGAAAATAATGCAGTTAAGGGCAAACTGAAAAGCTGGCAAATGACCACAAGTTTGAAAAAAATAAAATCAAAAGCAACAATTTATTTCAATTCAAGTCTGAAAACATGTTGAAGTACTACACTTTATTAAAGAAAACTCGCACGACTGGCATGGTTTAGTAGTTGAGCTTCCACCTATGAACCAGGAGGTCACGGTTTGATTCCCAGTCAGGGCACATGCCTGGCTTGCAGGCTCGATCCCCCATGTGGGGCTTGCAGGAGGCAGCCGATCAATGCTTCTCTCCCATCATTGATGTTTCTGTCTCTCCCTCTCCATTCCTCCCTGAAATCAATAAAAAACATATTAAAAGAGAAAGAAAGAAAACCCTACCATAACAATGCTTATGAATTGTATGAAACAATGATATCCTATGTAATAAAGAGGGAATATGCTAATTGACCATCACTCCATCACAAAGATGGCTGTACCCACAGCTGAGGCCAAGTTCCTTAAGGAACCTAACGAGCAATCAACAGGGTGAGGCTACGTCCTCCACCCCCCACCCATGGGGCTTAACAGGGGACCTCAGGCTTTGCCCCCAGCCCTGGCATCATGCTGGGGGATCTCAGGCCACACCTCGTGCCTTGACACAAGGCCAAGGGTCCGCAGACCATGGCCCCCACCTAGCGGGACTGGACAGGGGACCTCAAGATGTGCTTCCCATCCTGGTGCTGGGCTAGAGGACCTCAGGCTGCCCCGTCCCCGCTCCAGCGCCAGATCGGGGGACCTCAGGCCCTGCCCCCCACCAGGTGGAGCTTGACTGGGGACCTCAGGCCACGACCCCCAACAGGTGGGGCTTGGCTGGGGACCTCAGGCCACACCCCTGCCCCAGCATTGGACCAGGGGACTTGAGGCTGTGCCCCTCCCTGCTGGGCTGGGCTTGACAGGGTCCTGAGGCTGTGCTCCCCACCCAGCAGAGCTTGACAGGGGACCTCAAGGTGCACCCCCAGGGGAATTCAGACTCCGTCCCCCACCCAGCAGGGCTTGATGGGGGACCTGAGGCTGCACCCTCATGCCTGGTGGGCTTCACAGGGGACCTCAAGCCATGCCTCCCACCCAGCTGGGCTTGACAGGGGACTTCCGGCCATATCCCCCATTTGGTGGGGCTTTATGGAGGACCTCAAGGCATGCCCACCCCCATCTGGGGTACCTCAGGCCACGCCCCCATCCTGACCCCAGGCCAGGGTACCTGAAGCTATGCACCTTGTCCAGGGGGGCTTGACAAGGGTGGGACTGGCTGAGTCTGGATCTAGCCCAATTGCGGGGAGGGAGGCAGCCAGGTTTGGGTCTCACATAATTTTGAGGCGCATGTGGGTGGAGACATGACTCTGGGTCCCCTCTTTAATGTGAACGAATTTTATGAACCGGGCCACTAGTATCTAAATGGGACATTAAATAGGTTTCAAAATCTTAAAAGCAATTGTGCAAGGTTCTTATTTGTAGAAGCAGAAGGGTAATAAGCACATCCACTTTTTGGTGTGTTTTTTTAATTCTCAACCGAGGTATATTTTCCACTGATTTTTCTTTTTTTAGAGATAATGGGAGGGAGAGACAGAGGGAGAAAGAGACACATTGATGTAATCAATGTGAGAGAGATACATGAATTGGTTGTTTCCTGCAAGTACCCCGACTGGGGCCAGGGACCAAGCTTGCAACCAAGGCATGTTCTGTCTGGAACTGAACATGGGACCCTTCATTCCAATGCTCTACCCACTGAGCCAAACTGGCTAGGGCAACACATCCACTTTTAAATCCAAAGACCTAGACTAAAAATTCCAGCTCTGTCACTTACTGCTTATGCAACTTAAAGTCTCCCACCCACTCCTAGTCATCTAGCTTGTCTTCTCAGGGACAAATGACATTAATTTGTCATTTATCTTTGCAAAATTACCTTATATCAAAATCATTCTGTATTGTCCATAAGAAGCTTCCTTGTGCTTTTTTTGGCTGGAAGTACTCCACAGTCCTGACTAATGTGTTTAACTAGTTAGTCACCTACTTCTGGACATTTAGACCATTTCGAAGCTTTTGTTTTATAAATAATGCTCAAGTCAGTAATCCTGTACAAAGCTGTGCTTGTAAGAGGACTGGAAAATATCTAAAAGGGAATTACTGGTTAAAGAATATGTGTGCCTTTATAAATGTGATAACCACCACCAATAGAGATTGTACAAATTTATACATAATACAACTAGAGGCCCAGTACACAAAATTTGTGCATGGGTAGGGCTGATTGGGGCCTTCTGGCTGCCGGCTGGGGCCTCCTTTCCCCGGCTGCCAGCTGTGGCCTTCCTTCGTTGCATGCTGCCCCCTGCTGGTCAGAGCACGACATAGCGAGCAATAGAACTCGCTGACTCCCTGTCGAACTCCTGCGGGAGTCTGAGAGTTTTGCATATTAGCCTTTTATATATAAATAGAGACCCGGTACACGAAATTCATGCGCATGGAAGAGATGTCCCTCAGTCCAGCCTGCACCCTCTCCAATCCGGGACCCTTTGAACATCCCTTTCACAATCCAGGACCATTGTCTCCTAACTCCTCACCTGCCTGCCTGCCTGATCACCCCTAACTACACCCCCTGCCAGCCTGGTCACCCCTAACTCTCTCACCTGATGGCCTGGTTACCCCTCACTGCCCTCTCTGCTGGCCTGATCACCCCCAACTGGCCCTCTGCCGGTCTGGTCACCCCCAACTGCCCCCCCCCCCCGCCAGCCTGGTCGCCCCTAATTATCGCCCCCCCACAAGTCTGATCTCTTACTGCCCCCACCGCCCGTTGGCCTGGTCACCCCATCATGCCCCCTTACCATCCTGGGTGCCCCTAACTGTCCCCCCTGCCAGCCTGGTCACTCCCAACTGCCACCCCTACCAGCCTGGTTTCCCCATGCAGCCTGCTGTTTAGTCGTTTGGTCGTCGCTCACTAATGCCCTGCCAGCCTGGTCGCTCCACGTAGTTTGCTGTTCAGTTATTTCGTCGTCCATCACTAACCCCCTGCCAGCTTTGTTGCCCCACACAATCTGCTGTTCAGTCATTAATGCGATGGTGTCCTGGACAACTTGCATATTCCTCTATTATTAGTATAGATAGACTAGAGGCCCCGTGTATGAAATCCACACAAGGGGCTCGGCTCTCAGTCTTTGGGCTGTCCAGTCTAATTAGCATATTACACTTTTATTATTATAGATGGCAATGCGTAACAGACAGTTTCCCCTTATTCCACCAACATGTTATTATCAAACTTTTAAATCTATGCCAGTGCTTCTATATGCTAACTGCATGCTCAAGTTACCTAGGAAATCTTTTAAGAAATACCAATGCCCATGACACACTCAGTGAGATTAATTGGCCTGAAGTCTGGACATAAGTATTTTTTAAGATTCCTAAGTAGCTAAAATGCACACCAGGATTATGAATCACTGATCTATGCCAATCTCATAGGAGAAAAATATTCCAGTATACTTCATTTTATCTTTCTTATGAATGAGCTTCATTTTATATCCTTCATATTCTTTTAACATGTTCAAATGCCACTTTATTTCCTTTTTTGTGAATTACTAGTATGTTTATATTCTTTACCTATTTTTTTATATTAACTAGTGGACTTCTATTGGGGAAATTAGACCTTAATTTGGAATTAGTTGCAAATATTCTTCCTGGTTGAACTAACTTTTGACTTTGCTTCAGGCAGTTTTTGTTATACAGAAATTTACTTTTACAAAAACAAAAGTTCCAATCTTTTCTTTTAAGGCTCCTAGATTTTTGTCATAGTTAAAAAGCGCATTCCACATTTAGATTTTCAAAAAATGTGTAATAGCTTCTCCTAGTGTTTTTATTGAATAATTCCTATTTTTCATGGAGATATGAGATGCCACCTTCATCAAATACTAAATTCCTACCTATAGTAAAGCTACTTCTGGAATTTAGTATGTCAAAAGGACACAGGGGGCAATCTGAAAAAACACCCAATGACTAAAGCTGGTCAATTTATTTGAACAACAAAATAGATTACAACAATTTAAATTATTACCCAAATAAGGAAAAATGAGTTTATACTAATAAACAACTGAATTAGCTCCTAATGACATAGACAATTGAATAAATAAATAAGAGACAAGGGACAAATCTTCCTTAATAAAGAATGACAATCAATAAGTGTAGAAAATAAAAACTCACCATTAGAATACCACAGTTATAACTGCTATAGGCAAGAACCACTAACGAATGCTAAAATTAGTGGACAAGCTTTAAGGAAAAACAGAATAGTTGCACAGCCTCAAAATATCCCTCCCAAAATATTTACCAGTCACAGTAGTAGTTTTAACTATGGCGATAAATCCTTTGATACTCCTTCCTCTCTCCTGGATGTGAAATTTAATTCCCTTTCTTTAAGTGCAGATGGATTTAGCAACTCCATTCTAACAAATAGTGCATAGAAAGGGAAAAAAAGGAACCTGGCATATACCACCAGAGAAACCTGGCATATACCACCCTTACCAGAAGATGGTCAAGGTTACCCACACCAGTGGTAAGCCGTGTTGACAGCATGTACTCCTGATATGCTATGAGAATGGCACTTCACCTCTGTGGGGAATATTCTTCCCATAACACCATAATTCTAGTGTAATCATGAGAAAAAGCCAAGTTGAGGGACATTCTATAAAATGTATGACCAGTACATTTCAAAAGTATCAGAATCAAGCCATAGCTGATTTGGTTCAGTGGACAGAGCATCAGCATGCAGACTGAAAGGTTCTGAGTTCCATTCCAGTCAAGGGCACATGCCCGGGTTGCAGGCTCAATCTCCAGTAGGAGGCATTCAGGAGGCAGCCGATCAATGATTCTCTCTCATGAGTGATTTTTTTTTCTCTCTCTCCCTTCCTCTCTGAAATCAATATAAATATATTTTTTTAAAGTTTCAGGATCATAAAAGATAAGGAAAGACCAAGAAACTAGTATAGGCTGAAGAAAACTAACAGAATAGAACATTTCTACTAAATGCAATGTGGTATTTTAATACAACGTTTAAGAAAAAACATAAGTATCTTTATGATATAGGGTTCTTGGTGGATATCATAAATAAATCCCAAAAGTACAAATCTTAAACACACACACACACACACACACACACACACTAATATATTTGACTATATCAAGATTAAATATCTCAATCAACAAAAGGCACCATAAACAAAGTCAAAAAGCAATCTACTGATTGGGGAAAATAATAGTAAGTATACAGAATATACACTGTATAAATAACTTCTGCTAAGTCAGTAGCATTAGGCAAAAATCTCAATTTAGAAAATGGTCAAAGGATATGAACAGAAGAGGATACCAAAATGTATAATAAAAATTCAAGAAGATATCAGTCCCACAATTAGGGAATTACAAATTAATATAATGATGTACAGAAAATTCAAAGAACAACATTTACTATGAAAATTGGCTAAAATAAAGGTGAAATGGCTCATTGTTGTGTTTAAAAGTGTCTTTTACAGAAAATACTCTACATAAAGAAACTTCACATAATCACATAAATATACTTACTTACTAAAACCAAAGTTGACTGACTGATCACTGATAATTTCAAACTGTACAGGACGATCACCCATGCAATATTTTCTTAACTTCTCGAGGCAGGTATGTAATGTTTTTCTTGAGGGCTTATTTTCATGAAAAAGGTCACCACCTAACAAAATAAAGTCCACCTAGTCAGCAGAAAAGTGTTAAAATTAGTATGTTTTATAGACAAAATATTTCCATAGGTGAAAGGTAAAAAAATATATATATATATAAGATACCATTATATATGGAAACTTACATTTTTATATTTTAATCATTCAAAACACCTTCCAATCTGGTGATGAATCTGACTCCAATTTAGTTTTCTTGGCCACGTTCAAACAAGCTATCTTTAAATGACAACATCTATCCCTTACTGATGCAACCCTAAGTGATCACATTTTTTCCATTATTCAAATCAAGGATAAACGTAGCCTTTAACAGAACCTATGAAAGAGATAGCCAATTCAATCCAACTTATTCATTCAATTTATTCCTACAGGACTGGCAGCTACAGAAACAATAATCTACAAAATCAATAATGGCCCTGCCCTCATGAAACACTGACAATGTGCAACACCCTGTACTGAGCCCTGAGGATACAATGATAAATAAAATACCATCCCTATTCTAAAAATGTTCAAAATCGAATGGAAGAGACAAACTGTCCTGCATCTAGACATAAGTCAGACTGACATGCACTAGAAAGATATATAAACGAACCAGGACTGCGGTTGGCAAACTGTGGCTCCCGAGCCACATGCGGCTCTTTGGCTCCTTGAGTGTGGCTCTTCCACAAAATACCACGGCCTGGGTGAGTCTATTTTGAAGAAGTGGCATTAAAAGAAGTTTAAAAAATTTGGCTCTCAAAAGAAATTTCAATCATTGTACTATTGTTGATATTTCAATCATTGTACTATTGTTGAGCTCTGTTGACTAATGAGTTTGCCGACCACTGACCCAGGAGCAGAAATGCCATTAGTACAGTGAATTCTGACTGAGGAAAGGAAATTCCTCTGAAAACAGTAAGTCTGGGAAGGATGTGCCTACACAGTGATACTAAGAAGATAAAGGAGATTCTGAGGAACAACCAGAGAGGAGAAACCTTTCAGGAAGTGTCCAACCTGCCTGAAGAAATTTGCTGAAGTTCTTAATTATACAAAACAACGCAGCAGTACAGATCACTGTGAGCTATAGCAGTGGGGGAGGGCGGGGGGAGCTGAATACACCATTTTGGAATGGGGATTATTTTGAGCTGAAGGCAGTTAAGACCTAGCTGACTCAAGACAAACATTTCCACCTCTCCCTCAACTGCCTGAGTTTAGATAGACTTCCTATACTATGAAGAGACTACTATCAGAGACAACTCTTTATATCAGAAAGACTGATCTGCATTACCCAGCATTTGCTCTTTCCATTTTCCTGTGGACTGCCTTCCTCCCCACACCCCTCTGAAGCCCCACACCCCTCTGAAGCCCCATACCCATAATCCCTTCTTCTTTTTGCTCAGGATGGTATGTGAGCCTCAGTTACCTCACTACCAAGGAGTCTCATACTTTTATGTATGAAATTTGTTTTTCTCCTGTTAACCTGCCAAAGATCCTGGACAGGAAGGGAGAAGTTTTTCATCCCTACAGAAGTCAGAGAAGCTTTAATAAAAATGTGGGATTTAAGCTAGATCTTAAAAATGTACATGATTTGAGTAAAGGAAGAAAATCATCATCATCAAAGGCATAGAAGAAACAAACAACAAAACAAAAAACAATTTTAGGGGAAGCGGGGAAAGGGGAGTTGTTTAAATGGTATAATTTCACTTTTCCAAGTTGAAAGGCAATCTGGAGATTGATTATATAATAATGTGAACGTGCTTAATGCAACTGAAGTGTACACTTAAAAATGGTTATGATGGTTGCCAAAACCGGTTTGGCTCAGTGGATAGAGCATCGGCCTGTGGACTAAAAGGTCCTGGGTTCGATTCCAGTAAAGGGCATATACCTTGGCTTGGGGCACATCCCCAGTAGGGAGTGTGCAAGAAGCAGCTGATCGATGTTTCTCTCTCATTGATGTTTCTGACTTTCTATCCCTCTCCCTTAGTCTCTGCAAAAAATCAATAAAATATATATTTTTAAATGGTTATGATGGTAAATTTTATTCTGTGTATTTTACCAGAAGGAAAAACTTAAAATATATATATTGATTTCAGAAAGGGAGAGAAAGAGAGAGAGAAACAACAATGATGAGAGAATCATTGATTGGCTGTCTCCTGCAAGCCCCCTACTGGGGATCGAGCCCACAATCTGGCCATGTCCCCTTGACTGGAATCGAATCCAGGATCCTTCAGTCTGCAGGCTGACACTCTATCCACTGAGCCAAACCAGCTAGGTCAGGAAAAACTTTTTAAATATTTTTAGGAACCGGTTTGTGATCCAGGGAATCTTAAGAAGGACAGAACTGGCTTCTGTGGTATTTGGGCCAAAAGTGAACATAATCATGAAGAAGTAAATGTCAGATATAGCCAACTGAGGACTATTCTACAAAATAACTAGCCTGCACTCTTCAATAACGTCAGTCATGAAAAACAAAGACAAACTACAAGAGACGAAAGACACGTGACAACTAAATGCCAAATGCAATCCTGGCTCAGGACTTGGATACAACCTACCTGCACCCAGCCTGGTATAACAGGCATTAATGAGACAAGTGGTAATATCTTAAAATTACCAAATGGTATTGAGTTAATATTAATTTCCTGGTTTTGGTAAGTGCACTATTATTGTACATGCAATTTACTTCAAATGTTCCGAAATGTGTGTGTGTGTGCGTGCATGCAGAAAGAGAGTAAGGCAAATATGATAAAATGCAGGAAAATCCGTGTGGAGGTTAAGGAGTTCTTTGTACTATTCTAGCAACATTTTTATAAGGCTGATATAGTTTCAAAATTAAAGGTTAAAGTAAGAAAAGAAAAAAAAGATTCAAGGAACTAGGTTGTAGAAATCAGGCTGGTTATATAGCATAGGCCCTACTAAATAGAGGAATTTCAGAGTAAGGAAGAATTAAGGCAAAAAGTAAATATACTATGCATCTGGAAGTACCAGCATGGGGCTCTGAGGGAGGGGGCAGTTAAACTCAAGGAATGTGCAGGGGAGGAAAATGAGAAAAAAAAGAGAAAGAAAAGGCAAATTAAAGGAGGGGAAAGGAAGCTTATGCTTAAGAAAAGAAATATTTTAACACCTAAGAGTAAAAAAATAAAGGAAAAAGGATTATCTCTTGGGCCCTAGATTGATATTTCAACTACCTGTAGGAATGTTTCCTTGAATATCCAACTGCAATCTCTAAACCCAAATGGTCTAAATCAGAATTCATCACCTTCCCACATAAAGCAGTACCTCTTCCTTATTTAAAACCTATACCTATTATTGGTACCACCATTCACCCAATCTTAACACACTTCAGTCACTGTCATCCTCTTTTCCCTCATCCCCACCTCCTACAACTAACCAATCAAAGTATGCAAATGCTATCTTTGGAATATCTCTTGCATTTACTTCCTCTTTTCCATCCCAGGCTATCACTTTTTTTTTTAAAATGTATTTTATTGATTTTTTACAGAGCAGAAGGGAGAGGGATAGAAAGCCAGAAACATCGATGAGAAACATCGATCAGCTGCCTCTTGCACGACCCCTACTGGGGATGTGCCCGCAGCCAAGGTACATGCCCCTGACCGGAATCGAACCCGGGACCCTTCAGTCCGCAGTCCGACACTCTATCCACTGAGCCAAACCGGTCTTGACCCAGGCTATCACTTTAAAGAGGCCTCAAACTGTTGCCAGAAGATATTCTACTGAATAGAGTACAAACTCCTCAATCTGGCATTTGAAGCCTTAATAATGCTGTTCAGATCACGTTTCTGGTCTTTCTAGATGCTTTCTCACAAACGCACGGCCTGCCAGTGACCTGACCAGACCTGCGGTTCCCGACACACATCATATCGGCTCACTGTGTGCCCTTCCTCCTGCTTCCTGTGAAATGTACTTTCCCTACGCTCTTCACCCATCAAAGCTCAAGTTAAATGCTACCTCCTTCTCTGAACTCATCTTGCTATCCCCTTCTAAATACCATCTCTTCCTCCACTAATTTCCCAGAAAAGCTCTTTATAATTTTCTTGTGACTCTTATCACATATGACCTTGCATCTGAGCATTTTGGATATTTGTCTTATCTCAAATTTGGCTGCTGTATGTCCTTTGAAAATAGAAACTATAACATTTCTGCACTCAGAAAATACCCCATCAATATTTGTTAATCTTTATAGACTATTTTCAAAAGTAACTCCTACTTGAATTAAGGGCACAAAGCACACAAAACCTGCTTTGGGTTTTTAGTATGTGGATATTTAAACAGGCAATGTGAGCACATAAGCATATAAAACAAACCTCAAATTTTAAGAAGGAAAAAGAACCTGTTGAGTAAAGGAACACTGAAAAACATTAACCAAACTTACTT